>OY754338.1:128529404-129911903 GCA_963573305.1 Pyrrhosoma nymphula | reverse complement strand
AACCCAACCCAACCAACCCAACCCAACCCAACCCAACCCAACCCAACCAACCCAACCCAACCCAACCCAACCCAACCCAACCCCAACCCAACCCAACCCAACCCAACCCAACCCAACCCAACCCAACCCAACCCAACCCAACCCAACCCAACCCAACCCAACCCAACCCAACCCAACCCAACCCAACCCAACCCAACCCAACCCAACCCAACCCAACCCAACCCAACCCAACCCAACCCAACCCAACCCAACCCAACCCAACCCAACCCAACCCAACCCAACCCAACCCAACCCAACCCAACCCAACCCAACCCAACCCAACCCAACCCAACCCAACCCAACCCAACCCAACCCAACCCAACCCAACCCAACCCAACCCAACCCAACCCAACCCAACCCAACCCAACCCAACCCAACCCAACCCAACCCAACCCAACCCAACCCAACCCAACCCAACCCAACCCAACCCAACCCAACCCAACCCAACCCAACCCAACCCAACCCAACCCAACCCAACCCAACCCAACCCAACCCAACCCAACCCAACCCAACCCAACCCAACCCAACCCAACCCAACCCAACCCAACCCAACCCAACCCAACCCAACCCAACCCAACCCAACCCAACCCAACCCAACCCAACCCAACCCAACCCAACCCAACCCAACCCAACCCAACCCAACCCAACCCAACCCAACCCAACCCAACCCAACCCAACCCAACCCAACCCAACCCAACCCAACCCAACCCAACCCAACCCAACCCAACCCAACCCAACCCAACCCAACCCAACCCAACCCAACCCAACCCAACCCAACCCAACCCAACCCAACCCAACCCAACCCAACCCAACCCAACCCAACCCAACCCAACCCAACCCAACCCAACCCAACCCAACCCAACCCAACCCAACCCAACCCAACCCAACCCAACCCAACCCAACCCAACCCAACCCAACCCAACCCAACCCAACCCAACCCAACCCAACCCAACCCAACCCAACCCAACCCAACCCAACCCAACCCAACCCAACCCAACCCAACCCAACCCAACCCAACCCAACCCAACCCAACCCAACCCAACCCAACCCAACCCAACCCAACCCAACCCAACCCAACCCAACCCAACCCAACCCAACCCAACCCAACCCAACCCAACCCAACCCAACCCAACCCAACCCAACCCAACCCAACCCAACCCAACCCAACCCAACCCAACCCAACCCAACCCAACCCAACCCAACCCAACCCAACCCAACCCAACCCAACCCAACCCAACCCAACCCAACCCAACCCAACCCAACCCAACCCAACCCAACCCAACCCAACCCAACCCAACCCAACCCAACCCAACCCAACCCAACCCAACCCAACCCAACCCAACCCAACCCAACCCAACCCAACCCAACCCAACCCAACCCAACCCAACCCAACCCAACCCAACCCAACCCAACCCAACCCAACCCAACCCAACCCAACCCAACCCAACCCAACCCAACCCAACCCAACCCAACCCAACCCAACCCAACCCAACCCAACCCAACCCAACCCAACCCAACCCAACCCAACCCAACCCAACCCAACCCAACCCAACCCAACCCAACCCAACCCAACCCAACCCAACAATGAAAAGCTTCAAAATCAAAGAAATGCAAAACTTCGACTCGAATGGGATAAAAAACCATCAGAAAAAGTGAATACCATTGTGTTTGATGCATAGGTACAGAAAAATATGCGAGAATAGAAATATGTTTACTTACATTAACAAAAGAGTGTACGAGGCTAAAATGTTCAGATTAGCATTATTGTAATAAGTGCATTTACGGAGAAAGTATTTCATATGACACGTCGAAACTTGCACTGATCCACAATAGCCCTACTATACGCCTTCTGTGAAAATACGGAGGTTATATTCGCATTACTTTTGAATATATGTGTATAATTGTTTCCGGTGAAAATATTAAAAAAAGGTTCAAAATAAATAAAATGCAAAATTTCGATTCGAATGGGATAAAAAAAATTCAGAAAATGTGTATACCATTGAGTTTGATGCATAGGAACAGAAAAATATGCGAGAATAGAAATACGTTTACTTTTATTAACAAAAGAGTGTACGAGGCTAAAATATTCTAAATTAGCATTATGTTAATAAGTGCATTTACGGAGAAAGGATATCATTAGACACGTCGACACTTGCACTGATCCACAAAAGCATTACACTACGCCTTCTATGAAAAAAGGGAGGGATATATTTTCTTTACTTCTGAAAATATGTGGGTAATTGTTTCCGGTGACAAAATAATGAAAAGATTCTAAATCAAAGAAATGCAAAACTTCGACTCGAATAGGATAAAAAACCGTCAGAAAGAGTGTATACCATTGAGTTTGATGCATAGGAACAGAAAAATATGCGAGAATAGAAATACGTTTACTTACATTAACAAAAGAGTGTACGAGGCTAAAATGTTCAGATTAGCATTATGGTAATACGTGCATTTACGGAGAAAGTATTTCATATGACTCGTCAAACATTGCACTGATCCACAAAAGCATTACTCTACGCCTTCTGTGAAAATAGGGAGGTAGTATTCGCAATACTTCCGAAAATACGTGGGTAATTGTTTCCGGTGACAATATAATGAAAAGATTCAAAATCAAAGAAATGCAAAACTTCGACTCGAATAGGATAAAAAACCGTCTGAAAAAGAGTATACCATTGAGTTTGATGCATAGGAACAGAAAAATATGCGAGAATAGAAATACGTTTACTTACATTAACAAAAGAGTGTACGAGGCTAAAATGTTAAGATTAGCGTTATGGTAATAAGTTCATTTACGGAGTAAGTATTTCATATGACACGTCAAAACTTGCAATGATCCACAATAGCATTCCTCTACGCCTTCTGTGAAAAATCGGAGATAATATTCGCATTACTTCTGAAAATATGTGTGTAATTGTTTCCGGTGACAATAAAATAAAAATCTTCAAAATCAAAGAAATGCAAAACTTCGACTCGAATGGAATAAAAAACCATCAGAAAAAGTGTATACCATTGTGTTTGATGCATCGGTACAGAAAAATATGCGAGAATAGAAATACGTTTACTTACATTAACAAAAGAGTGTACGAGGCTAAAATGTTCTGATTAGCATTATGGTAATAAGTGCATTTACGGAGAAAGTATATCATATGACACGTCGAAACTTGCACTGATCCACAAAAGCATTACTCTACGCCTTCTGTGAAAAAAGGGAGGCATATATTTTCGTTACTTCTGAAAATATGTGGGTAATTGTTCCCGGTGACAATATAATGAAAAGATTCAAAATCAAAGAAATGCAGAACTTCGACTCAAATAGGATAAAAAACCGTCAGAAAGAGTGTATACAATTCAGTTTGATGCATAGGAACAGAAAAATATGCGAGAATAGAAATACGTTTACTTACATTAACAAAAGAGTGTACGAGGCTAAAATGTTCAGATTAGCATTATGGTAATACGTGCATTTACGGAGAAAGTATTTCATATGACTCGTCGAACTTTGCACTGATCCACAAAAGCATTACTCTACGCCTTCTGTGAAAATAGGAAGGTAGTTTTCGCATTACTTCCGAAAATACGTGGGTAATTGTTTCCGGTGACAATATAATGAAAAGATTCAAAATCAAAGAAATGCAAAACTTCGACTCGAATGGTATAAAAAACCGTCAGAAAAAGTGTATACCATTGAGTTTGATGCATAGGAACAGAAAAATATGCGTGAATAGAAATACGTTTACTTACATTAACAAAAGAGTGTACGATGCTAAAATGTTAAGATTAGCATTATGGTAATAAGTTCATTTACTGAGTAAGTATATCATATGACACGTCAAAACTTGCACTGATCCACAATAGCATTGCTCTACGCCTTCTGTGAAACAAAGGAGATAATAATCGCATTACTTCCGAAAATATGTGTGTAATTGTTTACGGTGACAATAAAATGAAAAGCTTCAAAATCAAAGAAAAGCAAAACTTCGACTTGAATGGGATAAAGAACCATCAGAAAAAGTGAATACCATTGAGTTTGATGCATAGGTACAGAAAAATATGCAAGAATAGAAATATGTTTACTTACATTAACAAAAGAGTGTACGAGGCTAAAATGTTCAGATTAGCATTATTGTAATAAGTGCATTTACGGAGAAAGTATTTCATACGACACGTCGTAACTTGCACTGATCCACAATAGCATTACTATACGCCTTCTGTGAAAATAAGGAGGTTATATTCGCATTACTTTTGAATATATGTGTGTAATTGTTTCCGGTGACAATAAAATGAAAAGCTTCAAAATCAAAGAAAAGCAAAACTTCGACTCGAATGGGATAAAGAACCATCAGAAAAAGTCAATACCATTGAGTTTGATGCATAGGTACAGAAAAATATGCGAGAATAGAAATACGTTTACTTACATTAACAAAAGAGTGTACGAGGCTAAAATGTTCTGATTAGCATTATGGTAATAAGTGCATTTAGGGAGAATGTATATCATATGACACGTCGAAACTTGCTCTGATCCACAAAAGCATTACACTACGGTTTTTGTGGAAATAAGGAGGTAATATTCGCATTAATTCCGAAGATATGTGAGTAATTGTTTCCGGTGACAATATAATGAAAAGCTTCAAAATCAAAGAAATGCATAACTTCGATTCTAATGGGATAAAAAACCGTCAGAAAAAGTGTATATCATTGAGTTTGATGGAAGGGAACAGAAAAATACGCGAGAATATAAATACGTTTACTTACATTAACAAAAGAAAGTACGAGGCTAAAATGTTCTGATTAGCATTATGGTAATAAGTGCATTTACTGAGAAAGTATATCATATGACACGTCGAAACTTGCTCTGATCCACAAAAGCATTACACTTCGGTTTTTGTGGAAATAAGGAGGTAATATTCGCATTACTTCCGAAGATATGTGAGTAATTGTTTCCGGTGACAATATAATGAAAAGCTTCAAAAACAAAGAAATGCATAACTTCGATTCTAATGGGATAAAAAACCGTCAGAAAAAGTGTATAGCATTGAGTTTGATGCAAAGGAACAGAAAAAAATGCGAGAATATAAGTATGTTTACTTACATTAACAAAAGAGTGTACGAGGCTAAAATGTTCAGATTAGCATTATGGTAAAAAGTGAATTTAAGGAAAAAGTATTTCATATGACTTGTCGAAACTTGCACTGAACCACAAAAGCATTACTCGACGCCTTCTGTGAAAATAATGAAGTAATATTCGCGTTACTTCTGAAAATATGTGGGTAATTGTTTCCGGTGACAATATAATGAAAAGATTAAAAATCAAAGAAATGCAAAACTTCGACTCGAATAGGATAAAAAAACGTCAGAAAAAGTGTATACCATTGTGTTTGATGCATACGAACAGAAAAATATGCGAGAATAGAAATATGTTTACTTACAATAACAAAAGAGTGCACGAGGCTAAAATGTTCAGATTAGCATTATGATAAAAGTGCATGTACGGAAAAAGTATTTCATATGACACGTCGAAACTTGCACTGATCCACAATAGCATTGTTCTACGCCTTCTGTGAAAATAGGGAGGTTATATTCGCATTACCTTTGAATATATGTGGGTAATTGTTTCCGGTGATAATATTAAAAAAAGGTTCAAAATAAATAAAATGCAAAACTTCGATTCGAATGGGATAAAAAACATTCAGAAAATGTGTATACCATTGAGTTTGATGCATAGGAACAGAAAAATATGCGAGAATAGAAATACGTTTACTTACATTAACAAAAGAGTGTACGAGGCTAAAATATTCTGATTAGCATTATGTTAATAAGTGCATTTACGGAGAAAGGATATCATTAGACACGTCGACACTTGCACTGATTCACAAAAGCATTACACTACGCCTTTTGTAGAAATAAGGAGGTAGTATTCGCATTACTTCCGAAAATATGTGGGTATTTGTTTCCGGTGACAATATAATGAAAAGCTTTAAAATCCAAGAAATGCAAAACTTCGATTCCAATGGGATAAAAAACCGACAGAAAAAGTGTATAGCATTGAGTTTGATGCAAAGGAATAGAAAAAAATGCGAGAATAGAAATATGTTTACTTACATTAACAAAAGAGTGTACAAGGCTAAAATGTTAAGATAAGCATTATGGTAAAAAGTGAATTTAAGGAAAAAGTATTTCATATGACACGTCGAAACTTGCACTGAACCACAAAAGCATTACTCTACGCCTTCTGTGAAAAAAGGAGGTAATATTCGCGTTACTTCTGAAAATATGTGGGTAATTGTTACCGGTGACAATATAATGAAAAGATTAATAATCAAAGAAATGCAAAACTTCGACTCGAATAGGATAAAATACCGTCAGAAAAAGTGTATACCATTGAGTTTGATGCATAGGAACAGAAAAATATGCGAGAATAGAAATACGTTTACTTACATTTACAAAAGAGTGTACGTGGCTAAAATGTTAAGATTAGCATTATGGTAATAAGTTCATTTACGAAGTTATTATTTCATATGACACGTCGAAACTTGCACTGATCCACAACAGCATTGTTCTACGCCTTCTGTGAAAATAGGGAGGTAGTATTCGCATTACTTTCGAAAATACGTGGGTAATTGTTTCCGGTGACAATATAATGAAAAGATTCAAAATCTAAGAAATGCAAAACTTCGACTCGAATGGGATAAAAAACCATCAGAAAGAGTGTATACCATTGAGTTTGATGCATAGGAACAGAAAAATATGCGTGAATAGAAATACGTTTGGTTACATTTTCAAAAGAGTGTACGAGGATAAAATGTTAAGATTAGCATTATGGTAATAAGTTCATTTACTGAGTAAGTATATCATATGACACGTCAAAACTTGCAATGATCCACAATAGCATTGCTCTACGCCTTCTGTGAAAAAAGGGAGATAATATTCGCATTACTTCTGAAAATGTGTGTAATTGTTTCCAGTGACAATAAAATGAAAACCTTCAAAATCAAAGAAATGCAAAACTTCAACTCGAATGGGAAAAAATACTATCAGAAAAAGTGTATACCATTTTGTTTGATGCAAAGGTACAGAAAAATATGCAAGAATAGAAATATGTTTACTTACATTAACAAAAGAGTGTACGAGGATAAAATGTTCAGATTAGCATTATTGTAATAAGTGCATTTACGGAGAAAGTATTTCATATGACACGTCGAAACTTGCACTGATCCACAATAGCATAACTATACCCCTTCTGTGAAAATAGGGAGGTTATATTCGCATTACTTTTGAATATATGTGGGTAATTGTTTCCGGTGACAATATTATAAAAAGCTTCAAAATGAATGAAAGGCAAAACTTCGACTCGAATGGGAATAAAAACATTCAGAAAATGTGTATACAATTTAGTTTGATGCATAGGAACAGACAATATGCGAGAATAGAAATACCGTTGCTTACATTAACAAAAGAGAGTACGAGGCTAAAATGTTCTGATTAGCATTATGGTAATAAGTGCATTTACGGAGAAAGTATATCATATGACACGTCGAAACTTTCACTGATCCACAAAAGCATTACTCTACGCCTTCTATGAAAAAAGGGAGGCATATATTTTCGTTACTTCTGAAAATATGTGGGTAATTGTTTCCGGTGACAATATAATGAAAAGATTCTAAATCAAAGAAATGCAAAACTTCGACTCGAATAGGATAAAAAACCGTCAGAAAGAGTGTATACCATTGAGTTTGATCCATAGGAACAGAAAAATATGCGAGAATAGAAATACGTTTACTTACATTAACAAAAGAGTGTACGAGGCTAAAATGTTCAGATTAGCATTATGGTAATAAGTGCATTTACGGAGAAAGTATATCATATGACACGTCGAAACTTGCACTGATCCACAAAAGCATTACTCTACGCCTTCTGTGAAAATAGTGAGGTAGTATTCGCATTACTTCCGAAAATACGTGGGTAATTGTTTCCGGTGACAATATAATGAAAAGATTCAAAATCAAAGAAATGCAAAACTTCGACTCGATTAGGATAAAAAACCGTCAGAAAAAGAGTATACCATTAGGTTTGATGCATAGGAACAGAAAAATATGCGAGAATAGAAATACGTTTACTTACATTAACAAAAGAGTGTACGAGGCTAAAATGTTCAGATTAGCATTATGGTAATAAGTGCATTTACGGAGAAAGTATATCATATGACACGTCGAAACTTGCACTGATCCACAAAAGCATTACTCTACGCCTTCTGTGAAAATAGGGAGGTAGTATTCGCATTACTTCCGAAAATACGTGGGTAATTGTTTCCGGTGACAATATAATGAAAAGATTCAAAATCAAATAAATGCAGAACTTCGACTCGAATAGGATAAAAAACCGTCAGAAAGAGTGTATACCATTGAGTTTGATGCATAGGAACAGAAAAATATGCGAGAATAGAAATACGTTTACTTACATTAACAAAAGAGTGTACGAGGCTAAAATGTTTAGATTAGCATTATGGTAATAAGTTCATTTACGGAGTAAGTATTTCATATGACACGTCAAAACTTGCAATGATCCACAATAGCATTCCTCTACGCCTTCTGTGAAAAATCGGAGATAATATTCGCATTACTTCTGAAAATATGTGTGTAATTGTTTCCGGTGACAGTAAAATAAAAACCTTCAAAATCAAAGAAATGAAAACTTCGACTCGAATGGGATAAAAAACCATCAGAAAAAGTGTATACCATTGTGTTTGATGAATCGGTACAGAAAAATATGCGAGAATAGAAATACGTTTACTTACATTAACAAAAGAGTGTACGAGGCTAAAATGTTCTGATTAGCATTATGGTAATAAGTGCATTTACGGAGAAAGTATATCATATGACACGTCGAAACTTACACTGATCCACAAAAGCATTACTCTACGCCTTCTGTGAAAAAAGGGAGGCATATATTATCGTTACTTCTGAAAATATGTGGGTAATTGTTCCCGGTGACAATATAATGAAAAGATTCAAAATCAAAGAAATGCAAAACTTCGACTCGAATAGGATAAAAAACCGTCAGAAAGAGTGTATACAATTGAGTTTGATGCATAGGAACAGAAAAATATGCGAGAATAGAAATACGTTTACTTACATTAACAAAAGAGTGTACGAGGCTAAAATGTTCAGATTAGCATTATGGTTATACGTGCATTTACGGAGAAAGTATTTCATATGACTCGTCGAACTTTGCACTGATCCACAAAAGCATTACTCTACGCCATCTGTGAAAATAGGGAGGTAGTATTCGCATTACTTCCGAAAATACGTGGGTAATTGTTTCCGGTGACAATATAATGAAAAGATTCAAAATCTAAGAAATGCAAAACTTCGACTCGAATGGTATAAAAAACCGTCAGAAAAAGTGTATACCATTGAGTTTGATGCATAGGATCAGAAAAATATGCGTGAATAGAAATACGTTTACTTACATTAACAAAAGAGTGTACGAGGCTAAAATGTTAAGATTAGCATTATGGTAATAAGTTCATTTACTGAGTAAGTATATCATATGACACGTCAAAACTTGCACTGATCGTCAATTGCATTGCTCTACGCCTTCTGTGAAAAAAGGGAGATAATAATCGCATTACTTCCGAAAATATGTGTGTAATTGTTTACGGTGACAATAAAATGAAAAGCTTCAAAATCAAAGAAAAGCAAAACTTCGACTCGAATGGGATAAAGAACCATCAGAAAAAGTCAATACCATTGAGTTTGATGCATAGGTACAGAAAAATATGCGAGAATAGAAATATGTTTACTTACATTAACAAAAGAGTGTACGAGACTAAAATGTTCTGATTAGCATTATGGTAATAAGTGCATTTACGGAGAAAGTATATCATATGACACGTCAAAACTTGCACTGATCCACAAAAGCATTACTCTACGCCTTCTGTGAAAAAAGGGAGGCATATATTTTCGTTACTTCTGAAAATATGTGGGTAATTGTTCCCGGTGACAATATAATGAAAAGATTCAAAATCAAAGAAATGCAAAACTTCGACTCGAATAGGATAAAAAACCGTCAGAAAGAGTGTATACAATTGAGTTTGATGCATAGGAACAGAGAAATATGCGAGAATAGAAATACGTTTACTTACATTAACAAAAGAGTGTACGAGGCTAAAATGTTCAGATTAGCATTATGGTAATACGTGCATTTACGGAGAAAGTATTTCATATGACTCGTCGAACTTTGCATTGATCCACAAAAGCATTACTCTACGCCTTCTGTGAAAATAGGGAGGTAGTATTCGCATTACTTCCGAAACTACGTGGGTAATTGTTTCCGGTGACAATATAATGAAAAGATTCAAAATCTAAGAAATGCAAAACTTCGACTCGAATGGTATAAAAAACCGTCAGAAAGAGTGTATACAATTGAGTTTGATGCATAGGAAGAGAAAAATATGCGTGAATAGAAATACGTTTACTTACATTAACAAAAGAGTGTACGAGGCTAAAATGTTAAGATTAGCATTATGGTAATAAGTTCATTTACGGAGTAAGTATTTCATATGACACGTCAAAACTTGCACTGATCCACAATAGCATTGCTCTTCGCCTTCTGTGAAAAAAAAAATAATAATCGCATTACTTCCGAAAATATGTGTGTAATTGTTTACGGTGACAATAAAATGAAAAGCTTCAAAATCAAAGAAAAGCAAAACTTCGACTCGAATGGGATAAAGAACCATCAGAAAAAGTGAATACCATTGAGTTTGATGCATATGTACAGAAAAATATGCGAGAATAGAAATATGTTTACTTACATTAACAAAAGAGTGTACGAGGCTAAAATGTTCAGATTAGCATTATTGTAATAAGTGCATTTGCGGAGAAAGTATTTCATATGACACGTCGTAACTTGCACTGATCCACAATAGCATTACTATACGCCTTCTGTGAAAATAAGGAGGTTATATTCGCATTACTTTTGAATATATGTGGGTAATTGTTTCCGGTGACATATATTACAAAAAGCTTCAAAATGAATGAAATGCTAAACTTCGACTCGAATGGGATAAAAAACATTCATAAAATGTGTATACCATTGAGTTTGATGCATAGGAACAGAAAAATATGCGAGAATAGAAATACGTTTACTTACATTAACAAAAGAGTGTACGAGGCTAAAATGTTCTGATTAGCATTATGGTAATAAGTGCATTTACGGAGAATGTATATCATATGACACGTCGAAACTTGCTCTGATCCACAAAAGCATTACAGTACGGTTTTTGTGGAAATAAGGAGGTAATATTCGAATTACTTCCGAAGATATGTGAGTAATTGTTTCCGGTGACAATATAATGAAAAGCTTCAAAATCAAAGAAATGCATAACTTCGATTCTAATGGGATAAAAAACCGTCAGAAAAAGTGTATAGCATTGAGTTTGATGCATAGGAACAGGAAAAAATGCGAGATAAGAAATATGTTTACTTACATTAACAAAAGAGCGTACAAGGCTAAAATGTTAAGATTAGCATTATGGTAAAAAGTGAATTTAAGGAAAAAGTATTTCATATGACACGTCGAAACTTGCACTGAACCACAAAAGCATTACTCTACGCCTTCTGTGAAAAAAGGAGGTAATATTCGCGTTACTTCTGAAAATATGTGGGTAATTGTTACCGGTGACAATATAATGAAATGATTAAAAATCAAAGAAATGCAAAACTTCGACTCGAATAGGATAAAAAACCGTCAGAAAAAGTGTATACCATTGAGTTTGATGCATAGGAACAGAAAAATATGCGAGAATAGAAATACGTTTACTTACATTAACAAAAGAGTGTACGAGGCTAAAATGTTCAGATTAGCATTATGGTAATAAGTGCATTTACGGAGAAGGTATTTCATATGACTCATCGAAACTTGCACTGATCCACAAAAGCATTACTGTACGCCTTCTGTGAAAAAAGGGAGGCATATATTTTCGTTACTTCTGAAAATATGTGGGTAATTGTTTCCAGTGACAATAAAATGAAAACCTTCAAAATCAAAGAAATTCAAAACTTCGACTCGAATGGGATAAAAAACCATCAGAAAAAGTGTATACCATTTTGTTTGATGCATAGGTACAGAAAAATATGCAAGAATAGAAATATGTTTACTTACATTAACAAAAGAGTGTACGAGGATAAAATGTTCAGATTAGCATTATTGTAATAAGTGCATTTACGGAGAAAGTATTTCATATGACACGTCGAAACTTGCACTGATCCACAATAGCATTACTATACCCCTTCTGTGAAAATAGGGAGGTTATATTCGCATTACTTTTGAATATATGTGGGTAATTGTTTCCGGTGACAATATTATAAAAAGCTTCAAAATGAATGAAATGCAAAACTTCGATTCGAATGGGATAAAAAACATTCAGAAAATGTGTATACCATTGAGTTTGATGCATAGGAACAGAAAAATATGCGAGAATAGAAATACGTTTACTTACATTAACAAAAGAGTGCACGAGGCTAAAATGTTCAGATTAGCATTATGATAAAAGTGCATTTACGGAAAAAGTATTTCATATGACACGTCGAAACTTGCACTTATCCACAATAGCATTGTTCTACGCCTTCTGTGAAAATAGGGAGGTTATATTCGCATTACCTTTGAATATATGTGGGTAATTGTTTCCGGTGATAATATTAAAAAAAGGTTCAAAATAAATAAAATGCAAAACTTCGATTCGAATGGGATAAAAAACATTCAGAAAATGTGTATACCATTGAGTTTGATGCATAGGAACAGAAAAATATGCGAGAATAGAAATACGTTTACTTACATTAACAAAAGAGTGTACGAGGCTAAAATATTCTGATTAGCATTATGTTAATAAGTGCATTTACGGAGAAAGGATATCATTAGACACGTCGACACTTGCACTGATCCACAAAAGCATTACACTACGCCTTTTGTAGAAATAAGGAGGTAGTATTCGCATTACTTCCGAAAATATGTGGGTATTTGTTTCCGGTGACAATATAATGAAAAGCTTTAAAATCCAAGAAATGCAAAACTTCGATTCCAATGGGATAAAAAACCGACAGAAAAAGTGTATAGCATTGAGTTTGATGCAAAGGAATAGAAAAAAATGCGAGAATAGAAATATGTTTACTTACATTAACAAAAGAGTGTACAAGGCTAAAATGTTAAGATAAGCATTATGGTAAAAAGTGAATTTAAGGAAAAAGTATTTCATATGACATGTCGAAACTTGCACTGAACCACAAAAGCATTACTCTACGCCTTCTGTGAAAAAAGGAGGTAATATTCGCGTTACTTCTGAAAATATGTGGGTAATTGTTACCGGTGACAATATAATGAAATGATTAAAAATCAAAGAAATGCAAAACTTCGACTCGAATAGGATAAAAAACCGTCAGAAAAAGTGTATACCATTGAGTTTGATGCATAGGAACAGAAAAATATGCGAGAATAGAAATACGTTTACTTACATTAACAAAAGAGTGTACGAGGCTAAAGTGTTAAGATTAGCATTAGTGTAATAAGTGCATTTACGGAGTAAGTATTTCATATGACTCGTCGAAACTTGCCATGATCCACAAAAGCTCTACTATACGCCTTCTGTGAAAATAGGGAGGTAGTATTCGCATTACTTTCGAAAATACGTGGGTAATTGTTTCCGGTGACAATATAATGAAAAGATTCAAAATCTAAGAAATGCAAAACTTCGACTCGAATGGGATAAAAAACCATCAGAAAGAGTGTATACCATTGAGTTTGATGCATAGGAACAGAAAAATATGCGTGAATAGAAATACGTTTGGTTACATTTTCAAAAGAGTGTACGAGGATAAAATGTTAAGATTAGCATTATGGTAATAAGTTCATTTACTGAGTAAGTATATCATATGACACGTCAAAACTTGCAATGATCCACAATAGCATTGCTCTACGCCTTCTGTGAAAAAAGGGAGATAATATTCACATTACTTCTGAAAATGTGTGTAATTGTTTCCAGTGACAATAAAATGAAAACCTTCAAAATCAAAGAAATGCAAAACTTCAACTCGAATGTGAAAAAATACTATCAGAAAAAGTGTATACCATTTTGTTTGATGCAAAGGTACAGAAAAATATGCAAGAATAGAAATATGTTTACTTACATTAACAAAAGAGTGTACGAGGATAAAATGTTCAGATTAGCATTATTGTAATAAGTGCATTTACGGAGAAAGTATTTCATATGACACGTCGAAACTTGCCTGGTCCACAATAGCATAACTATACCCCTTCTGTGAAAATAGGGAGGTTATATTCGCATTACTTTTGAATATATGTGGGTAATTGTTTCCGGTGACAATATTATAAAAAGCTTCAAAATGAATGAAATGCAAAACTTCGACTCGAATGGGAATAAAAACATTCAGAAAATGTGTATACAATTTAGTTTGATGCATAGGAACAGACAATATGCGAGAATAGAAATACGTTTGCTTACATTAACAAAAGAGAGTACGAGGCTAAAATGTTCTGATTAGCATTATGGTAATAAGTGCATTTACGGAGAAAGTATATCATATGACACGTCGAAACTTTCACTGATCCACAAAAGCATTACTCTACGCCTTCTATGAAAAAAGGGAGGCATATATTTTCGTTACTTCTGAAAATATGTGGGTAATTGTTTCCGGTGACAATATAATGAAAAGATTCTAAATCAAAGAAATGCAAAACTTCGACTCGAATAGGATAAAAAACCGTCAGAAAGAGTGTATACCATTGAGTTTGATCCATAGGAACAGAAAAATATGCGAGAATAGAAATACGTTTACTTACATTAACAAAAGAGTGTACGAGGCTAAAATGTTCAGATTAGCATTATGGTAATAAGTGCATTTACGGAGAAAGTATATCATATGACACGTCGAAACTTGCACTGATCCACAAAAGCATTACTCTACGCCTTCTGTGAAAATAGTGAGGTAGTATTCGCATTACTTCCGAAAATACGTGGGTAATTGTTTCCGGTGACAATATAATGAAAAGATTCAAAATCAAAGAAATGCAAAACTTCGACTCGAATAGGATAAAAAACCGTCAGAAAAAGAGTATACCATTAGGTTTGATGCATAGGAACAGAAAAATTTGCGAGAATAGAAATACGTTTACTTACATTAACAAAAGAGTGTACGAGGCTAAAATGTTAAGATTAGCATTATGGTAATAAGTTCATTTACGGAGTAAGTATTTCATATGACACGTCAAAACTTGCAATGATCCACCATAGCATTCCTCTACGCCTTCTGTGAAAAATCGGAGATAATATTCGCATTACTTCTGAAAATATGTGTGTAATTGTTTCCGGTGACAATAAAATAAAAACCTTCAAAATCAAAGAAATGCAAAACTTCGACTCAAATGGGATAAAAAACCATCAGAAAAAGTGTATACCATTGTGTTTGATGCATCGGTACAGAAAAATATGCGAGAATAGAAATACGTTTACACACATTAACAAAAGAGAGTACGAGGCTAAAATGTTCTGATTAGCATTATGGTAATAAGTGCATTTACGGAGAAAGTATATCATATGACACGTCGAAACTTGCACTGATCCACAAAAGCATTACTCTACGCCTTCTATGAAAAAAGGGAGGCATATATTTTCGGTACTTCTGAAAAAATGTGGGTAATTGTTTCCGGTGACAATATAATGAAAAGATTCTAAATCAAAGAAATGCAAAACTTCGACTCGATTAGGATAAAAAACCGTCAGAAAGAGTGTATACCATTTAGTTTGATGCATAGGAACAGAAAAATATGCGAGAATAGAAATATGTTTACTTACATTAACAAAAGAGTGTACGAGGCTAAAATGTTCAGATTAGCATTATGGTAATAAGTGCATTTACGGAGAAAGTATATCATATGACACGTCGAAACTTGCACTGATCCACAAAAGCATTACTCTACGCCTTCTGTGAAAATAGGGAGGTAGTATTCGCATTACTGCCGAAAATACGTGGGTAATTGTTTCCGGTGACAATATAATGAAAAGATTCAAAATCAAAGAAATGCAAAACTTCGACTCGAATAGGATAAAAAACCGTCAGAAAAAGAGTATACCATTGAGTTTGATGCATAGGAACAGAAAAATATGCGAGAATAGAAATACGTTTACTTACATTAACAAAAGAGTGTACGAGGCTAAAATGTTAAGATTAGCATTATGGTAATAAGTTCATTTACGGAGTAAGTATTTCATATGACACGTCAAAACTTGCAATGATCCACAATAGCATTCCTCTACGCCTTCTGTGAAAAATCGGAGATAATATTCGCATTACTTCTGAAAATATGTGTGTAATTGTTTCCGGTGACAGTAAAATAAAAACTTTCAAAATCAAAGAAATGCAAAACTTCGACTCGAATGGGATAAAAAACCATCAGAAAAAGTGTATACCATTGTGTTTGATGCATCGGTACAGAAAAATATGCGAGAATAGAAATACGTTTACTTACATTAACAAAAGAGTGTACGAGGCTAAAATGTTCTGATTAGCATTATGGTAATAAGTGCATTTACGGAGAAAGTATATCATATGACACGTCGAAACTTACACTGATCCACAAAAGCATTACTCTACGCCTTCTGTGAAAAAAGGGAGGCATATATTATCGTTACTTCTGAAAATATGTGGGTAATTGTTCCCGGTGACAATATAATGAAAAGATTCAAAATCAAAGAAATGCAAAACTTCGACTCGAATAGGATAAAAAACCGTCAGAAAGAGTGTATACAATTGAGTTTGATGCATAGGAACAGAAAAATATGCGAGAATAGAAATACGTTTACTTACATTAACAAAAGAGTGTACGAGGCTAAAATGTTCAGATTAGCATTATGGTAATACGTGCATTTACGGAGAAAGTATTTCATATGACTCGTCGAACTTTGCACTGATATACAAAAGCATTACTCTACGCCATCTGTGAAAATAGGGAGGTAGTATTCGCATTACTTCCGAAAATACGTGGGTAATTGTTTCCGGTGACAATATAATGAAAAGATTCAAAATCTAAGAAATGCAAAACTTCGACTCGAATGGTATAAAAAACCGTCAGAAAAAGTGTATACCATTGAGTTTGATGCATAGGAACAGAAAAATATGCGTGAATAGAAATACGTTTACTTACATTAACAAAAGAGTGTACGAGGCTAAAATGTTAAGATTAGCATTATGGTAATAAGTTCATTTACTGAGTAAGTATATCATATGACACGTCAAAACTTGCACTGATCGTCAATTGCATTGCTCTACGCATTCTGTGAAAAAAGGGAGATAATAATCGCATTACTTCCGAAAATATGTGTGTAATTGTTTACGGTGACAATAAAATGAAAAGCTTCAAAATCAAAGAAAAGCAAAACTTCGACTCGAATGGGATAAAGAACCATCAGAAAAAGTCAATACCATTGAGTTTGATGCATAGGAACAGAAACATATTCGAGAGAAGAAATAAGTTTACTTACATTACCAAAAGAGTGTACGAGGCTATAATCTTAAGATTAGCATTATGGTAATAAGTTCTATTACGGAGTTAGTATTTCATATGACACGTCGAAACTTGCACTGATCCACAACAGCCTTACTCTACGTCTTCTGTGAAAATAATGAGGTAATATTCGCATTTCTTCTGAAAATATGCGTGTAATTGTTTCCGGTGACAATATAATGAAAAGCTTCAATATCAAAGAAATGCAAAACTTCGACTCGAATGGGATAAAAACCATCAGAAATAGTGTATACCATTGAGTTTGATGCATAGCAACGGAAAAATATGCGAGAATAGAAATAAGTTTACTTACATTAACAAAAGAGTGTACGAGGCTAAAATGTTCAGATTAGCATTATGGTAAAAAGGGAATTTATGGAGAAAGTATTTCATATGACACGTCGAAACTTAAACTAATCCACAAGAGCATTACTATACGCCTTCTGTGAATATAGGGAGGTTATATTCGCATTACTTCCGAAACTATGTGGGTATTTGTTTCCGGTGACAATATAATGAAAAGCTTCCAAATCAAAGAAATGCAAAACTTCGAATCGAATGAGATAAAAAAACCGTCAGAAAATGTGTATACCATTGAGTTTGATGCATAAGAACAGAAAAATATGCGAGAAAAGAAATATGTTTACTTACATTAACAAAAGAGTGTACGAGGCGAAAATGTTCAGATTAGCATTATGGTAATAAGTGCATTTACGGAAAAAGTATTTTATATGACACGTCGAAACTTGTACTGATCAACAAAAGCATTACTCTACGTTTTCTATGAAAAAAATGAGGTAATATTCGCATTACTTCCGAAGATATGTTGGTAATTGTTTCCGGTGACAATATAATGAAAAGCTTCAAAATCAAAGAAAAGCAAAACTTCGACTCGAATGGGATAAGGAACCATCAGAAAAAGTGAATACCATTGAGTTTGATGCATAGGTACAGAAAAATATGCGAGAATAGAAATATGTTTACTTACATTAACAAAAGAGTGTGCGAGGCTAAAATGTTCAGATTAGCATTATGGTAATAAGTGAATTTACGGAGAAAGTATTTCATATGACTCATCTAAACTTGCACTGATCCACAAAAGCGATACTCTACGCCTTCTGTGAAAATAATGAGGTAGTATTCGCATTACTTCCGAAAATATGTGGGTAATTTTTTCGGGTGACGATATAATGAATAGATTCAAAATCAAAGAAATGCAAAACTTCGACTCGAATAGGATAAAAAACCGTCAGAAAAAGTGTATACCATTGAGTTTGATGCATAGGAACAGAAAAATATGCGAGAATAGAAATATGTTTACTTACATTAAGAAAAGAGTGCACGAGGCTAAAATGTTCAGATTAGCATTATGATAAAAGTGCATTTACGGAAAAAGTATTTCATATGACACGTCGAAACTTGCACTGATCCACAATAGCATTGTTCTACGCCTTCTGTAAAAAAAAGGAGATAATATTCGCATTACTTCCGAAAATATGTGTGTAAATGTTTCCGGTGACAATAAAATGAAAAGCTTCAATATCAAAGAAATGCAAAACCTCGACTCGAATGGGATAAAAAACAGTCACAAAAAGTGTATACCATTGCGCTTGATGCATAGGAACAGAAACATATTCGAGAGAAGAAATATGTTTACTTACATTAACAAAAGAGTGTACGAGGCTAAAATCTTAAGATTAGCATTATGGTAATAAGTTCATTTACGGAGTTAGTATTTCATATGACACGTCGAAACTTGCACTGATCCACAAAAGCATTGTTCTACGCCTTCTGTGAAAAAAAAGAGATATTATTCGCATTACTTCCAAAAATATGTGTGTAATTGTTTCCGGTGACAATAAAATGAAAAGCTTCAAAATCAAAAAATGCAAAACTTCGACTCGAATGGGATAAAAAACCATCAGAAAAAGTGCATACCATTGTGTTTGATGCATAGGTACAGAAAAATATGCGAGAATAGAAATATGTTTACTTACATTAACAAAAGAGTGTACGAGGCTAAAATGTTCAGATTAGCATTATTGTAATAAGTTCATTTACGGAGAAAGTATTTCATATGACACGTCGAAACTTGCACTGATCCACAAAAGCCCTACTATACGCCTTCTGTGAAAATACGGAGGTTATATTCGCATTACTTTTGAATATATGTGGGTAATTGTTTCCGGTGAAAATATTAAAAAAGGTTCAAAATAAATAAAATGCAAAACTTCGATTCGAATGGGATAAAAAACATTCAGAAAATGTGTTTACCATTGAGTTTGATGCATAGGAACAGAAAAATATGCGAGAATAGAAATACGTTTACTTACATTAACAAAAGAGTGTACGAGGCTAAAATATTCTGATTAGCATTATGTTAATAAGTGCATTTACGAAGAAAGGATATCATTAGACACGTCGACACTTGCACTGATCCACAAAAGCATTACACTACGCCTTTTGTAGAAATAAGGAGGTAATATTCGCATTACTTCCGAAAATATGTGGGTATTTGTTTCCGGTGACAATATAATGAAAAGCTTTAAAATCCAAGAAATGCAAAAATTCGATTCCAATGGGATAAAAAACCGTCAAAAAAAGTGTATAGCATTGAGTTTGATGCATAGGAACAGAAAAAAATGCGAGAATAGAAATATGTTTACTTACATTAACAAAAGAGTGTACAAGGCTAAAATGTTAAGATTAGCATTATGGTAAAAATTGAATTTAAGGAAAAAGTATTTCATATGACACGTCGAAACTTGCACTGAACCACAAAAGCATTACTCTACGCCTTCTGTGAAAAAAGGAGGTAATATTCGCGTTACTTCTGAAAATATGTGGGTAATTGTTACCGGTGACAATATAATTAAATGATTAAAAATCGAAGAAATGCAAAACTTCGACTCGAATAGGATAAAAAACCGTCAGAAAAAAAGTATACCATTGAGTTTGATGCATAGGAACAGAAAAATATGCGAGAATAGAAATACGTTTACTTACATTAACAAAAGAGTGTACGAGGCTAAAATGTTCAGATTAGCATTATGGTAATAAGTGCATTTACGGAGAAGGTATTTCATATGACTCATCGAAATTTGCACTGATCCACAAAAGCATTACTCTACGACTTCTGTGAAAATAAGGAGGTTATATTCGCATTACTTTTGAATATATGTGGGTAATTGTTTCCGGTGAAAATATTAAAAAAAGGTTCAAAATAAATGAAACACAAAACTTCGATTCGAATGGGATAAAAAACATTCAGAAAATGTGTATACCATTCAGTTTGATGCAAAGGAACAGAAAAATATGCGAGAATAGAAATACGTTTACTTACATTAACAAAAGAGTGTACGTTGCTAAAATGTTAAGATTAGCATTATGGTAATAAGTTCATTTACGAAGTTATTATTTCATATGACACGTCGAAACTTGAACTGATCCACAACAGCATTGTTCTACGCCTTCTGTGAAAATAGGGAGGTAGTATTCGCATTACTACCGAAAATACGTGGGTAATTGTTTCCGGTGACAATATATTGAAAAGATTCAAAATCAAAGAAATGCAAAACTTCGACTCGAATGGGATAAAAAACCGTCAGAAAAAGTGTATACCATTGAGTTTGATGCATAGGAACAGAAAAATATGCGTGAATAAAAATACGTTTACTTACATTAACAAAAGAGTGTACGTGGCTAAAATGTTAAGATTAGCATTATCGTAATAAGTTCATTTACGGAGTTATTATTTCATATGACACGTCGAAACTTGCACTGATCCACAACAGCATTGTTCTACGCCTTCTGTGAAAAAACGGAGATAATATTCGCATTACTTCCGAAAATATGTGTGTAATTGTTTCCGGTGACAATAAAATGAAAAGCTTCAAAATCAAAGAAATGCAAAACTTCGACTGGAATGGGATAAAAAACCTTAAGAAAAAGTGAATACCATTGTGTTTGATGCAAAGGTACAGAGAAATATGCGAGAATAGAAATATGTTTACTTACATTAACAAAAGAGTGTACAAGGCTAAAATGTTAAGATTAGCATTATGGTAAAAAGTGAATTTAAGGAAATAGTATTTCATATGACACGTCAAAACTTGCACTGATCGTCAATTGCATTGCTCTACGCATTCTGTGAAAAAAGGGAGATAATAATCGCATTACTTCCGAAAATATGTGTGTAATTGTTTACGGTGACAATAAAATGAAAAGCTTCAAAATCAAAGAAAAGCAAAACTTCGACTCGAATGGGATAAAGAACCATCAGAAAAAGTCAATACCATTGAGTTTGATGCATAGGAACAGAAACATATTCGAGAGAAGAAATAAGTTTACTTACATTACCAAAAGAGTGTACGAGGCTATAATCTTAAGATTAGCATTATGGTAATAAGTTCTATTACGGAGTTAGTATTTCATATGACACGTCGAAACTTGCACTGATCCACAACAGCCTTACTCTACGTCTTCTGTGAAAATAATGAGGTAATATTCGCATTTCTTCTGAAAATATGCGTGTAATTGTTTCCGGTGACAATATAATGAAAAGCTTCAATATCAAAGAAATGCAAAACTTCGACTCGAATGGGATAAAAACCATCAGAAATAGTGTATACCATTGAGTTTGATGCATAGCAACGGAAAAATATGCGAGAATAGAAATAAGTTTACTTACATTAACAAAAGAGTGTACGAGGCTAAAATGTTCAGATTAGCATTATGGTAAAAAGGGAATTTATGGAGAAAGTATTTCATATGACACGTCGAAACTTAAACTAATCCACAAGAGCATTACTATACGCCTTCTGTGAATATAGGGAGGTTATATTCGCATTACTTCCGAAACTATGTGGGTATTTGTTTCCGGTGACAATATAATGAAAAGCTTCCAAATCAAAGAAATGCAAAACTTCGAATCGAATGAGATAAAAAAACCGTCAGAAAATGTGTATACCATTGAGTTTGATGCATAAGAACAGAAAAATATGCGAGAAAAGAAATATGTTTACTTACATTAACAAAAGAGTGTACGAGGCGAAAATGTTCAGATTAGCATTATGGTAATAAGTGCATTTACGGAAAAAGTATTTTATATGACACGTCGAAACTTGTACTGATCAACAAAAGCATTACTCTACGTTTTCTATGAAAAAAATGAGGTAATATTCGCATTACTTCCGAAGATATGTTGGTAATTGTTTCCGGTGACAATATAATGAAAAGCTTCAAAATCAAAGAAAAGCAAAACTTCGACTCGAATGGGATAAGGAACCATCAGAAAAAGTGAATACCATTGAGTTTGATGCATAGGTACAGAAAAATATGCGAGAATAGAAATATGTTTACTTACATTAACAAAAGAGTGTGCGAGGCTAAAATGTTCAGATTAGCATTATGGTAATAAGTGAATTTACGGAGAAAGTATTTCATATGACTCATCGAAACTTGCACTGATCCACAAAAGCGATACTCTACGCCTTCTGTGAAAATAATGAGGTAGTATTCGCATTACTTCCGAAAATATGTGGGTAATTGTTTCGGGTGACGATATAATGAATAGATTCAAAATCAAAGAAATGCAAAACTTCGACTCGAATAGGATAAAAAACCGTCAGAAAAAGTGTATACCATTGAGTTTGATGCATAGGAACAGAAAAATATGCGAGAATAGAAATATGTTTACTTACATTAAGAAAAGAGTGCA
Source organism: Pyrrhosoma nymphula (assembly GCA_963573305.1). Taxonomy (NCBI): domain Eukaryota; kingdom Metazoa; phylum Arthropoda; class Insecta; order Odonata; family Coenagrionidae; genus Pyrrhosoma; species Pyrrhosoma nymphula. Next base: position 129,888,568 of record OY754338.1, on the reverse strand, counting down.
CGAGGCTAAAATGTTCAGATTAGCATTATGATAAAAGTGCATTTACGGAAAAAGTATTTCATATGACACGTCGAAACTTGCACTGATCCACAATAGCATTGTTCTACGCCTTCTGTAAAAAAAAGGAGATAATATACGCATTACTTCCGAAAATATGTGTGTAATTGTTTCCGGTGACAATAAAATGAAAAGCTTCAATATCAAAGAAATGCAAAACCTCGACTCGAATGGGATAAAAAACAGTCACAAAAAGTGTATACCATTGCGCTTGATGCATAGGAACAGAAACATATTCGAGAGAAGAAATATGTTTACTTACATTAACAAAAGAGTGTACGAGGCTAAAATCTTAAGATTAGCATTATGGTAATAAGTTCATTTACGGAGTTAGTATTTCATATGACACGTCGAAACTTGCACTGATCCACAAAAGCATTGTTCTACGCCTTCTGTGAAAAAAAAGAGATATTATTCGCATTACTTCCAAAAATATGTGTGTAATTGTTTCCGGTGACAATAAAATGAAAAGCTTCAAAATCAAAAAATGCAAAACTTCGACTCGAATGGGATAAAAAACCATCAGAAAAAGTGCATACCATTGTGTTTGATGCATAGGTACAGAAAAATATGCGAGAATAGAAATATGTTTACTTACATTAACAAAAGAGTGTACGAGGCTAAAATGTTCAGATTAGCATTATTGTAATAAGTTCATTTACGGAGAAAGTATTTCATATGACACGTCGAAACTTGCACTGATCCACAAAAGCCCTACTATACGCCTTCTGTGAAAATACGGAGGTTATATTCGCATTACTTTTGAATATATGTGGGTAATTGTTTCCGGTGAAAATATTAAAAAAGGTTCAAAATAAATAAAATGCAAAACTTCGATTCGAATGGGATAAAAAACATTCAGAAAATGTGTTTACCATTGAGTTTGATGCATAGGAACAGAAAAATATGCGAGAATAGAAATACGTTTACTTACATTAACAAAAGAGTGTACGAGGCTAAAATATTCTGATTAGCATTATGTTAATAAGTGCATTTACGGAGAAAGGATATCATTAGACACGTCGACACTTGCACTGATCCACAAAAGCATTACACTACGCCTTTTGTAGAAATAAGGAGGTAATATTCGCATTACTTCCGAAAATATGTGGGTATTTGTTTCCGGTGACAATATAATGAAAAGCTTTAAAATCCAAGAAATGCAAAAATTCGATTCCAATGGGATAAAAAACCGTCAAAAAAAGTGTATAGCATTGAGTTTGATGCATAAGAACAGAAAAAAATGCGAGAATAGAAATATGTTTACTTACATTAACAAAAGAGTGTACAAGGCTAAAATGTTAAGATTAGCATTATGGTAAAAATTGAATTTAAGGAAAAAGTATTTCATATGACACGTCGAAACTTGCACTGAACCACAAAAGCATTACTCTACGCCTTCTGTGAAAAAAGGAGGTAATATTCGCGTTACTTCTGAAAATATGTGGGTAATTGTTACCGGTGACAATATAATTAAATGATTAAAAATCGAAGAAATGCAAAACTTCGACTCGAATAGGATAAAAAACCGTCAGAAAAAAAGTATACCATTGAGTTTGATGCATAGGAACAGAAAAATATGCGAGAATAGAAATACGTTTACTTACATTAACAAAAGAGTGTACGAGGCTAAAATGTTCAGATTAGCATTATGGTAATAAGTGCATTTACGGAGAAGGTATTTCATATGACTCATCGAAATTTGCACTGATCCACAAAAGCATTACTCTACGACTTCTGTGAAAATAAGGAGGTTATATTCGCATTACTTTTGAATATATGTGGGTAATTGTTTCCGGTGAAAATATTAAAAAAAGGTTCAAAATAAATGAAAAACAAAACTTCGATTCGAATGGGATAAAAAACATTCAGAAAATGTGTATACCATTGAGTTTGATGCAAAGGAACAGAAAAATATGCGAGAATAGAAATACGTTTACTTACATTAACAAAAGAGTGTACGTTGCTAAAATGTTAAGATTAGCATTATGGTAATAAGTTCATTTACGAAGTTATTATTTCATATGACACGTCGAAACTTGAACTGATCCACAACAGCATTGTTCTACGCCTTCTGTGAAAATAGGGAGGTAGTATTCGCATTACTACCGAAAATACGTGGGTAATTGTTTCCGGTGACAATATATTGAAAAGATTCAAAATCAAAGAAATGCAAAACTTCGACTCGAATGGGATAAAAAACCGTCAGAAAAAGTGTATACCATTGAGTTTGATGCATAGGAACAGAAAAATATGCGTGAATAAAAATACGTTTACTTACATTAACAAAAGAGTGTACGTGGCTAAAATGTTAAGATTAGCATTATCGTAATAAGTTCATTTACGGAGTTATTATTTCATATGACACGTCGAAACTTGCACTGATCCACAACAGCATTGTTCTACGCCTTCTGTGAAAAAACGGAGATAATATTCGCATTACTTCCGAAAATATGTGTGTAATTGTTTCCGGTGACAATAAAATGAAAAGCTTCAAAATCAAAGAAATGCAAAACTTCGACTGGAATGGGATAAAAAACCTTAAGAAAAAGTGAATACCATTGTGTTTGATGCATAGGTACAGAGAAATATGCGAGAATAGAAATATGTTTACTTACATTAACAAAAGAGTGTACAAGGCTAAAATGTTAAGATTAGCATTATGTTAAAAAGTGAATTTAAGGAAATAGTATTTCATATGACACGTCGAAACTTGCACTGAACCACAAAAGCATTTCTCTACGCCTTCTGTGAAAAAAGCAGGTAATATTCGCGTTACTTCTGAAAATATGTGGGTAATTGTTACCGGTGACAATATAATGAAATGATTAAAAATCAAAGAAATGCAAAACTTCGACTCGAATAGGATAAAAAACCGTCAGAAAAAGTGTATACCATTGAGTTTGATGCATAGGATTAGAAAAATATGCGAGAATAGAAATACGTTTACTTAGATTAACAAAAGAGTGTACGAGGCTAAAATGTTCAGATTAGCATTATGGTAATAAGTGCATTTACGGAGAAAGTATTTCATATGACTCATCGAAACTTGCACTGATCCACAAAAGCATTACTTTACGCCTTCTGTGAAAATAATGAGGTTATATTGGCATTACTTTTGAATATATGTGGGTAATTGTTTCAGGTGAAAATATTAAAAAAAGGTTCAAAATAAATGAAATGCAAAACTTCGATTCGAATGGGATAAAAAACATTCAGAAAATGTGTATACCATTGAGTTTGATGCATAGGAACAGAAAAATATGCGAGAATAGAAATACGTTTACTTACATTAACAAAAGAGTGTACGAGGCTAAAATATTCTGATTAGCATTATGTTAATAAGTGCATTTACGGAGAAAGGATATCATATGACACGTCGACACTTGCACTGATCCACAAAAGCATTACACTACGCCTTTTGTAGAAATAAGGAGGTAATATTCGCATTACTTCCGAAAATATGTGTGTATTTGTTTCCGGTGACAATATAATGAAAAGCTTTAAAATCCAAAAAAAGCAAAACTTCGATTCCAATGGGATAAAAAACCATGAGAGAAAGTGTATAGCATTGAGTTTGATGCATAGGAACAGAAAAAAATGCGAGAATAGAAATACATTTACTTACATTAACAAAAGAGTAAACGAGGTTATAATGTTCAGATTAGCATTATGGTAATAAGTGAATTTACGGAGAAAGTATTTCATCTGACACGTCGAAACTTGCACTGATCCACAATAGCATTACTATACCCCTTCTGTGAAAATAGGGAGGTTATATTCGCATTACTTTTGAATATATGTGGGTAATTGTTTCCGGTGACAATATTATAAAAAGCTTCAAAATGAATGAAATGCAAAACTTAGACTCAAATGGGATAAAAAACCGTCAGAAAAAGTGTATACCATTGAGTTTGATGCATAGGAACAGAAACATATTCGAGAGAAGAAATAAGTTTACTTACATTAACAAAAGAGTGTACGAGGCTATAATCTTAAGATTAGCATTATGGTAATAAGTTCTATTACGGAGTTAGTATTTCATATGACACGTCGAAACTTGCACTGATCCACAACAGCCTTACTCTACGTCTTCTGTGAAAATAATGAGGTAATATTCGCATTTCTTCTGAAAATATGCGTGTAATTGTTTCCGGTGACAATATAATGAAAAGCTTCAATATCAAAGAAATGCAAAACTTCGACTCAAATGGGATAAAAACCATCAGAAATAGTGTATACCATTGAGTTTGATGCATAGCAACGGAAAAATATGCGAGAATAGAAATAAGTTTACTTACATTAACAAAAGAGTGTACGAGGCTAAAATGTTCAGATTAGCATTATGGTAAAAAGGGAATTTATGGAGAAAGTATTTCATATGACACGTCGAAACTTAAACTAATCCACAAGAGCATTACTATACGCCTTCTGTGAATATAGTGAGGTTATATTCGCACTACTTCCGAAACTATGTGGGTATTTGTTTCCGGTGACAATATAATGAAAAGCTTCCAAATCAAAGAAATGCAAAACTTCGAATCGAATGAGATAAAAAAACCGTCAGAAAATGTGTATACCATTGAGTTTGATGCATAAGAACAGAAAAATATGCGAGAAAAGAAATATGTTTACTTACATTAACAAAAGAGTGTACGAGGCGAAAATGTTCAGATTAGCATTATGGTAATAAGTGCATTTACGGAAAAAGTATTTTATATGACACGTCGAAACTTGTACTGATCCACAAAAGCATTACTCTACGTTTTCTATGAAAAAAATGAGGTAATATTCGCATTACTTCCGAAGATATGTTGGTAATTGTTTCCGGTGACAATATAATGAAAAGCTTCAAAATCAAAGAAAAGCAAAACTTCGACTCGAATGGGATAAGGAACCATCAGAAAAAGTGAATACCATTGAGTTTGATGCATAGGTACAGAAAAATATGCGAGAATAGAAATATGTTTACTTACATTAACAAAAGAGTGTGCGAGGCTAAAATGTTCAGATTAGCATTATGGTAATAAGTGAATTTACGGAGAAAGTATTTCATATGACTCATCGAAACTTGCACTGATCCACAAAAGCATTACTCTACGCCTTCTGTGAAAATAATGAGGTAGTATTCGCATTACTTCCGAAAATATGTGGGTAATTGTTTCGGGTGACGATATAATGAATAGATTCAAAATCAAAGAAATGCAAAACTTCGACTCGAATGGGATAAAAAACCGTTAGAAAAAGTGTATACCATTGAGTTTGATGCATAGGAAGTGAAAAATATGCGTGAATAGAAATACGTTTACTTACATTAAAAAAAGAGTGTACGAGGCTAAAATGTTAAGATTAGCATTATGGTAATAAGTTCATTTACGGAGTAAGTATTTCAAATGACACGTCGAAACTTGCACTGATCCACAATAGCATTACTCTACGCCTTCTGTGAAAAAAGGAGATAATATTCCCATTACTTCTGAAAATATGTGTGTAATTGTTTCCGGTGACAATATAATGAAAAGCTTCAAAATCAATGAAATGCAAAACTTCGACTCGAATGGGATAAAAAACCATCAGAAAAAGTGTATACCAGTTTGTTTGATGCATAGGTACAGAAAATTATGCGAGAATAGAAATATATTTACTTACATTTACAAAAGAGTGTACGAGGCTAAAATGTTCTGATTAGCATTATGGTAATAAGTGCATTTACGGAGAAAGTATATCATAAGACACGTCGACACTTGCACTGATCCACAAAAGCATTACTCTACGCCTTCAATGAAAAAAATGAGGTAATATTAGCATTACTTCCGAAAATATGTGGGTATTTATTTCCGGTGACAATATAAAGAAAAGCTTCAAAATCAAAGAAATGCAAAACTTCGATTCCAATGGGATAAAAAACCGTCAGAAAAAGTGTATGGCATTGATTTTGATGCATAAGAACAGAAAAATATGTGAGAATAGAAATATGTTTACTTACATTAACAAAAGAGTGTACGAGGCTAAAATGTTCAGATTAGCATTATGGTAATAAGTTCATTTACGGAAAAAGTATTTCATATGACACGTCGAAACTTGCACTGATCCACTAAAACATTACTCTACGCCTTCAATGAAAAAAATGAGGTAATATTCGCATTACTTCCGAAAATATGTGGGTAAATGTTTCCGGTGACAATATAATGAAAAGTGTCAAAATCCAAGAAATGCAAAACCTCGACTCGAATGGGATAAAAAACCGTCAGAAAAAGTGTATACCATTGCGTTTGATGCATAGGAACAGAAAAATATGCGTGAATAGAAATACGTTTACTTACATTAACAAAAGAGTGTACAAGGCTAAAATGTTAAGATTAGCATTATGGTATTAAGTTCATTTACGGAGTAAGTATTTCATATGACACGTCAAAACTTGCAATGATCCACAATAGCATTGCTCTACGCCTTCTGTGAAAAAAGGGAGATAATCTTCGCATTACTTCCGAAAATATGTGTGTAATTGTTTCCGGTGACAATAAAATGAAAACCTTCAAAATCAAAGAAATGCAAAACTTCGACTCAAATGTGATAAAAAACCATCAGAAAAAGTGTATACCATTTTGTTTGATGCATAGGTACAGAAAAATATGCAAGAATAGAAATATGTTTACTTACATTAACAAAAGAGTTTACGAGGCTAAAATGTTCAGATTAGCATTATTGTAATAAGTGCATTTACGGAGAAAGTATTTCATATGACACGTCGAAACTTGCACTGATCCACAATAGCATTACTATACCCCTTCTGTGAAAATAGGGAGGTTATATTCGCATTACTTTTGAATATATGTGGGTAATTGTTTCCGGTGACAATATTATAAAAAGCTTCAAAATGAATGAAATGCAAAACTTCGACTCGAATGGGATAAAAAACCATCAGAAAAAGTGTATACCATTTTGTTTGATGCATTGGTACAGAAAAATATGCGAGAATTAAAATATATTTACTAACATTAACAAAAGAGTGTACGAGGCAAAAATGTTCTGATTAGCATTATGGTAATAAGTGCATTTACGGAGAAAGTATATCATAAGACAAGTCGACACTTGCACTGATCCACAAAAGCATTACACTACGTTTTTTGTGGAAATAAGGAGGTAATATTCGCATTACTTTCGAAAATATGTGGGTATTTATTTCCGGTGACAACATAATGAAAAGCTTCAAAATCAAAGAAATGCAAAACTTCGATTCCAATGGAATAAAAAACCGTCAGAAAAAGTGTATAACATTGAGTTTGATGCATAAGAACAGAAAAATATGTGAGAATAGAAATATGTTTACTTACATTAAATAAAGAGTGTACGAGGCTAAAATGTTCAGATTAGCATTATGGTAAAAAGGGAATTTATGGAGAAAGTATTTCATATGATACGTCGAAACTTGCACCGATAGACAAAAGAATTACTTTACGCCTTCTGTAAAAATAATGAGGTATTATTCGCATTACTTCCGAAAATATGTGTGTAATTGTTTCCGGTGACAATATAATGAAAAGCTTCAAAATCAAAGAAATGCAAAACTTCGACTCGAACGGGATAGAAAACAATCAGAAAACGTGTATACCATTGAGTTTGATGCATAGCAACAGAAAAATATGCGACAATAGAAATATGTTTACTTACATTAAAAAAAAAAAGTACGAGGCTAAAATGTTCAGATTAGCATTATGGTAATAAGTGAATTTACGGAGAAAGTATTTCATATGACTCATCGAAACTAGCACTGATCCACAAAAGCATTACTCTACCCATTCTGTGAAAATACGGAGGTAGTATTCGCATTACTTCCGAAAATATGTGTGTAATTGTTTCCGGTGACAATATAATGAATAGATTCAAAATCAAAGAAATGCAAAACATCGACTCGAATGGGATAAAAAACCGTCAGAAAAAGTGTATAGCATTGAGTTTGATGCATAGAAACAGAAAAATATTTGAGAATAGAAATACGTTTACTTACATTAACAAAATAGTGTACGAGGCTAAAATGTTAAGATAAGCATTATGGTAATAAGTTCATTTACGAAGTAAGTATTTCATATGACACGTCGAAACTTGCACAGATCCACAATAGCAATATTCTACGCCTTCTGTGAAAAAAAGGAGATAATATTCGTATTACTTCTGAAAATATGTGTGTAATTGTATCCGGTGACAATAAAATGAAAAGCTTTAAAATCAAAGAAATGCAAAACTTCGACTCGAATGGGATAAAAACCATCAGAAAAAGTGTATACCATTTTGTTTGATGCATAGGTACAGAAAAAAATGCGAGAATAGAAATATGTTTACTTACATTAACAAAAGAGTGTACGAGGCTAAATGTTCAGATTAGCAATATGGTAATAAGTGCATTTACGGAAAAAGTATTTCATATGACACGTCGAAACTTGCACTGTTCCACAAAAGCATTACTCTACGCCTTCAATGAAAAAAAAGAGGTAATATTCGCATTACTTCTGAAAATATGTGGGTAAATGTTTTCGGTGACAATATAATGAAAAGTGTCAAAATCAAAGAAATGCAAAACCTCAACTCCAATGGGATAAAAACCATCAGAAAAAGTGTATACCATTGAGTTTGATGCATAGGAACAGAAAAATATGCGAGAATAGAAATACGTTTACTTAAATTAACAAATGGGATTCGAATGGTATAAAAAACCATCAGAAAAAGTGTATACCATTTTGTTTGATGCATAGGTACAGAAAAATATGCGAGAATTAAAATATATTTACTTACATTAACAAAAGAGTGTACGAGGAAAAATGTTCTGATTAGCATTATGGTAATAAGTGCATTTACGGAAAAAGTATATCATAAGACACGTCGACACTTGCACTGATCCACAAAAGCATTACACTACGCCTTTTGTGGAAATAAGGAGGTAATATTCGCATTACTTTCGAAAATATGTGGGTATTTAATTCCGGTGACAATATAATGAAAAGCTTCAAAATCAAAGAAATGCAAAACTTCGATTCCAATGGGATAAAAAACCGTCAGAAAAAGTGTATAGCATTGAGTTTGATGCATAAGAACAGAAAAATATGTGAGAATAGAAATATGTTTACTTACATTAAATAAAGAGTGTACGAGGCTAAAATGTTCAGATTAGCAATATGGTAATAAGTGCATTTACGGAAAAAGTATTTCTAATGACACGTCGAAACTTGCACTGATCCACAAAAGCATTACTCTACGCCTTCAATAAAAAAAATGAGGTAATATTCGCATTACTTCCGAAAATATGTGGGTAAATGTTTCCGGTGACAATATAATGAAAAGTGTCAAAATCAAAGAAATGCAAAACCTCGACTCGAATGGGATAAAAAACCGTCAGAAAAAGTGTATACCATTGTGTTTGATGCATAGGTACAGAAAAATATGCGAGAATATAAATATGTTTACTTACATTAACAAAAGAGTGTACGAGGCTAAAATGTTCAGATTAGCATTATTGTAATAATTGTATTTACGGAGAAAGTATTTCATATGACACGTCGAAACTTGCACTGATCCACAATAGCATTACTATACGCCTTCTGTAAAAATAGGGAGGTTATATTCGCATTATTTTGAAAATATGTGGGTAATTGTTTCCGGTGACAATATTATAAAAAGCTTCAAAATGAATGAAATGCAAAACTTCGACTCGAATGGGATAAAAAACATTCAGAAAATGTGTATACCATTGAGTTTGATGCATAGGAACAGAAAAATATGCGAGAATAGAAATATGTTTACTTACATTAACAAAAGAGTGCACGAGGCTAAAATGTTCAGATTAGCATTATGATAAAAGTGCATTTACGGAAAAAGTATTTCATATGACACGTCGAAACTTGCACTGATCCACAATAGCATTGTTCTACGCCTTCTGTAAAAAAAAGGAGATAATATTCGCATTACTTCCGAAATTTGTGTGTAATTGTTTCCGGTGACAATAAAATGAAAAGCTTCAAAATCAATGAAATGCAAAACCTCGACTGGAATGGGATAAAAAACAGTCACAAAAAGTGTATACCATTGCGCTTGATGCATAGGAACAGAAACATATTCGAGAGAAGAAATATGTTTACTTACATTAACAAAAGAGTGTACGAGGCTAAAATCTTAAGATTAGCATTATGGTAATAAGTTCATTTACGGAGTTAGTATTTCATATGACACGTCGAAACTTGCACTGATCCACAAAAGCATTGTTCTACGCCTTCTGTGAAAAATAGGAGATAATATTCGCATTACTTCCAAAAATATGTGTGTAATTGTTTCCGGTATCAATAAAATGAAAAGCTTCAAAATCAAAGAAATGCAAAACTTCGACTCGAATGGGATAAAAAAACCATCAGAAAAAGTGCATACCATTGTGTTTGATGCATAGGTACAGAAAAATATGCGAGATTAGAAATATGTTTACTTACATTAACAAAAGAGTGTACGAGGCTAAAATGTTCAGATTAGCATTATTGTAATAAGTGCATTTACGGAGAAAGTATTTCATATGACACGTCGAAACTTGCACTGATCCACAAAAGCATTGTTCTACGCCTTCTGTGAAAAATAGGAGATAATATTCGCATTACTTCCAAAAATATGTGTGTAATTGTTTCCGGTGACAATAAAATGAAAAGCTTCAAAATCAAAGAAATGCAAAACTTCGACTCGAATGGGATAAAAAAACCATCAGAAAAAGTGCATACCATTGTGTTTGATGCATAGGTACAGAAAAATATGCGAGATTAGAAATATGTTTACTTACATTAACAAAAGAGTGTACGAGGCTAAAATGTTCAGATTAGCATTATTGTAATAAGTGCATTTACGGAGAAAGTATTTCATATGACACGTCGAAACTTGCACTGATCCACAAAAGCCCTACTATACGCCTTCTGTGAAAATACGGAGGTTATATTCGCATTACTTTTGAATATATGTGGGTAATTGTTTCCGGTGAAAATATTAAAAAAGGTTCAAAATAAATAAAATGCAAAACTTCGATTCGAATGGGATAAAAAACATTCAGAAAATGTGTTTACCATTGAGTTTGATGCATAGGAACAGAAAAATATGCGAGAATAGAAATACGTTTACTTACATTAACAAAAGAGTGTACGAGGCTAAAATATTCTGATTAGCATTATGTTAATAAGTGCATTTACGGAGAAAGGATATCATTAGACACGTCGACACTTGCACTGATCCACAAAAGCATTACACTACGCCTTTTGTAGAAATAAGGAGGTAATATTCGCATTACTTCCGAAAATATGTGGGTATTTGTTTCCGGTGACAATATAATGAAAAGCTTTAAAATCCAAGAAATGCAAAAATTCGATTCCAATGGGATAAAAAACCGTCAAAAAAAGTGTATAGCATTGAGTTTGATGCATAGGAACAGAAAAAAATGCGAGAATAGAAATATGTTTACTTACATTAACAAAAGAGTGTACAAGGCTAAAATGTTAAGATTAGCATTATGGTAAAAAGTGAATTTAAGGAAAAAGTATTTCATATGACACGTCGAAACTTGCACTGAACCACAAAAGCATTACTCTACGCCTTCTGTGAAAAAAGGAGGTAATATTCGCGTTACTTCTGAAAATATGTGGGTAATTGTTACCGGTGACAATATAATGAAATGATTAAAAATCAAAGAAATGCAAAACTTCGACTCGAATAGGATAAAAAACCGTCAGAAAAAGTGTATACCATTGAGTTTGATGCATAGGATTAGAAAAATATGCGAGAATAGAAATACGTTTACTTACATTAACAAAAGAGTGTACGAGGCTAAAATGTTCAGATTAGCATTATGGTAATAAGTGCATTTACGGAGAAAGTATTTCATATGACTCATCGAAACTTGCACTGATCCACAAAAGCATTACTCTACGCCTTCTGTGAAAATAAAGAGGTTATATTGGCATTACTTTTGAATATATGTGGGTAATTGTTTCAGGTGAAAATATTAAAAAAAGGTTCAAAATAAATGAAATGCAAAACTTCGATTCGAATGGGATAAAAAACATTCAGAAAATGTGTATACCATTGAGTTTGATGCATAGGAACAGAAAAATATGCGAGAATAGAAATACGTTTACTTACATTAACAAAAGAGTGTACGAGGCTAAAATATTCTGATTAGCATTATGTTAATAAGTGCATTTACGGAGAAAGGATATCATACGACACGTCGACACTTGCACTGATCCACAAAAGCATTACACTACGCCTTTTGTAGAAATAAGGAGGTAATATTCGCATCACTTCTGAAAATATGTGTGTATTTGTTTCCGGTGACAATATAATGAAAAGCTTTAAAATCCAAAAAAAGCAAAACTTCGATTCCAATGGGATAAAAAACCGTCAGAAAAAGTGTATAGCATTGAGTTTGATGCATAGGAACAGAAACATATTCGAGAGAAGAAATAAGTTTACTTACATTAACAAAAGAGTGTACGAGGTTATAATGTTCAGATTAGCATTATGGTAATAAGTGCATTTACGGAGAAAGGATATCATACGACACGTCGACACTTGCACTGATCCACAACAGCCTTACTCTACGTCTTCTGTGAAAATAATGAGGTAATATTCGCATTTCTTCTGAAAATATGCGTGTAATTGTTTCCGGTGACAATATAATGAAAAGCTTCAATATCAAAGAAATGCAAAACTTCGACTCGAATGGGATAAAAACCAACAGAAAAAGTGAATACCATTGAGTTTGATGCATAGGTACAGAAAAATATGCAAGAATAGAAATATGTTTACTTACATTAACAAAAGAGTGTGCGAGGCTAAAATGTTCAGATTAGCATTATGGTAATAAGTGAATTTACGGAGAAAGTATTTCATATGACTCATCGAAACTTGCACTGATCCACAAAAGCATTACTCTACGCCTTCTGTGAAAATAATGAGGTAGTATTCGCATTACTTCCGAAAATATGTGGGTAATTGTTTCGGGTGACGATATAATGAATAGATTCAAAATCAAAGAAATGCAAAACTTCGACTCGAATGGGATAAAAAACCGTTAGAAAAAGTGTATACCATTGAGTTTGATGCATAGGAAGAGAAAAATATGCGTGAATAGAAATACGTTTACTTACATTAAAAAAAGAGTGTACGAGGCTAAAATGTTAAGATTAGCATTATGGTAATAAGTTCATTTACGGAGTAAGTATTTCAAATGACACATCGAAACTTGCACTGATCCACAATAGCATTACTCTACGCCTTCTGTGAAAAAAAGGAGATAATATTCCCATTACTTCTGAAAATATGTGTGTAATTGTTTCCGGTGACAATATAATGAAAAGCTTCAAAATCAATGAAATGCAAAACTTCGACTCGAATGGGATAAAAAACCATCAGAAAAAGTGTATACCAGTTTGTTTGATGCATAGGTACAGAAAATTATGCGAGAATAGAAATATATTTACTTACATTAACAAAAGAGTGTACGAGGCTAAAATGTTCTGATTAGCATTATGGTAATAAGTGCATTTACGGAGAAAGTATATCATAAGACACGTCGACACTTGCACTGATCCACAAAAGCATTACTCTACGCCTTCAATGAAAAAAATGAGGTAATATTAGCATTACTTCCGAAAACATGTGGGTATTTATTTCCGGTGACAATATAAAGAAAAGCTTCAAAATCAAAGAAATGCAAAACTTCGATTCCAATGGGATAAAAAACCGTCAGAAAAAGTGTATGGCATTGATTTTGATGCATAAGAACAGAAAAATATGTGAGAATAGAAATATGTTTACTTACATTAACAAAAGAGTGTACGAGGCTAAAATGTTCAGATTAGCATTATGGTAATAAGTTCATTTACGGAAAAAGTATTTCATATGACACGTCGAAACTTGCACTGATCCACTAAAACATTACTCTACGCCTTCAATGAAAAAAATGAGGTAATATTCGCATTACTTCCGAAAATATGTGGGTAAATGTTTCCGGTGACAATATAATGAAAAGTGTCAAAATCAAAGAAATGCAAAACCTCGACTCGAATGGGATAAAAAACCGTCAGAAAAAGTGTATACCATTGCGTTTGATGCATAGGAACAGAAAAATATGCGTGAATAGAAATACGTTTACTTACATTAACAAAAGAGTGTACGAGGCTGAAATGTTCTGATTAGCATTATGGTAATAAGTTCATTTACGGAAAAAGTATTTCATATGACACGTCGAAACTTGCACTGATCCACTAAAACATTACTCTACGCCTTCAATGAAAAAAATGAGGTAATATTCGCATTACTTCCGAAAATATGTGTGTAATTGTTTCCGGTGACAATAAAATGAAAACCTTCAAAATCAAAGAAATGCAAAACTTCGACTCAAATGTGATAAAAAACCATCAGAAAAAGTGTATACCATTTTGTTTGATGCATAGGTACAGAAAAATATGCAAGAATAGAAATATGTTTACTTACATTAACAAAAGAGTTTACGAGGCTAAAATGTTCAGATTAGCATTATTGTAATAAGTGCATTTACGGAGGAAGTATTTCATATGACACGTCGAAACTTGCACTGATCCACAATAGCATTACTATACCCCTTCTGTGAAAATAGGGAGGTTATATTCGCATTACTTTTGAATATATGTGGGTAATTGTTTCCGGGTGACAATATTATAAAAAGCTTCAAAATGAATGAAATGCAAAACTTCGACTCGAATGGGATAAAAAACCATCAGAAAAAGTGTATACCATTTTGTTTGATGCATAGGTACAGAAAAATATGCGAGAATTAAAATATATTTACTTACATTAACAAAAGAGTGTACGAGGCAAAAATGTTCTGATTAGCATTATGGTAATAAGTGCATTTACGGAGAAAGTATATCATAAGACAAGTCGACACTTGCACTGATCCACAAAAGCATTACACTACGTTTTTTGTGGAAATAAGGAGGTAATATTCGCATTACTTTCGAAAATATGTGGGTATTTATTTCCGGTGACAACATAATGAAAAGCTTCAAAATCAAAGAAATGCAAAACTTCGATTCCAATGGGATAAAAAACCGTCAGAAAAAGTGTATAACATTGAGTTTGATGCATAAGAACAGAAAAATATGTGAGAATAGAAATATGTTTACTTACATTAAATAAAGAGTGTACGAGGCTAAAATGTTCAGATTAGCAATATGGTAATAAGTGCATTTACGGAAAAAGCATTTCATATGACACGTCGAAACTTGCACCGATAGACAAAAGAATTATTTTACGCCTTCTGTGAAAATAATGAGGTATTATTCGCATTACTTCCGAAAATATGTGTGTAATTGTTTCCGGTGACAGTATAATGAAAAGCTTCAAAATCAAAGAAATGCAAAACTTCGACTCGAACGGGATAAAAAACAATCAGAAAACGTGTATACCATTGAGTTTGATGCATAGCAACAGAAAAATATGCGACAATAGAAATATGTTTACTTACATTAAAAAAAAAAAGTACGAGGCTAAAATGTTCATATTAGCATTATGGTAATAAGTGAATTTACGGAGAAAGTATTTCATATGACTCATCGAAACTAGCACTGATCCACAAAAGCATTACTCTACCCCTTCTGTGAAAATACGGAGGTAGTATTCGCATTACTTCCGAAAATATGTGTGTAACTGTTTCCGGTGACAATATAATGAATAGATTCAAAATCAAAGAAATGCAAAACATCGACTCGAATGGGATAAAAAACCGTCAGAAAAAGTGTATAGCATTGAGTTTGATGCATAAGAACAGAAAAATATGTGAGAATAGAAATATGTTTACTTACATTAAAAAAAGAGTGTACGAGGCTAAAATGTTCAGATTAGCAATATGGTAATAAGTGCATTTACGGAAAAAGTATTTCTAATGACACGTCGAAACTTGCACTGATCCACAAAAGCCTTACTCTACGCCTTCAATGAAAAAAATGAGGTAATATTCGCATTACTTCCTAAAATATGTGGGTAAATGTTTCCCGTGACAATATAATGAAAAGTGTCAAAATCAAAGAAATGCAAAACCTCGACTCGAATGGGATAAAAAACCGTCAGAAAAAGTGTATACCATTGTGTTTGATGCATAGGTACAGAAAAATATGCGAGAATATAAATATGTTTACTTACATTAACAAAAGAGTGTACGAGGCTAAAATGTTCAGATTAGCATTATTGTAATAAGTGTATTTACGGAGAAAGTATTTCATATGACACGTCGAAACTTGCACTGATCCACAATAGCATTACTATACGCCTTCTGTAAAAATAGGGAGGTTATATTCGCATTATTTTGAATATATGTGGGTAATTGTTTCCGGTGACAATATTATAAAAAGCTTCAAAATGAATGAAATGCAAAACTTCGACTCGAATGGGATAAAAAACATTCAGAAAATGTGTATACCATTGAGTTTGATATATAGGAACAGAAAAATATGCGAGAATAGAAATACGTTTACTTACATTGACAAAAGAGTGTACGAGGCTAAAATGTTGATATTAGCATTATGGTAATAAGTGAATTTACGGAGAAAGTATTTCATATGACTCATCGAAACTTGCACTGATCCACAAAAGCAATACTCTACGCCCTCTGTGAAAATAGGGAGGTAGTATTCGGAATACTTCCGAAAATATGTGGGTATTTGTTTCCGGTAACAATATAATGAATAGATTCAAAATCAAAGAAATGCAAAACATCGACTCGAATGGGATAAAAAACCGTCAGAAAAAGTGTATAATATTGAGTTTGATGCATTGGAACAGAAGAATATGCGTGAATAGAAATACGTTTACTTACATTAACAAAAGAGTGTACGAGGCTAAAATGTTAAGATTAGCATTATGGTAATAATTGCATTTACGGAGAAAGTATTTCATATGACACGTCAAAACTTGCACTGATCCACAAAAGCATTACTCTACGCCTTTTGTGAAAATAGAGAGGTAGTATTCGCATTACTTCCGAAAATATGTGGGTAAATGTTTCCGGTGACAATATAATGAAAACCTTAAAAATCAAAGAAATGCAAAACCTCGACTCGAATGGGATAAAAAACAGTCAAAAAAAGTGTATACCATTGCGCTTGATGCATAGGAACAGAAACGAATTCGAGAGAAGAAATATGTTTACTTACATAAACAAAATAGTGTACGAGGCTAAAATGTTCAGATTAGCATTATGGTAAAAAGTGCATTTACGGAAAAAGTATTTCATATGACACGTCGAAACTAGCACTGATCCACAAAAGAATTACTTTACGCCTTCTGTGAAAAGACGGAGGTAATATTCGCATTACTTCCGAGAATATGTGGGTATTTGTTTCCGGTGACAATATAATGAAAAGCTTTAAAATCAAAGAAATGCAAAACCTCGACTCGAATGGGATAAAAAACATTCAGAAAAAGTGTATACCATTAAGTTTGATGCATAGGAACAGAAAAATATGCGAGATAAGAAATACGTTTACTTACATTAACAAAAGAGTGTACAAGGCTAAAATGTTGAGATTAGCATTATGGTAATAAGTGAATTTACGGAGAAAGTATTTCATATGACTCATCGAACTTGCACTGATCCACAATAGCATTACTCTACGCCTTCTGTGAAAAAAAGGAGATAATATTCCCATTACTTCTGAAAATATGTGTGTAATTGTTTCAGGAGACAATATAATGAAAAGCTTCAAAATCAAAGAAATGCAAAACTTCGACTCGAATGGAAAAAAAAACCATCAGAAAAAGTGAACACCATTTTTTTTGATGCATAGGTACAGAAAAATATGCGAGAATTAAAATATATTTACTTACATTAACAAAAGAGTGTACCAGGCAAAAATGTTCTGATTAGCATTATGGTAATAAGTGCATTTACGGAGAAAGTATATCATAAGACACGTCGACACTTGCACTTATCCACAAAAGCTTTACACTACGCCTTTTGTGGAAATAATGAGGTTATATTCGCATTACTTCTGAAAATATGTGGGTATTTATTTCCGGTGACAATATAATGAAAAGCTTCAAAATCAAAGAAATGCAAAACTTCGATTCCAATGGGATAAAAAACCGTCAGAAAAAGTGTATAGCATAGAGTTTGATTCATAAGAACAGAAAAATATGTGAGAATAGAAATATGTTTACTTACATTAAATAAAGAGTGTACGAGGCTAAAATGTTCAGATTAGCAATATGGTAATAAGTGCATTTACGGAAAAAGTATTTCTAATGACACGTCGAAACTTGCACTGATCCACAAAAGCATTACTCTACGCCTTCAATGAAAAAAATGAGGAAATATTCGCATTACTTCCGAAAATATGTGGGTAAATGTTTCCGGTGACAATATAATGAAAAGTGTCAAAATCAAAGAAATGCAAAACCTCGACTCGAATGGGATAAAAAACCGTCAGAAAAAGTGTATACCATTGTGTTTGATGCATAGGTACAGAAAAATATGCGAGAATATAAATATGTTTACTTACATTACCAAAAGAGTGTACGAGGCTAAAATGTTCAGATTAGCATTATTGTAATAAGTGTATTTACGGAGAAAGTATTTCATATGACACGTCGAAACTTGTACTGATCCACAATATCATTACTATACGCCTTCTGTAAAAATAAGGAGGTTATATTCGCATTACTTTTGAATATATGTGGGTAATTGTTTCCGGTGACAATATTATAAAAAGCTTCAAAATGAATGAAATGCAAAACTTCGACTCGAATGGGATAAAAAACATTCAGAAAATGTGTATACCATTGAGTTTGATGCATAGGAACAGAAAAATATGCGAGAATAGAAATACGTTTACTTACATTAACAAAAGAGTGTACGAGGCTAAAATGTTTTGATTAACATTATGGTAATAAGTGCATTTACGGAGAATGTATATCATATGACACGTCGAAACTTGCTCTGATCCACCAAAGCATTACACTACGGCTTTTGTGGAAATAAGAAGGTAATATTCGCATTGCTTCCGAAGATATGTGGGTAAATGTTTCCGGTGACAATATAATGAAAACCTTAAAAATCAAAGAAATGCAAAACCTCGACTCGAATGGGATAAAAAACAGTCAGAAAAAGTGTATACAATTGCGCTTGATGCATAGGAACAGAAACATATTCGAGAGAAGAAATATGTTTACTTACATTAACAAAAGAGTTTACGAGGCTAAACTGTTCAGATTAGCATTATGGTAATAAATGCATTTACGGAGAAAGTATTTCATATGACTCATCGAAACTTGCACTGATCCACAAAAGCATTACTCTACGCCTTTTGTGGAAATAAAGAGTTAATATTCGCATTACTTCCGAAAATATGTGGGTATTTGTTTCCGGTGACAATATAATGAAAAGTTTCAAAATCAAAGAAATGCAAAACTTCGATTCTAATGGGATAAATAACCGTCAGAAAAAGTGTATAGCATTGAGTTTTAGGCATAGGAACAGAAAAATATGCGAGAATAGAAATATGTTTACTTACATTAACAAAAGAGTGCACGAGGCTAAAATGTTCAGATTAGCATTATGGTAAAAAGTGCATTTACGGAAAAAGTATTTCATATGACACGTCGAAACTTGCACTGATCCACAAAAGAATTACTTTACGGCTACTGTGAAAAAACGGAGGTAATATTCGCATTACTTCCGAAAATATGTGGGTAAATGTTTCCGGTGACAATATAATGAAAACCTTAAAAATCAAAGAAATGCAAAACCTCGACTCGAATGGGATAAAAAACTGTCAGAAAAAGTGTATACCATTAAGTTTGATGCATAGGAACAAAAAAATATGCGAGATAAGAAATACGTTTACTTACATTAACAAAAGAGTGTACGAGGCTAAAATGTTGAGATTAGCATTATGGTAATAAGTGAATTTACGGAAAAAGTATTTCATATGACTCATCGAAACTTGCACTGATCCACAAAAGCAATACTCTACGCCGTCTGTGAAAATAAAAAGGTAGTATTCGCAATACTTCCGAAAATATGTGGGTAATTATTTCCGGTGACAATATAATGAATAGATTCAAAATCAAATAAATGCAAAACTTCGACTCGAATGGGATAAATAACCGTTAGAAAAAGTGTATACCATTGAGTTTGATGCATAGGAATAGAAAAATATGCGTGAATAGAAAAACGTTTACTAACATTAAAAAAAGAGTGTACGAGGCTAAAATGTTAAGATTAGCATTATGGTAATAAGTGCATTTACGGAGTAAGTATTTCATATGATACGTCGAAACTTCCACTGATCCACAAAAGCATTACTCTACGCTTTCTGTGAAAAAAGGGAGATAATACTCCCATTACTTCTGAAAATATGTGTGTAATTGTTTCCGGTGACAATATAATGAAAAGCTTCAGAATCAAAGAAATGCAAAACTTCGAGTCGAATGGGATAAAAAACCATCAGAAAAAGTGTATACCATTTTGTTTGATGCATAGGTACAGAAAAATATGCGAGAATTAAAATATATATACTTACATTAACAAAAGAGTGTACGAGGCAAAAATGTTCTGATTAGCATTATGGTAATAAGTGCATTTACGGAGAAAGTATATCATAAGACAAGTCGACACTTGCACTGATCCACAAAAGCATTACACTACGCCTTTTTTGGAAATAAGGAGGTAATATTCGCATTACTTTCAAAAATATGTGGGTATTTATTTCCGGTGACAATATAATGAAAAGCTTCAAAATCAAAGAAATGCAAAACTTCGATTCCAATGGGATAAAAAACCGTCAGAAAAAGTGTATAACATTGAGTTTGATGCATAAGAACAGAAAAATATGCGAGAATAGAAATATGTTTACTTACATTAAGAAAAGAGTGCACGAGGCTAAAATGTTCAGATTAGCATTATGGTAATAAGTGCATTTACGGAGAATGTATATCGAATGACACGTCGAAACTTGCTCTGATCCACCAAAGCATTACACTACGGCTTTTGTGGAAATAAGAAGGTAATATTCGCATTGCTTCCGAAGATATGTGGGTAAATGTTTCCGGTGACAATATAATGAAAACCTTAAAAATCAAAGAAATGCAAAACCTCGACTCGAATGGGATAAAAAACAGTCAGAAAAAGTGTATACAATTGCGCTTGATGCATAGGAACAGAAACATATTCGAGAGAAGAAATATGTTTACTTACATTAACAAAAGAGTTTACGAGGCTAAACTGTTCAGATTAGCATTATGGTAATAAATGCATTTACGGAGAAAGTATTTCATATGACTCATCGAAACTTGCACTGATCCACAAAAGCATTACTCTACGCCTTTTGTGGAAATAAAGAGTTAATATTCGCATTACTTCCGAAAATATGTGGGTATTTGTTTCCGGTGACAATATAATGAAAAGTTTCAAAATCAAAGAAATGCAAAACTTCGACTCGAATGGGATAAAAAACCGTTAGAAAAAGTGTATACCATTGAGTTTGATGCATAGGAATAGAAAAATATGCGTGAATAGAAAAACGTTTACTAACATTAAAAAAAGAGTGTACGAGGCTAAAATGTTAAGATTAGCATTATGGTAATAAGTGCATTTACGGAGTAAGTATTTCATATGATACGTCGAAACTTCCACTGATCCACAATAGCATTACTCTACGCCTTTTGTGGAAATAAAGAGTTAATATTCGCATTACTTCCGAAAATATGTGTGTAATTGTTTCCGGTGACAATATAATGAAAAGCTTCAAAATCAAAGAAATGCAAAACTTCGACTCGAATGGGATAAAAAACCATCAGAAAAAGTGTATACCATTTTGTTTGATGCATAGGTACAGAAAAATATGCGAGAATTAAAATATATATACTTACATTAACAAAAGAGTGTACGAGGCAAAAATGTTCTGATTAGCATTATGGTAATAAGTGCATTTACGGAGAAAGTATATCATAAGACAAGTCGACACTTGCACTGATCCACAAAAGCATTACACTACGCCTTTTTTGGAAATAAGGAGGTAATATTCGCATTACTTTCAAAAATATGTGGGTATTTATTTCCGGTGACAATATAATGAAAAGCTTCAAAATCAAAGAAATGCAAAACTTCGATTCCAATGGGATAAAAAACCGTCAGAAAAAGTGTATAACATTGAGTTTGATGCATAAGAACAGAAAAATATGCGAGAATAGATATACGTTTACTTACATTAAAAAAAGAGTGCACGAGGCTAAAATGTTCAGATTAGCATTTTGGTAAAAAGTGCATTTACGGAAAAAGCATTTCATATGACACGTCGAAACTTGCACCGATCCACAAAAGAATTACTTTACGCCTTCTGTGAAAATAAGGAGGTAATATTCGCATTACTTCCGAAAATATGTGGGAAAATGTTTCCGGTGACAATATAATGAAAATCTTAAAAATCAAAGAAATGCAAAACCTCGACTCGAATGGGATAAAAAACAGTCAGAAAAAGTGTATACCATTGCGCTTGATGCATAAGAACAGAAACGAATTCGAGAGAAGAAATATGTTTACTTACATAAACAAAATAGTGTACGAGGCTAAAATGTTCAGATTAGCATTATGGTAATAAGTGCATTAACGGAGAAAGTATTTCATATGACTCATCGAAACTTGCACTGATCCACAAAAGCATTACTTTACGCCTTTTGTGGAAATAAAGACGTAATATTCGCATTACTTCCGAAAATATGTGGATATTTGTTTCCGGTGACAATATAATGAAAAGCTTCAAAATCAAAGAAATGCAAAACTTCGATTCCAATGGGATAAATAACCGTCAGAAAAAGTGTATAGCATTGAGTTTGATGCATAGGAACAGAAAAATATGCGAGAATAGAAATATGTTTACTTACATTAAGAAAAGAGTGCACGAGGCTAAAATGTTCAGATTAGCATTATGGTAAAAAGTGCATTTACGGAAAAAGTATTTCATATGACACGTCGAAACTAGCACTGATCCACAAACGAATTACTATACGCCTTCTGTGAAAAAACGGAGGTAATATTCGCATTACTTCCGAAAATATGTGGGTATTTGTTTCCGGTGACAATATAATGAAAAGCTTTAAAATCAAAGAAATGCAAAACCTCGACTCGAATGGGATAAAAAACAAAAAAAAAAGTATATACCATTAAGTTTGATGCATAGGAACAGAAAAATATGCGAGATAAGAAATACGTTTACTTACATTAACAAAAGAGTGTACGAGGCTAAAATGTTGAGATTAGCATTATGGTAATAAGTGAATTTACGGAGAAAGTATTTCATATGACTCATCGAAACTTGCACTGATCCACAATAGCATTACTCTACGCCTTCTGTGAAAAAAGGGAGATAATATTCCCATTACTTCTGAAAATATGTGTGTAATTGTTTCCGAAGACAATATAATGAAAAGCTTCAAAATCAAAGAAATGCAAAATTTCGACTCGAATGGGAAAAAAAACCATCAGAAAAAGTGTACACCATTTTGTTTGATGCATAGGTACAGAAAAATATGCGAGAATTAAAATATATATACTTACATTAACAAAAGAGTGTACGAGGCAAAAATGTTCTGATTAGCATTATGGTAATAAGTGCATTTACGGAGAAAGTATATCATAAGACACGTCGACACTTTCACTGATCCACAAAAGCTTTACACTACGCCTTTTGTGGAAATAATGAGGTTATATTCGCATTACTTCCGAAAATATGTGGGTATTTATTTCCGGTGACAATATAATGAAAAGCTTCAAAATCAAAGAAATGCAAAACTTCGATTCCAATGGGATAAAAAACCGTCAGAAAAAGTGTATAGCATAGAGTTTGATGCATAAGAACAGAAAAATATGTGAGAATAGAAATATGTTTACTTACATTAAATAAAGAGTGTACGAGGCTAAAATGTTCAGATTAGCAATATGGTAATAAGTGCATTTACGGAAAAAGTATTTCTAATGACACGTCGAAACTTGCACTGATCCACAAAAGCATTACTCTACGCCTTCAATGAAAAAAATGAGGTAATATTCGCATTACTTCCGAAAATATGTGGGTAAATGTTTCCGGTGACAATATAATGAAAAGTGTCAAAATCAAAGAAATGCAAAACCTCGACTCGAATGGGATAAAAAACCGTCAGAAAAAGTGTATACCATTGTGTTTGATGCATAGGTACAGAAAAATATGCGAGAATATAAATATGTTTACTTACATTAACAAAAGAGTGTACGAGGCTAAAATGTTCAGATTAGCATTATTGTAATAAGTGTATTTACGGAGAAAGTATTTTATATGACACGTCGAAACTTGCACTGATCCACAATATCATTACTATACGCCTTCTGTAAAAATAGGGAGGTTATATTCGCATTACTTTTGAATATATGTGGGTAATTGTTTCCGGTGACAATATAATAAAAAGCTTCAAAATGAATGAAATGCAAAACTTCGACTCGAATGGGATAAAAAACATTCAGAAAATGTGTATACCATTGAGTTTGATGCATAGGAACAGAAAAATATGCGACAATAGAAATACGTTTACTTACATTAACAAAAGAGTGTACGAGGCTAAAATGTTTTGATTAACATTATGGTAATAAGTGCATTTACGGAGAATGTATATCATATGACACGTCGAAACTTGCTCTGATCCACCAAAGCATTACACTACGGCTTTTGTGGAAATAAGGAGGTAATATTCGCATTGCTTCCGAAGATATGTGGGTAAATGTTTCCGGTGACAATATAATGAAAACCTTAAAAATCAAAGAAATGCAAAACCTCGACTCGAATGGGATAAAAACCATCAGAAAAAGTGTATACCATTTTGTTTGATGCATAGGTACAGAAAAATATGCGAGAATAGAAATATGTTGACTTACATTAACAAAGGAGTGTACGAGGCTAAAATGTTCAGATTAGCAATATGGTAATAAGTGCATTTACGGAAAAAGTATTTCATATGACTCATCGAAACTTGCACTGATCCACAAAAGCATTACTCTACGCCTTTTGTGGAAATAAAGAGTTAATATTCGCATTACTTCCGAAAATATGTGGGTATTTGTTTCCGGTGACAATATAATGAAAAGTTTCAAAATCAAAGAAATGCAAAACTTCGATTCTAATGGGATAAATAACCGTCAGAAAAAGTGTATAGCATTGAGTTTTAGGCATAGGAACAGAAAAATATGCGAGAATAGAAATATGTTTACTTACATTAACAAAAGAGTGCACGAGGCTAAAATGTTCAGATTAGCATTATGGTAAAAAGTGCATTTACGGAAAAAGTATTTCATATGACACGTCGAAACTTGCACTGATCCACAAAAGAATTACTTTACGGCTACTGTGAAAAAACGGAGGTAATATTCGCATTACTTCCGAAAATATGTGGGTAAATGTTTCCGGTGACAATATAATGAAAACCTTAAAAATCAAAGAAATGCAAAACCTCGACTCGAATGGGATAAAAAACTGTCAGAAAAAGTGTATACCATTAAGTTTGATGCATAGGAACAAAAAAATATGCGAGATAAGAAATACGTTTACTTACATTAACAAAAGAGTGTACGAGGCTAAAATGTTGAGATTAGCATTATGGTAATAAGTGAATTTACGGAAAAAGTATTTCATATGACTCATCGAAACTTGCACTGATCCACAAAAGCAATACTCTACGCCGTCTGTGAAAATAAAAAGGTAGTATTCGCAATACTTCCGAAAATATGTGGGTAATTATTTCCGGTGACAATATAATGAATAGATTCAAAATCAAATAAATGCAAAACTTCGACTCGAATGGGATAAATAACCGTTAGAAAAAGTGTATACCATTGAGTTTGATGCATAGGAATAGAAAAATATGCGTGAATAGAAAAACGTTTACTAACATTAAAAAAAGAGTGTACGAGGCTAAAATGTTAAGATTAGCATTATGGTAATAAGTGCATTTACGGAGTAAGTATTTCATATGATACGTCGAAACTTCCACTGATCCACAAAAGCATTACTCTACGCTTTCTGTGAAAAAAGGGAGATAATACTCCCATTACTTCTGAAAATATGTGTGTAATTGTTTCCGGTGACAATATAATGAAAAGCTTCAGAATCAAAGAAATGCAAAACTTCGAGTCGAATGGGATAAAAAACCATCAGAAAAAGTGTATACCATTTTGTTTGATGCATAGGTACAGAAAAATATGCGAGAATTAAAATATATATACTTACATTAACAAAAGAGTGTACGAGGCAAAAATGTTCTGATTAGCATTATGGTAATAAGTGCATTTACGGAGAAAGTATATCATAAGACAAGTCGACACTTGCACTGATCCACAAAAGCATTACACTACGCCTTTTTTGGAAATAAGGAGGTAATATTCGCATTACTTTCAAAAATATGTGGGTATTTATTTCCGGTGACAATATAATGAAAAGCTTCAAAATCAAAGAAATGCAAAACTTCGATTCCAATGGGATAAAAAACCGTCAGAAAAAGTGTATAACATTGAGTTTGATGCATAAGAACAGAAAAATATGCGAGAATAGAAATATGTTTACTTACATTAAGAAAAGAGTGCACGAGGCTAAAATGTTCAGATTAGCATTATGGTAATAAGTGCATTTACGGAGAATGTATATCGAATGACACGTCGAAACTTGCTCTGATCCACCAAAGCATTACACTACGGCTTTTGTGGAAATAAGAAGGTAATATTCGCATTGCTTCCGAAGATATGTGGGTAAATGTTTCCGGTGACAATATAATGAAAACCTTAAAAATCAAAGAAATGCAAAACCTCGACTCGAATGGGATAAAAAACAGTCAGAAAAAGTGTATACAATTGCGCTTGATGCATAGGAACAGAAACATATTCGAGAGAAGAAATATGTTTACTTACATTAACAAAAGAGTTTACGAGGCTAAACTGTTCAGATTAGCATTATGGTAATAAATGCATTTACGGAGAAAGTATTTCATATGACTCATCGAAACTTGCACTGATCCACAAAAGCATTACTCTACGCCTTTTGTGGAAATAAAGAGTTAATATTCGCATTACTTCCGAAAATATGTGGGTATTTGTTTCCGGTGACAATATAATGAAAAGTTTCAAAATCAAAGAAATGCAAAACTTCGACTCGAATGGGATAAAAAACCGTTAGAAAAAGTGTATACCATTGAGTTTGATGCATAGGAATAGAAAAATATGCGTGAATAGAAAAACGTTTACTAACATTAAAAAAAGAGTGTACGAGGCTAAAATGTTAAGATTAGCATTATGGTAATAAGTGCATTTACGGAGTAAGTATTTCATATGATACGTCGAAACTTCCACTGATCCACAATAGCATTACTCTACGCCTTTTGTGGAAATAAAGAGTTAATATTCGCATTACTTCCGAAAATATGTGTGTAATTGTTTCCGGTGACAATATAATGAAAAGCTTCAAAATCAAAGAAATGCAAAACTTCGACTCGAATGGGATAAAAAACCATCAGAAAAAGTGTATACCATTTTGTTTGATGCATAGGTACAGAAAAATATGCGAGAATTAAAATATATATACTTACATTAACAAAAGAGTGTACGAGGCAAAAATGTTCTGATTAGCATTATGGTAATAAGTGCATTTACGGAGAAAGTATATCATAAGACAAGTCGACACTTGCACTGATCCACAAAAGCATTACACTACGCCTTTTTTGGAAATAAGGAGGTAATATTCGCATTACTTTCAAAAATATGTGGGTATTTATTTCCGGTGACAATATAATGAAAAGCTTCAAAATCAAAGAAATGCAAAACTTCGATTCCAATGGGATAAAAAACCGTCAGAAAAAGTGTATAACATTGAGTTTGATGCATAAGAACAGAAAAATATGCGAGAATAGATATACGTTTACTTACATTAAAAAAAGAGTGCACGAGGCTAAAATGTTCAGATTAGCATTTTGGTAAAAAGTGCATTTACGGAAAAAGCATTTCATATGACACGTCGAAACTTGCACCGATCCACAAAAGAATTACTTTACGCCTTCTGTGAAAATAAGGAGGTAATATTCGCATTACTTCCGAAAATATGTGGGAAAATGTTTCCGGTGACAATATAATGAAAATCTTAAAAATCAAAGAAATGCAAAACCTCGACTCGAATGGGATAAAAAACAGTCAGAAAAAGTGTATACCATTGCGCTTGATGCATAAGAACAGAAACGAATTCGAGAGAAGAAATATGTTTACTTACATAAACAAAATAGTGTACGAGGCTAAAATGTTCAGATTAGCATTATGGTAATAAGTGCATTAACGGAGAAAGTATTTCATATGACTCATCGAAACTTGCACTGATCCACAAAAGCATTACTTTACGCCTTTTGTGGAAATAAAGACGTAATATTCGCATTACTTCCGAAAATATGTGGATATTTGTTTCCGGTGACAATATAATGAAAAGCTTCAAAATCAAAGAAATGCAAAACTTCGATTCCAATGGGATAAATAACCGTCAGAAAAAGTGTATAGCATTGAGTTTGATGCATAGGAACAGAAAAATATGCGAGAATAGAAATATGTTTACTTACATTAAGAAAAGAGTGCACGAGGCTAAAATGTTCAGATTAGCATTATGGTAAAAAGTGCATTTACGGAAAAAGTATTTCATATGACACGTCGAAACTAGCACTGATCCACAAACGAATTACTATACGCCTTCTGTGAAAAAACGGAGGTAATATTCGCATTACTTCCGAAAATATGTGGGTATTTGTTTCCGGTGACAATATAATGAAAAGCTTTAAAATCAAAGAAATGCAAAACCTCGACTCGAATGGGATAAAAAACAAAAAAAAAAGTATATACCATTAAGTTTGATGCATAGGAACAGAAAAATATGCGAGATAAGAAATACGTTTACTTACATTAACAAAAGAGTGTACGAGGCTAAAATGTTGAGATTAGCATTATGGTAATAAGTGAATTTACGGAGAAAGTATTTCATATGACTCATCGAAACTTGCACTGATCCACAATAGCATTACTCTACGCCTTCTGTGAAAAAAGGGAGATAATATTCCCATTACTTCTGAAAATATGTGTGTAATTGTTTCCGAAGACAATATAATGAAAAGCTTCAAAATCAAAGAAATGCAAAATTTCGACTCGAATGGGAAAAAAAACCATCAGAAAAAGTGTACACCATTTTGTTTGATGCATAGGTACAGAAAAATATGCGAGAATTAAAATATATATACTTACATTAACAAAAGAGTGTACGAGGCAAAAATGTTCTGATTAGCATTATGGTAATAAGTGCATTTACGGAGAAAGTATATCATAAGACACGTCGACACTTTCACTGATCCACAAAAGCTTTACACTACGCCTTTTGTGGAAATAATGAGGTTATATTCGCATTACTTCCGAAAATATGTGGGTATTTATTTCCGGTGACAATATAATGAAAAGCTTCAAAATCAAAGAAATGCAAAACTTCGATTCCAATGGGATAAAAAACCGTCAGAAAAAGTGTATAGCATAGAGTTTGATGCATAAGAACAGAAAAATATGTGAGAATAGAAATATGTTTACTTACATTAAATAAAGAGTGTACGAGGCTAAAATGTTCAGATTAGCAATATGGTAATAAGTGCATTTACGGAAAAAGTATTTCTAATGACACGTCGAAACTTGCACTGATCCACAAAAGCATTACTCTACGCCTTCAATGAAAAAAATGAGGTAATATTCGCATTACTTCCGAAAATATGTGGGTAAATGTTTCCGGTGACAATATAATGAAAAGTGTCAAAATCAAAGAAATGCAAAACCTCGACTCGAATGGGATAAAAAACCGTCAGAAAAAGTGTATACCATTGTGTTTGATGCATAGGTACAGAAAAATATGCGAGAATATAAATATGTTTACTTACATTAACAAAAGAGTGTACGAGGCTAAAATGTTCAGATTAGCATTATTGTAATAAGTGTATTTACGGAGAAAGTATTTTATATGACACGTCGAAACTTGCACTGATCCACAATATCATTACTATACGCCTTCTGTAAAAATAGGGAGGTTATATTCGCATTACTTTTGAATATATGTGGGTAATTGTTTCCGGTGACAATATAATAAAAAGCTTCAAAATGAATGAAATGCAAAACTTCGACTCGAATGGGATAAAAAACATTCAGAAAATGTGTATACCATTGAGTTTGATGCATAGGAACAGAAAAATATGCGACAATAGAAATACGTTTACTTACATTAACAAAAGAGTGTACGAGGCTAAAATGTTTTGATTAACATTATGGTAATAAGTGCATTTACGGAGAATGTATATCATATGACACGTCGAAACTTGCTCTGATCCACCAAAGCATTACACTACGGCTTTTGTGGAAATAAGGAGGTAATATTCGCATTGCTTCCGAAGATATGTGGGTAAATGTTTCCGGTGACAATATAATGAAAACCTTAAAAATCAAAGAAATGCAAAACCTCGACTCGAATGGGATAAAAACCATCAGAAAAAGTGTATACCATTTTGTTTGATGCATAGGTACAGAAAAATATGCGAGAATAGAAATATGTTGACTTACATTAACAAAGGAGTGTACGAGGCTAAAATGTTCAGATTAGCAATATGGTAATAAGTGCATTTACGGAAAAAGTATTTCATATGACACGTCGAAACTTGCACTGTTCCACAAAAGCATTACTCTACGCCTTCAATGAAAAAAAAGAGGTAATATTCGCATTACTTCTGAAAATATGTGGGTAAATGTTTCCGGTGACAATTTAATGAAAAGCTTCAAAATCAAAGAAATGCAAAACTTCGAGTCGAATGGGATAAAAAACCATCAGAAAAAGTGTATACCATTTTGTTTGATGCATAGGTACAGAAAAATATGCGAGAATTAAAATATATATACTTACATTAACAAAAGAGTGTACGAGGCAAAAATGTTCTGATTAGCATTATGGTAATAAGTGCATTTACGGAGAAAGTATATCATAAGACAAGTCGACACTTGCACTGATCCACAAAAGCATTACACTACGCCTTTTTTGGAAATAAGGAGGTAATATTCGCATTACTTTCAAAAATATGTGGGTATTTATTTCCGGTGACAATATAATGAAAAGCTTCAAAATCAAAGAAATGCAAAACTTCGATTCCAATGGGATAAAAAACCGTCAGAAAAAGTGTATAACATTGAGTTTGATGCATAGGAACAGAAAAATATGCGAGAATAGAAATACGTTTACTTAAATTAACAAATGGGATTCGAATGGGATAAAAAACAATCAGAAAACGTGTATACCATTTTGTTTGATGCAAAGGTACAGAAAAATATGCGAGAATTAAAATATATTTACTTACATTAACAAAAGAGTGTACGAGGCAAAAATGTTCTGATTAGCATTATGGTAATAAGTGCATTTACGGAAAAAGTATATCATAAGACACGTCGACACTTGCACTGATCCACAAAAGCATTACACTACGCCTTTTGTGGAAATAAGGAGGTAATATTCGCATTACTTTCGAAAATATGTGGGTATTTATTTCCGGTGACAATATAATGAAAAGCTTCAAAATCAAAGAAATGCAAAACTTCGACTCGAATGGGATAAAAAACATTCAGAAAATGTGTATACCATTGAGTTTGATGCATAGGAACAGAAAAATATGCGAGAATAGAAATACGTTTACTTACATTGACAAAAGAGTGTACGAGGCTAAAATGTTGATATTAGCATTATGGTAATAAGTGAATTTACGGAGAAAGTATTTCATATGACTCATCGAAACTTGCACTGATCCACAAAAGCAATACTCTACGCCCTCTGTGAAAATAGGGAGGTAGTATTCGGAATACTTCCGAAAATATGTGGGTATTTGTTTCCGGTGACAATATAATGAATAGATTCAAAATCAAAGAAATGCAAAACATCGACTCGAATGGGATAAAAAACCGTCAGAAAAAGTGTATAATATTGACTTTGATGCATTGGAACAGAAGAATATGCGTGAATAGAAATACGTTTACTTACATTAACAAAAGAGTGTACGAGGCTAAAATGTTAAGATTAGCATTATGGTAATAATTGCATTTACGGAGAAAGTATTTCATATGACACGTCGAAACTTGCACTGATCATCAAAAGCATTACTCTACGCCTTTTGTGAAAATAAGGAGGTAATATTCGCATTACTTCCGAAAATATGTGGGTATTTGTTTCCGGTGACAATATAATGAAAACCTTAAAAATCAAAGAAATGCAAAACCTCGACTCGAATGGGATAAAAAACAGTCAAAAAAAGTGTATACCATTGCGCTTGATGCATAGGAACAGAAACGAATTCGAGAGAAGAAATATGTTTACTTACATAAACAAAATAGTGTACGAGGCTAAAATGTTCAGATTAGCATTATGGTAATAAGTGCATTTACGGAGAAAGTATTTCATATGACTCATCGAAACTTGCACTGATCCACAAAAGCATTACTCTACGCCTTTTGTGGAAATAAAGACGTAATATTCGCATTACTTCCGAAAATATGTGGGTATTTGTTTCCGGTGACAATATAATGAAAAGCTTCAAAATCAAAGAAATGCAAAACTTCGATTCCAATGGGATAAATAACCGTCATAAAAAGTGTATAGCATTGAGTTTGATGCATAGGAACAGAAAAATATGCGAGAATAGAAATATGTTTACTTACATTAAGAAAAGAGTGCACGAGGCTAAAATGTTCAGATTAGCATTATGGTAAAAAGTGCATTTACGGAAAAAGTATTTCATATGACACGTCGAAACTAGCACTGATTCACAAAAGAATTACTTTACGCCTTATGTGAAAAGACGGAGGTAATATTCGCATTACTTCCGAAAATATGTGGGTATTTGTTTCCGGTGACAATATAATGAAAAGCTTTAAAATCAAAGAAATGCAAAACCTCGACTCGAACGGGATAAAAAACATTCAGAAAAAGTGTATACCATTAAGTTTGATGCATAGATACAGAAAAATATGCGAGATAAGAAATACGTTTACTTACATTAACAAAAGAGTGTACGAGGCTAAAATGTTGAGATTAGCATTATGGTAATAAGTGAATTTACGGAGAAAGTATTTCATATGACTCATCGAAACTTGCACTGATCCACAATAGCTTTACTCTACGCCTTCTGTGAAAAAAGGGAGATAATATTCCCATTACTTCTGAAAATATGTGTGTAATTGTTTCCGGAGACAATATAATGAAAAGCTTCAAAATCAAAGAAATGCAAAACTTCGACTCGAATGGGAAAAAAAACCATCAGAAAAAGTGTACACCATTTTGTTTGATGCATAGGTACAGAAAAATATGCGAGAATTAAAATATATTTACTTACATTAACAAAAGAGTTTACCAGGCAAAAATGTTCTGATTAGCATTATGGTAATAAGTGCATTTACGGAGAAAGTATATCATAAGACACGTCGACACTTGCACTTATCCACAAAAGCTTTACACTACGCCTTTTGTGGAAATAATGAGGTTATATTCGCATTACTTCTGAAAATATGTGGGTATTTATTTCCGGTGACAATATAATGAAAAGCTTCAAAATCAAAGAAATGCAAAACTTCGATTCCAATGGGATAAAAAACCGTCAGAAAAAGTGTATAGCATAGAATTTGATTCATAAGAACAGAAAAATATGTGAGAATAGAAATATGTTTACTTACATTAAATAAAGAGTGTACGAGGCTAAAATGTTCAGATTAGCAATATGGTAATAAGTGCATTTACGGAAAAAGTATTTCTAATGACACGTCGAAACTTGCACTGATCCACAAAAGCATTACTCTACGCCTTCAATGAAAAAAATGAGGAAATATTCGCATTACTTCCGAAAATATGTGGGTAAATGTTTCCGGTGACAATATAATGAAAAGTGTCAAAATCAAAGAAATGCAAAACCTCGACTCGAATGGGATAAAAAACCGTCAGAAAAAGTGTATACCATTGTGTTTGATGCATAGGTACAGAAAAATATGCGAGAATATAAATATGTTTACTTACATTAACAAAAGAGTGTACGAGGCTAAAATGTTCAGATTAGCATTATTGTAATAAGTGTATTTACGGAGAAAGTATTTCATATGACACGTCGAAACTTGCACTGATCCACAATATCATTACTATACGACTTCTGTAAAAATAGGGAGGTTATATTCGCATTACTTTTGAATATATGTGGGTAATTGTTTCCGGTGACAATATTATAAAAAGCTTCAAAATGAATGAAATGCAAAACTTCGACTCGAATGGGATAAAAAACATTCAGAAAATGTGTATACCATTGAGTTTGATGCATAGGAACAGAAAAATATGCGACAATAGAAATACGTTTACTTACATTAACAAAAGAGTGTACGAGGCTAAAATGTTTTGATTAACATTATGGTAATAAGTGCATTTACGGAGAATGTATATCATATGACACGTCGAAACTTGCTCTGATCCACCAAAGCATTACACTACGGCTTTTGTGGAAATAAGAAGGTAATATTCGCATTGCTTCCGAAGATATGTGGGTAAATGTTTCCGGTGACAATATAATGAAAACATTAAAAATCAAAGAAATGCAAAACCTCGACTCGAATGGGATAAAAAACAGTCAGAAAAAGTGTATACAATTGCGCTTGATGCATAGGAACAGAAACATATTCGAGAGAAGAAATATGTTTACTTACATAAACAAAATAGTGTACGAGGCTAAAATGTTCAGATTAGCATTATGGTAATAAGTGAATTTACGGAGAAAGTATTTCATATGACTCATCGAAACTTGCACTGATCCACAAAAGCATTACTCTACGCCTTTTGTGGAAATAAAGACGTAATATTCGCATTACTTCCGAAAATATGTGGGTATTTGTTTCCGGTGACAATATAATGAAAAGCTTCAAAATCAAAGAAATGCAAAACTTCGATTCCAATGGGATAAATAACCGTCAGAAAAAGTGTATAGCATTGAGTTTGATGCATAGGAACAGAAAAATATGCGAGAATAGAAATATGTTAACTTACATTAAGAAAAGAGTGCACGAGGCTAAAATGTTCAGATTAGCATTATGGTAAAAAGTGCATTTACAAAAAAAGTATTTCATATGACACGTCGAAACTAGCACTGATCCACAAAAGAATTACTTTACGCCTTCTGTGAAAAGACGGAGGTAATATTCGCATTACTTCCGAGAATATGTGGGTATTTGTTTCCGGTGACAATATAATGAAAAGCTTTAAAATCAAAGAAATGCAAAACCTCGACTCGAATGGGATAAAAAACATTCAGAAAAAGTGTATACCATTAAGTTTGATGCATAGGAACAGAAAAATATGCGAGATAAGAAATACGTTTACTTACATTAACAAAAGAGTGTACAAGGCTAAAATGTTGAGATTAGCATTATGGTAATAAGTGAATTTACGGAGAAAGTATTTCATATGACTCATCGAAACTTGCACTGATCCACAATAGCATTACTCTACGCCTTCTGTGAAAAAAAGGAGATAATATTCCCATTACTTCTGAAAATATGTGTGTAATTGTTTCAGGAGACAATATAATGAAAAGCTTCAAAATCAAAGAAATGCAAAACTTCGACTCGAATGGAAAAAAAAACCATCAGAAAAAGTGTACACCATTTTTTTTGATGCATAGGTACAGAAAAATATGCGAGAATTAAAATATATTTACTTACATTAACAAAAGAGTGTACCAGGCAAAAATGTTCTGATTAGCATTATGGTAATAAGTGCATTTACGGAGAAATTATATCATAAGACACGTCGACACTTGCACTTATCCACAAAAGCTTTACACTACGCCTTTTGTGGAAATAATGAGGTTATATTCGCATTACTTCTGAAAATATGTGGGTATTTATTTCCGGTGACAATATAATGAAAAGCTTCAAAATCAAAGAAATGCAAAACTTCGATTCCAATGGGATAAAAAACCGTCAGAAAAAGTGTATAGCATAGAGTTTGATTCATAAGAACAGAAAAATATGTGAGAATAGAAATATGTTTACTTACATTAAATAAAGAGTGTACGAGGCTAAAATGTTCAGATTAGCAATATGGTAATAAGTGCATTTACGGAAAAAGTATTTCTAATGACACGTCGAAACTTGCACTGATCCACAAAAGCATTACTCTACGCCTTCATTGAAAAAAATGAGGAAATATTCGCATTACTTCCGAAAATATGTGGGTAAATGTTTCCGGTGACAATATAATGAAAAGTGTCAAAATCAAAGAAATGCAAAACCTCGACTCGAATGGGATAAAAAACCGTCAGAAAAAGTGTATACCATTGTGTTTGATGCATAGGTACAGAAAAATATGCGAGAATATAAATATGTTTACTTACATTACCAAAAGAGTGTACGAGGCTAAAATGTTCAGATTAGCATTATTGTAATAAGTGTATTTACGGAGAAAGTATTTCATATGACACGTCGAAACTTGTACTGATCCACAATATCATTACTATACGCCTTCTGTAAAAATAAGGAGGTTATATTCGCATTACTTTTGAATATATGTGGGTAATTGTTTCCGGTGACAATATTATAAAAAGCTTCAAAATGAATGAAATGCAAAACTTCGACTCGAATGGGATAAAAAACATTCAGAAAATGTGTATACCATTGAGTTTGATGCATAGGAACAGAAAAATATGCGAGAATAGAAATACGTTTACTTACATTAACAAAAGAGTGTACGAGGCTAAAATGTTTTGATTAACATTATGGTAATAAGTGCATTTACGGAGAATGTATATCATATGACACGTCGAAACTTGCTCTGATCCACCAAAGCATTACACTACGGCTTTTGTGGAAATAAGAAGGTAATATTCGCATTGCTTCCGAAGATATGTGGGTAAATGTTTCCGGTGACAATATAATGAAAACCTTAAAAATCAAAGAAATGCAAAACCTCGACTCGAATGGGATAAAAAACAGTCAGAAAAAGTGTATACAATTGCGCTTGATGCATAGGAACAGAAACATATTCGAGAGAAGAAATATGTTTACTTACATTAACAAAAGAGTTTACGAGGCTAAACTGTTCAGATTAGCATTATGGTAATAAATGCATTTACGGAGAAAGTATTTCATATGACTCATCGAAACTTGCACTGATCCACAAAAGCATTACTCTACGCCTTTTGTGGAAATAAAGAGTTAATATTCGCATTACTTCCGAAAATATGTGGGTATTTGTTTCCGGTGACAATATAATGAAAAGTTTCAAAATCAAAGAAATGCAAAACTTCGATTCTAATGGGATAAATAACCGTCAGAAAAAGTGTATAGCATTGAGTTTTAGGCATAGGAACAGAAAAATATGCGAGAATAGAAATATGTTTACTTACATTAACAAAAGAGTGCACGAGGCTAAAATGTTCAGATTAGCATTATGGTAAAAAGTGCATTTACGGAAAAAGTATTTCATATGACACGTCGAAACTTGCACTGATCCACGAAAGAATTACTTTACGGCTTCTGTGAAAAAACGGAGGTAATATTCGCATTACTTCCGAAAATATGTGGGTAAATGTTTCCGGTGACAATATAATGAAAACCTTAAAAATCAAAGAAATGCAAAACCTCGACTCGAATGGGATAAAAAACTGTCAGAAAAAGTGTATACCATTAAGTTTGATGCATAGGAACAAAAAAATATGCGAGATAAGAAATACGTTTACTTACATTAACAAAAGAGTGTACGAGGCTAAAATGTTGAGATTAGCATTATGGTAATAAGTGAATTTACGGAAAAAGTATTTCATATGACTCATCGAAACTTGCACTGATCCACAAAAGCAATACTCTACGCCGTCTGTGAAAATAAAAAGGTAGTATTCGCAATACTTCCGAAAATATGTGGGTAATTATTTCCGGTGACAATATAATGAATAGATTCAAAATCAAATAAATGCAAAACTTCGACTCGAATGGGATAAATAACCGTTAGAAAAAGTGTATACCATTGAGTTTGATGCATAGGAATAGAAAAATATGCGTGAATAGAAAAACGTTTACTAACATTAAAAAAAGAGTGTACGAGGCTAAAATGTTAAGATTAGCATTATGGTAATAAGTGCATTTACGGAGTAAGTATTTCATATGATACGT
Organism: Pyrrhosoma nymphula; assembly: GCA_963573305.1. NCBI lineage: Eukaryota > Metazoa > Arthropoda > Insecta > Odonata > Coenagrionidae > Pyrrhosoma > Pyrrhosoma nymphula. Next base: position 129,850,212 of record OY754338.1, on the reverse strand, counting down.
CGAAACTTGCACTGATCCACAAAAGCATTACTCTACGCTTTCTGTGAAAAAAGGGAGATAATACTCCCATTACTTCTGAAAATATGTGTGTAATTGTTTCCGGTGACAATATAATGAAAAGCTTCAAAATCAAAGAAATGCAAAACTTCGAGTCGAATGGGATAAAAAACCATCAGAAAAAGTGTATACCATTTTGTTTGATGCATAGGTACAGAAAAATATGCGAGAATTAAAATATATATACTTACATTAACAAAAGAGTGTACGAGGCAAAAATGTTCTGATTAGCATTATGGTAATAAGTGCATTTACGGAGAAAGTATATCATAAGACAAGTCGACACTTGCACTGATCCACAAAAGCATTACACTACGCCTTTTTTGGAAATAAGGAGGTAATATTCGCATTACTTTCAAAAATATGTGGGTATTTATTTCCGGTGACAATATAATGAAAAGCTTCAAAATCAAAGAAATGCAAAACTTCGATTCCAATGGGATAAAAAACCGTCAGAAAAAGTGTATAACATTGAGTTTGATGCATAAGAACAGAAAAATATGCGAGAATAGAAATACGTTTACTTACATTACCAAAAGAGTGCACGAGGCTAAAATGTTCAGATTAGCATTTTGGTAAAAAGTGCATTTACGGAAAAAGCATTTCATATGACACGTCGAAACTTACACCGATCCACAAAAGAATTACTTTACGCCTTCTGTGAAAATAAGGAGGTAATATTCGCATTACTTCCGAAAATATGTGGGTAAATGTTTCCGGTGACAATATAATGAAAACCTTAAAAATCAAAGAAATGCAAAACCTCGACTCGAATAGGATAAAAAACAGTCAGAAAAAGTGTATACCATTGCGCTTGATGCATAGGAACAGAAACGAATTCGAGAGAAGAAATATGTTTACTTACATAAACAAAATAGTGTACGAGGCTAAAATGTTCAGATTAGCATTATGGTAATAAGTGCATTTACGGAGAAAGTATTTCATATGACTCATCGAAACTTGCACTGATCCACAAAAGCATTACTCTACGCCTTTTGTGGAAATAAAGACGTAATATTCGCATTACTTCCGAAAATATGTGGGTATTTGTTTCCGGTGACAATATAATGAAAAGCTTCAAAATCAAAGAAATGCAAAACTTCGATTCCAATGGGATAAATAACCGTCAGAAAAAGTGTATAGCATTGAGTTTGATGCATAGGAACAGAAAAATATGCGAGAATAGAAATATGTTTACTTACATTAAGAAAAGAGTGCACGAGGCTAAAATGTTCAGATTAGCATTATGGTAATAAGTGCATTTACGGAGAATGTATATCATATGACACGTCGAAACTTGCTCTGATCCACCAAAGCATTACACTACGGCTTTTGTGGAAATAAGAAGGTAATATTCGCATTGCTTCCGAAGATATGTGGGTAAATGTTTCCGGTGACAATATAATGAAAACCTTAAAAATCAAAGAAATGCAAAACCTCGACTCGAATGGGATAAAAAACAGTCAGAAAAAGTGTATACAATTGCGCTTGATGCATAGGAACAGAAACATATTCGAGAGAAGAAATATGTTTACTTACATTAACAAAAGAGTTTACGAGGCTAAACTGTTCAGATTAGCATTATGGTAATAAATGCATTTACGGAGAAAGTATTTCATATGACTCATCGAAACTTGCACTGATCCACAAAAGCATTACTCTATGCCTTTTGTGGAAATAAAGAGTTAATATTCGCATTACTTCCGAAAATATGTGGGTATTTGTTTCCGGTGACAATATAATGAAAAGTTTCAAAATCAAAGAAATGCAAAACTTCGACTCGAATGGGATAAAAAACCGTTAGAAAAAGTGTATACCATTGAGTTTGATGCATAGGAATAGAAAAATATGCGTGAATAGAAAAACGTTTACTTACATTAAAAAAAGAGTGTACGAGGCTAAAATGTTAAGATTAGCATTTTGGTAATAAGTGCATTTACGGAGTAAGTATTTCATATGATACGTCGAAACTTCCACTGATCCACAATAGCATTACTCTACGCCTTTTGTGGAAATAAAGAGTTAATATTCGCATTACTTCCGAAAATATGTGTGTAATTGTTTCCGGTGACAATATAATGAAAAGCTTCAAAATCAAAGAAATGCAAAACTTCGACTCGAATGGGATAAAAAACCATCAGAAAAAGTGTATACCATTTTGTTTGATGCATAGGTACAGAAAAATATGCGAGAATTAAAATATATATACTTACATTAACAAAAGAGTGTACGAGGCAAAAATGTTCTGATTAGCATTATGGTAATAAGTGCATTTACGGAGAAAGTATATCATAAGACAAGTCGACACTTGCACTGATCCACAAAAGCATTACACTACGCCTTTTTTGGAAATAAGGAGGTAATATTCGCATACCTTCAAAAATATGTGGGTATTTATTTCCGGTGACAATATAATGAAAAGCTTCAAAATCAAAGAAATGCAAAACTTCGATTCCAATGGGATAAAAAACCGTCAGAAAAAGTGTATAACATTGAGTTTGATGCATAAGAACAGAAAAATATGCGAGAATAGAAATACGTTTACTTACATTAAAAAAAGAGTGCACGAGGCTAAAATGTTCAGATTAGCATTTTGGTAAAAAGTGCATTTACGGAAAAAGCATTTCATATGACACGTCGAAACTTGCACCGATCCACAAAAGAATTACTTTACGCCTTCTGTGAAAATAAGGAGGTAATATTCGCATTACTTCCGAAAATATGTGGGTAAATGTTTCCGGTGACAATATAATGAAAATCTTAAAAATCAAAGAAATGCAAAACCTCGACTCGAATGGGATAAAAAACAGTCAGAAAAAGTGTATACCATTGCGCTTGATGCATAAGAACAGAAACGAATTCGAGAGAAGAAATATGTTTACTTACATAAACAAAATAGTGTACGAGGCTAAAATGTTCAGATTAGCATTATGGTAATAAGTGCATTAACGGAGAAAGTATTTCATATGACTCATCGAAACTTGCACTGATCCACAAAAGCATTACTTTACGCCTTTTGTGGAAATAAAGACGTAATATTCGCATTACTTTCGAAAATATGTGGATATTTGTTTCCGGTGACAATATAATGAAAAGCTTCAAAATCAAAGAAATGCAAAACTTCGATTCCAATGGGATAAATAACCGTCAGAAAAAGTGTATAGCATTGAGTTTGATGCATAGGAACAGAAAAATATGCGAGAATAGAAATATGTTTACTTACATTAAGAAAAGAGTGCACGAGGCTAAAATGTTCAGATTAGCATTATGGTAAAAAGTGCATTTACGGAAAAAGTATTTCATATGACACGTCGAAACTAGCACTGATCCACAAACGAATTACTATACGCCTTCTGTGAAAAAACGGAGGTAATATTCGCATTACTTCCGAAAATATGTGGGTATTTGTTTCCGGTGACAATATAATGAAAAGCTTTAAAATCAAAGAAATGCAAAACCTCGACTCGAATGGGATAAAAAACAAAAAAAAAAGTATATACCATTAAGTTTGATGCATAGGAACAGAAAAATATGCGAGATAAGAAATACGTTTACTTACATTAACAAAAGAGTGTACGAGGCTAAAATGTTGAGATTAGCATTATGGTAATAAGTGAATTTACGGAGAAAGTATTTCATATGACTCATCGAAACTTGCACTGATCCACAATAGCATTACTCTACGCCTTCTGTGAAAAAAGGGAGATAATATTCCCATTACTTCTGAAAATATGTGTGTAATTGTTTCCGAAGACAATATAATGAAAAGCTTCAAAATCAAAGAAATGCAAAATTTCGACTCGAATGGGAAAAAAAACCATCAGAAAAAGTGTACACCATTTTGTTTGATGCATAGGTACAGAAAAATATGCGAGAATTAAAATATATATACTTACATTAACAAAAGAGTGTACGAGGCAAAAATGTTCTGATTAGCATTATGGTAATAAGTGCATTTACGGAGAAAGTATATCATAAGACACGTCGACACTTTCACTGATCCACAAAAGCTTTACACTACGCCTTTTGTGGAAATAATGAGGTTATATTCGCATTACTTCCGAAAATATGTGGGTATTTATTTCCGGTGACAATATAATGAAAAGCTTCAAAATCAAAGAAATGCAAAACTTCGATTCCAATGGGATAAAAAACCGTCAGAAAAAGTGTATAGCATAGAGTTTGATGCATAAGAACAGAAAAATATGTGAGAATAGAAATATGTTTACTTACATTAAATAAAGAGTGTACGAGGCTAAAATGTTCAGATTAGCAATATGGTAATAAGTGCATTTACGGAAAAAGTATTTCTAATGACACGTCGAAACTTGCACTGATCCACAAAAGCATTACTCTACGCCTTCAATGAAAAAAATGAGGTAATATTCGCATTACTTCCGAAAATATGTGGGTAAATGTTTCCGGTGACAATATAATGAAAAGTGTCAAAATCAAAGAAATGCAAAACCTCGACTCGAATGGGATAAAAAACCGTCAGAAAAAGTGTATACCATTGTGTTTGATGCATAGGTACAGAAAAATATGCGAGAATATAAATATGTTTACTTACATTAACAAAAGAGTGTACGAGGCTAAAATGTTCAGATTAGCATTATTGTAATAAGTGTATTTACGGAGAAAGTATTTTATATGACACGTCGAAACTTGCACTGATCCACAATATCATTACTATACGCCTTCTGTAAAAATAGGGAGGTTATATTCGCATTACTTTTGAATATATGTGGGTAATTGTTTCCGGTGACAATATAATAAAAAGCTTCAAAATGAATGAAATGCAAAACTTCGACTCGAATGGGATAAAAAACATTCAGAAAATGTGTATACCATTGAGTTTGATGCATAGGAACAAAAAAATATGCGACAATAGAAATACGTTTACTTACATTAACAAAAGAGTGTACGAGGCTAAAATGTTTTGATTAACATTATGGTAATAAGTGCATTTACGGAGAATGTATATCATATGACACGTCGAAACTTGCTCTGATCCACCAAAGCATTACACTACGGCTTTTGTGGAAATAAGGAGGTAATATTCGCATTGCTTCCGAAGATATGTGGGTAAATGTTTCCGGTGACAATATAATGAAAACCTTAAAAATCAAAGAAATGCAAAACCTCGACTCGAATGGGATAAAAACCATCAGAAAAAGTGTATACCATTTTGTTTGATGCATAGGTACAGAAAAATATGCGAGAATAGAAATATGTTTACTTACATTAACAAAAGAGTGTACGAGGCTAAAATGTTCAGATTAGCAATATGGTAATAAGTGCATTTACGGAAAAAGTATTTCATATGACACGTCGAAACTTGCACTGTTCCACAAAAGCATTACTCTACGCCTTCAATGAAAAAAAAGAGGTAATATTCGCATTACTTCTGAAAATATGTGGGTAAATGTTTCCGGTGACAATTTAATGAAAAGTGTCAAAATCAAAGAAATGCAAAACCTCGACTCCAATGTGATAAAAAAACATCAGAAAAAGTGTATACCATTGAGTTTGATGCATAGGAACAGAAAAATATGCGAGAATAGAAATACGTTTACTTAAATTAACAAATGGGATTCGAATGGGATAAAAAACAATCAGAAAAAGTGTATACCATTTTGTTTGATGCAAAGGTACAGAAAAATATGCGAGAATTAAAATATATTTACTTACATTAACAAAAGAGTGTACGAGGCAAAAATGTTCTGATTAGCATTATGGTAATAAGTGCATTTACGGAAAAAGTATATCATAAGACACGTCGACACTTGCACTGATCCACAAAAGCATTACACTACGCCTTTTGTGGAAATAAGGAGGTAATATTCGCATTACTTTCGAAAATATGTGGGTATTTATTTCCGGTGACAATATAATGAAAAGCTTCAAAATCAAAGAAATGCAAAACTTCGACTCGAATGGGATAAAAAACATTCAGAAAATGTGTATACCATTGAGTTTGATGCATAGGAACAGAAAAATATGCGAGAATAGAAATACGTTTACTTATATTGACAAAAGAGTGTACGAGGCTAAAATGTTGATATTAGCATTATGGTAATAAGTGAATTTACGGAGAAAGTATTTCATATGACTCATCGAAACTTGCACTGATCCACAAAAGCAATACTCTACGCCCTCTGTGAAAATAGGGAGGTAGTATTCGGAATACTTCCGAAAATATGTGGGTATTTGTTTCCGGTGACAATATAATGAATAGATTCAAAATCAAAGAAATGCAAAACATCGACTCGAATGGGATAAAAAACCGTCAGAAAAAGTGTATAATATTGACTTTGATGCATTGGAACAGAAGAATATGCGTGAATAGAAATACGTTTACTTACATTAACAAAAGAGTGTACGAGGCTAAAATGTTAAGATTAGCATTATGGTAATAATTGCATTTACGGAGAAAGTATTTCATATGACACGTCGAAACTTGCACTGATCATCAAAAGCATTACTCTACGCCTTTTGTGAAAATAAGGAGGTAATATTCGCATTACTTCCGAAAATATGTGGGTAAATGTTTCCGGTGACAATATAATGAAAACCTTAAAAATCAAAGAAATGCAAAACCTCGACTCGAATGGGATAAAAAACAGTCAAAAAAAGTGTATACCATTGCGCTTGATGCATAGGAACAGAAACGAATTCGAGAGAAGAAATATGTTTACTTACATAAACAAAATAGTGTACGAGGCTAAAATGTTCAGATTAGCATTATGGTAATAAGTGCATTTACGGAGAAAGTATTTCATATGACTCATCGAAACTTGCACTGATCCACAAAAGCATTACTCTACGCCTTTTGTGGAAATAAAGACGTAATATTCGCATTACTTCCGAAAATATGTGGGTATTTGTTTCCGGTGACAATATAATGAAAAGCTTCAAAATCAAAGAAATGCAAAACTTCGATTCCAATGGGATAAATAACCGTCAGAAAAAGTGTATAGCATTGAGTTTGATGCATAGGAACAGAAAAATATGCGAGAATAGAAATATGTTTACTTACATTAAGAAAAGAGTGCACGAGGCTAAAATGTTCAGATTAGCATTATGGTAAAAAGTGCATTTACGGAAAAAGTATTTCATATGACACGTCGAAACTAGCACTGATTCACAAAAGAATTACTTTACGCCTTATGTGAAAAGACGGAGGTAATATTCGCATTACTTCCGAAAATATGTGGGTATTTGTTTCCGGTGACAATATAATGAAAAGCTTTAAAATCAAAGAAATGCAAAACCTCGACTCGAATGGGATAAAAAACATTCAGAAAAAGTGTATACCATTAAGTTTGATGCATAGATACAGAAAAATATGCGAGATAAGAAATACGTTTACTTACATTAACAAAAGAGTGTACGAGGCTAAAATGTTGAGATTAGCATTATGGTAATAAGTGAATTTACGGAGAAAGTATTTCATATGACTCATCGAAACTTGCACTGATCCACAATAGCTTTACTCTACGCCTTCTGTGAAAAAAGGGAGATAATATTCCCATTACTTCTGAAAATATGTGTGTAATTGTTTCCGGAGACAATATAATGAAAAGCTTCAAAATCAAAGAAATGCAAAACTTCGACTCGAATGGGAAAAAAAACCATCAGAAAAAGTGTACACCATTTTGTTTGATGCATAGGTACAGAAAAATATGCGAGAATTAAAATATATTTACTTACATTAACAAAAGAGTTTACCAGGCAAAAATGTTCTGATTAGCATTATGGTAATAAGTGCATTTACGGAGAAAGTATATCATAAGACACGTCGACACTTGCACTTATCCACAAAAGCTTTACACTACGCCTTTTGTGGAAATAATGAGGTTATATTCGCATTACTTCTGAAAATATGTGGGTATTTATTTCCGGTGACAATATAATGAAAAGCTTCAAAATCAAAGAAATGCAAAACTTCGATTCCAATGGGATAAAAAACCGTCAGAAAAAGTGTATAGCATAGAATTTGATTCATAAGAACAGAAAAATATGTGAGAATAGAAATATGTTTACTTACATTAAATAAAGAGTGTACGAGGCTAAAATGTTCAGATTAGCAATATGGTAATAAGTGCATTTACGGAAAAAGTATTTCTAATGACACGTCGAAACTTGCACTGATCCACAAAAGTATTACTTTACGCCTTCTGTGAAAAAACGGAGGTAATATTCGCATTACTTCCAAAAATATGTGGGTAAATGTTTCCGGTGACAATATAATGAAAACCTTAAAAATCAAAGAAATGCAAAACCTCGACACGAATGGGATAAAAAACAGTCAGAAAAAGTGTATACCATTAAGTTTGATGCATAGGAACAAAAAAAATATGCGAGATAAGAAATACGTTTACTTACATTAACAAAAGAGTGTACGAGGCTAAAATTTTGAGATTAGCATTATGGTAATAAGTGAATTTACGGAGAAAGTATTTCATATGACTCATCGAAACTTGCACTGATCCACAAAAGCAATACTCTACGCCGTCTGTGAAAATAGGGAGGTAGTATTCGCAATACTTCCGAAAATATGTGGGTAATTATTTCCGGTGACAATATAATGAATAGATTCAAAATCAAAGAAATGCAAAACTTCGACTCGAATGGGATAAAAAACCGTTAGAAAAAGTGTAAACCATTGAGTTTGATGCATAGGAACAGAAAAATATGCGTGAATAGAAAAACGTTTACTTTCATTAAAAAAAGAGTGTACGAGGCTAAAATGTTAAGATTAGCATTATGGTAATAAGTGCATTTACGGAGTAAGTATTTCATATGATACGTCGAAACTTCCACTGATCCACAATAGCATTACTCTACGCCTTCTGTGAAAATAAGGAGGTAATATTCCCATTACTTCTGAAAATATGTGTGTAATTGTTTCCGGTGACAATATAATGAAAAGCTTCAAAATCAAAGAAATGCAAAACTTCGACTCGAATGGGATAAAAAACCATCAGAAAAAGTGTATACCATTTTGTTTGATGCATAGGTACAGAAAAATTTGCGAGAATTAAAATATATTTACTTACATTAACAAAAGAGTGTACGAGGCAAAAATGTTCTGATTAGCATTATGGTAATAAGTGCATTTACGGAGAAAGTATATCATAAGACAAGTCGACACTTGCACTGATCCCCAAAAGCATTACACTACGCCTTTTTTGGAAATAAGGAGGTAATATTCGCATTACTTTCAAAAATATGTGGGTATTTATTTCCGGTGACAATATAATGAAAAGCTTCAAAATCAAAGAAATGCAAAACTTCGATTCCAATGGGATAAAAAACCGTCAGAAAAAGTGTATAACATTGAGTTTGATGCATAAAAACAGAAAAATATGCGAGAATAGAAATACGTTTACTTACATTAACAAAAGAGTGCACGAGGCTAAAATGTTCAGATTAGCATTTTGGTAAAAAGTGCATTTACGGAAAAAGCATTTCATATGACACGTCGAAACTTGCACCGATCCACAAAAGAATTACTTTACGCCTTCTGTGAAAATAAGGAGGTAATATTCGCATTACTTCCGAAAATATGTGGGTAAATGTTTCCGGTGACAATATAATGAAAACCTTAAAAATCAAAGAAATGCAAAACCTCGACTCGAATGGGATAAAAAACCGTCAGAAAAAGTGTATTTCATTGCGATTGATGCATAGGAACAGAAACGAATTCGAGAGAAGAAATATGTTTACTTACATAAACAAAATAGTGTACGAGGCTAAAATGTTCAGATTAGCATTATGGTAATAAGTGCATTTACGGAGAAAGTATTTCATATGACTCATCGAAACTTGCACTGATCCACAAAAGCATTACTCTACGCCTTTTGTGGAAATAAAGAGTTAATATTCGCATTACTTCCGAAAATATGTGGGTATTTGTTTCCGGTGACAATATAATGAAAAGTTTCAAAATCAAAGAAATGCAAAACTTCGACTCGAATGGGATAAAAAACCGTTAGAAAAAGTGTATACCATTGAGTTTGATGCATAGGAATAGAAAAATATGCGTGAATAGAAAAACGTTTACTTACATTAAAAAAAGAGTGTACGAGGCTAAAATGTTAAGATTAGCATTATGGTAATAAGTGCATTTACGGAGTAAGTATTTCATATGATACGTCGAAACTTCCACTGATCCACAATAGCATTACTCTACGCCTTTTGTGGAAATAAAGAGTTAATATTCGCATTACTTCCGAAAATATGTGTGTAATTGTTTCCGGTGACAATATAATGAAAAGCTTCAAAATCAAAGAAATGCAAAACTTCGACTCGAATGGGATAAAAAACCATCAGAAAAAGTGTATACCATTTTGTTTGATGCATAGGTACAGAAAAATATGCGAGAATTAAAATATATATACTTACATTAACAAAAGAGTGTACGAGGCAAAAATGTTCTGATTAGCATTATGGTAATAAGTGCATTTACGGAGAAAGTATATCATAAGACAAGTCGACACTTGCACTGATCCACAAAAGCATTACACTACGCCTTTTTTTGGAAATAAGGAGGTAATATTCGCATTACTTTCAAAAATATGTGGGTATTTATTTCCGGTGACAATATAATGAAAAGCTTCAAAATAAAAGAAATGCAAAACTTCGATTCCAATGGGATAAAAAACCGTCAGAAAAAGTGTATAACATTGAGTTTGATGCATAAGAACAGAAAAATATGCGAGAATAGAAATACGTTTACTTACATTAAAAAAAGAGTGCACGAGGCTAAAATGTTCAGATTAGCATTTTGGTAAAAAGTGCATTTACGGAAAAAGCATTTCATATGACACGTCGAAACTTGCACCGATCCACAAAAGAATTACTTTACGCCTTCTGTGAAAATAAGGAGGTAATATTCGCATTACTTCCGAAAATATGTGGGTAAATGTTTCCGGTGACAATATAATGAAAATCTTAAAAATCAAAGAAATGCAAAACCTCGACTCGAATGGGATAAAAAACAGTCAGAAAAAGTGTATACCATTGCGCTTGATGCATAAGAACAGAAACGAATTCGAGAGAAGAAATATGTTTACTTACATAAACAAAATAGTGTACGAGGCTAAAATGTTCAGATTAGCATTATGGTAATAAGTGCATTAACGGAGAAAGTATTTCATATGACTCATCGAAACTTGCACTGATCCACAAAAGCATTACTTTACGCCTTTTGTGGAAATAAAGACGTAATATTCGCATTACTTCCGAAAATATGTGGATATTTGTTTCCGGTGACAATATAATGAAAAGCTTCAAAATCAAAGAAATGCAAAACTTCGATTCCAATGGGATAAATAACCGTCAGAAAAAGTGTATAGCATTGAGTTTGATGCATAGGAACAGAAAAATATGCGAGAATAGAAATATGTTTACTTACATTAAGAAAAGAGTGCACGAGGCTAAAATGTTCAGATTAGCATTATGGTAAAAAGTGCATTTACGGAAAAAGTATTTCATATGACACGTCGAAACTAGCACTGATCCACAAACGATGTACTATACGCCTTCTGTGAAAAAACGGAGGTAATATTCGCATTACTTCCGAAAATATGTGGGTATTTGTTTCCGGTGACAATATAATGAAAAGCTTTAAAATCAAAGAAATGCAAAACCTCGACTCGAATGGGATAAAAAACAAAAAAAAAGTATATACCATTAAGTTTGATGCATAGGAACAGAAAAATATGCGAGATAAGAAATACGTTTACTTACATTAACAAAAGAGTGTACGAGGCTAAAATGTTGAGATTAGCATTATGGTAATAAGTGAATTTACGGAGAAAGTATTTCATATGACTCATCGAAACTTGCACTGATCCACAATAGCATTACTCTACGCCTTCTGTGAAAAAAGGGAGATAATATTCCCATTACTTCTGAAAATATGTGTGTAATTGTTTCCGAAGACAATATAATGAAAAGCTTCAAAATCAAAGAAATGCAAAATTTCGACTCGAATGGGAAAAAAAACCATCAGAAAAAGTGTACACCATTTTGTTTGATGCATAGGTACAGAAAAATATGCGAGAATTAAAATATATATACTTACATTAACAAAAGAGTGTACGAGGCAAAAATGTTCTGATTAGCATTATGGTAATAAGTGCATTTACGGAGAAAGTATATCATAAGACACGTCGACACTTTCACTGATCCACAAAAGCTTTACACTACGCCTTTTGTGGAAATAATGAGGTTATATTCGCATTACTTCCGAAAATATGTGGGTATTTATTTCCGGTGACAATATAATGAAAAGCTTCAAAATCAAAGAAATGCAAAACTTCGATTCCAATGGGATAAAAAACCGTCAGAAAAAGTGTATAGCATAGAGTTTGATGCATAAGAACAGAAAAATATGTGAGAATAGAAATATGTTTACTTACATTAAATAAAGAGTGTACGAGGCTAAAATGTTCAGATTAGCAATATGGTAATAAGTGCATTTACGGAAAAAGTATTTCTAATGACACGTCGAAACTTGCACTGATCCACAAAAGCATTACTCTACGCCTTCAATGAAAAAAATGAGGTAATATTCGCATTACTTCCGAAAATATGTGGGTAAATGTTTCCGGTGACAATATAATGAAAAGTGTCAAAATCAAAGAAATGCAAAACCTCGACTCGAATGGGATAAAAAACCGTCAGAAAAAGTGTATACCATTGTGTTTGATGCATAGGTACAGAAAAATATGCGAGAATATAAATATGTTTACTTACATTAACAAAAGAGTGTACGAGGCTAAAATGTTCAGATTAGCATTATTGTAATAAGTGTATTTACGGAGAAAGTATTTTATATGACACGTCGAAACTTGCACTGATCCACAATATCATTACTATACGCCTTCTGTAAAAATAGGGAGGTTATATTCGCATTACTTTTGAATATATGTGGGTAATTGTTTCCGGTGACAATATAATAAAAAGCTTCAAAATGAATGAAATGCAAAACTTCGACTCGAATGGGATAAAAAACATTCAGAAAATGTGTATACCATTGAGTTTGATGCATAGGAACAGAAAAATATGCGACAATAGAAATACGTTTACTTACATTAACAAAAGAGTGTACGAGGCTAAAATGTTTTGATTAACATTATGGTAATAAGTGCATTTACGGAGAATGTATATCATATGACACGTCGAAACTTGCTCTGATCCACCAAAGCATTACACTACGGCTTTTGTGGAAATAAGGAGGTAATATTCGCATTGCTTCCGAAGATATGTGGGTAAATGTTTCCGGTGACAATATAATGAAAACCTTAAAAATCAAAGAAATGCAAAACCTCGACTCGAATGGGATAAAAACCATCAGAAAAAGTGTATACCATTTTGTTTGATGCATAGGTACAGAAAAATATGCGAGAATAGAAATATGTTTACTTACATTAACAAAAGAGTGTACGAGGCTAAAATGTTCAGATTAGCAATATGGTAATAAGTGCATTTACGGAAAAAGTATTTCATATGACACGTCGAAACTTGCACTGTTCCACAAAAGCATTACTCTACGCCTTCAATGAAAAAAAAGAGGTAATATTCGCATTACTTCTGAAAATATGTGGGTAAATGTTTCCGGTGACAATTTAATGAAAAGTGTCAAAATCAAAGAAATGCAAAACCTCGACTCCAATGTGATAAAAAACCATCAGAAAAAGTGTATACCATTGAGTTTGATGCATAGGAACAGAAAAATATGCGAGAATAGAAATACGTTTACTTAAATTAACAAATGGGATTCGAATGGGATAAAAAACAATCAGAAAAAGTGTATACCATTTTGTTTGATGCAAAGGTACAGAAAAATATGCGAGAATTAAAATATATTTACTTACATTAACAAAAGAGTGTACGAGGCAAAAATGTTCTGATTAGCATTATGGTAATAAGTGCATTTACGGAAAAAGTATATCATAAGACACGTCGACACTTGCACTGATCCACAAAAGCATTACACTACGCCTTTTGTGGAAATAAGGAGGTAATATTCGCATTACTTTCGAAAATATGTGGGTATTTATTTCCGGTGACAATATAATGAAAAGCTTCAAAATCAAAGAAATGCAAAACTTCGACTCGAATGGGATAAAAAACATTCAGAAAATGTGTATACCATTGAGTTTGATGCATAGGAACAGAAAAATATGCGAGAATAGAAATACGTTTACTTACATTGACAAAAGAGTGTACGAGGCTAAAATGTTGATATTAGCATTATGGTAATAAGTGAATTTACGGAGAAAGTATTTCATATGACTCATCGAAACTTGCACTGATCCACAAAAGCAATACTCTACGCCCTCTGTGAAAATAGGGAGGTAGTATTCGGAATACTTCCGAAAATATGTGGGTATTTGTTTCCGGTGACAATATAATGATTAGATTCAAAATCAAAGAAATGCAAAACATCGACTCGAATGGGATAAAAAACCGTCAGAAAAAGTGTATAATATTGACTTTGATGCATTGGAACAGAAGAATATGCGTGAATAGAAATACGTTTACTTACATTAACAAAAGAGTGTACGAGGCTAAAATGTTAAGATTAGCATTATGGTAATAATTGCATTTACGGAGAAAGTATTTCATATGACACGTCGAAACTTGCACTGATCATCAAAAGCATTACTCTACGCCTTTTGTGAAAATAAGGAGGTAATATTCGCATTACTTCCGAAAATATGTGGGTAAATGTTTCCGGTGACAATATAATGAAAACCTTAAAAATCAAAGAAATGCAAAACCTCGACTCGAATGGGATAAAAAACAGTCAAAAAAAGTGTATACCATTGCGCTTGATGCATAGGAACAGAAACGAATTCGAGAGAAGAAATATGTTTACTTACATAAACAAAATAGTGTACGAGGCTAAAATGTTCAGATTAGCATTATGGTAATAAGTGCATTTACGGAGAAAGTATTTCATATGACTCATCGAAACTTGCACTGATCCACAAAAGCATTACTCTACGCCTTTTGTGGAAATAAAGACGTAATATTCGCATTACTTCCGAAAATATGTGGGTATTTGTTTCCGGTGACAATATAATGAAAAGCTTCAAAATCAAAGAAATGCAAAACTTCGATTCCAATGGGATAAATAACCGTCAGAAAAAGTGTATAGCATTGAGTTTGATGCATAGGAACAGAAAAATATGCGAGAATAGAAATATGTTTACTTACATTAAGAAAAGAGTGCACGAGGCTAAAATGTTCAGATTAGCATTATGGTAAAAAGTGCATTTACGGAAAAAGTATTTCATATGACACGTCGAAACTAGCACTGATTCACAAAAGAATTACTTTACGCCTTATGTGAAAAGACGGAGGTAATATTCGCATTACTTCCGAAAATATGTGGGTATTTGTTTCCGGTGACAATATAATGAAAAGTATTAAAATCAAAGAAATGCAAAACCTCGACTCGAATGGGATAAAAAACATTCAGAAAAAGTGTATACCATTAAGTTTGATGCATAGATACAGAAAAATATGCGAGATAAGAAATACGTTTACTTACATTAACAAAAGAGTGTACGAGGCTAAAATGTTGAGATTAGCATTATGGTAATAAGTGAATTTACGGAGAAAGTATTTCATATGACTCATCGAAACTTGCACTGATCCACAATAGCTTTACTCTACGCCTTCTGTGAAAAAAGGGAGATAATATTCCCATTACTTCTGAAAATATGTGTGTAATTGTTTCCGGAGACAATATAATGAAAAGCTTCAAAATCAAAGAAATGCAAAACTTCGACTCGAATGGGAAAAAAAACCATCAGAAAAAGTGTACACCATTTTGTTTGATGCATAGGTACAGAAAAATATGCGAGAATTAAAATATATTTACTTACATTAACAAAAGAGTTTACCAGGCAAAAATGTTCTGATTAGCATTATGGTAATAAGTGCATTTACGGAGAAAGTATATCATAAGACACGTCGACACTTGCACTTATCCACAAAAGCTTTACACTACGCCTTTTGTGGAAATAATGAGGTTATATTCGCATTACTTCTGAAAATATGTGGGTATTTATTTCCGGTGACAATATAATGAAAAGCTTCAAAATCAAAGAAATGCAAAACTTCGATTCCAATGGGATAAAAAACCGTCAGAAAAAGTGTATAGCATAGAATTTGATTCATAAGAACAGAAAAATATGTGAGAATAGAAATATGTTTACTTACATTAAATAAAGAGTGTACGAGGCTAAAATGTTCAGATTAGCAATATGGTAATAAGTGCATTTACGGAAAAAGTATTTCTAATGACACGTCGAAACTTGCACTGATCCACAAAAGAATTACTTTACGCCTTCTGTGAAAAAACGGAGGTAATATTCGCATTACTTCCAAAAATATGTGGGTAAATGTTTCCGGTGACAATATAATGAAAACCTTAAAAATCAAAGAAATGCAAAACCTCGACACGAATGGGATAAAAAACAGTCAGAAAAAGTGTATACCATTAAGTTTGATGCATAGGAACAAAAAAAATATGCGAGATAAGAAATACGTTTACTTACATTAACAAAAGAGTGTACGAGGCTAAAATTTTGAGATTAGCATTATGGTAATAAGTGAATTTACGGAGAAAGTATTTCATATGACTCATCGAAACATGCACTGATCCACAAAAGCAATACTCTACGCCGTCTGTGAAAATAGGGAGGTAGTATTCGCAATACTTCCGAAAATATGTGGGTAATTATTTCCGGTGACAATATAATGAATAGATTCAAAATCAAAGAAATGCAAAACTTCGACTCGAATGGGATAAAAAACCGTTAGAAAAAGTGTAAACCATTGAGTTTGATGCATAGGAACAGAAAAATATGCGTGAATAGAAAAACGTTTACTTTCATTAAAAAAAGAGTGTACGAGGCTAAAATGTTAAGATTAGCATTATGGTAATAAGTGCATTTACGGAGTAAGTATTTCATATGATACGTCGAAACTTCCACTGATCCACAATAGCATTACTCTACGCCTTCTGTGAAAATAAGGAGGTAATATTCCCATTACTTCTGAAAATATGTGTGTAATTGTTTCCGGTGACAATATAATGAAAAGCTTCAAAATCAAAGAAATGCAAAACTTCGACTCGAATGGGATAAAAAACCATCAGAAAAAGTGTATACCATTTTGTTTGATGCATAGGTACAGAAAAATTTGCGAGAATTAAAATATATTTACTTACATTAACAAAAGAGTGTACGAGGCAAAAATGTTCTGATTAGCATTATGGTAATAAGTGCATTTACGGAGAAAGTATATCATAAGACAAGTCGACACTTGCACTGATCCCCAAAAGCATTACACTACGCCTTTTTTGGAAATAAGGAGGTAATATTCGCATTACTTTCAAAAATATGTGGGTATTTATTTCCGGTGACAATATAATGAAAAGCTTCAAAATCAAAGAAATGCAAAACTTCGATTCCAATGGGATAAAAAACCGTCAGAAAAAGTGTATAACATTGAGTTTGATGCATAAAAACAGAAAAATATGCGAGAATAGAAATACGTTTACTTACATTAACAAAAGAGTGCACGAGGCTAAAATGTTCAGATTAGCATTTTGGTAAAAAGTGCATTTACGGAAAAAGCATTTCATATGACACGTCGAAACTTGCACCGATCCACAAAAGAATTACTTTACGCCTTCTGTGAAAATAAGGAGGTAATATTCGCATTACTTCCGAAAATATGTGGGTAAATGATTCCGGTGACAATATAATGAAAACCTTAAAAATCAAAGAAATGCAAAACCTCGACTCGAATGGGATAAAAAACAGTCAGAAAAAGTGTATTTCATTGCGATTGATGCATAGGAACAGAAACGAATTCGAGAGAAGAAATATGTTTACTTACATAAACAAAATAGTGTACGAGGCTAAAATGTTCAGATTAGCATTATGGTAATAAGTGCATTTACGGAGAAAGTATTTCATATGACTCATCGAAACTTGCACTGATCCACAAAAGCATTACTCTACGCCTTTTGTGGAAATAAAGACGTAATATTCGCATTACTTCCGAAAATATGTGGGTATTTGTTTCCGGTGACAATATAATGAAAAGCTTCAAAATCAAAGAAATGCAAAACTTCGATTCCAATGGGATAAATAACCGTCAGAAAAAGTGTATAGCATTGAGTTTGATGCATAGGAACAGAAAAATATGCGAGAATAGAAATATGTTTACTTACATTAAGAAAAGAGTGCACGAGGCTAAAATGTTCAGATTAGCATTATGGTAAAAAGTGCATTTACGGAAAAAGTATTTCATATGACACGTCGAAACTAGCACTGATCCACAAAAGAATTACTTTACGCCTTCTGTGAAAAAACGGAGGTAATATTCGCATTACTGTCGAAGATATGGTTGTAAATGTCTTCGGTGTCTTTATTAGCAAAATGCTTTTAAATGAAAGAAATGGTATCCATGGTTGCTTGAGATTGAACAGAGGATGGCGAAGGGAACTAAATTTTTGGATAGGCATAACTGGAAAAATTGCTGTTACAGACTAAGTACTCAAGGTTTAGTCGTGTAATTTTAAGTACAGGAATAAGGTATGTTTTTCAACCTACACTGAAAGAATTGCGGTTATATCTGCATAAGATTCGAAAATATGTGGGTAAATGTTTCCGGTGACAATATAATGAAAACCTTAAAAATCAAAGAAATGCAAAACCTCGACTCGAATGGGATAAAAAACTGTCAGAAAAAGTGTATACCATTAAGTTTGATGCATAGGAACAAAAAAATATGCGAGATAAGAAATACGTTTACTTACATTAACAAAAGAGTGTACGAGGCTAAAATTTTGAGATTAGCATTATGGTAATAAGTAAATTTACGGAGAAAGTATTTCATATAACTCATCGAAACTTGCACTGATCCACAAAAGCAATACTCTACGCAGTCTGTGAAAATAGGGAGGTAGTATTCGCAATACTTCCGAAAATATGTGGGTAATTATTTCCGGTGACAATATAATGAATAGATTCAAAATCAAAGAAATGCAAAACTTCGACTCGAATGGGATAAAAAACCGTTAGAAAAAGTGTAAACCATTGAGTTTGATGCATAGGAACAGAAAAATATGCGTGAATAGAAAAACGTTTACTATCATTAAAAAAAGAGTGTACGAGGCTAAAATGTTAAGATTAGCATTATGGTAATAAGTGCATTTACGGAGTAAGTATTTCATATGATACGTCGAAACTTCCACTGATCCACAATAGCATTACTCTACGCCTTCTGTGAAAAAAGGGAGATAATATTCCCATTACTTCTGAAAATATGTGTGTAATTGTTTCCGGTGACAATATAATGAAAAGCTTCAAAATCAAAGAAATGCAAAACTTCGACTCGAATGGGATAAAAAACCATCAGAAAAAGTGTATACCATTTTGTTTGATGCATAGGTACAGAAAAATTTGCGAGAATTAAAATATATTTACTTACATTAACAAAAGAGTGTACGAGGCAAAAATGTTCTGATTAGCATTATGGTAATAAGTGCATTTACGGAAAAAGTATATCATAGGACACGTCGACACTTGCACTGATCCACAAAAGCTTTACACTACGCCTTTTGTGGAAATAATGAGGTTATATTCGCATTACTTCCGAAAATATGTGGGTATTTATTTCCGGTGACAATATAATGAAAAGTGTCAAAATCAAAGAAATGCAAAACCTCGACTCGAATGGGATAAAAAACCGTCAGAAAAAGTGTATACCATTGTGTTTGATGCATAGGTACAGAAAAATATGCGAGAATATAAATATGTTTACTTACATTAACAAAAGAGTGTACGAGGCTAAAATGTTCAGATTAGCATTATTGTAATAAGTGTATTTACGGAGAAAGTATTTCATATGACACGTCGAAACTTGCACTGATCCACAATATCATTACTATACGCCTTCTGTAAAAATAGGGAGGTTATATTCGCATTACTTTTGAATATATGTGGGTAATTGTTTCCGGTGACAATATAATAAAAAGCTTCAAAATGAATGAAATGCAAAACCTCGACTCGAATGGGATAAAAAACAGTCAGAAAAAGTGTATACAATTGCGCTTGATGCATAGGAACAGAAACATATTCGAGAGAAGAAATATGTTTACTTACATTAACAAAAGAGTTTACGAGGCTAAAATGTTCAGATTAGCATTATGGTAATAAATGCATTTACGGAGTAAGTATTTCATATGACTCATCGAAACTTGCACTGATCCACAAAAGCATTACTCTACGCCTTTTGTGGAAATAAAGAGTTAATATTCGCATTACTTCCGAAAATATGTGGGTATTTGTTTCCGGTGACAATATAATGAAAAGTTTCAAAATCAAAGAAATGCAAAACTTCGATTCCAATGGGATAAATAACCGTCAGAAAAAGTGTATAGCATTGAGTTTGAGGCATAGGAACAGAAAAATATGCGAGAATAGAAATATGTTTACTTACATTAACAAAAGAGTGCACAAGGCTAAAATGTTCAGATTAGCATTATGGTAAAAAGTGCATTTACGGAAAAAGTGTTTCATATGACACGTCGAAACTTGCACTGATCCACAAAAGAATTACTTTACGCCTTCTGTGAAAAAACGGAGGTAATATTCGCATTACTTCCGAAAATATGTGGGTAAATGTTTCCGGTGACAATATAATGAAAACCTTAAAAATCAAAGAAATGCAAAACTTCGATTCCAATGGGATAAAAAACCGTCAGAAAAAGTGTATAGCATAGAGTTTGATGCATAAGAACAGAAAAATATGTGAGAATAGAAATATGTTTACTTACATTAAATAAAGAGTGTACGAGGCTAAAATGTTCAGATTAGCAATATGGTAATAAGTGCATTTACGGAAAAAGTATTTCTAATGACACGTCGAAACTTGCACTGATCCACAAAAGCATTACTCTACGCCTTCAATGAAAAAAATGAGGTAATATTCGCATTACTTCCGAAAATATGTGGGTAAATGTTTCCGGTGACAATATAATGAAAAGTGTCAAAATCAAAGAAATGCAAAACCTCGACTCGAATGGGATAAAAAACCGTCAGAAAAAGTGTATACCATTGTGTTTGATGCATAGGTACAGAAAAATATGCGAGAATATAAATATGTTTACTTACATTAACAAAAGAGTGTACGAGGCTAAAATGTTCAGATTAGCATTATTGTAATAAGTGTATTTACGGAGAAAGTATTTCATATGACACGTCGAAACTTTCACTGATCCACAATATCATTACTATACGCCTTCTGTAAAAATAGGGAGGTTATATTCGCATTAATTTTGAATATATGTGGGTAATTGTTTCCGGTGACAATATAATAAAAAGCTTCAAAATCAAAGAAATGCAAAACTTCGACTCGAACGGGATTAAAAACCGTCAGAAAACGTGTATACCATTGAGTTTGATGCATAGCAACAGAAAAATATGCGAGAATAGAAATTTGTTTACTTACATTAAAAAAAGAGTGTACGAGGCTAAAATGTTCAGATTAGCATTATGGTAAAAAGAAAATTTATGGAGAAAGTATTTCATATGTCACGTCGAAACTTAAACTAATCAACAAGAGCATTACTATACGCCTTCTGTGAAAATAGGGAGGTAGTATTCGCATTACTTCCGAAAATATGTGGGTAATTGTTTCCGGTGACAATATAATGAATAGATTCAAAATCAAAGAAATGCAAAACATCGACTCGAATGGGATAAAAAACCGTCAGAAAAAGTGTATAGCATTGAGTTTGATGCATAGGAACAGAAAAATATTTGAGAATAGAAATACGTTTACTTACATTAACAAAATAGTGTACGAGACTGAAATGTTAAGATAAGCATTATGGTAATAAGTTCATTTACGGAGTAAGTATTTCATATGACACGTCGAAACTTGCACTGATACACAAAAGCATTAATCTACACTTTTTGTGAAAATAAGGAGGTAATATTCGCATTACTCCTGAAAATATGTGGGTAAATGTTTCCGGTGACAATATAATGAAAACCTTAAAAATGAAAGAAATGCAAAACCTCGACTCGAATGGGATAAAAAACAGTCAGAAAAAGTGTATACCATTGCGCATGATGCATAGGAACAGAAACATATTCGAGAGAAGAAATATGTTTACTTACATTAACTAAATAGTGTACGAGGCTAAAATGTTCCGATTAGCATCATGGTAATAAGTGCATTT
The DNA here is from genome assembly GCA_963573305.1 of Pyrrhosoma nymphula. Classification (NCBI taxonomy): domain Eukaryota; kingdom Metazoa; phylum Arthropoda; class Insecta; order Odonata; family Coenagrionidae; genus Pyrrhosoma; species Pyrrhosoma nymphula. The sequence goes on along the minus strand of OY754338.1, from coordinate 129,827,864 downwards.
ACGGAGAAAGTATTTCATATGACTCATCGAAACTTGCACTGATCCACAAAAGCATTACTATACGCCTTTTGTGGAAATAAAGAGGTAATATTCGCATTATTTCCGAAAATATGTGGGTATTTGTTTCCGGTGACAATATAATGAAAACCTTAAAAATCAAAGAAATGCAAAACCTCGACTCGAATGGGATAAAAAACAGTCAGAAAAAGTGTATACCATTAAGTTTGATGCATAGGAACAGAAAAATATGCGAGATAAGAAATACGTTTACTTACATTAATAAAAGAGTGTACGAGGCTAAAATGTTGAGATTAGCATTATGGTAATAAGTGAATTTCCGGAGAAAGTATTTCATATGACTCATCGAAACTTGCACTGATCCACAATAGCATTACTCTACGCCTTCTGTGAAAAAAGGGAGATAATATTCCCATTACTTCTGAAAATATGTGTGTAATTGTTTCCGGAGACAATATAATGAAAATCTTCAAAATCAAAGAAATGCAAAACTTCGACTCGAATGGGATAAAAAACCATCAGAAAAAGTGTATACCATTTTGTTTGATGCATAGGTACAGAAAAATATGCGAGAATTAAAATATATTTATTTACATTAACAAAAGAGTGTACGAGGCAAAAATGTTCTGATTAGCATTATGGTAATAAGTGCATTTACGGAGAAAGTATATCATAAGACACGTCGACACTTGCACTGATCCACAAAAGCATTACACTACGCCTTTTGTGGAAATTAGGAGGTAATAATCGCATTACTTTCGAAAATATGTGGGTATTTATTTCCGGTGACAATATAATGAAAAGCTTCAAAATCAAAGAAATGCAAAACTTCGATTCCAATGGGATAAAAAACCGTTAGAAAAAGTGTATAGCATTGAGTTTGATGCATAAGAACAGAAAAATATGTGAGAATAGAAATATGTTTACTTACATTAAATAAAGAGTGTACGAGGCTAAAATGTTCAGGTTAGCAATATGGTAATAAGTGCATTTACGGAAAAAGTATTTCTAATGACACGTCGAAACTTGCACTGATCCACAAAAGCATTACTCTACGCCTTCAAGGAAAAAAATGAGGTAATATTCGCATTACTTCCGAAAATATGTGGGTAAATGTTTCCGGTGACAATATAATGAAAAGTGTCAAAATCAAAGAAATGCAAAACTTCGACTCAAATAGGATAAAAAACCGTCAGAAAAGTGTATACCATTGTGTTTGATGCATAGGTACAGAAAAATATGCGAGAATAGAAATACGTTTACTTACATTAACCCTTTCAACGCTGAGCCTATATTTGTGAACCCTTCACCCTGGCTGCACGTGTTTTTTTATGTTTTTGGCACGTTTATTGGCTACAAATATGACCCCTTAAATTTTTTCGATCAAAAAATAAAAATTTTATTTTTTATAAAATTTTTAATTTTTTACTGGAATTCCAGTCCTCAGTCAGCCACAAGGATCTTATGTGTGATGTGCAGGGTTGCATCGTTTCCCCTTCAAATTAAATTTTTTAAGATACTTTAAATCTATTTTTTTTACCAGTCAAAGATAATTCAAATAAACTTTTGAACGCTTATTGTTCGCATCCTACATAATGATCTTAATGTAGCTATGCTTATCATTTAATTACATATCGATATAATTGTTTTATTGAATGTTTATTTTCGTTTTTTGTAATATTTTCCACTTTCTTTTGGGCCGATGGCATGAATGGCGTATTTTTCTCTTAGATACATACATACATCCGGCCAAGGAATTGCTAGAGTATATAAGAGGCATAAATATTTCCGTATTGACGATTTTTGTGATGAAATGTGCAAAAATGCCAATTTTCCTCGTTTAGCATAATTATGGAAGAAAAAAAAATTACGAAAGACTTCAGTTCCATAAAGCTGAATATAAAGTATAAGTTAATTAATAAATGTGTTTGGACACGTATAATGGAAATACAAGTATTTATTTTACAATTAAATAAATTACAAAACAGTAAAATACATATCAATTGAAATACAATACTAAAAATGGAAAAAATACATTACATCAATTGAAATACAATACATAAAATGAAGATGAAAAACAATACATATAACGATTTACAATAAAAACATACAATTTTATTCCATAAAAAGGCACTCTTACGTTCTAATATTTTCATGAAAATTTACATAACAGCGGTGGAGGCAGAGGGGGGATGGTCCTCGCAGGTAGGGCAAAAACAACTTGTCTCCCTCCGCAAACCCTGTTTCGTGCACCCCCGACACCTTTGCACTGTCCTCTTTCTTTTTCCTTTGTCGTCAACAGGATTCGTCTGCAGAAAATCCTTAGATAAGCCTATGCCTCTGGAGGGTAGTGAAGGAAGGAGGGTAGGCTCAGTTTCAAACAAGAAATACATTAACAAGAGCATGTTTTCAACTGCACGACAGATGTTGGTTCAGAAAAATTGCTGCGAATATAATCAGTTTCCCGTAACCACATGCTGTGAGAGGGTTCGGTAATGACGGAAAGGGTCGAGACGAGTACTTAGGAAAGTGTTCCCTTGAGAGGGGGCGACACATCGGAGAGGATTGCCGCTTTGAAAGTCCTCTGTTCAGGACCGCAAAAAAATATCGCAAGGCTCAGACTACTGAAGATATTTCCATGTAAATTTTGCTGGCATGAAACGGTTGGGATTTCACAATTGGGGAAATTATCGGATGTCATTGACCATAGGCTGTTGATCTACGAAGGGAAAAATTCCACAGCGGGGCGGACTTCCGTGCACACCACTTTCTGTTTCTTACAATGAACCCCTTTCCAATGGAAAGTTCCCACTTCCACCCAAAACTGCTAAGTGTTGTTTTGCCCACCGCCTACATTCCTTTTATTTTTCACAGTTGAGGAAACCCAACTCCAATACCCTACGGCTTGTCGGTGTTTCTGACCATCCCTTTATCCTTATTCCCTCCCCTAATCCTAGTCCTTTTCACCCAGCAATAAAACCTGCCCACCTCTGGGACCCCCCAACCTGGGCATTTACTGCCTCTGTGCCCGCCAACTCCAGCATTTACGGTTACATGTACGTGGGACAACCCAGGCGAGCAACTGTGAATAAAACAAAAAACAAATATTTTTTCCACTAAAATATGTGAAATATATGAGAATGACTGACACGCTTGTCTTCCAGTATTATCATATGTTCAATTCTTCGTGCTAAATGGATTCCTTTTTATAGAACCATTGGTAGTATATTTCGGGCAGACTCAAACACTATATATATACAATTCATAAACGATAACAACAATTAAAATACATAAACTTTGTCAAAATATCGCTTCTATCTTTACATGATACATATATTATATTCGCAAATGATTTACTTAGCATTCTGGAATGGAATAATTAATGGAATTCACGTTAAAAATTGGTTATTCGTTGCTAATACAAATGCCAGTTGAGAACCTTGGGATGAATAAAAAGAACGCAAGAGCAGTTTTTATTCACTGGAACTCTTCCACAATCACTATTGCATTCTCATAAATGGATTTTTATTGCAAACGGTGTAAGAGTAAGATAAGCTAACAGAATTTTCTTCCTTACAATTAAAAAATGGGTATCTACACTATTTTTTCGCATTTGTCACGATATACAAAACAGTGGTTTAAAAACAAAATAACAATAGCCAACCAAAAAACAGAAAAAACCCTCACTAAACAGATGAAATACCTTTGAAATTAACCAGCAAATAAATAGACGGAATTGTATTTGGAAGGAATTGAAGATGGTACAGTGATGATGTATTGAAAAACTGGAAACATTTAAAAAAATTTACTCTACGAAATGTTTTCAAAATTAAAAAAAATACAAATTGTAATTAAAATAAAAATATAGTTTGAATAAATTATTGATATTCATGTGTAATTAAGAAAAATATGCTAATTTCCAAATGAAATATTAAAAAGTATGCACAGAAAAGCATTTGCGGCATTAATAAAATTTATGGTTTTTATTCCAAGATCATAAACAAAATTGTCACTGAACACAATAAAAACATTTAAAGTACTCACCAGCACAGAATAGAAACAGGAAGGAATATTAATGTGAAAGAGATGGTGTGAAAAAAGAAAGTTGAACTGAAAAAAAGGACAAGATAATCAATTTTACCAAATATAACGAAAATGAAAAAATATAAACAATTTATTTTCCTAAAGATTATGTATTAAAAAAAGGAGATAATATTATTCCGTTTTTACCATGTGCCACATTGATAAAAAAACGCAGTGAAGAAAACAGGAATTATCAGATAAGACAAAAAAACAAATTGCAAAATGGTGATTATCTTAACTATCAATAAAAAAAATATATTTCTGTATATATATATAAAATGCCAAATTTAAAAAAATTAATATTGGTTAAAACTATTATTATTTATGAATAACTAAAATATATATTAATTATCCATTGAAATATTAAAAACACTGCCAAAAAAATAAACATACACCGAAAAGAGTGAAAAACGGCAAGATTTACTCACCTCGAAAAAAAAATTCAAAAGTAGCAAAAACACCCAGGCGAAGAAAACTGACCTTCCCCAAGCGAAGAGTAGACCCTTACTGATGACTGCAAGGCGGCGGAAGCTCCCCCGAGTGACTGAGGCGCAGTGGTATCGTTATATATTGAAAGGAGCGCTGAACTGGAATTCCAGTCGTGCCGCCATTGGCAAGGGTGCCTAATACTGGAATTCCAGTCCTGCAGCGCTGAATGGGATTTCATATGATACGTCGAAACTTCCACTGATCCACAATAGCATTACTCTACGCCTTCTGTGAAAATAGGGAGGTAATATTCGCAATACTTCCGAAAATATGTGGGTAATTGTTTCCGGTGACAATATAATGAAAAGATTCAAAATCAAAGAAATGCAAAACTTCGACTCGAATGGGATAAAAAACCATCAGAAAATGTGTATACCATTGAGTTTGATGCATAGGAACAGAAAAATATGCGATAATAGAAATACGTTTACTTAAATTAACAAAAGAGTGTACGAGGCTAAAATGTTCAGAATAGCATTATGGTAATAAGTGCATTTACGGAGAAAGTATTTCAAATGACACGTCGAAACTTGCACTGATCCACAAAAGAATTACTTTACGCCTTCTGTGAAAAAAGGGAGGTAATATTCGCATTACTTCCGAAAATATATGGGTAAATGTTTCCGGTGACAATATAATGAAAAGCTTCAAAATCAAAAAAATGCAAAACTTCGATTCTAATGGGATAAAAAACCGTCAGAAAAAGTGTATAGCATTGAGTTTGATGCATAGGAACAGAAAAATATGCGAGAATAGAAATATGTTTACTTACATTAACAAAAGAGTGTGCGAGGCTAAAATGTTCAGATTAGCATTATGGTAAAAAGTGCATTTAAGTAAAAGGTATTTTATATGACACCTCGAAACTTGCACTGAACCACAAAAGCATTACTCTACGCCTTCTGTGAAAATAGGGAGGTAATATTCGCAATACTTCCGAAAATATGTGGGTAATTGTCTCCGGTGACAATATAATGAAAAGATTCAAAATCAAAGAAATGCAAAACTTCAATTCTTATGGGATAAAAAACCGTCATAAAAAGTGTATAGCATTGAGTTTGATGTAAAGGAACAGAAAAATATGCGAGAATAGAAATATGTGTACTTACATTAACAAAAGAGTGTGCGAGGCTAAAATGTTCAGATTAGCATTATGGTAAAAAGTGCATTTAAGGAAAAGTTATTTTATATGACACGTCGAAACTTGCACTGAACCACAAAAGAATTACTTTACGCCTTCTGTGAAAAAAAGGAGGTAATATTCGCAATACTTCCGAAAATATGTGGGTAATTGTTTCCGGTGACAATATAATGAAAAGATTCAAAATCAAAGAAATGCAAAACTTCGACTCGAATGGGATAAAAAACCATCAGAAAATGTGTACACCATTAAGTTTGATGCATAGGAACAGAAAAATATGCGAGATAAGAAATACGTTTACTTACATTAACAAAAGAGTGTACGAGGCTAAAATGTTGAGATTAAAATTATGGTAATAAGTGAATTTACGGAGAAAGTATTTCATATGACTCATCGAAACTTGCACTGATCCACAAAAGCATTACTCTACGCCTTCTGTGAAAATTGGGGAGTAGTATTCGCATTACTTCCGAAAATATGTGGGTAACTGTTTCCGGTGACAATATAATGAATAGATTCAAAATCAAAGAAATGCAAAACATCGACTCGAATGGGATAAAAAACCGTCAGAAAAAGTGTATACCATTGAGTTTGATGCATAGGAACAGAAAAATATTCGTGAATAGAAATACGTTTACTTACATTAACAAAATAGTGTACGAGGCTAAAATGTTAAGATAAGCATTATGGTAATAAGTTCATTTACGGAGTAAGTATTTCATATGACACGTCGAAACTTGCACTGATCCACAAAAGCATTACATTACGCCTTCTGTGAAAAAAGGGAGGTTATATTCGCATTACTTTTGAATATATGTGGGTAATGTTTTCCGGTGACAATATTATAAAAAGCTTCAAAATGAATGAAATGCAAAACTTCGACTCGAATGGGATAAAAAACATTCAGAAAATGTGTATACCATTGAGTTTGATGCATAGGAACAGAAAAATATGCGAGAATAGAAATACGTTTACTTAATTAACAAAAGAGTGTACGAGGCTAAAATGTTCTGATTAACATTATGGTAATAAGTGCATTTACGGAAAATGTATATCATATGACACGTCGAAACTTGCACTGATCCACCAAAGCATTACACTACGGCTTTTGTGGAAATAAGGAGGTAATATTCGCATTGCTTCCGAAGATATGTGAAAATGTTTCCGGTGACAATATAATGAAAACCTTAAAAATCAAAGAAATGCAAAACCTCGACCCGAAAGGGATAAAAAACAGTCAGAAAAAGTGTATACCATTGCGCTTGATGCATAGGAACAGAAACATATTCGAGAGAAGAAATATGTTTACTTACATTAACAAAAGAGTGTACGAGGCTAAAATGTTCAGATTAGCATTATGGTAATAAGTGCATTTACGGAGAAAGTATTTCATATGACTCATCGAAACTTGCACTGATCCACAAAAGAATTACTTTACGCCTTCTATGAAAAAACGGAGGTAATATTCGCATTACTACCGAAAATATGTGGGTAAATGTTTCCGGTGACAAAATAACGAAAACCTTAAAAATCAAAGAAATGCAAAACCTCGACTCGAATGGGATAAAAAACAGTCAGAAAAAGTGTATACCATTAAGTTTGATGCATAGGAACAGAAAAATATGCGAGATAAGAAATACGTTTACTTACATTAACAAAAGAGTGTACGAGGCTAAAATGTTGAGATTAGCATTATGGTAATAAGTGAATTTACGGAGAAAGTATTTTATATTACTCGTAGAAACTTGCACTGATCCACAAAAGCATTACACTACGTTTTTTGTGGAAATAAGGAGGTAGTATTCGCAATACTTCCGAAAATATGTGGGTAATTGTTTCCGGTGACAATATAATGAATAGATTCAAAATCAAAGAAATGCAAAACTTCGACTAGAATGGGATAAAAAACCGTTAGAAAAAGTGTATACCATTGAGTTTGATGCATAGGAACAGAAAAATATGCGTGAATAGAAATACGTTTACTAACATTAAAAAAAGAGTGTACGAGGCTAAAATGTTAAGATTAGTATTATGGTAATAAGTGCATTTACGGAGGAAGTATTTCATATGATACGTCGAAACTTGCACTGATCCACAGTATAATTACTCTACGCCTTCTGTGAAAAAAGGGAGATAATATTCCCATTACTTCTGAAAATATGTGTGTAATTGTTTCCGTTGACAATATAATGAAAAGCTTCAAAATCAAAGAAATGCAAAACTTCGACTCGAATAGGATAAAAAACCGTCAGAAAGAGTTTGATGCATAGGAACAGAAATATATGCGAGAATAGAAATACGTTTACTTACATTAACAAAAGAGTGTACGAGGCTAAAATGTTCAGATTAGCATTATGGTAATAAGTGCATTTACGGAGAAAGTATTTCATATGACTCATCGAAACTTGCACTGATCCACAAAAGAATTACTTTACGCCTTCTATGAAAAAACGGAGGTAATATTCGCATTACTACCGAAAATATGTGGGTAAATGTTTCCGGTGACAAAATAACGAAAACCTTAAAAATCAAAGAAATGCAAAACCTCGACTCGAATGGGATAAAAAACAGTCAGAAAAAGTGTATACCATTAAGTTTGATGCATAGGAACAGAAAAATATGCGAGATAAGAAATACGTTTACTTACATTAACAAAAGAGTGTACGAGGCTAAAATGTTGAGATTAGCATTATGGTAATAAGTGAATTTACGGAGAAAGTATTTTATATTACTCGTAGAAACTTGCACTGATCCACAAAAGCATTACACTACGTTTTTTGTGGAAATAAGGAGGTAGTATTCGCAATACTTCCGAAAATATGTGGGTAATTGTTTCCGGTGACAATATAATGAATAGATTCAAAATCAAAGAAATGCAAAACTTCGACTAGAATGGGATAAAAAACCGTTAGAAAAAGTGTATACCATTGAGTTTGATGCATAGGAACAGAAGAATATGCGTGAATAGAAATACGTTTACTAACATTAAAAAAAGAGTGTACGAGGCTAAAATGTTAAGATTAGTATTATGGTAATAAGTGCATTTACGGAGGAAGTATTTCATATGATACGTCGAAACTTGCACTGATCCACAATATAATTACTCTACGCCTTCTGTGAAAAAAGGGAGATAATATTCCCATTACTTCTGAAAATATGTGTGTAATTGTTTCCGTTGACAATATAATGAAAAGCTTCAAAATCAAAGAAATGCAAAACTTCGACTCGAATAGGATAAAAAACCGTCAGAAAGAGTGTATACCATTGAGTTTGATGCATAGGAACAGAAACATATTCGAGAGAAGAAATATGTTTACTTACATTAACAAAAGAGTGTACGAGGCTAAAATGTTCAGATTAGCATTATGGTAATAAGTGCATTTACGGAGAAAGTATTTCATATGACTCATCGAAACTTGCACTGATCCACAAAAGAATTACTTTACGCCTTCTATGAAAAAACGGAGGTAATATTCGCATTACTACCGAAAATATGTGGGTAAATGTTTCCGGTGACAAAATAACGAAAACCTTAAAAATCAAAGAAATGCAAAACCTCGACTCGAATGGGATAAAAAACAGTCAGAAAAAGTGTATACCATTAAGTTTGATGCATAGGAACAGAAAAATATGCGAGATAAGAAATACGTTTACTTACATTAACAAAAGAGTGTACGAGGCTAAAATGTTGAGATTAGCATTATGGTAATAAGTGAATTTACGGAGAAAGTATTTTATATTACTCGTAGAAACTTGCACTGATCCACAAAAGCATTACACTACGTTTTTTGTGGAAATAAGGAGGTAGTATTCGCAATACTTCCGAAAATATGTGGGTAATTGTTTCCGGTGACAATATAATGAATAGATTCAAAATCAAAGAAATGCAAAACTTCGACTAGAATGGGATAAAAAACCGTTAGAAAAAGTGTATACCATTGAGTTTGATGCATAGGAACAGAAAAATATGCGTGAATAGAAATACGTTTACTAACATTAAAAAAAGAGTGTACGAGGCTAAAATGTTAAGATTAGTATTATGGTAATAAGTGCATTTACGGAGGAAGTATTTCATATGATACGTCGAAACTTGCACTGATCCACAATATAATTACTCTACGCCTTCTGTGAAAAAAGGGAGATAATATTCTCATTACTTCTGAAAATATGTGTGTAATTGTTTCCGTTGACAATATAATGAAAAGCTTCAAAATCAAAGAAATGCAAAACTTCGACTCGAATGGGATAAAAAACCATCAGAATAAGTGTATAACATTTTGTTTGATGCATAGGTACAGAAAAATATGCGAGAATTAAAATATATTTACTTACATTAACAAAAGAGTGTACGAGGCAAAAATGTTCTGATTAGCATTATGGTAATAAGTGCATTTACGGAGAAAGTATATCATAAGACAAGTCGACGCTTGCACTGATCCACAAAAGCATTACACTACGCCTTTTGTGGAAATAAGGAGGTAATATTCGCATTACTTTCGAAAATATGTGGGTATTTATTTCCGGTGACAACATAATGAAAAGCTTCAAAATCAAAGAAATGCAAAACTTCGATTCCAATGGGATAAAAAACCGTCAGAAAAAGTGTATAACATTGAGTTTGATGCATAAGAACAGAAAAATATGTGAGAATAGAAATATGTTTACTTACATTATCAAAAGAGTGTACGAGGCTAAAATGTTAAGATTAGCAATATGGTAATAAGTGCATTTACGGAGAAAGTATTTCATATGACACGTCGAAACTTGCACTAATCCACAAAAGAATTACTGTACGCCTTCTGTGAAAAAAGGGAGGTAATATTCGCATTACTCCCGAAAATATGTGGGTAAATGTTTCCGGTGACAATATAATGAAAAGCTTCAAAATCAAAGAAATGCAAAACTTCGATTCTAATGGGATAAAAAACCGTCAAAAAAAGTGTATAGCATTGAGTTGGATGCATAGGAACAGAAAAATATACGAGAATAGAAATATGTTTACTTACATTAACAAAACAGTGTGCGAGGCTAAAATGTTCAGATAAGCATTATGGTAAAAAGTGCATTTAAGTATAGGTATTTTAAATGACACGTCGAAACTTGCACTGAACCACAAAAACATTACTCTACGCCTTCTGTGAAAATAGGGAGGTAATATTCGCAATACTTCCGAAAATATGTGGGTAATTGTTTCCGGTGACAATATAATGAAAAGATTCAAAATCAAAGAAATGCAAAACTTCGATTCTAATGGGATAAAAAACCGTCAGAAAAAGCGTATAGCATTGAGTTTGATGCAAAGGAACAGAAAAATATGCGAGAATAGAAATATGTTTACTTACATTAACAAAAGAGTGTGCGAGGCTAAAATGTTCAGTTTAGCATTATGGTAAAAAGTGCATTTAAGGAAAAGGTATTTTATATGACACGTCGAAACTTGCACTGATCCACAAAAGAATTACTGTACGCCTTCTGTGAAAAAAGGGAGGTAATATTCGCATTACTCCCGAAAATATGTGGGTAAATGTTTCCGGTGACAATATAATGAAAAGCTTCAAAATCAAAGAAATGCAAAACTTCGATTCTAATGGGATAAAAAACCGTCAAAAAAAGTGTATAGCATTGAGTTTGATGCATAGGAACAGAAAAATATGCGAGAATAGAAATATGTTTACTTACATTAACAAAACAGTGTGCGAGGCTAAAATGTTCAGATTAGCATTATGGTAAAAAGTGCATTTAAGGAATAGGTATTTTATATGACACGTCGAAACTTGCACTGAACCACAAAAGCATTACTCTACGCCTTCTGTGAAAATAGGGAGGTAATATTCGCAATACTTCCGAAAATATGTGGGTAATTGTCTCCGGTGACAATATAATGAAAAGATTCAAAATCAAAGAAATGCAAAACTTCAATTCTTATGGGATAAAAAACCGTCATAAAAAGTGTATAGCATTGAGTTTGATGCAAAGGAACAGAAAAATATGCGAGAATAGAAATATGTGTACTTACATTAACAAAAGAGTGTGCGAGGCTAAAATGTTCAGATTAGCATTATGGTAAAAAGTGCATTTAAGGAAAAGTTATTTTATATGACACGTCGAAACTTGCACTGAACCACAAAAGAATTACTTTACGCCTTCTGTGAAAAAAAGGAGGTAATATTCGCAATACTTCCGAAAATATGTGGGTAATTGTTTCCGGTGACAATATAATGAAAAGATTCAAAATCAAAGAAATGCAAAACTTCGACTCGAATGGGATAAAAAACCATCAGAAAATGTGTACACCATTAAGTTTGATGCATAGGAACAGAAAAATATGCGAGATAAGAAATACGTTTACTTACATTAACAAAAGAGTGTACGAGGCTAAAATGTTGAGATTAAAATTATGGTAATAAGTGAATTTACGGAGAAAGTATTTCATATGACTCATCGAAACTTGCACTGATCCACAAAAGCATTACTCTACGCCTTCTGTGAAAATTGGGGAGTAGTATTCGCATTACTTCCGAAAATATGTGGGTAACTGTTTCCGGTGACAATATAATGAATAGATTCAAAATCAAAGAAATGCAAAACATCGACTCGAATGGGATAAAAAACCGTCAGAAAAAGTGTATACCATTGAGTTTGATGCATAGGAACAGAAAAATATTCGTGAATACAAATACGTTTACTTACATTAACAAAATAGTGTACGAGGCTAAAATGTTAAGATAAGCATTATGGTAATAAGTTCATTTACGGAGTAAGTATTTCATATGACACGTCGAAACTTGCACTGATCCACAAAAGCATTACATTACGCCTTCTGTGAAAAAACGGAGGTTATATTCGCATTACTTTTGAATATATGTGGGTAATGTTTTCCGGTGACAATATTATAAAAAGCTTCAAAATGAATGAAATGCAAAACTTCGACTCGAATGGGATAAAAAACATTCAGAAAATGTGTATACCATTGAGTTTGATGCATAGGAACAGAAAAATATGCGAGAATAGAAATACGTTTACTTAATTAACAAAAGAGTGTACGAGGCTAAAATGTTCTGATTAACATTATGGTAATAAGTGCATTTACGGAAAATGTATATCATATGACACGTCGAAACTTGCACTGATCCACCAAAGCATTACACTACGGCTTTTGTGGAAATAAGGAGAAAATATTCGCATTGCTTCCGAAGATATGTGAAAATGTTTCCGGTGACAATATAATGAAAACCTTAAAAATCAAAGAAATGCAAAACCTCGACCCGAAAGGGATAAAAAACAGTCAGAAAAAGTGTATACCATTGCGCTTGATGCATAGGAACAGAAACATATTCGAGAGAAGAAATATGTTTACTTACATTAACAAAAGAGTGTACGAGGCTAAAATGTTCAGATTAGCATTATGGTAATAAGTGCATTTACGGAGAAAGTATTTCATATGACTCATCGAAACTTGCACTGATCCACAAAAGAATTACTTTACGCCTTCTATGAAAAAACGGAGGTAATATTCGCATTACTACCGAAAATATGTGGGTAAATGTTTCCGGTGACAAAATAACGAAAACCTTAAAAATCAAAGAAATGCAAAACCTCGACTCGAATGGGATAAAAAACAGTCAGAAAAAGTGTATACCATTAAGTTTGATGCATAGGAACAGAAAAATATGCGAGATAAGAAATACGTTTACTTACATTAACAAAAGAGTGTACGAGGCTAAAATGTTGAGATTAGCATTATGGTAATAAGTGAATTTACGGAGAAAGTATTTTATATTACTCGTAGAAACTTGCACTGATCCACAAAAGCATTACACTACGTTTTTTGTGGAAATAAGGAGGTAGTATTCGCAATACTTCCGAAAATATGTGGGTAATTGTTTCCGGTGACAATATAATGAATAGATTCAAAATCAAAGAAATGCAAAACTTCGACTAGAATGGGATAAAAAACCGTTAGAAAAAGTGTATACCATTGAGTTTGTTGCATAGGAACAGAAAAATATGCGTGAATAGAAATACGTTTACTAACATTAAAAAAAGAGTGTACGAGGCTAAAATGTTAAGATTAGTATTATGGTAATAAGTGCATTTACGGAGGAAGTATTTCATATGATACGTCGAAACTTGCACTGATCCACAGTATAATTACTCTACGCCTTCTGTGAAAAAATGGAGATAATATTCCCATTACTTCTGAAAATATGTGTGTAATTGTTTCCGTTGACAATATAATGAAAAGCTTCAAAATCAAAGAAATGCAAAACTTCGACTCGAATAGGATAAAAAACCGTCAGAAAGAGTGTATACCATTGAGTTTGATGCATAGGAACAGAAAAATATGCGAGAATAGAAATACGTTTACTTACATTAACAAAAGAGTGTACGAGGCTAAAATGTTCAGATTAGCATTATGGTAATAAGTGCATTTACGGAGAAAGTATTTCATATGACTCATCGAAACTTGCACTGATCCACAAAAGAATTACTTTACGCCTTCTATGAAAAAACGGAGGTAATATTCGCATTACTACCGAAAATATGTGGGTAAATGTTTCCGGTGACAAAATAACGAAAACCTTAAAAATCAAAGAAATGCAAAACCTCGACTCGAATGGGATAAAAAACAGTCAGAAAAAGTGTATACCATTAAGTTTGATGCATAGGAACAGAAAAATATGCGAGATAATAAATACGTTTACTTACATTAACAAAAGAGTGTACGAGGCTAAAATGTTGAGATTAGCATTATGGTAATAAGTGAATTTACGGAGAAAGTATTTTATATTACTCGTAGAAACTTGCACTGATCCACAAAAGCATTACACTACGTTTTTTGTGGAAATAAGGAGGTAGTATTCGCAATACTTCCGAAAATATGTGGGTAATTGTTTCCGGTGACAATATAATGAATAGATTCAAAATCAAAGAAATGCAAAACTTCGACTAGAATGGGATAAAAAACCGTTAGAAAAAGTGTATACCATTGAGTTTGATGCATAGGAACAGAAAAATATGCGTGAATAGAAATACGTTTACTAACATTAAAAAAAGAGTGTACGAGGCTAAAATGTTAAGATTAGTATTATGGTAATAAGTGCATTTACGGAGGAAGTATTTCATATGATACGTCGAAACTTGCACTGATCCACAATATAATTACTCTACGCCTTCTGTGAAAAAAGGGAGATAATATTCCCATTACTTCTGAAAATATGTGTGTAATTGTTTCCGTTGACAATATAATGAAAAGCTTCAAAATCAAAGAAATGCAAAACTTCCACTCGAATGGGATAAAAAACCATCAGAATAAGTGTATAACATTTTGTTTGATGCATAGGTACAGAAAAATATGCGAGAATTAAAATATATTTACTTACATTAACAAAAGAGTGTACGAGGCAAAAATGTTCTGATTAGCATTATGGTAATAAGTGCATTTACGGAGAAAGTATATCATAAGACAAGTCGACGCTTGCACTGATCCACAAAAGCATTACACTACGCCTTTTGTGGAAATAAGGAGGTAATATTCGCATTACTTTCGAAAATATGTGGGTATTTATTTCCGGTGACAACATAATGAAAAGCTTCAAAATCAAAGAAATGCAAAACTTCGATTCCAATGGGATAAAAAACCGTCAGAAAAAGTGTATAACATTGAGTTTGATGCATAAGAACAGAAAAATATGTGAGAATAGAAATATGTTTACTTACATTATCAAAAGAGTGTACGAGGCTAAAATGTTAAGATTAGCAATATGGTAATAAGTGCATTTACGGAGAAAGTATTTCATATGACACGTCGAAACTTGCACTAATCCACAAAAGAATTACTGTACGCCTTCTGTGAAAAAAGGGAGGTAATATTCGCATTACTCCCGAAAATATGTGGGTAAATGTTTCCGGTGACAATATAATGAAAAGCTTCAAAATCAAAGAAATGCAAAACTTCGATTCTAATGGGATAAAAAACCGTCAAAAAAAGTGTATAGCATTGAGTTTGATGCATAGGAACAGAAAAATATACGAGAATAGAAATATGTTTACTTACATTAACAAAACAGTGTGCGAGGCTAAAATGTTCAGATAAGCATTATGGTAAAAAGTGCATTTAAGGAAAAGGTATTTTATATGACACGTCGAAACTTGCACTGATCCACAAAAACATTACTCTACGCCTTCTGTGAAAATAGGGAGGTAATATTCGCAATACTTCCGAAAATATGTGGGTAATTGTTTCCGGTGACAATATAATGAAAAGATTCAAAATCAAAGAAATGCAAAACTTCGATTCTAATGGGATAAAAAACCGTCAGAAAAAGCGTATAGCATTGAGTTTGATGCAAAGGAACAGAAAAATATGCGAGAATAGAAATATGTTTACTTACATTAACAAAAGAGTGTGCGAGGCTAAAATGTTCAGTTTAGCATTATGGTAAAAAGTGCATTTAAGGAAAAGGTATTTTATATGACACGTCGAAACTTGCACTGATCCACAAAAGAATTACTGTACGCCTTCTGTGAAAAAAGGGAGGTAATATTCGCATTACTCCCGAAAATATGTGGGTAAATGTTTCCGGTGACAATATAATGAAAAGCTTCAAAATCAAAGAAATGCAAAACTTCGATTCTAATGGGATAAAAAACCGTCAAAAAAAGTGTATAGCATTGAGTTTGATGCATAGGAACAGAAAAATATGCGAGAATAGAAATATGTTTACTTACATTAACAAAACAGTGTGCGAGGCTAAAATGTTCAGATTAGCATTATGGTAAAAAGTGCATTTAAGGAATAGGTATTTTATATGACACGTCGAAACTTGCACTGAACCACAAAAGCATTACTCTACGCCTTCTGTGAAAATAGGGAGGTAATATTCGCAATGCTTCCGAAAATATGTGGGTAATTGTTTCCAGGGACAATATAATGAAAAGATTCAAAATCAAAGAAATGCAAAACTTCGATTCTAATGGGATAAAAAACCGTCAGAAAAAACGTATAGCATTGAGTTTGATGCAAAGGAACAGAAAAATATGCGAGAATAGAAATATGTTTACTTACATTAACAAAAGAGTGTGCGAGGCTAAAATGTTCAGATTAGCATTATGGTAAAAAGTGCATTTAAGGAAAAGGTATTTTATATGACACGTCGAAACTTGCACTGAACCACAAAAGAATTACTTTACACCTTCTGTGAAAAAAGGAGGTAATATTCGCAATACTTCCGAAAATATGTGTGTAATTGTATCCGGTGACAATATAATGAAAAGATTCAAAATCAAAGAAATGCAAAACTTCGACTCGAATGGGATAAAAAACCATCAGAAAATGTGTACACCATTAAGTTTGATGCATAGGAACAGAAATATATGCGAGATAAGAAATACGTTTACTTACATTAACAAAAGAGTGTACGAGGCTAAAATGTTGAGATTAGCATTATGGTAATAAGTGAATTTACGGAGAAAGTATTTCATATGACTCAACGAAACTTGCACTGTTCCACAAAAGCATTACTCTACGCCTTCTGTGAAAATAGGGAGGTAGTATTCGCATTACTTCCGAAAATATGTGGGTAATTGTTTCCGGTGACAATATAATGAATAGATTCAAAATCAAAGAAATGCAAAACATCGACTCGAATGGGATAAAAAACCGTCAGAAAAAGTGTATACCATTGAGTTTGATGCATAGGAACAGAAAAACTAGTGAGAATAGAAATACGTTTACTTAAATTAACATAAGGGTGTACGAGGCTAAAATGTTCAGAATAGCATTATGGTAATAAGTGCATTTACGGAGAAAGTATTTCATATGACACGTCGAAACGTGCACTGATCCACAAAAGCATTACTCTACGCCTTTTGTGAAAATAAGGAGGTAATATTCGCATTCCTTCCGAAAATATGTGGGTAATTGTATCCGGTGACAATATAATGAAAACCTTCAAAATCTGAGAAATACCAAACCTCGACTCGAATGGGACAAAAAACCGTCAGAAAAAGTGTATACCATTGAGTTTGATGCATAGGTACAGAAAAATATGCGAGAATAGAAATACGTTTACTTACATTAACAAAATATTGCACGAGGCTAAAATGTTCAGATTAGCATTATGGTAAAAAGTGCATTTGAGGAAAAGGTATTTTATATGACACGTCGAAACTTGCACTGAACCAAAAAAGCATGTCTCTACGCCTTCAATGAAAAAAAGGAGATAATATTCGTATTACTTCTGAAAATATGTGTGTAATTGTATCCGGTGACAATATAATGAAAAGCTTCAAAATCAAAGAAATGCAAAACTTCGACTCGAATGGGATAAAAAACCATCAGAAAAAGTGTATACCATTTTGTTTGATGCATAGGTACAGAAAAATATGCGAGAATAGAAATATGTTTACGTACATTAACAAAAGAGTGTACGAGGCTAAAATGTTCTGATTAGCATTATGGTAA
This sequence comes from Pyrrhosoma nymphula, assembly GCA_963573305.1. NCBI lineage: Eukaryota > Metazoa > Arthropoda > Insecta > Odonata > Coenagrionidae > Pyrrhosoma > Pyrrhosoma nymphula. Next base: position 129,809,667 of record OY754338.1, on the reverse strand, counting down.
TAAGTGGGATTACGGAGAAAGTATATCATAAGACACGTCGACACTTGCACTGATCCACAAAAGCATTACACTACGCCTTTTGTGGAAATAAGGAGGTAATATTCGCATTACTTCCGAAAATATGTGGGTATTAGTTTCCGGTGACAATATAATGAACAGCTTCAAAATCAAAGAAATGCAAAACTTCGATTCCAATGGGATAATAAACCATCAGAAAAAGTGTATAGCATTGAGTTTGATGCATAAGAACAGAAAAATATGCGAGAATAGAAATATGTTTACTTACATTAACAAAAGAGTGTACGAGGCTAAAATGTTCAGATTAGCAATATGGTAATAAGTGCATTTACGGAAAAAGTATTTCATATGACACGTCGAAACTTGCACTGATCCACAAAAGCATTACTCTACGCCTTCTATGAAAAAAATGAGGTAATATTCGCATTACTTCCGAAGATATGTGGGTAATTGTTTCCGGTGACAATATAATGAAAAGATTCAAAATCAAAGAAATGCAAAACTTTGACTCGAATGGGATTAAAAACCATCAGAAAATGTGTACACTATTAAGTTTGATGCATAGGAATAGAAAAATATGCGAGATAAGAAATACGTTTACTAACATTAACAAAAGAGTGTACGAGGCTAAAATGTTGAGATTAGCATTATGGTAATGAGTGAATTTACGGAGAAAGTATTTCATATGACTCATCGAAACTTGCACTGATCCACAAAAGCATTACTCTACCCCTTCTGTGAAAATACGGAGGTAGTATTCGCATTACTTCCGAAAATATGTGGGTAATTGTTTCCGGTGACAATATAATGAATAGATTCAAAATCAAAGAAATGCAAAACATCGACTAGAATGGGATAAAAAACCGTCAGAAAAAGTGTATAGCATTGAGTTTGATGCATAGGAACAGAAAAATATTTGAGAATAGAAATACGTTTACTTACATTAACAAAATAGTGTACGAGGCTAAAATATTAAGATAAGCATTATGGTAATAAGTTCATTTACGAAGTAAGTATTTCATATGACACGTCGAAACTTGCACTGATCCACAATAGCATTACTTTACGCCTTCTGTGAAAAAAATGAGATAATATTCGTATTACTTCTGAAAATATGTGTGTAATTGTATCCGGTGACAATATAATGAAAAGCTTTAAAATCAAAGAAAAGCAAAACTTCGACTCGAATAGGATAAAAAACCATCAGAATAAGTGTATACCAATTTTTTTTATGCATAGGTACAGAAAAATATGCGAGAATAGAAATATGTTTACTTACATTAACAAAAGAGTGTACGAGGCTAAAATGTTCTGATTAGCATTATGGTAATAAGTGCATTTACGGAAAAAGTATATCATAAGACACGTCGACACTTGCACAGATCCACAGAAGCATTACACTACGCCTTTTGTGGAAATAAGGAGGTAATATTCGCATTACTTCCGAAAATATGTGGGTATTTGTTTCCGGTGACAATATTATGAAAAGCTTCAAAATCAAAGAAATGCAAAATTTCGATTCCAATGGGATAATAAACCGTTAGAAAAAGTGTATAGCATTGAGTTTGATGCATAGGAACAGAAAACTATGCGAGAATAGAAATATGTTTACTTACATTAACAAAAGAGTGTGCGAGGCTAAAATGTTCAGATTAGCATTATGGTAAAAAGTGCATTTAAGGAAAAGGTATTTTATATGACACGTCGAAACTTGCACTGAACCACAAAAGAATTACTTTACGCCTTCTGTGAAAAAAGGGAGGTAAAATTTGCAATATTTCCGAAAATATGTGTGTAATTGTATCCGGTGACAATATAATGAAAAGATTCAAAATCAAAGAAATGCAAAACATCGACTCGAATGGGATAAAAAACCATCAGAAAATGTGTACACCATTAAGTTTGATGCATAGGAACAGAAAAATATGCGAGATAAGAAATACGTTTACTTACATTAACAAAAGAGTGTACGAGGCTAAAATGTTGAGATTAGCATTATGGTAATAAATGAATTTACGGAGAAAGTATTTCATATGACTCATCGAAACTTGCACTGATCCACAAAAGCATTACTCTACGCCTTCTGTGAAAATAGGGAGGTAGTATTCGCATAACTTCCGTAAATATGTGGGTAATTGTTTCCGGTGACAAAATAATGAATAGATTCAAAATCAAAGAAATGCAAAACATCGACTCGAATGGGATAAAAAACCGTCAGAAAAAGTGTATACCATTGAGTTTGATGCATAGGAACAGAAAAATATTCGTGAATAGAAATACGTTTACTTACATTAACAAAATAGTGTACGAGGCTAAAATGTTAAGATAAGCATTATGGTAATAACTTCATTTACGGAGTAAGTATTTCATACGACACGTCGAAACTTGCACTGATCCACAAAAGCATTACTCTACGCCTTCAATGAAAAAAAAGAGATAATATTCGTATTACTTCTGAAAATATGTGTGTAATTGTATCCGGTGACAATATAATGAAAAGCTTCAAAATCAAAGAAATGCAAAACTTCGATTCCAATGGGATAATAAACCATCAGAAAAAGTGTATAGCATTGAGTTTGATGCATAAGAACAGAAAAATATGCGAGAATAGAAATAGGTTTACTTACATTAACAAAAGAGTGTACGAGGCTAAAATGTTCTGATTAGCATTATGGTAATAAGTGCATTTACGTAGAAAGTATATCATAAGACACGTCGACACTTGCACTGATCCACAAAAGCATTACACTACGCCTTTTGTGGAAATAAGGAGGTAATATTCGTATACTTCTGAAAATATGTGGGTAAATGTTTCCGGTGACAATATAATGAAAAGTGTCAAAATCAAAGAAATGCAAAACCTCGACTCCAATGGGATAAAAAACCGTCAGAAAAAGTGTATACCATTGAGTTTGATGCATAGGAACAGAAAAATATGTGAGAATTGAAATACGTTTACTTAAATTAACATAAGGGTGTACGAGGCTAAAATGTTCAGAATAGCATTATGGTAATAAGTGCATTTACGGAGAAAGTATTTCATATGACACGTCGAAACGTGCACTGATCCACAAAAGCATTACTCTACGCCTTTTGTGAAAATAAGGAGGTAATATTCGCATTCCTTCCGAAAATATGTGGGTAATTGTATCCGGTGACAATATAATGAAAACCTTCAAAATCTGAGAAATACCAAACCTCGACTCGAATGGGACAAAAAACCGTCAGAAAAAGTGTATACCATTGAGTTTGATGCATAGGTACAGAAAAATATGCGAGAATAGAAATACGTTTACTTACATTAACAAAATATTGCACGAGGCTAAAATGTTCAGATTAGCATTATGGTAAAAAGTGCATTTGAGGAAAAGGTATTTTATATGACACGTCGAAACTTGCACTGAACCAAAAAAGCATGTCTCTACGCCTTCAATGAAAAAAAGGAGATAATATTCGTATTACTTCTGAAAATATGTGTGTAATTGTATCCGGTGACAATATAATGAAAAGCTTCAAAATCAAAGAAATGCAAAACTTCGACTCGAATGGGATAAAAAACCATCAGAAAAAGTGTATACCATTTTGTTTGATGCATAGGTACAGAAAAATATGCGAGAATAGAAATATGTTTACGTACATTAACAAAAGAGTGTACGAGGCTAAAATGTTCTGATTAGCATTATGGTAATAAGTGGGATTACGGAGAAAGTATATCATAAGACACGTCGACACTTGCACTGATCCACAAAAGCATTACACTACGCCTTTTGTGGAAATAAGGAGGTAATATTCGCATTACTTCCGAAAATATGTGGGTATTAGTTTCCGGTGACAATATAATGAACAGCTTCAAAATCAAAGAAATGCAAAACTTCGATTCCAATGGGATAATAAACCATCAGAAAAAGTGTATAGCATTGAGTTTGATGCATAAGAACAGAAAAATATGCGAGAATAGAAATATGTTTACTTACATTAACAAAAGAGTGTACGAGGCTAAAATGTTCAGATTAGCAATATGGTAATAAGTGCATTTACGGAAAAAGTATTTCATATGACACGTCGAAACTTGCACTGATCCACAAAAGCATTACTCTACGCCTTCTATGAAAAAAATGAGGTAATATTCGCATTACTTCCGAAGATATGTGGGTAATTGTTTCCGGTGACAATATAATGAAAAGATTCAAAATCAAAGAAATGCAAAACTTCGACTCGAATGGGATTAAAAACCATCAGAAAATGTGTACACTATTAAGTTTGATGCATAGGAATAGAAAAATATGCGAGATAAGAAATACGTTTACTAACATTAACAAAAGAGTGTACGAGGCTAAAATGTTGAGATTAGCATTATGGTAATGAGTGAATTTACGGAGAAAGTATTTCATATGACTCATCGAAACTTGCACTGATCCACAAAAGCATTACTCTACCCCTTCTGTGAAAATACGGAGGTAGTATTCGCATTACTTCCGAAAATATGTGGGTAATTGTTTCCGGTGACAATATAATGAATAGATTCAAAATCAAAGAAATGCAAAACATCGACTAGAATGGGATAAAAAACCGTCAGAAAAAGTGTATAGCATTGAGTTTGATGCATAGGAACAGAAAAATATTTGAGAATAGAAATACGTTTACTTACATTAACAAAATAGTGTACGAGGCTAAAATATTAAGATAAGCATTATGGTAATAAGTTCATTTACGAAGTAAGTATTTCATATGACACGTCGAAACTTGCACTGATCCACAATAGCATTACTTTACGCCTTCTGTGAAAAAAATGAGATAATATTCGTATTACTTCTGAAAATATGTGTGTAATTGTATCCGGTGACAATATAATGAAAAGCTTTAAAATCAAAGAAAAGCAAAACTTCGACTCGAATAGGATAAAAAACCATCAGAATAAGTGTATACCAATTTTTTTTATGCATAGGTACAGAAAAATATGCGAGAATAGAAATATGTTTACTTACATTAACAAAAGAGTGTACGAGGCTAAAATGTTCTGATTAGCATTATGGTAATAAGTGCATTTACGGAAAAAGTATATCATAAGACACGTCGACACTTGCACAGATCCACAGAAGCATTACACTACGCCTTTTGTGGAAATAAGGAGGTAATATTCGCATTACTTCCGAAAATATGTGGGTATTTGTTTCCGGTGACAATATTATGAAAAGCTTCAAAATCAAAGAAATGCAAAATTTCGATTCCAATGGGATAATAAACCGTTAGAAAAAGTGTATAGCATTGAGTTTGATGCATAGGAACAGAAAACTATGCGAGAATAGAAATATGTTTACTTACATTAACAAAAGAGTGTGCGAGGCTAAAATGTTCAGATTAGCATTATGGTAAAAAGTGCATTTAAGGAAAAGGTATTTTATATGACACGTCGAAACTTGCACTGAACCACAAAAGAATTACTTTACGCCTTCTGTGAAAAAAGGGAGGTAAAATTTGCAATATTTCCGAAAATATGTGTGTAATTGTATCCGGTGACAATATAATGAAAAGATTCAAAATCAAAGAAATGCAAAACATCGACTCGAATGGGATAAAAAACCATCAGAAAATGTGTACACCATTAAGTTTGATGCATAGGAACAGAAAAATATGCGAGATAAGAAATACGTTTACTTACATTAACAAAAGAGTGTACGAGGCTAAAATGTTGAGATTAGCATTATGGTAATAAATGAATTTACGGAGAAAGTATTTCATATGACTCATCGAAACTTGCACTGATCCACAAAAGCATTACTCTACGCCTTCTGTGAAAATAGGGAGGTAGTATTCGCATAACTTCCGTAAATATGTGGGTAATTGTTTCCGGTGACAATATAATGAATAGATTCAAAATCAAAGAAATGCAAAACATCGACTCGAATGGGATAAAAAACCGTCAGAAAAAGTGTATACCATTGAGTTTGATGCATAGGAACAGAAAAATATTCGTGAATAGAAATACGTTTACTTACATTAACAAAATAGTGTACGAGGCTAAAATGTTAAGATAAGCATTATGGTAATAACTTCATTTACGGAGTAAGTATTTCATACGACACGTCGAAACTTGCACTGATCCACAAAAGCATTACTCTACGCCTTCAATGAAAAAAAAGAGATAATATTCGTATTACTTCTGAAAATATGTGTGTAATTGTATCCGGTGACAATATAATGAAAAGCTTCAAAATCAAAGAAATGCAAAACTTCGATTCCAATGGGATAATAAACCATCAGAAAAAGTGTATAGCATTGAGTTTGATGCATAAGAACAGAAAAATATGCGAGAATAGAAATAGGTTTACTTACATTAACAAAAGAGTGTACGAGGCTAAAATGTTCTGATTAGCATTATGGTAATAAGTGCATTTACGTAGAAAGTATATCATAAGACACGTCGACACTTGCACTGATCCACAAAAGCATTACACTACGCCTTTTGTGGAAATAAGGAGGTAATATTCGTATACTTCTGAAAATATGTGGGTAAATGTTTCCGGTGACAATATAATGAAAAGTGTCAAAATCAAAGAAATGCAAAACCTCGACTCCAATGGGATAAAAAACCGTCAGAAAAAGTGTATACCATTGAGTTTGATGCATAGGAACAGAAAAATATGTGAGAATTGAAATACGTTTACTTAAATTAACATAAGAGTGTACGAAGCTAAAATGTTCAGAATAGCATTATGGTAATAAGTGCATTTACGGAGAAAGTATTTCATATGACACGTCTTAACTTGCACTGATCCACAAAAGCATTACTCTACGCCTTTTGTGAAAATAAGGAGGTAATATTCGCATTCCTTCCGAAAATATGTGGGTAATTGTTTCCGGTGACAATATAATGAAAACCTTCAAAATCAAAGAAATGCCAAACCTCGACTCGAATGGGACAAAAAACCGTCAGAAAAAGTGTATACCATTGAGTTTGAATCATAGGTACAGAAAAATATGCGAAAATAAAAAATACGTTTACTTACATTAACAAAATAGTGCACGAGGCTAAAATGTTCAGAATAGCATTATGGTAATAAGTGCATTTACGGAAAAAGTAATTCATATGACAGGTCGAAACTTGCACTGATCCACAAAAGAATTACTTTACGCCTTCTGTGAAAAAAGGGAGGTATAATTCGCATTACTTCGGAAAATATGTGGGTAAATGTTTCCGGTGACAATATAATGAAAACCTTAAAAATCGAAGAAATGCAAAACTTCGAGTCGAATGGGATAAAAAACCATCAGAAAAAGTGTATACCATTGTGTTTGATGCATAGGTACAGAAAAATATGCGAGAACAGAAATATATTTACTTACATTAACAAAAGAGTGTACGAGGCTAAAATGTTCTGATTAGCATTACAGTAATAAGTGCATTTACGGAGAAAGTATATCATATGACACGTCGACACTTGCACTGATCCACAATAGCATTACACTACGCCTTTTGTGGAACTAAGGAGGTAATATTCGCATTACTTCCGAAAATATGTGGGTATTTGTTTCCGGTGACAATATAATGAAAAGATTAAAAATCGAAGAAATGCAAAACTTCGATTCCAATGGGATTTAAAGCCGTCAGAAAAAGTGTATAGCATTGAGTTTGATGCATAGGAACAAAAAAATATTCGAGATTAGAAATATATTTACCTACATTAACAAAAGGGTGCACGAGGCTAAAATGTTCAGATTAGAATTATGGTAAAAAGGGAATTTAAGGAGAAATAATTTCATATGACACGTCGAAACTTGCACTGAACCACAAAAGCATTACTCTACGCCTTCTGTGAAAATAGGGAGGTAATATTCGCAATACTTCCAAAAATATGTGTGTAATTGTTTCCGGTGACAATATAATGAAAAGCTTCAAAATCAAAGAAATGCAAAACTTCGATTCTAATGGGATAAAAAACCGTCAGAAAAAGTGTATAGCATTGAGTTTGATGCATAGGAACAGAAAAATATGCGAGAATAGAAATATGTTTACTTACATTAACAAAAGAGTGTGCGAGGCTAAAATGTTCAGATTAGCATTATGGTAAAGTGCATTTAAGGAAAAGGTATTTTATATGACACGTCGAAACTTGCAATGAACCACAAAAGCATTACTCTACGCCTTCTGTGAAAATAGGGAGGTAGTATTCGCATAACTTCCGTAAATATGTGGGTAATTGTTTCCGGTGACAATATAATGAATAGATTCAAAATCAAAGAAATGCAAAACATCGACTCGAATGGGATAAAAAACCGTCAGAAAAAGTGTATACCATTGAGTTTGATGCATAGGAACAGAAAAATAATCGTGAATAGAAATAAGTTTACTTACATTAACAAAATAGTGTACGAGGCTAAAATGTTAAGATAAGCATTATGGTAATAAGTTCATTTACGGAGTAAGTATTTCATATGACACGTCGAAACTTGCACTGATCCACAAAAGCATTACTCTACGCCTTCAATGAAAAAAAGGAGATAATATTCGTATTACTTCTGAAAATATGTGTGTAATTGTATCCGGTGACAATATAATGAAAAGCTTCAAAATCAAAGAAATGCAAAACTTCGACTCGAATGGGATAAAAAACCATCAGAAAAAGTGTATACCATTTTGTTTGATACATAGGTACAGAAACATATGCGAGAATAGAAATATGTTTACTTACATTAACAAAAGAGTGTACGAGGCTAAAATGTTCTGATTAGCATTATGGTAATAAGTGCATTTACGGAGAAAGTATATCATAAGACACGTCGACACTTGCACTGATCCACAAAAGCATTACACTACGCCTTTTGTGGAAATAAGGAGGTAATATTCGCATTACTTCCGAAAATATGTGGGTATTAGTTTCCGGTGACAATATAATGAAAAGCTTCAAAATCAAAGAAATGCAAAACTTCGATTCCAATGGGATAATAAACCATCAGAAAAAGTGTATAGCATTGAGTTTGATGCATAAGAACAGAAAAATATGCGAGAATAGAAATATGTTTACTTACATTAACAAAAGAGTGTACGAGGCTAAAATGTTCTGATTAGCATTATGGTAATAAGTGCATTTACGTAGAAATTATATCATAAGACACGTCGACACTTGCACTGATCCACAAAAGCATTACACTACGCCTTTTGTGGAAATAAGGAGGTAATATTCGTATACTTCTGAAAATATGTGGGTAAATGTTTCCGGTGACAATATAATGAAAAGTGTCAAAATCAAAGAAATGCAAAACCTCGACTCGAATGGGACAAAAAACCGTCAGAAAAAGTGTATAGCATTGAGTTTGATGCATAGGTACAGAAAAATATGCGAAAATAGAAATACGTTTACTTACATTAACAAAATAGTGCACGAGGCTAAAATGTTCAGAATAGCATTATGGTAATAAGTGCATTTACGGAAAAAGTAATTCATATGACTGGTCGAAACTTGCACTGATCCACAAAAGAATTACTTTACGCCTTCTGTGAAAAAAGGGAGGTATAATTCGCATTACTTCCGAAAATATGTGGGTAAATGTTTCCGGTGACAATATAATGAAAACCTTAAAAATCAAAGAAATGCAAAACTTCGAGTCGAATGGGATAAAAAACCATCAGAAAAAGTGTATACCATTGTGTTTGATGCATAGGTACAGAAAAATATGCGAGAACAGAAATATGTTTACTTACATTAACAAAAGAGTGTACGAGGCTAAAATGTTCTGATTAGCATTACAGTAATAAGTGCATTTACGGAGAAAGTATATCATATGACACGTCGACACTTGCACTGATCCACAATAGCATTACACTACGCCTTTTGTGGAAATAAGGAGGTAATATTCGCATTACTTCCGAAAATATGTGGGTATTTGTTTCCGGTGACAATATAATGAAAAGATTAAAAATCGAAGAAATGCAAAACTTCGATTCCAATGGGATATAAAGCCGTCAGAAAAAGTGTATAGCATTGAGTTTGATGCATAGGAACAAAAAAATATTCGAGAATAGAAATATATTTACTTACATTAACAAAAGGGTGCACGAGGCTAAAATGTTCAGATTAGAATTATGGTAAAAAGGGAATTTAAGGAGAAATAATTTCATATGACACGTCGAAACTTGCACTGAACCACAAAAGCATTACTCTACGCCTTCTGTGAAAATAGGGAAGTAATATTCGCAATACTTCCGACAATATGTGGGTAATTGTTTCCGGTGACAATATAATGAAAAGCTTCAAAATCAAAGAAATGCAAAACTTCGATTCTAATGGGATAAAAAACCGTCAGAAAAAGTGTATAGCATTGAGTTTGATGCATAGGAACAGAAAAATATGCGAGAATAGAAATATGTTTACTTACATTAACAAAAGAGTGTGCGAGGCTAAAATGTTCAGATTAGCATTATGGTAAAGTGCATTTAAGGAAAAGGTATTTTATATGACACGTCGAAACTTGCAATGAACCACAAAAGCATTACTTTACGCCTTCTGTGAAAATAGGGAGGTAATATTCGCAATACTTCCGAAAATATGTGGGTAATTGTTTCCGGTAACAATATAATGAACAGCTTCAAAATCAAAGAAATGCAAAACTTCGATTCCAATGGGATAATAAACCATCAGAAAAAGTGTATAGCATTGAGTTTGATGCATAAGAACAGAAAAATATGCGAGAATAGAAATATGTTTACTTACATTAACAAAAGAGTGTACGAGGCTAAAATGTTCAGAATAGCATTATGGTAATAAGTGCATTTACGGAAAAAGTAATTCATATGACAGGTCGAAACTTGCACTGATCCACAAAAGAATTACTTTACGCCTTCTGTGAAAAAAGGGAGGTATAATTCGCATTACTTCCGAAAATATGTGGGTAAATGTTTCCGGTGACAATATAATGAAAACCTTAAAAATCGAAGAAATGCAAAACTTCGAGTCGAATGGGATAAAAAACCATCAGAAAAAGTGTATACCATTGTGTTTGATGCATAGGTACAGAAAAATATGCGAGAACAGAAATATATTTACTTACATTAACAAAAGAGTGTACGAGGCTAAAATGTTCTGATTAGCATTACAGTAATAAGTGCATTTACGGAGAAAGTATATCATATGACACGTCGACACTTGCACTGATCCACAATAGCATTACACTACGCCTTTTGTGGAACTAAGGAGGTAATATTCGCATTACTTCCGAAAATATGTGGGTATTTGTTTCCGGTGACAATATAATGAAAAGATTAAAAATCGAAGAAATGCAAAACTTCGATTCCAATGGGATTTAAAGCCGTCAGAAAAAGTGTATAGCATTGAGTTTGATGCATAGGAACAAAAAAATATTCGAGATTAGAAATATATTTACCTACATTAACAAAAGGGTGCACGAGGCTAAAATGTTCAGATTAGAATTATGGTAAAAAGGGAATTTAAGGAGAAATAATTTCATATGACACGTCGAAACTTGCACTGAACCACAAAAGCATTACTCTACGCCTTCTGTGAAAATAGGGAGGTAATATTCGCAATACTTCCAAAAATATGTGTGTAATTGTTTCCGGTGACAATATAATGAAAAGCTTCAAAATCAAAGAAATGCAAAACTTCGATTCTAATGGGATAAAAAACCGTCAGAAAAAGTGTATAGCATTGAGTTTGATGCATAGGAACAGAAAAATATGCGAGAATAGAAATATGTTTACTTACATTAACAAAAGAGTGTGCGAGGCTAAAATGTTCAGATTAGCATTATGGTAAAGTGCATTTAAGGAAAAGGTATTTTATATGACACGTCGAAACTTGCAATGAACCACAAAAGCATTACTCTACGCCTTCTGTGAAAATAGGGAGGTAGTATTCGCATAACTTCCGTAAATATGTGGGTAATTGTTTCCGGTGACAATATAATGAATAGATTCAAAATCAAAGAAATGCAAAACATCGACTCGAATGGGATAAAAAACCGTCAGAAAAAGTGTATACCATTGAGTTTGATGCATAGGAACAGAAAAATAATCGTGAATAGAAATAAGTTTACTTACATTAACAAAATAGTGTACGAGGCTAAAATGTTAAGATAAGCATTATGGTAATAAGTTCATTTACGGAGTAAGTATTTCATATGACACGTCGAAACTTGCACTGATCCACAAAAGCATTACTCTACGCCTTCAATGAAAAAAAGGAGATAATATTCGTATTACTTCTGAAAATATGTGTGTAATTGTATCCGGTGACAATATAATGAAAAGCTTCAAAATCAAAGAAATGCAAAACTTCGACTCGAATGGGATAAAAAACCATCAGAAAAAGTGTATACCATTTTGTTTGATACATAGGTACAGAAACATATGCGAGAATAGAAATATGTTTACTTACATTAACAAAAGAGTGTACGAGGCTAAAATGTTCTGATTAGCATTATGGTAATAAGTGCATTTACGGAGAAAGTATATCATAAGACACGTCGACACTTGCACTGATCCACAAAAGCATTACACTACGCCTTTTGTGGAAATAAGGAGGTAATATTCGCATTACTTCCGAAAATATGTGGGTATTAGTTTCCGGTGACAATATAATGAAAAGCTTCAAAATCAAAGAAATGCAAAACTTCGATTCCAATGGGATAATAAACCATCAGAAAAAGTGTATAGCATTGAGTTTGATGCATAAGAACAGAAAAATATGCGAGAATAGAAATATGTTTACTTACATTAACAAAAGAGTGTACGAGGCTAAAATGTTCTGATTAGCATTATGGTAATAAGTGCATTTACGTAGAAATTATATCATAAGACACGTCGACACTTGCACTGATCCACAAAAGCATTACACTACGCCTTTTGTGGAAATAAGGAGGTAATATTCGTATACTTCTGAAAATATGTGGGTAAATGTTTCCGGTGACAATATAATGAAAAGTGTCAAAATCAAAGAAATGCAAAACCTCGACTCGAATGGGACAAAAAACCGTCAGAAAAAGTGTATAGCATTGAGTTTGATGCATAGGTACAGAAAAATATGCGAAAATAGAAATACGTTTACTTACATTAACAAAATAGTGCACGAGGCTAAAATGTTCAGAATAGCATTATGGTAATAAGTGCATTTACGGAAAAAGTAATTCATATGACTGGTCGAAACTTGCACTGATCCACAAAAGAATTACTTTACGCCTTCTGTGAAAAAAGGGAGGTATAATTCGCATTACTTCCGAAAATATGTGGGTAAATGTTTCCGGTGACAATATAATGAAAACCTTAAAAATCAAAGAAATGCAAAACTTCGAGTCGAATGGGATAAAAAACCATCAGAAAAAGTGTATACCATTGTGTTTGATGCATAGGTACAGAAAAATATGCGAGAACAGAAATATGTTTACTTACATTAACAAAAGAGTGTACGAGGCTAAAATGTTCTGATTAGCATTACAGTAATAAGTGCATTTACGGAGAAAGTATATCATATGACACGTCGACACCTGCACTGATCCACAATAGCATTACACTACGCCTTTTGTGGAAATAAGGAGGTAATATTCGCATTACTTCCGAAAATATGTGGGTATTTGTTTCCGGTGACAATATAATGAAAAGATTAAAAATCGAAGAAATGCAAAACTTCGATTCCAATGGGATATAAAGCCGTCAGAAAAAGTGTATAGCATTGAGTTTGATGCATAGGAACAAAAAAATATTCGAGAATAGAAATATATTTACTTACATTAACAAAAGGGTGCACGAGGCTAAAATGTTCAGATTAGAATTATGGTAAAAAGGGAATTTAAGGAGAAATAATTTCATATGACACGTCGAAACTTGCACTGAACCACAAAAGCATTACTCTACGCCTTCTGTGAAAATAGGGAAGTAATATTCGCAATACTTCCGACAATATGTGGGTAATTGTTTCCGGTGACAATATAATGAAAAGCTTCAAAATCAAAGAAATGCAAAACTTCGATTCTAATGGGATAAAAAACCGTCAGAAAAAGTGTATAGCATTGAGTTTGATGCATAGGAACAGAAAAATATGCGAGAATAGAAATATGTTTACTTACATTAACAAAAGAGTGTGCGAGGCTAAAATGTTCAGATTAGCATTATGGTAAAGTGCATTTAAGGAAAAGGTATTTTATATGACACGTCGAAACTTGCAATGAACCACAAAAGCATTACTTTACGCCTTCTGTGAAAATAGGGAGGTAATATTCGCAATACTTCCGAAAATATGTGGGTAATTGTTTCCGGTAACAATATAATGAACAGCTTCAAAATCAAAGAAATGCAAAACTTCGATTCCAATGGGATAATAAACCATCAGAAAAAGTGTATAGCATTGAGTTTGATGCATAAGAACAGAAAAATATGCGAGAATAGAAATATGTTTACTTACATTAACAAAAGAGTGTACGAGGCTAAAATGTTCAGATTAGCAATATGGTAATAAGTGCATTTACGGAAAAAGTATTTCATATGACACGTCGAAACTTGCACTGATCCACAAAAGCATTACTCTACGCCTTCTATGAAAAAAATGAGGTAATATTCGCATTACTTCCGAAGATATGTGGGTAATTGTTTCCGGTGACAATATAATGAAAAGATTCAAAATCAAAGAAATGCAAAACTTCGACTCGAATGGGATTAAAAACCATCAGAAAATGTGTACACTATTAAGTTTGATGCATAGGAATAGAAAAATATGCGAGATAAGAAATACGTTTACTAACATTAACAAAAGAGTGTACGAGGCTAAAATGTTGAGATAAGCATTATGGTAATAAGTTCATTTACGAAGTAAGTATTTCATATGACACGTCGAAACTTGCACTGATCCACAATAGCATTACTTTTCGCCTTCTGTGAAAAAAATGAGATAATATACGTATTACTTCTGAAAATATGTGTGTAATTGTATCCGGTGACAATATAATGAAAAGCTTTAAAATCAAAGAAAAGCAAAACTTCGACTCGAATGGGATAAAAAACCATCAGAATAAGTGTATACCATTTTTTTTTATGCATAGGTACAGAAAAATATGCGAGAATAGAAATATGTTTACTTACATTAACAAAAGAGTGTACGAGGCTAAAATGTTCTGATTAGCATTATGGTAATAAGTGCATTTTTACGGAAAAAGTATATCATAAGACACGTCGACACTTGCACAGATCCACAGAAGCATTACACTACGCCTTTTGTGGAAATAAGGAGGTAATATTCGCATTACTTCCGAAAATATGTGGGTATTTGTTTCCGGTGACAATATTATGAAAAGCTTCAAAATCAAAGAAATGCAAAACTTCGATTCCAATGGGATAATAAACCGTTAGAAAAAGTGTATAGCATTGAGTTTGATGCATAGGAACAGAAAACTATGCGAGAATAGAAATATGTTTACTTACATTAACAAAAGAGTGTGCGAGGCTAAAATGTTAAGATTAGCATTATGGTAAAAAGTGCATTTAAGGAAAAGGTATTTTATATGACACATCGAAACTTGCACCGAACCACAAAAGAATTACTTTACGCCTTCTGTGAAAAAAGGGAGGTAATATTCACAATATTTCCGAAAATATGTGTGTAATTGTATCCGGTGACAATATAATGAAAAGATTCAAAATCAAAGAAATGCAAAACATCGACTCGAATGGGATAAAAAACCATCAAAAAATGTGTACACCATTAAGTTTGATGCATAGGAACAGAAAAATATGCGAGATAAGAAATACGTTTACTTACATTAACAAAAGAGTGTACGAGGCTAAAATGTTGAGATTAGCATTATGGTAATAAATGAATTTACGGAGAAAGTATTTCATATGACTCATCGAAACTTGCACTGATCCACAAAAGCATTACTCTACGCCTTCTGTGAAAATAGGGAGGTAGTATTCGCATAACTTCCGTAAATATGTGGGTAATTGTTTCCGGTGACAATATAATGAATAGATTCAAAATCAAAGAAATGCAAAACTTCGACTAGAATGGGATAAAAAACCGTTAGAAAAAGTGTATACCATTGAGTTTGATGCATAGGAACAGAAAAATATGCGTGAATAGAAATACGTTTACTAACATTAAAAAAAGAGTGTACGAGGCTAAAATGTTAAGATTAGTATTATGGTAATAAGTGCATTTACGGAGGAAGTATTTCATATGATACGTCGAAACTTGCACTGATCCACAATATAATTACTCTACGCCTTCTGTGAAAAAAGGGAGATAATATTCCCATTACTTCTGAAAATATGTGTGTAATTGTTTCCGTTGACAATATAATGAAAAGCTTCAAAATCAAAGAAATGCAAAACTTCGACTCGAATGGGATAAAAAACCATCAGAATAAGTGTATAACATTTTGTTTGATGCATAGGTACAGAAAAATATGCGAGAATTAAAATATATTTACTTACATTAACAAAAGAGTGTACGAGGCAAAAATGTTCTGATTAGCATTATGGTAATAAGTGCATTTACGGAGAAAGTATATCATAAGACAAGTCGACGCTTGCACTGATCCACAAAAGCATTACACTACGCCTTTTGTGGAAATAAGGAGGTAATATTCGCATTACTTTCGAAAATATGTGGGTATTTATTTCCGGTGACAACATAATGAAAAGCTTCAAAATCAAAGAAATGCAAAACTTCGATTCCAATGGGATAAAAAACCGTCAGAAAAAGTGTATAACATTGAGTTTGATGCATAAGAACAGAAAAATATGTGAGAATAGAAATATGTTTACTTACATTATCAAAAGAGTGTACGAGGCTAAAATGTTAAGATTAGCAATATGGTAATAAGTGCATTTACGGAGAAAGTATTTCATATGACACGTCGAAACTTGCACTAATCCACAAAAGAATTACTGTACGCCTTCTGTGAAAAAAGGGAGGTAATATTCGCATTACTCCCGAAAATATGTGGGTAAATGTTTCCGGTGACAATATAATGAAAAGCTTCAAAATCAAAGAAATGCAAAACTTCGATTCTAATGGGATAAAAAACCGTCAAAAAAAGTGTATAGCATTGAGTTTGATGCATAGGAACAGAAAAATATACGAGAATAGAAATATGTTTACTTACATTAACAAAACAGTGTGCGAGGCTAAAATGTTCAGATAAGCATTATGGTAAAAAGTGCATTTAAGGAAAAGGTATTTTATATGACACGTCGAAACTTGCACTGAACCACAAAAGCATTACTCTACGCCTTCTGTGAAAATAGGGAGGTAATATTCGCAATGCTTCCGAAAATATGTGGGTAATTGTTTCCAGGGACAATATAATGAAAAGATTCAAAATCAAAGAAATGCAAAACTTCGATTCTAATGGGATAAAAAACCGTCAGAAAAAACGTATAGCATTGAGTTTGATGCAAAGGAACAGAAAAATATGCGAGAATAGAAATATGTTTACTTACATTAACAAAAGAGTGTGCGAGGCTAAAATGTTCAGTTTAGCATTATGGTAAAAAGTGCATTTAAGGAAAAGGTATTTTATATGACACGTCGAAACTTGCACTGATCCACAAAAGAATTACTGTACGCCTTCTGTGAAAAAAGGGAGGTAATATTCGCATTACTCCCGAAAATATGTGGGTAAATGTTTCCGGTGACAATATAATGAAAAGCTTCAAAATCAAAGAAATGCAAAACTTCGATTCTAATGGGATAAAAAACCGTCAAAAAAAGTGTATAGCATTGAGTTTGATGCATAGGAACAGAAAAATATGCGAGAATAGAAATATGTTTACTTACATTAACAAAACAGTGTGCGAGGCTAAAATGTTCAGATTAGCATTATGGTAAAAAGTGCATTTAAGGAATAGGTATTTTATATGACACGTCGAAACTTGCACTGAACCACAAAAGCATTACTCTACGCCTTCTGTGAAAATAGGGAGGTAATATTCGCAATGCTTCCGAAAATATGTGGGTAATTGTTTCCAGGGACAATATAATGAAAAGATTCAAAATCAAAGAAATGCAAAACTTCGATTCTAATGGGATAAAAAACCGTCAGAAAAAACGTATAGCATTGAGTTTGATGCAAAGGAACAGAAAAATATGCGAGAATAGAAATATGTTTACTTACATTAACAAAAGAGTGTGCGAGGCTAAAATGTTCAGATTAGCATTATGGTAAAAAGTGCATTTAAGGAAAAGGTATTTTATATGACACGTCGAAACTTGCACTGAACCACAAAAGAATTACTTTACACCTTCTGTGAAAAAAGGAGGTAATATTCGCAATACTTCCGAAAATATGTGTGTAATTGTATCCGGTGACAATATAATGAAAAGATTCAAAATCAAAGAAATGCAAAACTTCGACTCGAATGGGATAAAAAACCATCAGAAAATGTGTACACCATTAAGTTTGATGCATAGGAACAGAAATATATGCGAGATAAGAAATACGTTTACTTACATTAACAAAAGAGTGTACGAGGCTAAAATGTTGAGATTAGCATTATGGTAATAAGTGAATTTACGGAGAAAGTATTTCATATGACTCAACGAAACTTGCACTGTTCCACAAAAGCATTACTCTACGCCTTCTGTGAAAATAGGGAGGTAGTATTCGCATTACTTCCGAAAATATGTGGGTAATTGTTTCCGGTGACAATATAATGAATAGATTCAAAATCAAAGAAATGCAAAACATCGACTCGAATGGGATAAAAAACCGTCAGAAAAAGTGTATACCATTGAGTTTGATGCATAGGAACAGAAAAACTAGTGAGAATAGAAATACGTTTACTTAAATTAACATAAGGGTGTACGAGGCTAAAATGTTCAGAATAGCATTATGGTAATAAGTGCATTTACGGAGAAAGTATTTCATATGACACGTCGAAACGTGCACTGATCCACAAAAGCATTACTCTACGCCTTTTGTGAAAATAAGGAGGTAATATTCGCATTCCTTCCGAAAATATGTGGGTAATTGTATCCGGTGACAATATAATGAAAACCTTCAAAATCTGAGAAATACCAAACCTCGACTCGAATGGGACAAAAAACCGTCAGAAAAAGTGTATACCATTGAGTTTGATGCATAGGTACAGAAAAATATGCGAGAATAGAAATACGTTTACTTACATTAACAAAATATTGCACGAGGCTAAAATGTTCAGATTAGCATTATGGTAAAAAGTGCATTTGAGGAAAAGGTATTTTATATGACACGTCGAAACTTGCACTGAACCAAAAAAGCATGTCTCTACGCCTTCAATGAAAAAAAGGAGATAATATTCGTATTACTTCTGAAAATATGTGTGTAATTGTATCCGGTGACAATATAATGAAAAGCTTCAAAATCAAAGAAATGCAAAACTTCGACTCGAATGGGATAAAAAACCATCAGAAAAAGTGTATACCATTTTGTTTGATGCATAGGTACAGAAAAATATGCGAGAATAGAAATATGTTTACGTACATTAACAAAAGAGTGTACGAGGCTAAAATGTTCTGATTAGCATTATGGTAATAAGTGGGATTACGGAGAAAGTATATCATAAGACACGTCGACACTTGCACTGATCCACAAAAGCATTACACTACGCCTTTTGTGGAAATAAGGAGGTAATATTCGCATTACTTCCGAAAATATGTGGGTATTAGTTTCCGGTGACAATATAATGAACAGCTTCAAAATCAAAGAAATGCAAAACTTCGATTCCAATGGGATAATAAACCATCAGAAAAAGTGTATAGCATTGAGTTTGATGCATAAGAACAGAAAAATATGCGAGAATAGAAATATGTTTACTTACATTAACAAAAGAGTGTACGAGGCTAAAATGTTCAGATTAGCAATATGGTAATAAGTGCATTTACGGAAAAAGTATTTCATATGACACGTCGAAACTTGCACTGATCCACAAAAGCATTACTCTACGCCTTCTATGAAAAAAATGAGGTAATATTCGCATTACTTCCGAAGATATGTGGGTAATTGTTTCCGGTGACAATATAATGAAAAGATTCAAAATCAAAGAAATGCAAAACTTTGACTCGAATGGGATTAAAAACCATCAGAAAATGTGTACACTATTAAGTTTGATGCATAGGAATAGAAAAATATGCGAGATAAGAAATACGTTTACTAACATTAACAAAAGAGTGTACGAGGCTAAAATGTTGAGATTAGCATTATGGTAATGAGTGAATTTACGGAGAAAGTATTTCATATGACTCATCGAAACTTGCACTGATCCACAAAAGCATTACTCTACCCCTTCTGTGAAAATACGGAGGTAGTATTCGCATTACTTCCGAAAATATGTGGGTAATTGTTTCCGGTGACAATATAATGAATAGATTCAAAATCAAAGAAATGCAAAACATCGACTAGAATGGGATAAAAAACCGTCAGAAAAAGTGTATAGCATTGAGTTTGATGCATAGGAACAGAAAAATATTTGAGAATAGAAATACGTTTACTTACATTAACAAAATAGTGTACGAGGCTAAAATATTAAGATAAGCATTATGGTAATAAGTTCATTTACGAAGTAAGTATTTCATATGACACGTCGAAACTTGCACTGATCCACAATAGCATTACTTTACGCCTTCTGTGAAAAAAATGAGATAATATTCGTATTACTTCTGAAAATATGTGTGTAATTGTATCCGGTGACAATATAATGAAAAGCTTTAAAATCAAAGAAAAGCAAAACTTCGACTCGAATAGGATAAAAAACCATCAGAATAAGTGTATACCAATTTTTTTTATGCATAGGTACAGAAAAATATGCGAGAATAGAAATATGTTTACTTACATTAACAAAAGAGTGTACGAGGCTAAAATGTTCTGATTAGCATTATGGTAATAAGTGCATTTACGGAAAAAGTATATCATAAGACACGTCGACACTTGCACAGATCCACAGAAGCATTACACTACGCCTTTTGTGGAAATAAGGAGGTAATATTCGCATTACTTCCGAAAATATGTGGGTATTTGTTTCCGGTGACAATATTATGAAAAGCTTCAAAATCAAAGAAATGCAAAATTTCGATTCCAATGGGATAATAAACCGTTAGAAAAAGTGTATAGCATTGAGTTTGATGCATAGGAACAGAAAACTATGCGAGAATAGAAATATGTTTACTTACATTAACAAAAGAGTGTGCGAGGCTAAAATGTTCAGATTAGCATTATGGTAAAAAGTGCATTTAAGGAAAAGGTATTTTATATGACACGTCGAAACTTGCACTGAACCACAAAAGAATTACTTTACGCCTTCTGTGAAAAAAGGGAGGTAAAATTTGCAATATTTCCGAAAATATGTGTGTAATTGTATCCGGTGACAATATAATGAAAAGATTCAAAATCAAAGAAATGCAAAACATCGACTCGAATGGGATAAAAAACCATCAGAAAATGTGTACACCATTAAGTTTGATGCATAGGAACAGAAAAATATGCGAGATAAGAAATACGTTTACTTACATTAACAAAAGAGTGTACGAGGCTAAAATGTTGAGATTAGCATTATGGTAATAAATGAATTTACGGAGAAAGTATTTCATATGACTCATCGAAACTTGCACTGATCCACAAAAGCATTACTCTACGCCTTCTGTGAAAATAGGGAGGTAGTATTCGCATAACTTCCGTAAATATGTGGGTAATTGTTTCCGGTGACAATATAATGAATAGATTCAAAATCAAAGAAATGCAAAACATCGACTCGAATGGGATAAAAAACCGTCAGAAAAAGTGTATACCATTGAGTTTGATGCATAGGAACAGAAAAATATTCGTGAATAGAAATACGTTTACTTACATTAACAAAATAGTGTACGAGGCTAAAATGTTAAGATAAGCATTATGGTAATAACTTCATTTACGGAGTAAGTATTTCATACGACACGTCGAAACTTGCACTGATCCACAAAAGCATTACTCTACGCCTTCAATGAAAAAAAAGAGATAATATTCGTATTACTTCTGAAAATATGTGTGTAATTGTATCCGGTGACAATATAATGAAAAGCTTCAAAATCAAAGAAATGCAAAACTTCGATTCCAATGGGATAATAAACCATCAGAAAAAGTGTATAGCATTGAGTTTGATGCATAAGAACAGAAAAATATGCGAGAATAGAAATAGGTTTACTTACATTAACAAAAGAGTGTACGAGGCTAAAATGTTCTGATTAGCATTATGGTAATAAGTGCATTTACGTAGAAAGTATATCATAAGACACGTCGACACTTGCACTGATCCACAAAAGCATTACACTACGCCTTTTGTGGAAATAAGGAGGTAATATTCGTATACTTCTGAAAATATGTGGGTAAATGTTTCCGGTGACAATATAATGAAAAGTGTCAAAATCAAAGAAATGCAAAACCTCGACTCCAATGGGATAAAAAACCGTCAGAAAAAGTGTATACCATTGAGTTTGATGCATAGGAACAGAAAAATATGTGAGAATTGAAATACGTTTACTTAAATTAACATAAGGGTGTACGAGGCTAAAATGTTCAGAATAGCATTATGGTAATAAGTGCATTTACGGAGAAAGTATTTCATATGACACGTCGAAACGTGCACTGATCCACAAAAGCATTACTCTACGCCTTTTGTGAAAATAAGGAGGTAATATTCGCATTCCTTCCGAAAATATGTGGGTAATTGTATCCGGTGACAATATAATGAAAACCTTCAAAATCTGAGAAATACCAAACCTCGACTCGAATGGGACAAAAAACCGTCAGAAAAAGTGTATACCATTGAGTTTGATGCATAGGTACAGAAAAATATGCGAGAATAGAAATACGTTTACTTACATTAACAAAATATTGCACGAGGCTAAAATGTTCAGATTAGCATTATGGTAAAAAGTGCATTTGAGGAAAAGGTATTTTATATGACACGTCGAAACTTGCACTGAACCAAAAAAGCATGTCTCTACGCCTTCAATGAAAAAAAGGAGATAATATTCGTATTACTTCTGAAAATATGTGTGTAATTGTATCCGGTGACAATATAATGAAAAGCTTCAAAATCAAAGAAATGCAAAACTTCGACTCGAATGGGATAAAAAACCATCAGAAAAAGTGTATACCATTTTGTTTGATGCATAGGTACAGAAAAATATGCGAGAATAGAAATATGTTTACGTACATTAACAAAAGAGTGTACGAGGCTAAAATGTTCTGATTAGCATTATGGTAATAAGTGGGATTACGGAGAAAGTATATCATAAGACACGTCGACACTTGCACTGATCCACAAAAGCATTACACTACGCCTTTTGTGGAAATAAGGAGGTAATATTCGCATTACTTCCGAAAATATGTGGGTATTAGTTTCCGGTGACAATATAATGAACAGCTTCAAAATCAAAGAAATGCAAAACTTCGATTCCAATGGGATAATAAACCATCAGAAAAAGTGTATAGCATTGAGTTTGATGCATAAGAACAGAAAAATATGCGAGAATAGAAATATGTTTACTTACATTAACAAAAGAGTGTACGAGGCTAAAATGTTCAGATTAGCAATATGGTAATAAGTGCATTTACGGAAAAAGTATTTCATATGACACGTCGAAACTTGCACTGATCCACAAAAGCATTACTCTACGCCTTCTATGAAAACAATGAGGTAATATTCGCATTACTTCCGAAGATATGTGGGTAATTGTTTCCGGTGACAATATAATGAAAAGATTCAAAATCAAAGAAATGCAAAACTTCGACTCGAATGGGATTAAAAACCATCAGAAAATGTGTACACTATTAAGTTTGATGCATAGGAATAGAAAAATATGCGAGATAAGAAATACGTTTACTAACATTAACAAAAGAGTGTACGAGGCTAAAATGTTGAGATTAGCATTATGGTAATGAGTGAATTTACGGAGAAAGTATTTCATATGACTCATCGAAACTTGCACTGATCCACAAAAGCATTACTCTACCCCTTCTGTGAAAATACGGAGGTAGTATTCGCATTACTTCCGAAAATATGTGGGTAATTGTTTCCGGTGACAATATAATGAATAGATTCAAAATCAAAGAAATGCAAAACATCGACTAGAATGGGATAAAAAACCGTCAGAAAAAGTGTATAGCATTGAGTTTGATGCATAGGAACAGAAAAATATTTGAGAATAGAAATACGTTTACTTACATTAACAAAATAGTGTACGAGGCTAAAATATTAAGATAAGCATTATGGTAATAAGTTCATTTACGAAGTAAGTATTTCATATGACACGTCGAAACTTGCACTGATCCACAATAGCATTACTTTACGCCTTCTGTGAAAAAAATGAGATAATATTCGTATTACTTCTGAAAATATGTGTGTAATTGTATCCGGTGACAATATAATGAAAAGCTTTAAAATCAAAGAAAAGCAAAACTTCGACTCGAATAGGATAAAAAACCATCAGAATAAGTGTATACCAATTTTTTTTATGCATAGGTACAGAAAAATATGCGAGAATAGAAATATGTTTACTTACATTAACAAAAGAGTGTACGAGGCTAAAATGTTCTGATTAGCATTATGGTAATAAGTGCATTTACGGAAAAAGTATATCATAAGACACGTCGACACTTGCACAGATCCACAGAAGCATTACACTACGCCTTTTGTGGAAATAAGGAGGTAATATTCGCATTACTTCCGAAAATATGTGGGTATTTGTTTCCGGTGACAATATTATGAAAAGCTTCAAAATCAAAAAATGCAAAATTTCGATTCCAATGGGATAATAAACCGTTAGAAAAAGTGTATAGCATTGAGTTTGATGCATAGGAACAGAAAACTATGCGAGAATAGAAATATGTTTACTTACATTAACAAAAGAGTGTGCGAGGCTAAAATGTTCAGATTAGCATTATGGTAAAAAGTGCATTTAAGGAAAAGGTATTTTATATGACACGTCGAAACTTGCACTGAACCACAAAAGAATTACTTTACGCCTTCTGTGAAAAAAGGGAGGTAAAATTTGCAATATTTCCGAAAATATGTGTGTAATTGTATCCGGTGACAATATAATGAAAAGATTCAAAATCAAAGAAATGCAAAACATCGACTCGAATGGGATAAAAAACCATCAGAAAATGTGTACACCATTAAGTTTGATGCATAGGAACAGAAAAATATGCGAGATAAGAAATACGTTTACTTACATTAACAAAAGAGTGTACGAGGCTAAAATGTTGAGATTAGCATTATGGTAATAAATGAATTTACGGAGAAAGTATTTCATATGACTCATCGAAACTTGCACTGATCCACAAAAGCATTACTCTACGCCTTCTGTGAAAATAGGGAGGTAGTATTCGCATAACTTCCGTAAATATGTGGGTAATTGTTTCCGGTGACAATATAATGAATAGATTCAAAATCAAAGAAATGCAAAACATCGACTCGAATGGGATAAAAAACCGTCAGAAAAAGTGTATACCATTGAGTTTGATGCATAGGAACAGAAAAATATTCGTGAATAGAAATACGTTTACTTACATTAACAAAATAGTGTACGAGGCTAAAATGTTAAGATAAGCATTATGGTAATAACTTCATTTACGGAGTAAGTATTTCATACGACACGTCGAAACTTGCACTGATCCACAAAAGCATTACTCTACGCCTTCAATGAAAAAAAGGAGATAATATTCGTATTACTTCTGAAAATATGTGTGTAATTGTATCCGGTGACAATATAATGAAAAGCTTCAAAATCAAAGAAATGCAAAACTTCGATTCCAATGGGATAATAAACCATCAGAAAAAGTGTATAGCATTGAGTTTGATGCATAAGAACAGAAAAATATGCGAGAATAGAAATAGGTTTACTTACATTAACAAAAGAGTGTACGAGGCTAAAATGTTCTGATTAGCATTATGGTAATAAGTGCATTTACGTAGAAAGTATATCATAAGACACGTCGACACTTGCACTGATCCACAAAAGCATTATACTACGCCTTTTGTGGAAATAAGGAGGTAATATTCGTATACTTCTGAAAATATGTGGGTAAATGTTTCCGGTGACAATATAATGAAAAGTGTCAAAATCAAAGAAATGCAAAACCTCGACTCCAATGGGATAAAAAACCGTCAGAAAAAGTGTATACCATTGAGTTTGATGCATAGGAACAGAAAAATATGTGAGAATTGAAATACGTTTACTTAAATTAACATAAGAGTGTACGAAGCTAAAATGTTCAGAATAGCATTATGGTAATAAGTGCATTTACGGAGAAAGTATTTCATATGACACGTCTTAACTTGCACTGATCCACAAAAGCATTACTCTACGCCTTTTGTGAAAATAAGGAGGTAATATTCGCATTCCTTCCGAAAATATGTGGGTAATTGTTTCCGGTGACAATATAATGAAAACCTTCAAAATCAAAGAAATGCCAAACCTCGACTCGAATGGGACAAAAAACCGTCAGAAAAAGTGTATACCATTGAGTTTGAATCATAGGTACAGAAAAATATGCGAAAATAAAAAATACGTTTACTTACATTAACAAAATACTGCACGAGGCTAAAATGTTCAGAATAGCATTATGGTAATAAGTGCATTTACGGAAAAAGTAATTCATATGACAGGTCGAAACTTGCACTGATCCACAAAAGAATTACTTTACGCCTTCTGTGAAAAAAGGGAGGTATAATTCGCATTACTTCCGAAAATATGTGGGTAAATGTTTCCGGTGACAATATAATGAAAACCTTAAAAATCGAAGAAATGCAAAACTTCGAGTCGAATGGGATAAAAAACCATCAGAAAAAGTGTATACCATTGTGTTTGATGCATAGGTACAGAAAAATATGCGAGAACAGAAATATATTTACTTACATTAACAAAAGAGTGTACGAGGCTAAAATGTTCTGATTAGCATTACAGTAATAAGTGCATTTACGGAGAAAGTATATCATATGACACGTCGACACTTGCACTGATCCACAATAGCATTACACTACGCCTTTTGTGGAACTAAGGAGGTAATATTCGCATTACTTCCGAAAATATGTGGGTATTTGTTTCCGGTGACAATATAATGAAAAGATTAAAAATCGAAGAAATGCAAAACTTCGATTCCAATGGGATTTAAAGCCGTCAGAAAAAGTGTATAGCATTGAGTTTGATGCATAGGAACAAAAAAATATTCGAGATTAGAAATATATTTACCTACATTAACAAAAGGGTGCACGAGGCTAAAATGTTCAGATTAGAATTATGGTAAAAAGGGAATTTAAGGAGAAATAATTTCATATGACACGTCGAAACTTGCACTGAACCACAAAAGCATTACTCTACGCCTTCTGTGAAAATAGGGAGGTAATATTCGCAATACTTCCAAAAATATGTGTGTAATTGTTTCCGGTGACAATATAATGAAAAGCTTCAAAATCAAAGAAATGCAAAACTTCGATTCTAATGGGATAAAAAACCGTCAGAAAAAGTGTATAGCATTGAGTTTGATGCATAGGAACAGAAAAATATGCGAGAATAGAAATATGTTTACTTACATTAACAAAAGAGTGTGCGAGGCTAAAATGTTCAGATTAGCATTATGGTAAAGTGCATTTAAGGAAAAGGTATTTTATATGACACGTCGAAACTTGCAATGAACCACAAAAGCATTACTCTACGCCTTCTGTGAAAATAGGGAGGTAGTATTCGCATAACTTCCGTAAATATGTGGGTAATTGTTTCCGGTGACAATATAATGAATAGATTCAAAATCAAAGAAATGCAAAACATCGACTCGAATGGGATAAAAAACCGTCAGAAAAAGTGTATACCATTGAGTTTGATGCATAGGAACAGAAAAATAATCGTGAATAGAAATAAGTTTACTTACATTAACAAAATAGTGTACGAGGCTAAAATGTTAAGATAAGCATTATGGTAATAAGTTCATTTACGGAGTAAGTATTTCATATGACACGTCGAAACTTGCACTGATCCACAAAAGCATTACTCTACGCCTTCAATGAAAAAAAGGAGATAATATTCGTATTACTTCTGAAAATATGTGTGTAATTGTATCCGGTGACAATATAATGAAAAGCTTCAAAATCAAAGAAATGCAAAACTTCGACTCGAATGGGATAAAAAACCATCAGAAAAAGTGTATACCATTTTGTTTGATACATAGGTACAGAAAAATATGCGAGAATAGAAATATGTTTACTTACATTAACAAAAGAGTGTACGAGGCTAAAATGTTCTGATTAGCATTATGGTAATAAGTGCATTTACGGAGAAAGTATATCATAAGACACGTCGACACTTGCACTGATCCACAAAAGCATTACACTACGCCTTTTGTGGAAATAAGGAGGTAATATTCGCATTACTTCCGAAAATATGTGGGTATTAGTTTCCGGTGACAATATAATGAAAAGCTTCAAAATCAAAGAAATGCAAAACTTCGATTCCAATGGGATAATAAACCATCAGAAAAAGTGTATAGCATTGAGTTTGATGCATAAGAACAGAAAAATATGCGAGAATAGAAATATGTTTACTTACATTAACAAAAGAGTGTACGAGGCTAAAATGTTCTGATTAGCATTATGGTAATAAGTGCATTTACGTAGAAATTATATCATAAGACACGTCGACACTTGCACTGATCCACAAAAGCATTACACTACGCCTTTTGTGGAAATAAGGAGGTAATATTCGTATACTTCTGAAAATATGTGGGTAAATGTTTCCGGTGACAATATAATGAAAAGTGTCAAAATCAAAGAAATGCAAAACCTCGACTCGAATGGGACAAAAAACCGTCAGAAAAAGTGTATAGCATTGAGTTTGATGCATAGGTACAGAAAAATATGCGAAAATAGAAATACGTTTACTTACATTAACAAAATAGTGCACGAGGCTAAAATGTTCAGAATAGCATTATGGTAATAAGTGCATTTACGGAAAAAGTAATTCATATGACTGGTCGAAACTTGCACTGATCCACAAAAGAATTACTTTACGCCTTCTGTGAAAAAAGGGAGGTATAATTCGCATTACTTCCGAAAATATGTGGGTAAATGTTTCCGGTGACAATATAATGAAAACCTTAAAAATCAAAGAAATGCAAAACTTCGACTCGAATGGGACAAAAAACCGTCAGAAAAAGTGTATAGCATTGAGTTTGATGCATAGGTACAGAAAAATATGCGAAAATAGAAATACGTTTACTTACATTAACAAAATAGTGCACGAGGCTAAAATGTTCAGAATAGCATTATGGTAATAAGTGCATTTACGGAAAAAGTATATCATATGACACGTCGACACTTGCACTGATCCACAATAGCATTACACTACGCCTTTTGTGGAAATAAGGAGGTAATATTCGCATTACTTCCGAAAATATGTGGGTATTTGTTTCCGGTGACAATATAATGAAAAGATTAAAAATCGAAGAAATGCAAAACTTCGATTCCAATGGGATATAAAGCCGTCAGAAAAAGTGTATAGCATTGAGTTTGATGCATAGGAACAAAAAAATATTCGAGAATAGAAATATATTTACTTACATTAACAAAAGGGTGCACGAGGCTAAAATGTTCAGATTAGAATTATGGTAAAAAGGGAATTTAAGGAGAAATAATTTCATATGACACGTCGAAACTTGCACTGAACCACAAAAGCATTACTCTACGCCTTCTGTGAAAATAGGGAAGTAATATTCGCAATACTTCCGACAATATGTGGGTAATTGTTTCCGGTGACAATATAATGAAAAGCTTCAAAATCAAAGAAATGCAAAACTTCGATTCTAATGGGATAAAAAACCGTCAGAAAAAGTGTATAGCATTGAGTTTGATGCATAGGAACAGAAAAATATGCGAGAATAGAAATATGTTTACTTACATTAACAAAAGAGTGTGCGAGGCTAAAATGTTCAGATTAGCATTATGGTAAAGTGCATTTAAGGAAAAGGTATTTTATATGACACGTCGAAACTTGCAATGAACCACAAAAGCATTACTCTACGCCTTCTGTGAAAATAGGGAGGTAATATTCGCAATACTTCCGAAAATATGTGGGTAATTGTTTCCGGTAACAATATAATGAACAGCTTCAAAATCAAAGAAATGCAAAACTTCGATTCCAATGGGATAATAAACCATCAGAAAAAGTGTATAGCATTGAGTTTGATGCATAAGAACAGAAAAATATGCGAGAATAGAAATATGTTTACTTACATTAACAAAAGAGTGTACGAGGCTAAAATGTTCAGATTAGCAATATGGTAATAAGTGCATTTACGGAAAAAGTATTTCATATGACACGTCGAAACTTGCACTGATCCACAAAAGCATTACTCTACGCCTTCTATGAAAAAAATGAGGTAATATTCGCATTACTTCCGAAGATATGTGGGTAATTGTTTCCGGTGACAATATAATGAAAAGATTCAAAATCAAAGAAATGCAAAACTTCGACTCGAATGGGATTAAAAACCATCAGAAAATGTGTACACTATTAAGTTTGATGCATAGGAATAGAAAAATATGCGAGATAAGAAATACGTTTACTAACATTAACAAAAGAGTGTACGAGGCTAAAATGTTGAGATAAGCATTATGGTAATAAGTTCATTTACGAAGTAAGTATTTCATATGACACGTCGAAACTTGCACTGATCCACAATAGCATTACTTTTCGCCTTCTGTGAAAAAAATGAGATAATATACGTATTACTTCTGAAAATATGTGTGTAATTGTATCCGGTGACAATATAATGAAAAGCTTTAAAATCAAAGAAAAGCAAAACTTCGACTCGAATGGGATAAAAAACCATCAGAATAAGTGTATACCATTTTTTTTTATGCATAGGTACAGAAAAATATGCGAGAATAGAAATATGTTTACTTACATTAACAAAAGAGTGTACGAGGCTAAAATGTTCTGATTAGCATTATGGTAATAAGTGCATTTTTACGGAAAAAGTATATCATAAGACACGTCGACACTTGCACAGATCCACAGAAGCATTACACTACGCCTTTTGTGGAAATAAGGAGGTAATATTCGCATTACTTCCGAAAATATGTGGGTATTTGTTTCCGGTGACAATATTATGAAAAGCTTCAAAATCAAAGAAATGCAAAACTTCGATTCCAATGGGATAATAAACCGTTAGAAAAAGTGTATAGCATTGAGTTTGATGCATAGGAACAGAAAACTATGCGAGAATAGAAATATGTTTACTTACATTAACAAAAGAGTGTGCGAGGCTAAAATGTTAAGATTAGCATTATGGTAAAAAGTGCATTTAAGGAAAAGGTATTTTATATGACACATCGAAACTTGCACCGAACCACAAAAGAATTACTTTACGCCTTCTGTGAAAAAAGGGAGGTAATATTCACAATATTTCCGAAAATATGTGTGTAATTGTATCCGGTGACAATATAATGAAAAGATTCAAAATCAAAGAAATGCAAAACATCGACTCGAATGGGATAAAAAACCATCAAAAAATGTGTACACCATTAAGTTTGATGCATAGGAACAGCAAAATATGCGAGATAAGAAATACGTTTACTTACATTAACAAAAGAGTGTACGAGGCTAAAATGTTGAGATTAGCATTATGGTAATAAATGAATTTACGGAGAAAGTATTTCATATGACTCATCGAAACTTGCACTGATCCACAAAAGCATTACTCTACGCCTTCTGTGAAAATAGGGAGGTAGTATTCGCATAACTTCCGTAAATATGTGGGTAATTGTTTCCGGTGACAATATAATGAATAGATTCAAAATCAAAGAAATGCAAAACATCGACTCGAATGGGATAAAAAACCGTCAGAAAAAGTGTATACCATTGAGTTTGATGCATAGGAACAGAAAAATATTCGTGAATAGAAATACGTTTACTTACATTAACAAAATAGTGTACGAGGCTAAAATGTTAAGATAAGCATTATGGTAATAACTTCATTTACGGAGTAAGTATTTCATACGACACGTCGAAACTTGCACTGATCCACAAAAGCATTACTCTACGCCTTCAATGAAAAAAAGGAGATAATATTCGTATTACTTCTGAAAATATGTGTGTAATTGTATCCGGTGACAATATAATGAAAAGCTTCAAAATCAAAGAAATGCAAAACTTCGATTCCAATGGGATAATAAACCATCAGAAAAAGTGTATAGCATTGAGTTTGATGCATAAGAACAGAAAAATATGCGAGAATAGAAATAGGTTTACTTACATTAACAAAAGAGTGTACGAGGCTAAAATGTTCTGATTAGCATTATGGTAATAAGTGCATTTACGTAGAAAGTATATCATAAGACACGTCGACACTTGCACTGATCCACAAAAGCATTATACTACGCCTTTTGTGGAAATAAGGAGGTAATATTCGTATACTTCTGAAAATATGTGGGTAAATGTTTCCGGTGACAATATAATGAAAAGTGTCAAAATCAAAGAAATGCAAAACCTCGACTCCAATGGGATAAAAAACCGTCAGAAAAAGTGTATACCATTGAGTTTGATGCATAGGAACAGAAAAATATGTGAGAATTGAAATACGTTTACTTAAATTAACATAAGAGTGTACGAAGCTAAAATGTTCAGAATAGCATTATGGTAATAAGTGCATTTACGGAGAAAGTATTTCATATGACACGTCTTAACTTGCACTGATCCACAAAAGCATTACTCTACGCCTTTTGTGAAAATAAGGAGGTAATATTCGCATTCCTTCCGAAAATATGTGGGTAATTGTTTCCGGTGACAATATAATGAAAACCTTCAAAATCAAAGAAATGCCAAACCTCGACTCGAATGGGACAAAAAACCGTCAGAAAAAGTGTATACCATTGAGTTTGAATCATAGGTACAGAAAAATATGCGAAAATAAAAAATACGTTTACTTACATTAACAAAATAGTGCACGAGGCTAAAATGTTCAGAATAGCATTATGGTAATAAGTGCATTTACGGAAAAAGTAATTCATATGACAGGTCGAAACTTGCACTGATCCACAAAAGAATTACTTTACGCCTTCTGTGAAAAAAGGGAGGTATAATTCGCATTACTTCCGAAAATATGTGGGTAAATGTTTCCGGTGACAATATAATGAAAACCTTAAAAATCGAAGAAATGCAAAACTTCGAGTCGAATGGGATAAAAAACCATCAGAAAAAGTGTATACCATTGTGTTTGATGCATAGGTACAGAAAAATATGCGAGAACAGAAATATATTTACTTACATTAACAAAAGAGTGTACGAGGCTAAAATGTTCTGATTAGCATTACAGTAATAAGTGCATTTACGGAGAAAGTATATCATATGACACGTCGACACTTGCACTGATCCACAATAGCATTACACTACGCCTTTTGTGGAACTAAGGAGGTAATATTCGCATTACTTCCGAAAATATGTGGGTATTTGTTTCCGGTGACAATATAATGAAAAGATTAAAAATCGAAGAAATGCAAAACTTCGATTCCAATGGGATTTAAAGCCGTCAGAAAAAGTGTATAGCATTGAGTTTGATGCATAGGAACAAAAAAATATTCGAGATTAGAAATATATTTACCTACATTAACAAAAGGGTGCACGAGGCTAAAATGTTCAGATTAGAATTATGGTAAAAAGGGAATTTAAGGAGAAATAATTTCATATGACACGTCGAAACTTGCACTGAACCACAAAAGCATTACTCTACGCCTTCTGTGAAAATAGGGAGGTAATATTCGCAATACTTCCAAAAATATGTGTGTAATTGTTTCCGGTGACAATATAATGAAAAGCTTCAAAATCAAAGAAATGCAAAACTTCGATTCTAATGGGATAAAAAACCGTCAGAAAAAGTGTATAGCATTGAGTTTGATGCATAGGAACAGAAAAATATGCGAGAATAGAAATATGTTTACTTACATTAACAAAAGAGTGTGCGAGGCTAAAATGTTCAGATTAGCATTATGGCAAAGTGCATTTAAGGAAAAGGTATTTTATATGACACGTCGAAACTTGCAATGAACCACAAAAGCATTACTCTACGCCTTCTGTGAAAATAGGGAGGTAGTATTCGCATAACTTCCGTAAATATGTGGGTAATTGTTTCCGGTGACAATATAATGAATAGATTCAAAATCAAAGAAATGCAAAACATCGACTCGAATGGGATAAAAAACCGTCAGAAAAAGTGTATACCATTGAGTTTGATGCATAGGAACAGAAAAATAATCGTGAATAGAAATAAGTTTACTTACATTAACAAAATAGTGTACGAGGCTAAAATGTTAAGATAAGCATTATGGTAATAAGTTCATTTACGGAGTAAGTATTTCATATGACACGTCGAAACTTGCACTGATCCACAAAAGCATTACTCTACGCCTTCAATGAAAAAAAGGAGATAATATTCGTATTACTTCTGAAAATATGTGTGTAATTGTATCCGGTGACAATATAATGAAAAGCTTCAAAATCAAAGAAATGCAAAACTTCGACTCGAATGGGATAAAAAACCATCAGAAAAAGTGTATACCATTTTGTTTGATACATAGGTACAGAAAAATATGCGAGAATAGAAATATGTTTACTTACATTAACAAAAGAGTGTACGAGGCTAAAATGTTCTGATTAGCATTATGGTAATAAGTGCATTTACGGAGAAAGTATATCATAAGACACGTCGACACTTGCACTGATCCACAAAAGCATTACACTACGCCTTTTGTGGAAATAAGGAGGTAATATTCGCATTACTTCCGAAAATATGTGGGTATTAGTTTCCGGTGACAATATAATGAAAAGCTTCAAAATCAAAGAAATGCAAAACTTCGATTCCAATGGGATAATAAACCATCAGAAAAAGTGTATAGCATTGAGTTTGATGCATAAGAACAGAAAAATATGCGAGAATAGAAATATGTTTACTTACATTAACAAAAGAGTGTACGAGGCTAAAATGTTCTGATTAGCATTATGGTAATAAGTGCATTTACGTAGAAATTATATCATAAGACACGTCGACACTTGCACTGATCCACAAAAGCATTACACTACGCCTTTTGTGGAAATAAGGAGGTAATATTCGTATACTTCTGAAAATATGTGGGTAAATGTTTCCGGTGACAATATAATGAAAAGTGTCAAAATCAAAGAAATGCAAAACCTCGACTCGAATGGGACAAAAAACCGTCAGAAAAAGTGTATAGCATTGAGTTTGATGCATAGGTACAGAAAAATATGCGAAAATAGAAATACGTTTACTTACATTAACAAAATAGTGCACGAGGCTAAAATGTTCAGAATAGCATTATGGTAATAAGTGCATTTACGGAAAAAGTAATTCATATGACTGGTCGAAACTTGCACTGATCCACAAAAGAATTACTTTACGCCTTCTGTGAAAAAAGGGAGGTATAATTCGCATTACTTCCGAAAATATGTGGGTAAATGTTTCCGGTGACAATATAATGAAAACCTTAAAAATCAAAGAAATGCAAAACTTCGAGTCGAATGGGATAAAAAACCATCAGAAAAAGTGTATACCATTGTGTTTGATGCATAGGTACAGAAAAATATGCGAGAACAGAAATATGTTTACTTACATTAACAAAAGAGTGTACGAGGCTAAAATGTTCTGATTAGCATTACAGTAATAAGTGCATTTACGGAGAAAGTATATCATATGACACGTCGACACTTGCACTGATCCACAATAGCATTACACTACGCCTTTTGTGGAAATAAGGAGGTAATATTCGCATTACTTCCGAAAATATGTGGGTATTTGTTTCCGGTGACAATATAATGAAAAGATTAAAAATCGAAGAAATGCAAAACTTCGATTCCAATGGGATATAAAGCCGTCAGAAAAAGTGTATAGCATTGAGTTTGATGCATAGGAACAAAAAAATATTCGAGAATAGAAATATATTTACTTACATTAACAAAAGGGTGCACGAGGCTAAAATGTTCAGATTAGAATTATGGTAAAAAGGGAATTTAAGGAGAAATAATTTCATATGACACGTCGAAACTTGCACTGAACCACAAAAGCATTACTCTACGCCTTCTGTGAAAATAGGGAAGTAATATTCGCAATACTTCCGACAATATGTGGGTAATTGTTTCCGGTGACAATATAATGAAAAGCTTCAAAATCAAAGAAATGCAAAACTTCGATTCTAATGGGATAAAAAACCGTCAGAAAAAGTGTATAGCATTGAGTTTGATGCATAGGAACAGAAAAATATGCGAGAATAGAAATATGTTTACTTACATTAACAAAAGAGTGTGCGAGGCTAAAATGTTCAGATTAGCATTATGGTAAAGTGCATTTAAGGAAAAGGTATTTTATATGACACGTCGAAACTTGCAATGAACCACAAAAGCATTACTCTACGCCTTCTGTGAAAATAGGGAGGTAATATTCGCAATACTTCCGAAAATATGTGGGTAATTGTTTCCGGTAACAATATAATGAACAGCTTCAAAATCAAAGAAATGCAAAACTTCGATTCCAATGGGATAATAAACCATCAGAAAAAGTGTATAGCATTGAGTTTGATGCATAAGAACAGAAAAATATGCGAGAAGAGAAATATGTTTACTTACATTAACAAAAGAGTGTACGAGGCTAAAATGTTCAGATTAGCAATATGGTAATAAGTGCATTTACGGAAAAAGTATTTCATATGACACGTCGAAACTTGCACTGATCCACAAAAGCATTACTCTACGCCTTCTATGAAAAAAATGAGGTAATATTCGCATTACTTCCGAAGATATGTGGGTAATTGTTTCCGGTGACAATATAATGAAAAGATTCAAAATCAAAGAAATGCAAAACTTCGACTCGAATGGGATTAAAAACCATCAGAAAATGTGTACACCATTAAGTTTGATGCATAGGAACAGAAAAATATGCGAGATAAGAAATACGTTTACTTACATTAACAAAAGAGTGTACGAGGCTAAAATGTTGAGATTAGCATTATGGTAATAAATGAATTTACGGAGAAAGTATTTCATATGACTCATCGAAACTTGCACTGATCCACAAAAGCATTACTCTACGCCTTCTGTGAAAATAGGGAGGTAGTATTCGCATAACTTCCGTAAATATGTGGGTAATTGTTTCCGGTGACAATATAATGAATAGATTCAAAATCAAAGAAATGCAAAACATCGACTCGAATGGGATAAAAAACCGTCAGAAAAAGTGTATACCATTGAGTTTGATGCATAGGAACAGAAAAATATTCGTGAATAGAAATACGTTTACTTACATTAACAAAATAGTGTACGAGGCTAAAATGTTAAGATAAGCATTATGGTAATAACTTCATTTACGGAGTAAGTATTTCATACGACACGTCGAAACTTGCACTGATCCACAAAAGCATTACTCTACGCCTTCAATGAAAAAAAGGAGATAATATTCGTATTACTTCTGAAAATATGTGTGTAATTGTATCCGGTGACAATATAATGAAAAGCTTCAAAATCAAAGAAATGCAAAACTTCGATTCCAATGGGATAATAAACCATCAGAAAAAGTGTATAGCATTGAGTTTGATGCATAAGAACAGAAAAATATGCGAGAATAGAAATAGGTTTACTTACATTAACAAAAGAGTGTACGAGGCTAAAATGTTCTGATTAGCATTATGGTAATAAGTGCATTTACGTAGAAAGTATATCATAAGACACGTCGACACTTGCACTGATCCACAAAAGCATTATACTACGCCTTTTGTGGAAATAAGGAGGTAATATTCGTATACTTCTGAAAATATGTGGGTAAATGTTTCCGGTGACAATATAATGAAAAGTGTCAAAATCAAAGAAATGCAAAACCTCGACTCCAATGGGATAAAAAACCGTCAGAAAAAGTGTATACCATTGAGTTTGATGCATAGGAACAGAAAAATATGTGAGAATTGAAATACGTTTACTTAAATTAACATAAGAGTGTACGAAGCTAAAATGTTCAGAATAGCATTATGGTAATAAGTGCATTTACGGAGAAAGTATTTCATATGACACGTCTTAACTTGCACTGATCCACAAAAGCATTACTCTACGCCTTTTGTGAAAATAAGGAGGTAATATTCGCATTCCTTCCGAAAATATGTGGGTAATTGTTTCCGGTGACAATATAATGAAAACCTTCAAAATCAAAGAAATGCCAAACCTCGACTCGAATGGGACAAAAAACCGTCAGAAAAAGTGTATACCATTGAGTTTGAATCATAGGTACAGAAAAATATGCGAAAATAAAAAATACGTTTACTTACATTAACAAAATAGTGCACGAGGCTAAAATGTTCAGAATAGCATTATGGTAATAAGTGCATTTACGGAAAAAGTAATTCATATGACAGGTCGAAACTTGCACTGATCCACAAAAGAATTACTTTACGCCTTCTGTGAAAAAAGGGAGGTATAATTCGCATTACTTCCGAAAATATGTGGGTAAATGTTTCCGGTGACAATATAATGAAAACCTTAAAAATCGAAGAAATGCAAAACTTCGAGTCGAATGGGATAAAAAACCATCAGAAAAAGTGTATACCATTGTGTTTGATGCATAGGTACAGAAAAATATGCGAGAACAGAAATATGTTTACTTACATTAACAAAAGAGTGTACGAGGCTAAAATGTTCTGATTAGCATTACAGTAATAAGTGCATTTACGGAGAAAGTATATCATATGACACGTCGACACTTGCACTGATCCTCAATAGCATTAAACTACGCCTTTTGTGGAAATAAGGAGGTAATATTCGCATTACTTCCGAAAATATGTGGGTATTTGTTTCCGGTGACAATATAATGAAAAGATTAAAAATCGAAGAAATGCAAAACTTCGATTCCAATGGGATTTAAAGCCGTCAGAAAAAGTGTATAGCATTGAGTTTGATGCATAGGAACAAAAAAATATTCGAGAATAGAAATATATTTACCTACATTAACAAAAGGGTGCACGAGGCTAAAATGTTCAGATTAGAATTATGGTAAAAAGGGAATTTAAGGAGAAATAATTTCATATGACACGTCGAAACTTGCACTGAACCACAAAAGCATTACTCTACGCCTTCTGTGAAAATAGGGAGGTAATATTCGCAATACTTCCGAAAATATGTGTGTAATTGTTTCCGGTGACAATATAATGAAAAGCTTCAAAATCAAAGAAATGCAAAACTTCGATTCTAATGGGATAAAAAACCGTCAGAAAAAGTGTATAGCATTGAGTTTGATGCATAGGAACAGAAAAATATGCGAGAATAGAAATATGTTTACTTACATTAACAAAAGAGTGTGCGAGGCTAAAATGTTCAGATTAGCATTATGGTAAAGTGCATTTAAGGAAAAGGTATTTTATATGACACGTCGAAACTTGCAATGAACCACAAAAGCATTACTCTACGCCTTCTGTGAAAATAGGGAGGTAGTATTCGCATAACTTCCGTAAATATGTGGGTAATTGTTTCCGGTGACAATATAATGAATAGATTCAAAATCAAAGAAATGCAAAACATCGACTCGAATGGGATAAAAAACCGTCAGAAAAAGTGTATACCATTGAGTTTGATGCATAGGAACAGAAAAATATTCGTGAATAGAAATACGTTTACTTACATTAACAAAATAGTGTACGAGGCTAAAATGTTAAGATAAGCATTATGGTAATAAGTTCATTTACGGAGTAAGTATTTCATATGACACGTCGAAACTTGCACTGATCCACAAAAGCATTACATTACGCCTTCTGTGAAAAAAGGGAGGTTATATTCGCATTACTTTTGAATATATGTGGGTAATGTTTTCCGGTGACAATATTATAAAAAGCTTCAAAATGAATGAAATGCAAAACTTCGACTCGAATGGGATAAAAAACATTCAGAAAATGTGTATACCATTGAGTTTGATGCATAGGAACAGAAAAATATGCGAGAATAGAAATACGTTTACTTACATTAACAAAAGAGTGTACGAGGCTAAAATGTTCTGATTAACATTATGGTAATAAGTGCATTTACGGAAAATGTATATCATATGACACGTCGAAACTTGCACTGATCCACCAAAGCATTACACTACGGCTTTTGTGGAAATAAGGAGGTAATATTCGCATTGCTTCCGAAGATATGTGAAAATGTTTCCGGTGACAATATAATGAAAACCTTAAAAATCAAAGAAATGCAAAACCTCGACCCGAAAGGGATAAAAAACAGTCAGAAAAAGTGTATACCATTGCGCTTGATGCATAGGAACAGAAACATATTCGAGAGAAGAAATATGTTTACTTACATTAACAAAAGAGTGTACGAGGCTAAAATGTTCAGATTAGCATTATGGTAATAAGTGCATTTACGGAGAAAGTATTTCATATGACTCATCGAAACTTGCACTGATCCACAAAAGAATTACTTTACGCCTTCTATGAAAAAACGGAGGTAATATTCGCATTACTACCGAAAATATGTGGGTAAATGTTTCCGGTGACAAAATAACGAAAACCTTAAAAATCAAAGAAATGCAAAACCTCGACTCGAATGGGATAAAAAACAGTCAGAAAAAGTGTATACCATTAAGTTTGATGCATAGGAACAGAAAAATATGCGAGATAAGAAATACGTTTACTTACATTAACAAAAGAGTGTACGAGGCTAAAATGTTGAGATTAGCATTATGGTAATAAGTGAATTTACGGAGAAAGTATTTTATATTACTCGTAGAAACTTGCACTGATCCACAAAAGCATTACACTACGTTTTTTGTGGAAATAAGGAGGTAGTATTCGCAATACTTCCGAAAATATGTGGGTAATTGTTTCCGGTGACAATATAATGAATAGATTCAAAATCAAAGAAATGCAAAACTTCGACTAGAATGGGATAAAAAACCGTTAAAACTTGCACTGATCCACAAAAGAATTACTTTACGCCTTCTATGAAAAAACGGAGGTAATATTCGCATTACTACCGAAAATATGTGGGTAAATGTTTCCGGTGACAAAATAACGAAAACCTTAAAAATCAAAGAAATGCAAAACCTCGACTCAAATGGGATAAAAAACAGTCAGAAAAAGTGTATACCATTAAGTTTGATGCATAGGAACAGAAAAATATGCGAGATAAGAAATACGTTTACTTACATTAACAAAAGAGTGTACGAGGCTAAAATGTTGAGATTAGCATTATGGTAATAAGTGAATTTACGGAGAAAGTATTTTATATTACTCGTAGAAACTTGCACTGATCCACAAAAGCATTACACTACGTTTTTTGTGGAAATAAGGAGGTAGTATTCGCAATACTTCCGAAAATATGTGGGTAATTGTTTCCGGTGACAATATAATGAATAGATTCAAAATCAAAGAAATGCAAAACTTCGACTAGAATGGGATAAAAAACCGTTAGAAAAAGTGTATACCATTGAGTTTGATGCATAGGAACAGAAAAATATGCGTGAATAGAAATACGTTTACTAACATTAAAAAAAGAGTGTACGAGGCTAAAATGTTAAGATTAGTATTATGGTAATAAGTGCATTTACGGAGGAAGTATTTCATATGATACGTCGAAACTTGCACTGATCCACAATATAATTACTCTACGCCTTCTGTGAAAAAAGGGAGATAATATTCCCATTACTTCTGAAAATATGTGTGTAATTGTTTCCGTTGACAATATAATGAAAAGCTTCAAAATCAAAGAAATGCAAAACTTCGACTCGAATAGGATAAAAAACCGTCAGAAAGAGTGTATACCATTGAGTTTGATGCATAGGAACAGAAAAATATGCGAGAATAGAAATACGTTTACTTACATTAACAAAAGAGTGTACGAGGCTAAAATGTTCAGATTAGCATTATGGTAATAAGTGCATTTACGGAGAAAGTATTTCATATGACTCATCGAAACTTGCACTGATCCACAAAAGAATTACTTTACGCCTTCTATGAAAAAACGGAGGTAATATTCGCATTACTACCGAAAATATATGGGTAAATGTTTCCGGTGACAAAATAACGAAAACCTTAAAAATCAAAGAAATGCAAAACCTCGACTCGAATGGGATAAAAAACAGTCAGAAAAAGTGTATACCATTAAGTTTGATGCATAGGAACAGAAAAATATGCGAGATAAGAAATACGTTTACTTACATTAACAAAAGAGTGTACGAGGCTAAAATGTTGAGATTAGCATTATGGTAATAAGTGAATTTACGGAGAAAGTATTTTATATTACTCGTAGAAACTTGCACTTATCCACAAAAGCATTACACTACGTTTTTTGTGGAAATAAGGAGGTAGTATTCGCAATACTTCCGAAAATATGTGGGTAATTGTTTCCGGTGACAATATAATGAATAGATTCAAAATCAAAGAAATGCAAAACTTCGACTAGAATGGGATAAAAAACCGTTAGAAAAAGTGTATACCATTGAGTTTGATGCATAGGAACAGAAAAATATGCGTGAATAGAAATACGTTTACTAACATTAAAAAAAGAGTGTACGAGGCTAAAATGTTAAGATTAGTATTATGATAATAAGTGCATTTACGGAGGAAGTATTTCATATGATACGTCGAAACTTGCACTGATCCACAATATAATTACTCTACGCCTTCTGTGAAAAAAGGGAGATAATATTCCCATTACTTCTGAAAATATGTGTGTAATTGTTTCCGTTGACAATATAATGAAAAGCTTCAAAATCAAAGAAATGCAAAACTTCGACTCGAATAGGATAAAAAACCGTCAGAAAGAGTGTATACCATTGAGTTTGATGCATAGGAACAGAAAAATATGCGAGAATAGAAATAAGTTTACTTACATTAACAAAAGAGTGTACGAGGCTAAAATGTTCAGATTAGCATTATGGTAATAAGTGCATTTACGGAGAAAGTATTTCATATGACTCATCGAAACTTGCACTGATCCACAAAAGAATTACTTTACGCCTTCTATGAAAAAACGGAGGTAATATTCGCATTACTACCGAAAATATGTGGGTAAATGTTTCCGGTGACAAAATAACGAAAACCTTAAAAATCAAAGAAATGCAAAACCTCGACTCGAATGGGATAAAAAACAGTCAGAAAAAGTGTATACCATTAAGTTTGATGCATAGGAACAGAAAAATATGCGAGATAGGAAATACGTTTACTTACATTAACAAAAGAGTGTACGAGGCTAAAATGTTGAGATTAGCATTATGGTAATAAGTGAATTTACGGAGAAAGTATTTTATATTACTCGTAGAAACTTGCACTGATCCACAAAAGCATTACACTACGTTTTTTGTGGAAATAAGGAGGTAGTATTCGCAATACTTCCGAAAATATGTGGGTAATTGTTTCCGGTGACAATATAATGAATAGATTCAAAATCAAAGAAATGCAAAACTTCGACTAGAATGGGATAAAAAACCGTTAGAAAAAGTGTATACCATTGAGTTTGATGCATAGGAACAAAAAAATATGCTTGAATAGAAATACGTTTACTAACATTAAAAAAAGAGTGTACGAGGCTAAAATGTTAAGATTAGTATTATGGTAATAAGTGCATTTACGGAGGAAGTATTTCATATGATACGTCGAAACTTGCACTGATCCACAATATAATTACTCTACGCCTTCTGTGAAAAAAAGGAGATAATATTACCATTACTTCTGAAAATATGTGTGTAATTGTTTCCGTTGACAATATAATGAAAAGCTTCAAAATCAAAGAAATGCAAAACTTCGACTCGAATGGGATAAAAAACCATCAGAATAAGTGTATAACATTTTGTTTGATGCATAGGTACAGAAAAATATGCGAGAATTAAAATATATTTACTTACATTAACAAAAGAGTGTACGAGGCAAAAATGTTCTGATTAGCATTATGGTAATAAGTGCATTTACGGAGAAAGTATATCATAAGACAAGTCGACGCTTGCACTGATCCACAAAAGCATTACACTACGCCTTTTGTGGAAATAAGGAGGTAATATTCGCATTACTTTCGAAAATATGTGGGTATTTATTTCCGGTGACAACATAATGAAAAGCTTCAAAATCAAAGAAATGCAAAACTTCGATTCCAATGGGATAAAAAACCGTCAGAAAAAGTGTATAACATTGAGTTTGATGCATAAGAACAGAAAAATATGTGAGAA
Organism: Pyrrhosoma nymphula; assembly: GCA_963573305.1. Classification (NCBI taxonomy): domain Eukaryota; kingdom Metazoa; phylum Arthropoda; class Insecta; order Odonata; family Coenagrionidae; genus Pyrrhosoma; species Pyrrhosoma nymphula. Next base: position 129,765,441 of record OY754338.1, on the reverse strand, counting down.
TAGAAATATGTTTACTTACATTATCAAAAGAGTGTACGAGGCTAAAATGTTAAGATTAGCAATATGGTAATAAGTGCATTTACGGAGAAAGTATTTCATATGACACGTCGAAACTTGCACTAATCCACAAAAGAATTACTGTACGCCTTCTGTGAAAAAAGGGAGGTAATATTCGCATTACTCCCGAAAATATGTGGGTAAATGTTTCCGGTGACAATATAATGAAAAGCTTCAAAATCAAAGAAATGCAAAACTTCGATTCTAATGGGATAAAAAACCGTCAAAAAAAGTGTATAGCATTGAGTTTGATGCATAGGAACAGAAAAATATACGAGAATAGAAATATGTTTACTTACATTAACAAAACAGTGTGCGAGGCTAAAATGTTCAGATAAGCATTATGGTAAAAAGTGCATTTAAGTATAGGTATTTTAAATGACACGTCGAAACTTGCACTGAACCACAAAAACATTACTCTACGCCTTCTGTGAAAATAGGGAGGTAATATTCGCAATACTTCCGAAAATATGTGGGTAATTGTTTCCGGTGACAATATAATGAAAAGATTCAAAATCAAAGAAATGCAAAACTTCGATTCTAATGGGATAAAAAACCGTCAGAAAAAGCGTATAGCATTGAGTTTGATGCAAAGGAACAGAAAAATATGCGAGAATAGAAATATGTTTACTTACATTAACAAAAGAGTGTGCGAGGCTAAAATGTTCAGTTTAGCATTATGGTAAAAAGTGCATTTAAGGAAAAGGTATTTTATATGACACGTCGAAACTTGCACTGAACCACAAAAGCATTACTCTACGCCTTCTGTGAAAATAGGGAGGTAATATTCGCAATACTTCCGAAAATATGTGGGTAATTGTTTCCAGGGACAATATAATGAAAAGATTCAAAATCAAAGAAATGCAAAACTTCGATTCTAATGGTATAAAAAACCGTCAGAAAAAGCGTATAGCATTGAGTTTGATGCAAAGGAACAGAAAAATATGCGAGAACAGAAATATGTTTACTTACATTAACAAAAGAGTGTGCGAGGCTAAAATGTTCAGATTAGCATTATGGTAAAAAGTGCATTTAAGGAAAAGGTATTTTATATGACACGTCGAAACTTGCACTGAACCACAAAAGAATTACTTTACACCTTCTGTGAAAAAAGGGAGGTAATATTCGCAATACTTCCGAAAATATGTGTGTAATTGTATCCGGTGACAATATAATGAAAAGATTCAAAATCAAAGAAATGCAAAACTTCGACTCGAATGGGATAAAAAACCATCAGAAAATGTGTACACCATTAAGTTTGATGCATAGGAACAGAAATATATGCGAGATAAGAAATACGTTTACTTACATTAACAAAAGAGTGTACGAGGCTAAAATGTTGAGATTAGCATTATGGTAATAAGTGAATTTACGGAGAAAGTATTTCATATGACTCAACGAAACTTGCACTGTTCCACAAAAGCATTACTCTACGCCTTCTGTGAAAATAGGGAGGTAGTATTCGCATTACTTCCGAAAATATGTGGGTAATTGTTTCCGGTGACAATATAATGAATAGATTCAAAATCAAAGAAATGCAAAACATCGACTCGAATGGGATAAAAAACCGTCAGAAAAAGTGTATACCATTGAGTTTGATGCATAGGAACAGAAAAATATTCGTGAATAGAAATACGTTTACTTACATTAACAAAATAGTGTACGAGGCAAAAATGTTAAGATAAGCATTATGGTAATAAGTTCATTTACGGAGTAAGTATTTCATATGACACGTCGAAACTTGCACTGATCCACAAAAGCATTACTCTACGCCTTCAATGAAAAAAAGGAGATAATATTCGTATTACTTCTGAAAATATGTGTGTAATTGTATCCGGTGACAATATAATGAAAAGCTTCAAAATCAAAGAAATGCAAAACTTCGACTCGAATGGGATAAAAAACCATCAGAAAAAGTGTATACCATTTTGTTTAATGCATAGGTACAGAAAAATATGCGAGAATAGAAATATGTTTACTTACATTAACAAAAGAGTGTACGAGGCTAAAATGTTCTGATTAGCATTATGGTAATAAGTGCATTTACGGAGAATGTATATAATAAGACACGTCGAGACTTGCACTGATCCACAAAAGCATTACACTACGCCTTCAATGAAAAAAATGAGGTAATATTCGCATTACTTCTGAAAAAATGTGGGTAAATGTTTCCGGTGACAATATAATGAAAAGTGTCAAAATCAAAGAAATGCAAAACCTCGACTCCAATGGGATAAAAAACCGTCAGAAAAAGTGTATACCATTGAGTTTGATGCATAGGAACAGAAAAACTAGTGAGAATAGAAATACGTTTACTTAAATTAACATAAGGGTGTACGAGGCTAAAATGTTCAGAATAGCATTATGGTAATAAGTGCATTTACGGAGAAAGTATTTCATATGACACGTCGAAACGTGCACTGATCCACAAAAGCATTACTCTACGCCTTTTGTGAAAATAAGGAGGTAATATTCGCATTCCTTCCGAAAATATGTGGGTAATTGTTTCCAGTGACAATATAATGAAAACCTTCAAAATCTAAGAAATACCAAACCTCGACTCGAATGGGACAAAAAACCGTCAGAAAAAGTGTATACCATTGAGTTTGATGCATAGGTACAGAAAAATATGCGAGAATAGAAATACGTTTACTTACATTAACAAAATATTGCACGAGGCTAAAATGTTCAGATTAGCATTATGGTAAAAAGTGCATTTGAGGAAAAGGTATTTTATATGACACGTCGAAACTTGCACTGAACCAAAAAAGCATGTCTCTACGCCTTCAATGAAAAAAAGGAGATAATATTCGTATTACTTCTGAAAATATGTGTGTAATTGTATCCGGTGACAATATAATGAAAAGCTTCAAAATCAAAGAAATGCAAAACTTCGACTCGAATGGGATAAAAAACCATCAGAAAAAGTGTATACCATTTTGTTTGATGCATAGGTACAGAAAAATATGCGAGAATAGAAATATGTTTACGTACATTAACAAAAGAGTGTACGAGGCTAAAATGTTCTGATTAGCATTATGGTAATAAGTGGGATTACGGAGAAAGTATATCATAAGACACGTCGACACTTGCACTGATCCACAAAAGCATTACACTACGCCTTTTGTGGAAATAAGGAGGTAATATTCGCATTACTTCCGAAAATATGTGGGTATTAGTTTCCGGTGACAATATAATGAACAGCTTCAAAATCAAAGAAATGCAAAACTTCGATTCCAATGGGATAATAAACCATCAGAAAAAGTGTATAGCATTGAGTTTGATGCATAAGAACAGAAAAATATGCGAGAATAGAAATATGTTTACTTACATTAACAAAAGAGTGTACGAGGCTAAAATGTTCAGATTAGCAATATGGTAATAAGTGCATTTACGGAAAAAGTATTTCATATGACACGTCGAAACTTGCACTGATCCACAAAAGCATTACTCTACGCCTTCTATGAAAAAAATGAGGTAATATTCGATTTACTTCCGAAGATATGTGGGTAATTGTTTCCGGTGACAATATAATGAAAAGATTCAAAATCAAAGAAATGCAAAACTTCGACTCGAATGGGATTAAAAACCATCAGAAAATGTGTACACTATTAAGTTTGATGCATAGGAATAGAAAAATATGCGAGATAAGAAATACGTTTACTAAAATTAACAAAAGAGTGTACGAGGCTAAAATGTTGAGATTAGCATTATGGTAATGAGTGAATTTACGGAGAAAGTATTTCATATGACTCATCGAAACTTGCACTGATCCACAAAAGCATTACTCTACCCCTTCTGTGAAAATACGGAGGTAGTATTCGCATTACTTCCGAAAATATGTGGGTAATTGTTTCCGGTGACAATATAATGAATAGATTCAAAATCAAAGAAATGCAAAACATCGACTAGAATGGGATAAAAAACCGTCAGAAAAAGTGTATAGCATTGAGTTTGATGCATAGGAACAGAAAAATATTTGAGAATAGAAATACGTTTACTTACATTAACAAAATAGTGTACGAGGCTAAAATATTAAGATAAGCATTATGGTAATAAGTTCATTTACGAAGTAAGTATTTCATATGACACGTCGAAACTTGCACTGATCCACAATAGCATTACTTTACGCCTTCTGTGAAAAAAATGAGATAATATTCGTATTACTTCTGAAAATATGTGTGTAATTGTATCCGGTGACAATATAATGAAAAGCTTTAAAATCAAAGAAAAGCAAAACTTCGACTCGAATGGGATAAAAAACCATCAGAATAAGTGTATACCAATTTTTTTTATGCATAGATACAGAAAAATATGCGAGAATAGAAATATGTTTACTTACATTAACAAAAGAGTGTACGAGGCTAAAATGTTCTGATTAGCATTATGGTAATAAGTGCATTTACGGAGAAAGTATATCATAAGACACGTCGACACTTGCACAGATCCACAGAAGCATTACACTACGCCTTTTGTGGAAATAAGGAGGTAATATTCGCATTACTTCCGAAAATATGTGGGTATTTGTTTCCGGTGACAATATTATGAAAAGCTTCAAAATCAAAGAAATGCAAAATTTCGATTCCAATGGGATAATAAACCGTTAGAAAAAGTGTATAGCATTGAGTTTGATGCATAGGAACAGAAAACTATGCGAGAATAGAAATATGTTTACTTACATTAACAAAAGAGTGTGCGAGGCTAAAATGTTCAGATTAGCATTATGGTAAAAAGTGCATTTAAGGAAAAGGTATTTTATATGACACGTCGAAACTTGCACTGAACCACAAAAGAATTACTTTACGCCTTCTGTGAAAAAAGGGAGGTAATATTCGCAATATTTCCGAAAATATGTGTGTAATTGTATCCGGTGACAATATAATGAAAAGATTCAAAATCAAAGAAATGCAAAACATCGACTCGAATGGGATAAAAAACCATCAGAAAATGTGTACACCATTAAGTTTGATGCATAGGAACAGAAAAATATGCGAGATAAGAAATACGTTTACTTACATTAACAAAAGAGTGTACGAGGCTAAAATGTTGAGATTAGCATTATGGTAATAAATGAATTTACGGAGAAAGTATTTCATATGACTCATCGAAACTTGCACTGATCCACAAAAGCATTACTCTACGCCTTCTGTGAAAATAGGGAGGTAGTATTCGCATAACTTCCGTAAATATGTGGGTAATTGTTTCCGGTGACAATATAATGAATAGATTCAAAATCAAAGAAATGCAAAACATCGACTCGAATGGGATAAAAAACCGTCAGAAAAAGTGTATACCATTGAGTTTGATGCATAGGAACAGAAAAATATTCGTGAATAGAAATACGTTTACTTACATTAACAAAATAGTGTACGAGGCTAAAATGTTAAGATAAGCATTATGGTAATAACTTCATTTACGGAGTAAGTATTTCATACGACACGTCGAAACTTGCACTGATCCACAAAAGCATTACTCTACGCCTTCAATGAAAAAAAAGAGATAATATTCGTATTACTTCTGAAAATATGTGTGTAATTGTATCCGGTGACAATATAATGAAAAGCTTCAAAATCAAAGAAATGCAAAACTTCGATTCCAATGGGATAATAAACCATCAGAAAAAGTGTATAGCATTGAGTTTGATGCATAAGAACAGAAAAATATGCGAGAATAGAAATAGGTTTACTTACATTAACAAAAGAGTGTACGAGGCTAAAATGTTCTGATTAGCATTATGGTAATAAGTGCATTTACGTAGAAAGTATATCATAAGACACGTCGACACTTGCACTGATCCACAAAAGCATTACACTACGCCTTTTGTGGAAATAAGGAGGTAATATTCGTATACTTCTGAAAATATGTGGGTAAATGTTTCCGGTGACAATATAATGAAAAGTGTCAAAATCAAAGAAATGCAAAACCTCGACTCCAATGGGATAAAAAACCGTCAGACAAAGTGTATACCATTGAGTTTGATGCATAGGAACAGAAAAATATGTGAGAATTGAAATACGTTTACTTAAATTAACATAAGAGTGTACGAAGCTAAAATGTTCAGAATAGCATTATGGTAATAAGTGCATTTACGGAGAAAGTATTTCATATGACACGTCTTAACTTGCACTGATCCACAAAAGCATTACTCTACGCCTTTTGTGAAAATAAGGAGGTAATATTCGCATTCCTTCCGAAAATATGTGGGTAATTGTTTCCGGTGACAATATAATGAAAACCTTCAAAATCAAAGAAATGCCAAACCTCGACTCGAATGGGACAAAAAACCGTCAGAAAAAGTGTATACCATTGAGTTTGAATCATAGGTACAGAAAAATATGCGAAAATAAAAAATACGTTTACTTACATTAACAAAATAGTGCACGAGGCTAAAATGTTCAGAATAGCATTATGGTAATAAGTGCATTTACGGAAAAAGTAATTCATATGACACGTCGACACTTGCACTGATCCACAATAGCATTACACTACGCCTTTTGTGGAAATAAGGAGGTAATATTCGCATTACTTCCGAAAATATGTGGGTATTTGTTTCCGGTGACAATATAATGAAAAGATTAAAAATCGAAGAAATGCAAAACTTCGATTCCAAAGGGATTTAAAGCCGTCAGAAAAAGTGTATAGCATTGAGTTTGATGCATAGGAACAAAAAAATATTCGAGAATAGAAATATATTTACCTACATTAACAAAAGGGTGCACGAGGCTAAAATGTTCAGATTAGAATTATGGTAAAAAGGGAATTTAAGGAGAAATAATTTCATATGACACGTCGAAACTTGCACTGAACCACAAAAGCATTACTCTACGCCTTCTGTGAAAATAGGGAGGTAATATTCGCAATACTTCCGAAAATATGTGTGTAATTGTTTCCGGTGACAATATAATGAAAAGCTTCAAAATCAAAGAAATGCAAAACTTCGATTCTAATGGGATAAAAAACCGTCAGAAAAAGTGTATAGCATTGAGTTTGATGCATAGGAACAGAAAAATATGCGAGAATAGAAATATGTTTACTTACATTAACAAAAGAGTGTGCGAGGCTAAAATGTTCAGATTAGCATTATGGTAAAGTGCATTTAAGGAAAAGGTATTTTATATGACACGTCGAAACTTGCAATGAACCACAAAAGCATTACTCTACGCCTTCTGTGAAAATAGGGAGGTAGTATTCGCATAACTTCCGTAAATATGTGGGTAATTGTTTCCGGTGACAATATAATGAATAGATTCAAAATCAAAGAAATGCAAAACATCGACTCGAATGGGATAAAAAACCGTCAGAAAAAGTGTATACCATTGAGTTTGATGCATAGGAACAGAAAAATATTCGTGAATAGAAATACGTTTACTTACATTAACAAAATAGTGTACGAGGCTAAAATGTTAAGATAAGCATTATGGTAATAAGTTCATTTACGGAGTAAGTATTTCATATGACACGTCGAAACTTGCACTGATCCACAAAAGCATTACTCTACGCCTTCAATGAAAAAAAGGAGATAATATTCGTATTAATTCTGAAAATATGTGTGTAATTGTATCCGGTGACAATATAATGAAAAGCTTCAAAATCAAAGAAATGCAAAACTTCGACTCGAATGGGATAAAAAACCATCAGAAAAAGTGTATACCATTTTGTTTGATACATAGGTACAGAAAAATATGCGAGAATAGAAATATGTTTACTTACATTAACAAAAGAGTGTACGAGGCTAAAATGTTCTGATTAGCATTATGGTAATAAGTGCATTTACGGAGAAAGTATATCATAAGACACGTCGACACTTGCACTGATCCACAAAAGCATTACACTACGCCTTTTGTGGAAATAAGGAGGTAATATTCGCATTACTTCCGAAAATATGTGGGTATTAGTTTCCGGTGACAATATAATGAAAAGCTTCAAAATCAAAGAAATGCAAAACTTCGATTCCAATGGGATAATAAACCATCAGAAAAAGTGTATAGCATTGAGTTTGATGCATAAGAACAGAAAAATATGCGAGAATAGAAATATGTTTACTTACATTAACAAAAGAGTGTACGAGGCTAAAATGTTCTGATTAGCATTATGGTAATAAGTGCATTTACGTAGAAAGTATATCATAAGACACGTCGACACTTGCACTGATCCACAAAAGCATTACACTACGCCTTTTGTGGAAATAAGGAGGTAATATTCGTATACTTCTGAAAATATGTGGGTAAATGTTTCCGGTGACAATATAATGAAAAGTGTCAAAATCAAAGAAATGCAAAACCTCGACTCGAATGGGACAAAAAACCGTCAGAAAAAGTGTATAGCATTGAGTTTGATGCATAGGTACAGAAAAATATGCGAAAATAGAAATACGTTTACTTACATTAACAAAATAGTGCACGAGGCTAAACTGTTCAGAATTGCATTATGGTAATAAGTGCATTTACGGAAAAAGTAATTCATATGACAGGTCGAAACTTGCACTGATCCACAAAAGAATTACTTTACGCCTTCTGTGAAAAAAGGGAGGTATAATTCGCATTACTTTCGAAAATATGTGGGTAAATGTTTCCGGTGACAATATAATGAAAACCTTAAAAATCAAAGAAATGCAAAACTTCGAGTCGAATGGGATAAAAAACCATCAGAAAAAGTGTATACCATTGTGTTTGATGCATAGTTCCAGAAAAATATGCGAGAACAGAAATATGTTTACTTACATTAACAAAAGAGTGTACGAGGCTAAAATGTTCTGATTAGCATTACAGTAATAAGTGCATTTACGGAGAAAGTATATCATATGACACGTCGACACTTGCACTGATCCACAATAGCATTACACTACGCCTTTTGTGGAAATAAGGAGGTAATATTCGCATTACTTCCGAAAATATGTGGGTATTTGTTTCCGGTGACAATATAATGAAAAGATTAAAAATCGAAGAAATGCAAAACTTCGATTCCAATGGGATATAAAGCCGTCAGAAAAAGTGTATAGCATTGAGTTTGATGCATAGGAACAAAAAAATATTCGAGAATAGAAATATATTTACTTACATTAACAAAAGGGTGCACGAGGCTAAAATGTTCAGATTAGAATTATGGTAAAAAGGGAATTTAAGGAGAAATAATTTCATATGACACGTCGAAACTTGCACTGAACCACAAAAGCATTACTCTACGCCTTCTGTGAAAATAGGGAAGTAATATTCACAATCCTTCCGAAAATATGTGGGTAATTGTTTCCGGTGACAATATAATGAAAAGCTTCAAAATCAAAGAAATGCAAAACTTCGATTCTAATGGGATAAAAAACCGTCAGAAAAAGTGTATAGCATTGAGTTTGATGCATAGGAACAGAAAAATATGCGAGAATAGAAATATGTTTACTTACATTAACAAAAGAGTGTGCGAGGCTAAAATGTTCAGATTAGCATTATGGTAAAGTGCATTTAAGGAAAAGGTATTTTTAATGACACGTCGAAACTTGCAATGAACCACAAAAGCATTACTCTACGCCTTCTGTGAAAATAGGGAGGTAATATTCGCAATACTTCCGAAAATATGTGGGTAATTGTTTCCGGTAACAATATAATGAAAAGATTCAAAATCAAAGAAATGCAAAACTTCGACTCGAATGTGATAAAAAACCATCAGAAAATGTGTATACCATTTTGTTTGATGCATAGGTACAGAAAAATATGCGAGAATAGAAATATGTTTACTTACATTAACAAAAGAGTGTACGAGGCTAAAATGTTTTGATTTGCATTATGGTAATAAGTGCATTTACGGAGAAAGTATAACATAAGACACGTCGACATTTGCACTGATCCACAAATGCATTAAATCTACGCCTTATGTGGAAATAAGGAAGTAATATTCGCATTACTTCCGAAAATATGTGGGTATTTGTTTCCGGTGACAATATAATGAAAAGCTTCAAAATCAAAGAAATGCAAAACTCCGATTCCAATGGGATAATACACCGTCAGAAAAAGTGTATAGCAATGAGTTTGATGCATAAGAACAGAAAAATATGCGAGAATATAAATATGTTTACTTACATTAACAAAAGAGTGTACGAGGCTAAAATGTTCAGATTAGCATTATGGTAATAAGTGCATTTACGGAGAAAGTATTTCATATGACTCATCGAAACTTGCACTGATGAACAAAAGCATTACTCTACGCCTTTTGTAAAAACAGGGATGTAGTATTCGCATTATTTCCGAAAATATGTGGGTAATTGTTTCAGGTGACAATATAATGAAAAGCTTCAAAATCGAAGAAATGCAAAACTTCGATTCCAATGGGATATAAAGCCGTCAGAAAAAGTGTATAGCATTGAGTTTGATGCATAGGAACAGAAAAATATGCGTGAATAGAAATACGTTTACTTACATTAACAAAAGAGTGTACGAGGCTAAAATGTTAAGATTAGCATTAAAGTAATAAGTTCATTTAAGGAGTAAGTATTTTAGATGACACGTCGAAACTTGCACTGATCCACATTAGCATTACTTTCCGCCTTCTGTGAAAAAAAGGAGGCATATATTTTCGTTACTTCTGAAAATATGTGTGTAATTGTTTCCGGTGACAATATAATGAAAAGCTTCAAAATCAAAGAAATGCAAAACTTCGACTCGAATGGTATAAAAAACCATCAGAAAAAGTGTATACCATTGTGTTTGATGCATAGGTACAGAAAAATATGCGAGAATAGAAATATGTTTACTTACATTAACAAAAGAGTGTACGAGGCTAAAATGTTCTGATTAGAATTACGGTAATAAGTGCATTTACGGAGAAAGTATATCATATGACACGTCGACACTTGCACTGATCCACAATAGCATTACACTACGCCTTTTGTAGAAATAAGGAGGTAATATTCGCATTACTTCCGAAAATATGTGGGTATTTATTTCCTGTGACAATATAATGAAAAGCTTCAAAATCGAAGAAATGCAAAACTTCGATTCCAATGGGATATAAAGCCGTCAGAAAAAGTGTATAGCATTGAGTTTGATGCATAGGAAAGAAAAAAATGCGAGAATAGAAATATATTTACTTACATTAACAAAAGAGTGCACGAGGCTAAAATGTTCAGATTAGAATTATGGTAAAAAGGGAATTTAAGGAGAAAAAATTTCATATGACACGTCGAAACTTGCACTGATCCACAAAAGCATTACTCTACGCCTTCTATGAAAAAAATGAGGTAATATTCGCATTACTTCCGAAGATATGTGGGTAATTGTTTCCGGTGACAATATAATGAAAAGCTTCAAAATCAAAGAAATGCAAAACTTCGATTCTAATGGGATAAAAAACCGTCAAAAAAAGTTTATAGCATTGAGTTTGATGCATAGAAACAGAAAAATATGCGAGAATAGAAATATGTTTACTTACATTAACAAAAGAGTGTGCGAGGCTAAAATGTTCAGATTAGCATTATGGTAAAAAGTGCATTTAAGGAAAAAGTATTTTATATGACACGTCGAAACTTGCACTGAACCACGAAAGCATTACTCGACGCCTTCTGTGAAAATAGGGAGGTAATATTCGCAATACTTCCGAAAATATGTGGGTAATTGTTTCCGGTGACAATATAATGAAAAGATTCAAAATCAAAGAAATGCAAAACTTCGACTCGAATGGGATAAAAAACCATCAGAAAATGTGTACACCATTAAGTTTGATGCATAGGAACAGAAAAATATGCGAGATAAGAATTACGTTTACTTACATTAACAAAAGAGTGTACGAGGCTAAAATGTTAAAATTATCATTATGGTAATAAGTGAATTTACGGAGAAAGTATTTCATATGACTCATCGAAACTTGCACTGATCCACAAAAGCATTACGCTACCCCTTCTGTGAAAATACGGAGGTAGTATTCGCATTACTTCCGAAAATATGTGGGTAATTGTTTCCGGTGACAATATAATGAATAGATTCAAAATCAAAGAAATGCAAAACATCGACTAGAATGGGATAAAAAACCGTCAGAAAAAGTGTATAGCATTGAGTTTGATGCATAGGAACAGAAAAATATTTGAGAATAGAAATACGTTTACTTACATTAACAAAATAGTGTACGAGGCTAAAATATTAAGATAAGCATTATGGTAATAAGTTCATTTACGAAGTAAGTATTTCATATGACACGTCGAAACTTGCACTGATCCACAATAGCATTACTTTACGCCTTCTGTGAAAAAAAGGAGATAATATTCGTATTACTTCTGAAAATATGTGTGTAATTGTATCCGGTGACAATATAATGAAAAGCTTTAAAATCAAAGAAAAGCAAAACTTCGACTCGAATGGGATTAAAAACCATCAGAAAATGTGTACACTATTAAGTTTGATGCATAGGAATAGAAAAATATGCGAGATAAGAAATACGTTTACTTACATTAACAAAAGAGTGTACGAGGCTAAAATGTTGAGATTAGCATTATGGTAATGAGTGAATTTACGGAGAAAGTATTTCATATGACTCATCTAAACTTGCACTGATCCACAATAGCATTACTCTACGCCTTCTGTGAAAAAAGGGAGATAATATTCCCATTACTTCTGAAAATATAAGTGTAATTGTTTCCGAAGACAATATAATGAAAAGCTTCAAAATCAAAGAAATGCAAAACTTCGACTCGAATGGGAAAAAAAACCATCAGAAAAAGTGTACACCATTTTGTTTGATGCATAGGTACAGAAAAATATGCGAGAATTAAAATATATTTACTTACATTTACAAAAGAGTGTACGAGGCTAAAATGTTCTTATTAGCATTATGGTAATAAGTGCATTTACGGAGAAAGTATATCATAAGACACGTCGACACTTGCAGTGATCCACAAAAGCATTACTCTACGCCTTCAATGAAAAAAATGAGGTAATATTCGCATTACTTCCGAAAATATGTGTGTAATTGTTTCCGGTGACAATATAATGAAAACCTTCACAAATCAAAGAAATGCCAAACCTCGACTCAAATGGGACAAAAAACCGTCAGAAAAAGTGTATACCATTGAGTTTGATGCATAGGTACAGAAAAATATGCGAGAATAGAAATACGTTTACTTACATTAACAAAATAGTGCACGAGGCTAAAATGTTCAGGTTAGCATTATAGTAAAAAGTGCATTTACGGAAAAAGTAATTCATATGACAGGTCGAAACTATCACTGATCCACAAAAGAATTACTTTACGCCTTCTGTGAAAAAAAGGAGGTAATATTCGTATTACTTCCGAAAATATGTGGGTAAATGTTTCCGGTGACAATATAATGAAAACCTTAAAAATCATAGCAATGCAAAATCTCGACTCGAATGGTATAAAAAACCGTCAGAAAAAGTGTATACCATTGCGTTTGATGTTTAGGAACAGAAACATATTCGAGAGAAGAAATATGTTTACTTACATTAACAAAAGAGTGTACGAGGCTAAAATCTTAAGATTAGCATCATGGTAATAAGTTCATTTACGGAGTAGGTATTTCATATGACACGTCGAAACTTCCACTGATCCACAACATCATTACTCTACGCCTTCTGTGAAAATAATGAGGTAATATTCGCATTACTTCCGAAGATATGTGGGTAATTGTTTCCGGTGACAATATAATGAAAAGATTCAAAATCAAAGAAATGCAAAACTTCGACTCGAATGGGATAAAAAACCATCAGAAAATGTGTACACCATTAAGTTTGATGCATAGGAACAGAAAAATATGCGAGATAAGAAATACGTTTACTTACATTAACAAAAGAGTGTACGAGGCTAAAATGTTGAGATTATCATTATGGTAATAAGTGAATTTACGGAGAAAGTATTTCATATGACACGTCGAAACTTGCACTGATCCACAATAGCATTACTCTACGCCTTCTATGAAAAAAAGGAGATAATATTCGTATTACTTCTGAAAATATGTGTGTAATTGTATCCGGTGACAATATAATGAAAAGCTTTAAAATCAAAGAAATGCAAAACTTCGACTCGAATGGGATAAAAAACCATCAGAAAAAGTGTATATCATTTTGTTTGATGCATAGGTACAGAAAAATATGCGAGAATAGAAATATGTTTACTTACATTAACAAAAGAGTGTACGAGGCTAAAATGTTCTTATTAGCAATATGGTAATAAGTGCATTTACGGAGAAAGTATATCATAAGACACGTCAACACTTGCACTGATCCACAAAAGCATTACTTTACGCCTTCAATGAAAAAAATGAAGTAATATTCGCATTACTTCCGAAAATATGTGGGTAATTGTTCCCGGTGACAATATAATGAAAACCTTCAAAATCAAAGAAATGCCAAACCTCGACTCAAATGGGACAAAAAACCGTCAGAAAAAGTGTATACCATTGAGTTTGATGCATAGGTACAGAAAAATATGCGAGAATAGAAATACGTTTACTTACATTAACAAAATAGTGCACGAGGCTAAAATGTTCAGGTTAGCATTATAGTAAAAAGTGCATTTACGGAAAAAGTAATTCATATGACAGGTCGAAACTATCACTGATCCACAAAAGAATTACTTTACGCCTTCTGTGAAAAAAGGGAGGTAATATTCGTATTACTTCCGAAAATATGTGGGTAAATGTTTCCGGTGACAATATAATGAAAACCTTAAAAATCATAGAAATGCAAAACCTCGACTCGAATGGGATAAAAAACCGTCAGAAAAAGTGTATACCATTGCGTTTGATGTTTAGGAACAGAAACATATTCGAGAAAAGAAATATGTTTACTTACATTAACAAAAGAGTGTACGAGGCTAAAATCTTAAGATTAGCATTATGGTAATAAGTTCATTTAAGGAGTAAGTATTTCATATGACACGTCGAAACTTGAACTGATCCACAATAGCATTACTCTACGCCTTCTGTGAAAAAAAGGAGATAATATTCGCATTACTTCTGAAAATATGTGTGTAATTGTTTCCGGTGACAATATAATGAAAAGCTTCAAAATCAAAGAAATGCAAAACTTTGATTCCAATGGGATATAAAGCCGTCAGAAAAAGTGTATAGCATTGAGTTTGATGCATACGAACAGAAAAATATGCGAGAGAAAAAATATGTTTACTTACATTAACAAAAGAGTGTACGAGGCTAAAATGTTCAGATTAGCATTATGGTAATAAGTGCATTTACGGAAAAAGTATTTCATATGACACGTCGAAACTTGCACTGATCCACAAAAGCATTACTCTACGCCTTCTATGAAAAAAATGAGGTAATATTCGCATTACTTCCGAAAATATGTGGGTAAATGTTTTCGGTGACAATATAATGAAAAGTTTCAAAATCATAAAAATTTAGAACCTCGACTCGAATGGGATAAAAAACCGTCAAAAGAAGTGTATACCATTGCGTTTGATGCATAGGTACAGAAAAATATGCGAGAATAGAAATACGTTTACTTACATTAACAAAAGAGTGTACGAGGCTAAAATCTTAAGATTAGCATTATGGTAATAAGTTTATTTACGGAGAAAGTATTTCATTGGACACGTCGAAACGTGCACTGATCCATAAAAGCATTACTATACGCCTTTTGTGAAAATAAGGAGGTAATATTCGCATTACTTCCGAATATATGAGGGTAATTGTTTCCGGTGACAATATAATGAAAAGCTTCAAAATCAAAGAAATGCACAACTTCGAATCGAATGGGATAAAAAACCGTCAGAAAAAGTGTATAGCATTGACTTTGATGCATAGGAACAGAAAAATATGCGAAAATAGAAATATGTTTACTTACATTAACAAAAGAGTGCACGAGGCTAAAATGTTCAGATTAGCAATATGGTAATAAGTGCATTTACGGAAAAAGTATTTCATATGACACGTCGAAACTTGCACTGATCCATAAAAGCATTACTCTACGCCTTCAATGAAAAAAATGAGGTAATATTCGCCTTACTTCCGAAAATATGTGGGTAATTGTTTCCGGTGACAATATAATGAAAACCTTCAAAATCAAAGAAATGCCAAACCTCGACTCGAATCGGATAAAAAACCGTCAAAAAAAGTGTATACCATTGAGTTTGATGCATAGGTACAGAAAAATATGCGAGAATAGAAATACGTTTACTTACATTAACAAAAGAGTGTACGAGGCTAATATGTTCAGATTTGCATTATGGTAATAAGTGCATTTACGGAGAAAGTATTTCATATGACACGTCGAAACTTAAACTAATCCACAAAATCATTACTCTACACCTTTTGTGAAAAAAAGGTGGTAATATTCGCATTAGTTCCGAAAATATGTGGGTAATTGTTTCCGGTGACAATATAATGAAAACCTTCAAAATCAAAAAAATGCAAAACTTCGACTCAAATGGGATAAAAAACCATAAGAAAATGTGTATACCATTGAGTTAGATGTTTAGGATAAGAAAAAAATGCGAGAATAGAAATATGTATGCTTACATTAGAAAAAGAGTGTACGAGGGTAAAATGTTCAGATTAGCATTATGGTAATAAGTGCATTTACGGAGAAAGTATTTCATATGACACGTGGAATTTTGCACTGATCCACAAAAGCATTACTCTACGCCTTTTGTGAAAAAACGGAGGAAATATTCGCATTATTTCCGAAAATATGTGGGTAATTGTTTCCAGTGACAATATAATGAAAAGCTTCAAAATAAAAGAAATGCAAAACTTCGACTCAAATGGGATAAAAAACCATAAGAAAATGTGTATACCATTGAGTTAGATGTTTAGGATAAGAAAAAAATGCGAGAATAGAAATATGTATGCTTACATTAGCAAAAGAGTGTACGAGGGTAAAATGTTCAGATTAGCATTATGGTAATAAGTGCATTTACGGAGAAAGTATTTCATATGACACGTGGAATTTTGCACTGATCCACAAAAGCATTACTCTAAGACTTTTGTGAAAATATGGAGGTAATATTCGCATTACTTCCGAAAATATGTGGGTAATTGTTTCCGGTGACAATATAATGAAAAGCTTCAAAATCAAAGTTATGCAAAACTTCGACTCGAATGGGATAAAAAACCGTCAGAAAATGTGTATACCATTGAGTTTGATGCATAGGAAAAAAAATTTGCGAAAAAAGAAATATGTTTACTTACATTAACAAAAGAGTGTACGAGGCTAAAATGTTCAGATTAGCATTATGGTAATAAGTGCATTTATGGAAAAAGTATTTCTAATGACAAGTCGAAACTTGCACTGATCCACAAAAGCATTACTCTACGCCTTCTGTGAAAAAAAGGAAGTAATATTCGCATTACTTCCGAAAATATGTAGGTAAATGTTTCCGATGACAATATAATGAAAAGCTTCAAAATCAATGAAATGAAAAACCTCAACTCGAAAGGGATAAAAAACCGTCATAAAAAGTGTATACCATTGAGTTTGATGCATAGGAACAGAAAAATATGCGAGAAGAGAAATACGTTTACTTACATTAACAAAAGAGTGTACGAGGCTAAAATGTTCAGATTAGCAATATGGTAATAAGTGCATTTACGGAAAAAGTATTTCATATGACACGTCGAAACTTGCACTGATCCATTAAAGCATTACTCTAAGCCTTCAATGAAAAAAATGAGGTAATATTCGCCCTACTTCCGAAAATATGTGGGTAATTGTTTCCGGTGACAATATAATGAAAACCTTCAAAATCAAAGAAATGCCAAACCTCGACTCGAATCGGATAAAAAACCGTCAGAAAAAGTGTATACCATTGAGTTTGATGCATAGGTACAGAAAAATATGCGAGAATAGAAATACGTTTACTTACATTAACAAAATAGTGTACGAGGCTAAAATGTTAAGATAAGCATTATGGTAATAAGTGCATTTACGAAGAAAGTATTTCATATGACACTAAAAAACTTGCACTGATCCACAAAAGCATTACTCTACGCCTTTTGTGAAAAAACGGAGGAAATATTCGCATTATTTCCGAAAATATGTGGGTAATTGTTTCCAGTGACAATATAATGAAAAGCTTCAAAATCAAAGAAATGCAAAACTTCGACTCAAATGGGATAAAAAACCAAAAGAAAATGTGTATACCATTGAGTTAGATGTTTAGGATAAGATAAAAATGCGAGAATAGAAATATGTATGCTTACATTAGCAAAAGAGTGTACGAGGGTAAAATGTTCAGATTAGCATTATGGTAATAAGTGCATTTACGGAGAAAGTATTTCATATGACACGTGGAATTTTGCACTGATCCACAAAAGCATTACTCTTAGCCTTTTGTGAAAATATGGAGGTAATATTTGCATTACTTCCGAAAATATGTGGGTAATTGTTTCCGGTGACAATATAATGAAAAGCTTCAAAATCAAAGTTATGCAAAACTTCGACTCGAATGGGATAAAAAACCGTCAGAAAATGTGTATACCATTGAGTTTGATGCATAGGAATAGAAAAATATGACAGAGAATAGAAATATGTCTACTTACATTAACAAAAGAGTGGACGAGGCTAAAATGTTCAGATTAGCATTATGGTAATAAGTGCATTTACGGAGAAAGTATTTCATATGAGACGTCGAAACTTGCTCTGATCCACAAACGCATTACTCTACGCCATTTTTTAAATTAAGGAGGTAATATTCGCATTTCTTCCGAAAATATGTGGGTAATTGTTTCCGGTGACAATATTATAAAAAGTTTCAAAATCAAAGAAATGCAAAACTTCGACTCGAATGGGATAAAAAACCGTCAGAAAATGTGTATACCATTGAGTTTGATGCATAGGAATAGAAAAATATGACAGAGAATAGAAATATGTCTACTTACATTAACAAAAGAGTGTACGAGGATAAAATGTTCAGATTAGCATTATGGTAATAAGTGCATTTATGGAAAAAGTATTTCTAATGACAAGTCGAAACTTGGACTTATCCACAAAAGCATTACTCTACGCCTTCTGTGAAAAAAAGGAAGTAATATTCGCAATACTTCCGAAAATATGTAGGTAAATGTTTCCGATGACAATATAATGAAAAGCTTCAAAATCAATGAAATGCAAAACCTCAACTCGAAAGGGATAAAAAACCCTCATAAAAAGTGTATACCATTGCGTTTGATGCATAGGAACAAAAAAATATGCGAGAGAAGAAATATGTTTACTTACATTAACAAAAGAATGTACGAGGCTAAAATGTTCAGATTAGCATTATGGTAATAAGTGCATTTACGGAGAAAGTATTTCATATGACACGTCGAAACTTGCACTGATCCACAAAAGCATTACTCTACGCCTTTTGTGTAAATAAGGAGGTAATATACGCATTACTTCCGAAAATATGTGGGTAATTGTTTCCGGTGACAATATAATGAAAACCTTCAAAATCATAGAAATGCAAAACCTCGACTCGAATGGGATAAAAAAAACCGTCAGAAAAAGTGTATACCATTGAGTTTGATGCATAGGAACAGAAAAATATGCGAGAAGAGAAATATGTTAACTTACATTAATAAAAGAGTGTACGAGGCTAATATGTTCAGATTTGCATTATGGTAATAAATGCATTTACGGAGAAAGTATTTCATATCACACGTAAAAACTTGCACTGATCCACAAAATCATTACTCTAAGCCTTTTGTGAAAAAAAGGAGGTAATATTCGCATTACTTCCGAAAATATGTGGGTAATTGTTTCCGGTGACAATATAATGAAAACCTTCAAAATCAAAGAAATGCCAAACCTCGACTCGAATGGCATAAAAAATCGTCAGAAAAAGTGTATACCATTGAGTTTGATGCATAGGTACAGAAAAATATGCGAGAATAGAAATATCTTTACTTACATTAACAAAAGAGTGTACGAGGGTAAAATGTTCAGATTAGCATTACGGTATTAAGTGCATTTACGGAAAAAGTATTTCATATGACACGTAAAAACTTGCACTGATCCACAAAAGCATTACTCTACGCCTTTTGTGAAAGAACGGAGGAAATATTCGCATTATTTCCGAAAATATGTGGGTAAATGTTTCCGGTGACAATATAATGAAAAGCTTCAAAATCAAAGTAATGCAAAAATCCGACTCGAATGGGATAAAAAACCATCACAAAATGTGTATGCCATTGAGTTTGATGCATAGGAACAGAAAAATATGCGAGAATAGTAATACGTTTACTTAAATTAACAAAAGAGTGTACGAGGCTAAAATGTTCAGATTAGCATTATGGTAATAAGTGCATTTACGGAGAAAGTATTTCATATAACGCTTCGAAACTTGCACTGTTCCTCAACAGCATTATTCTACGCCATCTGTGAAAATAGGGAGGTAATATGCGCATTTTTTTTAAAATATGTGGGTAAATGTTTCCGGTGACAATATTATGAAAATCTTCAAAATCAAAGAAATGCAAAACTTCGACTTGAATGGGATAAAAACCATCAGAAAAAGTGTATACCATTGAGTTTGATGCATAGGTACAGAAAAATATGCGAGAAGAGAAATACGTTTACTTACATTAAGAAAAGAGTGTACGAGGATAAAATGTTCAGATTAGCATTATGGTAATAAGTGAATTTACGGAAAAAGTATTTCATATGACACGTAAAAACTTGCACTGATCCACAAAAGCATTACTCTACGCATTCTGTGAAAAAAAGGAGAAAATATTCGCATTACTTCCGAAAATATGTGGGTAATTGTTTCCGGTGACAATATAATGAAAAGCTTCAAAATCAAAGAAATGCAAAACTTCGACTCAAATGGGATAAAGAAGCATAAGAAAATGTGTATGCCATTGAGTTTGATGCATAAGAACAGAAAAATATGCGAGAGAAGAAATATCTTTAATTACATTAACAAAAGAGTGTACGAGGGTAAAATGTTCAGATTAGCATTACGGTAATAAGTGCATTTACGGAGAAAGTATTTCATATGACACGTAAAAACTTGCACTGATCCACAAAAGCATTACTCTACGCCTTTTGTGAAAGAACGGAGGAAATATTCGCATTATTTCCGAAAATATGTGGGTAATTTTTTCCGGTGACAATATAATGAAAAGCTTCAAAATCAAAGTAATGCAAAACTTCGACTCGAATGGGATAAAAAACCATCACAAAATGTGTATGCCATTGAGTTTGATGCATAGGAACAGAAAAATATGCGAGAATAGTAATACGTTTACTTAAATTAACAAAAGAGTGTACGAGGCTAAAATGTTCAGATTAGCATTATGGTAATAAGTGCATTTACGGAGAAAGTATTTCATATAACGCTTCGAAACTTGCACTGTTCCTCAACAGCATTATTCTACGCCATCTGTGAAAATAGGGAGGTTATATTCGCATTTTTTCTAAAATATGTGGGTAAATGTTTCCGGTGACAATATAATGAAAATCTTCAAAATCAAATAAATGCAAAACTTCGACTTGAATGGGATAAAAACCATCAGAAAAAGTGTATACCATTGAGTTTGATGCATAGGTACAGAAAAATATGCGAGAAGAGGAATACGTTTACTTACATTAAGAAAAGAGTGTACGAGGATAAAATGTTCAGATTAGCATTATGGTAATAAGTGCATTTACGGAAAAAGTATTTCATATGACACGTAAAAACTTGCACTGATCCACAAAAGCATTTATCTACGCATTCTGTGAAAAAAAGGAGAAAATATTCGCATTACTTCCGAAAATATGTGGGTAATTGTTTCCGGTGACAATATAATGAAAAGCTTCAAAATCAAAGAAATGCAAAACTTCGACTCAAATGGGATAAAGAAGCATAAGAAAATGTGTATACCATTGAGTTTGATGCATAAGAACAGAAAAATATGCGAGAGAAGAAATATCTTTACTTACATTAACAAAAGAGTGTACGAGGCTAAAATGTTCAGATTAGCATTATTGTAATAAGTGCATTTACGGAGAAAGTATTTCATATGACACGTAAAAACTTGCACTGATCCACAAAAGCATTACTCTACGCCTTTTGTGAAAGAACGGAGGAAATATTCGCATTATTTCCGAAAATATGTGGGTAATTGTTTCCGGTGACAATATAATGAAAAGCTTCAAAATCAAAGTAATGCAAAACTTCGACTCGAATGGGATAAAATACCATCACAAAATGTGTATGCCATTGAGTTTGATGCATAGGAACAGAAAAATATGCGAGAATAGTAATACGTTTACTTAAATTAACAAAAGAGTGTACGAGGCTAAAATGTTCAGATTAGCATTATGGTAATAAGTGCATTTACGGAGAAAGTATTTCATATAACGCTTCGAAACTTGCACTGTTCCTCAAAAGCATTATTCTACGCCATCTGTGAAAATAGGGAGGTTATATTCGCATTTTTTCCAAAATATGTGGGTAAATGTTTCCGGTGACAATATAATGAAAATCTTCAAAATCAAAGAAATGCAAAACTTCGACTTGAATGGGATAAAAACCATCAGAAAAAGTGTATACCATTGAGTTTGATGCATAGGTACAGAAAAATATGCGAGAAGAGAAATACGTTTACTTACATTAAGAAAAGAGTGTACGAGGATAAAATGTTCAGATTAGCATTATGGTAATAAGTGCATTTACGGAAAAAGTATTTCATATGACACGTAAAAACTTGCACTGATCCACAAAAGCATTACTCTACGCATTCTGTGAAAAAAAGGAGAAAATATTCGCATTACTTCCGAAAATATGTGGGTAATTGTTTCCGGTGACAATATAATTAAAAGCTTCAAAATCAAAGAAATGCAAAACTTCGACTCAAATGGGATAAAGAAGCATAAGAAAATGTGTATACCATTGAGTTTGATGCATAAGAACAGAAAAATATGCGAGAGAAGAAATATCTTTACTTACATTAACAAAAGAGTGTACGAGGGTAAAATGTTCAGATTAGCATTACGGTAATAAGTGCATTTACGGAGAAAGTATTTCATATGACACGTAAAAACTTGCACTGATCCACAAAAGTATTACTCTACGCCTTTTGTGAAAAAACGGAGGAAATATTCGCATTATTTCCGAAAATATGTGGGTAATTGTTTCCAGTGACAATATAATGAAAAGCTTCAAAATCAAAGAAATGCAAAACTTCGACTCGAATGGGATAAAAAACCGTCAGAAAATGTGTATAGCATTGAGTTTGATGCATAAGAACAGAAAAATATGCGAGAATAGAAATAGGTATACTTACATTAACAAAGGAGTGTACGAGGCTAAAATGTTCAGATTAGCATTATGGTAATAAGTGTATTTATGGAAAAAGTATTTCTAATGACAAGTCGAAACTTGCACTGATCCACAAAAGCATTACTCTACGCCTTCTGTGAAAAAAAGGAAGTAATATTCGCATTACTTCCGAAAATATGTAGGTAAATGTTTCCGATGACAATATAATGAAAAGCTTCAAAATCAATGAAATGCAAAACCTCAACTCGAAAGGGATAAAAAACCGTCATAAAAAGTGTATACCATTGCCTTTGATGCATAGGAATTAAAAAATATGCGAGAGAAGAAATATGTTTACTTACATTAACAAAAGAATGTACGAGGCTAAAATGTTCAGATTAGCATTATGGTAATAAGTGCATTTATGGAAAAAGTATTTCTAATGACAAGTCGAAACTTGCACTGATCCACAAAAGCATTACTCTACGCCTTCTGTGAAAAAAAGGAAGTAATATTCGCATTACTTCCGAAAATATGTGGGTAATTGTTTCCGGTGACAATATAATGAAAACCTTCAAAATCATAGAAATGCAAAACCTCGACTCGAATGGGATAAAAAAAACCGTCAGAAAAAGTGTATACCATTGAGTTTGATGCATAGGAACAGAAAAATATGCGAGAAGAGAAATACGTTTACTTACATTAATAAAAGAGTGTACGAGGCTAATATGTTCAGATTTTCATTATGGTAATAAATGCATTTACGGAGAAAGTATTTCATATGACACGTAAAAACTTGCACTGATCCACAAAATCATTACTCTACGCCTTTTGTGAAAAAAAGGAGGTAATATTCGCATTACTTCCGAAAATATGTGGGTAATTGTTTCCGGTGACAATATAATGAAAACCTTCAAAATCAAAGAAATGCCAAACCTCGACTCGAATGGCATAAAAAATCGTCAGAAAAAGTGTATACCATTGAGTTTGATGCATAGGTACAGAAAAATATGCGAGAATAGAAATACGTTTACTTACATTAACAAAAGAGTGTACGAGGCTAAAATGTTCAGATTAGCATTATGGTAATAAGTGCATTTACGGAGAAAGTATTTCATATGACACGTAAAAACTTGCACTGATCCACAAAAGCATTACTCTACGCCTTTTGTGAAAGAACGGAGGAAATATTCGCATTATTTCCGAAAATATGTGGGTAATTGTTTCCGGTGACAATATAATGAAAAGCTTCAAAATCAAAGTAATGCAAAACTTCGACTCGAATGGGATAAAAAACCATCACAAAATGTGTATGCCATTGAGTTTGATGCATAGGAACAGAAAAATATGCGAGAATAGTAATACGTTTACTTAAATTAACAAAAGAGTGTACGAGGCTAAAATGTTCAGATTAGCATTATGGTAATAAGTGCATTTATGGAAAAAGTATTTCTAATGACAAGTCGAAACTTGCACTTATCCACAAAAGCATTACACTACGACTTTTGTGGAAATATGGAGGTAATCTTCACATTACTTCCGAAAATATGTGGGTAATTGTTTCCGGTGACAATATAATGAAAAGCTTCAAAATCAAAGAATTGCAAAACTCGATTCGAATTGGATAAAAAACCATCAGAAAAAGTGTATACCATTGAGTTTGATGCATAGGAACAGAAAAATATGCGAGAATAGAAATATATTTACTTACATTAACAAAAGAGTGTACGAGGATAAAATGTTCAGATTAGCATTATGGTAAAAAGTGCATTTACGGAAAAAGTATTTCTATGACACGTCTAAACTTGCACTGATCCACAAAAGCATTATTTTTCGCCTTCTGTGAAAAAAGGGAGGTAATATTCGCATTACTTCCGAAAATATGTGGGTAAACGTTTCAGGTGACAATATAATGAAAAGCTTCAAAATCAAATAAATGCAAAACCTCGACTCGAATGGGATAAAAAACCGTCAGAAAAAGTGTATACCATTGAGTTTGATGCATAGGAATAGAAAAATATGCGAGAATAAAAAAACCTTTACTTACATTAACAAAAGAGTGTACGAGACTTAAATGTTCAGATTAGCATTATGGTAATAAGTGCATTTACGGAGAATGTATTTCATATGAGACGTCGAAACTTGCACTGATCCACAAATGCATTACTCTACGCCTTTTGTGAAAATAAGGAATTAATATTCGCATTACTTCCGAAAATATGTGGGTAATTGTTTCCGGTGACAATATAATGAAAACCTTCAAAATCGAAGAAATGCAAAACTTCGACTCGAATGTGATAAAAAACCGTCATAAAAAGTGTATACCATTGAGTTTGATGCATAGGAACAGAAAAATATGCGAGAATAGAAATACGTTTACTTACATTAACAAAAGAGTGTACTAGGCTAAAATGTTCTGATTAGCATTATGGTAATAAGTGCATTTACGGAGAAAGTATAACATATGACACGTCGAAACTTGCACTGATCTACAAAAGCATTACACTACGCGTTTTGTGGAAATAGGGAGGTAATATTCGCATTACTTCCGAAAATATGTGGGTAATTGTTTCCGGTGACAATATAATGAAAAGCTTCAAAATCAAAGAAATGCAAACCTTCGATTCAAATGGGATAAAAAACCGTCAGAAAAAGTGTATAGCATTGAGTTTGATGCAAAGGAACAGAAAAATATGCGAGAATAGAAATATGTTTACTTACATTAACAAAAGAGTGTACGAGGCTAAAATGTTCTGATTAGCATTATAGTAATAAGTTCATTTACGGAGTAATTATTTAATATGACACGTCGAAACTTGCACTGATCCACAATAGCATTAGAATGGGATATGGACTCGAATGGGATAAAAAACCATCAAAAACTGTGTATACCATTGAGTTTGATGCAAAGGAACAGAAAAATAAGCGAGAGAGAAATATTTTTACTAACATAAAAAAAGAGTGTACGAGACTAAAATTTCAGATTAGCATTATATTAATAAGTGCATTAACGAAAACATTATTTCATATAACGCGTCGAAACTTGCACTGTTCCTCGACAGCATTACCCTACGCCTTCTCTGAAAACATGGAGGTATTATACCCAATAATTATGAAAATATGTTGGTAATTGTTTCCGGTGACAATGTAATTAAAAGCTTCAAAATCAAGAAATTGCAAAATCCGACTCGAATGGGATAAAAAACCAATAAAAAACTGTGTATACCATTGAGTTTGATGCAAAAGAACAGAAAATTCTGCGAGAGAAGAAATATTTTTAATTACATTAACAAAAAAGTGTACGAGGCTAAAATTTCAGATTAGCATTATGTTAATAAGTGCATTTACGAAAACATTATTTCATATAACGCGTCGAAACTTGCACTGTTCCTCGACTGCATTACCCTACGCCTTCTCTGAAAACATGGAGGTATTATCCCTAATAATTATGAAAATATGTTGGTAATTGTTTCCGGTGACATTGTAATTAAAAGCTTCAAAATCAAAAAATTGCAAAATCCGACTCGAATGGGATAAAAAACCAATAAAAAACTGTGTATACCATTGAGTTTGATGCAAAAGAACAGAAAAATAAGCGAGAAAATGGGAATATGGAAATATGTTGGTAATTGTTTCCGGTGACAATGTAATTAAAAGCTTCAAAATCAAAAAATTGCAAAACTCCGACTCGAATGGGATAAAAAACCAATAAAAAACTTTGTATACCATTGAGTTTGATGCAAAGGAACAGAAAATTCTGCGAGAGAAGAAATATTTTTAATTACATTAACAAAAAAGTGTACGAGGCTAAAATTTCAGATTAGCATTATGTTAATAAGTGCATTTACGGAGAAGGTGTTTCATATAACGCGTCGAAACTTGCACTGTTCCTCGACAGCATTACCCTTCGCCTTCTCTGAAAACATGGAGGTATTATCCCTAATAATTATGAAAATATGTTGGTAATTGTTTCCGGTGACAATGTAATAAAAAGCTTCAAAATCAAAAAATTGCAAAACTCCGACTCGAATGGGATAAAAAACCAATAAAAAACTTGCACTATACCTTACAAGCAATACTCTACGCCTTTTCTGAAAAAATGGAGGTGATATCCGCATAACTGTTGAAGATATGGGTGTAAATGTCTACGGTGACTAAAGTAGCAAAGGGCTTCCAAATGAAATAAATGGTATCCATGGATACTTGAGATTGAACGGAGGATGGCGAAGGGAACTAATTTTTTGGATAGGCATAACTGGAATAAGTGCTGTTACAGACTAAGTAATCAAGTTTTAGTCGTGTAATTTGATGTGCAGGAAGAAGGTATATTTCTTAACCTACGCTGAAAGAATGGAAGTTATATCTGCATAAGATTCGAAAATATGTGGGTAATTGTTTCCGGTGCCAATATAATGAAAATCTTCAAAATCAAATAAATGCAAAACTTCGACTCTAATGGGATAAAAAACCATCAGAAAATTTGAATACCATTGAGTTTAATAAATTCTGCGAGAGAAGAAATATATTTACTTACATTAACAAAAGAGTGTACGAGGCAAAAATTTCAGATTAGCATTATGTTAATAAGTGCATTTACGGAAAAAGTATTTCATATAACGCGTCGATACTTGCACTGAAACTCAAAAGCAAAACTCTACGCCTTCTCTGAAAAAATAGAGGTGATATCCGCATAACTGTCGAAGATATGGGTGTAAATGTCCACGGTGACTAAATTAGCAAATGGCTTCCAAATGAAAGAAATGGTATCGATGGATACTTGAGATTGAACGGAGGATGGCGAAGGGAACTAATTTTTTGAATAGGCATGGAGGTAATATCCGCATAACTTTCGAAGATATGGGTGTAAATGCCCACGGAGACTAAATTAGAAAAAGGCTTTTAAATGAAAGAAATGTTATCCATGGTTACTTGATATTGAACATAGAATGTCTAAGGGATTTTATTTTTTGGATAGGCATAACTGGAATAAGTGCTGTTACAGACTAAGTACTAAAGGTTTGGTCGTGTAATTTGATGTTCAGGAATAAGGTATATTTTTTAACCTACCCTGAAAGAATGGAGGATATATCTGCATTAGATTCGAAAATATGTGGGTAATTGTTTCCGGAGCCAATATCATGAAAAGATTCAAAATCAAAAAAATGCAAAACTTTGACTCCAATAGGATAATAAACCATCAGAAAATTTGTATACTATTGAGTTTAATAAATAAGATCAGAAAAAAATGCGAGAGAAGAAATATTTTTACTTACATTAAAAAAAGAGTGTACGAGGCTAAAATTTCAGATTAGCATTATGTTAATAAGTTCATTTACGGAGAAAGTATTTCATATGACGCTTCGAAACTTGCACTGTTCCTCAACAGCATTACTCAACGCCTTCTGTGAAAACATGGAGGTAATATTCCCCATAATTATGAAACTATGTAGGTAATTGTTTCCGGTGATAATGTAATTAAAAGCTTCAAAATCAAAAAATTGCAAAATCCGACTCGAATGGGATAAAAAACCAATAAAAAACTGTGTATACCATTGAGATTGATGCAAAAGAACAGAAAAATAAGCGAGAGAAGAAATATTTTTACTTACGTTAACAAAAGAGTGCACGAGGCTAAAATTTCAGATTAGCATTATGTTAATAAGTGCATTCACGGAAAAAGTATTTCATATGACGCTTCGAAACTTGCACTGTTCCTCAACAGCATTACTCTACGCTTTCTGTGAAAACATGGCGGTTATATCCCTAATAATTATGAAAATATGTTGGTAATTGTTTCCGGTGACAATGTAATTAAAAGGTTCAAAATCAACAAATTGCAAAACTCCGACTCGAATGGGATAAAAAACCAAAAAAAAAATTTGTATACCATTGAGTTTGATGCAAAGGAACAGAAAATTCTGCGAGAGAAGAAATATTTGTACTTACATTAACAAAAGTGTGTACGAGGCTAAAATTTCAGATTAGCGTTATGTTAATTAGTGCACTTACGGAAAAAGTGTTTCATATAACGCGTCGAACCTTGCACTAAACCATACAAGCAATACTCTACGCCTTTTCTGAAAAAATGGAGGTGATATCCGCATAACTGTCGAAGATATCGTTGTAAATGTCTACGGTGACTAAAGTAGCAAAGGGCTTCCAAATGAAATAAATGGTATCCATGGATACTTGAGATTGAACGGAGAATGGCGAAGGGAACTAATTTTTTGGATAGGCATGGAGGTAATATCCGCATAACTATCGAAGATATGGGTGTAAATGCCTACGGTGACTAAATTAGAAAATGGCTTTTAAATGAAAGAAATGATATCCATGGTTACTTGAGATTGAACAGAGGATGTCGAAGGGAACTTATTTTTTGGATAGGCATAACTGGAATAAGTGCTGTTACAGACTAAGTAATCAAGTTTTAGTCGTGTAATTTGATGTGCAGAAACAAGGTATATTTCTTAACCTACCCTGAAAGAATGGCGGTTATATCTGCATAAGATTCGAAAATATATGGGTAATTGTTTCCGGTTCCGATATAATGAAAATCTTTAAAACCAAATAAATGCAAAACTTCGACTCTAATGGGATAAAAAACCATCAAAAAATTAATATACCATTGAGTTTAATAAATAAGAACAGAAAAATATGCGAGAGAAGAAATATTTATACTTACATTAACAAAAGAGTGTACGAGGCTAAAATTTCAGATAAGCATTATGTTAAGAAGTGCATTTACGTAGAAAGTATTTCATATGACGCTTCGAAACTTGCACTGTTCCTCAACAGCATTACTCTACGCCTTCTGTGATAACTTGTAGGTAATATCCCCATTATTTATTAAAATATGTTGTTAAATATTTCCGGTGACAATGTAATTAAAAGCTTCAAAGTCAGAAAAAAATGCAAAAATCCAACTCGAATGGGATAAAAAACCATCAAAAACTGTGTATACCATTAAGTTTAATGCAAAGGAACAGAAAATTCTGCGAGAGAGAGATATATTTACTTACATTAACAAAAGAATGTATGAGGCAAAATTTTCAGATTAGCATTATGTTAATAAGTGCATTTTCGGAAAAAGTATTTCATATAACGCGTCGATACTTGCACTGAAACTCAAAAGCAATACTCTTCGCCTTCTCTGAAACAATGGAGGTGATATCCGCATAACTGTCGAAGATATGGGTGTAAATGTCCACGGTGACTAAATTAGCAAATGGCTTCCAAATGAAAGAAATGGTATCGATGGATACTTGAGATTGAACGGAGGATGTCGAAGGGAACTTATTTTTTGGATAGGCATAACTGGAATAAGTGCTGTTACAGACTAAGTACTAAAGTTTTAGTCGTGTAATTTGATGTGCAGGAATAAGGTATATTTCTTAACCTACCCTGAAAGAATGGCGGTTATATCTGCATTAGATTCGAAAATATGTGGGTAATTGTTTCCGGAGCCAATATAATGAAAAGATTCAAAATCAAAAAAATGCAAAACTTTGACTCCAATAGGATAAAAAACCATCAGGAAATTTGTATACTATTGAGTTTAATAAATAGGAACAGAAAAATATGCGAGAGAAGAAATATTTTTACTAACATAAAAAAAGAGTGTACGAGGCTAAAATTTCAGATTAGCATTATATTAATAAGTGCATTTACGAAAACATTATTTCATATAACGCGTCGAAACTTGCACTGATCCTCAAAAGCATTACTCTACGCCTTCTGTGAAAGCATGGAGGTAATATCCCCGAAAATTCCAAAAATATGTTTGTAATTGTTTCCGGTGACAATGTAATTAAAAGCTTCAAAATCAAAAAATTGCAAAAATCCGACTCGAATGGGATAAAAAACCATCAAAACCTGTGTATACCATTGAGTTCAATGCAAAGGAACAGAAAAATTAGCGAGAGAGAAATATTTTTACATACATTAACAAAAGAGTGTACGAGACTAAAATTTCAGATTAGCATTATATTAATAAGTGCATTTACGAAAACATTATTTGATATAACGCGTCGAAACTTGCGCTGTTTATCAACAGCATTACTCTACGCCTTCTCTGAAAACAAAGAGGTAATATCCCCAATAATTATGAAAATATGTTGGTAATTGTTTCCGGTGACAATGTAATTAAAAGCTTCAAAATCAAAAAATTGCAAAATCCGACACCAATGGGATAAAAAACCAATAAAAAACTGTGTATACCATTGAGTTTGATGCAAAAGAACAGAAAAATAAGCGAGAGAAGAAATATTTTTACTTACATTAACAAAAGAGTGTACGAGGCTAAAATTTCAGATTAGCATTATGTTAATAAGTGCATTTACGGAAAAAGTATTTCATATGACGTTTCGAAACTTGCACTTTTCCTCAACAGCATTACTCTACGCCTTTTGTGAAAACATGGAGCTTATATCCCTAATAATTATGAAAATATGTTGGTAATTGTTTCCGGTGACAATGTAATAAAAAGCTTAAAAATCAAAAAATTGCAAAACTCCGACTCGAATGGGATAAAAAACCAATAAAAAACTTTGTATACCATTGAGTTTGATGCAAAGGAACAGAAAATTCTGCGAGAGAAGAAATATTTTTACTTACATTAACAAGAGAGTGTACGAGGCTAAAATTTCAGATTAGCATTATATTAATAAGTGCATTTACGAAAACATTATTTGATATAACGCGTCGAAACTTGCGCTGTTTATCAACAGCATTACTCTACGCCTTCTCTGAAAACAAAGAGGTAATATCCCCAATAATTATGAAAATATGTTGGTAATTGTTTCCGGTGACAATGTAATTAAAAGCTTCAAAATCAAAAAATTGCAAAATCCGACACCAATGGGATAAAAAACCAATAAAAAACTGTGTATACCATTGAGTTTGATGCAAAAGAACAGAAAAATAAGCGAGAGAAGAATTATTTTTACTTACATTAACAAAAGAGTGTACGAGGCTAAAATTTCAGATTAGCATTATGTTAATAAGTGCATTTACGGAAAAAGTATTTCATATGACGTTTCGAAACTTGCACTTTTCCTCTACAGCATTACTCTACACCTTTTGTGAAAACATGGAGCTTATATCCCTAATAATTATGAAAATATGTTGGTAATTGTTTCCGGTGACAATGTAATAAAAAGCTTAAAAATCAAAAAATTGCAAAACTCCGACTCGAATGGGATAAAAAACCAATAAAAAACTTTGTATACCATTGAGTTTGATGCAAAGGAACAGAAAATTCTGCGAGAGAAGAAATATTTTTACTTACATTAACAAAAGAGTGTACGAGGCTAAAATTTCAGATAAGCATTATGTTAAGAAGTGCATTTATTGCAGTTTATTTAGTGCAGTGAAGATATGGGTGTAAATGTCTACGGTGACTAAAGTAGCAAAGGGCTTCCAAATGAAATAAATGGTATCCATGGATACTTGAGATTGAACGGAGGATGGCGAAGGGAACTTATTTTTTGGATAGCCATGGAGGTAATATCCGCATAACTATCGAAGATATGGGTTTAAATGCCTACGGTGACTAAATAAGAAAAAGGCATTTAAAAGAAAGAAATGGTATCCATGGTTACTTGAGATTGAACA
Organism: Pyrrhosoma nymphula; assembly: GCA_963573305.1. NCBI lineage: Eukaryota > Metazoa > Arthropoda > Insecta > Odonata > Coenagrionidae > Pyrrhosoma > Pyrrhosoma nymphula. The sequence continues at coordinate 129,732,585 of OY754338.1, read as the reverse complement.
GAGGATGTCGAAGGGAACTAATTTTTTGGATAGGCATAACTGGAATAAGTGCTGCTACAGACTAAGTACTCAAGTTTTTGTCGTGTATTTGATGTGCAAGAATAATGTATATTTTTTAACCTACCCTGAAAGAATGGCGGTTATATCTGCATAAGATTCGAAAAAATGTGGGTAATTGTTTCCGGAGCCAATATAATGAAAAGCTTTAAAATCAAATAAATGCAAAACTTTGACTCGAATGGGATAAAAAACCATCAGAAAATTTGTATTCCATTGAGTTTAATAAATAAGAACAGAAAAATATGCGAGAGAATAAATATTTATACTTACATTAACAAAAGAGTGTACGAGGCTAAAATTTCAGATAAGCATTATGTTAAGAAGTGCATTTACGTAGAAAGTATTTCATATGACGCTTCGAAACTTGCACTGTTCCTCAACAGCATTACTCTACGCCTTCTGTGATAACTTGTAGGTAATATCCCCATTATTTTTTAAAATATGTTGTTAAATATTTCCGGTGACAATGTAATTAATAGCTTCAAAGTCAGAAAAAAATGCAAAAATCCAACTCGAATGGGATAAAAAACCATCAAAAACTGTGTATACCATTAAGTTTAATGCAAAGGAACAGAAAATTCTGCGAGAGAGAGATATATTTACTACCATTAACAAAAGAATGTATGAGGCAAAATTTTCAGATTAGCATTATGTTAATAAGTGCATTTTCGGAAAAAGTATTTCATATAACGCGTCGATACTTGCACTGAAACTCAAAAGCAATACTCTTTGCCTTCTCTGAAACAATGGAGGTGATATCCGCATAACTGTCGAAGATATGGGTGTAAATGTCCACGGTGACTAAATTAGCAAATGGCTTCCAAATAAAAGAAATGGTATCGATGGATACTTGAGATTGAACGGAGGATGTCGAAGGGAACTTATTTTTTGGATAGGCATAACTGGAATAAGTGCTGTTACAGACTAAGTACTAAAGTTTTAGTCGTGTAATTTGATGTGCAGGAATAAGGTATATTTCTTAACCTACCCTGAAAGAATGGCGGTTATATCTGCATTAGATTCGAAAATATGTGGGTAATTGTTTCCGGAGCCAATATAATGAAAAGATTCAAAATCAAAAAAATGCAAAACTTTGACTCCAATAGGATAAAAAACCATCAGGAAATTTGTATACTATTGAGTTTAATAAATAGGAACAGAAAAATATGCGAGAGAAGAAATATTTTTACTAACATAAAAAAAGAGTGTACGAGGCTAAAATTTCAGATTAGCATTATATTAATAAGTGCATTTACGAAAACATTATTTCATATAACGCGTCGAAACTTGCACTGATCCTCAAAAGCATTACTCTACGCCTTCTGTGAAAGCATGGAGGTAATATCCCCGAAAATTCCAAAAATATGTTTGTAATTGTTTCCGGTGACAATGTAATTAAAAGCTTCAAAATCAAAAAATTGCAAAAATCCGACTCGAATGGGATAAAAAACCATCAAAACCTGTGTATACCATTGAGTTCAATGCAAAGGAACAGAAAAATTAGCGAGAGAGAAATATTTTTACATACATTAACAAAAGAGTGTACGAGACTAAAATTTCAGATTAGCATTATATTAATAAGTGCATTTACGAAAACATTATTTGATAAAACGCGTCGAAACTTGCGCTGTTTATCAACAGCATTACTCTACGCCTTCTCTGAAAACAAAGAGGTAATATCCCCAATAATTATGAAAATATGTTGGTAATTGTTTCCGGTGACAATGTAATTAAAAGCTTCAAAATCAAAAAATTGCAAAATCCGACACCAATGGGATAAAAAACCAATAAAAAACTGTGTATACCATTGAGTTTGATGCAAAAGAACAGAAAAATAAGCGAGAGAAGAAATATTTTTACTTACATTAACAAAAGAGTGGACGAGGCTAAAATTTCAGATTAGCATTATGTTAATAAGTGCATTTACGGAAAAAGTATTTCATATGACGTTTCGAAACTTGCACTATTCCTCAACAGCATTACTCTACGCCTTTTGTGAAAACATGGAGCTTATATCCCTAATAATTATGAAAATATGTTGGTAATTGTTTCCGGTGACAATGTAATAAAAAGCTTAAAAATCAAAAAATTGCAAAACTCCGACTCGAATGGGATAAAAAACCAATAAAAAACTTTGTATACCATTGAGTTTGATGCAAAGGAACAGAAAATTCTGCGAGAGAAGAAATATTTTTACTTACATTAACAAAAGAGTGTACGAGGCTAAAATTTCAGATAAGCATTATGTTAAGAAGTGCATTTATTGCAGTTTATTTAGTGCAGTGAAGATATGGGTGTAAATGTCTACGGTGACTAAAGAAGCAAAGGGCTTCCAAATGAAATAAATGGTATCCATGGATACTTGAGATTGAACGGAGGATGGCGAAGGGAACTTATTTTTTGGATAGCCATGGAGGTAATATCCGCATAACTATCGAAGATATGGGTTTAAATGCCTACGGTGACTAAATAAGAAAAAGGCATTTAAAAGAAAGAAATGGTATCCATGGTTACTTGAGATTGAACAGAGGATGTCGAAGGGAACTAATTTTTTGGATAGACATAACTGGAATAAGTGCTGTTACAGACTAAGTACTCAAGTTTTAGTCGTGTATTTGATGTGCAGGAATAATGTATATTTTTTAACCTACCCTGAAAGAATGGCGGTTATTTCTCCATAAGATTCGAAAATTTTCGGGTAATTGTATCCGGAGCCAATATAATAAAAGCTTCAAAATCAAATAAATGCGAACCTTTGACTCGAATGGGATAAAAAACCATCTGAAAATTTGAATACCATTGAGTTTAATAAATAGGAACAGAAAAATATGCGAGAGAAGAAATATTTTTACATTAACAAAAGAGTGTACGATGCTAAAATTTCAGATTAGCATTATATTAATATGTGCATTTACGAAAACATTATTTCATATAACGCGTCGAAACTTGCACTGATCCTCAACAGCATTACTCTACGCCTTTTGTAAAAGAATAGAGGTAATATCCCCGAAAATTCCGAAAATATGTTGGTAATTGTTTCCGGTCACAATGTAATTAAAAGCTTCAAAATAGAAAAATAGCAAAAATCCGACTCGAATGGTTGATAAAAAACCATCAAAAACTGTGTGGATACCATTAAGTTTGATGCAAAGGAACAGAAAAATTAAGCGAGAGTAGAAATACTTTTACTTACATTAACAAAAGAGTGTACAAGGCTAAAATTTCAGATTAGCATTATGTTAATAAGTGCATTTACGGAGAAAGTATTTCATGTGACGTTTCGAAACTTGCACTGTTCCTCAACAGCATTACTCAACGCCTTCTGTGAAAACATGGAGGTAATATTCCCCATAATTATGAAAATATGTTTGTAATTGTTTCCGGTAACAATGTAATTAAAAGCTTCAAAATCAAAAAATTTGCAAAACTCCGACTCGAATGGGAAAAAAAACCATCACAAAATGTGTATACCATATAGTTGGATGCATAGGAATAGAAAAATAAGCGAGAGAAGAAATATTTTTACTTACATTAACAAAAGAGTGTACGAGGCAAAAATTTCAGATTAGCATTATGTTAATAAGTGCATTTACAGAAAAGGTATTTCATATAACGCGTCGATACTTGCACTTAACCTTCAAAGCAATACTCTACGCATTTTCTGAAACAATGGAGGTGATTTCTGCATAACTGTCGAAGATATGGGTGTAAAAGTCTACGGTGACTAAAGTAGCAAAGGGCTTCCAAATGAAAGAAATGGTATCTCTGGATACTTGAGATTGAACGGAGGATGGCGAAGAAAATTAAATTTTTGGATAGGCATGGAGGTAATATCCGCATAACTAACGAAGATATGGGTGTAAATGCCTACGGTGACTAAATTAGAAAAAGGCTTTTAAATGAAAAAAATGGTATCCATGGTTACTTGAGATTGAACACAGGATGGCTAAGGGAACTTATTTTTTGGATAGGCATAACTGGAATAAGTGCTGTTACAGACTAAGTACTCGAGGTTTAGTCGTGTAATTTGATGTGCAGGAATAAGGTATATTTCTTAACCTACCCTGTAAGAATGGCGGTTATATCTGCATAAGATTCGAAAATTTGTGGGCAATTGTGCATTTACGGAGAAAGTATTTCATGTGACGTTTCGAAACTTGCACTGTTCCTCAACAGCATTACTCTACGCCTTCTGTTAAAACATGGAGGTAATATCCCCAATAATTATGAAAATATGTTGGTAATTGTTTCCGGTGACAATGTAATTAAAAGCTTCAAATTCAAAAAATTGCAAAAATCCGACTCGAATGTGATAAAAAACAAAAAAAAACAATGTATACCATTGAGTTTGATGCAAAGGAACAGAAAAATAAGCGAGAGAAGAAATATTTTTACTTACATTAACAAAAGAGTGTACGAGGCAAAAATTTCAGATTAGCATTATGTTAATAAGTGCATTTAGGGAAAAGGTATTTCATATAACGCGTCGATACTTGCACTAAACCTTCGAAGCAATACTCTACGATATTTCTGAAAAAATGGAGGTGATTTCCGCATAACTGTCGAAGATATGGGTATATAAGTCTACGGGGACTAAAGTAGCAAAGGGCTTCCAAATGAAAGAAATGGTATCCATGGATACTTGAGATTGAACGGAGGATGGCAAAGGGAATTAAATTTTTGGATAGGCATGGAGGTAATATCCGAAAAACTATCGAAGATATGGGTGTAAATGCCTACGGTGACTAAATTAGAAAAAGGCTTTTAAATGAAAGAAAGGGTATCCATGGTTACTTGAGATTGAACAGAGGATGTCGAAGGGGACTTATTTTTTGGATAAGCATAACTGGAATAAGTGCTGTTACAGACTAAGTACTCAAGGTTTAGTCGTGTAATTTGATGTGCAGGAACAAGGTATATTTCTTAACCTACCCTGAAAGAATCGCGGTTACATCTGCATAAGATTCGAAAATATGTGGGTAATTGTTTCCGGTGCCAATATAATGAAAAGCTTCAAAATCAAATAAATGCAGTACTTCGACTCGAATGGGATAAAAAATCATCAGAAAATTTGTATACCATTGAGTTTAATAAATAGGAACAGAAAGATATGCGAGAGAAAAATATTTTTACTTTCATTAACAAAAGAGTGTACGATGCAAAAATTTCAGATTAGCATTATGTTAATAAGTGCATTTAAGGAAAAGGTATTTCATATAACGCGTCGACACTTGCACTGAACCTCAACCGCAATACTCTACGCCTTCTCTGAAAACATGGAGGTGATATCCGCATAACTGTCGAAGATATGGGTGTAAATGTCTACGGTGACTAAATTAGCAAAGGGCTTCCAAATGAAAGAAATGGTATACATGGATACTAGAGATTGTACGGAGGATGGCGAAGGGAACTAATTTTTTGGATAGGCATGGAGGTAATATCCGCATTACTATCGAAAATATGGGTGTAAATGCCTACGGTGACTAAATTAGAAAATGGAATTTAAATGAAAGAAATGGTATCCATGGTGACTTGAGATTGAACAGAGGATGGCTAAGGGAACTTATTTTTTGGATAGGCATAACTGGAATAAGTGCTGCTACAGTCTTAGTACTCAAGGTTTAGTCGTGTAATTTGTTGTGCAGGAACAAGGTATATTTCTTATCCTACCCTGAAAGAATGGCGGTTATATCTGCATAAGATTCGAAAATTTGTCGGTAATTGTTTCCGGAGCCAGTAAAATGATAAGCTTCAAAATCAAATAAATGCAAAACTTTGACTCGAATGGGATAAAAAACCATCAAAAAAAGTGTATACCATTGAGTTTAATAAAAAGGAACTGAAAAAAATGCGAGATAAGAAATATTTTTACTTACATTAACAAAAGAGTGTACGAGGCTAAAATTTCAGATTAGCATTATATTATTAAGTGCATTTACGAAAATATTATTTCATATTACGCTTCGAAACTTGCACTGTTCCTCAACAGCATTACTCTACGCCTTCTGTGAAAACATGGAGGTAATATCCCCAAAAATTATGAAAATATGTTGGTAATTGTTTCCGGTGACAATGTAATTAAAAGCTTCAAAATCAAAAAAATGAAAACTCAAACTCGAATGGGAAAAAAACCATAAAAAAATGTGTACACCATTGAGTTTCATGCATAGGAACAGTTAAATAAGCGAGAGAAGAAATATTTTTTCTTACATTAACAAAATGTGTACGAGGCTAAAATTTCAGATTAACATTATATTAATTAGTGCATTTACGAAAAATTTATTTTATATAACACGTCTAAACTAGCACTGATCCTCAACAGCATTACTCTACGCCTTCTGTGAAAGCATGGAGGTAATATCCCCGAAAATTCCGAATATATGTTGGTAATTGTTACCGGTGACAATGTAATTAAAAGCTTCAAAATCAAAAAATTGCAAAACTCCGACTCGAATGTGAAAAAAAACCATCAAAAAATGTGTATACCATTGAGTTTGATGCAAAAAAGCAGAAAAATAAGCGAGAGAAAAATATTTTAACTTACATTAACAAAAGAGTGTACGAGGCTAAAATTTCAGATCAGCATTATGTTAATAAGTGAATTTACGGAGAAAGTATATCATATGACGCTTCGAAACTTGCACTGTTCCTCAACAGCATTACTCTACGCCTTCTGTGAAAACATGGAGGTAATATCCCCAATAATTATGAAAATATGTTGGTAGTTGTTTCCGGTGAAAATGTAATTAAAAGCTTCAAAATCAAAAAATTGCAAAACTCCGACTCGAATAGAAAAAAAACCTCAAAAAATGTGTATACCATTGAGGTTGATGCATAGGAAAAGAAAAATAAGCGAGAGAAGAAATATTTTTACTTACATTAACAAAAGAGTGTACGAGGCAAAAATTTTTTAGATTAAATTATGTTAATAAGTTCATTTACGGAAAAAGTATTTCATATAACGCGTCGATACATACACTGAACCTCAAAAGCAATACTCTACGCCTTCTTTGAAATAATGGAGGTGATATGCGCATAACAGTCGAAGATATGGGTGTAAATGCCTACGGTGACTAAATTAGAAAAAGGCTGTTAAATGAAAGAAATGGTATCCATGGTTACTTGAGATTGAACAGAGGATGGGGAAGGGAACTTATTTTTTGGATAGGCATAACTGGAATAAGTGCTGTTACAGACTAAGTACTCAAGGTTTAGTCGTGTAATTTGATGTGCAGGAACAAGGTATATTTTTTATCCTACCCTGAAAGAATGGCGGTAATATCTGCATAAGATTCGAAAATATGTGGGTAATTGTTTCCGGTGCCAATATAATGAAAAGCTTTAAAATCAAATAAATGCAAAACTTCGACTCGAAAGGGATAAAAAACCATCAGAAATTGTGTATGCCATTGAGTTTAATAAATAAAAACAGAAAAATATGCGAGAGAAGAAATATTTTTACTTACATTAACAAAAGAGTGTACGAGGCTAAAATTTCAGATTAGCATTATGTTAATACGTTCATTTACGGAGTAAGTATTTCATATGACGCTTCAAAACTTGCACTGTTCCTCAACAGCATTACTCTACGCCTTTTGTAAAAACATGGAGGTAATATCCCCAATAATTATGAAAGAATGTTGGTAATTGTTTCCCGTGACAATGTAATTAAAAGCTTCAAAATCAAATAATTGCAAAACTCCGTCTCGAATGGGAAAAAAACCATCAAAAATGTGTATACCATTGAGTTTGATGCATAGGAACAGAAAAATAAGCGAGAGAAGAAATATTTTTAGTTACATTAACAAAAGAGTGTACGAGGCTAAAATTTCAGATTAGCATTATATTAATAAGTGCATTTACGAAAAATTAATTTCATATAACGCGTCTAAACTTGCACTGATCTTCAAGAGCATTACTCTACGCCTTCTGTGAAAGCATGGAGGTAATATCCCCGAAAATTCCGAAAATATGTTGGTAATTGTTTCCGGTGACAATGTAATTAAAAGCTTCAAAATCAAAAAATTGCAAAATCCGACTCGAATGGGATAAAAAACCAATAAAAAACTGTGTATACCATTGAGATTGATGCAAAAGAACAGAAAAATAAGCGAGAGAAGAAATATTTTTACTTACGTTAACAAAAGAGTGCACGAGGCTAAAATTTCAGATTAGCATTATGTTAATAAGTACATTCACGGAAAAAGTATTTCATATGACGCTTCGAAACTTGCACTGTTCCTCAACAGCATTACTCTACGCTTTCTGTGAAAACATGGCGGTTATATCCCTAATAATTATGAAAATATGTTGGTAATTGTTTCCGGTGACAATGTAATTAAAAGGTTCAAAATCAACAAATTGCAAAACTCCGACTCGAATGGGATAAAAAACCAATAAAAAACTTTGTATACCATTGGGTTTGATGCAAAGGAACAGAAAATTCTGCGAGAGAAGAAATATTTGTACTTACATTAACAAAAGTGTGTACGAGGCTAAAATTTCAGATTAGCGTTATGTTAATAAGTGCACTTACGGAAAAAGTGTTTCATATAACGCGTCGAACCTTGCACTAAACCATACAAGCAATACTCTACGCCTTTTCTGAAAAAATGGAGGTGATATCCGCATAACTGTCGAAGATATCGTTGTAAATGTCTACGGTGACTAAAGTAGCAAAGGGCTTCCAAATGAAATAAATGGTATCCATGGATACTTGAGATTGAACGGAGAATGGCGAAGGGAACTAATTTTTTGGATAGGCATGGAGGTAATATCCGCATAACTATCGAAGATATGGGTGTAAATGCCTACGGAGACTAAATTAGAAAAAGGCTGTTAAATGAAAGAAATGGTATCCATGGTTACTTAAAATTGAACAGAGGATGGGGAAGGGAACTTATTTTTTGGATAGGCATAACTGGAATAAGTGCTGTTACAGACTAAGTACTCAAGGTTTAGTCGTGTAATTTGATGTGTAGGAACAAGGTATATTTCTTATCCTACCCTGAAAGAATGGCGGTTATATCTGCATAAGATTCGAAAATATGTGGGTAAATGTTTCCGGTTCCAATATAATGAAAAGCTTCAAAATCAAATAAATGCAAAAACATCGACTCGAAAGGGATAAAAAAAACAATCAGAAAATGTGTATACCATTGAGTTTAACAAATAGGAACAGAAAAATATGCGAGAAAAGAAATATTTTTACTAACATTAACAAAAGAGTGTACGAGGCTAAAATTTCAGTTTAGTATTATATTAATAAGTGCATTTACGGAAAACGTATTTCATATAACGCGTCGAAACCTGCACTGATCCTCAACAGCATTACTCTACGCCTTCTGTGAAAGCATGGAGGTAATATCCCCGAAAATTCCGAATATATGTTGGTAATTGTTTCCGGTGACAATGTAATTAAAAGCTTCAAAATCAAAAAATTGAAAAACTCCGACTCGAATGGGAAAAAAAACCATCAAAAAATGTGTATACTATTGAGTTTGATGCAAAGGAACAGAAAAATAAGCGAGAAAAAAATAATTTTACTTACATTAACAAAAGAGTGTACGAGGCTAAAATTTCAGATAAGCATTATAATAATAAGTGCAACTACGGAGAAAGTATTTCATATGACGCTTCGAAACTTGCACTGTTCCTCAAGAACATTACTTTACGGCTTCTGTGTAAACATAGAGGTAATATCCCCTATAATAATGAAAATATGTTGGTAATTGTTTCCGGTGATAATGTAATTAAAAGCTTCAAAATCAAAAAAATTGCAAAACTCCGGCTCGAATGGGAAATAAAACCATCAAATATGTGTAGAGCATTGAGTTTGATGCATATGAACAGAAAAATAAGCGAGAGAAGAAATATGTTTACTTACATTAACAAAAGAGTGTACGAGGCAAAAATTTCAGATCAGAATTATGTTAATAAGTTCATTTACGGAAAAAGTATTTCATATTACGCGTCGATACTTACACTGTACCTCAAAAGCAATACTCTACGCCTTCTGTAAAATAATAATGGAGATGATATCCGCATAACAGTCGATGATATGGGTGTAAATGTCTACGGTGACTAAATTAGCAAAGGGCTTCCAAATGAAAGAAATGGTATCCATGGATACTTGAGATTGGACGGAGGATGGCGAAGGGAACTAATTTTTTGGATAGGCATGGAGGTATTATCCGCATAACTATCGAAGATATGGGTGTAAATGCCTACGGTGACTAAATTAGAAAAAGGCTTTTAAATGAAAGAAATGGTATCCATGGTTACATGAGATTGAACAGAGGATGGGGAAGGGAACTTATTTTTTGGATAGGCATAACTGGAATAAGTGCTGTTACAGACTAAGTACTCAAGGTTTAGTCGTGTAATTTGATGTGCAGGAATAAGGTTTATTTCTTAACCTACCTAAAAGAAAGGCGGTTATATCTGCACAATATTCGAAAATAGGTGGGTAATTGTATCCGGAGCCAATATAATGAAAAGCTTTAAAATCAAATAAATGAAAAACTTTGACTCGAATGGGATAAAAAACCATCAGAAAATTTGTATACCATTGAGTTTAATAAATAGGAAAAGAAAAATATGCCAGAGAAGAAATATTTATACTTATATTAACAAAAGAGTGTACCAGGCTAAAATTTCAGATTAGCATTATGATAATAAGTGCATTTACGGAGAAAATATTTCATATGACGCTTCGAAACTTGAACTGTTCCTCAACAGCAGTACTCTACGCCATCTGTGAAAACATAGGGGTAATATCCACAATAATTATGAAAATATGTTTGTAATTGTTTCCGGTGACAATGTAATTAAAAGCTTCAAATCAAAAAATTTCGAATATCCGATCCAAATGGGATAAAAAACCATCAAAAACTGTGTATGCCATTGAGTTTGATGCAAAAGAACAGAAAGATCTGCGAGAGAAGAAATATTTTTACTTACATTAACAAAAGAGAGTACGAGGCTAAAATTTCAGATTAGCATTATGTTAAAAAGTGCATTTACGGCAAAGTATTTCATTAGACGCTTCGGAAATTGCACTGTTCCTCAACAGCATTATTCTACGCCTTCTGTGATAACATGGAGGTAATATCCCTAATAAGTATGAAAATATGTTGGTAATTGTTTCCGGTGACAATGTAATTAAAAGCTTCAAAATAAAAAAATTGCAAAAATCCGACTCGAATGGGATAAAAATCCATCAAAAACTGTGTATACCACGGAGTTTGACCCAAAGGAACAGAAAATTCTGCGAGAGATGAAATATTTTTACTTACATTAACAAAAGAGTGTACGAAGCTAAAATTGCAGATTAGCATTATGGTAATATGTTCATTTACAAAAAAAACGTATTTCATATAACGCGTCGATACTTGCACTAAACCTCAAAATGAATACTCTACGCCATCTCGGAAAAAATGGAGGTGATATCCGCATAACTGTCGAAGATATGGGTGTAAATGTCTACGGTGACTAAATTAGCAAAGGGCTTCCAAATGAAAGAAATAGGATCCATGGATACTTGAGATTGAACGGAGGATGGCGAAGGGAACTAATTTTTTGGATAGGCATGGAGGTAAATTCCGCATAACTATCTAAGATATGGGTGTAAATGCCTACGGTGACTAAATTAGAAAAAGGCTTTTAAATGAAAGAAATGGTATCCATGGTTACTTGAGATTAAACAGAGGACAGCGAAGGGAACTTATTTTTTGGATAGGCATAACTGGAATAAGTGCTGTTACAGACTAAGTACTCAAGGTTAAGTCGTGTTATTTGATGTGCAGGAATAAGGTATATTTCGTAACCTACCCTGAAAGAATGGCGGTTATATCTGCATAAGATTCGAAAATATATGGGTAATTGTTTCCGGAGCCAATATAATGAAAAGCTTCAAAATCAAATAAATGCACAACTTTGATTCGAATAGCATAAAAAACCATCAGAAAATTTGTATACCATTGAGTTTAATAAATAGAAACAGAAAAATATGCGAGAGAAGAAATATTTGTACTTACATTAACAAAAGAGTTTACGAGGTTAAATTTAAGATTAGCATTATCTTAATAAGTGCATTTACGAAAAAATTATTTCCTAAAACGCGTAGAAACCTGCACTGATCGTCAACAGCATTACTCTACGCCTTCTGTGAAAGCATGGAGGTAATATTCCCAAAAATTCCGAAAATATGTTGGTAATTGTTTCCGGAGACAATGTAATTAAAAGCTTCAAAATCAAAAAATTGCAAAAATCCGACTCGAATGGGATAAAAAACCATCAAAAACTGTGTATACCATTGAGTATGATGCAAAGGAACTGAAAATTCTGCGAGAGAAGAAATATTTTTACTTACATTAACAAAAGAGTCTACGAGGCTAAAATTTCAGATTAGCATTATGTTAATAAGTGCACTTACGGAAGCATTATTTCATATAACGCGTCGATACTTGCACTGAACCTCAAAACCAATGCTCTACGCCTTCTCTGAAAAACTGGAGGTGATATCGCCATAGCTGTCGAAGATATGGGTGTAAATGTCTACGGTGACTAAATTAGCAAAGGGTTTCAAAATGAAAGAAATGGTATCCATGGATACTTGAGATTGAACGGAGGATAGCGAAGGGAACTAATTTTTTGGATAGGCATGGAGGTAAATTCCGCATAACTATCGAAGATATGGGTGTAAATGCCTACGGTGACTAAATTAGAAAAAGGCATTTAAATGAAAGAAATGGTATCCATGGTTACTTGAGATTGAACAGAGGATGTCGAAGGGAACTTATTTTTTGGATAGGCATAACTGGAATAAGTGCTGTTACAGACTGGGTACTCAAGATTTAGTCGTGTAATTTGATGTGCAGGAACAAGGTATATTTCTTAACCTACCCTGAAAGAATGGCGGTTATATCTGCATAAGATTCGAAAATATGTTGGTAAATGTTTCCGGTGCCAATATAATTAAAAGCTTCAAAATCAAATAAATGCAAAACTTCGACTCGAATGGGATAAAAAACCATCAGAAAATGTGTATACTATTGAGTTTAATAAACAGGAACAGAAAAATATGCGAGAGAAGAAATATTTTTACTTACATTAACAAAAGAGTGTACGAGGCTAAAATTAAGGATTAGCATTATATTAATTAGTGCATTTACGGAAAAAGTATTTCATAAAAGGCGTCGAAACATGCACTGATCCTCAACAGTATTACTCTACGCCTTCTGTAATAGCATGGAGGAAATATCCCCGAAAATTCCGAAAATAGGTTGGTAATTGTTTCCGGTGACAATGTAATTAAAAGCTTCAGAATCAAAATATTGCAAAAATCTGACTCGAATGGGATAAAAAACCATCAAAAACTGTGTATACCATTGAGTTTGATGCAAAAGAACAGAAAAATAAGCGAGAAAAGAAATATCTTTACTTACATTAACAAAAGAGTGTACGAGGCTAAAATTTCAGATTAGCATTATGTTAATAGGTGCATTTACGAAGAAAGTATTTCATATGACGCTTCGAAACTTGCACTGTTCCTCAACAGCATTACTCTACGCCTTCTGTGAAAACATGGAGGTAATATTTCCAATAATTAAGAAAATATGTTGGTAAATGTTTCCGGTGACAATGTAATTAAAAGCTTCGAAATAAGAAAATTGCAAAACTCCGACTCGAATGGGATAAAAAACCATCAAAAACTGTGTATACCATTTAGTTTGATGCAAAGGAACAGAAAATTTTGCGAGAGAAGAAATATTTTTACTTACATTAACAAAAGAGTGTACGAGGCTAAAATTTCAGATTAGCATTATGTTAGTAAGTGCATTTACGGAGACAGTATTCCATATGACGCTTCGAAACTTGCACTGATCCTCAACAGCATTAATCTACGCCTTCTGTGAAATCATGGAGGTAATATCCCCAATAATTATGAAAATATGTTGGTAATTGTTTCCGGTGACAATGTAATTAAAAGCTTCAAAATCAAAAAATTGCAAAACTCAGACTCGAATGGGAAAAAAACCATCAAAAAATGAGTATAGCATTGAGTTTAATGCATAGGAACAGAAAAACAAGCGAGAGAAGAAATATTTTTAAATACATTAACAAAAGAGTGTACGAGGCAAAAATTTCAGATTAGCATTATGTTAATAGGTGCATTTACGGAGAAAGTATTTCATATAACGCGTCGATACTTGCACCTAACCTCAAAAGCAATAGTCTACGCCTTCTCTGAAAATATATAGGTGATATCCGCATAACTGTCGAAGATATGGGTGTAAATGTCTACGGTGACTAAATTAGCAAAGGGCTTCCAAATGAATGAAATGGTATTCATGGATACTTGAGATTGAACAGAGGATGTCGAAGAGAACTTATTTTTTGGATAGGCATAACTGGATTAAGTGCTGTTAAGGACAAAGTATCCAAGGTTTAGTCTTGTAATTTGATCAGCAGGAACAAGGTATATTTCTTAACCTACCCCGGAAGAATGGCGGTTATATCTGCATAAGATTCGGAAATATATGGGTAATTGTTTCCGGTGCCAATATAATGAAAGCTTCAAAATCAAATAAATGCAAAACTTCGACTCGAATGGGATAAAAAACCATCAGAAAATGTGTATACTATTGTGTTTAATAAATAGGAACAGAAAAATATGCGAGAGAAGAAATATTTTTACTTACATTAACAAATGAGTGTACGAGGCTAAAATTTAAGATTAGCATTATATTAATAAGTGCATTTACGGAAAAATTATTTCATACAACGCGTCGAAACTTGCACTGATCCTCAACCTCATTACTCTACACCTTCTATGAAAGCATGGAAGTAATATCCATGAAATTTCCGAAAATATGTTGGTAATTGTTTCCGGTGACAATGTAAGTAAAACCTTCAAAATCAAAAAAATTGCAAAATTCCGACTCGAATGAGATAAAAAACCATCAGAACTGTGTATATTATTGAGTTTGATGCAAAGGAACAGAAAATTCTGCGAGAGAAGAAATATTTTTACTTACATTAACAAAAGAGTGTACGAGGCTAAAATTTCAGACTAGCATTATATTAATAAGTGCATTTACGAGGAAAGTATTTCATATGACGCTTCGAAACTTGCACTGTTCCTCATAAGCATTACTCTACGCCTTCTGTGAAAACATGGAGGTAATATCCCCAATATACATGAAAATATGTTGGTAATTGTTTCCGGTGACAATGTAATTAAAAGCTTCAAAATCAAAAAATTGCAAATATCCGACTCGAATGGGATAAAAAACCATCAAAAACTGTGTATACCATTGAGCTTGATGCAAAGGAACAGAAGAATAAGCGACAGAAGAAATATTTTTACTTACATTAACAAAAGAGTGTACGAGGCTAAAATTTCAGATTAGCATTATGTTAATAAGTGCATTTACGGAGAACATATTTCATATGACGCTTCGAAACTTGCACTGTACCTCAACAGCCTTACTCTACGCCTTCTGTGAAAACATGAAAGTAAAATCCCCAATAATTATGAAAATATGTTGGTAATTGTTTCCGGTGAAAATGTAATTAAAAGCTTCAAAATCAAAAAATTGCAAAAATCCGACTCGAATGGGATAAAAAACCATCAAAAACTGTGTATACCCTTAAGCTTGATGCAAAAGAACAGAAAAATAAGCGAGAGAAGAAATATTTTTACTTACATTAACAAAAGAGTGTAAGAGTCAGATTAGCATTATGTTAATAAGTGCATTTACGGAGAAAATATTTCATATGACGCTTCAAAACTTGCACTGTTCCTCAACAGCATTACTCTACGCCTTCTGTGAAAACATGAAAGTAATATCCCCAATAACTATGAAAATATGTTGGTAATTGTTTCCGGTGACAATGTAATTAAAAGCTTCAAAATCAAAAAAATTGCAAAAATCAGACTGGAATGGGATAAAAAACCATCAAAAACTGTGTATACCATTGAGTTTGATGCAAAGGAACAGAAAATTCTGCGAGAGAAGAAATATTTTTACTTACATTAACAAATGAGTGTACGAGGCTAAAATTTCAGATTAGCATTATGTTAATAAGTGCATTTACGGAGAAAGTATTTCATTTGACGCTTCGAAACTTGCACTGTTCCTCAACAGCATTATTCTACGCCTTCTGTGAAAACATGGAGGTAATATCCCTAATAAGTATGAAAATATGTTGGTAATTGTTTCCGGTGACAATGTAATTAAAAGCTTCAAATTAAAAAATTGCAAAAATCCAACTCGAATGGGATAAAAAACCATCAAAAACTGTGTATACCATTGAGTTAGATGCAAAGGAACAGAAAATTCAGCGAGAGAAGAAATATTTTTACTTACATTAACATAGCGTGTACGAGGCTAAAATTTCAGATTAGCATTATGTTAATAAGTGCATTTACGGAGAACGTATTTCATATGACGCTTCGAAACTTGCACTGTTCCTCAACAGCATTAATCTACGCCTTCTGTGAAAACATGGAGGTAATATGCCCAATAATTATGAAAATATGTTGGTAATTGTTTCCGGTGACAATGTAATTAAAAGTTTCAAAATCAAAAAAATTGCAAAAATCCGACTCGAATGGGATTAAAAATACATTAAGAACTGTGTATACAATTGTGTTTGATGCAAAACAACGGTAAATTCTGCGAGAGAAGACATATTTTTACTTACATTAACAAAAGAGTGTACGAGGCTAAAATTTCACATTAGAATTATGATAATAAGTGCATTTACGGAGAAAGTATATCATATGACGCTTCGAAACTTGAACTGTTCCTCAACAGCATTACTCTACGCCATCTGTGAAAACATAGAGGTAATATCCACAATAATTATGAAAATATGTTGGTAACTGTTTCCGGTGACAATGTAATTAAAAGCTTCAAAAACAAAAAATTGCAAAAATTCGACTCGAATGGGATAAAAAACGATCAAAAACTGTGTATACCATTGAGCTTGAGCAAAGGAACAGAAAAAAAAAAGCAAGAGAAGAAATATTTTTACTTACATTAACAAAATAGTGTACGAGGCTAAAATTTCAGATTAGCATTATGTTAATAAGTGCATTTACGGAAAAAGTATTACAAGTAACGCGTCGATACTTGCACCGAACCACAAAAGCAATTCTCTATGCCTTCTCTGAAAAAATGGAGGTGATATCTTCATAACTGTCGAAGATATGGGTGTAAATGTCTACGGTGACTTAATTAGCAAAGGGCATCCATATGAAAGAAATGGTATCCATGGATACTTGAGATTGAACGGAGGATGGCGAAGGGAACTAGTTTTTTGGATAGGCATGGAGGTAATATCCACATAACTATCGAAGATATGGGTGTAAATGCCTACGGTGACTAAATTAGAAAAAGGTTTTAAAATGAAAGAAATGGTATCCATGGTTACTTGAGATTGAACAGAGGATGTCGAAGGGAACTTATTTTTTGGATAGGCATAACTGGATTAAGTGCTGTTACAGACGAAGTACTCAAGGTTAAGTCGTGTAATTTGAAGTGCAGGAATAAGGTAAATTTCTTAACCTACCCTAAAAGAATGGCGGTTATATCTGCATAATAATCGAAAATAGGTGGGTAATTGTTTCCGGAGCCAATAT
Organism: Pyrrhosoma nymphula; assembly: GCA_963573305.1. Classification (NCBI taxonomy): domain Eukaryota; kingdom Metazoa; phylum Arthropoda; class Insecta; order Odonata; family Coenagrionidae; genus Pyrrhosoma; species Pyrrhosoma nymphula. Next base: position 129,714,872 of record OY754338.1, on the reverse strand, counting down.
AATGAAAAGCTTGAAAATAAATTAAATGTAAAACTTCGACTCGAATGGGATAAAAAACCATCAGAAAATTTGTATACCATTGAGTTTAATAAATACGAACAGAAAAATATGCGAAAGAAAAAGTATTTTTACTTACATTATCAAAAGAGTGTACAAGGCTAAAATTTCAGATTAGCATTATATTAATAAGTGCATTTACGAAAACATTATTTCATATAACGCGTCGAAACTTGCACTAATCCTCAACAGCATTACTCTACGCCTTCTGTGAAAGCATGGAGGTATTATCCATGAAAATTCCGAAAATATGTTGGTAATTGTTTCCGGTGACAATGTAAGTAAAACCTTCAAAATCAAAAAAATTGCAAAAATCCGACTCGAATGAGATAAAAAACCATCAAAACTGTGTATATTATTGAGTTTGATGCAAAGGAACAGATAATTCTGCGAGAGAAGAAATATTTTTACTTACATTAACAAAAGATTGTACGAGGCTAAAATTTCAGACTAGCATTATATTAATAAGTGCATTTACGGAGAAAGTATTTCATATGACGCTTCAAAACGTGCACTGATCATCATGAGCATTACTCTACGCCTTCTGTGAAAACATGGAGGTAATAACCCCAATTATTTTGAAAATATGTTGGTAATTGTTTCCGGTGACAATGTAATTAAAAGCTTCAAATTCAAAAAATTGCAAAAATCCGACTCGAATGGGATAAAAAACCATCAAAAACTGTGTATACCATTGAGCTTGATGCAAAGGAACAGAAAATTCTGCGAGAGATGAAATATTTTTACTTACATTAACAAAAGAGTGTACGAAGCTAAAATTGCAGATTAGCATTATGGTAATATGTTCATTTACAAAAAAAACGTATTTCATATAACGCGTCGATACTTGCACTAAACCTCAAAATCAATACTCTACGCCATCTCGGAAAAAATGGAGGTGATATCCGCATAACTGTCGAAGATATGGGTGTAAATGTCTACGGTGACTAAATTAGCAAAGGGCTTCCAAATGAAAGAAATAGGATCCATGGATACTTGAGATTGAACGGAGGATGGCGAAGGGAACTAATTTTTTGGATAGGCATGGAGGTAAATTCCGCATAACTATCGAAGATATGGGTGTAAATGCCTACGGTGACTAAATTAGAAAAAGGCTTTTAAATGAAAGAAATGGTATCCATGGTTACTTGAGATTAAACAGAGGACAGCGAAGGGAACTTATTTTTTGGTTAGGCATAACTGGAATAAGTGCTGTTACAGACTAAGTACTCAAGGTTTAGTCGTGTTATTTGATGTGCAGGAATAAGGTATATTTCGTAACCTACCCTGAAAGAATGGCGGTTATATCTGCATAAGATTCGAAAATATATGGGTAATTGTTTCCGGAGCCAATATAATGAAAAGCTTCAAAATCAAATAAATGCACAACTTTGATTCGAATAGCATAAAAAACCATCAGAAAATTTGTATACCATTGAGTTTAATAAATAGAAACAGAAAAATTTGCGAGAGAAGAAATATTTGTACTTACATTAACAAAAGAGTTTACGAGGTTAAATTTAAGATTAGCATTATCTTAATAAGTGCATTTACGAAAAAATTATTTCCTATAACGCGTAGAAACCTGCACTGATCGTCAACAGCATTACTCTACGCCTTCTGTGAAAGCATGGAGGTAATATTCCCAAAAATTCCGAAAATATGTTGGTAATTGTTTCCGGTGACAATGTAATTAAAAGCTTCAAAATCAAAAAATTGCAAAAATCCGACTCGAATGGGATAAAAAACCATCAAAAACTGTGTATACCATTGAGTATGATGCAAAGGAACTGAAAATTCTGCGAGAGAAGAAATATTTTTACTTACATTAACAAAAGAGTCTACGAGGCTAAAATTTCAGATTAGCATTATGTTAATAAGTGCACTTACGGAAGCATTATTTCATATAACGCGTCGATACTTGCACTGAACCTCAAAACCAATGCTCTACGCCTTCTCTGAAAAACTGGAGGTGATATCGCCATAGCTGTCGAAGATATGGGTGTAAATGTCTACGGTGACTAAATTAGCAAAGGGTTTCAAAATGAAAGAAATGGTATCCATGGATACTTGAGATTGAACGGAGGATAGCGAAGGGAACTAATTTTTTGGATAGGCATGGAGGTAAATTCCGCATAACTATCGAAGATATGGGTGTAAATGCCTACGGTGACTAAATTAGAAAAAGGCATTTAAATGAAAGAAATGGTATCCATGGTTACTTGAGATTGAACAGAGGATGTCGAAGGGAACTTATTTTTTGGATAGGCATAACTGGAATAAGTGCTGTTACAGACTAGGTACTCAAGATTTAGTCGTGTAATTTGATTTGCAGGAACAAGGTATATTTCTTAACCTACCCTGAAAGAATGGCGGTTATATCTGCATAAGATTCGAAAATATGTTGGTAAATGTTTCCGGTGCCAATATAATTAAAAGCTTCAAAATCAAATAAATGCAAAACTTCGACTCGAATGGGATAAAAAACCATCAGAAAATGTGTATACTATTGAGTTTAATAAACAGGAACAGAAAAATATGCGAGAGAAGAAATATTTTTACTTACATTAACAAAAGAGTGTACGAGGCTAAAATTAAGGATTAGCATTATATTAATTAGTGCATTTACGGAAAAAGTATTTCATAAAAGGCGTCGAAACATGCACTGATCCTCAACAGTATTACTCTACGCCTTCTGTAATAGCATGGAGGAAATATCCCCGAAAATTCCGAAAATAGGTTGGTAATTGTTTCCGGTGACAATGTAATTAAAAGCTTCAGAATCAAAATATTGCAAAAATCTGACTCGAATGGGATAAAAAACCATCAAAAACTGTGTATACCATTGAGTTTGATGCAAAAGAACAGAAAAATAAGCGAGAAAAGAAATATCTTTACTTACATTAACAAAAGAGTGTACGAGGCTAAAATTTCAGATTAGCATTATGTTAATAAGTGCATTTACGGAGACAGTATTCCATATGACGCTTCGAAACTTGCACTGATCCTCAACAGCATTAATCTACGCCTTCTGTGAAATCATGGAGGTAATATCCCCAATAATTATGAAAATATGTTGGTAATTGTTTCCGGTGACAATGTAATAAAAAGCTTCAAAATCAAAAAATTGCAAAACTCAGACTCGAATGGGAAAAAAACCATCAAAAAATGAGTATAGCATTGAGTTTAATGCATAGGAACAGAAAAACAAGCGAGAGAAGAAATATTTTTAAATACATTAACAAAAGAGTGTACGAGGCAAAAATTTCAGATTAGCATTATGTTAATAGGTGCATTTACGGAGAAAGTATTTCATATAACGCGTCGATACTTGCACCTAACCTCAAAAGCAATAGTCTACGCCTTCTCTGAAAATATATAGGTGATATCCGCATAACTGTCGAAGATATGGGTGTAAATGTCTACGGTGACTAAATTAGCAAAGGGCTTCCAAATGAATGAAATGGTATTCATGGATACTTGAGATTGAACAGAGGATGTCGAAGAGAACTTATTTTTTGGATAGGCATAACTGGATTAAGTGCTGTTAAGGACAAAGTATTCAAGGTTTAGTCTTGTAATTTGATCAGCAGGAACAAGGTATATTTCTTAACCTACCCCGGAAGAATGGCGGTTATATCTGCATAAGATTCGGAAATATATGGGTAATTGTTTCCGGTGCCAATATAATGAAAGCTTCAAAATCAAATAAATGCAAAACTTCGACTCGAATGGGATAAAAAACCATCAGAAAATGTGTATACTATTGTGTTTAATAAATAGGAACAGAAAAATATGCGAGAGAAGAAATATTTTTACTTACATTAACAAATGAGTGTACGAGGCTAAAATTTAAGATTAGCATTATATTAATAAGTGCATTTACGGAAAAATTATTTCATACAACGCGTCGAAACTTGCACTGATCCTCAACCTCATTACTCTACACCTTCTATAAAAGCATGGAAGTAATATCAATGAAAATTCCGAAAATATGTTGGTAATTGTTTCCGGTGACAATGTAAGTAAAACCTTCAAAATCAAAAAAATTGCAAAATTCCGACTCGAATGAGATAAAAAACCATCAGAACTGTGTATATTATTGAGTTTGATGCAAAGGAACAGAAAATTCTGCGAGAGAAGAAATATTTTTACTTACATTAACAAAAGAGTGTACGAGGCTAAAATTTCAGACTAGCATTATATTAATAAGTGCATTTACGAGGAAAGTATTTCATATGACGCTTCGAAACTTGCACTGTTCCTCATAAGCATTACTCTACGCCTTCTGTGAAAACATGGAGGTAATATCCCCAATATACATGAAAAAATGTTGGTAATTGTTTCCGGTGACAATGTAATTAAAAGCTTCAAAATAAAAAAATTGCAAATATCCGACTCGAATGGGATAAAAAACCATCAAAAACTGTGTATACCATTGAGCTTGATGCAAAGGAACAGAAGAATAAGCGAGAGAAGAAATATTTTTACTTACATTAACAAAAGAGTGTACGAGGCTAAAATTTCAGATTAGCATTATGTTAATAAGTGCATTTACGGAGAACATATTTCATATGACGCTTCGAAACTTGCACTGTACCTCAACAGCCTTACTCTACGCCTTCTGTAAAAACATGAAAGTAAAATCCCCAATAATTATGAAAATATGTTGGTAATTGTTTCCGGTGAAAATGTAATTAAAAGCTTCAAAATCAAAAAATTGCAAAAATCCGACTCGAATGGGATAAAAAACCATCAAAAACTGTGTATACCCTTAAGCTTGATGCAAAAGAACAGAAAAATAAGCGAGAGAAGAAATATTTTTACTTACATTAACAAAAGAGTGTAAGAGTCAGATTAGCATTATGTTAATAAGTGCATTTACGGAGAAAATATTTCATATGACGCTTCAAAACTTGCACTGTTCCTCAACAGCATTACTCTACGCCTTCTGTGAAAACATGAAAGTAATATCCCCAATAATTATGAAAATATGTTGGTAATTGTTTCCGGTGACAATGTAATTAAAAGCTTCAAAATCAAAAAAATTGCAAAAATCAGACTGGAATGGGATAAAAAACCATCAAAAACTGTGTATACCATTGAGTTTGATGCAAAGGAACAGAAAATTCTGCGAGAGAAGAAATATTTTTACTTACATTAACAAATGAGTGTACGAGGCTAAAATTTCAGATTAGCATTATGTTAATAAGTGCATTTACGGAGAAAGTATTTCATTTGACGCTTCGAAACTTGCACTGTTCCTCAACAGCATTATTCTACGCCTTCTGTGAAAACATGGAGGTAATATCCCTAATAAGTATGAAAATATGTTGGTAATTGTTCCCGTGACAATGTAATTAAAAGCTTCAAATTAAAAAATTGCAAAAATCCAACTCGAATGGGATAAAAAACCATTAAGAACTGTGTATACCATTGAGGTTAATAAATAGGAACAGAAAAATATGCAAAAGAAGAAATATTTTTACTTACATTAACAAAAGAGTGTAAAAGGCTAAAATTTAAGATTAGCATTATATTAATAAGTGCATTTACGGAAAAAGTATTTCATATAACGCGTCGAAACTTACACTAATCCTCAACAGCATTATTCTACACCTTCTGAAAAAGCATGGAGGTAATATCCCCGAAAATTCCGAAAATATGTTGGTAAATGTATCCGGTGACATTGTAATTAAAAGCTTCAAAATCAAAAAATTGCAAAAATCCGACTCGAATGGGATACAAAAAACCATCAAAAACTGTGTATACCATTGAGTTAGATGCAAAAAAACAGAAAATTCAGCGAGAGAAGAAATATTTTTACTTACATTAACAAAAGAGTGTACGACGTAAAAATTTCAGATTAGCATTATGTTAATAAGTGCATTTACGGAGAACGTATTTCATATGACGCTTCGAAACTTGCACTGTTCCTCAACAGCATTAATCTACGCCTTCTGTGAAAACATGGAGGTAATATCCCCAATAATTATGAAAATATGTTGGTAATTGTTTCCGGTGACAATGTAATTTAAAGTTTCAAAATCAAAAAAATTGCAAAAATCCGACTCGAATGGGATTAAAAATACATTAAGAACTGTGTATACAATTGTGTTTGATGCAAAACAACGGTAAATTCTGCGAGAGAAGACATATTTTTACTTACATTAACAAAAGAGTGTACGAGGCTAAAATTTCACATTAGAATTATGATAATAAGTGCATTTACGGAGAAAGTATATCATATGACGCTTCGAAACTTGAACTGTTCCTCAACAGCATTACTCTACGCCATCTGTGAAAACATAGAGGTAATATCCACAATAATTATGATAATATGTTGGTAACTGTTTCCGGTGACAATGTAATTAAAAGCTTCAAAAACAAAAAAATTGCAAAAATTCGACTCGAATGGGATAAAAAACGATCAAAAACTGTGTATACCATTGAGCTTGAGCAAAAGAACAGAAAAAAAAAGCAAGAGAAGAAATATTTTTACTTACATTAACAAAATAGTGTACGAGGCTAAAATTTCAGATTAGCATTATGTTAATAAGTGCATTTACGGAAAAAGTATTACAAGTAACGCGTCGATACTTGCACCGAACCACAAAAGCAATTCTCTATGCCTTCTCTGAAAAAATGGAGGTGATATCTTCATAACTGTCGAAGATATGGGTGTAAATGTCTACGGTGACTAAATTAGCAAAGGGCTTCCATATGAAAGAAATGGTATCCATGGATACTTGAGATTGAACGGAGGATGGCGAAGGGAACTAGTTTTTTGGATAGGCATGGAGATAATATCCACATAACTATCGAAGATATGGGTGTAAATGCCTACGGTGACTAAATTAGAAAAAGGTTTTAAAATGAAAGAAATGGTATCCATGGTTACTTGAGATTGAACAGAGGATGTCGAAGGGAACTTATTTTTTGGATAGGCATAACTGGATTAAGTGCTGTTACAGACGAAGTACTCAAGGTTAAGTCGTGTAATTTGATGTGCAGGAATAAGGTAAATTTCTTAACCTACCCTAAAAGAATGGCGGTTATATCTGCATAATAATCGAAAATAGGTGGGTAATTGTTTCCGGAGCCAATATAATGAAAAGCTTGAAAATAAATTAAATGAAAAACTTCGACTCGAATGGGATAAAAAACCATCAGAAAATTTGTATACCATTGAGTTTAATAAATACGAACAGAAAAATATGCGAAAGAAAAAGTATTTTTACTTACATTATCAAAAGAGTGTACAAGGCTAAAATTTCAGATTAGCATTATATTAATAAGTGCATTTACGAAAACATTATTTCATATAACGCGTCGAAACTTGCACTAATCCTCAACAGCATTACTCTACGCCTTCTGTGAAAGCATGGAGGTATTATCCATGAAAATTCCGAAAATATGTTGGTAATTGTTTCCGGTGACAATGTAAGTAAAACCTTCAAAATCAAAAAAATTGCAAAAATCCGACTCGAATGAGATAAAAAACCATCAAAACTGTGTATATTATTGAGTTTGATGCAAAGGAACAGATAATTCTGCGAGAGAAGAAATATTTTTACTTACATTAACAAAAGATTGTACGAGGCTAAAATTTCAGACTAGCATTATATTAATAAGTGCATTTACGGAGAAAGTATTTCATATGACGCTTCAAAACGTGCACTGTTCATCATGAGCATTACTCTACGCCTTCTGTGAAAACATGGAGGTAATAACCCCAATTATTATGAAAATATGTTGGTAATTGTTTCCGGTGACAATGTAATTAAAAGCTTCAAATTCAAAAAATTGCAAAAATCCGACTCGAATGGGATAAAAAACCATCAAAAACTGTGTATACCATTGAGCTTGATGCAAAGGAACAGAAAAATAAGCGAGAGAAGAAATATTTCTACTTACATTAACAAAAGAGTGTACGAGGCTAAAATTTCAGATTAGCATTATGTTAATAAGTGCATTTACGGAAAAAATATTTCATATGACGCTTCGTAACTTGCACTGTTCCTCAACAGCATTACTCTACGCCTTCTGTGAAAACATGAAAGTAATATCCCCAATAATTATGAAAATATGTTGGTAATTGTTTCCGGTGACAATGTAATTAAAAGCTTCAAAATCAAAAAAATTGCAAAAATCATACTCGAATGGTATAAAAAACCATCAAAAACTGTGTATACCATTGAGTTGATGCAAAGGAACAGAAAATTCTGCGAGAGAAGAAATATTTTTACTTACATTAACAAATTAGTGTACGAGGCTAAAATTTCAGATTAGCATTATGTTAATAAGTGCATTTACGGAGAAAGTATTTCATTTGACGCTTTGAAACTTGCACTGTTCCTCAACAGCATTATTCTACGCCTTCTGTGAAAACATGAAGGCAATATCCCTAATAAGTATGAAAATATGTTGGTAATTGTTTCCGGTGACAATGTATTTAATAGCTTCAAATAAAAAAATTGCAAAAATCCGACTCGAATGGGATAAAAAACCATTAAGAACTGTGTATACCATTGAGTTTAATAAATAGGAACAGAAAAATATGCAAAAGAAGAAATATTTTTACTTACATTAACAAAAGAGTGTAAAAGGCTAAAATTTAAGATTAGCATTATATTAATAAGTGCATTTACGGAAAAAGTATTTCATATAACACGTCGAAACTTACACTTATCCTCAACAGCATTACTCTACACCTTCTGAGAAAGCATGGAGGTAATATCCCCGAAAATTCCGAAAATATGTTGGTAAATGTATCCGGTGACATTGTAATTAAAAGCTTCAAAATCAAAAAATTGCAAAAATCCGACTCGAATGGGATACAAAAAACCATCAAAAACTGTGTATACCATTGAGTTAGATGCAAAGGAACAGAAAATTCTGCGAGAGAAGAAATATTTTTACTTACATTAACATAAGAGTGTACGAGGCTAAAATTTCAGATTAGCATTATGTTAATAAGTGCATTTACGGAGAAAGTATTTCATATGACGCTTCGAAACTTTCACTGTTCCTCATGAGCAATACTCTACGCCTTCTGTGAAAACATGGAGGTAATATCCCCAATAATTATGAAAATATGTTGGTAATTGTTTTCGGTGACAATGTAAATAAAAGTTTCAAAATCAAAAAAATTGCAAAAATCCGACTCGAATAGGATGAAAAACCATTAAGAACTGTGTTTACCGTTGTGTTTGATGCAAAAGAACAGTAAATTCTGTGAGAGAAGACATATTTTTACTTACATTAACAAAAGAGTGTACGAGGCTAAAATTTCAGATTAGAATTATGATAATAAGTGCATTTACGGAGAAAGTATATCATATGACTCTTCGAAACTTGAACTGTTTCTCAACAGCATTACTCTACGCCATCTGTGAAAACATAGAGGTAATATCCACAATAATTATGAAAATATGTTGGTAATTGTTTCCGGTGACAATGTAATTAAAAGCTTCAAAATAAAAAAATTGCAAAAATCCGACTCGAATGGGATAAAAAACCATCAAAAAATGTGTATGCCATTGAGTTTAATAAATGGGAACAGATAAATATATGCGATAGAAAAAATATTTTTACTTACATTAACAAAAGAGAGTACGAGGCTAAAATTTAAGATTAGCTTTATATTAATAAGTGCATTTACGAAAAAAGTATTACATATAACGCGCCGATACTTGCACTGAACCTCAAAAGCAATACACTACGCCTTCGTTGAAATAATGGAGGTGATATCCTCATAACTGTCGAAGATATGGGTGTAAATGTCTACGGTGACTAAATTAGCAAAGGGCTTCCAAATGAAAGAAATGGTATCCATGGATACTTGAGATTGAACGGAGGATGGCGAAGGGAACTAATTTTTTGGATAGGCATGGAGGTAATATCCACATAACTATCGAAGATATGGGTGTAAATGCCTACGGTGACTAAATTAGAAAAAGGCTTTAAAATGAAAGAAATGGTATCCATGGTTACTTGAGATTGAACAGAGGATGTCGAAGGGAACTTATTTTTTGGATGGGCATAACTGGATTAAGTGCTGTTACAGACTAAGTAATCAAGTTTAAGTCGTGTGATTTGATGTGCAGGAATAAGGTATATTTCTTAACCTACCCTAAAAGAATGGCGGTTATATCTGCATAATATTCGAAAATAGGTGGGTAATTGTTTCCGGAGCCAATATAATGAAAAGCTTGAAAATCAAATAAATGTAAAACTTCGACTCGAATGGGATAAAAAACCATCAGAAAATTTGTATACCATTGAGCTTAATAAATAGGAACAGAAAAATATGCAAGAGAAGAAATATTTTTACTTACATTAACAAAAGAGTGTACGAGGCTAAAATTTCAGACTAGCATTATATTAATAAGTGCATTTACGAGAAAAGTATTTCATATGACGCTTCGAAACTTGCACTGTTCCTCATGAGCATTACTCTACGCCTTCTGTGAAAACATGGAGGTAATATCCCCAATATACATGAAAATATGTTGGTAATTGTTTCCGGTGACAATGTAATTAAAAGCTTCAAAATCAAAAAATTGCAAATATCCGACTCGAATGGGATAAAAAACCATCAAAAACTATGTATACCATTGAGCTTGATGCAATGGAACAGAAAAATAAGCGAGAGAAGAAATATTTTTACTTACATTAACAAAAGAGTGTACGAGGCTAACATTCCAGATTAGCATTATGTTAATAAGTGCATTTACGGAGAACATATTTCATATGACGCTTCGAAACTTGCACTGTACCTCAACAGCATTACTCTACGCCTTCTGTGAAAACATGAAAGTAATATCCCCAATAATTATGAAAATATGTTGGTAATTGTTTCCGGTGACAATGTAATTAAAAGCTTCAAAATCAAAAAATTGCAAAAATCCGACTCGAATGGGATAAAAAACCATCAAAAACTGTGTATACCCTTAAGCTTGATGCAAAAGAACAGAAAAATAAGCGAGAGAAGAAATATTTTTACTTACATTAACAAAAGAGTGTAAGAGTCAGATTAGCATTATGTTAATAAGTGCATTTACGGAGAAAATATTTCATATGACGCTTCGAAACTTGCACTGTTCCTCAACAGCATTACTCTACGCCTTCTGTGAAAACATGAAAGAAATATTTCCAATAATTATGAAAATATGTTGGTAATTGTTTCCGGTGACAATGTAATTAAAAGCTTCAAAATCAAAAAAATTGCTAAAATCAGACTGGAATGGGATAAAAAACCATCAAAAACTGTGTATACCATTGAGTTTGACGCAAAGGAACAGAAAATTCTGCGAGAGAAGAAATATTTTTACTTACATTAACAAATGAGTGTACGAGGCTAAAATTTCAGATTAGCATTATGTTAATAAGTGCATTTACGGAGAACATATTTCATATGACGCTTCGAAACTTGCACTGTACCTCAACAGCATTACTCTACGCCTTCTGTGAAAACATGAAAGTAATATCCCCAATAATTATGAAAATATGTTGGTAAATGTATCCGGTGACATTGTAATTAAAAGCTTCAAAATCAAAAAATTGCAAATATCCGGCTCGAATCGGATGCAAAAAACCATCAAAAATTGTGTATACCATTGACTTAGATGCAAAGGAACAGAAAATTCAGCGAGAGAAGAAATATTTTTACTTACATTTACATAGAGTGTACGAGGCTAAAATTTCACATTAGAATTATAATAATAAGTGCATTTACGGAGAAAGTATATCATATGACGCTTCGAAACTTGAACTGTTCCTCAACAGCATTACTCTACGCCATCTGTGAAAACATAGTGGTAATATCCACAATAATTATGAAAATATGTTGGTAACTGTTTCCGGTGACAATGTAATTAAAAGCTTCAAAATCAAAAAATTGCAAAAACCCGACTCGAATGGGATAAAAAACGATCAAAAACTGTGTATACCATTGAGCTTGAGCAAAGGAACAGAAAAAAAAAGCAAGAGAAGAAATATTTTTACTTACATTAACAAAATAGTGTACGAGGCTAAAATTTCTGATTAGCATTATGTTAATAAGTGCATTTACGGAAAAAGTATTTCTAATAACACGTCGATACATGCAATGAACCTCAAACGCAATACTCTACGCCTTCTCTGAAAATATGGAGGTGATATCCTCATAACTGTCGAAGATATGGGTGTTAATGTCTACGGTGACTAAATTAGCAAAGGGCATCCAAATGAAAGAAATGGTATCCATGGATACTTGAGATTGAACGGAGGATGGCGAAGGGAACTAATTTTTTGGATAGGCATGGAGGTAATATCCACATAACTATCGATGATATGGGTGTAAATGCCTACGGTGACTAAATTAGAAAAAGGCTTTAAAATGAAACAAATGGTATCCATGGTTACTAGAGATTGAACAGAGGATGTCGAAGGGAACTTATTTTTTGGATAGGCATAACTGGATTAAGTGCTGTTACAGACTAAGTACTCAAGGTTAAGTCGTGTAATTTGATGTGCAGGAATAAGGTATATTTCTTAACCTACCCTAAAGGAATGGCGGTTATATCTGCATAATATTCGAAAATAGGTGGGTAATTGTTTCCGGAGCCAATATAATGAAAAGCTTGAAAATCAAATAAATGTAAAACTTCGACTCGAATGGGATAAAAAACCATCAGAAAATTTGTATACCATTGAGTTTAATAAATAGGAACAGAAAAATATGCGAAAGAAGAAATATTTTTACTTACATTATCAAAAGAGTGTACAAGGCTAAAATTTCAGATTAGCATTATATTAATAAGTGCATTTACGAAAACATTATTTCATATAACGCGTCAAAACTTGCACTAATCCTCAACAGCATTACTCTACGCCTTCTGTGAAAGCATGGAGGTATTATCCATGAAAATTCCGAAAATATGTTGGTAATTGTTTCCGGTGACAATGTTAGTAAAACTTTCAAAATCAAAAAAATTGCAAAAATCCGACTCGAATGAGATAAAAAACCATCAAAACTGTGTATATTATTTAGTTTGATGCAAAGGAACAGATAATTCTGCGAGAGAAGAAATATTTTTACTTACATTAACAAAAGAGTGTACGAGGCTAAAATTTCAGATTAGCATTTTGTTAATAAGTGCATTTCGGAGAAAATATTTCATATGACGCTTCGAAACTTGCACTGTTCTTCAACAGCATTACTCTACGCCTTCTGTGAAAACATGAAAGTAATATCCCCAATAATTATGAAAATATGTTGGTAATTGTTTCCGGTGACAATGTAATTAAAAGCTTCAAAATCAAAAAATTGCAAATATCCGACTCGAATGGGATAAAAAACCATCAAAAACTATGTATACCATTGAGCTTGATGCAAAGGAACAGAAAAATAAGCGAGAGAAGAAATATTTTTACTTACATTAACAAAAGAGTGTACGAGGCTAAAATTCCAGATTAGCATTATGTTAATAAGTGCATTTACGGAGAACATATTTCATATGACGCTTCGAAACTTGCACTGTCCCTCAACAGCATTACTCTACGCCTTCTGTGAAAACATGAAAGTAATATCCCCAATAATTATGAAAATATGTTGGTAATTGTTTCCGGTGACAATGTAATTAAAAGCTTCAAAATCAAAAAATTGCAAAAATCCGACTCGAATGGGATAAAAAACCATCAAAAACTGTGTATACCCTTAAGCTTGATGCAAAAGAACAGAAAAATAAGCGAGAGAAGAAATATTTTTACTTACATTAACAAAAGAGTGTAAGAGTCAGATTAGCATTATGTTAATAAGTGCATTTACGGAGAAAATATTTCATATGACGCTTCGAAACTTGCACTGTTCCTCAACAGCATTACTCTACGCCTTCTGTGAAAACATGAAAGTAATATCCCCAATAATTATGAAAATATGTTGGTCATTGTTTCCGGTGACAATGTAATTAAAAGCTTCAAAATCAAAATAATTGCTAAAATCAGACTGGAATGGGATAAAAAACCATCAAAAACTGTGTATACCATTGAGTTTGACGCAAAGGAACAGAAAATTCTGCGAGAGAAGAAATATTTTTACTTACATTAACAAATGAGTGTACGAGGCTAAAATTTCAGATTAGCATTATGTTAATAAGTGCATTTACGGAAAAAGTATTTCATATAACGCGTCGAAACTTACACTAATCCTCAACAGCATTACTCTACACCTTCTGAGAAAGCATGGAGGTAATATCCCCGAATATTCCGAAAATATGTTGGTAAATGTATCCGGTGACATTGTAATTAAAAGCTTCAAAATCAAAAAATTGCAAACATCCGGCTCGAATGGGATGCAAAAAACCATCAAAAACTGTGTATACCATTGACTTAGATGCAAAGGAACAGAAAATTCAGCGAGAGAAGAAATATTTTTACTTACATTTACATAGAGTGTACGAGGCTAAAATTTCACATTAGAATTATAATAATAAGTGCATTTACGGAGAAAGTATATCATATGACGCTTCGAAACTTGAACTGTTCCTCAACAGCATTACTCTACGCCATCTGTGAAAACAAAGAGGTAATATCCACAATAATTATGAAAATATGTTGGTAACTGTTTCCGGTGACAATGTAATTAAAAGCTTCAAAATCAAAAAATTGCAAAAATCCGACTCGAATGGGAAAAAAAACGATCAAAAACTGTGTATACCATTGAGCTTCAGCAAAGGATAAGAAAAAAAAAGCAAGAGAAGAAATATTTTTACTTACATTAACAAAATAGTGTACGAGGCTAAAATTTCAGATTAGCATTATGTTTATAAGTGCATTTAGGGAAAAAGTATTTCATGTAACGCGTCGATACTTGCACCGAACCACAAAAGCAATTCTCTATGCCTTCTCGGAAAAAATGGAGGTGATATCCTCATAACTGTCGAAGATATGGGTGTTAATGTCTACGGTGACTAAATTAGCAAAGGGCATCCAAATGAAAGAAATGGTATCCATGGATACTTGAGATTGAACGGAAGATGGCAAAGGGAATTAAATTTTTGGATAGGCATGGAGGTAATATCCGAAAAACTATCGAAGATATGGGTGTAAATGCCTACGGTGACTAAATTAGAAAAAGGCTTTAAAATGAAACAAATGGTATCCATGGTTACTTGAGATTGAACAGAGGATGTCGAAGGGAACTTATTTTTTGGATAGGCATAACTGGATTAAGTGCTGTTACAGACTAAGTACTCAAGGTTAAGTCGTGTAATTTGATGTTCAGGAATAAGGTATATTTCTTAACCTACCCTAAAGGAATGGCGGTTATATCTGCATAATATTCGAAAAAAGGGGGGTAATTGTTTCCGGAGCCAATATAATGAAAAGCTTGAAAATCAAATAAATGTAAAACTTCGACTCGAATGGGATAAAAAACCATCAGAAAATTTGTATACCATTGAGTTTAATAAATAGGAACAGAAAAATATGCGAAAGAAGAAATATTTTTACTTACATCATCAAAAGAGTGTACAAGGCTAAAATTTCAGATTAGCATTATATTAATAAGTGCATTTACGAAAACATTATTTCATATAACGCGTCGAAACTTGCACTAATCCTCAACAGCATTACTCTACGCCTTCTGTGAATGCATGGAGGTATTATCCATGAAAATTCCGAAAATATGTTGGTAATGTTTCCGGTGACAATGTAAGTAAAACCTTCAAAATCAAATAAATTGCAAAAATCCGACTTGAATGAGATAAAAAACCATCAAAACTGTGTATATTATTGAGTTTGATGCAAAACAACAGTAAATTCTGCGAGAGAAGACATATTTTTACTTACATTAACAAAAGAGTGTACGAGGCTAAAATTTCACATTAGAATTATGATAATAAGTGCATTTACGGAGAAAGTATATCATATGACGCTTCGAAACTTGAACTGTTCCTCAACAGCATTACTCTACGCCATCTGTGAAAACATAGAGGTAATATCCACAATAATTATGAAAATATGTTGGTAACTGTTTCCGGTGACAATGTAATAAAAAGCTTTAAAATCAAAAAATTGCAAAAATCCGACTCGAATGGGATAAAAAGCGATCAAAAACTGTGTATACCATTGAGCTTGAGCAAAGGAACAGAAAAAAAAAGCAAGAGAAGAAATATTTTTACTTACATTAACAAAATAGTGTACGAGGCTAAAATTTCAGATTAGCATTATGTTAATAAGTGCATTTACGGAAAAAGTATTTCATGTAACGCGTCGATACTTGCACCGAACCACAAAAGCAATACTCTATGCCTTCTCTGAAAAAATGGAGGTGATATCTTCATAACTGTCGAAGATATGGGTGTAAATGTCTACGGTGACTAAATTAGCAAAGGGCATCCAAATGAAAGAAATGGTATCCATGGATACTTGAGATTGAACGGAGGATGGCGAAGGGAACTAATTTTTTGGATAGGCATGGAGGTAATATCCACATAACTATCGAAGATATGGGTATAAATGCCTACAGTGCTTAAATTAGAAAAAGGCTTTTAAATGAAAGAAAGGGTATCCATGGTTACTTGAGATTGAACAGAATATGTCGAAGGGAACTTATTTTTTGGATAGGCATAACTAGAATAAGTGCTGTTACAGACTAAGTACTCAAGGTTTAGTCGTGTAATTTGATGTGCAGGAATTAGGAATATTTCTTAACCTACCCTAAAAGAATGGCGGTTATATCCGACTCCAATGGGAAATTAACCATTAATAATGTGTATACCATTGAGGCTGATGCATAGGAACAGAAAAATAAGCGAGAAAAGAAATATTTTTACTTTCATTAACAAAAGAGTGTACGAGGCAAAAATTTCTGATTAGCATTATGTTAATAAGTGCATTTACGGAAAAAGTATTTCATATAACGCGTCGAAACTTACACTAATCCTCAACAGCATTACTCTACACCTTCTGAGAAAGCATGAAGGTAATATCCCCGAATATTCCGAAAATATGTTGGTAAAAGTATCCGGTGACATTGTAATTAAAAGCTTCAAAATCAAAAAATTGCAAATATCCGGCTCGAATGGGATGCAAAAAACCATCAAAAACTGTGTATACCATTGACTTAGATGCAAAGGAACAGAAAATTCAGCGAGAGAAGAAATATTTTTACTTACATTTACATAGAGTGTACGAGGCTAAAATTTCACATTAGAATTATAATAATAAGTGCATTTACGGAGAAAGTATATCATATGACGCTTCGAAACTTGAACTGTTCCTCAACAGCATTACTCTACGCCATCTGTGAAAACATAGAGGTAATATCCACAATAATTATGAAAATATGTTGGTAACTGTTTCCGGTGACAATGTAATTAAAAGCTTCAAAATCAAAAAATTGCAAAAATCCGACTCGAATGGGATAAAAAACGATCAAAAACTGTGTATACCATTGAGCTAGAGCAAAGGATAAGAAAAAAAAGCAAGAGAAGAAATATTTTTACTTACATTAACAAAATAGTGTACGAGGCTAAAATTTCAGATTAGCATTATGTTAATAAGTGCATTTAGGGAAAAAGTATTTCATGTAACGCGTCGATACTTGCACCGAACCACAAAAGCAATTCTCTATGCCTTCTCTGAAAAAATGGATGTGATATCCTCATAACTGTCGAAGATATGGGTGTTAATGTCTACGGTGACTAAATTAGCAAAGGGCTTCCATATGAAAGAAATGGTATCCATGGATACTTGAGATTGAACGGAGGATGGCGAAGGGAACTAGTTTTTTGGATAGGCATGGAGGTAATATCCACATAACTATCGATGATATGGGTGTAAATGCCTACGGTGACTAAATTAGAAAAAGGCTTTAAAATGAAACAAATGTTATCCATGGTTACTTGAGATTGAACAGAGGATGTCGAAGGGAACTTATTTTTTGGATAGGCATAACTGGATTAAGTGCTGTTACAGACTAAGTACTCAAGGTTAAGTCGTGTAATTTGATGTGCAGGAATAAGGTATATTTCTTAACCTACCCTAAAGAAATGGCGGTTATATCTGCATAATATTCGAAAATAGGTGGGTAATTGTTTCCGGAGCCAATATAATGAAAAGCTTGAAAATCAAATAAATGTAAAACTTCGACTCGAATGGGATAAAAAACCATCAGAAAATTTGTATACCATTGAGTTTAATAAATAGGAACAGAAAAATATGCGAAAGAAGAAATATTTTTACTTACATTATCAAAAGAGTGTACAAGGCTAAAATTTCAGATTAGCATTATATTAATAAGTGCATTTACGAAAACATTATTTCATATAACGCGTCAAAACTTGCACTAATCCTCAACAGCATTACTCTACGCCTTCTGTGAAAGCATGGAGGTATTATCCATGAAAATTCCGAAAATATGTTGGTAATTGTTTCCGGTGACAATGTTAGTAAAACCTTCAAAATCAAAAAAATTGCAAAAATCCGACTCGAATGAGATAAAAAACCATCAAAACTGTGTATATTATTGAGTTTGATGCAAAGGAACAGATAATTCTGCGAGAGAAGAAATATTTTTACTTACATTAACAAAAGAGTGTACGAGGCTAAAATTTCAGATTAGCATTATGTTAATAAGTGCATTTACGGAGAAAATATTTCATATGACGCTTCGAAACTTGCACTGTTCTTCAACAGCATTACTCTACGCCTTCTGTGAAAACATGAAAGTAATATCCCCAATAATTATGAAAATATGTTGGTAATTGTTTCCGGTGACAATGTAATTAAAAGCTTCAAAATCAAAAAATTGCAAATATCCGACTTGAATGGGATAAAAAACCATCAAAAACTATGTATACCATTGAGCTTGATGCAAAGGAACAGAAAAATAAGCGAGAGAAGAAATATTTTTACTTACATTAACAAAAGAGTGTACGAGGCTAAAATTCCAGATTAGCATTATGTTAATAAGTGCATTTACGGAGAACATATTTCATATGACGTTTCGAAACTTGCACTGTACCTCAACAGCATTACTCTACGCCTTCTGTGAAAACATGAAAGTAATATCCCCAATAATTATGAAAATATGTTGGTAATTGTTTCCGGTGACAATGTAATTAAAAGCTTCAAAATCAAAAAATTGCAAAAATCCGACTCGAATGGGATAAAAAACCATCAAAAACTGTGTATACCCTTAAGCTTGATGCAAAAGAACAGAAAAATAAGCGAGAGAAGAAATATTTTTACTTACATTAACAAAAGAGTGTAAGAGTCAGATTAGCATTATGTTAATAAGTGCATTTACGGAGAAAATATTTCATCTGACGCTTCGAAACTTGCACTGTTCCTCAACAGCATTACTCTACGCCTTCTGTGAAAACATGAAAGAAATATTTCCAATAATTATGAAAATATGTTGGTAATTGTTTCCGGTGACAATGTAATTAAAAGCTTCAAAATCAAAAAAATTGCTAAAATCAGACTGGAATGGGATAAAAAACCATCAAAAACTGTGTATACCATTGAGTTTGACGCAAAGGAACAGAAAATTCTGCGAGAGAAGAAATATTTTTACTTACATTAACAAATGAGTGTACGAGGCTAAAATTTCAGATTAGCATTATGTTATTAAGTGCATTTACGGAGAACATATATTAAATATGACGCTTCGAAACTTGCACTGTACCTCAACAGCATTACTCTACGCCTTCTGTGAAAACATGAAAGTAATATCCCCAATAATTATGAAAATATGTTGGTAAATGTATCCGGTGACATTGTAATTAAAAGCTTCAAAATCAAAAAATTGCAAATATCCGGCTCGAATGGGATGCAAAAAACCATCAAAAATTGTGTATACCATTGACTTAGATGCAAAGGAACAGAAAATTCAGCGAGAGAAGAAATATTTTTACTTACATTTACATAGAGTGTACGAGGCTAAAATTTCACATCAGAATTATAATAATAAGTGCATTTACGGAGAAAGTATATCATATGACGCTTCGAAACTTGAACTGTTCCTCAACAGCATTACTCTACGCCATCTGTGAAAACATAGAGGTAATATCCACAATAATTATGAAAATATGTTGGTAAATGTTTCCGGTGACAATGTAATTAAAAGCTTCAAAATCAAAAAATTGCAAAAATCCGACTCGAATGGGATAAAAAACGATCAAAAACTGTGTATACCATTGAGCTTGAGCAAAGGAACAGAAAAAAAAAGCAAGAGAAGAAATATTTTTACTTACATTAACAAAATAGTGTACGAGGCTAAAATTTCTGATTAGCATTATGTTAATAAGTGCATTTACGGAAAAAGTATTTCTAATAACACGTCGATACATGCATTGAACCTCAAACGCAATACTCTACGCCTTCTCTGAAAATATGGAGGTGATATCCTCATAACTGTCGAAGATATGGGTGTTAATGTCTACGGTGACTAAATTAGCAAAGGGCATCCAAATGAAAGAAATGGTATCCATGGATACTTGAGATTGAACGGAGGATGGCGAAGGGAACTAATTTTTTGGATAGGCATGGAGGTAATATCCACATAACTATCGACGATATGGGTGTAAATGCCTACGGTGACTAAATTAGAAAAAGGCTTTAAAATGAAACAAATGGTATCCATGGTTACTTGAGATTGAACAGAGGATGTCGAAGGGAACTTATTTTTTGGATAGGCATAACTGGATTAAGTGCTGTTACAGACTAAGTACTCAAGGTTAAGTCGTGTAATTTGATGTGCAGGAATAAGGTATATTTCTTAACCTACCCTAAAGGAATGGCGGTTATATCTGCATAATATTCGAAAATAGGTGGGTACTTGTTTCCGGAGCCAATATAATGAAAAGCTTGAAAATCAAATAAATGTAAAACTTCGACTCGAATGGGATAAAAAACCATCAGAAAATTTGTATACCATTGAGTTTAATAAATAGGAACAGAAAAATATGCGAAAGAAGAAATATTTTTACTTACATTAACAAAAGAGTGTACGAGGCTAAAATTCCAGATTAGCATTATGTTAATAAGTGCATTTACGGAGAACATATTTCATATGACGCTTCGAAACTTGCACTGTCCCTCAACAGCATTACTCTTCGCCTTCTGTGAAAACATGAAAGTAATATCCCCAATAATTATGAAAATATGTTGGTAATTGTTTCCGGTGACAATGTAATTAAAAGCTTCAAAATCAAAAAATTGCAAAAATCCGACTCGAATGGGATAAAAAACCATCAAAAACTGTGTATACCCTTAAGCTTGATGCAAAAGAACAGAAAAATAAGCGAGAGAAGAAATATTTTTACTTACATTAACAAAAGAGTGTAAGAGTCAGATTAGCATTATGTTAATAAGTGCATTTACGGAGAAAATATTTCATATGACGCTTCGAAACTTGCACTGTTCCTCAACAGCATTACTCTACGCCTTCTGTGAAAACATGAAAGTAATATCCCCAATAATTATGAAAATATGTTGGTCATTGTTTCCGGTGACAATGTAATTAAAAGCTTCAAAATCAAAATAATTGCTAAAATCAGACTGGAATGGGATAAAAAACCATCAAAAACTGTGTATACCATTGAGTTTGACGCAAAGGAACAGAAAATTCTGCGAGAGAAGAAATATTTTTACTTACATTAACAAATGAGTGAACGAGGCTAAAATTTCAGATTAGCATTATGTTAATAAGTGCATTTACGGAAAAAGTATTTCATATAACGCGTCGAAACTTACACTAATCCTCAACAGCATTACTCTACACCTTCTGAGAAAGCATGGAGGTAATATCCCCGAATATTCCGAAAATATGTTGGTAAATGTATCCGGTGACATTGTAATTAAAAGCTTCAAAATCAAAAAATTGCAAACATCCGGCTCGAATGGGATGCAAAAAACCATCAAAAACTGTGTATACCATTGACTTAGATGCAAAGGAACAGAAAATTCAGCGAGAGAAGAAATATTTTTACTTACATTTACATAGAGTGTACGAGGCTAAAATTTCACATTAGAATTATAATAATAAGTGCATTTACGGAGAAAGTATATCATATGACGCTTCGAAACTTGAACTGTTCCTCAACAGCATTACTCTACGCCATCTGTGAAAACAAAGAGGTAATATCCACAATAATTATGAAAATATGTTGGTAACTGTTTCCGGTGACAATGTAATTAAAAGCTTCAAAATCAAAAAATTGCAAAAATCCGACTCGAATGGGAAAAAAAACGATCAAAAACTGTGTATACCATTGAGCTTGAGCAAAGGATAAGAAAAAAAAAGCAAGAGAAGAAATATTTTTACTTACATTAACAAAATAGTGTACGAGGCTAAAATTTCAGATTAGCATTATGTTTATAAGTGCATTTAGGGAAAAAGTATTTCATGTAACGCGTCGATACTTGCACCGAACCACAAAAGCAATTCTCTATGCCTTCTCGGAAAAAATGGAGGTGATATCCTCATAACTGTCGAAGATATGGGTGTTAATGTCTACGGTGACTAAATTAGCAAAGGGCTTCCAAATGAAAGAAATGGTATCCATGGATACTTGAGATTGAACGGAGGATGGCGAAGGGAATTAAATTTTTGGATAGGCATGGAGGTAATATCCGAAAAACTATCGAAGATATGGGTGTAAATGCCTACGGTGACTAAATTAGAAAAAGGCTTTAAAATGAAACAAATGGTATCCATGGTTACTTGAGATTGAACAGAGGATGTCGAAGGGAACTTATTTTTTGGATAGGCATAACTGGATTAAGTGCTGTTACAGACTAAGTACTCAAGGTTAAGTCGTGTAATTTGATGTTCAGGAATAAGGTATATTTCTTAACCTACCCTAAAGGAATGGCGGTTATATCTGCATAATATTCGAAAATAGGTGGGTAATTGTTTCCGGAGCCAATATAATGAAAAGCTTGAAAATCAAATAAATGTAAAACTTCGACTCGAATGGGATAAAAAACCATCAGAAAATTTGTATACCATTGAGTTTAATAAATAGGAACAGAAAAATATGCGAAAGAAGAAATATTTTTACTTACATTATCAAAAGAGTGTACAAGGCTAAAATTTCAGATTAGCATTATATTAATAAGTGCATTTACGAAAACATTATTTCATATAACGCGTCGAAACTTGCACTAATCCTCAACAGCATTACTCTACGCCTTCTGTGAATGCATGGAGGTATTATCCATGAAAATTCCGAAAATATGTTGGTAATTGTTTCCGGTGACAATGTAAGTAAAACCTTCAAAATCAAATAAATTGCAAAAATCCGACTTGAATGAGATAAAAAACCATCAAAACTGTGTATATTATTGAGTTTGATGCAAAACAACAGTAAATTCTGCGAGAGAAGACATATTTTTACTTACATTAACAAAAGAGTGTACGAGGCTAAAATTTCACATTAGAATTATGATAATAAGTGCATTTACGGAGAAAGTATTTCATATGACGCTTCGAAACTTGAACTGTTCCTCAACAGCATTACTCTACGCCATCTGTGAAAACATAGAGGTAATATCCACAATAATTATGAAAATATGTTGGTAACTGTTTCCGGTGACAATGTAATAAAAAGCTTTAAAATCAAAAAATTGCAAAAATCCGACTCGAATGGGATAAAAAGCGATCAAAAACTGTGTATACCATTGAGCTTGAGCAAAGGAACAGAAAAAAAAAGCAAGAGAAGAAATATTTTTACTTACATTAACAAAATAGTGTACGAGGCTAAAATTTCAGATTAGCATTATGTTAATAAGTGCATTTACGGAAAAAGTATTTCATGTAACGCGTCGATACTTGCACCGAACCACAAAAGCAATACTCTATGCCTTCTCTGAAAAAATGGAGGTGATATCTTCATAACTGTCGAAGATATGGGTGTAAATGTCTACGGTGACTAAATTAGCAAAGGGCATCCAAATGAAAGAAATGGTATCCATGGATACTTGAGATTGAACGGAGGATGGCGAAGGGAACTAATTTTTTGGATAGGCATGGAGGTAATATCCACATAACTATCGAAGATATGGGTATAAATGCCTACAGTGCTTAAATTAGAAAAAGGCTTTTAAATGAAAGAAATGGTATCCATGGTTACTTGAGATTGAACAGAATATGTCGAAGGGAACTTATTTTTTGGATAGGCATAACTGGAATAAGTGCTGTTACAGACTAAGTACTCAAGGTTTAGTCGTGTAATTTGATGTGCAGGAATTAGGAATATTTCTTAACCTACCCTAAAAGAATGGCGTTTATATCCGACTCCAATGGGAAATTAACCATTAATAATGTGTATACCATTGAGGCTGATGCATAGGAACAGAAAAATAAGCGAGAAAAGAAATATTTTTACTTTCATTAACAAAAGAGTGTACGAGGCAAAAATTTCTGATTAGCATTATGTTAATAAGTGCATTTACGGAAAAAGTATTTCTAATAACACGTCGATACATGCAATGAACCTCAAACGCAATACTCTACGCCTTCTCTGAAAATATGGAGGTGATATCCGCATAACTGTCGAAGATATGGGTGTAAATGTCTACGGTGACTAAATTAGCAAAGGGATTCCAAATAAAAGAAATGGTATTCATGTATACTTGAGATTGAACGGAGGATGGCGAAGGGAACTAATTTTTTGGATAGGCATAGAAGTAATATCCGCATAACTATCAAAGATATGGGTGTAAATGCCTACGGTGACTTAATTACAAAAAGGCTTTTAAATGAAAGAAATGGTATCCATGGTTACTTGAAATTGAACAGAGGATGTCGAAGAGAACTTATTTTTTGAATAGGCATAACTGGAATAAGTGCTGTTAAGGACAAAGTACTCAAGGTTTAGTCGTGTAATTTGATCAGCAGGAACAAGGTATATTTCTTAAATTACCCTGAAAGAATGGCGGTTATATCTGCATAAGATTCGAAAATATATGGGTAATTGTTTCCGGTGCCAATATAATGAAAAGCTTCAAAATCAAATAAATGGAAAAACTTCGACTCGAATGGGATAAAAAAACCATCAGAAAATGTGTATACTGTTGTGTTTAATAAATAATAACAGAAAAATATGCGAGAGAAGAAATATTTTTACTTACATTAACAATTGAGTGTACGAGGCTAAAATTTAAGATTAGCATTATATTAATAAGTGCATTTACGGAAAAAGTATTTCATATAACGCGTCGAAACTTGCACTGATTCTCAACGGCATTACTCTACGCCTTCTGTGAAAGCATGGAGGTAATATCCATGAAAATTCCGAAAATATGTTGGTAATTGTTTCCGGTGACAATGTAATTAAAAGCTTCAAAATCAAAAAATTGCAACAATCCGACTCGAATGGGATAAAAAACCATCAAAACTGTGTATATTATTGAGTTTGATGCAAAGGAAAAGAAAATTCTGCAGGAGAAGTAATATTTTTACTTACATTAATAAAAGAGTGTACGAGGCTAAAATTTCAGATTAGCATTATGTTAATAAGTGCATTTACGAAAAAAGTATTTCATATGACGCTTCGAAACTTGCACTGTTCATCAACAGCATTACTCTACGCCTTCTGTAAAAACATGGAGGTAATATCCCCAATAACTATGAAAATATGTTGGTAATTGTTTCCGGTGACAATGTAATTAAAAATTCCTAAATAAAAGAAAAATTCCAAAACTCCGACTCGAATCGGTAAAAAAAACATCAAAAAATGTGTAACCATTAGTTTGATGCATAGGAACAGAAAAATAAGCGAGAAAAGAAATATGTTTACTTACATTAACCAAAGAGTGTACGAGGCCAAAATTTCAGATTAGCATTATGTTAATAAGTGCAATTACGGAAAAAGTATTTCATATAACGCGTGGATACTTGCACTGAACCTCAAAAGCAATACTCTACGCCTTCCCTGAAAAACTGGAGGTGATATCCGCATAACTGTCGAAGATATGGGTGTAAATGTCTACGGTGACTAAATTAGCAAAGGGCATCCAAATGAAAGAAATGGTATCCATGGATACTTGAGATTGAATGGAGGATGGCGAAGGGAACTAATTTTTTGGATAGGCATGGAGGTAATATCCGCATAACTATCGAAGATATGGGTATAAATGCCTACAGTGCTTAAATTAGAAAAAGGCTTATAAATGAAAGAAATGGTATCCATGGTTACTTGAGATTGAACAGAGGATGTGGAAAGGAACTTATTTTTTGGATAGGCAAAACTGGAATAAATGCTGTTACAGACTAAGTACTCAGGGTTTAGTCGTGTAATTTGATGTGTAGGAACAAGGTAAATTTCTTAACCTACCCTGAATGAATGGCGGTTATATCTGCATAAGATTCGAAAATATGTGGGTAATTGTTTCCGGTGCCAATATAATGAAAATCTTCAAAATCAAATAAATGCAAGACTTCGACTAAATTGGGATAAAAAACCATCAGAAGATATGTATACCATTGAGTTTAATAAATAGGAACAGAAAAATATGCAAAAGAAGAAATATTTTTACTATTAATTAAGAAAAGAGTGTAAAAGGCTAAAATTAAAGATTAGCATTATATTAATAAGTGCATTTACGGAAAAAGTATTTCATATAACGCGTCGAAACTTACACTTATTGTCAACAGCAATACTCTACGCCTTATGTGAAAGAATGGAGGTAATATCCCCGAAAATCCCGATAATATGATGGTAATTGTTTCCGGTGACATTTTAATTAAAAGCTTCAAAATCAAAAAATTGCAAAAATTCGACTCGAATGGGATAAAAAACCATCAAAAACTGTGTATAACATTGAGTTTGATGCAAAGGAAAAGAAATTTCTGCGAGAGAAGAAATATTTTTACTTACATTAACAAAAGAGTGTACGAGGCTAAAATTTCAGATTAGCATTATGTTAATAGGTGCATTTACGAAGAAAGTATTTCATATGACGCTTCGAAACTTGCATTGTTCAACAACAGCATTACTCTACGCCTTCTGTGAAAACATGGAGGTAATATCCCCGAAAATTCCGAAAAAATGTTGGTAATTGTTTCCGGTGACAATGTAATTAAAAGCTTCAAAATCAAAAAATTACAAAAATCCGACTCGAATGGGATAAAAAACCAATACAAAACTGTGTATACCATTGAGTTTGATGCAAAGGAACAGAAAATTCTGCGAGAGAAGAAATATTTTTACT
Source organism: Pyrrhosoma nymphula (assembly GCA_963573305.1). Classification (NCBI taxonomy): domain Eukaryota; kingdom Metazoa; phylum Arthropoda; class Insecta; order Odonata; family Coenagrionidae; genus Pyrrhosoma; species Pyrrhosoma nymphula. The sequence goes on along the minus strand of OY754338.1, from coordinate 129,687,605 downwards.
TACATTAACAAAAGAGTGTACGAGGCTAAAATTTCAGATTAGCATTATGTTAATAAGTGCATTTACGGAGAAGGTATCTCAAATGAAGCTTCGAAACTTGCACTGTTCCTCAACAGCATTACTCTACGCCTTCTGTAAAAACATGGAGGTAATATCCCTAATAACTATGAAAATATGTTGGTAATTGTTTCCGGTGACAATGTAATTAAAAGCTTCTAAATTTAAAAAAAAATTCCAAAACTCCGACTCGAATGGGTAAAAAAAACATCAAAAAATGTGTAACCATTGAGTTTGATGCATAGGAACAGAAAAATAAGAGAGAGAAGAAATATTTTTACTTACATTAACCAAAGAGTGTACGAGACCAAAATTTCAGATTAGCATTATGTTAATAAGTGCATTTACGGAAAAAGTATTTCATATAACGCGTCGATACTTGCACTGAACCTCAAAAGCAATACTCTACATCTTTTTTGAAAACATGGAGGTGATATCCGCATAACTGTCGAAGATATGGGTGTAAATGTTTTCGGTGACTAAATTAGAAAAAGGCTTTTAAATGAAAGAAATGGTCCATGGTTACTTGAGATTGAACAGAGGATGTCGAAAGGAACTTATTTTTTGGATAGGCAAAACTGGTATAAGTGCTGTTACAGACTCAAGGTTTAGTCGTGTAATTTGACGTGCAGGAACAAGGTATATTTCTTAACCTACCCTGAAAAAATGGCGGTTATATCTGCATAAGATTCGAAAATATGTGGGTAATTGTTTACGATGACAATATAATGAAAAGCTTCAAAATCAAAGAAATGCAAAACTTCGACTCGAATGGGATAAAAAACCATCAGAAAATGTGTATACCATTGAGTTTGTTGCATTGGAACAGAAAATTCTGCGAGAGAAGAAATATTTTTACTTATTTTAACAAAAGAGTGTACGAGGCTAAAATTTCAGATTAGACTTATAGTAATAAGTGCATTTTCGGAGAAAGTAATTCATATAACGCGTCGAATCTTGTACTGATCCTCAAACGCTTTACTCTACACCTTCTGTGAAAACATGGAGGTAATATCCGCAATTCTTCCGAAAATATGTGGGTATTTGTTTTCGGTGACAATATAATGAATATCTTCAAAATCAAAGAAATGCAAAACTTCGGCTCGAATGGGTTAAAAAACCGTCACAAAATGTGTATGCCATTGAGTTTTATGCATAGGAACAGACAATTTTGCGAGAGAAGAAATATTTTTACTTATTTTAACAAAAGAGTGTACGAGGCTAAAATTTGAGATTAGACTTATAGTAATAAGTGCATTTTCGGAGAAAGTAATTCATATAACGCATCGAATCTTGTACTGATCCTCAAACGCTTTACTCTACACCTTCTGTGAAAACATGGAGGTATAATCCGCAATTCTTCCGAAAATATGTGGGTATTCGTTTTCGGTGACAATATAATGAATATCTTCAAAATCAAAGAAATGCAAAACTTCGGCTCGAATGGGTTAAAAAACCGTCACAAAATGTGTATGCCATTGAGTTTTATGCATAGGAACAGAAAATATGGCGAGAGAAGATATATTTATACTTACATTAACAAAATAGTGTACGAGGCTAAAATGTTCAGATTACCATTAGGGTAAAAAGAGCATTTACGGAGAAAGAATTTCATATAACGCGTTGAAACTTTCACTGATCCACATAAACATTACTCTACGCCTTCTGTGAAAATATGGGGGTAATATCCGAATTACTTCTGAAAATATGTGGGTAATTGTTTCCGGTGACAATATTATAAAAAGCTTCAAAAACAAAGAAATGCAAAACCTCGACTCGAATGGGAAAAAGAACCGTCAGAAAATGTGTATGCCATTGATTTTTATGCATAGGAACAGAAATTTTTGCGAGAGAAGAAATATTTTTACTTACATTAACAAAAGAGTGTACGAGGCTAAAATGTTCAGGTAAGCATTATGGTAATAAGTGCATTTACGGAGAAAGAATTTTATATAACGCACTGAAATTGATCCACAAAAACATTACTCTACGCCTTCTGTGAAAACATGTACGTAATATCTGCATTACTTTGTAAAATATGGTGGAAATAGTTATATTAACTCTTCGACGGCCATCGGGATGACTATGTTGCATTTATATGTGCCGTCCCATAGGTAGCAATGGGACATATTGGTCCCGTACTAATGGTATATTTGTGTCCCATTGGTACTTCCGGGTTACAGGTTAACAATCGTTTACGCCTTCTGAGAAAAAAAGGAGGTAATATCAGCATTATTTTGGAAAATATGGAGGAAATAGTTTTCGGTGACAATATAAGAAGCAGCAAAACAAATGGAAAAAATCGACTCGAATGGGATAAAAAACAATCAGAAAATGTGTAGGCCATTGAGTTTGATGCAAAGGAACAGAAAATTCTGCGAGAGAAGAAATATTTTTACTTACATTAACAAAAAAGTGTACGAGGATAAAATTTCAGATTAGCATTATATTAATAAGTGCATTTACGGAAAAGGTATTTCATTTGACGCGTCGAAACTCGCACTGATCCTCAATAGCATTACTCTTCGTCTTCTTTGAAAACATGGAGTTAATATCCGCATAACAATCGAAGATATGGGTGTAAAAGCCTACGGTGACTAAATTAGCAAAAGGCTTCTAAATAAATCAAAAAAATGGTATCCATGGTTACATGAGATTGAACAGAGGATAGCGAAGGGAACTAATTTTTTGGATAGGCATAACTGGAATAAGTGCTGTTAGAGACTAAGTACACAAGGTTTAGTCGTGTAATATGATGTGCAGGAATTAAGCATATTTCTTAACCTACCCTGAAAGAATGGCGGTTATATCTGCATTAGATTCAAAAATATGTAGGTAATTGTTTACGGTGACAATATAATTAAAAGCTTCAAAATCAAATGCATGCAAAACATCGACTTGAATGGGATAAAAAACCATCAGAAAATGTGTATACCATTGAGTTTGATGCATAGGAACAGAAAAATATGCAGGAGAAAAAATATGTTTATTTACATTAACAAAAGAGTGTACGAGGCTAAAATGTTCAGATTAGCCTTATAGTAATAAGTGCATTTACGGAGAAAGTATGTCATATGACGCGTCGAAACTTAAACTGATCCACAAAAGCATTACTTTACGCCTTTTGTGAACATATGGAGGAAATATCCGCATTATTTCCGAAAATATGTGAGTAATTGTTTCCGGTGACAATAAAATGAAAAGCTTCAAAATCAAGGAAATGCAAAAATTCGACTTGAATGGGATAAAAAACCATCACAAAATGTGTATGCCATTGAGTTTGATGCATAGGGTCAGAAAAATATGCGAAAGAAGAAATATATTTTTACTTACATTAACAAAAGTGTACGAGGCTAAAATGTTCAGATTAGCATTATGGTAATAAGTGCATTTACGGAGAATGAATTTCATATAACGCGTTGAAACCTTCTCTTATCCACAAAAGCATTACTCTACGCCTTCTGTGAAAACATGTAGTTAATATCTGCATTACTTGGGAAAATATGGAGGAAATAGTTATATTAACTCTTCGACGGCCATCGGGAAAACTATGTTGCATTTATATGTGCCGTCCCATAGGTAGCAATGGGACATATTGGTCCCATACTAATGGTATATTTGTGTCCCATTGGTACTTGCGGGTTACACGTTAATAATCGTTTACGCCGTCTGAGAAAAAATGGAGGTAATACCTGCATTACTTTGGAAAATATGGGGGAAATAGATATATTACTCTTCGACGGCCATCGGGATTACTATGTTGCAATTATATGTGCCCTCATAGGTAGCAATGGGAAATTTTGGTCCCGTACTGATGGTATATTTGTTTCAAATTGGTACTTACGGGTTACAGGTTAACAATCGTTTACGCCTTCTGAGAAAAAATGGAGGTTATATCAGCATTATTTTGGAAAATATGGAGGAAATAGTTTTCGGTGACAATATTAGAAGCAGCTAAAAAGTAAAAAAAATGCAAAAATTCGACTCGAATGGCATAAAAAATCATCAAAAAATTTTGTATGCCATTAAGTTTGATGCATAGAAACAGAAAATTTTGAGAGAGAAGAAATATTTTTAATTACATTAACAAATGAGTGAACGAGGCTAAAATGTTCAGATTAGCATTATGGTAATAAGTGCATTTACGGAAAAAGTATTTCATATAACGCGATGAAACTTTCACTGATCCACAACAGCATTACCCTACGCTCTCTTTGAATACATTGAGGCAATATCCGCATTACTTCCGAAAATATGTGGGTAATTGTTTCCGGTGACAATATAATGAAAAGTTTCAAAATCAAAGAAAGGCAAAAATCCGACTCGAATGGGATAAAAAACCATCAGAAAATGTGTATACCATTGCGTTTGATGCATAGGAAGAGAAAAATATGCGAGAGAAGAAATATTTTTACTTACATTAACAAAAGAGTGTACGAGGCTAAATTTTCAGATTAGCCTTATGGTAATAAGTGCATTTACGGAGAATGTTTTTCATATAACGCGTCGACACTTGTACTGATCCTCAAACGCATATCTCTACGCCTTCTGTGAAAACATGGAGGTAATATCCGCAATACTTTGGTAAATATGTGGGTAATTGTTTCCGGTGACAAATTAATGAAAAACCTTAAAAATGAAAGAAATGCAAAACTCCGACTCGAATGGGATAAAAAACCATAAGAAAATGTGTATACCATTGCGTTTGATGCATAGGAACAGAAAATATGCGAGAGAAGAAATATTTTTACTTACATTAACAAAAGAGTGTACGAGGCTAGACTTTCAGATTAGCCTTATGGTATGAAGTGCATTTTCGGAGAAAGTATTTCAAAAAACGCGTCGACACTTGTACTGATCCTCGAACGCATTTTTCTACGCCTTCTGTGAAAACATGGAGGTAATATCCGCAATACTTTTGAAAATATGTGGGTAATTGTTTCCGGTGACAATATAATGAAAAGCTTCAAAATCAAAGTAGTGCAAAACTTCGACTCGAATGGGATAAAAAACCGTCAGAATTGTGTATGCCATTGAGTTTTATGCATAGGAACAGAAAAGTTTGCGAGAGAAGAAATAATTTTACTTACATTAACAAAAGAGTGTACGAGGCTCAAATGTTCAGATTAGCATTATGGTAATAAGTGCATTTACGATGAAAGAATTTCATATAACGCGTTGAAACTTTCACTGATCCACTAGAACATAACTCTACGCCTTCTGTGAAAACATGTAGGTAATATCTGCATTACTTGGGAAAATGTGGAGGAAATAGTTATATTAACTCTTCGACGGCCATCGGGATAACTATGTTGCATTTTTATGTGCCTTCCCATAGTTAGCAATGGGACAAATTGGTCCCGTACTAATGGTGTGTTTGTGTCTAATTGGTACTTACGGGTTACAAGTTAACAATCGTTTACGCCTTCTGAGAAAAAATGGAGGTTATATCAGCATTATTTTGGAAAATATGGAGGAAATAGTTTTCGGTGACAATATTAGAAGCAGCTTAAAAGTAAAAAAAAATGCAAATATTCGACTCGAATGGGATAAAAAACCGTCAGAAAATTGTATGCCATTGAGTTTGACTCATAGGAACAGAAACTTTTGCGAGAGAAGAAATATTTTTAATTACATTAACAAATGAGTGAACGAGGCTAAAATGTTCAGATTAGCATTATGTTAATAAGTGCATTTACGGAGAAAGTATTTCCTATGACGCGTCGAAACTTGCACTGTTCCACAAAAGCAGTACTCTTAGCCTTCTGTGAAAACATAGAGGTAATATCCGTATAACTGTCGAGGATATGGGTGTAAATATCTACGATGGCTAAATTAGCAAAAGGCTTCAAAATGAAAGAAATGGTATCCATGGTTACTTGAGATTGAACAGAGGATGGCGAAGGGAACTAATTTTTTTAATAGGCATAACGGGAATAAGTGCTGTTACAGACTAAGTACTCATGGTTTAGTCGTGTAATTTGATATGCAGATATAAGGTATATTTTTCTTAATTTACCATGAAAGAATGTCGGTTATATCTGCATAAGATTCGAAAATATGTGGGTAATTGTTTTCGGTGACAATATAATGAAAAGCTTCAATATCAAAGAAATGCAAAAATCCGACTCGAATGAGATAAAAAACCTACAGAAAATAAGTATACCATTGAGTTTGATGCATAGGAACAGAAAAATATGCAGAAGAAAAAATACGTTTACTTACAATAACAAAGGAGTGTACAAGGCTAAAATGTTCAGATTAGCATTATGGTAATAAGTGCATTTACGGAGAAAGTATGTCATATGACGCGTCGAAACTTAAACTGATCCACAAAAGTATTACTCTACACCTTTTGTGAACATGTGGAGGAAATGTCCGCATTATTTCCAAAAATATGTGAGTAATTGTTTCCGGTGACAATATTATAAAAAGCTTCAAAAAAAAAGAAATGCAAAACCTCGACTCGAATGGGATAAAAAACCGTCAGAAAATGTGTATGCCATTGATTTTTATGCATAGGAACAGATAATATTGCGAGAGGAAAAATATTTTTACTTACATTAACAAAAGAGTGTACGAGGCTAAAATGTTCAGGACAGCATTATGGTAATAAGTGAATTGACGGAGAAAGAATTTCATATAACGCGTTAAAACCTTCACTGATCCACCAAAAACATTACTCTACGCCTTCTGTGAAAACATAGAGGTAATATTTGCAATACTTCCGAAAATATGTGGGTAATTGTTTCCGGTGACAATATAATGAAATGCTTCAAAATCAAGGAAATGCAAAAATTCGACTCGAATGGGATAAAAAACCATCACAAAATGTGTATGCCATTGAGTTTGATGCATAGGATCAGAAAAATATGCGAGAGAAGAAATATTTTTACTTACATTAACAAAAGAGTGTACGAGGCTAAAATTTCAGATTAGCATTATGTGAAAAAATGGAGGTAATATCCTTATAACTGTCGAAGATATGGGTGTAAATGTCTACGGTGACTAAATTAGCAAAAGGCTTCTAAATGAAAGAAATGGTATCCATGGTTACTTGAGATTGAACAGAGGATGGCGAGGGAACTAATTTTTTGGATAGGCATAACTGGAATAAGTGCTATTACAGACTAAGTACTCAAGGTTTAGTCGTGTAATTTGATGTGCAGGAATAAGGTATATTCCTTTACCTACCCTTAAAGAATGGCGGTTATATCTGCATAAGGTTCGAAAATATGTGGGGAATTGTTTCCGGTGACAATATAATGAAAAGCTTCAAAATCGAATAAATGCAAAACTTCGACTCGAATGGGATAAAAAACCATCAGAAAATGTGTATACCATTGAGTTTGATGCATAGGAACAGAAAAATATGCAGGAGAAAAATTATGTTTACTTACATTTACAAAAGAGTGTACGAGGCTAAAATGTTCAGATTAGCATTATGGTAATAAGTGCATTTACGGAGAAAGTATGTCATATGACGCGTCGAAACTTAAACTGATCCACAAAAGCATTACTCTACGCCTTTTGTGAACATATGGAGGTAATATCCGGATTACTTCCGAAAATATGTGAGTAATTGTTTCCGGTGACAATATTATAATAAGCTTCAAAAACAAAGAAATGCAAAACCTCGACTCGAATGGGATAAAAAACCGTCAGAAAATGTGTATGCCATTGATTTTTATGCATAGGAACAGAAAATATTGCGAGAGGAGAAATATTTTTACTTACATTAACAAAAGAGTGTACGAGGCTAAAATGTTCAGGATAGCATTATGGTAATAAGTGCATTTACGGAGAAAGAATTTTATATAACGCGTTGAAACCTTCACTGATCCACAAAAACATTACTCTACGCCTTCTGTGAAAACAAAGAGGTAATATTTGCAATACTTCCGAAAATATGTTGGTAATTGTTTTACGGTGACAATATAATTCAAAGCTTCAAAATCAAGGAAATGCAAAAATTCGACTCGAATGGGATAAAAAACCATCACAAAATGTGTATGCCATTGAGTTTGATGCATAGGATCAGAAAAATATGCGAGAGAAGAAATATTTTTACTTACATTAACAAAACAGTGTACGAGGATAAAATTTCAGATTAGCATTATGTGAAAAAATGGAGGTAATATCCTTATAACTGTCGAAGATATGGGTGTAAATGTCTACGGTGACTAAATTAGTAAAAGGCTTCTAAATGAAAGAAATGGTATCCATGGTTACTTGAGATTGAACAGAGGATGGCGAAGGGAACTAATTTTTTGGATAGGCATAACTGGAATAAGTGCTGTTACAGACTAAGTACTCAAGGTTTAGTCGTGTAATTTGATGTGCAGGAATAAGGTATATTCCTTTACCTACCCTTAAAGAATGGCGGTTATATTTGCATAAGGTTCGAAAATATGTGGGGAATTGTTTCCGGTGACAATATAATAAAAAGTTTCAAAATCAAAGAAATGCAAACATCCGACTCGAATGGGATAAAAAACCATCAGAAAATAAGTATACCATTGTGTTTGATGCATAGTAACAGAAAAATATGCGAGAGAAGAAATATTTTTACTTACATTAACAAGAGAGTGTACGAGGCTAAAATGTTCAGATTAGCATTATGGTAATAAGTGCATTTACGGAGAAAGAATTTCATAAAACGCGTTAAAACTTTCACCGATCCACAAAAGCATTACTCTACGCCTTCTGTGAAAAAATGAAGGTAATATCTGCATTATTGTGGAAAATATGGAGGAAATAGTTATATTAACTCTTTGACGGCCATCGGGATAACTATGTTGCATTTATATGTGCCGTCCCATAGGTATCACCCATACAGCACACACGGAGCATATTTAGTTGCAATCACGAGTAGAACACGTGATTTATCTGGTCGAAAAACCGCTTTTCAACGACTAAGAACGGTTGAAAAATGGTCAATATTCGGTTTACTGGCCGCTATTTCTGGTGTAAACACGTGTATCGACCACAACCTGTCTAATATGCAAATTCCCATGCAAATTTATATTTACCAACGGAAAAAAACTGTTATTAGTATTATGACCGCTAGACAGCATTGCCAGCAAAATTCGCGGCTGATTTAGATTCATATTTGACCGAGAAAAAAAATTGCCGCTGGAGAGCCGCGAACCTTAGAACCTGACACTTCCGAATTCACCTACGCCTTAACCCACTCGGCCACCAAGGTGCTTGATTGGAGATGGTAATGCCAAGAAGTTATTTCCTCCTCATTCACGGCCAGACTAATATAAAATATTCCGTATTTGTGCTTGGCCTGGAGAGAAATACATTTTTACAGATATTTGGAACCAAGAAATTAATGCAGATATTCACGTGTGCTTGAAAATGGCTGTCAGAATCATACGAAAGCAGATAATATTATCGTGGAACATGATTTTATTTCTGGTTAGTTACAATTGTACCAAAATGCAACGTATGATCAAAAAAGGAAGTATTTATCGCATGGAAAAATCATCGTTTTTTGTAAAAAAAAATATATCCACCCATTGTGTACAAATATATGTTTTTCACGATTATCAGGATTACCGAATAGAAAAAGTTCTTTGGTAGATGCATATTGAATTAACATATGTTACATACATACCTATATATAACATATGTTATAACAGAGAAATATCTTCGTACTGGAATAATAGCGTATATCTCATCTTTAATATGCAGTTATTCCCATGGAAATGTGAAAAAGGCAAAGTGGCATGTTGTACATAATTAAATTCTATAAAATACAGAAGTCCACTCAGATAATTTGGACCAAAATATGCACTGAAAGAACACGTGTAAAAAAGGACTAATTTTGGAATTATCCCTTATCCCATATATCAACCGAGAGTACACGAGTATATTTCTCCCCGTGCTGTATGGGAATGGGACATATTGGTCCCGTACTAATGGTAAATGTTTGTCCCATTTGTACTTACGGGTTACAGGTTAACAATCGTTTACGCCTTCTGAGAAAAAATGGAGGTTATTTTGTAAAATATGGAGGAAATAGTTTTCGGTGACAATATTAGAAGCAGTTTAAAAGTAAAAAAAATGCAAACATTCGACTTGAATGGGTTAAAAAACCATCAGAAAATTGTATGCCATTGAGTTTGATGCAAAGGAACAGAAAATTTCGCGAGAGAAGATTATTTTTACTGACATTAACAAAAGAGTGTACGAGGCTACAATGTTCAGATTAGCATTATGGTAATAAGTGCATTTACGGAGAAAGAATTTCATATAACGCGTTGAAACTTTCACTGATCCACAAAAGCATTACTCAACGCCTTCTTTGAAAACGTGTAGGTAATATATGAATTACTTTGGAAAATATGGAGGAAATAGTTATATTAACTCTTCGACGGCCATCGGGATAACTATGTTGCACTTATATGTGCCGTCCCATAGGTAGCAATGAAACATATTGGTCCCGTACTAATGGTAAATTTTTGTCCCATTTGTACTTACGGGTTACAGGTTAACAATCGTTTACGCCTTCTGAGAAAAAATGGAGGTAATTTTGGAAAATATGGAGGAAATAGTTTTCGGTGACAATATTAGAAGCAGTTCAAAAGTAAAAAAAAATGCAAAACTTCGACTCGAATGGGATAAAAAACCATCAGAAAATTGTATGCCATTGAGTTTGATGCATAGGAACAGAAAATTTTGCGAGAGAAGAATTATTTTTACTTACATTAACAAAAGAGTGTACGAGGCTAAAATGTTCAGATTACCATTATAGTAATAAGTGCATTTACGGAGAAAGTATTTCATATAACGCGATGAAAACATGAATAAGGTGGAACAGCTGATCATTCAGTGTAGAAGGATAATCACTAATAAACATCTTGAAGTTAATAACCCAGTTTAGTAACATTTCAGATTCATACAATCTTTCAGTATGACACTGGTTCACACAGCCTTCAAACAAATGATTAAAGTATATTCTGACGGTCACAAACATGGATCAGTAGAATGATATGATAGCATCTTTGATATCAATTATCATAAATAATTTGGATGTCCAGCTGGCAACATCCAACAAATGAGAAATAAATCTAAGTAACAAAAAACCAACACCCAGTAGACGAAACATCTGACTCGTCAGGTGTAATGAATTAACAAGAATGAGAATATTGCACAAAACAAAGCAAATATTCTAGAAGGCAGGATTATACAATTGTTCAATGAAAGTAGACTTGTATTCATTCCCTGGCAGAAAAGAATGGTAACGTTTGTGTAACCTAATGGTAACTTTGGAGTGTACCATGAATGTAGGAAAATGGTAAACTCTGTGTAGGCTCTGTGTGTAACTATAGTGTACATAGTTATAACTCCAGTGTACAATCTGTGTAACTTTGTGGTAAAGTGGCCCAATCTGTGTAGGTTTTGTGTGTACCTTGTGTAACAATTGGTGCTGAATTGTGTACAGTGTGTACTGATTGTGAGTCTGCTGTGGTACATGATGTGTATATAATGTACACAACCCACGTAGCTCACTGCCACGAAAATGTGCCTTGAAGGCGCCTCGGAAGCACATAAAAAAGTATGATATAAAAAAATATACATTGCAATCAATCAATTTCACTGTTTTATTGTGCAATGGCATGATGTAAGTCGTCGTATTAAGATACCTCGTAACTACCTAATGCCTACCTGTATCGAATATTTATCTAACCTACGACTCCTAAGTGCACCTATTTACGCACCCACAATTGAAATAAAAGTGTTGAGAAAGACGTATATATGTAGTCACTTCCGTGGATAAATTTGTCTTCGAGAACTATAATTATTAAATGATTATTCCGTGATAGTTTGAGGAAATGCATTAAAATCTTGATAAAAGTTTTTCACCATTAATTAATGCCAGATAACTGTTATCCTATTTTGCCACATAGTATGAATATAAATGCAATATTACTGCGAATAAACAAAATTTTTCCAATTCCCGCACGTTGACATGAACTAGAAAAGGAAGAGCATAATGGAAATACATATTACATATGTACACTTCTGCCGTGTATTACAACTAAAGGGAATGATTAAATGCTCCGAAGAAGATAAAACTCTCTTTGCTCGAGTATGGTGACATTTATTAAAATTCATTTGGTACAATTTTTTCAACCAAAGTAGAAACACATCAAATACCTAAGTAAAAGGTGAGACTTCAATGCAATTTTGCTAAGTTCTCAATATTCGTCCCTCATCGTTTTATATAGCTCATTCACAAGAATTATTTAAACACCGACAAGAACATTAGTTAAGGTGAGCTTTCGTCTTGCCAGCTGAAACGCAACTTTCACCCACTTGCAATTGTTAACAGATCAGTATCACAATAAAATTCACTTCACTTATCATGCAAACCTTGCACATTTATGAAATACTTTTAGGGTAAACACTTACTTTCATGAGCACAACAATAGCCACAAAAGCCATCACGTTTTCGAGATTTAATGGTACTTTATCCTTCGTACATACATCAGCGTTGAACTACTACTATGATATTATCACCACCTAAAGCCAAATTTCTCGTTTATCACTGCACTCACAATGAATCAAAGCATAATAATCACTGAACACAATTTAAGAAGAACATTTGCTTCACCCTAAATCACCAACAACTAATTATTGCATTGGTCTTTATCACGCTTTCGGCATTTAATGGTACTTTATCCTTCATACATTAGCGTTGATAACAACAACGTAAGGCCAAATTTCTCCTATATCACTGTAGTCGCATTATACGAAAGCATAATAATCTCCAAAAACAATTTAAGTAGAACATTTTCTTGACTCTTAAATTACCGACAACTCTTGTTTACATCGTCCATTGGTGGCAGCGGAATGGCGCTTAGGAAGTCAGCACAGCTAGCGAGGCATGGCAGGGAACCCAGGGAACCAATAATGCGCAGGATACAATAAAGAGCATCTCCAATCGCTTTTACGACTTAAGAAACCAAAGCAATACAAAACTTTTTTACTGAAGTAAATTACGAAAAACTAATGCAGATTCCGGAACGAGGTGGTTTTATGCGCATTCAATGCACCTTGGCGCTTATTGGGTGGTACAATTGTGATGACATTTGTGTACCCAAAAATGGTAATTGCTGTGTATATATTGTGTACAATTCTGGTGTCTCAATGGACTGGTAACTTAGTGGTATAATCTGTGTAACATCTGATACAACAAATTGAGTACGGCTGTGGTATCAATAATGTAGAGGGTGTAACAACTGTACGATTTGTGTAACTTTGTGAGTAGAAAAGTGTAGTAAATGTGTAACTTTACATAATGTACCATATTTATACACATATTTGTTACACTAATTTTTCGCCAGGGTTGAAAGTAATAGTATGCAATTGTGTGACACCAGTTAAATATACTTTAGATAATTATAATAATCATACAAATATACCAATATTATTTTATATTCAAGTTCACCCTAGTATTAATAATATCAATGATCATTTAAGTATAACAATATCATTGTGTATTCCAAGTTAACCCTAGTATTAATAATATTAATGATAATTCAAGTATAACAATAATTCTGTATTCCAAGTTCACCCTAGTATTAATAAGATTAATGATTATACAAAATTTGTGAGTGGATCCCCCATATTCATGAACCTTAAAAACTAATTACATGGTTTTATGCAGCCACTTGGGTTGCACTGTTAAGCATAAACACAGTCATTGAAGAAGTTGGGTTGATAGAACGACTCAGAATGAGAGGTCAATCAATTTTATGGACCTTAAAACTAATTAAATTTTTTCGCACAACCAATTGGGTTGTACTGTTAAGCATTGATAACTCAATGAAGGAATTTGGGTTGATAGAAATGACTCAGGATAAGATTGGAGTCATTTTAATGACAAATTAGATTGATATCTCTCCAATGTCACTACCCATATGTAAGAAATTGTTTTCCATGAAAAAACAGCAAAAAATGGAAAATTAATTTGGGTAAGATGAGAGATTCAATCAGTTCTCGGGCCAGGTTAAGCCAAACGTGTTAGAAAAAAGCTAATTAATAGAAAAATAATTTAGTGGCCACCGTCATAGATAATTCAATTCAAAATTTGTTGGGGGTTGGAACCCCAGACCAGCTAAGCATGATACTAGAGCTGGGTGCTGTTTGCGACAATCATTATAATTGCCGGGCGATGGGATCGCACCCCCTACGCCAGATACATGACCTAACAACCCAATATTCAACATACATAACCTGACTACAGAAATTAGATAGCCAGGTAGAGACAGAAAATGATAATGTTTGCAATTACACAGTTAATCACCATAAAGAAAGCACTAATCACCCTAGGAGGACAATGGTATAAACACTGTCGATGTCACACACATGAATCTTAACAGCCATTGACCCTCCGCAACTTATCTGGAAGCGAGTCACCTCGGGAATGTTCCTGGCTGTTCTCCCCACATCCCATTCCAATCAGACCATTCGTCCTCCAACAGATTTCACAATTTGCACACTTTGAGAGGAAGACAACATTAAGTATGGTGATCACTGTGTTCACATTATTAAGTATTTGTATAATAATATATTAATAGAATAGTACATATTGATCAACTAAAAGGCAGCAATTAACAGTGTGTTTAAATAGAATCATAGTATTTCATTGAGTTAATTTGAAAAATGCAATAGTCACACCAAATTGAGCTAGTGAGAATTCACAGAGTCACCATGATAAATTTTCAGCTGAGAGACATGACATATTTTTTCTTTATCATGTGATAGCTCAAGAACAACTGTTACAGGAGACACACATTTTTTAATAATGAAAGGACCTTCCCAAAGAGGCATTAGCTTGGCTGTTCTCTTGTCTGCCTTTGAGCTAATAGGATGATTTTTACAAAGAACTTAATCCCCAGGGGCAAAATTTACTGGAGAGTGGAGTTTGTTAAAAGCCTCCCCATATTTAGCCCTTGCCTTTTTGAGATTGGCGACCACTTGTTGCAAGTAGGCTTTCCTCTGATCATCCTTAATTTTATCCTCGAACAGCTCAATAGGAATTGACCACTGATTTGTAAGAGGATGTGGCAGTTGTCTACCAAACATTATTTTGGCAGGAGATTGGCCAGTGCTACCATGTACAGCAGTATTGAAAGCAAAGTTTAGATCATAGAGGAAAAGGTCCCATGTAGAGTGAACATTGTTACATAAAATTGTCAAGGCAGATTTTAAATTTCGATGTTAGCACAAGGGTAATATGGAGATGTGAAAACTTGTTTTATACCAAGTTGTGAACACATCTCCCTAAGCAGGTGTGACTTAAAAACTGAAGCATTATCAGAGACCAGATATTTTGGAAAACCAAACTTGGAGAAAACTCTTTGAGTGAGGACAGACACAACAGCACCAGCTGTAGCCTTTCGTACAGGCTCCATTATACAAAATTTAGAGAACCCATCAATCAGTGTTAAAATATACTGATTACTACCCTTTGTGGATGGGAATGGGCCGACAAAATCCATATAAATTCTTTCCCAGACATCAGAAGGGATGTTAGAAGATAACATGCCAGGCGAAGAACAATTTCTAGGTTTACATGTTGACATAAGTGGCAATTTCTGACCATGTCAAAAATTTCCCTTTTCATATCCTTCCACCAATATTCCCTGCTAATTTTCTCATAAGTTTTGGACATTCCCAGGTGAGCGCCAAAACTATAGCAATGAAAATATTGGAATATCATTGGTCGAAGCACGACAGGTAAAACAACCTTCCCTCTAAGAGTTCGTGAATTGCCAAAACATAGCAGCTGGTTCTTAACAAAATAATTTGCACAAGACAAGGGATCTTTCTGCAATTTCTGGAGAACATCCCTCAAAGTAGGATCTGACCTTTGATGGTCTCTAATATTAACAAATGATAAAGGAACATTATTCAATACACAAGCCATTGGTGGAAATAGATCATCACCAACTTTAGATGAATCAATATCACTAGCAACATTATCACTAGACACAGGAACGACACGAGAAAGGCAATCAGCTACATTATTGGCAGTTCCACGTACATGATGGATGGTGAACTTATAAGAAGAGAGTTTAAGAACCATTCTACCCAACTTTCCCAGCTGTTTGGGATGTGAAAATAACCAAGACAATGCTCTATTATCAGTATACAAATGAAAAGGTTTTACTTGAAGGTACACATTGAATTTCTCGACACCCCAGCATATAGCCATACAATCCAACTCGTAAGTCGGAAACTTGCTTTCATGGTCCAATAATGCTTTACTAGCGAATGCCACAGGTATGAAATAACCGTTTACTTTATGGTTTAACACTGCAGCTAATGCGAGGCTACTAGCATCAACAAATAAGTGAAATTCATCCTCGAAACGAGGGAAAGACAGCACCGGGGGCTTAATCAAAGCTTGCTTTAACTGAATAAAAGCTTCATTCTCTGCCGTTGACCAGTGAAAGGGAACATTCTTACGTTTAATGCTATTTAAAGGAATAGAAATTTCAGAATACCTTGGAATGAACTTGGAATAGAAACCACATAACCCCAGAAATCTCGCTACTTCCTTCAAACTCTTTGGAGCAGGGAATTTTTCGATTGGCTTAACTCTATCAGGATCAACTTGAAGTTTTCCATGGGATATCAAGTGGCCCAGGAAGGTGAGAGAAGTAGTGCCAAGTTTAAACTTCTCCTCACATACAGTAAGTCCAGCCAAACGAAGTCTCTTAAGGACAGCATCGACGTGATTAATATGATCCCTGGAATTTTTTGAATAGATACACAAATCATCGATATAAGGATACACACAAGAATACTTTAGATCTCCCAGTACCTCGTTAATTAAGCGAGTGAATACTTGGGGAGAATTGGCAAACCCGAATGGCAGACGAGTATATTGATATATCCCGAACGGTGTGACAAAAGCAGTATATTTCTTCTAATTTTCAGACAAAGGAATTTGGTGAAAAGCAGAATTAAGATCAAGTATGGTAAAGTATTTTGCGTCAGCTAAATATTGAAATGCATGTTCGACCGACGGAGTGGGATAACCGTCTATTTGAACCTGCTTATTAAGCTTACGATAATCCACAACTAACCTCTCCGTACCATCCTTCTTGGGAATTAAAAAGGCTGGAGAAGACCAATTTGAGTTAGAATTCTCAATAATTCCCTTGTCGAGCAGCGACTGCACATGTTTTTTCATGATCTGTGCCTTAACGGGAGATAAAGAGAACGGATGACTCCGAATCGGGTTACAGTCAGTTAATTCTATTTCGTAAGTCATAAGCGATGTGGTCCCCAAATCGTGGGTCATGACATCGGGATATTGCGACAACAAATATTTTAACTCACTTATCAAATTATCCGAAGAATTACATCCATTTTCAATGAGAAAAGGATTGCTGCAAGAATCTGTCGACCGACTGCTGCTTGGCACTTCGGGATACGCACTCGATGCGCAATTGTCAACTGAATAAGCGATAAAATCTTACTTAGTAGCGGGAGACGTTTCAAAAGAGACAGCTTTCGGATGAACAATCATATTGGATTTCCGAATAAAATCAAGGCCTAGAAGAATTGGAAATGGAATATTGGCTACATAAAATGTATGCTGCCAGGAAAATTTGTCGATTTGCACCTTAAGTTGGATCGACATCCTTAATTGAAACGGTTGACCAGAAACTGTCAATAGCTCGATAGAGTCGGAAGACTTTTGAGATTTGCCACCGCGAATTTTAAGAGTTTTGAAGAACTTTTCGTCGCAAATAGAAACGGAACAACCAGTATCAATGAGGGCATTGCAAGAAACAGACTGAAGTTTTATCGGAAGAAGGGGCAAATTACTGTTACAATTTTGACGTACGCTCATGAAACTCACGGCTGGTTGGCGTGTTTCACGGGCTTTCTTCCGACATTCCCTTGCATGATGCCCAATTTTACGACAATACGAACAAATTATTTGCCTTGCGGCAACTGGGGAGACATTAGGAGAAATACTATGAAATGTATTGGCGTACTCGGCACAATCCATAAATTACGTTGACGCCTGGGTTATGACAGAGTCTAGCTCCTCAAAGGTCGTGGGCTGGCGAGCAAACATTATGGCGGATTTAGTGAGAGGATTTAACCCTTGAATAATTAACCGAACGGTTTGGCACTCGGTGAACTCTAACGCCAACACTTGAATCGCGTTACGAACAGAACATACGAAATCATTAGGAGTTTCACGGGGGAACTGAAATCTCTTTACTTTAGTGGTAACAGGACGGTCAAACTCTCGATCACTTACAATTTTTCCCCAAATTCGTTCGGTAATTTCGGCCCACGAAAGATTCTGATTTAACATAGAGAGCCAAAACTGATGAGAACTAGCTGGCAGCTTGGTAATGACTAAATACAACAACGTAGACAAAGGAACTAGCGAAAGAGAGAAAATTTCTGTCAGTTTCAACATAAAATTATACCAATTTTCTGTATTGGAAACCTCGAATGGTGGAAAATCAGCGATCAGCTGCTTCACTATGACCAGACCTTCAGACAGCGGCAGAACAGGTTGCATTGGGACTGGCGGTACGACATGGGTTGGATTCTGCTCGTTCACCTGGCCTCGGGGAACCACGTTGGGTGTGGATTCCGCCGGAACACCAGAAGTTTCAAGTGTAAGCCCAGATCCCCCATTAGATCTAGCACGCCTGTCCTCGGCCGTGGTCAAGTAAGCCCTTGCGTACTGATCGACTGAATCACCAGGCATACTGACGAAACTCCACTCAAATTGCCGGAAGATAAGACGAAAATACTTCGTCACACAAGAATTTACACACTAAACTCCGACAGGAATTTACAATGACCTATTCTAGGGCCTCGAACTGGAAACCAGGAACACGAAATAAATTACGAAAAAGAAAACCCTTGCCTATTTAGATTGCCGTTAGCGGCAGAGACAAAACTTCCGTGAAGGAAGAAAATGAAATACCAGAAATAATGACGATCACAGATCCTCATACAAAACTCATCAACTGCGTTGGAAAGACAGGAAAAGAATAACCACGCTCTGCTACCAGTTTGTAGCGCTATCGGGAGAAGGAGCAGATTTTCTCGCCAAAAACGCTCTTGAAAACACAAACTCTTTCCAAGCTCGGGTGAGAAAAATGAGGAAAACACGAGTATTATCAATCATAAACTTAACTTATCAATATATTTTACAAATCACCAATAAAACCAAACCAATTACAAGAATTTACCCATAGATCGAGTGCCAGGCGACCGTAATGAAAGTTTCCAGTCGGAAAATAGTTAAAGTTTAACAAGTACGAGAGGTTGAACTTATCTGGTCTCTGATAATGCTTCAGTTTTTAAGTCACACCTGCTTAGGGAGATGTGTTCACAACTTGGTATAAAACAAGTTTTCACATCTCCATATTACCCTTGTGCTAACATCGAAATTTAAAATCTGCCTTGACAATTTTATGTAACAATGTTCACTCTACATGGGACCTTTTCCTCTATGATCTAAACTTTGCTTTCAATACTGCTGTACATGGTAGCACTGGCCAATCTCCTGCCAAAATAATGTTTGGTAGACAACTGCCACATCCTCTTACAAATCAGTGGTCAATTCCTATTGAGCTGTTCGAGGATAAAATTAAGGATGATCAGAGGAAAGCCTACTTGCAACAAGTGGTCGCCAATCTCAAAAAGGCAAGGGCTAAATATGGGGAGGCTTTTAACAAACTCCACTCTCCAGTAAATTTTGCCCCTGGGGATTAAGTTCTTTGTAAAAATCATCCTATTAGCTCAAAGGCAGACAAGAGAACAGCCAAGCTAATGCCTCTTTGGGAAGGTCCTTTCATTATTAAAAAATGTGTGTCTCCTGTAACAGTTGTTCTTGAGCTATCACATGATAAAGAAAAAATATGTCATGTCTCTCAGCTGAAAATTTATCATGGTGACTCTGTGAATTCTCACTAGCTCAATTTGGTGTGACTATTGCATTTTTCAAATTAACTCAATGAAATACTATGATTCTATTTAAACACACTGTTAATTGCTGCCTTTTAGTTGATCAATATGTACTATTCTATTAATATATTATTATACAAATACTTAATAATGTGAACACAGTGATCACCATACTTAATGTTGTCTTCCTCTCAAAGTGTGCAAATTGTGAAATCTGTTGGAGGACGAATGGTCTGATTGGAATGGGATGTGGGGAGAACAGCCAGGAACATTCCCGAGGTGACTCGCTTCCAGATAAGTTGCGGAGGGTCAATGGCTGTTAAGATTCATGTGTGTGACATCGACAGTGTTTATACCATTGTCCTCCTAGGGTGATTAGTGCTTTCTTTATGGTGATTAACTGTGTAATTGCAAACATTATCATTTTCTGTCTCTACCTGGCTATCTAATTTCTGTAGTCAGGTTATGTATGTTGAATATTGGGTTGTTAGGTCATGTATCTGGCGTAGGGGGTGCGATCCCATCGCCCGGCAATTATAATGATTGTCGCAAACAGCACCCAGCTCTAGTATCATGCTTAGCTGGTCTGGGGTTCCAACCCCCAACAAATTTTGAATTGAATTATCTATGACGGTGGCCACTAAATTATTTTTCTATTAATTAGCTTTTTTCTAACACGTTTGGCTTAACCTGGCCCGAGAACTGATTGAATCTCTCATCTTACCCAAATTAATTTTCCATTTTTTGCTGTTTTTTCATGGAAAACAATTTCTTACATATGGGTAGTGACATTGGAGAGATATCAATCTAATTTGTCATTAAAATGACTCCAATCTTATCCTGAGTCATTTCTATCAACCCAAATTCCTTCATTGAGTTATCAATGCTTAACAGTACAACCCAATTGGTTGTGCGAAAAAATTTAATTAGTTTTAAGGTCCATAAAATTGATTGACCTCTCATTCTGAGTCGTTCTATCAACCCAACTTCTTCAATGACTGTGTTTATGCTTAACAGTGCAACCCAAGTGGCTGCATAAAACCATGTAATTAGTTTTTAAGGTTCGAGAATATGGGGGATCCACTCGCAAATTTTGTATAATCATTAATATTAGTAATACTAGGGTGAACTTGGAATACAGGCCGATATTGTTATACTTGAATTATCATTAATATTGTTAATACTTGGGAGAACTCGAAATACACAAAGATATTGTTAAACTTTAATTATCTATAATATTATTAATACAAGGGTGAATTTTGAATATAAATCTTATCTCTGGTTAAACTGTGAAAAAATGGAGGTAATATCCGCATAACTGTCGAAAATATGGGTGTAAATGTCTACGGTGACTAAATTAGTAAAAGGCTTCTAAATGAAAGAAATGGTATCCATGGTTACTTGAGATTGAACAGAGGACGGCGGAGGGAACAAATTTTTTGGATAGGCATAACTGGAATAAGTGCTGTTACAGACTAAGTACTCAAGGTTTAGTCGTGTAATTTGATGTGCAGGAATAAAGTATATTTCTTAAACTTTCCTGAAAGAATGGAGGTTATATCTGCATAAGATTTAAAAAATATGTGGGTAATTGTTTCCGGTGATAATATAATGAAAAGCTTCAAAATCCAAGAAATGCAAAACTCCGACACGAATGGGATAAAAAACCATAAGAAAATGTGTATACCATAGAGTTTGATGCATACGAACAGAAAAATATGCGAGAGAGGAAATATGTTTACATACATTAACAAAAGAGTGTACGAGGCTAAAATGTTCAGATTAGCATTATGGTAATAAGTGCATTTACGGAGAAAGAATTTCATATAACGCGTTTAAACTTTCACTGATCCACAAAAGCATTACTCTACGCCTTCTGTGAAAACATGTAGGTAATATCAGCATTATTTTGGAAAATATGGAGGAAATAGTTATATAAACTCTTCGACGGCCATCGGGATAACTATGTTGCATTTATATGTGCCGTCCCATAGGTAGCAATGGGACATATTGGTCCCGTAATTATGGTATATTTTTGTCCCATTAATACTTACGGGTTACAGGTTAACAATCGTTTACGCCTTCTGAGAAAAAATGGAGGTAATATCAGCATTATTTTGGAAAATATGGAGGAAATAGTTTTCGGTGACAATATTAGAAGCAGCTTTAAAGTCAAGACAAATGCAAAAATTCGACTCGAATGGAATAACAAACCATCAAAAAATGTGTATGCCATTGAGTTTTATGCATAGGAACGGAAAAATATGCGAGAGAAGAAATATTTTTAATTACATTAACAAATAAGTGAACGAGGCTAAAAAGTTCATATTAGCATTATGGTAATAAGTGCATTTACGGAGAAAGTATTTCAAATAACGCAAAGAAACTTTCACTGAACCACAACAGCATTACTTTACGCCTTCTGTGAAAAAATACAGATAATAATTGCATAACTGTCGAAGATATAGGTGTAAATGTCTACTGTGATTAAATTAGCAAAAGGCTTCTAAATGAAAGAAATGGTATCCATGGTTACTGGAGATTGAAGAGAGGTTGGCGAAGG
This sequence comes from Pyrrhosoma nymphula, assembly GCA_963573305.1. Taxonomy (NCBI): domain Eukaryota; kingdom Metazoa; phylum Arthropoda; class Insecta; order Odonata; family Coenagrionidae; genus Pyrrhosoma; species Pyrrhosoma nymphula. Next base: position 129,665,008 of record OY754338.1, on the reverse strand, counting down.
GAACTAATTTTTTGGATAGGCATATCTGGAATAAGTGCTGTTACAGACAAAGTACTCAAGGTTTAGTCGTGTTATTTGATGTGCAGGAATATGGTATATTTTTTAACCTACCCTGAAAGAATGGCGGTTATATCTGCATAAGATTCGAAAATATGTGGGTAATTGTTTCCGGTGACAATATAATGAAAAGCTTCAAAATCAAAGAAATGCAAAACTCCGACACGAATGGGAAAAAAAACCATAAGAAAATGTGTATACCATTGAGTTTGATGCATAGGATCAGAAAAATATGCGAGAGAAGAAATATGTTTACTTACATTAACAAAAGAGTGTACGAGGCTAAAATGTTCAGATTAACTTTATGGTAATAAGTGCATTTACGGAGAATGAATTTCATATAACGCGTTGAAACTTTCACTGATCTACATAAGCATTACTCTACGCCTTCTGAGAAAACATGTAGGTAATATCTTCATTATTTTGGAAAATATGGAGGAAATAGTTATATTAACTCTTCGACGGCCATCGGAATAACCATGTTGCATTTATATGTTCCGTCCCATAGGTAGCAATGGGACATATTGGTCCCGTACTTATGGTATAATTGTGTCCCATTGGTACTTACAGGTTACAGGTTATCAATCGTTTACGCCTTCTAAGAAAAAATGGAGGTAATATCAGCATTATTTTGGAAAATATGGAGGAAATAGTTTTCGGTGACAATATTAGAAGCAGCTTAAAAGTCAAAACAAATGCAAAAAAATTCAACTTGAATGGGATAAAAAACCATCAGAAAATGTGTATGCCATTGAGTTTTATGCATAGGAACGGAAAAATATTGGAGTGAAGAAATATTTTTACTTACATTAACAAAAGAGTGTACGAGGCTAAAATGTTCAGATTAGCATTATGGTAATAAGTGCATTTACGGAGAAAGAATTTCATATAACGCGTTTACACTTTCACTGATCCACAAAAGCTTTACTCTACGCCTTCTGTGAAAACATGTAGGTAATATTTGCATTACTTTGGGAAATATGGAGGAAATAGTTATATAAACTCTTCGACGACCATCGGGATAACTATGTTGCATTTATATGTGCCGTCCCATAGGTAGCAATGGGACATATTGGTCCCGTAATTATGGTATATTTGTGTCCCATTGGTACTTACGGGTTACAGGTTAACAATCGTTTACGCCTTCTGAGAAAAAATGGAGGTAATATCGGCATTATTTTGGAAAATATGGAGGAAATAGTCTTCGGTGACAATATTAGAAGCAGCTTAAAAGTCAAAACAAATGCAAAAAAAGTCGACTTGAATGGGATAAGAAACCATCAGAAAATGTGTATGCTATTGATTTTTATGCATAGGAACGGAAAAATATTGGAGTGAAGAAATATTTTTAATTACATTAACAAATGAGTGAACGAGGCTAAAATTTCAGATTAGCATTATAGTAATAAGTGTATTAACGGAGAAAGTACTTCATATAACGCGATGAAACTTTCAACGATCTACAACAGCATTCTTTTACGCAATCTTTGAAAACATGGAGGTTATATCCTTATTACATCCGAAAATATGTGGGTAATTGTTTCCGGTGACAATATTATAAAAAGTTTAAAAATCAAAAAAATGCACAAATTCGACTCGAATGGGATAAAAAGCCAACCGAAAAGTTGTATGCCCATGAGTTTGATGCATAGGAAAAGAAAATGTTGCGAGGGAAGAAATATTTTTAATTACATTAACAAATGAGTGAATGAGGCTAAAATGTTGAGATTAGCGTTATGGTAATAAGTGCATATACGGAGAGAGTATTTTCATTAACGCGATGAAACATTCACTGATCCACAACAGTATTACTTTACGTCTTCTGTGAAAACATTTAGCTAATATCTGCATTACTTTGGAAAATATGGAGGAAATAGTTATATTAACTCTTCGACGGTCATCGGGATAACTATGATGCAATTTATATATGCCGTCCCATAGGTAGCAATGGGACATATTGGTCCCGTACTAATGGTATATTTCTATCCCATTGGTACTTGTGGGTTACAAGTTAACAATAGTTTACGGCTTCTGAGAAAAAATGGAGGTAATATCTGCATTACTTTGGAAAATATGAAAGAAATAGTTATATTAACTCTTCGACGGCCATCGGGATGACTATGATGCATTTATATATGCCGTTCCATAGGTAGCAATGGGACATATTGGTCCCGTACTAATGGTATATTTGTATCCCATTTGTACATACGGGTTACAGGTTAACAATCGTTTACGCCTTCTGAGATAAAATGGAGGTAATATCTGCATTACTTTGGAAAATATGGAGGAAATAGTTATATTAACTCTTCGACGGACATCGGGAAAACTATGATTCATTTATACATGCCGTCCCATAGGTAGCAATGGGACATATTGGTCCCGTACTAATGGTATATTTGTGTCCTATTGGTTATTACGGGTTACAGGTTAACAATCGTTTCGCCTTCTGAGAAAAAATGGAGGTAATATCAGCATTATTTTGGAAAATATGGAGGAAATAGTTTTCGGTAACAATATTAGAAGTAGTTTAAAAGTAAAAAAAAAAGCAAAAATTCGACTCGAATGGGATAAAAAACCATCAGAAAAGTGTATGCCATTGAGTATGATGCATAGCAACAGAAAATATTGCGAGAGAAAAATTTTTTTATAATTACATTAACAAATGAATGAACGAGGCTAAAATCTTCAGATTAGCATTATGGTAATAAGTGCATTTACGGAGAAAGTATTTCATAAAACGCAATGACACTTTCACTGATCCACATCTGCATTACCTTACGCCTTCAATAAAAACATGGAGGTTATAGCAGCATTAGGTCCGAAAATATGTGGGTAATTGTTCCCGGTAAAAATATAACGAAAACCTTCAAAATCTAAGAAATGCAAAAATCCGACTCGAATGGGATAAAAAACCATCAGAAAATGTGTAAACCATTAGATTTGATGCATAGAAACAGAAAAATATGCGAGAGCTTAAATATTTTTACTTACATTAACAAAATAGTGTACGAGGCTAAAATTTCTGATTAGCAGTATGTTAATAAGTGCATTTACGGAGAAAGTATTTCATATGACGCGTCAAAACTTGCACTGATCCACAACAGCAGTCGTCTACGCCTCCTGTGAAAACATAGAGGTAATATCCGCATAACTGTCGAAGATATGGGTGTAAATGCCTACGGTGACTAAATTATCAAAAGGCTTCTAAATGTAAGAAATGGTATCCATGGTTACTTGAGATTGAACAGAGGATGGCGAAGGGAACTTATTTTTTGGATAGGCATAACTGGAATAAGTGCTTTTACAGACTAAGTACTCAAGGTTTAGTCGTGTAATTTAATTTGCAGAAATAAGATATATTTCTTAACCTACACTGAAAGAATGGCGGTTATATCTGCATAAGATTCGAAAAAATGTGGGTAATTGTTTCCGGGGACAATATAATGAAAAGCTTCAAAATCAATGAAATGCAAAATTCGACTCGATTGGGATAAAAAACCATCAGAAAATGTGTATACCATTGAGTTTGATGAATAGGAACAGAAAATTCTGCGAGAGAAGAAATATTTTTACTTACATTAGCAAAGGAGTGTACGAGGCTAAAATTTCAGATTAGACTTATGGTAATAAGTGCATTTACGGAAAAAGTATTTCATAAAACAAGTCGAAACCTATTACTGAACTTCAAAAGCACTACTCTACGTCTTCTGTGAAAACATAGGGGTAATATCCGCAATACTTCCGAAAATATGTGGGTAATTGTTTCCGGTGACAATATTATACAAAGCTTCAAAATCAAAGAAATGCAAAACTTCGACTCGAATGGGATAAAAAACCGTCAGATAATGTGTATGTCATTGAGTTTTATACATAGGAACAGAAAATTCTGCAAGAGAAGAAATATTTTTATTTACATTAACAAAGGAGTGTACGAGGCTAAAATTTCAGATAAGCCTTATGGTAATAAGTGCATTTACGGAGAAAGAATTTCATATAACGCGTTAAAACTTTCACTGATCCACAAAAGCATTACTCTACCTCTTCTGAGAAAACATAAAGGTAATATCTGCAATACTTTGGAAAATATGGAGGAAATAGTCATAATAAATCTTCGACGGCCATCGGGATATTTATGTTGCATTTAAATGTGCCGTCCCATAGGTAGCAATGGGACATATTGGTCCCGTACTAATGGTATATTTGTGTCACATTGGTACTTACGGGTTACAATTTAACAATCGTTTACGCCTTCTGCGAAAAAATGGAGGTAATATCAGCATTATTTTGGAAAATATGGAGGAAAATAGTTTTCGGTGACAATATTAGAAGCAGATTAAAAGTAAAAAAAAGCAAAACTTCGACTCGAATGGGATAAAAAACCAGCAGAAAATGTGTATGCCATTAACTTTGATGCATTAAATAAGAAAAATATGCGAGAGAGAAATTATTTAGACTTACATAAACTAAAGAGTGTACGAGGCTAAAATTTCAGATTAGCATTATTATAATAAGTGCATTTACGGAGAACGTATTTCATATGATGCGTCGAAACTTGCATTGATCCACATAACATTACTCTACGCCTTCTGTGATAAAAGTGGAGGTAATATCCCCATAACTGTCGAAGATATGGTTGTAAATGTCTTCGGTGTCTTAATTAGCAAAATGCTTTTAAATGAAAGAAATGGTATCCATGGTTGCTTGAGATTGAACAGAGGATGGCGAAGGGAACTAAATTTTTGGATAGGCATAACTGGAATAACTGCTGTTACAGACTAAGTACTCAAGGTTTAGTCGTGTAATTTTAAGTACAGGAAAAAGGTATTTTTTTCAACCTACACTGAAAGAATTGCGGTTATATCTGCATAAGATTCGTAAATATGTGGGTAATTGTTTCCGGTGACAATATAATGAAAACCTTCAAAATATTATAAAAGCAAAACTTCGAATCGAATGGGATAAAAAAACCATCAGAAAATGTGTATACCATTGAGTTTGATGCATAGGAGCAGAAAACTCTGCGAGAGAAGAAATGTTTTTACTTACATTAACAAAAGAGTGTACGAGGCTAAAATGTTCAGATTAGAATTATGGTAAGAAGTGCATTTACGGAAAAAGTATTTCGTATGACGCGTTGAATCTTGCATTATCCACAAAAGCAGTATTCTACGCTTTCTGTGAAAATAATAAGGTAATATCCGCAATACTTCCTAAAATATGTGGGTAATTGTTTCCGGTGACAATATTATAAAAAGCTTCAAAATCATAGAAATGCTAAACTTCGACTCGAATGGGATAAAATACCGTCCGAAAATGTGTATACCATTGCGTTTTATGCATAGGAACAGAAATTTATGCGATAAGAGAAATATTTGTAATTACATTAACAAATGAGTGAAAGAGACGTTCAGATTAGCATTATGGTAATAAGTGCATTTACGGAGAAAGAATTTCATATAACGCGTTGAAACCTTCACTGATCCACAACAACATTACTCTACGCCTTTTGTGAAAACCTGTAGGTAATATTTGCATTACTTTGGGAAATATGGAGGAAATAGTAATATTAACTCTTCCACGGCCATCGGGATAACTATGTTGCATTTATATGTGCCGTCCCGTAGGTAGCAATGGGACATATTGGTCCCGTACTAATGGTATATTTGGGTCCCATTGGTACTTACGGGTTACAGGTTAACAATCGTTTTCGCCTTCTGCGAAAAAATGGAGGTAATATTAGCATTATTTTGGAAAATATGGAGGAAATAGTTTTCGGTAACAATATTAGAAGTAGTTTAAAAGTAAAAAAAAAGCAAAAATTCGACTCGATTGGGATAAAAAACCATCAGAAAATGTGTATACCATTGAGTTTGATGCATAGGAACAGAAAATTCTGCGAGAGAAGAAATTTTTTTACTTACATTAGCAAAGGAGTGTACGAGGCTAAAATTTCAGATTAGCCTTATGGTAATAAGTGCATTTACGGAAAAAGTATTTCATATAACAAGTCGAAACCTATTACTGAACTTCAAAAGCACTACTCTACGTCTTCTGTGAAAACATAGGGGTAATATCCGCAATACTTCCGAAAATATGTGGGTAATTGTTTCCGGTGACAATATTATACAAAGCTTCAAAATCAAAGAAATGCAAAACTTCGACTCGAATGGGATAAAAAACCGTCAGATAATGTGTATGTCATTGAGTTTTATGCATAGGAACAGAAAAGTCTGCGAGAGAAGAAATATTTTTACTTACATTAACAAAGGAGTGTACGAGGCTATAATTTCAGATAAGCCTTATGGTAATAAGTGCATTTACGGAGAAAGAATTTCATATAACGCGTTGAAACTGTCACTGATCCACAAAAGCATTACTCTACCTCTTCTGAAAAAACATAAAGGTAATATCTGTAATACTTTGGAAAATATGGAGGAAATAGTCATAATAAATCTTCGACGGCCATCGGGATAATTATGTTGCATTTAAATGTGCCGTCCCATAGGTAGCAATGGGACATATTGGTCCCGTACTAATGGTATATTTGTGTCACATTGGTACTTACGGGTTACAATTTAACAATCGTTTACGCCTTCTGAGAAAAAATGGAGGTAATATCAGCATTATTTTGGAAAATATGGAGGAAAATAGTTTTCGGTGACAATATTAGAAGCAGATTAAAAGTAAAAAAAAAGCAAAACTACGACTCGAATGGGATAAAAAACCATCGGAAAATGTGTATGCCATTAACTTTGATGCATTAAATAAGAAAAATATGCGAGAGAGAAATTATTTAGACTTACATAAACTAAAGAGTGTACGAGGCTAAAATTTCAGATTAGCATTATGTTAATAAGTGCATTTACGGAGAACGTATTTCATATGATGCGTCGAAACTTGCATTGATCACATAACATTACTCTACGCCTTCTGTGATAAAAGTGGAGGTAATATCCCCATAACTGTCGAAGATATGGTTGTAAATGTCTTCGGTGTCTTAATTAGCAAAATGCTTTTAAATGAAAGAAATGGTATCCATGGTTGCTTGAGATTGAACAGAGGATGGCGAAGGGAACTAAATTTTTGGATAGGCATAACTGGAATAACTGCTGTTACAGACTAAGTACTCAAGGTTTAGTCGTGTTTTTTTAAGTACAGGAATAAGGTATATTTCTCAACCTACACTGAAAGAATTGCGGTTATATCTGCATAAGATTCGAAAATATGTGGGTAATTGTTTCCGGTGACAATATAATGAAAATCTTCAAAATATAATAAAAGCAAATCTTCGAATCGAATGGGATAAAAAAACCATCAGAAAATCTGTACACTTTTGATTTTGATGCATAGGAACAGAAAACTCTGCGAGAGAAGAAATGTTTTTACTTACATTAACAAAAGAGTGTACGAGGCTAAAATATTCAGATTAGTATTATGGTAAGAAGTGCATTTACGGAAAAAGTATTTCGTATGACGCGTTGAATCTTGCATTATCCACAAAAGCAGTATTCTACGCTTTCTGTGAAAATATTAAGGTAATATCCGCAATACTTCCTAAAATATGTGGGTAATTGTTTCCGGTGACAATATTATAAAAATCTTCAAAATCAAAGAAATGCAAAACTTCGACTCGAATGGGATAAAATACCGTCCGAAAATGTGTATACCATTGCGTTTTATGCATAGGAACAGAAATTTATGCGAGAGAAGAAATATTTGTAATTACATTAACAAATGAGTGAACGAGACGTTCAGATTAGCATTATGGTAATAAGTGCATTTACGGAGAAAGAATTTCATATAACGCGTTGAAACCTTCACTGATCCACAACAACATTACTCTACGCCTTTTGTGAAAACCTGTAGGTAATATTTGAATTACTTTGGGAATTATGGAGGAAATAGTAATATTAACTCTTCCACGGCCATCGGGATAACTATGTTGCATTTATATGTGCCGTCCCGTAGGTAGCAATGGGACATATTGGTCCCGTACTAATGGTATATTTGGGTCCCATTGGTACTTACGGGTTACAGGTTAACAATCGTTTTCGCCTTCTGAGAAAAAATGGAGGTAATATCAGCATTATTTTGGAAAATATGGAGGAAATAGTTTTCGGTAACAATATTAGAAGTAGTTTAAAAGTAAAAAAAAAGCAAAAATTCGACTCGAATGGGATAAAAAACCATCAGAAAGTTGTATGCAATTGAGTTTGATGCATAGTAACAGAAAATAATGCGAGAGAAGAAATATTTTATAATTACATTAACAAAATAGTGTACGAGGCTAAAATTTCAGATAAGCATTACTGTTATAAGTGCATTTACGGAGAAAGTATTTCATATGACGCGTTAAAACTTGCACTGATCCACAAAAGCATTACTCTACGCCTTATGTGAATAAATGGAGGTAATATCCGCATAACTGTCGATGATATGGGTGTAAATGTCTACGGTGACTAAATTATCAAAAAGCTTCTAAATGAAAGAAATGGTATCCATGGTTACTTGAGATTGAACAGAGGATGACGAAGGAAACTAATTTTTTGGAAAGGCTTGTAGGTAATATCCGCACAACTATCGAAGATATGGGTGTAAATGCCTACGGTGGCTAAATTAGCAAAAAGCATCTAAATGAAAGAAATGGTATCCATGGTTACTTGAGATTGAACACAGGATGGCGAAGGGAACTAATTTTTTGGATAGGCATGGAGGTAATATCCGCATAACTATCGAAGATATGGGTGTAAATGCCCACGGTGATTAAATTAGAAAAATGCTTTTAAATTAAAGAAATGGTATCCATGGTTACTTGAGATTGAACAGAGGATGGCGAAGGGAACTTATTTTTTGGATAGGCATAACGGGAATAAGTGCTTTTACAGACTAAGTACTCAAGGTTTAGTCGTGTAATTTGATTTGCAGAAATAAGATATATTTCTTACCCTACCCTGAAAGAATGGCGGTTATATCTGCATAAGATTCGAAAAAATGTGGGTAATTGTTTCCGGTGACAATATAATGAAATGCTTCAAAATCAAAGAAATGCCAAACTCCGACTCGAATGGGATATAAAAACCATAAAATAATGTGTATACCATTGAGTTTGATGCATAAGAACAGAAAAATATGCGATAGACGAAATATGTTTACTTACATTAACAAAAAAGGGTACGAGGCTAAAATTATCAGATTAGCATTATGGTAATAAGTGCATTTACGGAGAAAGTATTTTATATGACGCGTCGAAACTTGCACTGATCCACAAAAGCATTACTTTTCGCCTTCGATGAAAATATTGAGGTAATATCCGCATTATTTCCGAAAATATGTGGGTAATTGTTTCCGGTGATAATATTATTAAAAGCTTCAAAATCAAAGAAATGAAAAACTTCGACTCGAATGGAATAAAAAACCGTCAGAAAATGTGTATGCCATTGAGTGTTATGCATATGAACAGACAATTTTGCGAGAGAAGATATATTTTTACTTACATAAACAAAAGAGTGTACGAGGCTAAAATGTTCAGATTAGCATTATCGTAATAAGTGCATTTACGGTAAAAGAATTTCATATAACGCGTTGAAACTTTCACCGATCCACAAAAGCATTACACTTCGTCTTATGTGAAAACATGTAGGTAATATCTGCATTACTTTGGAAAATTTGTAGGAAATAGCTATATTAACTCTTCCACGGGCATCGAGATAATTATGCTGCATTTATATATGCCGTCCCATAGGTAGCAATGGGACATATTGGTCGAGTACTAATGGTATATTTGTGTCCCATTGGTACTTGCGGGTTACAGGATAATAATCGTTTACGCCTTCTGAGAAAAAATGGAGGTAATATCAGCATTATTTTGGAAAATATGGAGGAAATAGTTTTCGGTGACAATATTAGAAGCAGATTAAAAGTTAAACAAAATGCAAAAATTCGACTCGAATGGGATAAAAAACCATCAGAAAATGTGTATACCATTGAGTTTGATGCATAGGAACAGAAAATTCCGCGAGAGAAGAAATATTTTTACTTACATTAACAAAAGAGTGTACGAGGCTAAAATGTCAGATTAGACTTATGGTAATAGGTGCATTTACGGAGAAAATATTTCTTAAAACGCGTCGAAACTTGTACTGATCCTCAAACGCGTTACTCTACGACTTCTGTGAAAACAAAGAGGTAATATCCGCAATACTTCTGAAAATATGTGGGAAATTGGTTCCGGTGACAATACAATGAAAAGCTTCAAAATCAAAGAAATGCAAAAATCCGACTCAAATGGGATAAAAAACCGTAAGAAAATGTGAATACCAATGAGTTTGATGCATAGGAACAGAAAAATATGCGAGAGAAGAAATATGTTTACACACATCAACAAAAGAGTGTACGAGGCTAAAATGTTCAGATTAGCATTATGGTCATAACTGCATATACGGAGTAAGTATTTCATAAAACGAGTCGAAACTTGTACTGTTCCTCAATCGCATTACTCTACGTCTTCTGTGATAACATGTAGGTAATATCTTCATTATTTTGGAAAATATGGAGGAAATAAATACATTAACACATCGACGGACATCGGGATAACTATGTTGAATTTATGTGTGCCGTCCCATTGGTAGCAATGGGACATATTGGTCCCGTACTAATGGTGTATTTGTGTCCCATTGGTAATAACTGGTTACAGGTTAACAATCGTTTACGCCTTCTGAGAAAAAATGGAGGTAATATCTCCATTACTTTGGAAAATATGGAGGAAATATTTATATTAACTCTTCGACGGCCATCGGGATAACAATGTTGCATTTTTATGTGCCGTCCCATAGGTAGCAATGGGACATATTGGTCCCGTACTAATGGTATATTTGTGTCCCAATGGTACTTACGGGTTACAGGTTAACAATCGTTTACGCCTTCTGAGAAAAAAAACAGGTAATATCAGATTATTTTGGAAAATATGGAGAAATAGTTTTCAGTGACAATATTAGAAGCAGCTTAAAAGTAAAAAAAAATGCAAACATTAGACTCGAATGGGATAAAAAACCATCAGAAAATTTAAATACCATTGAGTTTAATAAATAGGAACAGAAAAATATTTGAGATGAGAAATATTTTTCTTACATTAACAAAAGAGTGTACGAGGCTAAAAATTCAGATTAGCATTATGTTAATAAGTGCATTTATGGAGAAAGTATTACATATGACGTGTCAAAACTTGCATTGATCCACAAAAGCATTACTCTACGTCTTCTGTGAAAGTATATAGGTAATATCTACGTAACTGTTGAAGATATGGGTGTAAATGCCTACTGTGACTAAATAAGCAAAAAGCATCGAAATGAAAGAAATGTTATCCATGGTTACTTGAGATTGAACAGAGGATGGCGAAGGTAACTTATTTTTTGGATAGGCATAACTGGAAAAAGTGCTGTTACAGACTAAGTACTCAAGGTTTATTCGTGTAATTTGATGTGCAGGAACAAGATATATTTCTTAACCTACCCTGAAAGAATGGCGGTTATATCTGCATAAGATTCGAAAATATGTGGGTAATTGTTTCCGGTGACAATATAATGAAAAGCTTCAAATTCAAATAAATGCAAAAATTTGACTCGAATGGGAAAAAAAACCATCAGAAAATGTGAATACCATTGAGTTTAATAAATAGGAACAGAAAGATATGCGAGAGAAGAAATATTTTTACTTACATTTACAAAAGAGTGTACGAGGCAAATATTTCATTTTAGTATTATGTTAATAAGTGCATTTACGGAGAAAGTATTTAATATGACGTTTCGAAACTTGGACTGTTCTTCAACAGCATTACCCTACGCCGTCTTTGAAAACATAAATGTGTTATCCGCATAACTGTCGAAGATATGGGTGTAAATGTCTACGGTGACTAAATTAGCAAAGGGCTTCCAAATGAAAGAAATGGTATCCATGGATACTTGAGATTGAACGGAGGATGGCGAAGGGAACTAATTTTTTGGATAGGCATGGAGGTAATATCCGCATAACTATCGAAGATATGGGTGTGAATGCCTACGGTGACTAAATTAGAAAAAGGCTTTTAAATGAAAGAAATGGTATCCATGGTTACTTGAGATTGAACAGAGGATGTCGAAGGGAACTTATTTTTAGGATAGGAATAACTGGAATAAGTATTGTTACAGACTAAGTACTCAAAGTTTAGTCGTGTAATTTGATTGTATCTGATCCTCAACAGCATTACTCTACGCCTTCTGTGAAAGCATGGAGGTAATATCCCTGAAAATTCCGAAAATATGTTGGTAATTGTTTCCGGTGACAATGTAATTAAAAGTTTCAAAATAAAAAAATTGCAAAAATCCGACTCGAATGGGATAAAAAACCATCAAAAACTGTGTATACCATTGAATGTGATGCAAAGGAACAGAAAAGTAAGCGAGAGAAGAAATATTTTTACTTACATTAACAAAAGAGTGTACGAGGCTAAAATTTCAGATTAGCCTTATGTTAATAAGTGCATTTACGGAGAAAGTATTTCATATGACGCTTCGAAACTTGCACTGTTACTCAACAGCATTATTCTACGCCTTCTGTGAGAACATGGAGGTAATATCCCCAATAATAACGAAAATATATTTGTAATTGTTTCCGGTGACAATGTAATTAAAAGCTTCAAAATAAAAAAATTGCAAAAAACCCGACTCGAATGGGATAAAAATCCATCAAATACTGTGTATACCATTTAGTTTGATGCAAAGGAACAGAAAATTTTGCGAGAGAAGAAATATTTTTAATTACATTAACAAATGAGTGAACGAGGCTAAAATGTTCAGATAAGCATTATGGTATTAAGTGCATTTACGGTTAACGTATTTCGTATAACGCGACGAAACATTCACTGATCCACAACAGCATTACCCTACGCCATCTGTGTAAACAAAGAGGTCATATCCGAATTTCCTTCGATAATTTGTGGGTAATTGTTTGCGTTAATAATATAATGAAAAGCTTCAAAATCAAAGAAATGCAAAAATCCGACTAAAATGGGATAAAAAACCATCAAAAACTGTGTATACCATTGAGTTTGATAGAAGAAGAAGACCCTGGAATAATGTCGGTTATATCTGCATAATATTCGAAAAAATGTAGGTAATTGTTTCCGGTGACAATTTAATGAAAAGCTTCAAATTCATAGAAATGAAAAAACTTCAACTCGAATGGGATAAAAACCATCAGAAAATGTGTATACCATTGAGTTTGATGCATAGGAACAGAAAATTCCGCGAGAGACGAAATATTTTTACTTACATTAACAAAAGAGTGTACGAGGCTAAAATGTCAGATTAGACTTATGGTACTAGGTGCATTTACGGAGAGAGTATTTTTTAAAACGCGTCGAAACTTGTACTGATCCTCAAACGCGTTACTCTACGACTTCTGTGAAAACAAAGAGGTAATATCAGTAATACTTCTGAAAATATGTGGGAAATTGTTTCCGGTGACAATAAAATGAAAAGCTTCAAAATCAAAGAAATGCAAAAATCCGACTCGAATGAGATAAAAAACCGTAAGAAAATGTGAATACCATTGAGTTTGATGCATAGGAATAGAAAAATATGCGAGAGAAGAAATATGTTTACACACATCAACAAAAGAGTGTACGAGGCTAAAATGTTTAGATTAGCATTATGGTAATAACTGCATATACGGAGTAAGTATTTCATAAAACGAGTCGAAACTTGTACTGTTCCTCAACCGCTATACTTTACGTCTTCTGTGATAACATGTACGTAATATCTTCATTATTTTGGAATATAGGAAGAAAATAAATATATTAACGCTTCGACGGACATCGGGATAACTATGTTGCATTTATGTGTGCCGTCCCATTGGTAGCAATGGGACATATTGGTCCCGTACTAATGTAGTAATTGTGTCCCATTGGTAATAACTGGTTACAGGTTAACAATCGTTTACGCCTTCTGAGAAAAAATGGAGGTAATATCAGATTATTTTGGAAAATATGGAGAAATAGTTATATTAACTCTTCGACGGCCATCGGGATAACAATGTTGCATTTTTATGTGCCGTCCCATAGGTAGCAATGGGACATATTGGTCCCGAACTAATGGTATATTTGTGTCCCATTGGTACTTACGGGCTACAGGTTAACAATCGTTTACGCCTTCTGAGAAAAAATTGAGGTAATATCAGATTATTTTGGAAAATATGGAGAAATAGTTTTCAGTGACAATATTAGAAGCAGCTTAAAAGTAAAAAAAAATGCAAACATTAGACTCGAATGGGATAAAAAACCATCAGAAAATTTAAATACCATTGAGTTTAATAAATAGGAACAGAAAAATATTTGAGATGAGAAATATTTTTTCTTACATTAACAAAAGAATGTACGAGGCTAAAAATTCAGATTAGCATTATGTTAATAAGTCCATTTATGGACAAAGTATTTCATATGACGCGTCAAAACTTGCATTGATCCACAAAAGCATTACTCTACGTCTTCTGTGAAAGTATATAGGTAATATCTGCGTAACTGTTGAAGATGTGGGTGTAAATGCCTACTGTGACTAAATTAGCAAAAAGCATCTAAATGAAAGAAATGTTATCCATGGTTACTTGAGATTGAACAGAGGATGGCGAAGGTAACTTATTTTTTGGATAGGCATAACTGGAAAAAGTGCTGTTACAGACTAAGTGCTCAAGGTTTATTCGTGTAATTTGATGTGCAGGAACAAGGTATATTTCTTAACTTACCCTGAAAGAATGGCGGTTATATCTACATAAGATTCGAAAATATGTGGGTAATTGTTTCCGGAGCCAATATAATGAAAAGCTTCAAAATCAAATAAATGCAAAACTTTGACTCGAATGGGATAAAAAACCATCAGAAAATTTGTATACCATTGAGTTTAATAAATAGGAACAGAAACATATGCGAGAGAAGAAATATTTTTACTTACATTAACCAAAGAGTGTACGAGGCTAAAATTTAAGATTAGCATTATATTTATAAATGCATTTACGGAAAACGTATTTCATATAACGCGTCGAAACTTGCACTGATCCCCAACAGCATTTTCTACTCCTTCTGTGAAAGCATGGAGGTAATAGCCCCGAAAATTCCGAAGATATGTTGGTAATTGTTTCCGGTGACAATGTAACTAAAAGCTTCAAAATCAAAAAATTGCAAAAATCCGACTCGAATGGGATAAAAAACCATCAAAAACTGTGTATACCATTGAATGTGATGCAAAGGAACAGAAAAAAAAGCGAGAGAAGAAATATTTTTACTTACATTAACAAAAGAGTGTACGAGGCTAAAATTTCAGATTAGCCTTATGTTAATAAGTGCATTTACGGAGAAAGTATTTCATATAACGCGTCGAAACTTGTACTGATCCTCAAACGCATTACTCTACGCTTTCTGTGTAAACATTGGAGTAATATCCGCAATACTTCCGAAAATATGTGGGTAATTGTTTCCAGTGACAATATAATAAAAAGCTTCAAATTCAAAGAAATGCAAAAATCGAACTCGAATAGGATAAAAAACCATAAGAAAATATGTATGCCATTGAGTTTTATGCATAGGAACAGAAAATATTGCGAGATAAGAAATATTTTTAGTTACAATAACAAAAGACTGTACGAGGCTAAAATGTTCATATTAGCATTATGTTAATAAGTGCATTTACGGAGAAAGTATTTCATATGACGCTTCGAAACTTGCACTGTTCCTCAACAACATTATTCTACGCCTTCTGTGAAAACATGGAGGTAATATCCACAATAATAACGAAAATATATTTGTAATTGTTTCCGGTGACAATGTAATTAAAAGCTTCAAAATCAAAAAATTGCAAAAAACCCGACTCGAATGGGATAAAAATCCATCAAAAACTGTGTATACCATTTAGTTTGATGCAAAGGAACAGAACATTTTGCAAGAGAAGAAATATTTTTAATTACATTAACAAAAGAGTGTACGAGGCTAAAATTTAAGATAAGCATTATGTTAATAAGTGCATTTACAGAGAAAGTATTTAATATGACGTTTCGAAACTTGTACTGTTCCTCAATCGCATTACTCTACGTCTTCTGTGATAACATGTAGGTAATATCTTCATTATTTTGGAAAATATGGACGAAATAAATATATTAACGCTTCGACGGACATCGGGATAACTATGTTGAATTTATATGTGCCGTCCCATAGGTAGCAATGGGACATATTGGACCCGTACTAATGGTATATTTGTGTACCATTTGTACTTACGGGTTACAAGTTAACAATCGTTTACGCCTTCTGAGAAAAAATGGAGGTAATATCAGCATTATTTTGGAGAATATGGAGAAATAGTTTTCCGTGACAATATTAGAAGCAGCTTAAAACTAAAAAAAATGCAAAAATTCGACTTGAATGGGATAAAAAACCATCAGAAAATATATGCCATTGAGTTTGATGCATAGGATCAGAAAAATGTGCGAGAGAAGAAATATGTTTGCATACATTACCAAAAGAGTGAACGTGGCTAAAATGATCAGATTAGCATTATGGTAAAAAGTGCAATTACGGAAAAAAAATTTCATATAAAGCGTCGAAACTTGTACTGATCCTCAAACGCATTACTTTAAGCCTTCTGTGATATCCTAGAGGTAATATCCGCATTACTTCCGAAAATATGTGTGGTAAATGTTTTCGGTGACAATTATATATAAAAAGCTTCGTAATCAAAGAAATGAAAAACTTCAACTCGAATGAGATAAAAAACCATCAGAAAATGTGTATGCCATTGAGTTTGATGCATAGGAACAGAACATTTTGCGAGAGAAGAAATATTTTTTAATTATATTAACAAAAGAGTGTACGAGGCTAAAATGTTCAGATTAGCATTATGGTAATAAGTGCATTTACGGAGAAAAAATTTCATATATTGCTTTGAAACATTCACTGATCCACAAAGCATTACTCTACGCCTTCTGTGAAAAAATTAAGGTAATATCTGCATTAATTTGGAAAATATGGAGGAAATAGTTATATTAACTCTTCGACGGCAATCGGGATTACTATGTTGCATTTATATGTTCCGTCCAATAGGTAGCAATGGGACATATTGGTCCCGTACTAATGGTATATTTGTTTCCCATTGGTACTAACAGGATACAGTTTAACAATCGTTTACGCCTTCTGAGAAAAAATGGAGGAAATATCAGCATTACTTTGGAAAATATGGATGAAATAGTTATATTAACTCTTCGACGGCCATCGGGATAACAATGTTGCATTTATATGTGCCGTCCCATAGGTAGCAATGGGACATATTGGTCCCGTAGTAATGGTATATTTGTGTCCCATTGGTACTTACGGGTTACAGGTTAACTATCGTTTACGCCTTCTGAAAAAAAATTGAGGTAATATCAGATTATTTTGGAAAATATGGAGAAATAGTTTTCAGTGACAATATTAGAAGCAGCTTAAAAGTAAAAAAAAATGCAAATATTAGACTCGAATGGGATAAAAAGCCATTATATAATGGGTATACCATTGAGTTTGATGCATAGGAACAAAAAAATATTTGAGATGAGAAATATTTTTTCTTACATTAACAAAAGAGTGTACGAGGCTAAAAATTCAGATTAGCATTATGTTAATAAGTGCATTTACGGAGAAAGTATTTCATATGACGCTTCCAAACATGCACTATTCCTCAACAGCATTACTCTACGCCTTTTGTGTAAGCATGGAGGTAATATCCCCGAAAATTCCGAAAATATGTTGGTAATTGTTTCCGGTGACAATGTAATAAAAAGCTTAAAAATCAAAAACATGCAAACACTTAACCTACCCTGAATGAATGGCGGTTATATCTGCATAAGATTCGAAAATATGTGGGTAATTGTTTCCGGAGCCAATATAATGAAAAGCTTCAAAATCAAATAAATGCAAAACTTTGACTCGAATGGGATAAAAAAACATCAGAAAATTTGTATACCATTGAGTTTAATAAATAGGAAAAGAAAAAATATGCGAGAGAAGAAATATTTTTACTTACATTAACCAAAGAGTGTACGAGGCTAAAATTTAAGATTAGATTATATTAATAAGTGCATTTACGGAAAACGTATTTCATATAACGCGTCGAAACTTGCACTGATGCTCAAAAGCAATTTCTACGCCTTCTGTGAAAGCATGGAGGTAATAGCCCCGAAAATTCCGAAAATATGTTGGTAATTGTTTCCGGTGACAATGTAATTAAAAGCTTCAAAATCAAAAAATTGCAAAAATCCGACTCGAATGGGTAAAAAAAACAATCAAAAACTGTGTATACCATTGAGTTTGATGCAAAGGAACAGAAAAATAAGCGAGAGAAGAAATATTTTTACTTACATTAACAAAAGAGTGTACTAGGCTAAAATTTCAGATTAGCCTTATGTTAATAAGTGCATTTACGGAGAAAGTATTTCATATAACGCGTCGAAACTTGTACTGATCCTCAAACGCATTACTCTACGCTTTCTGTGTAAACATTGGAGTAATATCCGCAACACTTCCGAAAATATGTGGGTAATTGTTTCCGGTGACAATATAATTAAAAGCTTCAAATTCAAAGAAATGCAAATATCCAACTCGAATAGGATAAAAAACAATAAGAAAATATGTATGCCATTGAGTTTTATGCAAAGCACAGAAAATTTTGCGAGATAAGAAATATTTTTAATTACAATAACAAAAGACTGTACGAGGCTAAAATGTTTATATTAGCATTATGTTAATAAGTGCATTTACGGAGAAAGTATTTCATATGACGCTTTGAAACTTGCACATTTCCTCAACAGCATTATTCTACGCCTTCTGTGAAAACATGGAGGTAATATCCCTTATAATAATGAAAATATGTTTGTAATTGTTTCCGGTGACAATGTAATTAAAAGCTTCAAAATCAAAAAATTGCAAAAAACCCGACTCGAATGGGATAAAAATCCATCAAAAACCGTGTATACCATTTAGTTTGATGCAAAGGAACAGAAAATTCTGCGAGAGAAGAAATATTTTTACTTACATTAACATAAGAGTGTACGAGGCTAAAATTTCAGATTAGCATTATGTTAATAAGTGCATTTACGGAGAAAGTATTTCATATGACGCTTCGAAACATGCACTGTTCTTCAACAGCATTACTCTACGCCTTCTTTGAAAAAATAAATGTGATATCCGCATAACTGTCGAAGATATGGGTGTAAATGTCTACGGTGACTAAATTAGCAAAGGGATTCCAAATGAAAGAAATGGTATCCATGGATACTTGAGATTGAACGGAGGATTGCGAAGGGAACTAATTTTTTGGGTAGGCATGGAGGTAATATCCGCATAACTATCGAAGATATGGGTGTAAATGCCTATGGTGACTAAATTAGAAAAAGGCTTTTAAATGAAAGAAATGGTATCCATGTTTACTTGAGATTGAACAGAGGATGTCGAAGGGAACTTATTTTTTGGATAGGCATAACTGGAATAAGTGCTGTTACAGACTAAGTACTCAAGGTTTAGTCGTGTAATTTGATTGTAACTGATCCTCAACAGCATTACTCTACGCCTTCTGTGAAAGCATGGAGGTAATATCCCTGAAAATTCCGAAAATATGTTGGTAATTGGAAAAGTATTTTCCGGGTTAAGGCCGCGTTGGTCCATTTGGGCGGACGACAGTTTCGGGCGCATTCCAGCTCCCGTCTTCAGGTCCAACTGATCTGCAGAGCATCATTTTCTTCTATATATATATCTAGTCAGGTGCGCGCTGATATGTTCGGTTTGAATCCCATTGTTGGAAAAGCCGTTTGAAAGATGCAGGGAGATGATAACCGTCTTCCCTGTTGAAGTTCTTTTCGTGGTTCACTATTTCTATTGCCTCCCTTATCAGCCGAGGGAAATATTTATTTTCTCTGGCAATGATTTTGGATTCCTGGAATTTAATCACGTGTCCGGGTTCTGACCATGCATGCTCTGCAACCGCGGAAAGGCGAAAATTTTTCTTTTCGGTTGCCTTACGATGTTCTTCTATTCTGATTTTTAGGGATCTAGATGTTTGACCGATGTAAGATTTACCACAGGTACACGACACTTCATACACTCCTTCGTATATGTCACATGGGTGACGATCTTTTTCGCTCCGAAGGAGGTCAGAGGTCTTCTTAACGCTTTTAAATCTCGTCAAGACGTCGTGTTTGGCGAGAACTCTTGCGATCCTCTCGGAAGTTCCTGCGACGTATGGTAAGATAGCATGTGCCTTTGCCTTCTGATGGTCTTCTCTTTCCGTCTCCAAGGTCGCATGACGTTTCTCTTCTTCCTTACGCGCGATTTTTCGAATTAATTCTCGATTATAGCCATTCCCTTGGAGTGCGGCGAGGAGGTGTTGTTTTTCTTTCGCGAGCGAATCGGCATCCGAGATGGCATATGCCCTGTGATATAAAGTTTTGATAACTGATGCTTTTTGGCCAGGATGATGGTGGGATTTGGCATTTAAATAGCGGTCAGTATGCGTTTTCTTACGATAAACTGAATGTCCTAACGTGCCATTAGCTTTCTTTGTGACGAGAACGTCTAGGAAGGGGAGCCGATTATTTTCCTCCATTTCCATTGTGAATTGAATGGAAGTATTATGGCTGTTGAGATGTTCTAGGAATTTATTCAATTCATCAGTCCCGTGAGGCCATATGACGAAGGTGTCGTCGACATATCTCACAAAGAGTTTTTGTTTTAGATGGAAAGAATCCAGGGCTTTGCGTTCAAAGTCTTCCATGTAAAGATCGGCGATGACTGGGGATAAAGGAGATCCCATGGATGCCCCTTCAGATTGCTCGTATAATTTTCCATTCCAAGAGAAATAGCAATTATTGAGACAAAATTCTACCATTTTAGGAATATCCTTTGGAAGACCTTTTTTCGTTAGAGTCTTAATGATGTCGATTGCCTCTTTAACGGGTATTTTTGTAAATAAGGACACCACGTCGAAACTGACAAGAAGATCATTTTCCGAAATCTTGGCTTCTTGTATAATTTCGATGAAATGGGAGGAGTTCTTTACGTAGGTGGTAGTTAGGCCTGAAAATGGTCGTAGGCTATGGGCTAGATACTTTGCTAGCTTATGCGTGGGTGAATCAATGGCACTTACAATGGGCCGGAGTGGTATCCCATCCTTATGAATTTTTGGCAAACCGTACAGTCGTGGAGGTTTAGGAGCGGTCTGGAGTAGTGGGCGTCGCTCCTCTTCAGGTATTGATGAATGCTTCAGGAGTTCCTTGATGTTTTTCTGGATTTTTGCCGTAGGATCCGACTTCAGTTCTTTGTAGGTTGCGTCGTCCAGCAAACTGTGAATCTTCTTTCTGTAGTCTTCCTTCGAGATGATTACAGTTGCGTTTCCTTTGTCTGCCGGCAATACTATTAAATCCTCGCTTTTTCTGAGTTCGCTGATGGCTAGTCTCTCTGCCCTTGTCAAATTAGGTTTTGGAGGTGCCGCTTTCCGTATGATGTGGCTCAATTCCTCCCTAATTTCGTCTGCCTCTGGTTTTCGTAGCTTGCGCAGAGCATTTTCTACCCCAGTGATTATTTCCTCCTTTGGAATATTCCTTGGTGCTATAGCGAAGTTTAGTCCTTTGGATAGGACTGAGGTTGTAGCTTCACTCAGATTCACCTGGGTTAGATTTATAACCACTCGTTCTATTTTATTGGACGTGGATTCCGGTGAAGGATGTTGCTTTTTAGCCAAATTTTCAAATATCTTCAATTGCTTCTCTTTCGCTGCTGTAAAGGTATTGAAGGACGATATGAAGGTAATTCTCTCCAATGTCTCCCAATCCTCCGGCATCAAGGTGCTGCTTAATTCCAAGTGAAGTTGGTAGAGTTCCGTCGAACAGTAGTGGAGAGCTCTGCGTGTGTTCTGAACTCGTTCTCTGAGCAGAGCAGAACTCGCCCGGTGGAGAATCCTCTTCGCTTTCTTAGACTTGATCGGATGTTTAATGTTGAGAAATGATGGTATCGTTTCTGAGTCTCTGCATCTCTCGAGAAAAGCCAAAGAAGACAGAAGTTTAAATTTCTTCTTCCTTAGTTTCTCGAATCTTCTACTACTCTTGAAAATCTCCTCCCCGTAGAGGTGAATGAAATTGGTACGGAGGCTTCCGCGGTGATTAATTGGAAAAGTATTTTCCGGGTTAAGGCCGCGTTGGTCCATTTGGGCGGACGACAGTTTCGGGCTCATTCCAGCTCCCGTCTTCAGGTCCAACTGATCTGCAGAGCATCATTTTCTTCTATATATATGTTGGTAATTGTTTCCGGTGACAATGTAATTAAAAGCTTCAAAATCAAAAAATTGCAAAAATCCGACTCGAATGGGATGAAAAACCATCAAAAACTGTGTATACCTTTAGTTTGATGCAAAGGAACAGAAAAATAAGCGAGAGAAGAAATATTTTTACTTACATTAACAAAAGAGTGTACGAGGCTAAAATTTCAGATTAGCCTTATGTTAATAAGTGCATTTACGGAGAATGTATTTCATATAACGCGTCGAAACTTGTACTGATCCTTAAACGCATTACTCTACGCTTTCTGTGTAAACATTGGAGTAATATCCGAATTACTTTCGAAAATATGTGGATAATTGTTTCCGGTGACAATATAATGAAAAGCTTCAAATTCAAAGAAATGCAAAAATCCGACTCGAATAAAATGAAAAACCATTACAAAATATGTATGCCATTGAGTTTTATGCATAGAAACAGAAAATTTTGCGAGATAAGAAATATTTTTAATTACAATAACAAAAGACTGTACGAGGCTAAAATGTTCATATTAGCATTATGTTAATAAGTGTATTTACGGAGAAAGTATTTCATATAACGCGTCGAAACTTGTACTGATCCTCAAACGCATTACTCTACGCCTTCTGTGAAAACATGGAGGTAATATCCCCAATAATAACGAAAATATATATGTAATTGTTTCCGGTGACAATGTAATTAAAAGCTTCAAAATCAAAAAATTGCAAAAAACCCGACTCGAATGGGATAAAAATCCATCAAAAACTGTGTATACCATTTAGTTTGATGCAAAGGAACAGAAAATTTTGCCATAGAAGAAATATTTTTAATTACATTAACAAAAGAGTGTACGAGGCTAAAATTTAAGATAAGCATTATGTTAATAAGTGCATTTACAGAGAAAGTATTTAATATGACGTTTCGAAACTTGTACTGTTCCTCAATCGCATTACTCTACGTCTTCTGTGATAACATGTAGGTAATATCTTCATTATTTTGGAAAATATGGAGGAAATAAATATATTAACGCTTCGACGGACATCGGGATAACTATGTTGAATTTATATGTGCCGTCCCATAGGTAGCAATGGGACATATTGGACCCGTACTAATGGTATATTTGTGTACCATTTGTACTTACGGGTTACAAGTTAACAATCGTTTACGCCTTCTGAGAAAAAATGGAGGTAATATCAGCATTATTTTGGAGAATATGGAGAAATAGTTTTCCGTGACAATATTAGAAGCAGCTTAAAACTAAAAAAATGCAAAAATTCGACTTGAATGGGATAAAAAACCATCAGAAAATATATGCAATTGAGTTTGATGCATAGGATCAGAAAAATGTGCGAGAGAAGAAATATGTTTGCATACATTACCTAAAGAGTGAACGAGGCTAAAATGATCAGATTAGCATTATGGTAAAAAGTGCAATTACGGAAAAAAAATTTCATATAAAGCGTCGAAACTTGTACTGATCCTCAAACGCATTACTTTAAGCCTTCTGTGATATCCTAGAGGTAATATCCGCATTACTTCCGAAAATATGTGTGGTAAATGTTTCCGGTGACAATTATATATAAAAAGCTTCGTAATCAAAGAAATGAAAAACTTCAACTCGAATGAGATAAAAAACCATCAGAAAATGTGTATGCCATTGAGTTTGATGCATAGGAACAGAACATTTTGCGAGAGAAGAAATATTTTTTAATTATATTAACAAAAGAGTGTACGAGGCTAAAATGTTCAGATTAGCATTATGGTAATAAGTGCATTTACGGAGAAAAAATTTCATATATTGCGTTGAAACATTCACTGATCCACAAAGCATTACTCTACGCCTTCTGTGAAAAAATTAAGGTAATATCTGCATTAATTTGGAAAATATGGAGGAAATAGTTATATTAACTCTTCGACGGCAATCGGGATTACTATGTTGCATTTATATGTTCCGTCCAATAGGTAGCAATGGGACATATTGGTCCCGTACTAATGGTATATTTGTTTCCCATTGGTACTAACAGGATACAGTTTAACAATCGTTTACGCCTTCTGAGAAAAAATGGAGGAAATATCAGCATTACTTTGGAAAATATGGATGAAATAGTTATATTAACTCTTCGACGGCCATCGGGATAACAATGTTGCATTTATATGTGCCGTCCCATAGGTAGCAATGGGACATATTGGTCCCGTACTAATGGTATATTTGTGTCCCATTGGTACTTACGGGTTACAGGTTAACTATCGTTTACGCCTTCTGAAAAAAAATTGAGGTAATATCAGATTATTTTGGAAAATATGGAGAAATAGTTTTAAGTGACAATATTAGAAGCAGCTTAAAAGTAAAAAAAAATGCAAATATTAGACTCGAATGGGATAAAAAGCCATTATATAATGGGTATACCATTGAGTTTGATGCATAGGAACAAAAAAATATTTGAGATGAGATATATTTTTTCTTACATTAACAAAAGAGTGTACGAGGCTAAAAATTCAGATTAGCATTATGTTAATAAGTGCATTTACGGAGAAAGTATTTCATATGACGCTTCCAAACATGCACTATTCCTCAACAGCATTACTCTACGCCTTCTGTGTAAGCATGGAGGT
The DNA here is from genome assembly GCA_963573305.1 of Pyrrhosoma nymphula. NCBI lineage: Eukaryota > Metazoa > Arthropoda > Insecta > Odonata > Coenagrionidae > Pyrrhosoma > Pyrrhosoma nymphula. The sequence goes on along the minus strand of OY754338.1, from coordinate 129,640,009 downwards.
AATATCCCCGAAAATCCCGAAAATATGTTGGTAATTGTTTCCGGTGACAATGTAATTAAAAGCTTAAAAATCAAAAACATGCAAACACTTAACCTACCCTGAATGAATGGCGGTTATATCTGCATAAGATTCGAAAATATGTGGGTAATTGTTTCCGGAGCCAATATAATGAAAAGCTTCAAAATCAAATAAATGCAAAACTTTGACTCGAATGGGATAAAAAAACATCAGAAAATTTGTATACCATTGAGTTTAATAAATAGGAAAAGAAAAAATATGCGAGAGAAGAAATATTTTTACTTACATTAACCAAAGAGTGTACGAGGCTAAAATTTAAGATTAGATTATATTAATAAGTGCATTTACGGAAAACGTATTTCATATAACGCGTCGAAACTTGCACTGATGCTCAAAAGCATTTTCTACGCCTTCTGTGAAAGCATGGAGGTAATAGCCACGAAAATTCCGAAAATATGTTGGTAATTGTTTCCGGTGACAATGTAATTAAAAGCTTCAAAATCAAAAAATTGCAAAAATCCGACTCGAATGGGTAAAAAAAACAATCAAAAACTATGTATACCATTGAGTTTGATGCAAAGGAACAGAAAAATAAGCGAAAGAAGAAATATTTTTACTTACATTATCAAAAGAGTGTACGAGGCAAAAATTTAAGATTAGCATTATGTTAATAAATACATTTACGGAGAAAGTATTTCATATGACGCTTCGAAACTTGCACTGTTCCTCAACAGCATTACTCTACGCCTTCTGTGAAAACATGTAGGTAATATCCCAAAATATTTTGAAAATATATTGGTAATTGTTTCCGGTGACAATGTAATTAAAAGCTTCAAAATCAAAAAATTGCAAAAAACCGACTCGAATGGGATGAAAAACCATCTAAAGTGTGTATATCATTGAATGTGATGCAAAGGAATAGAAAAATAAGCGAGAGAAGAAATATTTTTACTTACATTAACAAAAGAGTGTACTAGGCTAAAATGTCAGATTAGCCTTATGTTAATAAGTGCATTTACGGAGAAAGTATTTCATATAACGCGTCGAAACTTGTACTGATCCTCAAACGCATTACTCTACGCTTTCTGTGTAAACATTGGAGTAATATCCGCAACACTTCCGAAAATATGTGGGTAATTGTTTCCGGTGACAATATAATAAAAAGCTTCAAATTCAAAGAAATGCAAATATCCAACTCGAATAGGATAAAAAACAATAAGAAAATATGTATGCCATTGAGTTTTATGCAAAGCACAGAAAATTTTGCGAGATAAGAAATATTTTTAATTACAATAACAAAAGACTGTACGAGGCTAAAATGTTTATATTAGCATTATGTTAATAAGTGCATTTACGGAGAAAGTATTTCATATGACGCTTTGAAACTTGCACTGTTCCTCAACAGCATTATTCTACGCCTTCTGTGAAAACATAGAGGTAATATCCCTAATAATAATGAAAATATGTTTGTAATTGTTTCCGGTGACAATGTAATTAAAAGCTTCAAAATCAAAAAATTGCAAAAAACCCGACTCGAATGGGATAAAAATCCATCAAAAACCGTGTATACCATTTAGTTTGATGCAAAGGAACAGAAAATTCTGCGAGAGAAGAAATATTTTTACTTACATTAACATAAGAGTGTACGAGGCTAAAATTTCAGATTTTCATTATGTTAATAAGTGCATTTACGGAGAAAGTATTTCATATGACGCTTCGAAACTTGCACTGTTCTTCAACAGCATTACTCTACGCCTTCTTTGAAAAAATAAATGTGATATCCGCATAACTGTCGAAGATATGGGTGTAAATGTCTACGGTGACTAAATTAGCAAAGGGATTCCAAATGAAAGAAATGATATCCATGGATACTTGAGATTGAACGGAGGATTGCGAAGGGAACTAATTTTTTGGATAGGCATGGAGGTAATATCCTTATAACTATCGAAGATATGGGTGTAAATGCCTATGGTGACTAAATTAGAAAAAGGCTTTTAAATGAAAGAAATGGTATCCATGTTTACTTGAGATTGAACAGAGGATGTCGAAGGGAACTTATTTTTTGGATAGGCATAACTGGAATAAGTGCTGTTACAGACTAAGTACTCGAGGTTTAGTCGTGTAATTTGATTGTAACTGATCCTCAACAGCATTACTCTATGCCTTCTGTGAAAGCATGGAGGTAATATCCCTGAAAAATCCGAAAATATGTTGGTAATTGTTTCCGGTGACAATGTAATTTAAAGCTTCAAAATAAAAAATTGCAAAAATCCGACTCGAATGGGATAAAAAACCATCAAAAGTGTGTATATCATTGAATGTGATGCAAAGGAACAGAAAAATAAGCGAGAGAAGAAATATTTTTACTTACATTAACAAAAGAGTGTACTAGGCTAAAATTTCAGATTAGCCTTATGTTAATAAGTGCATTTACGGAGAAAGTATTTCATATAACGCGTCAAAACTTGTACTGATCCTTAAACGCATTACTCTACGCTTTCTGTGTAAACATTGGAGTAATATCCGCAATACTTTCGAAAATATGTGGATAATTGTTTCCGGTGACAATATAATGAAAAGCTTCAAATTCAAAGAAATGCAAAAATCCGACTCGAATAAAATGAAAAACCATTACAAAATATGTATGCCATTGAGTTTTATGCATAGAAACAGAAAATTTTGCGAGATAAGAAATATTTTTAATTACAATAACAAAAGACTGTACGAGGCTAAAATGTTCATATTAGCATTATGTTAATAAGTGCATTTACAGAGAAAGTATTTCATATGACGCTTCGAAACTAGCACTGTTCCTCAACAGCATTATTCTACGCCTTCTGTGAAAACATGGAGGTAATATCCCCAATAATTATGAAAATATGTTTGTAATTGTTTCTGGTGACAATGTAATTAAAAGCTTCAAAATCAAAAAATTGCAAAAAACCCGACTCGAATGGGATAAAAATCCATCAAAAACTATGTATACCATTGAGTTTGATGCAAAGGAACAGAAAAATAAGCGCAAGAAGATATATTTTTACTTACATTAACAAAAAAGTGTACGAGGAAAAAATTTAAGATTAGCATTATGTTAATAAATGCATTTACGGAGAAAGTATTTCATATGACGCTTCGAAACTTGCACTGATCCTCAAACGCATTACTCTACGCTTTCTGTGTAAACATTGGAGTAATATCCGCCGCTGTTCCTCAACAGCTTTACTCTACGCCGTCTGTGAAAGCATGGAGGTAATATCCCCGAAAATTCCGAAAATATGTTGGTAATTGTTTCCGGTGACAATGTAATTAAAAGCTTCAAAATAAAAAAATTGCAAACATCCGACTCGAATAGGATAAAAAAACCATCAAAAACTGTGTATACCATTGAGTTTGATGCAAAGGAACAGAAAAATAAGCAAGAGAAGAAATATTTTTACTTACATTAACATAAGAGTGTACGAGGCTAAAATTTCAGATTAGCATTATGATAATAAATGCATTTACGGAAAAACTGTTTTATATACCGCGTCGATACTTGCACTGAAACTCAAAAAATATACTCTACGCCTTCTCAGGAAAACTGGAGGTGATATCTGCATAACTGTCGAAGATATGGGTGTAAATGTCTACGGTGACTAAATTAGCAAAGGGCTTCCAAATTAAAATAAATGGTATCCATGGATACTTGAGATTGAACGGATGATGGCGAACCGAACTAATTTTTTGGATAGGCATGGAGGTAATATCCGCATAACTATCGAAGATATGGTTGTAAATGCCTACGGTGACTAAATTAGAAAAAGGCTTTTAAATGAAAGAAATGGTATCCATGGTTACTTTAGATTGAACAGAGGATGTGGAAGGTAACTTATTTTTTGGATAGGCATAACTGGAATAAGTGCTTTTACAGACTAAGTACTCAAGGTTTAGTCGTGTAATTATATTGTAACTGATCCTCAACAGCATTAGTCTACGCCTTCTGTGAAAGCATGGAGGTAATATCCCTGAAAATTCCGAAAATATGTTGGTAATTGTTTCCGGTGACAATGTAATTAAAAGCTTCAAAATCAAAAAATTGCAAAAATCCGACTCGAATGGGATAAAAAACCATCAAAAACTGTGTATACCATTGAGTTTGATGCAAAGGATCAGAAAAATAAGCGAAAGAAGAAATATTTTTACTTACATTAACAAAAGAGTGTACGAGGAAAAAATTTAAGAATTGCATTATGTTAATAAATGCATATACGGAGAAAGTATTTCATATGACGCTTCGAAACTTCCACTGTTCCTCAACAGCATTAGTCTACGCCTTCTGTGAAATCATGGAGGTAATATCCCTGAAAATTCCGAAAATATGTTGGTAATTGTTTCCGGTGACAATGTAATTAAAAGCATAAAAATCAAAAAATTGCAAAAATCCGACTCGAATTGGAAAAAAAACCATCAAAAAAAGTATACCATTGAGTTTGATGCATAGGAACAGAAAAATAAGCGAGAGAAAAAATATATTTACTTACATTAACAAAAGAGTGTACAAGGCAAAAATTTCAGATTAGCATTATGTTAATAAGTGCATTTACGGAGTAAGTATTTCATATAACGCATCGATACTTGCACTGAACCTCTAAAACAATACTCTACGCCTTCTCTAAAAAAATTGAGGTGATATCCGTATAACTGTCGAAGATATGGGTGTAAATGTGTACGGTGACTAAATTAGAAAAAGGCTTTTAAATGAAAGAAATGGTATCCATGGTTACTTGAGATTGAACAGAGGATGGCGAAGGGAACTTATTTTTTTGATAGGAATAACTGGAATAAGTGCTGTTACAGACTAAGTACTCAAGGTTTAGTCGTGTAATTTGTTGTGCAGGTATAAGGTATATTTCTTAACTTACACTGAAAGAATGGCGGTTATATCTGCATCCGACTCAAATGGGATAAAAAACCATCAAAAACTGTGTATACCATTGAGTTTGATGCAAAGGAACAGAAAATTCTGCGTGAGAAGAAAATTTTATAATTACATCAACAAAAGTGTGTACGAGGCTAAAATTTAAGATAAGCATTATATTAATAAGTGCATTTACGGAAAAAGTATTTCATATGACGCTTTGAAACTTGCACTGTTCCTCTACAACATTACTCTACGCCTTCTGTGAAAACATGGAGGTAATATGCTCTAAAATCCCGAAAATATGTTGGTAATTGTTTCCGGTGACAATGTAATTAAAAGCTTCAAAATCAAAAAATTGCAAAAATCCGACTCGAATAGGATAAAAAAACCATCAAAAACTGTGTATACCATTGAGTTTGATGCAAAGGAACAGAAAAATAAGCGAGAGAAGAAATATTTTTACTTACATTAACATAAGAGTGTACGAGGCTAAAATTTCAGATTAGCATTATGTTAATAAGTCAATTACGGAGAAAGTATTTCATATGACGCTTCGAAACTTGCACTGTTCTTCAACAGCATTACTCTACGCCTTCTTTGAAAAAATAAATGTGATATCCGCATAACTGTCGAAGATATGGGTGTAAATGTCTACGGTGACTAAATTAGCAAAGGGATTCCAAATGAAAGAAATGGTATCCATGGATACTTGAGATTGAACGGAGGATTGCGAAGGGAACTAATTTTTTGGATAGGCATGGAGGTTATATCCGCATAACTATCGAAGATATGGGTTTAAATGCCTATGGTGACTAAATTAGAAAAATGCTTTTAATTTAAAGAAATGGTATCCATGTTTACTTGAGATTGAACAGAGGATGTCGAAGGGAACTTATTTTTTGGATAGGCATAACTGGAATAAGTGCTGTTACAGACTAAGTACTCAAGGTTTAGTCGTGTAATTTGATTGTAACTGATCCTCAACAGCATTAGTCTACGCCTTCTGTGAAAGCATGGAGGTAATATCCCTGAAAATTCCGAAAATATGTTGGTAATTGTTTCCGGTGACAATGTAATTAAAAGCTTCAAAATCAAAAAATTGCAAAAATCCGACTCGAATGGGATAAAAAACCATCAAAAACTGTGTATACCATTGAGTTTGATGCAAAGGAACAGAAAAATAAGCGAAAGAAGAAATATTTTTACTTACATTAACAAAAGAGTGTACGAGGAAAAAATTTAAGAATTGCATTATGTTAATAAATGCATTTACGGAGAAAGTATTTCATATGACGCTTCGAAACTTCCACTGTTCCTCAAAAGCATTACTCTACGCCTTCTGTGAAAGCATGGAGGTAATATCCCCGAAAATTCCGAAAATATGTTGGTAATTGTTTACGGTGACAATGTAATTAAAAGCTTCAAAATCAAAAAATTGCATAAATCCGACTCGAATGGGATATAAAACCATCAAAAACTGTGTATACCATTTATTTTGATGTAAAGGAACAGTAATTCTGCGAGAGAAGAAAATTTTTTACTTACATTAACAAAAGAGTGTACGAAGCTAAAATTAAAGATTAGCATTATGTTAATAAGTGCATTTACGGAGAAAGTATTTCATATGACGCTTTGAAATTTGCACTGATCCTCAAACGCATTACTCTACGCTTTCTGTGTAAACATTGGAGTTATATCCGCCGCTGTTCCTAAACAGCTTTACTCTACGCCTTCTGTAAAAGCATGGAGGTAATATCCCTGAAAATTCCGAAAATATGTTGGTAATTGTTTCCGGTGACAATGTAATTAAAAGCTTCAAAATCAAAAAATTGCAAACATCCGACTCGAATGGGAAAAAAAACCATCAGAAAATGTGTATACCATAGAGTTTAATAAATAAGAACAGATAGATATGCGAGAGAAGAAATATTTTTACTTACATTAACAAAAGAGTGTACGAGGCAAAAATTTCAGATTAGCATTATGTTAATAAATGCATTTACGGAAAAAGTGTTTCATTTATCGCGTCGATACTTGCACTGAATTTCAAAAGATATACTCTACGCCTTCTTAGGAAAACTGGAGGTGATATCCGCATAACTGTCGAAGATATGGGTGTAAATGTCTACGGTGACTAAATTAGCAAAGGGCTTCCAAATTAAAATAAATGGTATCCATGGATACTTGAGATTGAACGGAGGATGGCGAACCGAACTAATTTTTTGGATAGGCATGGAGGTAATATCCGCATAACTATCGAAGATATGGGTGTAAATGCCTACGGTGACTAAATTAGAAAAAGGCTTTTAAATGAAAGAAATGGTATCCATGGTTACTTGAGATTGAACAGAGGATGTCGAAGGTAACTAAATTTTTGGATAGGCATAACTGGAATAAGTTCTGTTACAGACTAAGTACTCAAGGTTTAGTCGTGTAATTATATTGTAACTGATCCTCAACAGCATTAGTCTACGCCTTCTGTGAAATCATGGAGGTAATATCCCTGAAAATTCCGAAAATATGTTGGTAATTGTTTCCGGTGACAATGTAATTAAAAGCATAAAAATCAAAAAATTGCAAAAATCCGACTCGAATGGGATAAAAAACCATCACAAACTGTGTATACCATTTACTTTGATGTAAAGGAACAGTAGATCTGCGAGAGAAGAAAATTTTTTACTTACATTAACAAAAGAGTGTACGAGGCTAAAATTAAAGATTAGCATTATGTTAATAAGTGCATTTACGGAAAAAGTATTTCATATGACGCTTCGAAACTTGCACCGTTTCTTAACAGCAATACTCTACGCCTTCTGTGAAAACATGGAGGTAAAATCTCCAAAATTTATGAAAATATGTTGGTAATTGTTTCCGGTGACAATATAATTAAAAGCTTCAAAATCAAAAAATTGCAAACTCCGACTCGAATGGGAAAAAAAACCATCAAAAAAAGTATACCATTGAGTTTGATGCATAGGAACAGAAAAATAAGCGAGAGAAAAAATATATTTACTTACATTAACAAAAGAGTGTACAAGGCAAAAATTTCAGATTAGCATTATGTTAATAAGTGCATTTACGGAGTAAGTATTTCATATAACGCATCGATACTTGCACTGAACCTCTAAAACAATACTCTACGCCTTCTCTAAAAAAATTGAGGTGATATCCGTATAACTGTCGAAGATATGGGTGTAAATGTGTACGGTGACTAAATTAGAAAAAGGATTTTAAATGAAAGAAATGGTATCCATGGTTACTTGTGATTGAACAGAGGATGGCGAAGGGAACTTATTTTTGGATAGGAATAACTGGAATAAGTGCTGTTACAGACTAAGTACTCAAGGTTTAGTCGTGTAATTTGTTGTGCAGGAATAAGGTATATTTCTTAACTTACACTGAAAGAATGGCGGTTATATCTGCATCCGACTCGAATGGGATAAAAAACCATCAAAAACTGTGTATACCATTGAGTTTGATGCAAAGGAACAGAAAATTCTGCGTGAGAAGAAAATTTTATTAATTAAAAAAGTATTTCATATGACGCTTCGAAACTTGCACTGATCCTCAAACGCATTACTCTACGCTTTCTGTAAAAGCATGGAGGTAATATCCCCGAAAATTCCGAAAATATGTTGGTAATTGTTTCCGGTGACAATGTAATTAAAAGCTTCAAAATCAAAAAATTGCAAACATCCGACTCGAATGGGAAAAAAAACCATCAGAAAATGTGTATACCATAGAGTTTAATAAATAAGAACAGATAGATATGCGAGAGAAGAAATATTTTTACTAACATTAACAAAAGAGTGTACGAGGCAAAAATTTCAGATTAGCATTATGTTAATAAATGCATTTACGGAAAAAGTGTTTCATATAACGAGTCGATACTTGCACTGAAACTCAAAAGATATACTCTACGCCTTCTTAGGAAAACTGGAGGTGATATCCGCATAACTGTCGAAGATATGGGTGTAAATGTCTACGGTGACTAAATTAGCAAAGGGCTTCCAAATTAAAATAAATGGTATCCATGGATACTTGAGATTGAACGGAGGATGGCGAACCGAATTAATTTTTTGGATAGGCATGGAGGTAATATCCGCATAACTATCGAAGATATGGGTGTAAATGCCTACGGTGACTAAATTAGAAAATTTTTTACTTACATTAACAAAAGAGTGTACGAGGCTAAAATTAAAGATTAGCATTATGTTAATAAGTGCATTTACGAGAGAATGTATTTCATATGACGCTTCGAAACTTGCACCGTTTCTTAACAGCAATACTCTACGCCTTCTGTGAAAACATGGAGGTAAAATCTCCAAAATTTATGAAAATATGTTGGTAATTGTTTCCGGTGACAATATAATTAAAAGCTTCAAAATCAAAAAATTGCAAACTCCGACTCAAATGGGAAAAAAAACCATCAAAAAAAGTATACCATTGAGTTTGATGCATAGGAACAGAAAAATAAGCGAGAGAAAAAATATATTTACTTACATTAACAAAAGAGTGTACAAGGCAAAAATTTCAGATTAGCATTATTTTAATAAGTGCATTTACGGAGTAAGTATTTCATATGACGCTTCGAAACTTGCACCGTTTCTTAACAGTAATACTCTACGCCTTATGTGAAAACATGGAGGTAAAATCTCCAAAATTTATGAAAATATGTTGGTAATTGTTTCCGGTGACAATATAATTAAAAGCTTCAAAATCAAAAAATTGCAAACTCCGACTCGAATGGGAAAAAAAACCATCAAAAAAAGTATACCATTGAGTTTGATGCATAGGAACAGAAAAATAAGCGAGAGAAAAAATATATTTACTTACATTAACAAAAGAGTGTACAAGGCAAAAATTTCAGATTAGCATTATGTTAATAAATGCATTTACGGAAAAAGTGTTTCATATAACGAGTCGATACTTGCACTGAAACTCAAAAGATATACTCTACGCCTTCTTAGGAAAACTGGAGGTGATATCCGCATAACTGTCGAAGATATGGGTGTAAATGCCTACGGTGACTAAATTAGAAAAAGGCTTTTAAATGAAAGAAATGGTATTCATGGTTACTTGAGATTGAACAGAGGATGTCGAAGGTAACTTAATTTTTGGATAGGCATAACTGGAATAAGTGCTGTTACAGACTAAGTACTCAAGGTTTAGTCGTGTAATTATATTGTAACTGATCCTCAACAGCATTAGTCTACGCCTTCTGTGAAATCATGGAGGTAATATCCCTGAAAATACCGAAAATATGTTGGTAATTGTTTCCGGTGACAATGTAATTAAAAGCATAAAAATCAAAAAATTGCAAAAATCCGACTCGAATGGGATAAAAAACCATCACAAACTGTGTATACCATTTAGTTTGATGTAAAGGAACAGTAATTCTGCGAGAGAAGAAAATTTTTTACTTACATTAACAAAAGAGTGTACGAGGCTAAAATTAAAGATTAGCATTATGTTAATAAGTGCATTTACGGAGAAAGTATTTCATATGACGCTTCGAAACTTGCACTGTTTCTTAACAGCAATACTCTACGCCTTCTGTGAAAACATGGAGGTAAAATCTCCAAAATTTATGAAAATATGTTGGTAATTGTTTCCGGTGACAATATAATTAAAAGCTTCAAAATCAAAAAATTGCAAACTCCGACTCGAATGGGAAAAAAAACCATCAAAAAAAGTATACCATTGAGTTTGATGCATAGGAACAGAAAAATAAGCGAGAGAAAAAATATATTTACTTACATTAACAAAAGAGTGTACAAGGCTAAAATTAAAGATTAGCATTATGTTAATAAGTGCATTTACGGAGTAAGTATTTCATATGACGCTTCGAAACTTACACCGTTTCTTAACAGCAATACTCTACGCCTTATGTGAAAACATGGAGGTAAAATCTCCAAAATTTATGAAAATATGTTGGTAATTGTTTCCGGTGACAATATAATTAAAAGCTTCAAAATCAAAAAATTGCAAACTCCGACTCGAATGGGAAAAAAAACCATCAAAAAAAGTATACCATTGAGTTTGATGCATAGAAACAGAAAAATAAGCGAGAGAAAAAATATATTTACTTACATTAACAAAAGAGTGTACAAGGCAAAAATTTCAGATTAGCATTATGTTAATAAGTGCATTTACGGAGAAAGTATTTCATATAATGCGTCGATACTTGCACTGAACCTCAAAAACAATACTCTACGCCTTTTCTAAAAACATTGAGGTGATATCCGTATAACTGTCGAAGATATGGGTGTAAATGTGTACGGTGACTAAATTAGAAAAAGGCTTTTAAATGAAAGAAATGGTATCCATGGTTACTTGTGATTGAACAGAGGATGGCGAAGGGAACTTATTTTTTGGATAGGAATAACTGGAATAAGTGCTGTTACAGACTAAGTACTCAAGGTTTAGTCGTGTAATTTGTTGTGCAGGAATAAGGTATATTTCTTAACTTACACTGAAAGAATGGCGGTTATATCTGCATCCGACTCGAATGGGATAAAAAACCATCAAAAACTGTGTATACCATTGAGTTTGATGCAAAGGAACAGAAAATTCTGCGTGAGAAGAAAATTTATAATTACATTAACAAAAGTGTGTACGAGGCTAAAATTTAAGATAAGCATTATATTAATAAGTGCATTTACGGAAAAAGTATTTCATATGACGCTTCGAAACTTGCACTGTTCCTCTACAACATTACTCTACGCCTTCTGTGAAAACGTGGAGGTAATATGCTCTAAAATCTCGAAAATATGTTGGTAATTGTTTCCGGTGACAATGTAATTAAAAGCTTCAAAATCAAAAAATTGCAAAAATCCGACTCGAATAGGATAAAAAAACCATCAAAAACTGTGTATACCATTGAGTTTGATGCAAAGGAACAGAAAAATAAGCGAGAGAAGAAACATTTTTACTTACATTAACATAAGAGTGTACGAGGCTAAAATTTCAGATTAGCATTATGTTAATAAGTGCATTTACGGAGAAAGTATTTCATATCACGCTTCGAAACTTGAACTGTTCTTTAACAGCATTACTCTACGCCTTCTTTGAAAAAATAAATGTGATATCCGCATAACTGTCGAAGATATGGGTGTAAATGTCAACGGTGACTAAATTAGCAAAGGGATTCCAAATGAAAGAAATGGTATCCATGGATACTTGAGATTGAACGGAGGATTGCGAAGGGAACTAATTTTTTGGATAGGCATGGAGGTAATATCCGCATAACTATCGAAGATATGGGTGTAAATGCCTATGGTGACTAAATTAGAAAAAGGCTTTTAATTTAAAGAAATGGTATCCATGTTTACTTGAGATTGAACAGAGGATGTCGAAGGGAACTTATTTTTTGGATAGGCATAACTGGAATAAGTGCTGTTACAGACTAAGTACTCAAGGTTTAGTCGTGTAATTTGATTGTAACTGATCCTCAACAGCATTACTCTACGCCTTCTGTGAAAGCATGGATGTAATATCCCTGAAAATTCCGAAAATATGTTGGTAATTGTTTCCGGTGACAATGTAATTAAAAGCTTCAAAATCAAAAAATTGCAAAAATCCGACTCGAATGGGATGAAAAACCATCAAAAACTGTGTATTCCTTAAGTTTGATGCAAAGGAACAGAAAAATAAGCGAGAGAAGAAATATTTTTACTTACATTAACAAAAGAATGTACGAGGCTAAAATTTCAGATTAGCCTTATGTTAATAAGTGCATTTACGGAGAATGTATTTCATATAACGCGTCGAAACTTGTACTGATCCTTAAACGCATTACTCTACGCTTTCTGTGTAATAATTGGATTAATATCCGCAATACTTCCGAAAATATGTGGATAATTGTTTCCGGTGACAATATAATGAAAAGCTTCAAATTCAAAGAAATGCAAAAATCCGACTCGAATAGAATAAAAAACCATTACAAAATATGTATGCCATTGATTTTTATGCATAGAAACAGAAACTTTTGCGAGATAAGAAATATTTTTAATTACAATAACAATAGACTGTACGAGGCTAAATGTTCATATTAGCATTATGTTAATAAGTGCATTTACAGAGAAAGTATTTCATTAGACGCTTCGAAACTAGCACTGTTTCTTAACAGCAATACTCTACGCCTTCTGTGAAAACATGGAGGTAAAATCTCCAAAATTTATGAAAATATGTTGGTAATTGTTTCCGGTGACAATATAATTAAAAGCTTCAAAATCAAAAAATTGCAAACTCCGACTCGAATGGGAAAAAAAACCATCAAAAAAAGTATACCATTGAGTTTGATGCATAGGAACAGAAAAATAAGCGAGAGAAAAAATATATTTACTTACATTAACAAAAGAGTGTACAAGGCTAAAATTAAAGATTAGCATTATGTTAATAAGTGCATTTACGGAGTAAGTATTTCATATGACGCTTCGAAACTTGCACCGTTTCTTAACAGCAATACTCTACGCCTTATGTGAAAACATGGAGGTAAAATCTCCAAAATTTATGAAAATATGTTGGTAATTGTTTCCGGTGACAATATAATTAAAAGCTTCAAAATCAAAAAATTGCAAACTCCGACTCGAATGGGAAAAAAAACCATCAAAAAAAGTATACCATTGAGTTTGATGCATAGGAACAGAAAAAAAAGCGAGAGAAAAAATATATTTACTTACATTAACAAAAGAGTGTACAAGGCAAAAATTTCAGATTAGCATTATGTTAATAAGTGCATTTACGGAGAAAGTATTTCATATAATGCGTCGATACTTGCACTGAACCTCAAAAACAATACTCTACGCCTTCTCTAAAAAAATTGAGGTGATATCCGTATAACTGTCGAAGATATGGGTGTAAATGTGTACGGTGACTAAATTAGAAAAAGGCTTTTAAATGAAAGAAATGGTATCCATGGTTACTTGTGATTGAACAGAGGATGGCGAAGGGAACTTATTTTTTGGATAGGAATAACTGGAATAAGTGCTGTTACAGACTAAGTACTCAAGGTTTAGTCGTGTAATTTGTTGTGCAGGAATAAGGTATATTTCTTAACTTACACTGAAAGAATGGCGGTTATATCTGCATCCGACTCGAATGGGATAAAAAACCATCAAAAACTGTGTATACCATTGAGTTTGATGCAAAGGAACAGAAAATTCTGCGTGAGAAGAAAATTTATAATTACATTAACAAAAGTGTGTACGAGGCTAAAATTTAAGATAAGCATTATATTAATAAGTGCATTTACGGAAAAAGTATTTCATATGACGCTTCTCAACTTGCACTGTTCCTCTACAACATTACTCTACGCCTTCTGTGAAAACGTGGAGGTAATATGCTCTAAAATCCCGAAAATATGTTGGTAATTGTTTCCGGTGACAATGTAATTAAAAGCTTCAAAATCAAAAAATTGCAAAAATCCGACTCGAATAGGATAAAAAAACCATCAAAAACTGTGTATACCATTGAGTTTGATGCAAAGGAACAGAAAAATAAGCGAGAGAAGAAACATTTTTACTTACATTAACATAAGAGTGTACGAGGCTAAAATTTCAGATTAGCATTATGTTAATAAGTGCATTTACGGAGAAAGTATTTCATATCACGCTTCGAAACTTGAACTGTTCTTTAACAGCATTACTCTACGCCTTCTTTGAAAAAATAAATGTGATATCCGCATAACTGTCGAAGATATGGGTGTAAATGTCTACGGTGACTAAATTAGCAAAGGGATTCCAAATGAAAGAAATGGTATCCATGGATGCTTGAGATTGAACGGAGGATTGCGAAGGGAACTAATTTTTTGGATAGGCATGGAGGTAATATCCGCATAACTATCGAAGATATGGGTGTAAATGCCTATGGTGACTAAATTAGAAAAAGGCTTTTAATTTAAAGAAATGGTATCCATGTTTACTTGAGATTGAACAGAGGATGTCGAAGGGAACTTATTTTTTGGATAGGCATAACTGGAATAAGTGCTGTTACAGACTAAGTACTCAAGGTTTAGTCGTGTAATTTGATTGTAACTGATCCTCAACAGCATTACTCTACGCCTTCTGTGAAAGCATGGATGTAATATCCCTGAAAATTCCGAAAATATGTTGGTAATTGTTTCCGGTGACAATGTAATTAAAAGCTTCAAAATCAAAAAATTGCAAAAATCCGACTCGAATGGGATGAAAAACCATCAAAAACTGTGTATTCCTTAAGTTTGATGCAAAGGAACAGAAAAATAAGCGAGAGAAGAAATATTTTTACTTACATTAACAAAAGAATGTACGAGGCTAAAATTTCAGATTAGCCTTATGTTAATAAGTGCATTTACGGAGAATGTATTTCATATAACGCGTCGAAACTTGTACTGATCCTTAAACGCATTACTCTACGCTTTCTGTGTAATAATTGGATTAATATCCGCAATACTTCCGAAAATATGTGGATAATTGTTTCCGGTGACAATATAATGAAAAGCTTCAAATTCAAAGAAATGCAAAAATCCGACTCGAATAGAATAAAAAACCATTACAAAATATGTATGCCATTGATTTTTATGCATAGAAACAGAAACTTTTGCGAGATAAGAAATATTTTTAATTACAATAACAATAGACTGTACGAGGCTAAATGTTCATATTAGCATTATGTTAATAAGTGCATTTACAGAGAAAGTATTTCATTAGACGCTTCGAAACTAGCACTGTTCCTCAACAGCATTATTCTACGCCTTCTGTGAAAACATGGAGGTAATATCCCCAATAATTATGAAAATATGTTTGTAATTTTTTCTGGTGACAATGTAATTAAAAGCTTCAAAATTAAAAAATTGCAAAAACCCGACTCGAATGGGATAAAAATCCATCAAAACTGTGTATACCATTGAGTTTGATGCAAAGGAACAGAAAATTCTGCGAGAGAAGAAATATTTTTACTTACATTAACATAAGAGTGTACGAGGCTAAAATTTCAGATTAGCATTATGTTAATAAGTGCATTTACGGAGAAAGTATTTCATATGACGCTTCGAAACTTGCACTGTTGTTCAACAGCATTACTCTACGCCTTCTTTGAAAAAATAAATGTGATATCCGTATAACTGTCGAAGATATGGGTGTAAATGTGTACGGTGACTAAATTAGAAAAAGGCTTTTAAATGAAAGAAATGGTATCCATGGTTACTTGAGATTGAACAGAGGATGGCGAAGGGAACTTATTTTTTGGATAGGAATAACTGGAATAAGTGCTGTTACAGACTAAGTACTCAAGGTTTAGTCGTGTAATTTGTTGTGCAGGAATAAGGTATATTTCTTAACTTACACTGAAAGAATGGCGGTTATATCTGCATCCGACTCGAATGGGATAAAAAACCATCAAAAACTGTGTATACCATTGAGTTTGATGCAAAGGAACAGAAAATTCTGCGTGAGAAGAAAATTTATAATTACATTAACAAAAGTGTGTACGAGGCTAAAATTTAAGATAAGCATTATATTAATAAGTGCATTTACGGAAAAAGTATTTCATATGACTCTTCGAAACTTGCACTGTTCCTCTACAACATTACTCTACGCCTTCTGTGAAAACATGGAGGTAATATGCTCTAAAATCCCGAAAATATGTTGGTAATTGTTTCCGGTGACAATGTAATTAAAAGCTTCAAAATCAAAAAATTGCAAAAATCCGACTCGAATAGGATAAAAAAACCATCAAAAACTGTGTATACCATTGAGTTTGATGCAAAGGAACAGAAAAATAAGCAAGAGAAGAAATATTTTTACTTACATTAACATAAGAGTGTACGAGGCTAAAATTTCAGATTAGCATTATGTTAATAAGTGCATTTACGGAGAAAGTATTTCATATCACGCTTCGAAACTTGAACTGTTCTTTAACAGCATTACTCTACGCCTTCTTTGAAAAAATATATGTGATATCCGCATAACTGTCGAAGATATGGGTGTAAATGTCTACGGTGACTAAATTAGCAAAGGGATTCCAAATGAAAGAAATGGTATCCATGGATACTTGAGATTGAACGGAGGATTGCGAAGGGAACTAATTTTTTGGATAGGCATGGAGGTAATATCCGCATAACTATCGAAGATATGGGTGTAAATGCCTATGGTGACTAAATTAGAAAAAGGCTTTTAATTTAAAGAAATGGTATCCATGTTTACTTGAGATTGAACAGAGGATGTCGAAGGGAACTTATTTTTTGGATAGGCATAACTGGAATAAGTGCTGTTACAGACTAAGTACTCAAGGTTTAGTCGTGTAATTTGATTGTAACTGATCCTCAACAGCATTACTCTACGCCTTCTGTGAAAGCATGGATGTAATATCCCTGAAAATTCCGAAAATATGTTGGTAATTGTTTCCGGTGACAATGTAATTAAAAGCTTCAAAATCAAAAAATTGCAAAAATCCGACTCGAATGGGATGAAAAACCATCAAAAACTGTGTATTCCTTAAGTTTGATGCAAAGGAACAGAAAAATAAGCGAGAGAAGAAATATTTTTACCTACATTAACAAAAGAGTGTACGAGGCTAAAATTTCAGATTAGCCTTATGTTAATAAGTGCATTTACGGAGAACGTATTTCATATAACGCGTCGAAACTTGTACTGATCCTTAAACGCATTACTCTACGCTTTCTGTGTAATAATTGGAGTAATATCCGCAATACTTCCGAAAATATGTGGATAATTGTTTCCGGTGACAATATAATGAAAAGCTTCAAATTCAAAGAAATGCAAAAATCCGACTCGAATAGAATAAAAAACCATTACAAAATATGTATGCCATTGAGTTTTATGCATAGAAACAGAAAATTTTGCGAGATAAGAAATATTTTTAATTACAATAACAATAGACTGTACGAGGCTAAATGTTCATATTAGCATTATGTAATAAGTGCATTTACAGAGAAAGTATTTCATTAGACGTTTCGAAACTAGCACTGTTCCTCAACAGCATTATTCTACGCCTTCTGTGAAAACATGGAGGTAATATCCCCAATAATTATGAAAATATGTTTGTAATTGTTTCTGGTGACAATGTAATTAAAAGCTTCAAAATTAAAAAATTGCAAAAACCCGACTCGAATGGGATAAAAATCCATCAAAACTGTGTATACCATTGAGTTTGATGCAAAGAAACAGAAAATTCTGCGAGAGAAGAAATATTTTTACTTACATTAACATAAGAGTGTACGAGGCTAAAATTTCAGATTAGCATTATGTTAATAAGTGCATTTACGGAGAAAGTATTTCATATGACGCTTCGAAACTTGCACTGTTCTTCAACAGCATTACTCTACGACTTCTTTGAAAAAATAAATGTGATATCCGCATAACTGTCGATGATATGGGTGTAAATGTCTACGGTGACTAAATTAGCAAAGGTCTTCCAAATCAAAGAAATGGTATCCATGAATACTTGAGATTGAACGGAGGATGGCGAATGGAACTAATTTTTTGGATAGGCATGGAGGTATTATCCGCATAACTATCGAAGATATGGGTGTAAATGCCTACGGTGACTAAATTAGCAAAGGTCTTCCAAATGAAAGAAATGGTATCCATGGATACTTGAGATTGAACGGAGGATGGCGAAGGGAACTTATTTTTTGGATAGGCATAACTGGAATAAGTGCTGTTACAGACTAAGTACTCAAGGTTAAGTAGTGTAATTTGATGTGCAGGAACAAGGTATATTTCTTATCCTACCCTGAAAGAATGGCGGATATATCTGCATAAGATTCGAAAATATGTGGGTAATTGTTTCCGGTGCCAATATAATGAAAAGCTTTAAAATCAAATAAATGCAAAACTTCGACTCGAATGGGATAAAAAACCATCAGAAAATGTGTATACCATTGAATTTAATAAATAGGAACAGAATGATATGCGAGAGAAGAAATATTTTTACTTACATTACCAAAAGAGTGTACGAGGCTAAAATTTCAGATTAGCATTATGTTAATAAGTGCAATTACGGAGAAAGTATTTCATATGACGCTTCGACACTTGCACTGTTCCTCAACAGCATTACTCTACGCCTTCTGTGAAAACATGAAGGTAATATCACCAATAATTATGAAAATATGTTGGTAATTGTTTCCGGTGACAATGTAATTAAAAGCTTCAAAATCAAAAAATTGCCAAACTCCGACTCAAATGGGAAAAAAACCATCAAAAAATGTGTATACCATTGAGTTTGATGCATAGGAACAGAAAAATAAGCGAGAGAAGAAATATTTTTACTTACATTAACAAAAGAGTGTACGAGGCAAAAATTTCAGATTAGCATTATGTTAATAAGTGCATTTACGGAGAAAGTATTACATATGAGTCTTCGAAACTTGCACTGTTCCTCAATAGCATTACTCTACGCCTTTTGTGAAAACATGGAGGTAATATCCCCAAATAATTATGAAAATATGTTGGTAATTGTTTCCAGTGACAATGTAATTAAAAGCTTCAAAATCAAAAAATTGCAAAAATCCGACTCGAATGGGATAAAAAACCATCAAACACTGTGTATAAAATTGAGTTTGATGCAAAGGAACAGAAAATTCTGCAAGAGAAGAAATATTTTTACTTACTTTAACAAAAGAGTGTACGAGGCTAAAATTTCAGATTAGCATTACGTTAATAAATGCATTTACGGAGAAAGTATTTCATACGAGGCTTCGAATTTTGCACTGTTCCTCAACAACATAATTCTTCGCCTTCTGTGAAAACATGGAGGAAATATCTCCAATAATTATCAAAATATGTTGGTAATTGTTTCCGGTGACAATGTAATTAAAAGCTTCAAAATCAAAAAATTGCAAATCTCAGACTCAAATGGGAAAAAAAACCATCACAAAATTTGTATAGCATTGAGTTTGATGCATATGAACAGAAAAATAAGCTAGAGAAGAAACATTTTTACTTACATTAACAAAAGAGTGTACGAGGCAAAAATTTACAGATTAGCATTATGTTAATAAGTGCATTTACGGAGAAAGTATTTCATATGACGCTCCGAAACTCGCACTGTTCCTCAACAGCATTAATCTACGCCTTCTGTGAAAACATGGAGGTAATATCCCCGACAATTCCGAAAATATGTTGGTAATTGTTTCCGGTTACAATGTAATTAAAAGCTTCAAAATCAAAAAATTGCAAAAATCCGACTCTAATGGGAGAAAAAACAAACAAAAACTGTGTATACCATTGAGTTTATGCAAAGGAACAGAAAATTCGGCGAGAGAAGAAATATTTTTACTTACATTAACAGAAGAGTGTACGAGGCTTATATTTCAAATTAGCATTATGTTAATATGTGCAATTAACGGAAAAAGTATTTCATATAACGCGTCGATACTTGCACTGAACCTCAAAAGCAATACTCTACGCCTTCTTTGAAATCATGGAGGTGATATCTGCATAACTGTCGAAGATATGGGTTTGAATGTCTACGGTGACTAAATTAGCAAAGGTCTTCCAAATCAAAGAAATGGTATCCATGGATACTTGAGATTGAACGGAGGATGGCGAAGGGAACTAATTTTTTGGATAGGCATGGAGGTATTATCCGCATAACTATCGAAGATATGGGTGTAAATGCCTACGGTGACTAAATTAGCAAAGGTCTTCCAAATGAAAGAAATGGTATCCATGGATACTTGAGATTGAACGGAGGATGGCGAAGGGAACTTATTTTTTGGATAGGCATAACTGGAATAAGTGCTGTTACAGACTAAGTACTCAAGGTTAAGTAGTGTAATTTGATGTGCAGGAACAAGGTATATTTCTTATCATACCCTGAAAGAATGGCGGATATATCTGCATAAGATTCGAAAATATGTGGGTAATTGTTTTCGGTGACAATATAATGAAAAGCTTTAAAATCAAATAAATGCAAAACTTCGACTCGAATGGGATAAAAAACCATCAGAAAATGTGTATACCATTGAGTTTAATAAATAGGATCAGAATGATATGCGAGAGAAGAAATATTTTTACTTACATTAACAAAAGAGTGTACGAGGCTAAAATTTCAGATTAGCATTATGTTAATAAGTGCATTTACGGAGAAAGTATTTCATATGACGCTTCGACACTTGCACTGTTCCTCAACAGCATTACTCTACGCCTTCTGTAAAAACATGAAGGTAATATCCCAAATAATTATGAAAATATGTTGGTAATTGTTTCCGGGGACAATGTAATTAAAAGGTTCAAAATCAAAAAATTGCAAAACTCCGACTCAAATGGGAAAAAAACCATCAAAAATGTGTATACCATTGAGTTTGATGCATTTGAACAGAAAAATAAGCGAGAGAAGAAATATTTTTACTTACATTAACAAAAGAGTGTACGAGGCAAAAATTTCAGATTAGCATTATGTTAATAAGTGCATTTACGGAGAAAGTATTACATATGACTCTTCGAAACTTGCACTGTTCCTCGATAGCATTACTCTACGCCTTCTGTGAAAACATGGAGGTAATATCCCAAAATAATTATGAAAATATGTTGGTAATTGTTTCCAGTGACAATGTAATTAAAAGTTTCAAAATCAAAAAATTGCAAAAATGCGACTCGAATGGGATAAAAAAAATATCAAACACTGTGTATATAATTGAGTTTGATGTAAAGGAACAGAAAATTCTGCAAGAGAAGAAATATTTTTACTTACTTTAACAAAAGAGTGTACGAGGCTAAAATTTCAGATTAGCATTACGTTAATAAGTGCATTTACGGAGAACGTTTTTCATACGACGCTTCGAAACTTGCACTGTTCTTCAACAACATTACTCTTCGCCTTCTGTGAAAACATGGAGGTAATATCCTCAATAATTATGAAAATATGTTGGTAATTGTTTCCGGTAACAATGTAATAAAAAGCTTCAAAATCAAAAAATTGCAAAACTCCGACTCAAATGGGAAAAAAAACCATCAAAAAATTTGTATAGCATTGAGTTTGATGCATATGAACAGAAAAATAAGCTAGAGAAGAAAAATTTTTACTTACATTAACAAAAGAGTGTACGAGGCAAAAATTTACAGATTAGCATTATGTTAATAAGTGCATTTACGGAGAAAGTATTTCATATAACGCTCCGAAACTCGCACTGTTCCTCAACAGCATTAATCTACGCCTTCTGTGAAAACATGGAGGTAATATCCCCGACAATTCCGAAAATATGTTGGTAATTGTTTCCGGTGACAATGTAATTAAAAGCTTCAAAATCAAAAAATTTCAAAAATCCGACTCTAAGGGGAGAAAAAACAATCAAAAACTGTGTATACCATTGAGTTTATGCAAAGGAACAGAAAATTCGGCGAGAGAAGAAATATTTTTACTTACATTAACAGAAGAGTGTACGAGGCTTACATTTCAAATTAGCATTATGTTAATAAGTGCAATTAACGGAAAAAGTATTTCATATAACGCGTCGATACTTGCACTGAACCTCAAAAGCAATACTCTACGCCTTCTTTGAAATCATGGAGGTGATATCTGCATAACTGTCGAAGATATGGGTTTGAATGTCTACGGTGACTAAATTAGCAAAGGTCTTCCAAATCAAAGAAATGGTATCCATGGATACTTGAGATTGAACGGAGGATGGCGAAGGGAACTAATTTTTTGGATAGGCATGGAGGTATTATCCGCATAACTATCGAAGATATGGGTGTAAATGCCTACGGTGACTAAATTAGCAAAGGTCTTCCAAATGAAAGAAATGGTATCCATGGATACTTGAGATTGAACGGAGGATGGCGAAGGGAACTTATTTTTTGGATAGGCATAACTGGAATAAGTGCTGTTACAGACTAAGTACTCAAGGTTAAGTAGTGTAATTTGATGTGCAGGAACAAGGTATATTTCTTATCATACCCTGAAAGAATGGCGGATATATCTGCATAAGATTCGAAAATATGTGGGTAATTGTTTTCGGTGACAATAAAATGAAAAGCTTTAAAATCAAATAAATGCAAAACTTCGACTCGAATGGGATAAAAAACCATCAGAAAATGTGTATACCATTGAGTTTAATAAATAGGATCAGAATGATATGCGAGAGAAGAAATATTTTTACTTACATTAACAAAAGAGTGTACGAGGCTAAAATTTCAGATTAGCATTATGTTAATAAGTGCATTTACGGAGAAAGTATTTCATATGACGCTTCGACACTTGCACTGTTCCTCAACAGCATTACTCTACGCCTTCTGTAAAAACATGAAGGTAATATCCCCAATAATTATGAAAATATGTTGGTAATTGTTTCCGGGGACAATGTAATTAAAAGGTTCAAAATCAAAAAATTGCAAAACTCCGACTCAAATGGGAAAAAAACCATCAAAAATGTGTATACCATTGAGTTTGATGCATTTGAACAGAAAAATAAGCGAGAGAAGAAATATTTTTACTTACATTAACAAAAGAGTGTACGAGGCAAAAATTTCAGATTAGCATTATGTTAATAAGTGCATTTACGGAGAAAGTATTACATATGACTCTTCGAAACTTGCACTGTTCCTCAATAGCATTACTCTACGCTTTCTGTGAAAACATGGAGGTAATATCCCAAAATAATTATGAAAATATGTTGGTAATTGTTTCCAGTGACAATGTAATTAAAAGTTTCAAAATCAAAAAATTGCAAAAATGCGACTCGAATGGGATAAAAAAAATATCAAACACTGTGTATATAATTGAGTTTGATGTAAAGGAACAGAAAATTCTGCAAGAGTAGAAATATTTTTACTTACTTTAACAAAAGAGTGTACGAGGCTAAAATTTCAGATTAGCATTACGTTAATAAGTGCATTTACGGAGAAAGTTTTTCATACGACGCTTCGAAACTTGCACTGTTCTTCAACAACATTACTCTTCGCCATCTGTGAAAACATGGAGGTAATATCCTCAATAATTATGAAAATATGTTGGTAATTGTTTCCGGTAACAATGTAATAAAAAGCTTCAAAATCAAAAAATTGCAAAACTCCGACTCAAATGGGAAAAAAAACCATCAAAAAATTTGTATAGCATTGAGTTTGATGCATATGAACAGAAAAATAAGCTAGAGAAGAAAAATTTTTACTTACATTAACAAAAGAGTGTACGAGGCAAAAATTTACAGATTAGCATTATGTTAATAAGTGCATTTACGGAGAAAGTATTTCATATGACGCTCCGAAACTCGCACTGTTCCTCAACAGCATTAATCTACGCCTTCTGTGAAAACATGGAGGTAATATCCCCGACAATTCCGAAAATATGTTGGTAATTGTTTCCGGTGACAATGAAATTAAAAGCTTCAAAATCAAAAAATTGCAAAAATCCGACTCTAATGGGAGAAAAAACAATCAACAACTGTGTATACCATTGAGTTTATGCAAAGGAACAGAAAATTCGGCGAGAGAAGAAATATTTTTACTTACATTAACAGAAGAGTGTACGAGGCTTATATTTCAAATTAGCATTAAGTTAATAAGTGCAATTAACGGAAAAAGTATTTCATATAACGCGTCGATACTTGCACTGAACCTCAAAAGCAATACTCTACGCCTTCTTTGAAATCATGGAGGTGATATCTGCATAACTGTCGAAGATATGGGTTTGAATGTCTACGGTGACTAAATTAGCAAAGGTCTTCCAAATCAAAGAAATGGTATCCATGGATACTTGAGATTGAACGGAGGATGGCGAAGGGAACTAATTTTTTGGATAGGCATGGAGGTATTATCCGCATAACTATCGAAGATATGGGTGTAAATGCCTACGGTGACTAAATTAGCAAAGGTCTTCCAAATGAAAGAAATGGTATCCATGGATACTTGAGATTGAACGGAGGATGGCGAAGGGAACTTATTTTTTGGATAGGCTTAACTGGAATAAGTGCTGTTACAGACTAAGTACTCAAGGTTAAGTAGTGTAATTTGATGTGCAGGAACAAGGTATATTTCTTATCCTACCCTGAAAGAATGGCGGATATATCTGCATAAGATTCGAAAATATGTGGGTAATTGTTTTCGGTGACAATATAATGAAAAGCTTTAAAATCAAATAAATGCAAAACTTCGACTCGAATGGGATAAAAAACCATCAGAAAATGTGTATACCATTGAGTTTAATAAATAGGATCAGAATGATATGCGAGAGAAGAAATATTTTTACTTACATTAACAAAAGAGTGTACGAGGCTAAAATTTCAGATTAGCATTATGTTAATAAGTGCATTTACGGAGAAAGTATTTCATATGACGCTTCGACACTTGCACTGTTCCTCAACAGCATTACTCTACGCCTTCTGTAAAAACATGAAGGTAATATCCCCAATAATTATGAAAATATGTTGGTAATTGTTTCCGGGGACAATGTAATTAAAAGGTTCAAAATCAAAAAATTGCAAAACTCCGACTCAAATGGGAAAAAAACCATCAAAAATGTGTATACCATTGAGTTTGATGCATTTGAACAGAAAAATAAGCGAGAGAAGAAATATTTTTACTTACATTAACAAAAGAGTGTACGAGGCAAAAATTTCAGATTAGCATTATGTTAATAAGTGCATTTACGGAGAAAGTATTACATATGACTCTTCGAAACTTGCACTGTTCCTCAATAGCATTACTCTACGCTTTCTGTGAAAACATGGAGGTAATATCCCAAAATAATTATGAAAATATGTTGGTAATTGTTTCCAGTGACAATGTAATTAAAAGTTTC
Source organism: Pyrrhosoma nymphula (assembly GCA_963573305.1). Taxonomy (NCBI): domain Eukaryota; kingdom Metazoa; phylum Arthropoda; class Insecta; order Odonata; family Coenagrionidae; genus Pyrrhosoma; species Pyrrhosoma nymphula. The sequence continues at coordinate 129,614,349 of OY754338.1, read as the reverse complement.
AAAATCAAAAAATTGCAAAAATGCGACTCGAATGGGATAAAAAAAATATCAAACACTGTGTATATAATTGAGTTTGATGTAAAGGAACAGAAAATTCTGCAAGAGTAGAAATATTTTTACTTACTTTAACAAAAGAGTGTACGAGGCTAAAATTTCAGATTAGCATTACGTTAATAAGTGCATTTACGGAGAAAGTTTTTCATACGACGCTTCGAAACTTGCACTGTTCTTCAACAACATTACTCTTCGCCATCTGTGAAATCATGGAGGTAATATCCTCAATAATTATGAAAATATGTTGGTAATTGTTTCCGGTAACAATGTAATAAAAAGCTTCAAAATCAAAAAATTGCAAAACTCCGACTCAAATGGGAAAAAAAACCATCAAAAAATTTGTATAGCATTGAGTTTGATGCATATGAACAGAAAAATAAGCTAGAGAAGAATAATTTTTACTTACATTAACAAAAGAGTGTACGAGGCAAAAATTTACAGATTAGCATTATGTTAATAAGTGCATTTACGGAGAAAGTATTTCATATGACGCTCCGAAACTCGCACTGTTCCTCAACAGCATTAATCTACGCCTTCTGTGAAAACATGGAGGTAATATCCCCGACAATTCCGAAAATATGTTGGTAATTGTTTCCGGTGACAATGAAATTAAAAGCTTCAAAATCAAAAAATTGCAAAAATCCGACTCTAATGGGAGAAAAAACAATCAAAAACTGTGTATACCATTGAGTTTATGCAAAGGAACAGAAAATTCGGCGAGAGAAGAAATATTTTTACTTACATTAACAGAAGAGTGTACGAGGCTTATATTTCAAATTAGCATTAAGTTAATAAGTGCAATTAACGGAAAAAGTATTTCATATAACGCGTCGATACTTGCACTGAACCTCAAAAGCAATACTCTACGCCTTCTTTGAAATCATGGAGGTGATATCTGCATAACTGTCGAAGATATGGGTTTGAATGTCTACGGTGACTAAATTAGCAAAGGTCTTCCAAATCAAAGAAATGGTATCCATGGATACTTGAGATTGAACGGAGGATGGCGAAGGGAACTAATTTTTTGGATAGGCATAACTGGAATAAGTGCTGTTACAGACTAAGTACTCAAGGTTAAGTAGTGTAATTTGATGTGCAGGAACAAGGTATATTTCTTATCCTACCCTGAAAGAATGGAGGATATATCTGCATAAGATTCGAAAATATGTGGGTAATTGTTTTCGGTGACAATATAATGAAAAGCTTTAAAATCAAATAAATGCAAAACTTCGACTCGAATGGGATAAAAAACCATCAGAAAATGTGTATACCATTGAGTTTAATAAATAGGATCAGAATGATATGCGAGAGAAGAAATATTTTTACTTACATTAACAAAAGAGTGTACGAGGCTAAAATTTCAGATTAGCATTATGTTAATAAGTGCATTTACGGAGAAAGTATTTCATATGACGCTTCGACACTTGCACTGTTCCTCAACAGCATTACTCTACGCCTTCTGTAAAAACATGAAGGTAATATCCCCAATAATTATAAAAATATGTTGGTAATTGTTTCCGGGGACAATGTAATTAAAAGCTTCAAAATCAAAAAATTGCAAAACTCCGACTCAAATGGGATAAAAACCATCAAAAATGTGTATACCATTGAGTTTGATGCATTTGAACAGAAAAATAAGCGAGAGAAGAAATATTTTTACTTACATTAACAAAAGAGTGTACGAGGCAAAAATTTCAGATTAGCATTATGTTAATAAGTGCATTTACGGAGAAAGTATTACATATGAATCTTCGAAACTTGCACTGTTCCTCAATAGCATTACTCTACGCCTTCTGTGAAAACATGGAGGTAATATCCCAAAATAATTATGAAAAGATGTTGGTAATTGTTTCCAGTGACAATGTAATTAAAAGTTTCAAAATCAAAAAATTGCAAAAATGCGACTCGAATGGGATAAAAAAAATATCAAAAACTGTGTATACAATTGAGTTTGATGTAAAGGAACAGAAAATTCTGCAAGAGAAGAAATATTTTTACTTACTTTAACAAAAGAGTGTACGAGGCTAAAATTTCAGATTAGCATTACGTTAATAAGTGCATTTACGGAGAAAGTTTTTCATACGACGCTTCGAAACTTGCACTGTTCTTCAACAACATTACTCTTCGCCTTCTGTGAAAACATGGAGGTAATATCCTCAATAATTATGAAAATATGTTGGTAATTGTTTCCGGTAACAATGTAATAAAAAGCTTCAAAATCAAAAAATTGCAAAACTCCGACTCAAATGGGAAAAAAAACCATCAAAAAATTTGTATAGCATTGAGTTTGATGCATACGAACAGAAAAATAAGCTAGAGAATAATAATTTTTACTTACATTAACAAAAGAGTGTACGAGGCAAAAATTTACAGATTAGCATTATGTTAATAAGTGCATTTACGGAGAAAGTATTTCATATGACGCTCCGAAACTTGCACTGTTCCTCAACAGCATTAATCTACGCCTTCTGTGAAAACATGGAGGTAATATCCCAGACAATTCCGAAAATATGTTGGTAATTGTTTCCGGTGACAAAAGAAATTAAAAGCTTCAAAATGAAACAATTGCAAAAATCCGAGTCGAATGGGATAAAAAACCATCAAAAAAAGTGTATACCATTTAGTTTAATGCAAAGGAACAGAAAAATAAGCGAGAGAAGAAATATTTTTACTAACATTAAAAAAAGAGTGTACGAGGCTAAAATTTGACTTTAGCATTATGTTAATAAGTGCATTTACGGATTAAGTATTTCATAAGACGCTTATAACTTGCACTGTTCCTCAACATTATTATTCTACGCCTTCTGTGAAAAAATGGAGGTAATATCTCTAATAATTATGAAAATATGTGTGTAATTGTTTCTGCTGACAATGTAATTGAAAGCTTCAAAATCAAAGAATTACAAAACTCCAACTCGAATGGAAAAAAAACCATCAAAAAATGTGTATACCATTGAGATTGATGCATAGGAACAGAAAAATAAGCGAGAGAAGAAATATTTTTTCTAACATTAACAAAAGAGTGTACGACGTAAAAATTTCAGATTAGCATTATGTTAATAAGTGCATTTACGGAGAAAGTATTTCACATAACGCGTCGAAACTTGCACTGATCCTAAACAGCATTACTCTACGCCTTCTGTGAAAGCATGGAGGTAATATCCCCGAAAAGTCCGAAAATATGTTGGTAATTGTTTCCGGTGACAATGTAATTAAAAGCTTCAAAATCAAACAATTGAAAAAATCCGACTCAAATGGGATCAAAAACTATCAAAAACTGTGTATACCTTGAGTTTGATGTAAAGGAACTGAAAAATAAGCGAGAGAAGATATATTTTTACTTACCTTAACAAAAGAGTGTACGAGGGTAAATTTTCAGATTAGCATTATATTAATAAGTGCATTTACGAAAAAATTATTTCATATAACGCGTCGAAACTTGCACTGATCCGAAACAGAATTACTCTAAGCCTTCGGTGAAAGCATGGAGGTAATGTCCCCGAAAATTCCGAAAATATGTTGGTAATTGTTTCCGGTGACAAAAGTAATTAAAAGCTTCAAAATCAAACAATTGCAAAAATCCGAGTCGAATGGGATAAAAAACCATCAAAATCTGTGTATACCATTTAGTTTTATGCAAAGGAACAGAAAAATAAGCGAGAGAAGAAATATTTTTACTTACATTAACAAAAGAGTGTACGAGGCTAAAATTTCAGATTAGAATTATGTTAATAAGTGCATTTACGGAGAAAGTATTTCATATGACGCTTCGAAACTTGCACTGTTCCTCAACAGCATTATTCTACGCCTTCTGTGAAAACATCGAGGTAATATCTCTAATAATTATGAAAATATGTTGGTAATTGTTTCCGCTGACAATGTAATTGAAAGCTTCAAAATCAAAAAATTTCAAAACTCCGACACGAATGGAAAAAAAACCATCAAAAATTGTGTATGCCATTGAGATTGATGCATAGGAACAGAAAAATAAGCGAAAGAAGAAATATTTTTACTACCATTAACAAAAGAGTGTACGACGTAAAAATTTCAGATTAGCATTATGTTAATAAGTGCATTTACGGAGAAAGTATTTCATATAATGCGTCGAAACTTGCAATGATCCTCAACAGCACTACTCTTCGCCTTCTGTGAAAACATGGAGGTAATATCCTCAATAATTATGAAAATATGTAGGTAATTGTTTCCGGTGACAATGTAATTAAAAGCTTCAAAATCAAAAAATTGCAAAACTCCGACTCGAATGGAAAAAAAACCATCAAAAATTGTGTATACTATTGAGATTGATGCATTAGGACAGAAAAATAAGCGAGAGAAAAAATATTTTTACTTACATTAACAAAAGAGTGTACGACGTAAAAATATCGGATTAGCATTATGTTAATAAGTGCATTTACGGAGAAAGTATTTCATATAACACGTCGAAACTTGCACTGATCCTCAACAGCATTACTCTACGCCTTCTGTGAAAGCATGGAGGTAATATCCCCGAAAAGTCCGAAAATATGTTTGTAATTGTTTCCGGTGACAATGTAATTAAAAGCTTCAAAATCAAACAATTGCAAAAATCCGACTCGAATGGGATAATAAACCATCAAACACTGTGTATACAATTGAGTTTGATGCAAAAGAACAGAAAATTCTGCAAGAGAAGAAATATTTTTACTTACTTTAACAAAAGAGTGTACGAGGCTAAAATGTCAGATTAGCATTACGTTAATAAGTGCATTTACGGAGAAAGTATTTCATACGACGCTCCGAAACTTGCACTGTTCTTCAACAACATTACTCTTCGCCGTCTGTGAAAACATGGAGGTAATATCCTCAATAAATCCGAAAATATGTTGGTAATTGTTTCCGGTGACAAAAGTAATTAAAAGCTTCAAAATCAAAAAATTGCAAAACTCCGACTCAAATGGGAAAAAAACCATCACAAAATTTGTATAACATTGAGTTTGATGCATATGAACGGAAAAATAAGCTAGAGAAGAAATATTTTTACTTACATTAACAAAAGAGTATACGAGGCAAAAATTTCAGATTAGCATTATGTTAATAAGTGAACTTACGGTTAAAGTATTTCATATGACGCTCCGAAACTTGCACTGTTCCTAACAATCATTAATCTACGCCTTCTGCGAAAACATGGAGGTAATATCCCCGACAATTCCGAAATTATGTTGGTAATTGATTCCGGTGACAAAAGTAATTAAAAGCTTCAAAATCAAACAATTACAAAAATCCGAGTCGAATGGGATAAAAACCATCAAAATCTGTGTATACCATTTAGTTTTATGCAAAGGAACAGAAACATAAGCGAGAGAAGAAATATTTTTACTAACATTAACAAAAGAGTGTAAGAGGCTAAAATTTCAGTTTAGCATTATGTTAATATGTGCATTTACGGATAAAGTATTTCATAAGACGCTTCGAAACTTGCACTGTTCCTCAACAGCATTAATCTACGCCTTCTGCGAAAACATGGAGGTAATATCCCCGACAATTCCGAAATTATGTTGGTAATTGTTTCCGGTGACAAAAGTAATTAAAAGCTTCAAAATCAAAAAATTGCAAAACTCCGACTCAAATGGGAAAAAAACCATCACAAAATTTGTATAACATTGAGTTTGATGCATATGAACAGAAAAATAAGCTAGAGAAGAAATATTTTTACTTACATTAACAAAAGAGTATACGAGGCAAAAATTTCAGATTAGCATTATGTTAATAAGTGCACTTACGGATAAAGTATTTCATATGACGCTCCGAAACTTGCACTGTTCCTCAACAGCATTAATCTACGCCTTCTGCGAAAACATGGAGGTAATATCCCCGACAATTCCGAAATTATGTTGGTAATTGATTCCGGTGACAAAAGTAATTAAAAGCTTCAAAATCAAACAATTACAAAAATCCGAGTCGAATGGGATAAAAACCATCAAAATCTGTGTATACCATTTAGTTTTATGCAAAGGAACAGAAACATAAGCGAGAGAAGAAATATTTTTACTAACATTAACAAAAGAGTGTACGAGGCTAAAATTTCAGTTTAGCATTATGTTAATATGTGCATTTACGGATAAAGTATTTCATAAGATGCTTCGAAACTTGCACTGTTCCTCATCAGCATTATTCTACGCCTTCTGTGAAAACATGGAGGTAATATCTCTAATATTTATGAAAATATGTTGGTAATTGTTACCGCTGACAATGTAATTGAAAGCTTCAAAATCAAAAAATTGCAAAACTCCGACTCGAATGGAAAAAAAACCATCAAAAATTGTGTATACCATTGAGATTGATGCATAGGAACAGAAAAATAAGCGAGAGAAGAAATATTTTTACTAACATTAACAAAAGAGTGTACGACGTAAAAATTTCAGATTAGCATTATGTTAATAAATGCATTTACGGAGAAAGTATTTCATATAACGCGTCGAAACTTGCACTGATCCTCAACAGCATTACTCTACGCCTTCGGTGAATGCATGGAGGTAATATCCCCGAAAATTCCGAAAATATGTTGGTAATTGTTTCCGGTGACATTGTAATTTAAAGCTTCAAAATCAAACAATTGCAAAAATCCGACTCGAAAGGGATACAAAACCATCAAAAACTGTGTATACCATTGAGTTTGATGCAAAGGAACAGAAAAATAAGCGAGAGAAGAAATATTTTTACTTACATTAACAAAAGAGTGTACGAGGCTAAAATTTCAGATTAGCATTATGTTAATAAGTGCATTTACGGAGAAAGGATTTAATATGACATTTCCAAACTTGCACTGTTCCTCAACAACATTTCTCTACGCCTTCTGTGAAAACATGGAGGTAATATCCCCAATAATTATGAAAATATGTTGGTAATTGTTTCCGGTGACAATGTATTTAAAAGCATCAAAATCAAACAATTGCAAAAATCCGACTCGAAAGGGATAAAAAACCATCAAAAGCTGTGCATACCATTGAGTTTGATGCAAAGGAACAGAAAAAAAAGCGAGAGAAGAAATATTTTTACTTACATTAACAAAAGAGTGTACGAGGCTAAAATTTCAGATTAGCATTATGTTAATAAGTGCATTTACGGAAAAAGTATTTCATATGACGTTTCGAAACTTGCACTATTCCTCAACAGCATTACTCTACGCCTTTTGTGAAAACATGGAGCTTATATCCCTAATAATTATGAAAATATGTTGGTAATTGTTTCCGGTGACAATGTAATAAAAAGCTTAAAAATCAAAAAATTGCAAAACTCCGACTCGAATGGGATAAAAAACCAATTAAAAACTTTGTATACCATTGAGTTTAATAAATAGGAACAGAAAAATATGCGAGAGAAGAAATATTTTTTCTTTCATTAACAAAAGAGTGTACGAGGCTAAAATTTAAGATTAGCATTATATTAATAAGTGCATTTACGGAAAAAGTATTTTATATAACGCGTGGAAACTTGCGCTGAACCTCAACAACATTACTCTACGCCTTCTGTGAAAGCATGGAGGTAAAATATTCGAAAATTCTGAAAATATGTTGGTAATTGTTTCCGGTGACAATGTATTAAAAAATTCAAAATCAAAAAATTGCAAAAATCCGACTCGAATGGTATAAAAAACCATCAAAAACTGTGTATACCATTGAGTTTGATGCAAAGGAACAGAAAAATAAGCGAGAGAAGAAATATTTTTACTTACATTAACAAAAGAGTATACGAAGCTAAAATTTTAGATTAGCATTATGTTAATAAGTGCATCTACGGAGAAAGTATTTCATATGACGCTTCGAAACTTGTACTGTTCCTCTACAGCATTACTCTTCGCTTTCTGTGAAAACATGGAGGTAATATCCCCGAAAAGTCCGAAAATATGTTGGTAATTGTTTCTGGTGACAATGTAATTAAATGTTTCAAAATCAAAAAATTGCAAAACTCCGACTCGAATGGGAAAAAAACATCAAAAAATGTGTATACCATTGAGTTTGATGCATAGGAACAGAAAAATAAACGAGAGAAGAAATAGTTATACTTACATTAACAAAAGAGTGTACGAGGCAAAAATTTCAGATTAGCATTATGTTAATAAGTGCATTTACGAGGAAAGTATTACATATAATGCGTCGATACTTGCACTGAACCTCAAAAGCAATACTCTACGCCTTCTCTTAAAAAAAGGAGGTGAAATTTGCCTAACTGTCGAAGATATGGCTGTAAATGCCTACGGTGACTACATTTGAAAAAGGCTTTTAAATGAAAGAAATGGTATCCATGGTTACTTGAGATTGAACAGAGGATGTCGAAGGGAACTTATTTTTTGGATAGGCCTCACTGGAATAAGTGCTGTTACAGACTAAGTACTCATAGTTTAGTCGTGTGATTTGATGTGCAGGAATAAGGTATATTTCTTAACCTACCCTGAAAGAATGGCGGTTATATCTGCATAAGATTCGAAAATATGTGGGTAATTGTTTCCGGAGCCAATATAATGAAAAGCTTCAAAATCAAATAAATGCAAAACTTTGACTCGAATGGGATAAAAAACCATCAAAAAATTTGTAAACCATTGAGATTAATTAATAGGAACAGAAAAATATTTGAGAGAAGAAATATTTTTACTTTCATTAACAAAAGATTGTACCAGGCTATAATTTAAGATTAGCATTATATTAATAAGTGCATTTACGTAAAATGTATTTCATAAAACGCGTCGAAACTTGCACTGTTCCTCAACAACATTACTCTACGCCTTCTGTGAAAGCATGGAGGTAATATACGCACAAATTCCGAAAATATGTGGGTGATCGTTTCCGGTGACAATGTAATTAAAAGCTTCAAAATCAAAAAATTGCAAAAATCCGACTCGAATGGGATAAAAAACCATCACAAACTGTGTATACCATTGAGTTTGATGCAAAGTAACAGAAAAATAAGCGAGAGAAGAAATATTTTTACTTACATTAACAAAAGAGTTTACGAGGCTAAAATTTCAGATTAGCATTATGTTAATAAGTGCATTTACGGAGAAAGTATTTCATATGACGCTTCGAAACTTGCACTGTTCCTCATGAGCATTACTTTACGCCTTCTGTGAAAACATGGAGGTAATATCCTCAATAATTATGAAAATATGTTGGTAATTGTTTCCGGTGACAATGTAATTTAAAGCTTCAAAATCAAAATTGCAAAAATCCGACTAGAATGGGATAAAAACCATCAAAAACTGTGTATACCATTGAGTTTGATGCAAAGGAACAGAAAAATAAGCGAGAGAAGAAATTTTTTTACTTACATTAACAAAAAAGTGTACGAAGATAAGATTTCAGATTAGCATTATGTTAATAAGTGCATTTACGGAGAAAGTATTTCATATGACGCTTCGAAACTTGCACTGTTCCTCTACAGCATTACTCTTCGCCTTCATTAAAAACATGAAGGTAATGTCCCTAATAAGTATGAAAATATGTTGGTAATTGTTTCCGGTGACAATGTAATTAAAAGTTTCAAAATCAATAAATTGCAAAACTCCGACTCGAATGGGAAAAAAAACATCAAAAAAAATGTATACCATTGAGTTTGATGCATAGGAACAGAAAAATAAGCGAGAGAAGAAATATTTTTACTTACATTAACAAAAGAGTGTACGAGGCTAAAATTTCAGATTAGCATTATGTTAATGAGTGCATATACGGAGAAAGTATATCATATGACGCTTCGAAACTGGCACTGTTCCTCTACAGCATTAGTCTAAGCCTACTGTGAAAACATGCAGGTAATATCCCCAATAATTATGAAAATATGTTGGTAATTTTTTCCGGTGACAATGTAATTAAAAGCTTCAAAATCAAAACATTGCAAAACTCCGAATCGAATGGGAAAAATAACCATCAAAAAATATGTATACTATTGAGTTTGATGCATAGGAACTGAAAAATAAGCGAGAGAAGAAATATTTTTACTTACATTAACAAAAGAGTGTACGAGGCAAAAATTTCAGATTAGCATTATGTTAATATGTGCATTTACGGAGAAAGTATTTCATATAACGCGTCGAAACTTGCACTGATCCTCAACAGCATTACTCTACGCCTTCTTTGAAAGCATGGAGGTAATATCCATGAAATTTGAGGAAATATGTTGGTAATTGTTTCCGGTGACAATGTAATTAAAGGCTTCAAAATCAAAAAATTGCAAATATTCCTAATCGAATGGGATAAAAAACCATCATAAACTGTGTATACCATTGAACTTGATGCAAAGGAGCAGAAAAATTAGAGAGAGAAGAAATATTTTTACTTACATTAACAAAAGAGTGTACGAGGCTAAAATTTCAGATTAGCATTATGTTAATAAGTGCATTTACGGAGAAAGTATTTCATATAATGCGTCGAAACTTGCAACGATCCTCAACAGCATTACTCTTCGCCTTCTGTGAAAACATGGAGGTAATATCCTCAATAATTATGAAAATATGTAGGTAATAGTTTCCGGTGACAATGTAATTAAAAGCATCAAAATCAAAAAATTGCAAAACTCCGACTCAAATGGGAAAAAAACCATCAAAATCTGTGTATACCATTTAGTTTTATGCAAAGGAACAGAAAAATAAGCGAGAGAAGAAATATTTTTACTAACATTAACAAAAGAGTGTACGAGGCTAAAATTTCAGTTTAGCATTATGTTAATAAGTGCATTTACGGATAAAGTATTTCATAAGACACTTCGAAACTTGCACTGTTCCTCAACAGCATTATTCTACGCCTTCTGTGAAAACATGGAGGTATTATTTCTAATATATATTCGAAAATATGTTGGTAATTGTTTCCGCTGACAATGTAATTGAAAGCTTCAAAATCAAAAAATTGCAAAACTCCGACTCGAATGGAAAAAAAACCATCAAAAATTGTGTATACCATTGAGATTGATTCATAGGGACAGAAAAATAAGCGAGAGAAAAAATATTTTTACTTACATTAACAAAAGAGTGTACGAGGCTAAAATTTATGATTAGCATTATATTATTAAGTGCATTTACGGAAAACGTATTTTATATAACGCGTCGAAACTTGCACTGATCCTCAACAGCATTACTCTACGCCTTCTGTGAAAGCATGGAGGTAATATCCCCGAAAAGTCCGAAAATATGTCGGTAATTGTTTCCGGTGACAATGTAATTAAAAGCTTCAAAATCACACAATTGCAAAAATCCGACTCGAATGGGATAATAAACCATCAAACACTGTGTATACAATTGAGTTTGATGCAAAAGAACAGAAAATTCTGCAAGAGAAGAAATATTTTTACTTACTTTAACAAAAGAGTGTACGAGGCTAAAATTTCAGATTAGCATTACGTTAATAAGTGCATTTACGGAGAAAGTATTTCATACGACGCTTCGAAACTTGCACTGTTCTTCAACAACATTACTCTTCGCCGTCTGTGAAAACATGGAGGTAATATCCTCAATAAATCCGAAAATATGTTGGTAATTGTTTCCGGTGACAAAAGTAATTAAAAGCTTCAAAATCAAAAAATTGCAAAACTCCGACTCAAATGGGAAAAAAACCATCACAAAATTTGTATAACATTGAGTTTGATGCATATGAACAGAAAAATAAGCGAGAGAAGAAATATTTTTACTTACATTAACAAAAGAGTGTACGAAGCTAAAATTTCAGATTAGCATTATGTTAATGAGTGCATATACGGAGAAAGTATATCATATGACGCTTCGAAACTGGCACTGTTCCTCTACAGCATTAGTCTAAGCCTACTGTGAAAACATGCAGGTAATATCCCCAATAATTATGAAAATATGTTGGTAATTTTTTCCGGTGACAATGTAATTAAAAGCTACAAAATCAAAACATTGCAAAACTCCGAATCGAATGGGAAAAATAACCATCAAAAAATATGTATACTATTGAGTTTGATGCATAGGAACTGAAAAATAAGCGAGAGAAGAAATATTTTTACTTACATTAACAAAAGAGTGTACGAGGCTAAAATTTCAGATTAGCATTATGTTAATAAGTGCATTTACGGAGAAAGTGTTTCATATAATGCGTCGAAACTTGCAATGATCCTCAACAGCATTACTCTTCGCCTTCTGTGAAAACATGGAGGTAATATCCTCAATAATTATGAAAATATGTAGGTAATTGTTACCGGTGACAATGTAATTAAAAGCTTCAAAATCAAAAAATTGCAAAACTCCGACTCAAATGGGAAAAAAACCATCAAAATCTGTGTATACCATTTAGTTTTATGCAAAGGAACAGAAAAATAAGCGAGAGAAGAAATATTTTTACTAACATTAACAAAAGAGTGTACGAGGCTAAAATTTCAGTTTAGCATTATGTTAATAAGTGCATTTACGGATAAAGTATTTCATAAGACACTTCGAAACTTGCACTGTTCCTCAACAGCATTATTCTACGCCTTCTGTGAAAACATGGAGGTATTATCTCTAATATATATGAAAATATGTTGGTAATTGTTTCCGCTGACAATGTAATTGAAAGCTTCAAAATCAAAAAATTGCAAAACTCCGACTCGAATGGAAAAAAAACCATCAAAAATTGTGTATACCATTGAGATTGATGCATAGGGACAGAAAAATAAGCGAGAGAAAAAATATTTTTACTTACATTAACAAAAGAGTGTACGACGTAAAAATTTCAGATTAGCATTATGTTATTAAGTGCATTTACGGAGAAAGTATTTCATATAACGCGTCGAAACTTGCACTGATCCTCAACAGCATTACTCTACGCCTTCTGTGAAAGCATGGAGGTAATATCCCCGAAAAGTCCGAAAATATGTTGGTAATTTTTTCCGGTGACAATGTAATTAAAAGCTTCAAAATCACATAATTGCAAAAATCCGACTCGAATGGGATAATAAACCATCAAACACTGTGTATACAATTGAGTTTGATGCAAAAGAAAAGAAAATTCTGCAAGAGAAGAAATATTTTTACTTACTTTAACAAAAGAGTGTACGAGGCTAAAATTTCAGATTAGCATTACGTTAATAAGTGCATTTACGGAGAAAGTATTTCATACGACGCTTCGAAACTGGCACTGTTCTTCAACAACATTACTCTTCGCCGTCTGTGAAAACATGGAGGTAATATCCTCAATAATTCCGAAAATATGTTGGTAATTGTTTCCGGTGACAAAAGTAATTAAAAGCTTCAAAATCAAACAATTGCAAAAATCCGAGTCGAATGGGATAAAAAACCATCAAAATCTGTGTATACCATTTAGTTTTATGCAAAGGAACAGAAAAATAAGCGAAGAGAAATATTTTTACCTTCATTAACAAAAGAGTGTACGAGGCTAAAATTTCAGATTAGAATTATGTTAATAAGTGCATTTACGGAGAAAGTATTTCATATGACGCTTCGAAACTTGCACTGTTCCTCAACAGCATTATTCTACGCCTTCTGTGAAAACATCAAAGTAATATTTTTAATAAATATGAAAATATGTTGGTAATTGTTTCCGCTGACAATGTAATTGAAAGCTTCAAAATCAAAAAATTTCAAAACTCCGACACGAATGGAAAAAAAACCATCAAAAATTGTGTATACCATTGAGATTGATGCAAAGGAACAGAAAAATAAACGAGAGAAGAAATATTTTTTCTACCATTAACAAAAGAGTGTACGACGTAAAAATTTCAGATTAACATTATGTTAATAAGTGCATTTACGGAGAAAGTATTTCATATAACGCGTCGAAACTTGCAATGATCCTCAACAGCATTACTCTTCGCCTTCTGTGAAAACATGGAGGTAATATCCTCAATAATTATGAAAATATGTAGGTAATTGTTTCCGGTGACAATGTAATTAAAAGCTTCAAAATCAAAAAATTGCAAAACTCCGACTCAAATGGGAAAAAAACCATCAAAATCTGTGTATACCATTTAGTTTAATGCAAAGGAACAGAAAAATAAGCGAGAGAAGAAATATTTTTACTAACATTAAAAAAGAGTGTACGAGGCTAAAATTTCAGTTTAGCATTATGTTAATAAGTGCATTTACGGATAAAGTATTTCATAAGACACTTCGAAACTTGCACTGTTCCTCAACAGCATTATTCTACGCCTTCTGTGAAAACATGGAGGTATTATCTCTAATATATATGAAAATATGTTGGTAATTGTTTCCGCTGACAATGTAATTGAAAGCTTCAAAATCAAAAAATTGCAAAACTCCGACTCGAATGGAAAAAAAACCATCAAAAATTGTGTATACCATTGAGATTGATGCATATGAACAGAAAAATAAGCTAGAGAAGAAATATTTTTACTTACATTAACAAAAGAGTATACGAGGCAAAAATTTCAGATTAGCATTATGTTAATAAGTGCACTTACGGATAAAGTATTTCATATGACGCTCCGAAACTTACACTGTTCCTCAACAGCATTAATCTACGCCTTCTGCGAAAACATGGAGGTAATATCCCCGACAATTCCGAAAATATGTTGGTAATTGTTTCCGGTGACAAAAGTAATTAAAAGCTTCAAAATCAAACAATTACAAAAATCCGAGTCGAATGGGATAAAAACCATCAAAATCTGTGTATACCATTTAGTTTTATGCAAAGGATCAGAAACATAAGCGAGAGAAGAAATATTTTTACTAACATTAACAAAAGAGTGTACGAGGCTAAAATTTCAGTTTAGCATTATGATAATATGTGCATTTACGGATAAAGTATTTCATAAGACGCTTCGAAACTTGCACTGTTCCTCAACAGCATTATTCTACGCCTTCTGTGAAAACATGGAGGTAATATCTCTAATAATTATGAAAATATGTTGGTAATTGTTACCGCTGACAATGTAATTGAAAGCTTCAAAATCAAAAAATTGCAAAACTCCGACTCGAATGGAAAAAAAACCATCAAAAATTGTGTATACCATTGAGATTGATGCATAGGAACAGAAAAATAAGCGAGAGAAGAAATATTTTTACTAACATTAACAAAAGAGTGTACGACGTAAAAATTTCAGATTAGCATTATGTTAATAAGTGCATTTACGGAGAAAGTATTTCATATAACGCGTCGAAACTTGCACTGATCCTCAACAGCATTACTCTACGCCTTCAGTGAAAGCATGGAATTAATATCCCCGAAAAGTTTGAAAATATGTTGGTAATTGTTTCCGGTGACATTGTAATTAAAAGCTTCAAAATCAAACAATTGCCAAAATCCGACTCAAATGGGATCAAAAACCATCAAAAACTGTGTATACCATTGAGTTTGATGCAAAGGAACAGAAAAATAAGCGAGAGAAGATATATTTTTACTTACATTAACAAAAGAGTGTACGAGGGTAAATTTTCAGATCAGCATTATATTAATAAGTGCATTTACGAAAAAATTATTTTATATAACGCGTCGAAACTTGCACTGATCCGAAACAGAATTACTCTACGCCTTCGGTGAAAGCATGGAGGTAATATCCCCGAAAATTCCGAAAATATGTTGGTAATTGTTTCCGGTGACATTGTAATTTAAAGCTTCAAAATCAAACAATTGCAAAAATCCGACTCGAAAGGGATAAAAAACCATCAAAAACTGTGTATACCATTGAGTTTGATGCAAAGGAACAGAAAAATAAGCGAGAGAAGAAATATTTTTACTTACATTAACAAACGAGTGTACGAGGCTAAAATTTCAGATTAGCATTATGTTAATAAGTGCATTTACGGAGAAAGGATTTCATATGACATTTCCAAACTTGCACTGTTCCTCAACATTATTTCTCTACGCCTTCTGTAAAAACATGGAGGTAATATCCCCAATAATTATGAAAATATGTTGGTAATTGTTTCCGGTGACAATGTATTTAAAAGCATCAAAATCAAAAAATTGCAAAAATCCGACTCGAAAGGGATAAAAAACCATCAAAAACTGTGAATACCATTGAGTTTGATGCAAAGGAACAGAAAAAAAAGCGAGAGAAGAAATATTTTTACTTACATTAACAAAAGAGTGTACGAGGCTAAAATTTCAGATTAGCATTACGTTAATAAGTGCATTTACGGAGAAGTATTTCATATGACGCTTCGAAACTTGCACTGTTTCTCAACAACATTACTCTTCGCCTTCTGTGAACACATGGAGGTAAAATCCCCAATAATTATGAAAATATGTTGTTAATTGTTTCCGGTGACAATGTAATTAAAAGCTTCAAAATCAAAAAATTGCAAAACTCCGACTCGAATGGGAAAAAAAACCATCAAAAACTGTGTATACCATTGAGTTTGATGCAAAGGAACAGAAAAATAAGCGAGAGAAGAAATATTTTTACTTACATTAACAAAAGAGTGTACGAGGCTAAAATTTCAGATTAGCATTATGTTAATAAGTGCATTTACGGAGAAAGTATTTCATATGGCGCTTCGAAACTTGCACTGTTCCTAACAATCATTACTCTACGCCTTCTGTGAAAACATGGAGGTAATATCCCCAATAATTATGAAAATATGTTGGTAATTGTTTCCGGTGATAATGTAATTAAAAGCTTCAAAATCAAAAAATTGCAAAACTCCGACTCGAATGGGAAAAAAAAAATCAAAAACTGTGTATACCATTGAGTTTGATGCATGGGAACAGAAAAATAAGCGAGAGAAGAAATATTTTTACTTACATTAACAAAAGAGTGTACGAGGCTAAAATTTCAGATTAGCATTATATTAATAAGAGCATTTACGAAAACTTTATTTCATATAACGCGTCGAAACTTGAATTGATCCTCAACAGCATTACTCTACGCCTTCTGTGAAAGCATTGAGGTAATATCCCCGAAAATTCCGAAAATATGTTGGTAATTGTTTCCGGTGACAATGTAATTAAAAGCTTCAAAATCAAAAAATTTCAAGAAATCGACTTGAATGGGATAAAAAAAAATCAAAAACTGTGTATACCATTGAGTTTAATGCAAAGGAACTGAAAAATAAGCGAGAGAAGAAATATTTTTAATTTACATTAACAAAAGAGTGTACGAGGCTAAAATTTAAGATTAGCATTATATTAATAAGTGCATTTACGGAGGCAGTATTTCATATAACGCGTCGATACTTGCACTGAACCTCAAAATCAATACTCTACGCCTTCTGTTAAAACATGGATGTAATATCGGCAATAACTATGAAAATATGTTGGTAATTGTTTCCGGTGACAATGTAATTAAAAGCTTCAAAATAAAAAAATCGCAAAACTCCGACTCGAATGGGAAAAAAAACCATCAAAAACTGTGTATACCATTGAGTTTGATGCAAAGGAACAGAAAATTCTGCGAGAGAAGAAATATTTTTACTTACATTAACAAAAGAGTATACGAAGCTAAAATTTTAGATTAGCATTATGTTAATAAGTGCATCTACGGAGAAAGTATTTCATATGACGCTTCGAAACTTGTACTGTTCCTCTACAGCATTACTCCTCGCTTTCTGTGAAAACATGGAGGTAATATCCCTAATAAGTATGAAAATATGTTGGTAATTGTTTCCGGTGACAATGTAATTAAATGTTTCAAAATCAAAAAATTGCAAAACTCCGACTCGAATGGGAAAAA
This sequence comes from Pyrrhosoma nymphula, assembly GCA_963573305.1. Classification (NCBI taxonomy): domain Eukaryota; kingdom Metazoa; phylum Arthropoda; class Insecta; order Odonata; family Coenagrionidae; genus Pyrrhosoma; species Pyrrhosoma nymphula. The sequence continues at coordinate 129,596,685 of OY754338.1, read as the reverse complement.
AAACATCAAAAAATGTGTATACCATTGAGTTTGATGCATAGGAACAGAAAAATAAACGAGAGAAGAAATAATTATACTTACATTAACAAAAGAGTGTACGAGGCAAAAATTTCAGATTAGCATTATGTTAATAAGTGCATTTACGAGGAAAGTATTACATATAATGCGTCGATACTTGCACTGAACCTCAAAAGCAATACTCTACGCCTTCTCTTAAAAAAAGGAGGTGAAATTTGCCTAACTGTCGAAGATATGGGTGTAAATGTCTACGGTGACTAAATTAGCAAAGGGCTTCCAAATGAAAGAAATGGTAACCATGGATACTTGAGATTGAACGGAGGATGGCGAAGGAAACTAATTTTTTTTGATAGGCATAGAGGTAATATCCGCATAATTATCTAAGATATGGGTGTAAATGCCTACGGTGACTAAATTTGAAAAAGAGTTTTAAATGAAAGAAATGGTATCCATGGTAACTTGAGATTGAACAGAGGATGTCGAAGGGAACTTATTTTTTGGATAGGCCTCACTGGAATAAGTGCTGTTACAGACTAAGTACTCAAGGTTTAGTCGTGTGATTTGATGTGCAGGAATAAGGTATATTTCTTAACCTACCCTGAAAGAATGGCGGTTATATCTGCATAAGATTCGAAAATATGTGGGTAATTGTTTCCGGAGCCAATATAATGAAAAGCTTCAAAATCAAATAAATGCAAAACTTTGACTCGAATGGGATAAAAAACCATCAAAAAATTTGTAAACCATTGAGTTTAATTAATAGGAACAGAAAAATATTTGAGAGAAGAAATATTTTTACTTTCATTAACAAAAGATTGTACCAGGCTAAAATTTAAGATTAGCATTATATTAATAAGTGCATTTACGTAAAACGTATTTCATAAAACGCGTCGAAACTTGCACTGTTCCTCAACAACATTACTCTACGCCTACTGTGAAAGCATGGAGGTAATATACCCACAAATTCCGAAAATATGTGGGTAATCGTTTCCGGTGACAATGTAATTAAAAGCTTCAAAATCAAAAAATTGCAAAAATCCGACTCGAATGGGATAAAAAACCATCACAAACTGTGTATACCATTGAGTTTGATGCAAAGTAACAGAAAAATAAGCGAGAGAAGAAATATTTTTACTTACATTAACAAAAGAGTTTACGAGGCTAAAATTTCAGATTAGCATTATGTTAATAAGTGCATTTACGGAGAAAGTATTTCTCATGACGCTTCGAAACTTGCACTGTTCCTCATGAGCATTACTTTACGCCTTCTGTGAAAACATGGAGGTAATATCCCCAATAATTATGAAAATATGTTGGTAATTGTTTCCGGTGACAATGTAATTTAAAGCTTCAAAATCAAAATTGCAAAAATCCGACTAGAATGGGATAAAAACCATCAAAAACTGTGTATACCATTGAGTTTGATGCAAAGGAACAGAAAAATAAGCGAGAGAAGAAATTTTTTTACTTACATTAACAAAAAAGTGTACGAAGATAAGATTTCAGATTAGCATTATGTTAATAAGTGCATTTACAGAGAAAGTATTTCATATGACGCTTCGAAACTTGCACTGTTCCTCTACAGCATTACTCTTCGCCTTCAGTAAAAACATGGAGGTAATGTCCCTAATAAGTATGAAAATATGTTGGTAATTGTTTCCGGTGACAATGTAATTAAAAGTTTCAAAATCAAAAAATTGCAAAACTCCGACTCGAATGGGAAAAAAAACATCAAAAAAAATGTATACCATTGAGTTTGATGCATAGGAACAGAAAATTCTGCAAGAGAAGAAATATTTTTACTTACTTTAACAAAAGAGTGTACGAGGCTAAAATTTCAGATTAGCATTATGTTAATGAGTGCATATACGGAGAAAGTATATCATATGACGCTTCGAAACTGGCACTGTTCCTCTACAGCATTAGTCTAAGCCTACTGTGAAAACATGCAGGTATTATCCCCAATAATTATGAAAATATGTTGGTAATTTTTTCCGGTGACAATGTAATTAAAAGCTTCAAAATCAAAACATTGCAAAACTCCGAATCAAATGGGAAAAATAACCATCAAAAAATATGTATACTATTGAGTTTGATGCATAGGAACTGAAAAATAAGCGAGAGAAGAAATATTTTTACTTACATTAACAAAAGAGTGTACGAGGCAAAAATATCGGATTAGCATTATGTTAATATGTGCATTTACGGAGAAAGTATTTCATATAACGCGTCGAAACTTGCACTGATCCTCAACAGCATTACTCTACGCCTTCTTTGAAAGCATGGAGGAAATATCCATGAAATTTGAGGAAATATGTTGGTAATTGTTTCCGGTGACAATGTAATTAAAAGCTTCAAAATCAAAAAATTGCAAATATTCCTAATCGAAAGGGGTAAAAAAACCATCAAAAACTGTGTATACCATTGAACTTGATGCAAAGGAACAGAAATATTAGCGAGAGAAGAAATATTTTTACTTACATTAACAAAAGAGTGTACGAGGCTAAAATTTCAGATTAGCATTATGTTAATAAGTGCATTTACGGAGAAAGTATTACATATAATGCGTCGAAACTTACATTGTTCCTCAAAAGCATTACTCTACGCCTTTTGTGAATACATGGAGGTAATATCCCCAATAATTATGACAATATCTTGGTAATTGTTTCCGGTGACAATGTAATTAAAAGCTTTAAATCAAAGCATTTCAAATATCCGATCCGAATGGGATAAAAAACCATCAAAAACTGTGTATGCCATTGAGTTTGATGCAAAGGAATAGAAAACTAAGCGAGATAAGAAATATTTTTACTTACATTAACAAAAGAGTGTACGAGGCTAAAATTTTAGATTAGCATTATGTTAATAAGTGCATTTACGGCGAAAGTATTTCATATAACGCGTCGACACTTGCATCGAACCTCAAAAGCAATACTCTACGCCTTCTCTTAAAAAATAAGGGTGATATCCGCATAACTGTCGAAGATATGGCTGTAAATGTCTACGGTGACTAAATTAGCAAAGGGCTTCCAAATGAAAGAAATGGTATCCATGGATACTAGAGATTGAACGGAGGATGGCGAAGGGAACTAATTTTTTGGATAGGCATGGAGGTAATATCCGCATAAGTATCGAAGATATGGGTGTAATTGCCCACGGTGACTAAATTAGAAAAATGCTTTTAAATGAAAGAAATGGTATCCATGGTTACTTGAGATTGAACAGAGGATGGCGAAGGGAACTTATTTTTTGGATAGGCATAACTGGAATAAGTGCTGTTACAGACTAAGTACTCAAGGTTTAGTCGTATAATTTGATATGCAGGAATAAGGTTTATTTCTTAACCTACCTAAAAGAATGGCGGTTATATCTGCATAATATTCGAAAATAGGTGGGTAATTGTTTCCGGAGCCAATATAATGAAAAGCTTCAAAATCAAATAAATGAAAAACATTGACTCGAATGGGATAAAAAACCATCAGAAAAATTGTATACCATTGAGTTTAATAAATAGGAACAGAAAAATATGCGAGAGAAGAAATATTTTTACTTACATTACCAAAAGAGTGTACGAGGCTAAAATTTCAGATTACCATTATATTAATACGTGCATTTACGAAAAAATTATTTCATAAAACGCGTCGAAACTTGCACTGATCCTCAACAGCATTACTTTTCGCCTTCTGTGAATGCATGGAGGTAATATCCATGAAAATTCCGAAAATATGTTGGTAATTGTTTCCGGTGACAATGTATTTAAAAACTTCAAAATAAAAAAATTGCAAAAATCCGACTCGAATGGGATAAAAAACCATCAAAAACTGTGTATACCTTTGAAGTTTGATGCAAAGGAACAGAAAATTCTGCGAGAGAAGTAATATTTTTACTTACATTAACAAAAGAGTGTACGAGGCTAAAATTTCAGATTAGCATTATGTTAGTAAATGCATTTACGGAGAAGGTATATCATATGACGCTTCGAAACTTGCACTGTTACCTCTACAGAATTACTCGACGCCCTCTGTGAAAGCATGGACGTAATATCCTTGAAAATTCCGAAAATATGTTGGTAATTGTTTCCGGTGACAATGTAATTAAAAAATTCAAAATCAAAACATTGCAAAACTCCGAATCGAATGGGAAAAATAACCATCAAAATATATGTATACTATTGAGTTTGATGCATAGGAACAGAAAAATAAGCGAGAGAAGAAATATTTTTACTTACATTAACAAAAGAGTGTACGAGGCTAAAATTTCAGTAAAGCATTATGTTAATAAGTGCATTTACGGCGAAAGTATTTCATATAACGGGTCGATACTTGCATCGAACCTCAAACGCAATACTCCACGCCTTCTATTACAAAATGGAGGTGATATCCACATAACTTTTGAAGATATGGGTGTAAATGTCTACGGTGACTAAATTAGCAAAGGGCTTCCAAATGAAAGAAATGGTATCCATGGATACTTGAGATTGAACGGAGGATGGCGAAGGGAACTAATTTTTTGTATAGGCATGGAGGTAATATCCGCATAACTTTCGAAGATATGGGTGTACATGCCTACGGTGACTAAATTACGAAAAGGCTTTAAAAAGAAAGAAATAGTGTCCAAGGTTACTTGAGATTGAACAGAGGATGTCGAAGCGAACTTATATTTTGGATAGGCATAACTGGAATAAGTGCTGTTACAGACTAAGTACTCAAGGTTTAGTCGTGTAATTTGATGTGCAGGAATAAGGTATATATCTTAACCTACCCTGAAAGAATGGCGGATATATCTGCATGATATTCGAAAATAGGTGGGTAATTGGTTCCGGTGCCAATATAATGAAAAGATTCAAAATCAAATAAATGCAAAACTTCGAATCGAATGGGATAAAAAACCATCAGAAAATGTGTATACCATTGTGTTTAATAAAAAGGAACAGAAAAATATGCGAGAGAAGAAATATTTTTACATACATTAACAAAAGAGTGTACGAGGCTAAAATGTAAGATTAGCATTATATTAATAAGTGCATTTACGGAAAAAGTATTTCATATAACGCGTCGAAACTTGCAATGATCCTCAACAGCATTACTCGACGCCCTCTGTTAAAGCATGGACGTAACATCCATGAAAATTCCGAAAATATGTTGGTAATTGTTTCCGGTGACAATGTAATTAAAAGCTTCAAATCAAAATATTTCAAATATCCGATCCGAATGGGATAAAAAACCATCAAAAACTGTGTATGCCATTGAGTTTGATGCAAAGGAATAGAAATCTAAGCGAGAGAAGAAATATTTTTACTTACATTAACAAAAGAGTGTACGAGGCTAAAATTTCAGATTAGAACTATGTTAATAAGTGCATTTACGGAAAAAGTATTTCATATAACGCGTCGATACATGCAATGAACCTCAAAAGCAATACCCCACGCCTTCATTGAAAAAATGGAGGTTATATCCGCATAACTGTCGAAGATATGGGTGTAAATGTCTACGGTGACTAAATTAGCAAAGGGCTTCCAAATGAAAGAAATGGTATCCATGGATACTTGAGATTGAACGGAGGATGGCGAAGGGAACTAATTTTTTGGATAGGCATGGAAGTAATATCCGCATAACTATCGAAGATATGGGTGTTAATTCCTACGGTGACTCAATTAAAAAAAGGCTTTTAAATGAAAGAAATGGTATCCATGGTTGCTTGAGATTGAACAGAGTATGTCGAAGGGAACTTATTTTTTGGATAGGCATAACTGGAATAAGTGCTGTTACAGACTAAGTACTCAAGGTTTAGTCGTGTAATTTGATGTGCAGGAATAAGGTATATATCTTAACCTACCCTGAAAGAATGGCGGTTATATCTGCATAATATTCGAAAATAGGTGGGTAATTGGTTCCGGTGCCAATATAATGAAAAGCTTCAAAATCAAATAAATGCAAAACTTCGACTCGAATGGGATTAAAAACCATCAAAAAATGTGTATACCATTGTGTTTAATAAAAAGGAACAGAAAAATATCCGAGAGAAGAAATATTTTTAATTACATTAACAAAAGAGTGTACGAGGCTAAAATTTAAGATTAGCATTATATTAATAAGTGCATTTACAGAAAAAGTATTTCATATAACGCGTCGAAACTTGCACCGATCCTCAAGAGCATTACTCTACGCCTTCTGTGAAAGCATGGAGGTAATAACCATGAAAATTCCGAAAATATGTTGGTAATTGTTTCCGGTGACAATGTAATTAAAAGCTTCAAAATTTAAAAAATTGCAAAAATCCGAATCGAATGGGAAAAATAACCATCAAATAATATGTATACTATTGAGTTTGATGCATAGGAACAGAAAAATAAGCGAGAGAAGAAATATTTTTACTTACATTAACAAAAGAGTGTACGAGGCTAAAATTTCAGATTAGCATTATGTTAATAAGTGCATTTACGGCAAAAGTATTTCATATAACGCGTCGATACTTGCATCGAACCTCAAAAGCAATACTCTACGCCTTCTATTACAAAATGGAGTTGATATCCACATAACTGTCGAAGATATGGGTGTAAATGTCTACGGTGACTAAATTAGCAAAGGGCTTCTAAATGAAAGAAATGGTATCCATGGATACTTGAGATTGAACGGAGGATGGCGAAAGGAACTAATTTTTTGTATGGGCATGGAGGTAATATCCGCATAACTTTCGAAGATATGGGTGTACATGCCTACGGTGACTAAATTACGAAAAGGCTTTAAAAAGAAAGAAATGGTATCCATGGTTACTTGAAATTGAACAGAGGATGTCGAAGGGAACTTATATTTTGGATAGGCATAACTGGAATAAGTGCTGTTACAGAATAAGTACTCAAGGTTTAGTCGTGTAATTTGATGCGCAGGAATAAGGTATATATCTTAACCTACTCTGAAAGAATGGCGGATATATCTGCATAATATTCGAAAATATGTTGGTAATTGTTTCCGGTGACAATGTAATGAAAAGCTTCATAATCAAAAAATTCCAAAAATTCCTACTCGAATGGGATAAAAAAACATCAAAGACTGTGTATACCATTGAGCTTGATGCAAAGGAACAGAAAAATAAGCGAGAGAAGAAAAATTTGTACTTACATTAACAAAAGAGTGTACGTGGCTAAAATTTCAGATTAGCATTATGTTAATAAGTGCATTAACAGAGAAAATATATCATATGACGCTTCGAACCTTGCACTGTCCCTCAACAGCATTACTCTACGCCTTCTGTGAAAACATGGATGTAATATCCCCAATAATTATGAAAATATGTTGGTAATTGTTTCCGGTGACAATGTAATTAAAAGCTTCAAAATCAAAACATTGCAAAACTCCGAATCGAATGGGAAAAATAACCATCAAAATATATGTATACTATTGAGTTTGATGCATAGGAACAGAAAAATAAGCGAGAAAAGAAATATTTTTACTTACATCAACAAAAGAGTGTACGAGGCTAAAGTTTCAGATTAGCATTATGTTAATAAGTGCATTTACGGCGAAAGTATTTCATATAACGCGTCGATACTTGCATCGAACCTCAAAAGCAATACTCTACGCCTTCTATTACAAAATGGAGTTGATATCCACATAACTGTCGAAGATATGGGTGTAAATGTCTACGGTGACTAAATTAGCAAAGGGCTTCCAAATGAAAGAAATGGTATCCATGGATACTTGAGATTGAACGGAGGATGGCGAATGGAACTAATTTTTTGTATAGGCATGGAGGTAATATCCGCATAACTTTCGAAGATATGGGTGTACATGCCTACGGTGACTAAATTACGAAAAGGCTTTAAAAAGAAAGAAATGGTATCCATGGTTACTTGAGATTGAACAGAGGATGTCGAAGGGAACTTATATTTTGGATAGGCATAACTGGAATAAGTGCTGTTACAGACTAAGTACTCAAGATTTAGTCGTGTAATTTGATGTGCAGGAATAAGGTATATATCTTAACCTACTCTGAAAGAATGGCGGATATATCTGCATAATATTCGAAAATATGTTGGTAATTGTTTCCGGTGACAATGTAATTAAAAGCTTCAAAATCAAAAAATTGCAAAAATTCCTACTCGAATAGATAAAAAACCATCAAAAACTGTGTATGCCATTGAGTTTGATGCAAAGGAATAGAAATCTAAGCGAGAGAAGAAATAGTTTTACTTACATTAACAAAAGAGTGTACGAGCTTAAATTTCAGATTAGCATTATGTTAATAGGTGCATTTACGGCGAAATAATTTCATATAACGCGTCGATACTTGCATCGAACCTCAAAGGCAATACCCTACGCCTTCTCTTAAAAAATGGAGGTGATATCCACATAACTGTCGAAGATATGGGTGTAAATGTCTACGGTGACTAAATTAGCAAAGGGCTTCCAAATGAAAGAAATGGTATCCATGGATACTTGAGATTGAACGGAGGATGGCGAAGGGAACTAATTTTTTGGATAGGCATGGAAGTAATATCCGCATAACTATCGAAGATATGGGTGTTAATTCCTACGGTGACTCAATTAAAAAAAGGCTTTTAAATGAAAGAAATGGTATCCATGGTTGCTTGAGATTGAACAGAGAATGTCGAAGGGAACTTATTTTTTGGATAGGCATAACTGGAATAAGTGCTGTTACAGACTAAGTACTCAAGGTTTAGTCGTGTAATTTGATGTGCAGGAATAAGGTATATATCTTAACCTACCCTGAAAGAATGGCGGTTATATCTGCATAATATTCGAAAATAGGTGGGTAATTGGTTCCGGTGCCAATATAATGAAAAGCTTCAAAATCAAATAAATGCAAAACTTCGACTCGAATGGGATTAAAAACCATAAAAAATGTGTATACCATTGTGTTTAATAAAAAGGAACAGAAAAATATCCGAGAGAAGAAATATTTTTAATCACATTAACAAAAGAGTGTACGAGTCTAAAATTTAAGATTAGCATTATATTAATAAGTGCATTTACAGAAAAAGTATTTCATATAACGCGTCGAAACTTGCACCGATCCTCAACAGCATTACTCTACGCCTTCTGTGAAAGCATGGAGGTAATAACCATGAAAATTCCGAAAATATGTTGGTAATTGTTTCCGGTGACAATGTAATTTAAAGCTTCAAAATCGAAAAATTGTAAAAATCCGCCTCGAATGACAAAAAAAACCATCAAACACTGTGCATATTATTGAGTTTGATGCAAAGGAACAGAAAAATAAGCGAGATAAGAAATATTTTTACTTACATTAACAAAAGAGTGTACGAGGCTAAAATTTCAGATTAGCATTATGTTATAAAGTGCATTTACGGATAAAATATTTCATATGACGCTTCGAAACTTGGACTGTTCCTCAACAGCATTACTCTACGCCTTCTGTGAAAACATGGAGGTCATATCCCCAATTTTTATGAAAATATGTTGGTAATTGTTTCCGATGACAATGTAATTAAAAGTTTCAAAATCAAAAAATTGAAAAAATCCGACTCGGATGGGATAAAAAACCATCAAAAACTGTGTATACCATTATGTTTTATGCAAAAGAACAGAAAATTCTGCGAGAGAAGAAATATTTTTACTTACATTAACAAAAGAGTGTACGACGCTAAAATTTAAGATTAGCATTATGTTAATAAGTGCATTTACGGAGAAAGTATTTCATATGACGCTTCGAAACTTGCATTGTTCCTCAACAGCATTACTCTACGCCTTCTGTGAAAACATGGAGGTAATATCTCCAATTTTTATGAAAATATGTTGGTAATTGTTTCCGGTGACAATGTAATTAAAAGCTTAAAAATCAAAAAATTGCAAAACTCCAACTCGAATGGGATAAAAAACCATCAAAAACTGTGTATACCATTGAGTTTGATGCAAAGGAACAGAAAAATAAGCGAGAGAAGAAATATTTTTACTTACATTAACAAAAGAGTGTACGAAGCTAAAATTTCAGATTAGCATTATGATAATAAGTGCATTTACGGAGAAAGTATTTCATATGACGCTTCGACACTTCCACTGGTCGTCAACAGCATTACTCTGCGCCTTCTGTGAAATCATGGTGGTAATATCCCCAGAAATTCCGAAAATATGTTGGTAAATGTTTCCGGTGACAATGTAATTAAAAGCCTCAAAATCAAAAAATTGCAAAAATCCGACTCGAATGGGATAAAAAACCATCTAAAACTGTGTATACTATTGAGTTTGATGCAAAGGAACAGAAAATACTGCGAGAGAAGAAATATTTTTATTTACATTAACAAAAGAGTGTACGACGCTAAAATTTCAGATTAGCATTATGTTAATAAGTGCATTTACGGAGAAAGTATTTCATATGACGCTTCGAAACTTGCACTGATCCTCAACAGCATTACTCTACGCCTTCTGTGAAAACATGGATGTAATATCCCCAATAATTATGAAAATATGTTGGTAATTGTTTCCGGTGACAATGTAATTAAAAGCTTCAAAATCAAAAAATTGCAAAACTCCAACTCGAATGGGATAAAAAACCATCAAAAACTGTGTATACCATTGAGTTTGATGCAAAGGAACAGAAAAATAAGCGAGAGAAGAAATATTTTTACTTACATTAACAAAAGAGTGTACGAAGCTAAAATTTCAGATTAGCATTATGATAATAAGTGCATTTACGGAGAAAGTATTTCATATGACGCTTCGAAACTTGCACTGTTCCTCAACAGCATTACTCTTCGCCTTCTGTGAAAACATGGTTGTAATATCCCCGAAAATTCCGAAAATATGTTGGTAATTGTTTCCGGTGACAATGTATTTAAAAGCTTCAAAATCAAAAAATTGCAAAAATCCGACTCGACTGGGATAAAAAACCATCAAAAACTGTGTATACCATTGAGTTTTATGCAAAGGAACAGAAAAATAAGCGAGAGAAGAAATATTTTTACTTTAATTAACAAAAGAGTGTATGAAGCAAAAATTTCAGATTAGCATTATGTTAATAAGTGCAATTACGGAGAAAGTATTTCATATAACGCGTCGATATTTGCACTGAACCTATAAAACAATACTCTACGCCAACAAACCATCAAACACTGTGTATACAATTGAGTTTGATTCAAAGGAACAGAAAATTCTGCGAGAGAAAAAAATATTTTTACTTACATTAACAAAACAGTGTACTAAGAGGCTAAAATTTCAGATTAGCATTATGTTAATAAGTGCATTTACGGAGAAAGTATTTTATATGACGCTTCGAAACTTGCACTGTTCCACAACAGCATTAATCTACGCCTTCTGTGAAAACATGGAGGTAATATCCCCAAATAATTATGAAAATATGTTGGTAATTGTTTCCTCGACTAAAATTTCAGATTAGCATTATGTTAATAAGTGCATTTACGGAGAAAGTATTTCATATAACGCGTCGATACTTGCATCGAACCTCAAAAGTAATACTTTACGCCTTCTATTACAAAATGGACGTGATATCCACATAACTGTCGAAGATATGGGTGTAAATGTCTACGGTGACTAAATTAGCAAAGGGCTTCCAAATGAAAGAAATGGTATCCATGGATACTTGAGATTGAACGGAGGATGGCGAAGGGAACTAATTTTTTGGATAGGCATGGAGGTATTATCCGCATAACTATCGAAGATATGGGTGTAAATGCCTACGGTGACTAAATTAGCAAAGGTCTTCCAAATGAAAGAAATGGTATCCATGGATACTTGAGATTGAACGGAGGATGGCGAAGGGAACTTATTTTTTGGATAGGCATAACTGGAATATGTGCTGTTACAGACTAAGTACTTAAGGTTAAGTAGTGTAATTTGATGTGCAGGAACAAGTTATATTTCTTATCCTACCCTGAAAGAATGGCGGATATATCTGCATAAGATTCGAAAATATGTGGGTAATTGTTTTCGGTGACAATATAATGAAAAGCTTTAAAATCAAATAAATGCAAAACTTCGACTCGAATGGGATAAAAAACCATCAGAAAATGTGTATACCATTGAGTTTAATAAATAGGATCAGAATGATATGCGAGAGAAGAAATATTTTTACTTACATTAACAAAAGAGTGTACGAGGCAAAAATTTACAGATTAGCATTACGTTAATAAGTGCATTTACGGAGAAAGTTTTTCATACGACGCTTCGAAACTTGCACTGTTCTTCAACAACATTACTCTTCGCCTTCTGTGAAAACATGGAGGTAATATCCTCAATAATTATGAAAATATGTTGGTAATTGTTTCCGGTAACAATGTAATAAAAAGCTTCAAAATCAAAAAATTGCAAAACTCCGACTCAAATGGGAAAAAAAACCATCACAAAATTTGTATAGCATTGAGTTTGATGCATATGAACAGAAAAATAAGCTAGAGAAGAATAATTTTTACTTACATTAACAAAAGAGTGTACGAGGCAAAAATTTACAGATTAGCATTATGTTAATAAGTGCATTTACGGAGAAAGTATTTCATATGACGCTCCGAAACTTGCACTGTTCCTCAACAGCATTAATCTACGCCTTCTGTGAAAACATGGAGGTAATATCCCCGACAATTCCGAAAAAATGTTGGTAATTGTTTCCGGTGACAAAAGAAATTAAAAGCTTCAAAATCAAACAATTGCAAAAATCCGAGTCGAATGGGATAAAAAACCATCAAAAAAGTGTATACCATTTAGTTTTATGCAAAGGAACAGAAAAATAAGCGAGAAAAGAAATATTTTTACTAACATTAAAAAAAGAGTGTACGAGGCTAAAATTTCAGATTAGCATTATGTTAATAAGTGCATTTACGGATAAAGTATTTCATATGACGCTTCGAAACTTGCACTGTTCCTCAACAGCATTATTCTACGCCTTCTGTGAAAAAATGGAGGTAATATCTCTAATAATTATGAAAATATGTTGGTAATTGTTTCTGCTGACAATGTAATTGAAAGCTTCAAAATCAAAGAATTACAAAACTCCAACTCGAATGGAAAAAAAACCATCAAAAAATGTGTATACCATTGAGATTGATGCATAGGAACAGAAAAATAAGCGAGAGAAGAAATATTTTTACTAACATTAACAAAAGAGTGTACGACGTAAAAATTTCAGATTAGCATTATGTTAATAAGTGCATTTACGGAGAAAGTATTTCATATAACGCGTCGAAACTTGCACTGATCCTCAACAGCATTACTCTACGCCTTCGGTGAAAGCATGGAGGTAATATCCCCGAAAATTCCGAAAATATGTTGGTAATTGTTTCCGGTGACATTGTAATTTAAAGCTTCAAAATCACACAATTGCAAAAATCCGACTCGAAAGGGATAAAAAAACCATCAAAAACTGTGTATACCATTGAGTTTGATGCAAAGGAACAGAAAAATAAGCGAGAGAAGAAATATTTTTACTTACATTAACAAAAGAGTGTACGAGGCTAAAATTTCAGATTAGCATTATGTTAATAAGTGCATTTACGGAGAAAGGATTTCATATTACATTTCCAAACTTGCACTGTTCCTCAACAACATTTCTCTACGCCTTCTGTGAAAACATGGAGGTAATATCCCCAATAAATATGAAAATATGTTGGTAATTGTTTCCGGTGACAATGTATTTAAAAGCATCAAAATCAAACAATTGCAAAAATCCGACTCGAAAGGGATAAAAAACCTTTAAAAACTGTGCATACCATTGAGTTTGATGCAAAGGAACAGAAAAAAAAGCGAGAGAAGAAATATTTTTACTTACATTAACAAAAGAGTGTACGAGGCTAAAATTTCAGATTAGCATTACGTTAATAAGTGCATTTACGGAGAAAGTATTTCATATGACGCTTCGAAGCTTGCACTGTTTCTCAACAACATTACTCTACGCCTTCTGTGAAAACATGGAGGTAAAATCCCCAATAATTATGAAAATATGTTGTTAATTGTTTCCGGTGACAATGTAATTAAAAGCTTCAAAATCAAAAAATTGCAAAACTCCGACTCGAATGGGAAAAAAAACCATCAAAAACTGTGTATACCATTGAGTTTGATGCAAAGGAACAGAAAAAAAAGCGAGAGAAGAAATATTTTTACTTACATTAACAAAAGAGTGTACGAGGCTAAAATTTCAGATTAGCATTATGTTAATAAGTGCATTTACGGAGAAAGTATTTCATATGGCGCTTCGAAACTTGCACTGTTCCTAACAATCATTACTCTACGCCTTTCGTGAATACATGGAGGTAATATTCCCAATAATTATGAAAATATGTTGGTAATTGTTTCCGGTGACAATGTAATTAAAATCTTTACAATCAAAAAATTGCAAAAATCCGACTCGAATGGGATTAAAACCATCAAAAACTGTGTATACCATTTAGTTTTATGCGTATGAACACTAAAATAAGCGAGACAAGAAATGTTTTTACATACATTAACAAAAGAGTGTGTAAGGCAAAAATTTTAGATTAGCATTATGTTAATAAGTGCATTTACGGAAAAAGTATTTCATATAACGCGTCGATACTTGCACTGAACCTCAAAAGTAATACTCCACGCCTTCTTTGAAATAATGAAGGTTATACCTGCAAACCGGCGAAGATATGGGTTTAAATGTCTACGGTGACTAAATTAGCAAAGGGCTTCCAAATGAAAGAAATGGTATCCATGGATACTTGAGATTGAACGGAGGATGGCGAAGGGAACTAATTTTTTGGATAGGCATGGAGGTATTATCCGCATAACTATCGAAGATATGCGTGTAAATGTCTACGGTGACTAAAATAGAAAAAGGCTTTTAAATGCAAGAAAAGGTATCCAAGGTTACTTGAGATTGAACAGATGATGGCGAAGGGAACTTATTTTTTGGATAGGCATAACTGGAATAAGTGCTGATACAGACTAAGTACTCAATGTTAAGTCATGTAATTTGATGTGCAGGAACATGATATATATCTTAACCTACCCTGAAAGAATGGCGGTTATATCTGCATAAGATTCGAAAATATGTGGGTAATTGTTTCCGGTGCCAATATAATGAAAAGCTTCAAAATCAATTAAATGCAAAACTTTGACTCGAATGGGATAAAAAACCATCAGGAAATGTGTATACCATTGAGTTTAATAAATAGGAACAGAAAGACATGCGAGAGAAGAAATATTTTTACTTACATTAACAAAAGAGTGTACGAGGCTAAAATTTAAGATTATCATTATCTTAATAAGTGCATTTACGGAAAATGTATTTCATATAACGCGTCATAACTTGCACTGTTCCTCAACAGCATTACTCTACGCCTTCTGTGAAAACATGGAGGTAATATCCCTAATAATTATGAAAATATGTTGGTAATTGTTTCCGGTGATAATGTAATTAAAAGCTTCAAAATCAAAAAATTGCAAAACTCCGACTCGAATGGGAAAAAAAATCAAAAACTGTGTATACCATTGAGTTTGATGCATGGGAACAGAAAAATAAGCGAGAGAAGAAATATTTTTACTTACATTAACAAAAGAGTGTACGAGACTAAAATTTCAGATTAGCATTATATTAATAAGAGCATTTACGAAAACTTTATTTCATATAACGCGTCGAAACTTGCACTGATCCTCAACAGCATTACTCTACGCCTTCTGTGAAAGCATTGAGGTAATATCCCCGAAAATTCCGAAAATATGTTGGTAATTGTTTCCGGTGACAATGTAATTAAAAGCTTCAAAATCAAAAAATTTCAAGAAATCGACTTGAATGGGATTAAAAAAAATCAAAAACTGTGTATACCATTGAGTTTGATGCAAAGGAACAGAAAAATAAGCGAGAGAAGAAATATTTTTACTTACATTAACAAAAGAGTGTACGAGGCTAAAATTTCAGATTAGCATTATGTTAATAAGTGCATTTACGGAGAAAGTATTTCATATGGCGCTTCGAAACTTGCACTGTTCCTAACAATCATTACTCTACGCCTTTTGTGAATACATGGAGGTAATATCCCCAATAATTATGAAAATATGTTGGTAATTGTTTCCGGTGACAATGTAATTAAAATCTTTACAATCAAAAAATTGCAAAAATCCGACTCGAATGGGATAAAAAACCATCAAAAACTGTGTATACCATTTAGTTTTATGCGTATGAACACTAAATTAAGCGAGAGAAGAAATGTTTTTACATACATTAACAAAAGAGTGTATGAGGCAAAAATTTCAGATTAGCATTATGTTAATAAGTGCATTTACGGAGAAAGTATTTCATATAACGCGTCGATACTTGCACTGAACCTCAAAAGTAATACTCCACGCCTTCTTTGAAATAATGAAGGTGATATCCGCAAATTGGCGAAGATATGGGTTTAAATGTCTACTGTGACTAAATTAGCAAAGGGCTTCCAAATGAAAGAAATGGTATCCATGGATACTTGAGATTGAACGGAGGATGGCGAAGGGAACTTATTTTTTGTATAGGCATGGAGGTAATATCCGCATAACTATCGAAGATATGGGTGTAAATGCCTACGGTGACTAAAATAGAAAAAGGCTTTTAAATGCAAGAAAAGGTATCCAAGGTTACTTGAGATTGAACAGATGATGGCGAAGGGAACTTATTTTTTGGATAGGCATAACTGGAATAAGTGCTGATACAGACTAAGTACTCAACGTTAAGTCATGTAATTTGATGTGCAGGAACATGATATATATCTTAACCTACCCTGAAAGAATGGCGGTTATATCTGCATAAGATTCGAAAATATGTGGGTAATTGTTTCCGGTGCCAATATAATGAAAAGCTTCAAAATCAATTAAATGCAAAACTTTGACTCGAATGGGATAAAAAACCATCAGGAAATGTGTATACCATTGAGTTTAATAAATAGGAACTGAAAGACATGCGAGAGAAGAAATATTTTTACTTACATTAACAAAAGAGTGTACGAGGCTAAAATTTAAGATTATCATTATCTTAATAAGTGCATTTACGGAAAAAGTATTTCATATAACGCGTCATTACTTGCACTGTTCCTCAACAGCATTACTCTACGCCTTCTGTGAAAACATGGAGGTAATATCCCTAATAATTATGAAAATATGTTGGTAATTGTTTCCGGTGATAATGTAATTAAAAGCTTCAAAATCAAAAAATTGCAAAACTCCGACTCGAATGGGAAAAAAAAATCAAAAACTGTGTATACCATTGAGTTTGATGCATGGGAACAGAAAAATAAGCGAGAGAAGAAATATTTTTACTTACATTAACAAAAGAGTGTACGAGGCTAAAATTTCAGATTAGCATTATATTAATAAGTGCATTTACGAAACCTTTTTTTCATATAACGCGTCGAAACTTGCACTGATCCTCAACAGCATTACTCTACGCCTTCTGTGAAAGCATTGAGGTAATATCCCCGAAAATTCCGAAAATATGTTGGTAATTGTTTCCGGTGACAATGTAATTAAAAGCTTCAAAATCAAAAAATTTCAAGAAATCGACTTGAATGGGATAATAAAAAATCAAAAACTGGGTATACCATTGAGTTTAATGCAAAGGAACTGAAAAATAAGCGAGAGAAGAAATATTTTTAATTTACATTAACAAAAGAGTGTACGAGGCTAAAATTTAAGATTAGCATTATATTAATAAGTGCATTTACGGAGGCAGTATTTCATATAACGCGTCGATACTTGCACTGAACCTCAAAATCAATACTCTACGCCTTCTGTGAAAGCAAGGAGGTAATATCCCCGAAAATTTCGAAAATATGTTGGTAATTGTTTCCGGTGACAATGTAATTAAAAGCTTCAAAATAAAAAAATCGCAAAACTCCGACTCGAATGGGAAAAAAACCATCAAAAACTGTGTATACCATTGAGTTTGATGCAAAGGAACAGAAAATTCTGCGAGAGAAGAAATATTTTTACTTACATTAACAAAAGAGTGTACGAGGCTAAAATTTCAGATTAGCATTATGTTAATATGTGCATTTACGGAAAACGTATTTCATATAACGCGTGGATACTTGCATTAAACCTCAAAAGCAATACTCTACGCCTTCTCGGAAAAAATGGAGTTGATATCCACATAACTATCGAAGATATGGGTGTAAATGTCTACGGTGACTAAATTAGCAAAGGGCTTGCAAATGAAAGAAATGGTATCCATGGATACTTGAGATTGAACGGAGGATGGCGAAGGGAACTAATTTTTTGGTTAGGCATGGAGGTAATATCCGCATAACTATCGAAGATATGGGTGTAAATGCCTAAGGTGACTAAATTAGAAAAAGGCTTTTAAATGAAATAAATGGTATCCATGGTTACTTGAGATTGAACAGAGGAAGTCGAGGGGAACTTATTTTTTGGATAGGCATAACTGGAATAAGTGCTGTTACAGACTAAGTACTCAAGGTTTAGTCGTGTAATTTGATGCGCAGGAATATGGCATATTTCTTAACCTACCCTGAAATAATGGGGGTTATATCTGAAAAGATTCGAAAATATGTGGGTAATTGTTTTTGGAGCCAATATAATAAAAAGCTTCAAAATCAAATAAATGCACAACTTTGACTCGAATAGGATAAAAAACCATCAGAAAATTTGTTTACCATTTAGTTTAATAAATAGGAACAGAAAAATATGCGAGAGAAGAAATATTTTTACTTACATTAACAAAATAGTGTACGAGGCTAAAATTTAAGATTAGCATTATATTAATAAGTGCATTTACGGAAAAATTACTTCATACAACGCGTCGAAACTTGCACTGATCCTCAACCTCATTACTCTACACCTTCTATGAAAGCATGGAAGTAATATCCATGAAAATTCCGAAAAAATGTTGGTAATTGTTTCCGGTGACAATGTAAGTAAAACCTTCAAAATCAAAAAAATTGCAAAATTCCGACTCGAATGAGATAAAAAACCATCAGAACTGTGTATATTATTGAGTTTGATGCAAAGGAACAGAAAAATAAGCGAGAGAAGAAATATTTTTACTTACATTAACAAAAGAGTGTACGAGGCAAAAATTTCAGATTAGCATTATGTTAATAAGTGCATTTACGGATACAGTATTTCATAAAACGCGTCGATACTTGCACTAAACCTCACTATCATCACTCTATGCCTTCTCTGAAAAAATGGAGGTGATATCCTTATAAATGTCGAAGATATGGGTGTAAATGTCTACGGTGACTAAATTAGCAAAGGGCTTCCAAATGAAAGAAATGGTATCCATGGATACTTGAGATTGAACGGAGGATAGCGAAGGGAATTAATTTTTTGGATAGGCATGGAGGTAATATCCGCATAACTATCAAAGATATTGGTGTAAATACCTGCGGTGACTTAATTAAAAAAAGGCTTTTAAATGCAAGAAATGGTATCCAAGGTTACTTGAGATTGAACAGATGATGTCGAAGGGAACTTATTTTTTGGATAGGCATAACTGGAATAAGTGCTGTTACAGACTAAGTACTCAAGGTTTAGTCGTGTAATTTGATGTGCAGGAATAAGGTATATTTCTTAACCTAACCTGAAAGAATGGCGCTTATATCTGCATAAGATTCGAAAATATATGTGTAAATTTTTCCGGAGCCAATATAATGAAAAGTTTCAAAATCAAATAAATGCAAAACTTTGACTCAAATGAGATAAAAAACCATCAGAGAATTTGTATACCATTGAGTTTAATAAATAGGAACAGAAAAATATGCGAGAGAAGAAATATTTTTTCTTTCATTAACAAAAGAGTGTACGAGGCTAAAATTTAAGATTAGCATTATATTAATAAGTGCATTTACGGAAAAAGTATTTCATATAACGCGTGGAAACTTGCGCTGAACCTCACCAACATTACTCTACGCCTTCTGTGAAAGCATGGAGGTAAAATATTCGAAAATTCTGAAAATATGTTGGTAATTGTTTCCGGTGACAATGTATTAAAAAATTCAAAATCAAAAAATTGCAAAAATCCGACTCGAATGGTATAAAAAACCATCAAAAACTGTAAATACCATTGAGTTTAATACAAAGGAACAGAAAAAATAAGCGAGAGAAGAAATATTTTTACTTACATTAACAAAAGAGTGTACGAGGCTAAAATTTATGATTAGCATTATATTAATAAGTGCATTTACGGAAAACGTATTTTATATAACGCGTCGAAACTTGCACTGATCCTCAACAGCATTACTCTCCGCCTTTTGTGAAAGCATGGAGGTAATATCCATGAAAATTCCGAAAATATGTTGGTAATTGTTTCCGGTGACAATGTAATTAAAAGCTTCAAAATCAAAGAATTGCAAAAATCCGACACGAATGGGATAAAAAACCATCAAAAACTGTGTATACCATTGAGTTTGATGCAAAGGAACAGAAAAATAAACGAGAGAAGAAATAATTATACTTACATTAACAAAAGAGTGTACGAGGCAAAAATTTCAGATTAGCATTATGTTAATAAGTGCATTTACGAGGAAAGTATTACATATAATGCGTCGATACTTGCACTGAACCTCAAAAGCAATACTCTACGCCTTCTCTTAAAAAAAGGAGGTGAAATTTGCCTAACTGTCGAAGATATGGGTGTAAATGTCTACGGTGACTAAATTAGCAAAGGGCTTTCAAATGAAAGAAATGGTAACCATGGATACTTGAGACTGAACGGAGGATGGCGAAGGAAACTAATTTTTTTTGATAGGCATAGAGGTAATATCCGCATAATTA
This sequence comes from Pyrrhosoma nymphula, assembly GCA_963573305.1. Lineage (NCBI taxonomy): Eukaryota > Metazoa > Arthropoda > Insecta > Odonata > Coenagrionidae > Pyrrhosoma > Pyrrhosoma nymphula. The sequence continues at coordinate 129,575,953 of OY754338.1, read as the reverse complement.
TCTAAGATATGGGTGTAAATGCCTACGGTGACTAAATTTGAAAAAGGCTTTTAAATGAAAGAAATGGTATCCATGGTTACTTGAGATTGAACAGAGGATGTCGAAGGGAACTTAATTTTTGGATAGGCCTCACTGGAATAAGTGCTGTTACAGACTAAGTACTCAAGGTTTAGTCGTGTGATTTGATGTGCAGGAATAAGGTATATTTCTTAACCTACCCTGAAAGAATGGCGGTTATATCTGCATAAGATTCGAAAATATGTGGGTAATTGTTTCCGGAGCCAATATAATGAAAAGCTTCAAAATCAAATAAATGCAAAACTTTGACTCGAATGGGACAAAAAACCATCAAAAAATTTTTAAACCATTGAGTTTAATTAATAGGAACAGAAAAATATGCGAGAGAAGAAATATTTTTACTTTCATTAACAAAAGATTGTACCAGGCTAAAATTTAAGATTAGCATTATATTAATAAGTGCATTTACGTAAAACGTATTTCATAAAACGCGTCGAAACTTGCACTGTTCCTCAACAACATTACTCTACGCCTTCTATGAAAGCATGGAGGTAATATACCCACAAATTCCGAAAATATGTGGGTAATAGTTTCCGGTGACAATGTAATTAAAAGCTTCAAAATCAAAAAATTGCAAAAATCCGACTCGAATGGGATAAAAAACCATCACAAACTGTGTATACCATTGAGTTTGATGCAAAGTAACAGAAAAAAAAGCGAGAGAAGAAATATTTTTACTTACATTAACAAAAGAGTGTACGAGGCTAAAATTTCAGATTAGCATTACGTTAATAAGTGCATTTACGGAGAAAGTATTTCATATGACGCTTCGAAGCTTGCACTGTTTCTCAACAACATTACTCTACGCCTTCTATGAAAACATGGAGGTAAAATCCCCAATAATTATGAAAATATGTTGTTAATTGTTTCCGGTGACAATGTAATTAAAAGCTTCAAAATCAAAAAATTGCAAAACTCCGACTCGAATGGGAAAAAAAACCATCAAAAACTGTGTATACCATTGAGTTTGATGCAAAGGAACAGAAAAATAAGCGAGAGAAGAAATATTTTTACTTACATTAACAAAAGAGTGTACGAGGCTAAAATTTCAGATTAGCATTATGTTAATAAGTGCATTTACGGAGAAAGTATTTCATATGGCGCTTCGAAACTTGCACTGTTCCTAACAATCATTACTCTACGCCTTTTGTGAATACATGGAGGTAATATCCCCAATAATTATGAAAATATGTTGGTAATTGTTTCCGGTGACAATGTAATTTAAAGCTTCAAAATCAAAATTGCAAAAATCCGACTAGAATGGGATAAAAACCATCAAAAACTGTGTATACCATTGAGTTTGATGCAAAGGAACAGAAAAATAAGCGAGAGAAGAAATTTTTTTACTTACATTAACAAAAAAGTGTACGAAGATAAGATTTCAGATTAGCATTATATTAATAAGTGCATTTACGGAGAAAGTATTTCATATGACGCTTCGAAACTTGCACTGTTCCTCTACAGCATTACTCTTCGCCTTCAGTAAAAACATGGAGGTAATGTCCCTAATAAGTATGAAAATATGTTGGTAATTGTTTCCGGTGACAATGTAATTAAAAGTTTCAAAATCAAAAAATTGCAAAACTCCGACACGAATGGGAAAAAAAACATCAAAAAAAATGTATACCATTGAGTTTGATGCATAGGAACAGAAAAATAAGCGAGAGAAGAAATATTTTTACTTACATTAACAAAAGAATGTACGAGGCTAAAATTTCAGATTAGCATTATGTTAATGAGTGCATATACGGAGAAAGTATATCATATGACGCTTCGAAACTGGCACTGTTCCTCTACAGCATTAGTCTAAGCCTACTGTGAAAACATGCAGGTAATATCCCCAATAATTATGATAGTATGTTGGTAATTTTTTCCGTTGACAATGTAATTAAAAGCTTCAAAATCAAAAAATTGCAAAAATCCGACTCGAATGGGATAAAAAACCATCACAAACTGTGTATACCATTGAGTTTGATGCAAAGTAACAGAAAAAAAAGCGAGAGAAGAAATATTTTTACTTACATTAACAAAAGAGTGTACGAGGCTAAAATTTCAGATTAGCATTACGTTAATAAGTGCATTTACGGAGAAAGTATTTCATATGACGCTTCGAAGCTTGCACTGTTTCTCAACAACATTACTCTACGCCTTCTATGAAAACATGGAGGTAAAATCCCCAATAATTATGAAAATATGTTGTTAATTGTTTCCGGTGACAATGTAATTAAAAGCTTCAAAATCAAAAAATTGCAAAACTCCGACTCGAATGGGAAAAAAAACCATCAAAAACTGTGTATACCATTGAGTTTGATGCAAAGGAACAGAAAAATAAGCGAGAGAAGAAATATTTTTACTTACATTAACAAAAGAGTGTACGAGGCTAAAATTTCAGATTAGCATTATGTTAATAAGTGCATTTACGGAGAAAGTATTTCATATGGCGCTTCGAAACTTGCACTGTTCCTAACAATCATTACTCTACGCCTTTTGTGAATACATGGAGGTAATATCCCCAATAATTATGAAAATATGTTGGTAATTGTTTCCGGTGACAATGTAATTTAAAGCTTCAAAATCAAAATTGCAAAAATCCGACTAGAATGGGATAAAAACCATCAAAAACTGTGTATACCATTGAGTTTGATGCAAAGGAACAGAAAAATAAGCGAGAGAAGAAATTTTTTTACTTACATTAACAAAAAAGTGTACGAAGATAAGATTTCAGATTAGCATTATATTAATAAGTGCATTTACGGAGAAAGTATTTCATATGACGCTTCGAAACTTGCACTGTTCCTCTACAGCATTACTCTTCGCCTTCAGTAAAAACATGGAGGTAATGTCCCTAATAAGTATGAAAATATGTTGGTAATTGTTTCCGGTGACAATGTAATTAAAAGTTTCAAAATCAAAAAATTGCAAAACTCCGACTCGAATGGGAAAAAAAACATCAAAAAAAATGTATACCATTGAGTTTGATGCATAGGAACAAAAAAATAAGCGAGAGAAGAAATATTTTTACTTACATTAACAAAAGAATGTACGAGGCTAAAATTTCAGATTAGCATTATGTTAATGAGTGCATATACGGAGAAAGTATATCATATGACGCTTCGAAACTGGCACTGTTCCTCTACAGCATTAGTCTAAGCCTACTGTGAAAACATGCAGGTAATATCCCCAATAATTATGATAGTATGTTGGTAATTTTTTCCGTTGACAATGTAATTAAAAGCTTCAAAATCAAAACATTGCAAAACTGGGAATCGAATGGGAAAAATAACCATCAAAAAATATGTATACTATTGAGTTTGATGCATAGGAAATGAAAAATAAGCGAGAGAAGAAATATTTTTACTTACATTAACAGAAGAGTGTACGAGGCTAAAATTTCAGATTAGCATTATGTTAATAAGTGCATTTACGGAGAAAGTATTTCATATAATGCGTCGAAACTTGCAATGATCCTCAACAGCATTACTCTTCGCCTTCTGTGAAAACATGGAGGTAATATCCTCAATAATTATAAAAATATGTAGGTAATTGTTTCCGGTGACAATGTAATTAAAAGCTTCAAAATCAAAAAATTGCAAAACTCCGACTCAAATGGGAAATAAACCATCAAAATCTGTGTATACCATTTAGTTTTATGCAAAGGAACAGAAAAATAAGCGAGAGAAGAAATATTTTTACTAACATTAACAAAAGAGTGTACGAGGCTAAAATTTCAGTTTAGCATTATGTTAATAAGTGCATTTACGGATAAAGTATTTCATAAGACACTTCGAAACTTACACTGTTCCTCAACAGCATTATTCTACGAATTCTGTGAAAACATGGAGGTATTATCTCTAATATATATGAAAATATGTTGGTAATTGTTTCCGCTGACAATGTAATTGAAAGCTTCAAAATCAAAAAATTGCAAAACTCCGACTCGAATGGAAAAAAAACCATCAAAAATTGTGTATACCATTGAGATTGATGCATAGGGACAGAAAAATAAGCGAGAGAAAAAATATTTTTACTTACATTAACAAAAGAGTGTACGACGTAAAAATTTCAGATTAGCATTATGTTAATAAGTGCATTTACGGAGAAAGTATTTCATAAAACGCTTCGAAACTTGCACTGTTCTTCAACAACATTACTCTTCGCCGTCTGTGAAAACATGGAGGTAATATCCTCAATAATTCCGAAAATATGTTGGTAACTGTTTCCGGTGACAAAAGTAATTAAAAGCTTCAAAATCAAACAATTGCAAAAATCCGAGTCGAATGGGATAAAAAACCTTCAAAATCTGTGTATACCATTTAGTTTTATGCAAAGGAACAGAAAAATAAGCGAGAGAAGAAATATTTTTACTTACATTAACAAATGAGTGTACGAGGCTAAAATTTCAGATTAGAATTATGTTAATAAGTGCATTTACGGAGAAAGTATTTCATATAACGCGTCGAAACTTGCAATGATCCTCAACAGCATTACTCTTCGCCTTCTGTGAAAACATGGAGGTAATATCCTCAATAATTATGAAAATATGTAGGTAATTGTTTCCGGTGACAATGTAATTAAAAGCTTCAAAATCAAAAAATTGCAAAACTCCGACTCAAATGGGAAAAAAACCATCAAAATCTGTGTAAACCATTTAGTTTTATGCAAACAGAAAAATAAGCGAGAGAAGAAATATTTTTACTAACATTAACAAAAGAGTGTACGAGGCTAAAATTTCAGTTTATCATTATGTTAATAAGTGCATTTACGGATAAAGTATTTCATAAGACACTTCGAAACTTGCACTGTTCCTCAACAGCATTATTCTACGCCTTCTGTGAAAACATAGAGGTATTATCTCTAATATATATGAAAATATGTTGGTAATTGTTTCCGCTGACAATGTAATTGAAAGCTTCAAAATCAAAAAATTGCAAAACTCCGATTCGAATGGAAAAAAAACCATCAAAAATTGTGTATACCATTGAGATTGATGCATAGGGACAGAAAAATAAGCGAGAGAAAAAATATTTTTACTTACATTAACAAAAGAGTGTACGAGGCAAAAATTTCAGATTAGCATTATGTTAATAAGTGCATTTACGGAGAAAGTATTACATATGAGTCTTCGAAACTTGCACTGATCCTCAACAGCATTACTCTACGCCTTCTGTGAAAGCATGGAGGTAATATCCCCTAAAAGTCCGAAAATATGTTGGTAATTGTTTCCGGTGACAATGTAATTAAAAGCTTCAAAATCAAACAATTGCAAAAATCCGACTCGAATGGGATAATAAACCATCAAACACTGTGTATACAATTGAGTTTGATGCAAAAGAACAGATAATTCTGCAAGAGAAGAAATATTTTTACTTACTTTAACAAAAGAGTGTACGAGGCTAAAATGTCAGATTAGCATTACGTTAATAAGTGCATTTACGGAGAAAGTATTTCATACGACGCTCCGAAACTTGCACTAATCTTCAACAACATTACTCTTCGCCGTCTGTGAAAACATGGAGGTAATATCCTCAATAAATCCGAAAATATGTTGGTAATTGTTTCCGGTGACAAAAGTAATTAAAAGCTTCAAAATCAAAAAATTGCAAAACTCCGACTCAAATGGGAAAAAAACCATCACAAAATTTGTATAACATTGAGTTTGATGCATATGAACAGAAAAATAAGCTAGAGAAGAAATATTTTTACTTACATTAACAAAAGAGTATACGAGGCAAAAATTTCAGATTAGCATTATGTTAATAAGTGCACTTACGGATAAAGTATTTCATATGACGCTCCGAAACTTGCACTGTTCCTCAACAGCATTAATCTACGCCTTCTGCGAAAACATGGAGGTAATATCCCCGACAATTCCGAAAATATGTTGGTAATTGTTTCCGGTGACAAAAGTAATTAAAAGCTTCAAAATCAAACAATTACAAAAATCCGAGTCGAATGGGATAAAAACCATCAAAATCTGTGTATACCATTTAGTTTTATGCAAAGGAACAGAAAAATAAGCGAGAGAAGAAATATTTTTACTTACATTAACAAAAGAGTGTACGAGGCTAAAATTTCAGATTAGCATTATGTTAATAAGTGCATTTAGGGAGAAAGTATTTCATATGGCGCTTCGAAACTTGCACTGTTCCTAACAATCATTACTCTACGCCTTCTGTGAAAACATGGAGGTAATATCCCCAATAATTATGAATATATGTTGGTAATTGTTTCCGGTGACAATGTAATTAAAATCTTCACAATCAAAAAATTGCAAAAATCCGACTCGAATGGGATAAAAAACCATCAAAAACTGTGTATACCATTTAGTTTTATGCGTATGAACACTAAAATAAGCGAGAGAAGAAATGTTTTTACATACATTAACAAAAGAGTGTATGAGGCAAAAATTTCAGATTAGCATTATGTTAATAAGTGCATTTACGGAAAAAGTATTTCATATAACGCGTCGATACTTGCACTGAACCTCAAAAGTAATACTCCACGCCTTCTTTGAAATAATGAAGGTGATATCCGCAAACCGGCGAAGATATGGGTTTAAATGTTTACGGTGACTAAAATAGAAAAAGGCTTTTAAATGCAAGAAAAGGTATCCAAGGTTACTTGAGATTGAACAGATGATGGCGAAGGGAACTTATTTTTTGGATAGGCATAACTGGAATAAGTGCTGTTACAGACTAAGTACTCAAGGATAAGTCATGTAATTTAATGTGCAGGAACATGATATATATCTTAACCTACCCTGAAAGAATGGCGGTTATATCTGCATAAGATTCGAAAATATGTGGGTAATTGTTTCCGGTGCCAATATAATGAAAAGCTTCAAAATCAATTAAATGCAAAACTTTGACTCGAATGGGATAAAAAACCATCAGGAAATGTGTATACCATTGAGTTTAATAAATATGAACAGAAAGACATGCGAGAGAAGAAATATTTTTACTTACATTAACAAAAGAGTGTACGAGGCTAAAATTTAAGATTATCATTATCTTAATAAGTGCATTTACGGAAAAAGTATTTCATATAACGCGTCATAACTTGCACTGTTCCTCAACAGCATTACTCTACGCCTTCAGTGAAAGCATTGAGGTAATATCCCCGAAAATTCCGAAAATATGTTGGTAATTGTTTCCGGTGACAATGTAATTAAAAGCTTCAAAATCAAAAAATTTCAAGAAATCGACTTGAATGGGATAAAAAAAAATCAAAAACTGTGTATACCATTGAGTTTAATGCAAAGGAACTGAAAAATAAGCGAGAGAAGAAATATTTTTAATTTACATTAACAAAAGAGTGTACGAGGCTAAAATTTAAGATTAGCATTATATTAATAAGTGCATTTACGGAGGCAGTATTACATATAACGCGTCGATACTAGCACTGAACCTCAAAATCAATACTCTACGCCTTCTGTTAAAATATGGATGTAATATCGGCAATAACTATGAAAATATGTTGGTAATTGTTTCCGGTGACAATGTAATTAAAAGCTTCAAAATAAAAAAATCGCAAAACTCCGACTCGAATGGGAAAAAAAACCATCAAAAACTGTGTATACCATTGAGTTTGATGCAAAGGAACAGAAAATTCTGCGAGAGAAGAAATATTTTTACTTACATTAACAAAAGAGTGTACGAGGCTAAAATTTCAGATTAGCATTATGTTAATATGTGCATTTACGGAAAACGTATTTCATATAACGCGTCGATACTTGCATTAAACCTCAAAAGCAATACTCTACGCCTTCTCGGAAGAAATGGAGGTGATATCCGCATAACTGTCGAAGATATGGGTGTTAATGTCTACGGTGACTAAATTAGCAAAGGGCTTGCAAATGAAAGAAATGGTATCCATGGATACTTGAGATTGAACGGAGGATGGCGAAGGGAACTAATTTTTTGGTTAGGCATGGAGGTAATATCCGCATAACTATCGAAGATATGGGTGTAAATGCCTAAGGTGACTAAATTAGAAAAAGGCTTTTAATGGAAATAAATGGTATCCATGGTTACTTGAGATTGAACAGTGGAAGTCGAGGGGAACTTATTTTTTGGATAGGCATAACTGGAATAAGTGCTGTTACAGACTAAGTACTCAAGGTTTAGTCGTGTAATTTGATGCGCAGGAATATGGCATATTTCTTAACCTACCCTGAAATAATGGGGGTTATATCTGAAAAGATTCGAAAATATGTGGGTAATTGTTTTTGGAGCCAATATAATAAAAAGCTTCAAAATCAAATAAATGCACAACTTTGACTCGAATAGGATAAAAAACCATCAGAAAATTTGTATACCATTTAGTTTAATAAATAGGAACAGAAAAATATGCGAGAGAAGAAATATTTTTACTTACATTAACAAAAGAGTGTACGAGGCTAAAATTTAAGATTAGCATTATATTAATAAGTGCATTTACGGAAAAATTACTTCATACAACGCGTCGAAACTTGCACTGATCCTCAACCTCATTACTCTACACCTTCTTTGAAAGCATGGAAGTAATATCCATGAAAATTCCGAAAATATGTTGGTAATTGTTTCCGGTGACAATGTAAGTAAAACCTTCAAAATCAAAAAAATTGCAAAATTCCGACTCTAATGAGATAAAAAACCATCAGAACTGTGTATATTATTGAGTTTGATGCAAAGGAACAGAAAATTCTGCGAGAGAAGAAATATTTTTACTTACATTAACAAAAGAGTGTACGAGGCAAAAATTTCGGATTAGCATTATGTTAATAAGTGCATTTACGGATACAGTATTTCATAAAACGCGTCGATACTTGCACTAAACCTCACAATCATCACTCTATGCCCTCTCTGAAAAAATGGAGGTGATATCCTTATAAATGTCGAAGATATGGGTGTAAATGTCTACGGTGACTAAATTAGCAAAGGGGTTCCAAATGAAAGAAATGGTATCCATGGATACTTGAGATTGAACGGAGGATAGCGAAGGGAATTAATTTTTTGGATAGGCATGGAGGTAATATCCGCATAACTATCAAAGATATTGGTGTAAATGCCTGCGGTGACTTAATTAAAAAAAGGCTTTTAAATGCAAGAAATGGTATCCAAGGTTACTTGAGATTGAACAGATGATGGCGAAGGGAACTTATTTTTTGGATAGGCATAACTTGAATAAGTGCTGTTACAGACTAAGTACTCAAGGTTTAGTCGTGTAATTTGATGTGCAGGAATAAGGTATATTTCTTAACCTAACCTGAAAGAATGGCGCTTATATCTGCATAAGATTCGAAAATATATGCGTAATTATCTCCGGAGCCAATATAATGAAAAGTTTCAAAATCAAATAAATGCAAAACTTTGACTCAAATGAGATAAAAAACCATCAGAGAATTTGTATACCATTGAGTTTAATAAATAGGAACAGAAAAATATGCGAGAGAAGAAATATTTTTTCTTTCATTAACAAAAGAGTGTACGAGGCTAAAATTTAAGATTAGCATTATATTAATAAGTGCATTTACGGAAAAAGTATTTCATATAACGCGTGGAAACTTGCGCTGAACCTCAACAACATTACTCTACGCCTTCTGTGAAAGCATGGAGGTAAAATATTCGAAAATTCTGAAAATATGTTGGTAATTGTTTCCGGTGACAATGTATTAAAAAATTCAAAATCAAAAAATTGCAAAAATCCGACTCGAATGGTATAAAAAACCATCAAAAACTGTGTATACCATTGAGTTTAATACAAAGGAACAGAAAAATAAGCGAGAGAAGAAATATTTTTACTTACATTAACAAAAGAGTGTAAGAGGCTAAAATTTATGATTAGCATTATATTAATAAGTGCATGTACGGAAAACGTATTTCATATAACGCGTCGAAACTTGCACTGATCCTCAACAGCATTACTCTCCGCCTTTTGTGAAAGCATGGAGGTAATATCCATGAAAATTCCGAAAATATGTTGGTAATTGTTTCCGGTGACAATGTAATTAAAGGCTTCAAAATCAAAAAATTGCAAAAATCCGACACGAATGGGATAAAAAACCATCAAAAACTGTGTATACCATTGAGTTTGATGCAAAGGAACAGAAAAATAAGCGAGAGAAGAAATATTTTTACTTACATTAACAAAAGAGTATACGAAGCTAAAATTTTAGATTAGCATTATGTTAATAAGTGCATCTACGGAGAAAGTATTTCATATGACGCTTCGAAACTTGTACTGTTCCTCTACAGCATTACTCTTCGCTTTCTGTGAAAACATGGAGGTAATATCCCTAATAAGTATGAAAATATGTTGGTAATTGTTTCCGGTGACAATGTAATTAAATGTTTCAAAATCAAAAAATTGCAAAACTCCGACTCGAATGGGAAAAAAACATCAAAAAATGTGTATACCATTGAGTTTGATGCATAGGAACAGAAAAATAAACGAGAGAAGAAATAATTATACTTACATTAACAAAAGAGTGTACGAGGCAAAAATTTCAGATTAGCATTATGTTAATAAGTGCATTTACGAGGAAAGTATTACATATAATGCGTCGATACTTGCACTGAACCTCAAAAGCAATACTCTACGCCTTCTCTTAAAAAAAGGAGGTGAAATTTGCCTAACTGTCGAAGATATGGCTGTAAATGTCTACGGTGACTAAATTAGCAAAGGGCTTCCAAATGAAAGAAATGGTAACCATGGATACTTGAGATTGAACGGAGGATGGCGAAGGGAACTAATTCTTTGGATAGGCATGGAGGTAATATCCACATAACTATCGAAGATATGGGTATAAATGCCTACAGTGCTTAAATTAGAAAAAGGCTTTTAAATGAAAGAAATGGTATCCATGGTTACTTGAGATTGAACAGAGGATGTCGAAGGGAACTTATTTTTTGGATAGGCCTCACTGGAATAAGTGCTGTTACAGACTAAGTACTCAAGGTTTAGTCATGTGATTTGATGTGCAGGAATAAGGTATATTTCTTAACCTACCCTGAAAGAATGGCGGTTATATCTGCATAAGATTCGAAAATATGTGGGTAATTGTTTCCGGAGCCAATATAATGAAAAGCTTCAAAATCAAATAAATGCAAAACTTTGACTCGAATGGGATAAAAAACCATCAAAAATTTTGTAAACCATTGAGTTTAATTAATAGGAACAGAAAAATATGCGAGAGAAGAAATATTTTTACTTTCATTAAAAAAAGAGTGTACGAGGCTAAAATTTAAGATTAGCATTATATTAATAAGTGCATTTACGTAAAACGTATTTCATAAAACGCGTCGAAACTTGCACTGTTCCTCAACAACATTACTCTACGCCTTCTGTGAAAGCATGGAGGTAATATACCCACAAATTCCGAAAATATGTGGGTAATCGTTTCCGGTGACAATGTAATTAAAAGCTTCAAAATCAAAAAATTGCAAAAATCCGACTCGAATGGGATAAAAAACCATCACAAACTGTGTATACCATTGAGTTTAATGCAAAGTAACAGAAAAATAAGCGAGAGAAGAAATATTTTTACTTACATTAACAAAAGAGTTTACGAGGCTAAAATTTCAGATTAGCATTATGTTAATAAGTGCATTTACGAAGAAAGTATTTCATATGACGCTTCGAAACTTGCACTGTTCCTCATGAGCATTACTTTACGCCTTCTGTGAAAACATGGAGGTAATATCCTCAATAATTATGAAAATATGTTGGTAATTATTTCCGGTGACAATGTAATTTAAAGCTTCAAAATCAAAATTGCAAAAATCCGACTAGAATGGGATAAAAACCATCAAAAACTGTGTATACCATTGACTTTGATGCAAAGGAACAGAAAAATAAGCGAGAGAAGAAATTTTTTTACTAACATTAACTAAAAAGTGTACGAAGATAAGATTTCAGATTAGCATTATGTTAATAAGTGCATTTGCGGAGAAAGTATTTCATATGACGCTTCGAAACTTGCACTGTTCCTCTACAGCATTACCCTTCGGCTTCAGTAAAAACATGGAGGTAATGTCCCTAATAAGTATGAAAATATGTTGGTAATTGTTTCCGGTGACAATGTAATTAAAAGTTTCAAAATCAAAAAATTGCAAAACTCCGACTCGAATGGGAAAAAAAAACATCAAAAAAAATGTATACCATTGAGTTTGATGCATAGGAACAGAAAAATAAGCGAGAGAAGAAATATTTTTACTTACATTAACAAAAGAGTGTACGAGGCTAAAATTTCAGATTAGCATTACGTTAATGAGTGCATATACGGAGAAAGTATATCATATGACGCTTCGAAACTGGCACTGTTCCTCTACAGCATTAGTCGAAGCCTACTGTGAAAACATGCAGGTAATATCCCCAATAATTATGAAAATATGTTGGTAATTTTTTCCGGTGACAATGTAATTAAAAGCTTCAAAATCAAAACATTGCAAAACTCCGAATCGAATGGGAAAAATAACCATCAAAAAATATGTATACTATTGAGTTTGATGCATAGGAACTGAAATATAAGCGAGAGAAGAAATATTTTTACTTACATTAACAAAAGAGTGTACGAGGCAAAAATTTCAGATTAGCATTATGTTAATATGTGCATTTACGGAGAAAGTATTTCATATAACGCGTCGAAACTTGCACTGATCCTCAACAGCATTACTCTACGCCTTTTTTGAAAGCATGGAGGTAATATCCATGAAATTTGAGGAAATATGTTGGTAATTGTTTCCGGTGACAATGTAATTAAAAGCTTCAAAATCAAAAAATTGCAAATATTCCTAATCGAATGGGATAAAAAACCATCAAAAACTGTGTATACCATTGAACTTGATGCAAAGGAACAGAAACATTAGCGAGAGAAGAAATATTTTTACTTACATTAACAAAAGAGTGTACGAGGCTAAAATTTCAGATTAGCATTATGTTAATTAGTGCATTTACGGAGAAAGTATTACATATAATGCGTCGAATTTTGCATTGTTCCTCAAAAGCATTACTCTACGCCTTTTGTGAATACATGGAGGTAATATCCCCAATAATTATGAAAATATCTTGGTAATTGTTTCCGGTGACAATGTAATTAAAAGCTTTAAATCAAAACATTTCAAATATCCGATCCGAATGGGATAAAAAACCATCAAAAACTGTGTATGCCATTGAGTTTGATGCAAAGGAATAGAAAACTAAGCGAGAGAAGAAATATCTTTACTTACATTAACAAAAGAGTGTACGAGGCTAAAATTTTAGATTAGCATTATGTTAATAAGTGCATTTACGGCGAAAGTATTTCATATAACGCGTCGACACTTGCATCGAACCTCAAAAGCAATACTCTACGCCTTCTCTTAAAAAATAAGGGTGATATCCGCATAACTGTCGAAGATATGGCTGTAAATGTCTACGGTGACTTAATTAGCAAAGGGCTTCCAAATGAAAGAAATGGTATCCATGGATACTAGAGATTGAACGGAGGATGGCGAAGGGAACTAATTTTTTGGATAGGCATGGAGGTAATATCCGCATAAGTATCGAAGATATGGGTGTAAATGCCAACGGTGACTAAATTAGAAAAATGCTTTTAAATGAAAGAAATGGTATCCATGGTTACTTGAGATTGAACAGAGGATGGCGAAGGGAACTTATTTTTTGGATAGGCATAACTGGAATAAGTGCTGTTACAGACTAAGTACTCAAGGTTTAGTCGTATAATTTGATGTGCAGGAATAAGGTTTATTTCTTAACCTACCTAAAAGAATGGCGGTTATATCTGCATAATATTCGAAAATAGGTGGGTAATTGTTTCCGGAGCCAATATAATGAAAAGCTTCAAAATCAAATAAATGAAAAACGTTGACTCGAATGGGATAAAAAACCATCAGAAAAATTGTATACCATTGAGTTTAATAAATAGGAACAGAAAAATATGCGAGAGAAGAAATATTTTTTCTTACATTAACAAAAGAGTGTACGAGGCTAAAATTTCAGATTACCATTATATTAATACGTGCATTTACGAAAAAATTATTTCATAAAACGCGTCGAAAATTGCACTGATCCTCAACAGCATTACTTTTCGCCTTCTGTGAATGCATGGAGGTAATATCCATGAAAATTCCGAAAATATGTTGGTAATTGTTTCCGGTGACAATGTATTTAAAAACTTCAAAATCAAAAAATTGCAAAAATCCGACTCGAATGGGATAAAAAACCATCAAAAACTGTGTATACCTTTGAAGTTTGATGCAAAGGAACAGAAAATTCTGCGAGAGAAGTAATATTTTTACTTACGTTAACAAAAGAGTGTACGAGGCTAAAATTTCAGATTAGCATTATGTTAGTAAATGCATTTACGGAGAAAGTATATCATATGACGCTTCGAAACTTGCACTGTTACCTCTACAGCATTACTCGACGCCCTCTGTGAAAGCATGGACGTAATATCCATGAAAATTCCGAAAATATGTTGGTAATTGTTTCCGGTGACAATGTAATTAAAAGCTTCAAAATCAAAACATTGCAAAACTCCGAATCGAATGGGAAAAATAACCATCAAAATATATTAATACTATTGAGTTTGATGCATAGGAACAGAAAAATAAGCGAGAGAAGAAATATTTTTACTTACATTAACAAAAGAGTGTACGAGGCTAAAATTTCAGTATAGCATTATGTTAATAAGTGCATTTACGGCGAAAGTATTTCATATAACGGGTCGATACTTGCATCGAACCTCAAAAGCAATACTCCACGCCTTCTATTACAAAATGGAGGTGATATCCACAAAACTTTCGAAGATATGGGTGTAAATGTCTACGGTGACTAAATTAGCAAAGGGCTTCCAAATGAAAGAAATGGTATCCATGGATACTTGAGATTGAACGGAGGATGGCGAAGGGAACTAATTTTTTGTATAGGCATGGAGGTAATATCCGCATAACTTTCGAAGATATGGGTGTACATGCCTACGGTGACTAAATTACGAAAAGGCTTTAAAAAGAAAGAAATAGTATCCAAGGTTACTTGAGATTAAACAGAGGATGTCGAAGCGAACTTATATTTTGGATAGGCATAACTGGAATAAGTGCTGTTACAGACTAAGTACTCAAGGTTTAGTCGTGTAATTTGATGTGCAGGAATAAGGTATATATCTTAACCTACCCTGAAAGAATGGCGGATATATCTGCATGATATTCGAAAATAGGTGGGTAATTGGTTCCGGTGCCAATATAATGAAAAGATTCAAAATCAAATAAATGCAAAACTTCGAATCGAATGGGATAAAAAACCATCAGAAAATGTGTATACCATTGTGTTTAATAAAAAGGAACAGAAAAATATGCGAGAGAAGAAATATTTTTACTTACATTAACAAAAGAGTGTACGAGGCTAAAATGTAAGATTAGCATTATATTAATAAGTGCATTTACGGAAAAAGTATTTCATATAACGCGTCGAAACTTGCGATGATCCTCATCAGCATTACTCGACGCCCTCTGTGAAAGCATGGACGTAATATCCATGAAAATTCCGAAAATATGTTGGTAATTGTTTCCGGTGACAATGTAATTAAAAGCTTCAAAATCAAACAATTGCAAAAATTCCTACTCGAATGGGATAAAAAAACATCAAAAACTGTGTATACCATTGAGCTTGATGCAAAGGAACAGAAAAATAAGCGAGAGAAGAAATATTTGTACTTACATTAAAAAAAGAGTGTACGTGGCTAAAATTTCAGATTAGCATTATGTTAATAAGTGCATTTACGGAGAAAATATTTCATATGACGCTTCGAAACTTGCACTGTTCTTCAACAGCATTACTCTACGCCTTCTGTGAAAACATGGATGTAATATCCCCAATAATTATGAAAATATGTTGGTAATTGTTTCCGGTGACAATGTAATTAAAAGCTTAAAATCAAAATATTTCAAATATCCGATCCGAATGGGATAAAAAACCATCAAGAACTGTGTATGCCATTGAGTTTGATGTAAAGGAATAGAAATCTAAGCGAGAGAAGAAATATTTTTACTTACATTAACAAAAGAGTGTACGAGGCTAAAATTTCAGATTAGAACTATGTTAATAAGTGCATTTACGGAAAAAGTATTTCATATAACGCGTCGATACATGCAATGAACCTCAAAAGCAATACCCCACGCCTTCATTGAAAAAATGGAGGTTATATCCGCATAACTGTCGAAGATATGGGTGTAAATGTCTACGGTGACTAAATTAGGAAAGGGCTTCCAAATGAAAGAAATGGTATCCATGGATACTTGAGATTGAACGGAGGATGGCGAAGGGAACTAATTTTTTGGATAGGCATGGAAGTAATATCCGCATAACTATCGAAGATATGGGTGTTAATTCCTACGGTGACTCAATTAAAAAAAGGCTTTTAAATGAAAGAAATGGTATCCATGGTTGCTTGAGATTGAACAGAGGATCTCGAAGGTAACTTATTTTTTGGATAGACATAACTGGAATAAGTGCTGTTACAGACTAAGTACTCAAGGTTTAGTCGTGTAATTTGATGTGCAGGAATAAGGTATATATCTTAACCTACCCTGAAAGAATGGCGGTTATATCTGCATAATATTCGAAAATAGGTGGGTAATTGGTTCCGGTGCCAATATAATGAAAAGCTTCAAAATCAAATAATGCAAAACTTCGACTCAAATGGGATTAAAAACCATCAAAAAATGTGTATACCATTGTGTTTAATAAAAAGGAAGAGAAAAATATCCGAGAGAAGAAATATTTTTAATTACATTAACAAAAGAGTGTACGAGGCTAAAATTTTAGATTAGCATTATATTAATAAGTGCATTTACAGAAAAAGTATTTCATATAACGCGTCGAAACTTGCACTGATCCTCAACAGCATTACTTTACGCCTTCTGTGAAAGCATGGAGGTAATATCGTAGAAAATTCCGAAAATATGTTGGTAATTGTTTCCGATGACAATGTAATTAAAAGCTTCAAAAGCAAAAAATTAATAAAATCCGACTCGAATGGGATAAAAAACCATCAAAAACTGTGTATACCATTGAATTTGATGCAAAGGAACAGAAAATTCTGCGAGAGAAGAAATATTTTTACTTACATTAACAAAAGAGTGTACGAGGCTAAAATTTCAGATTAGCATTATGTTAATAAGTGCATTTACGGAAAAAGTATTTCATATGACGCTTCGAAACTTGCACTGTTCCTATACAGCATTACTCTACGCCGCATTACTCTATTGATGCGCAGGAATAAGGTATATATCTTAACCTACTCTGAAAGAATGGCGGATATATCTGCATAATATTCGAAAATATGTTGGTAATTGTTTCCGGTGACAATGTAATGAAAAGCTTCATAATCAAAAAATTCCAAAAATTCCTACTCGAATGGGATAAAAAAACATCAAAGACCTTGTATACCATTGAGCTTGATGCAAAGGAACAGAAAAAAAAGCGAGAGAAGAAATATTTGTACTTACATTAACAAAAGAGTGTACGTGGCTAAAATTTCAGATTAGCATTATGTTAATAAGTGCATTTACAGAGAAAATATATCATATGACACTTCGAAACTTGCACTGTCCCTCAACAGCATTACTCTACGCCTTCTGTGAAAACATGGATGTAATATCCCCAATAATTATGAAAATATGTTGGTAATTGTTTCCGGTGACAATGTAATTAAAAGCTTCAAAATCAAAACATTGCAAAACTCCGAATCGAATGGGAAAAATAACCATCAAAATATATGTATACTATTGAGTTTGATGCATAGGAACAGAAAAATAAGCGAGAGAAGAAATATTTTTACTTATTTAACAAAAGAGTGTACGAGGCTAAAATTTCAGATTAGCAATATGTTAATAAGTGCATTTACGGCGAAAGTATTTCATATAACGCGTCGATACTTGAATCGAACCTCAAAGGCAAAACTCTACGCCTTCTGTTACAAAATGGAGTTGATATCCACATAACTGTCGAAGATATGGGTGTAAATGTCTACGGTGACTAAATTAGCAAAGGGCTTCCAAATGAAAGAAATGGTATCCATGGATAGTTGAGATTGAACGGAGGATGGCGAATGGAACTAATTTTTTGTATAGGCATGGAGGTAATATCCGCATAACTTTCGAAGATATGGGTGTACATGCCTACGGTGACTAAATTACGAAAAGGCTTTAAAAAGAAAGAAATGGTATCCATGGTTACTTGAGATTGAACAGAGGATGTCGAAGGGAACTTATATTTTGGATAGGCATAACTGGAATAAGTGCTGTTACAGACTAAGTACTCAAGATTTAGTCGTGTAATTTGATGTGCAGGAATAAGGTATATATCTTAACCTACTCTGAAAGAATGGCGGATATATCTGCATAATATTCGAAAATATGTTGGTAATTGTTTCCGGTGACAATGTAATTAAAAGCTTCAAAATCAAAAAATTGCAAAAATTCCTACTCGAATGGGATAAAATAACATCAAAGACTGTGTATACAATTGAGCTTGATGCAAAGGAACAGAAAAATAAGCGAGAGAAGAAATATTTTTACTTACATTAAAAAAAGAGTGTAAGAGGCTAAAATTTCAGATTAGCATTATGTTAATAAGTGCATTTACGGAGAATATATTTCATATGACGCTTCGAAACATGCACTGTTCCTCAAATGCATTACTCTTCGCCTTCTGTGAAAACATGGATGTAATATCCCCAATAATTATGAAAATATGTTGGTAATTGTTTCCGGTGACAATGTAATTAAAAGCTTCAAAATCAAAAAATTGAAAAAATCCGACTCGTATGGGATAAAAAACCATCTAAAACTGTGTTTACCATTGAGCTTGATGCAAAGGAACAGAAAAATAAGCGAGAGAAGAAATATTTTTACTTACATTAACTAAAGAGTGTACGAGGCTAAAATTTCAGATTAGCATTATGTTAATATGTGCATTTACGGAGAAAGTATTACATATAATGCGTCGAAACTTGCACTGTTCCTCATAAGCATTATTCTACGCCTTTAGTGAAAACATGGATGTAATATCCCCAATAATTATGAAAATATGTTGGTAATTGTTTCCGGTGACAATGTAATTAAAAGCTTCAAAATCAAAAAATTGCAAAAATCCGACTCGAATGGGATAAAAAACCATCAAGAACTGTGTATACCATTGAGTTTGATGCAAATGAACAGAAAAATAAGCGAGAGAAGAAATATATTTACTTACATTAACAAAAGAGTGTACGAGGCAAATATTTCAGATTAGCATTCTGTTAATAAGTGCATTTTCGGAAACAGTATTTCATATAACGCGTCGATACTTGCACTAAACATCAAAAGCAATACGCTACGCCTTCTCTGAAAAAATGGAGGTGATATCCCCTTTATTTATTAAAATATGTTGGTAAATGTTTCCGGTGACAATGTAATTAAAAGCTTCAAAATCAAAAATTAGCAAAACTCCGGCTCGAATGGGATAAAAAACCATTAAAAACCGTGAATACCATTGAGTTTGATGCATTGGAACAGAAAAATAAGCGAGAGAAGAAATATTTTTACTTACATTAAAAAAAGAGTGTACGAGGCAAAAATTTCAGATTAGCATTATGTTAATAAGTGCATTTACGGAAAAAGTATTTCATATCACGCGTCGAAACTTGCACTGATCCTCAATAGCATAACTCTACGCCTTCTGTGACAACATGTAGGTAATATCCCCATTATTTATTAAAATATGTTGGTAAATGTTTCCGGTGACAATGTAATTAAAAGTTTCAAAATCAAAAATTTGCAAAACTCCGGCTCGAATGGGTTAAAAAACCATCAAAAACTGTGTATACCATTGAGTTTGATGCAAAGGAACAGAAAAATAAGCGAGAGAAAAAATATTTTTACTTACATTAAAAAAAGAGTGTAAGAGGCTAAATTTTCAGATTAGCATTATATTAATAAGTGCATTTACGAAAAAATTATTTCATATAACGCGTCGAAACTTGCACTGATCCTCAACAGATTTACTCTACGCCTTCTGTGAAAGCATGGAGGTAATATCCCCGAATTTTTCGAAAATATGTTGGTAATTGTTTCCGGTGACAATGTAATTAAAAGCTTCAAAATAAAAAAATTGCAAAAATCCGACTCGAATGGGATAAAAAACCATCAAAAACTGTGTATTCCATTGAGTTTGATGCAAAGGAACAGAAAATTCTGCGAGAGAAGTAATATTTTTACTTACATTAACAAAAGAGTGTACGAGGCTAAAATTTCTGATTAGCATTATGTTAATAAGTGCATTCACGGAGAAAGTATTTCGTATGACACTTCGAAACTTACACTGTTCCTCAACAGCTATACTCTACGCCTTCTGTGAAAGCATGGAGGTAATATCCCCGAAAATTCCGAAAATATGTTGGTAAATGTTTCCGGTGACAATGTAATTAAAAGCTTCAAAATCAAAAAATTGCAAAAATCCGACTCGAATGGGATAAAAAACCATCAAAAACTGTGTATACCATTGAGTTTGATGCAAAGGAATAGAAAAATAAGGGAGAGAAGAAATATTTTTACTTACATTAACAAAAGAGTGTACGAGGCAAAAATTTCAGATTAGCATTATGTTAATAAGTGCATTTACGGAGAAAGTATTTCATATGACGCTTCGAAACTGGCACTGTTCCTCAACAGCATTACTCTCCGCCTCTTTTGAAAACATGGAGGTAATATCCCTAATAATTATAAAAATATGTTGTAATGGTTTCCGGTGACAATTTAATTAAAAGCTTCAAAATCAAAAAATTGCCGAAATCCGACTCAAATGGGATAAACAATCATCAAAAAGTGTGTACACCATTATATTTGATGCAAAGGAACAGAATATTCTGCGAGAGAAGTAATATTTTTACTTACATTAACAAAAGAGTGTACGAGGCAAAAATTTCAGATTAGCATTATGTTAATAAGTGCATTTACGGAAAACGTATTTCATATAACGCGTCGATACTTGCACTAAACCTTAAAAGCAATACTCTACGCCTTTTCTGAAAAAATGGAGGTGATATCCACATAACTGTCGAAGATATGGGTGTAAATGTCTACGGTGACTAAAGTAGCAAAGGGCTTCCAAATGAAAGAAATGGTATCCATGGATACTTGAGATTGAACGGAGGATGGCGAAGAGAACTAATTTTTTGGATAGGCATGGAGGTAATATCCGCATAACTATCGAAGATATGGGTGTAAATGCCTATGGTGACTAAATTACAAAAAGGCTTTTAAATGAAAGAAATGGTATCCATGGTTACTTGAGATTGAACAGAGGATGTCGAAGGGAACTTATTTTTTGGATAGGCATAACTGGAATAAGTGCTGTTACAGACTAAGTACTCAAGGTTTAGTCGTGTAATTTGATGTGCAGGAACAAGGTATATTTCTTAACCTATCCTGAAAGAATGGCGGTTATATCTGCATAAGTTTCGAAAATATGTGGGTAATTGTTTCCGGTGCCAATATAATGCAAAGCTTCAAAATCAAATAAATGCAAAATTTCGACTCAAATGGGATAAAAAACTATCAGAAAATTTGTATACCATTGAGTTTAATAAATAGAAACAGAAAAATATGCGAGAGAAGAAATATTTTTACTTACATTAACAAAAGAGTGTACGAGGCTAAAATTTCAGATTAACATTATATTAAAAAGTGTATTTACGAAAACATTATTTCATATAACGCGTCGAAACTTGCACTGATCCTCAACAACATTACTCTACGCCTTCTGTGAAAGCATGGAGGTAATATCCCCGAAAATTCCGAAAATATGTTGGTAATTGTTTCCGGTGACAATGTAATTAAAAGCTTCAAAATAAAAAAATTGCAAAGATCCGACTCAAATGTGATAAAAAACCATCAAAAGCTGTGTATACCATTGAGTTTGGTGCAAAGTAACAGAAAAATAAGCAAAAGAAGAAATATTTTTACTTACATTAACAAAAGAGTGTACGAGGCTTAAATTTCATATTAGCATTATTTCAATGAGTGCATTTACGAAAAAATTATTTCATATAACGCGTCGAAACTTGCACTGATCCTCAACAGATTTACTCTACGACTTCTGTGAAAGCATGGTGGTAATATCCCCGAAAATTCCGAAAATATGTTGGTAATTGTTTCCGGTGACAATATAATTAAAAGCTTCAAAATCAAAAAATTGAAAATATCCGTCTCGAATGGGTTAAAAAACCATCAAAAACTGTGTATACCATTGAGTTTGATGCAAAGGAACAGAAAATTCTGCGAGAGAAGTAATATTTCTACATACATTAACAAAAGAGTGTACGAGGCTAAATTTTCTTATTAGCATTATGTTAATAAGTGCATTTACGGAGAAAGTATTTCATATGACGCTTCGAAACTTGCACTGTTCCTCAACAGCATTACTCTACGCCTTCTGTGAAAGCATGGAGGTAATATCCCCGATAATTAAGAAACTATGTTGGTAATTGTTTCCGGTGACAATGTAATTAAAAGCTTTAAAATAAAAAAATTGCAAAACTCCAACTCGAATGGGAAAAAAAACCATCAAAAAATGTGTATACCATTGAGTTTGATGCATAGGAACAGAAAAATAAGCGAGAGAAGAAATATTTTTACTTACATTAACAAAAGAGTGTACGAGGCAAAAATTTCAGATTAGCATTATGTTAATAAGTGCATTTACGGAAAAAGTATTACATATATAACGCGTCGATACTTGCAATAAACCTCTAAAGCAATACTCTACGCCTTCTCTGAAAAAATAGAGGTGATATACGCATAACTGTCGAATATATGGGTGTAAATGTCTACGGTGACTAAATTAGCAAAGGGCTTCCAAATGAAAGAAATGGTATCCATGGATACTTGAGATTGAACGGAGGATGGCGAAGGGAACTAATTTTTTGGATAGGCATGGAGGTAATATCCGCATAACTGTGGAAGATATGGGTGTAAATGTCTACGGTGACTAAATTAGATAAAGGCTTTTAAATGAAAGAAATGGTATTCATGGTTACTTGAGATTGAACAGAGGATGGCGAAGGAAACTTATTTTTTGGATAGGCATAACAGGAATAAGTTCTGTTACAGACTAAGTACTCAAGGTTTAGTCGTGTAATTTGATGTGCAGGAACAAGGTATATTTCTTAACCTACCCTGAAAGAATGGCGGTTATATCTGCATAATATTAGAAAATATGTTGGTAAATGTTTCCGGTGACAATGTAATTAAAAGCTTCAAAATCAAAAAATTGCAAAAATCCGACTCGAATGGGATAAAAAACCATCAAAAAATGTGTATACCATTGAGTTTGATGCAAAGGAACAGAAAATTCTGCGAGAGAAGAAATATTTTTACTTACATTAACAAAAGAGTGTACGAGGCTAAAATTTCAGATTAGATTTATATTAATAAGTGCATTTACGGAGAAAGTATTTCATATGACGCTTCGAAACTTGCACTGTTCCTCAACAGCATTACTCTACGCCATCTGTCAAACATGGAGGTAATATCCCTAATAAGTATGAAAATATGTTGGTAAATGTTTCCGGTGACAATGTAATTAAAAGCTTCAAAATCAAAAAATTGCAAAAATCCGACTCGAATGGGATAAAAAACCATCAAAAACTGTGTATACCATTGAGTTTGATGCAAAGGAATAGAAAAATAAGGGAGAGAAGAAATATTTTTACTTACATTAACAAAAGAGTGTACGAGGCAAAAATTTCAGATTAGCATTATGTTAATAAGTGCATTTACGGAGAAAGTATTTCATATGACGCTTCGAAACTGGCACTGTTCCTCAACAGCATTACTCTCCGCCTCTTTTGAAAACATGGAGGTAATATCCCTAATAATTATAAAAATATGTTGTAATGGTTTCCGGTGACAATTTAATTAAAAGCTTCAAAATCAAAAAATTGCCGAAATCCGACTCAAATGGGATAAACAATCATCAAAAAGTGTGTACACCATTATATTTGATGCAAAGGAACAGAATATTCTGCGAGAGAAGTAATATTTTTACTTACATTAACAAATGAGTGTACGAGGCAAAAATTTCAGATTAGCATTATGTTAATAAGTGCATTTACGGAAAACGTATTTCATATAACGCGTCGATACTTGCACTAAACCTTAAAAGCAATACTCTACGCCTTTTCTGAAAAAATGGAGGTGATATCCACATAACTGTCGAAGATATGGGTGTAAATGTCTACGGTGACTAAAGTAGCAAAGGGCTTCCAAATGAAAGAAATGGTATCCATGGATACTTGAGATTGAACGGAGGATGGCGAAGAGAACTAATTTTTTGGATAGGCATGGAGGTAATATCCGCATAACTATCGAAGATATGGGTGTAAATGCCTATGGTGACTAAATTACAAAAAGGCTTTTAAATGAAAGAAATGGTATCCATGGTTACTTGAGATTGAACAGAGGATGTCGAAGGGAACTTATTTTTTGGATAGGCATAACTGGAAGAGGTGCTGTTACAGACTAAGTACTCAAGGTTTAGTCGTGTAATTTGATGTGCAGGAACAAGGTATATTTCTTAACCTATCCTGAAAGAATGGCGGTTATATCTGCATAAGATTCGAAAATATGTGGGTAATTGTTTCCGGTGCCAATATAATGCAAAGCTTCAAAATCAAATAAATGCAAAATTTCGACTCAAATGGGATAAAAAACTATCAGAAAATTTGTATACCATTGAGTTTAATAAATAGAAACAGAAAAATATGCGAGAGAAGAAATATTTTTACTTACATTAACAAAAGAGTGTACGAGGCTAAAATTTCAGATTAACATTATATTAAAAAGTGTATTTACGAAAACATTATTTCATATAACGCGTCGAAACTTGCACTGATCCTCAACAGCATTACTCTACGCCTTCTGTGAAAGCATGGAGGTAATATCCCCGAAAATTCCGAAAATATGTTGGTAATTGTTTCCGGTGACAATGTAATTAAAAGCTTCAAAATAAAAAAATTGCAAAGATCCGACTCAAATGTGATAAAAAACCATCAAAAGCTGTGTATACCATTGAGTTTGGTGCAAAGTAACAGAAAAATAAGCAAAAGAAGAAATATTTTTACTTACATTAACAAAAGAGTGTACGAGGCTTAAATTTCATATTAGCATTATTTCAATGAGTGCATTTACGAAAAAATTATTTCATATAACGCGTCGAAACTTGCACTGATCCTCAACAGATTTACTCTACGACTTCTGTGAAAGCATGGTGGTAATATCCCCGAAAATTCCGAAAATATGTTGGTAATTGTTTCCGGTGACAATATAATTAAAAGCTTCAAAATCAAAAAATTGAAAATATCCGTCTCGAATGGGTTAAAAAACCATCAAAAACTGTGTATACCATTGAGTTTGATGCAAAGGAACAGAAAATTCTGCGAGAGAAGTAATATTTCTACATACATTAACAAAAGAGTGTACGAGGCTAAATTTTCTTATTAGCATTATGTTAATAAGTGCATTTACGGAGAAAGTATTTCATATGACGCTTCGAAACTTGCACTGTTCCTCAACAGCATTACTCTACGCCTTCTGTGAAAGCATGGAGGTAATATCCCCGATAATTAAGAAACTATGTTGGTAATTGTTTCCGGTGACAATGTAATTAAAAGCTTTAAAATAAAAAAATTGCAAAACTCCAACTCGAATGGGAAAAAAAACCATCAAAAAATGTGTATACCATTGAGTTTGATGCATAGGAACAGAAAAATAAGCGAGAGAAGAAATATTTTTACTTACATTAACAAAAGAGTGTACGAGGCAAAAATTTCAGATTAGCATTATGTTAATAAGTGCATTTACGGAAAAAGTATTACATATATAACGCGTCGATACTTGCAATAAACCTCTAAAGCAATACTCTACGCCTTCTCTGAAAAAATAGAGGTGATATACGCATAACTGTCGAATATATGGGTGTAAATGTCTACGGTGACTAAATTAGCAAAGGGCTTCCAAATGAAAGAAATGGTATCCATGGATACTTGAGATTGAACGGAGGATGGCGAAGGGAACTAATTTTTTGGATAGGCATGGAGGTAATATCCGCATAACTGTGGAAGATATGGGTGTAAATGTCTACGGTGACTAAATTAGATAAAGGCTTTTAAATGAAAGAAATGGTATTCATGGTTACTTGAGATTGAACAGAGGATGGCGAAGGAAACTTATTTTTTGGATAGGCATAACAGGAATAAGTTCTGTTACAGACTAAGTACTCAAGGTTTAGTCGTGTAATTTGATGTGCAGGAACAAGGTATATTTCTTAACCTACCCTGAAAGAATGGCGGTTATATCTGCATAATATTAGAAAATATGTTGGTAAATGTTTCCGGTGACAATGTAATTAAAAGCTTCAAAATCAAAAAATTGCAAAAATCCGACTCGAATGGGATAAAAAACCATCAAAAAATGTGTATACCATTGAGTTTGATGCAAAGGAACAGAAAATTCTGCGAGAGAAGAAATATTTTTACTTACATTAACAAAAGAGTGTACGAGGCTAAAATTTCAGATTAGATTTATATTAATAAGTGCATTTACGGAGAAAGTATTTCATATGACGCTTCGAAACTTGCACTGTTCCTCAACAGCATTACTCTACGCCATCTGTCAAACATGGAGGTAATATCCCTAATAAGTATGAAAATATGTTGGTAAATGTTTCCGGTGACAATGTAATTAAAAGCTTCAAAATCAAAAAATTGCAAAAATCCGACTCGAATGGGATAAAAAACCATCAAAAACTGTGTATACCATTGAGTTTGATGCAAAGGAATAGAAAAATAAGGGAGAGAAGAAATATTTTTACTTACATTAACAAAAGAGTGTACGAGGCAAAAATTTCAGATTAGCATTATGTTAATAAGTGCATTTACGGAGAAAGTATTTCATATGACGCTTCGAAACTGGCACTGTTCCTCAACAGCATTACTCTCCGCCTCTTTTGAAAACATGGAGGTAATATCCCTAATAATTATAAAAATATGTTGTAATGGTTTCCGGTGACAATTTAATTAAAAGCTTCAAAATCAAAAAATTGCCGAAATCCGACTCAAATGGGATAAACAATCATCAAAAAGTGTGTACACCATTATATTTGATGCAAAGGAACAGAATATTCTGCGAGAGAAGTAATATTTTTACTTACATTAACAAATGAGTGTACGAGGCAAAAATTTCAGATTAGCATTATGTTAATAAGTGCATTTACGGAAAACGTATTTCATATAACGCGTCGATACTTGCACTAAACCTTAAAAGCAATACTCTACGCCTTTTCTGAAAAAATGGAGGTGATATCCACATAACTGTCGAAGATATGGGTGTAAATGTCTACGGTGACTAAAGTAGCAAAGGGCTTCCAAATGAAAGAAATGGTATCCATGGATACTTGAGATTGAACGGAGGATGGCGAAGAGAACTAATTTTTTGGATAGGCATGGAGGTAATATCCGCATAACTATCGAAGATATGGGTGTAAATGCCTATGGTGACTAAATTACAAAAAGGCTTTTAAATGAAAGAAATGGTATCCATGGTTACTTGAGATTGAACAGAGGATGTCGAAGGGAACTTATTTTTTGGATAGGCATAACTGGAAGAGGTGCTGTTACAGACTAAGTACTCAAGGTTTAGTCGTGTAATTTGATGTGCAGGAACAAGGTATATTTCTTAACCTATCCTGAAAGAATGGCGGTTATATCTGCATAAGATTCGAAAATATGTGGGTAATTGTTTCCGGTGCCAATATAATGCAAAGCTTCAAAATCAAATAAATGCAAAATTTCGACTCAAATGGGATAAAAAACTATCAGAAAATTTGTATACCATTGAGTTTAATAAATAGAAACAGAAAAATATGCGAGAGAAGAAATATTTTTACTTACATTAACAAAAGAGTGTACGAGGCTAAAATTTCAGATTAACATTATATTAAAAAGTGTATTTACGAAAACATTATTTCATATAACGCGTCGAAACTTGCACTGATCCTCAACAGCATTACTCTACGCCTTCTGTGAAAGCATGGAGGTAATATCCCCGAAAATTCCGAAAATATGTTGGTAATTGTTTCCGGTGACAATGTAATTAAAAGCTTCAAAATAAAAAAATTGCAAAGATCCGACTCAAATGTGATAAAAAACCATCAAAAGCTGTGTATACCATTGAGTTTGGTGCAAAGTAACAGAAAAATAAGCAAAAGAAGAAATATTTTTACTTACATTAACAAAAGAGTGTACGAGGCTTAAATTTCATATTAGCATTATTTCAATGAGTGCATTTACGAAAAAATTATTTCATATAACGCGTCGAAACTTGCACTGATCCTCAACAGATTTACTCTACGACTTCTGT
Source organism: Pyrrhosoma nymphula (assembly GCA_963573305.1). Classification (NCBI taxonomy): domain Eukaryota; kingdom Metazoa; phylum Arthropoda; class Insecta; order Odonata; family Coenagrionidae; genus Pyrrhosoma; species Pyrrhosoma nymphula. Next base: position 129,547,439 of record OY754338.1, on the reverse strand, counting down.
GAAAGCATGGTGGTAATATCCCCGAAAATTCCGAAAATATGTTGGTAATTGTTTCCGGTGACAATATAATTAAAAGCTTCAAAATCAAAAAATTGAAAATATCCGTCTCGAATGGGTTAAAAAACCATCAAAAACTGTGTATACCATTGAGTTTGATGCAAAGGAACAGAAAATTCTGCGAGAGAAGTAATATTTCTACATACATTAACAAAAGAGTGTACGAGGCTAAATTTTCTTATTAGCATTATGTTAATAAGTGCATTTACGGAGAAAGTATTTCATATGACGCTTCGAAACTTGCACTGTTCCTCAACAGCATTACTCTACGCCTTCTGTGAAAGCATGGAGGTAATATCCCCGATAATTAAGAAACTATGTTGGTAATTGTTTCCGGTGACAATGTAATTAAAAGCTTTAAAATAAAAAAATTGCAAAACTCCAACTCGAATGGGAAAAAAAACCATCAAAAAATGTGTATACCATTGAGTTTGATGCATAGGAACAGAAAAATAAGCGAGAGAAGAAATATTTTTACTTACATTAACAAAAGAGTGTACGAGGCAAAAATTTCAGATTAGCATTATGTTAATAAGTGCATTTACGGAAAAAGTATTACATATATAACGCGTCGATACTTGCAATAAACCTCTAAAGCAATACTCTACGCCTTCTCTGAAAAAATAGAGGTGATATACGCATAACTGTCGAATATATGGGTGTAAATGTCTACGGTGACTAAATTAGCAAAGGGCTTCCAAATGAAAGAAATGGTATCCATGGATACTTGAGATTGAACGGAGGATGGCGAAGGGAACTAATTTTTTGGATAGGCATGGAGGTAATATCCGCATAACTGTGGAAGATATGGGTGTAAATGTCTACGGTGACTAAATTAGATAAAGGCTTTTAAATGAAAGAAATGGTATTCATGGTTACTTGAGATTGAACAGAGGATGGCGAAGGAAACTTATTTTTTGGATAGGCATAACAGGAATAAGTTCTGTTACAGACTAAGTACTCAAGGTTTAGTCGTGTAATTTGATGTGCAGGAACAAGGTATATTTCTTAACCTACCCTGAAAGAATGGCGGTTATATCTGCATAATATTAGAAAAGATGTTGGTAAATGTTTCCGGTGACAATGTAATTAAAAGCTTCAAAATCAAAAAATTGCAAAAATCCGACTCGAATGGGATAAAAAACCATCAAAAAATGTGTATACCATTGAGTTTGATGCAAAGGAACAGAAAATTCTGCGAGAGAAGAAATATTTTTACTTACATTAACAAAAGAGTGTACGAGGCTAAAATTTCAGATTAGATTTATATTAATAAGTGCATTTACGGAGAAAGTATTTCATATGACGCTTCGAAACTTGCACTGTTCCTCAACAGCATTACTCTACGCCATCTGTCAAACATGGAGGTAATATCCCTAATAAGTATGAAAATATGTTGGTAATTGTTTCCTGGTGACAATGTAATTAAAAGCTTCAAAATCAAAAAATTGCTAAATTCCGACTCGAATGGGAAAAAAACATCAAAAAATGTGTATACCATTGAGTTTAATGCATAGGAACAGAAAAATAAGCGAGAGAAGAAATATTTTTACTTACATTAACAAAAGAGTGTACGAGGCAAAAATTTCAGATTAGCATTATGTTAATAAGTGCATTTACGGAGAAAGTATTACATATAATGCGTCGATACTTGCACTTAACCTCAGAAGCAATAATCCTACGCCTTCTCTAAAAAAAAGTAGTTGAAATCCGCATAACTGTCGAATATATGGGTGTAAATGTCTACGGTGACTAAATTAGCAAAGGGCTTCCAAATGAAAGAAATGGTATCCATGGATACTTGAGGTTGAACGGAGGATGGCGAAGGGAACTAATTCTTTGGATAGGCATGGAGGTAATATCCGTATAATTATCGAAGATATGGGTGTAAATGCCTACGGTGACTAAATTTGAAAAAGGCTTTTAAATGAAAGAAATAGTATCCATGGTTACTTGAGATTGAACAGAGAATGTCGAAGGGAACTTATTTTTTGGATAGGCATCACTGGAAAAAGTACTGTTACAGACTAAGTACTTAAGGTTTAGTCGTGTAATTTGATGTGCAGGAATATGGTTTATTTCTTAACCTACCCAGAAAGAATGGCGGTTATCTCTGCATGAGATTCGAAAATATGTGGGTAATTGAATCCGGAGCCAATATAATTAAAAGCTTCAAAATCAAATATATGCAAAACTTTTACTCGAATGGGATAAAAAACCAACAGAAAATTTGTATACTATTGAGTTTAATAAATAGGAACAGAAAAATATGCGAGAGAAGAAATATTTTTACTTTCATTTACAAAAGATTGTACGAGGCTAAAATTTAAGATTGGCATTATATATTTATAAGTGCATTTACGGAGAAAGTATTTCATATGACGCTTCAAGACGTATTTAGTCAATATGTGAAAACAACGAAATGATTGCTGTTACGTCTTCTCCAACACTTACTACGTATTTGTAACATTTGTAATACCATTTCTGTCATAACACATTATTTAAAGAGAACAAGTCTAGCTAATTAACGTAAATATATCACCATTTAGACACACGCAATCCAGCGCAGAACATAAATAACAATTGTCACCACTGGCATGTCTCAATGTACACAGTCTTAACACTCGATAAACCTTCGTTTAAAAGTTATCACAAAAAATGACACGGTTGTTTCTTGTAAATCGAAACCTTAGTGATGCAAACTTCATTTAAAACTTTATATTAAATGCTCCACTGGGATAATTTTCTTTAAATCGCCACAGCTAAAAACACAACACAAGACGTCCGTTCGAAACTATCTTCCAATATAACGACACACAGCATTCTATACCACAATTCACATTTGAAGTCCAAGAATAATATGTTTTAAGTGATTTGTAGCTCACAGAATACATCACACTGCGATACTTCTTCAAATATCATTCAAATGAAAAACCAAAACAAACTGTTCTTCGATCGACCATGGCCGCTTCGACAAGTATTTTGACGTCGAAGCCGAGGAGTCGTGCGTGAGGCAAAAAACGTTCGAACGTGAGTTATAGAATCGCGATCGGCAATTGTTCTCGATAGAATTCCCATAATCCAGCGGGAATGACTCTTTAACGATCGAACGTAAAGTTATGGAATCGGCCCCCAGGAGATGATCACGGCGACGGTGACCGGGTCAGCAAGGAAAGGGCCGACCGGTCGGGCGGAGCATTGGCTGCATCTGGTGGGGCTCGAGTGCCATTTAACTTGGTGGAAGCCAATGCTAATTCTTTAACATACTAAGTTATTTCACAGTAATTAATAGTGTAGTACTTACAGGCCGCAATAACCACGCTCTGCTACCAGAATGGTGACGATACTCGCGCGATCCAGATGTCGATTGGTTATATCTGAGCACCACGAAAGAAAAGTTGCGACCCGTAACTTTTATACATTTATTTTCAAATAAATGCACACCGAATGACATAAACTATACATAAAGCCACTCTGTCTCGGCTCGCCCGTCCCGAGGTATCAAGTCACCGGCACCCGTCACACCGACACACAGGCAGACACACCCAACACTCTCAGACAGACAGCCAAACACACAATGAGTTCTCGTCCCACTCGGACGATCGCCTGATGCGGCGTTAGCTGAAAACGAAAACAAAACACACGCGAATGTCGGAGGCGGGTGATATGACTTGAATAGCTGAACAGTAATAATGCATTTATATTCAAACTATGTGGCAATATAGGTTAACAGTAGTTTGGAATTAATTAATGCTAAACAACTGTTATCGAGATGTTATGGTATTTCCTCAAACTATCACGGAATTATCATTTAATAATTATAGTTCTCGAAGTCACATTTTTCCACGTAAGTGACTACATATATACGACCTTCTCTACGCCGCGCCGATACTTTTTAAATTGGTGCGAGAATAGGTGCGTAGAGTCGTAGGGTTGCTAATAATGTGATATAGGTACTATAACGTTGGGTAGATACGAGGTAATATAGAGCCCGTTTTACACGGGGCACGTGATTGCACAATCTGATGTACGTACGAACGTGCATTTCGAATTGCATCGTGTAAAGTGGTGAATTGCAAGAACACGTGCGCGAATGCACGAACGCGAGATGGAAAAATAGCCGCTGCTCTAATTCGTAGATGAATGCACGCCCGATTGAGAAAAACATCCAGTAGATATGAAGTTGTGCAATTTCGTGCTCGGTGTAAAACGGTCTTAATATAACGTACTGTAGCATGCAATCGCGCAATACCACATTAGAAATTATTTGTTGCAAATTATAATTTCTTAATTTTGAGAGTGCGTGAAGTCAGTGGAGAGGTAATACGATATGAATCAAGGTAGCTTCTTCTAGATAAAACGGGCTAATGCTAGGTGAGACGAGTTGAGTATTGCACATTTGAAACGAGTTAAGACGATGTGAAACTAGGTTGCGTGTTACTAGCTGAAACCATGCAATTCGAGATGAAACAACCTATTACTACTCTCTAGGTAAGACAAGGTGATTGAAGAAGAATCAAGCTGCCCAAAAACGACAGTTACTGGTTGATACGACATCACTCGAGGTAATTCGAGGTCAATGTACGAGTTAAAGCAAGCAAAAAGTGGCCATAACCAACTTGAAACGAGTAAAAATAACGAGTTAAACCGAGTTGGAATCAGGTTAAAACATATTAGTTAAATCTAACTCGTTTTCACTCGTTTTTTCCGCAGGTTCAAATATGGGGAAAAATGTCTGAAACATATACATAATGTAGGAAAAGTACCTTGTTCTTTTTTAAGTATAAACTTCTTTTGGCCAGTTGGACACTTTTGGCATGGGGGAAAAAGAGCAAACTCGCGTCAGGTACCGTCAGATTTTTCTTTCCGGGACCCCGCTTAGTATGGCGAATCTAAACTCATGAGAACGCTCTTAATTTTAATTTTGGGAAATGCAATGATAGTTACATTTTTAATTAGAATTATATACTGTGAATATTTTAGGATAGTGACCAGAAATGTGGCGTTGGTATCGACGTTGACATTTATTGCGATTTATTCCCAATACCTACATCTACGGAGACGTGGACGTATAGAATTGAGGCAGCTGAAAATGGAAAGATTGGAGGCCCTCCGTAGTAGGAGGAGGAGACATCATACAGTGACAAAGAGATGTTGGACCTTCATCAAAGCACAAGGCATTAGGGAAAATGATATCCCAACCTGCTAGTCAAAGTAATTTTGAACTGACTTCATTATGGTCCTTTTACAAGGTTGTGATGCTTATTGAAGGTCAATTTATCGGCAGCTGTGCTATGTTAAGGTGATTGTGATTTTTTGGTACGAAAAAATGGCTGAATTGGCATTTATATGTAATGCTTTGATAATTAATATCAGCATGCTCTAATCAATGTATGAGGTAGATTATTTGCAGCGAAAGAGGAACAACTACTCAAAATTTTTTTGCTTCAAGGATAATGCCAAAATGCAGTCATCCATATCCGTGAGGAAGCAGGTAGCGATTGCCCTTTTTTACCTCAAGTCGGGGGCTGATTAATATTCAGTCGTGGCTATCGCTTTTGGCGTAGGAAAAACGTCAGTGTGGAGGATAGTGCACGAGTTTTGCGATGCTCTTATTCAAACATACTAGAAGGACATGATTAAATTCCCTGACACTTAATACGTGCCACTTGCATTTAACTACCGAAAAGTACGCGATCGGAAAATACATATTCTTTCTGCCTCGCACCCTCCCGCCTCTCTCCTACACCGTCACTAGTGGAATGCAGACACTCCCACTTTCCTCCCGGCGGTCACTCGTCTTCCCCCCGTCTGGACCACCCTCGACCCTTCTCGACCCTCCCGCCCTTGGTCTCTCCCTCTAGCAGACACTCCCACTACCGTCCCGCCGTCACCCTCCCGACCCCTGACTGAACCACCCTCCGTCCCTTTGACTCCCTCTCAAAGAACCTTTTTGACCTAAATTGACAAGAAGACCTATTTTGTGTGCGCCTTGGCGCATCCCGAAATCGGGACCAAGAGAAACAATTCAAATTCTTAAATTATTTTTTAAAGAAAAACCGTAAACTTTTTTGCCGTCTTCTAAATTGACACGAAGACCTATTTTGTGTGTGTGTTTGTTTAAGGTGACTTAAATATACCCCCTTGACGGGGTCCAGCAACCTTTACCAATTTTATTGTTTATTTCGTGAGCTGCCAATATCCTGTTAAAATCCTAACCTGTAATAAATCTTCAGTTCACAAGATCGTGGGTGAGAATATTTATCATACACCCCCTCCCCCTCTATCCTTGAGACCACCCACTACTACTCCCACACCTTCCATCATTTAGCGGGTCTGCGCCCCGCCACCGCCTACATCGCCTTACTGACCGAAGAGGCAGCAGGATGGGGAAGGGAAAAAAGGCCCTTCCTGAGGAGGCGCTATCACAGGACGCGTCACATGGCGCCCAACATGGGGCAAAATGCATCGAAGTGGAGACCTTCGGGACCATGCCGCAGCCAACCCTGAGATTGAATACATCCCCCACATGTCAGCTCTACCCCCAGCTTTGCCGGACGTCTCCAGAGCGATCATCCCTTCCAGCCCTGGCAGCGGAGATCCACGTGGGACGTCTCCCGTCAGGGACTTCGGTTCCTTACCGGCTACGTCCGCTCTTCCGAGAGAGCCCTTTAAACACTCGGTGGCGCCCAACTTATCACGCACCCGGCAGAGGACGAGATTCCAATGTGAGGAAGAAGACTGCAAGGATGACGGCCAAAACCTGGAGGGCTATTACGGAACCGCGAGTCACCGGCGACAACTAGCATTTGGGCGACTCAGGCTGAGTTCTCACCCTGAGCGATTACGGATCTTGAGTCGCTGCCCGTATGGTGACTCGGAGTCGCCGGTGACTCAGCTCTCACCGCGAGCGATTACGGAACACCGTTCTGTCGCCTTCGGCGACTGAATAGTCCCTTCCCCATGTCACCCTCGACGAAGGTGCTCACTCGTCGAGTCGCCGGCTTGATTCCGATTCGCTTGGCTATAGTCTGCTGTTTAAAAATGTCTTCCGTCCATATTGTCTGTTGTTTACGCACGAATATAGAGATGATAAGCCATGGATTTAGGTTAAAAATGACGAACTGCCGGTGAAGTAGCGTTGATTCCAAGGAATAAATTTATCCGAGTTCATCGGTACCCTGTTCTTCTCACGTGTGTTTTGATTGCGCGAGTGCAGTGCGTAATACCTAATGTGTTCTATTGTATTCAATTCGCCGCTATCCATCGATGTCTTTAATCAGTTATTCGTGCAACCATGGTGATACTTAGTGATATTTACCTGCAGTGAATATTTTAACAATGTAGATTCATTGTTTAATTAAAAATCATAGTGGTGTTGCGTTATCTTTCGGTTGTGATTTGGTTTAATGACAATGTTTTATCGCGAAGTTGTTATAGCAGAAGCTTTATTGTGCTTGAACTGTAATTAAAATGGCTCGAATAATATATTTATGTTATTCATTTTTCTATCCTTTAGCTCTAGCGTACTTGATTTTCGTTACTATAACTAAGCAATGGATTTGTTGTTTGGTAGGTTGTGTTGTTTGCTTTCGAATCAACTCTTGATTCTGTTAACAAGTCCGTTGGCTCTAGAATGTATGTCCATTATCTTCGTTATATGGACGTCATGAGTCATGATTTTCTAGTGAAGGGTTAGTGCAAGTGGTGGGTAAAATCGTGTTGATGTGGATGAAGTTCTATAAACAGAGAAATATAATTAATAGTATGTTATTGATGTGCTCCTCCATGCTATTGATGCAAGTGATTGGGATCGGTATTTGATACTTTTTAATTAATCGTTGGCATATTTTTATCAGAAAAGTGACACAAATAAATTTGTCAAGTATTATTGTTTTTTTTACATTTACCTCGATCCTCAACGATCAAAGCAGAAATTGATACCTTACCTCAATTAGTTTCATGTGTAAAATAAATCAGGGATTGTAATCGAAGAATAAAGGAATAATAGTCGTACGATATGGTACAATAAATATCAGATTTATAGAATTAATGTTTTGAATTGTAAAATACCCTTTCCTTTTGGCATTTACTTGCCCTCCAGACCCATATTTGAAGGTGGATATATATTCTACTACTACTGAATTAATGTAAACGTAATTATTTCTGTAATATAACAACTCGGTGCTTTATTTTTCTTAATTTTTTTACTTGGGCCTATTCCATCAATACCTGGTATAATTCACATTTCTGGCCAAAAATGCGCCAGCTCAGTAGGCAGCAAGTAAGTCTGCAGTGAAAGGCAAGGAAGCTTAAAAGGAGAGTCAATTAAATACATCAAGTAGTTACCTGTATATTGCAAAGTCATTGTAGGAGAACGCATTTAATAAGCGGGATAAATGGCCACTGCCTTATGCGGAACATGTTTCACATCACACATATGTGGTGAAAATGTTCTAAGTGAAAAGCATATGCTGAAAACAAATTGTGCTGCTGTGGAATACAATACTTAACGAGGTAATATACTATACTATAGTTGCCGAATTATTTCCCATTGGTATATTACCGTTTCATTCAAGCATTTTTGGCTAGCTCATGAGTGAAAATCATTGAAGCTCACACGTTGGATATTTTCGAGTTATTATCGTATCCATTGGTGCCTTTATTAGTGTCTAAATTCTTATTTCAAGCTATTTATAAGTTGCTTCTATCGGCCACGAAATAAGTACTATCAATTTTGACCGCTTCCAATGAAATTCCACTAATTCCTGCAGATTCTCGTACCTAACATCCGATCATCAATTTTATTGCATTGAAATATGCACAAAATATTGTACATATCTGTGGAAGTACTATTTACTATATAGCTAAGTGACGATATCACATTATACTCGTAATTTTCAAGTCGTCTGCTGCACCACGTGACTTGTAACAAGGCTGCTTATTGGCTCAGAAAACTGTACTGGAGATTCTCATACACTCAGAAGTCGCCCGTCAAGTCGCCAGCGAGATACGAGTCGCACCCAGTTCCGTAATCGCAGTGGCGACTTGCGAGGGGCAAGTTCGAGTGAGTGACGAGTGAGTCGCCCAAGATCCGTAATAGCCCTCCAGGTCTCCTGTGGTGGCTGTCATGCGTGGTACCACCACGTATGCATTGGTTGGAGGGATGAAGCCAGGGACCTGCTCGGCCTCTTCTACCTCTGCCCCTCGTACCAACACAGACCGGCGCCTTCTCCCGCCACCCAAACCAGTCCCCCACGCAGTGAACGCTGGGAATCTGCCTTCACCCCTCCCCAACCTGAATTTCACGGCCTGGACCACGAAGACCCTATGATACTCCTGGCAGCCATGAGGGACTCCTTTGCGAGCGACGGACTGCCCGGGAGCTTCTGGGTGGCCGCTGCTGACAAACAGCTGAGGGGTGATGCTGCCAGATGGTGGAGCACGTACCAGGCGTTTGGACTCTTGTGGGACGAGTTCCAGACGTGGATAAAAAATAAATACGACGACGCGGCTCATCTTGCCCGCATCAGCGCCAATTTTTACAGCTGTTCCCATCTCCCAGATGAGCTGGTGGAGGGGTTCATCCTAAGAAAAGTACAGCTGCACAGGCGGATACATCCCGGATCGGACGAAAGCAGTATTCTGCCTACCCTGGTGGAACAGATTTCCCCGAACCTGCGGCCTTTCCTCAGGGCACCCTTGCCAACCACGGTGGAAGAGCTCCTAGAAAGGGCTGGTGCAGTGGAGCGTGACCGCGCCGATATAACCAAAGCCCCTCGCTCCCCGCCAGCACTGCCAAAATGCCGATTCTGCCCAGGTTACCACTACCATCTGGACTGCCCATAAACCCGACGGGAACGACCAGGAAACGAGAAATCGGGCGAGGGAAAGATCCCTCCTCGTCCGCCCCCAAAGGAAAGGACACCATAGGTCAAACCTGCCATCTGGCCTCGGAGGATCTGCCTAGGATACGGATCCAAGTGTTTGGGAGGGAGATTCCAAGCCTGGTAGACAGCGGAGCTAACGTCAACCTGATCCATTGGCAGTGCATCCCACCAGAAGTGAGGACCCTGGTCAGGCAGGAGGAACGGCAGCTGAGGACAACAAAATAGGGTTCACACCTCGATGTCGTCGGAAGGATCCAGTTGGCACTCCAGCTTCAGGGCTTGATAATTAATACCGAGTTCGGAGTGACAAAGGACATCGAGGAGGAAATGATCCTAGGGCATCCATGGCTCCGCAGTAATGAGGCAGTGATGGACTACGAGGAGAAAACACTGGCACTCGGGCGGCAGCAGCGAGTCACGGTCTCCTGGGCCCGAACTTCGAAGGTCCGTCCTTCGATGGAAGAAATGGATTCGGAGGCGTTCAACCACGAATTCCCCAAGGACCTCGTACCTAGGTTCGAGACGGCCTTACACCGATACGCTGAAGTATTCGCTGACTATCCAGCACCGGGAAAAACCACCGGTAACGCATGAAATCAAGCTGAAAGAACCCTTACCGAACAGACCACTTGCGTTCAGATATTCACCAGAAAAACGGAAGATTATCCGGGAACAGGTACGAGAGATGCTCACCAATGGAGTGATCGAGCCTAGCCAGTCGAGGTACGCCTCTCCCGTGATCGTCGTGGAGAAGAAGGATAAGTCACCCAGATTCTGCGTTGACTATCGGCGGCTCAACGGAGTAACAGAAGATGTCATCCAGCCGATGGTCAACATCCACGACGCCCTACAGGACATTGGCCCGGCTACTATCTTCTCGACTTGAAGTCCGGCTACTGGCAGATCCCCATGCATCCCCAGTCACGGCCGTTGACGGCGTTCGACACACCAGATGGGTCACTCTACCAGTTCCGAGTCATGCCGTTCAGTCTGAAAAACGCCCCGAGCACGTTTCTTCGTCTGATGTCCCAAGAGGTACTCAGAGGATATATTGGGAAGTTTTGCATCGCATATCTGGACGACATCATCATATACTCAAAATCCTGGGAGGAGCATCTCGAGCACCTTGAACGAGTGCTAGAAAGATTACGTCAGCACCGTCTGACCTGCGCCACAGAGAAGTGTAGGTTTGGAAGTCAGAAGTTGGAATACCTGGGGCATGTGATAACCCCCCAGAGAGCCAGAGAGTCTGCGTCCTGCCGCCGCCTACATCGCCTTCCTGACAAAAGAGGCAGCAGGATGGGGAAGGGAAAAAAAGGCCCTTCCTGAGGAGGCGCGATCACGGGACGCGTCACACTGTTGAATCAATGGAATCGGTGTCCCGGGAATTTAATAGAAGGTGGCGATTTCCGGAGTTCTCGGGGCAATCGATGGATGCCACATCCCAATTATAACTCCCGAGGCTGATGGAGCTGATTATTTTAACTACAAGGGATGGCATTCAGTTATTCTGTTGGCCGTAATGGACTCCAATTACAGGTGAGGATACCATTTTACAAAATTGTGCATTGGTGTATTCCATTACCGTAGAAAAGATGCTGCTACAATGTTAATGTAGATTTTCTTATTTTAATATAGGGTTTCCTGGAAGGGTCATTGACTCAGGAGTTCTCAGTGCCAGTGCCTTGTGGGACAAGTTAAGAGGTGGTGCAATTCCGCCTCTGTACCATTTAATTGGTGATGGGGCATTTCCCCTGTGCCAAAGTTTAATAAAGCCCTACCAGGGAAATCTAAACCCTCAGCAAGAGCATTTTAATTACAGGTTAGTTCTTAGTAATAACTGCTTCTGAAATTCTCCTTTTGGATCACAACAAAAATTACTTCACTCTAGGAGTAGTTTGAATACAGAGCTCTTGATGAAGAGTATTCTGAGCTTCTCCATTTACTTGCAGATTATCACGGGCGAGGATGGTTGTGGAAGGTGCATTCGGGAGGCTGAAAGGACGATGGAGGGTTTTATTGAAGCGATTGGACACTGATCTACACAGAAGTGTTGAAATCATTTCAGCATGTTGTATCCTGCATACAATTAGTGAACAATACAGGGAGATGTTTCAACAAGATTGGCTTGGTGAGGTAAAACAGTTTGAGTTAGCCTGTCCTCATCCTAGAGATGAGAAGAGTTTAATATTTTATTGCATTATTAAAGCACATTTCTATTTGAAACATCCGTTGATGTATTTGTTATGAACATATTTTACAAAGGATTTAAGGTTTTCCCAGAAAATTACACATTTGAAGGTTTCTCAGGTAAAACTATTGATCAATTTCAATAATCACACCCGGTGTCAAACCCGAGAAACCTTCACGTATAACGTATGTTACATTTCTTATAATAAATATTACTATTATGGCATTGTATGAGGCATTTCCAATCCACTGAAAAACGAGGTACTTTTCATGTAACTGCTGCTCAATGTGGTTAACTTGTTGCAAGTAAATAAAAAGAACTGTTAATGATATTTATTGACTACATTTTGTCGTGGCCCGGTTAGGGTCGACTAGTTTTAGGGGTCGTAACTTAGATTTTTCAGGGGTCAAAACCTTAGGAATCAGTCAAAAAGAACTCACTCTTTTATTCCTTAAGTAAAATCCATTTATTGTCATTTAGTACATGTTAGGTTATGCTTACTCCATGCCGTACATCTTGTAGTGAAGTTGGTCGAAAACGGACGAAGGGAAGGATGGCCCTCTAGCAGCGTCTCTGGTGTACGGGTGTGATCGTTGGTCGAGGAGTCGATTGGCGACACACGGCAGAAAGATCGAAGCGTTCAGCAGCAAGACCGGAGAGAACAGAGCACACTTCCGTCCGAAAAGGGTTTTTATATTCTAACCCCCTTAATCCCCTCCCTTGTTCTAGAAGCTTCTTAGGGCGTTGTCTATTGCAAAGCCTAACCTTATTTGGGCAAGAAAGAGAACCTCTGGAAAGTTCCCATGCTGCTTACGTAGTTAGATGTTGACGAGAATTATATTATCGAGTGTCAAGAAGTATGAGAGGCCGGACGGAACCTGCGGTTTTGTATGCCTTAAGAAACAGTGAGAATGTCGACCACCCGTAGAGGGATGTTCCGTGTGAAAAAGTACTGAATCATGACAGCTAATTATATTAGAAATTGTACATCCTAAGCTTGTCGGTTCGGCTGCGCGTGGCCATGGATCCAATGCCAAAATAGGCAATGGGCCAATTCAAATCGTGACCAAGAGTAGAGGGACCTGCCCTGGTCCGAGGCTCCTTAGAAAAATAAACAGGGCCTCCTTGAAACGCAGGGGAAGGAAAAACGGGTCACGACAATATTTTGATATCATTTGACCCTTTACCTCTCAGAACTAATTTCTCAGGTTGAACAGTACTACTGTGCTTTCCGCTTTTCGGCTTTTGCACGGTTCACTAAGCTGTTTTGTTTAATTTATACAATTTTCAAGAAGGCAGTACTTATATGTGATGATATGTATGTTTAGCCTAGGAACTGAAGAGCGAGTTTTTGAAAGGGGAGGTTAATTCATTTTTTCTTCGTTAATGCAAACTGGCCATGAAGAAAATCCAGGGCTTGAAACATATATTCTAAGATTTGCTTATAAGCCCAAGATTCAAACTGCTTACTATGAATTTGATAGTGTTAATTATAACGGAGATTTGTTTATAATAACACAGGGTTTTTTCTCCATGCTCGGGTAGCTGACGCGAATTCATTTTATTATCGTCACAGAAAGTAACCAATCAGTATAAAGTAGCATTAAGTAGCAAGGCAATGAAAATTAGAATACAATTAGCATGCCCTTTATCAATGTCATAAGGATTATCATTAAGAATTAACGCATTCAAAGATCGCTTATAGTAATAAATAACCACGAAATTCGGCCATATTGAATATCAAGCCACTGCCGACCGTTCCGAAATTCATGCTACTGCAGCAGCTGCTGTACAGTTTCGCGTTCCGTTTCACGGCAGCACAGGCAGTACTGGCAGTGAATTTCGGAACGCGCCCTCTGTGTGAACTCGTGAGTGACGTGCAATTTGGCCATTCAAATAAAAAACTTATTTAATTAAACTTTTTTAAATCTGAAATTTATTTAAACTACTATATTGAAGCGAAAATTATCTCATATACCACTCACATTATTTTTGCGATTATTTTTTTAAACCTTCTGTGGATTTCTCTGCAATAAATTTGTGTCTACATTCCCTTTTTAGAAATTTTTTGTTTTATGTTACTAGTTTATTCATTGAGTATCAATAAAATCAATGATTTAACTAGAAGTTTGATGTAATTGGTGTCCAGATCAATATATATTTAAAATTTATATTAATTGCTTTCATATTTCGAGTGCACCGGTTCAGCGATTAAGTACGAAAAGGAAACGGCTTTTTATGGTGCTAAATTTATTTTGGGGGAAACGAGACGAGAGTCTCGTCCGAGACTCGAGACCGAGACGAGACTGGAGTTCACGAGATGAGACTCGAGCGGATACCCGAGTTCAGAAAACGAGACTGGCTCAAGTTTCGTCTCGTCTCGCGGCAACACTACTCTCCCTAGCGTGTTCGAATTTGTAGCTTCTCTATTTCCCTTTTAATAACATGAAGAAGATTGTTTTCTATCACTGCTTTTTTCCAGCAAAATTCATCGTCAGTTAGTCTTAGAACAATGGAATTACTATATTATTAAAAGAGGTTACGGTGGTCTCCCACGGGTTATATAGGCAACCCGGCGTATTATGCGTCGTTTTTAGGGCCATCTTCCGGAATAATTAAGCGATAATGGATCGTAGTTCTACCATCAATCAACAGATGGCGGCCCGTTCGCGGCTACGGTCTTATAGGAGTCCTACGGTACCTCATGCAGGAGATCTTCAGGAGTATCGTGTCACTTCCTTTATGATTCTTATACGATTGCACAAGACGTCGTTAAGACCTCGTCGTGAGGTCTTTGAGACCGTTTTTAAGACAAATACAAATTGGTATGAGCTCTTTAAGACTTCACACAGGACTCATATGTGTTGGCTGGGAAATTATTTACTTATAACGAATAATTTTTGACTCTTTAACTTCGATCTCGATGCTCATAAGTGAAAAATACTTCAATATCGCTGATAAGTTCTATTGTAACATATTTATTTTATGATGCTTATATCGATACTTATAATGAAGCAAAATTTTGACCACAATTTTAGTCTTGGATTTCAATATCCTACCGTCACCGTGATCATCGTCTTCCCGAGCGAGCGCTTACTGACCCGGTCAACGTCGACGTGATCACCGTTTCCCTGCACTGAAGCGAGCAGCTCCACGGATTTCTCAGTTGTAAGGGAACACCCAGCCGTGGATGGCAGCAGATATCTACTTTCCTTCCACATACGCTCTCGTTAATTGGATGAGTATAAGTTTTATTACAAATCTAATTTACCAGTCCCAGACAGACAGTTTTATTACAAATCTAATTTACTAGTCCCAGCAATCATGTCAGAGCTTTTGGAAAACAGTTTACCGAGGGTAAGCTTATATTAAGCTTCATTGACAATACTAAAAAGCTAGGTGAAAGGAAATTAAGTTTGTCTGTTTGGCAAGCGAGGCTCAAGTTGCTTAATAATTACTGGGCAAGTTTTTCTAAACGCCATATAGAACTCTCAACTTATTGTAAGGAATTTTCAACCCATATTTACTTTACTGATGGCTGGTACTTAGATGTAGAGCAAGCATTTATTCTCGCCGAGGCAGAAGTTCAGGACGAGATACAGAATAGAAGTGTAGATCTCACTCGAGGCCCTCCTGCCACCAATTTTCCAGATAGAGCAATCTCACATCCTCAATTCGTTCATTCATCTACTCCTAAACTAACTGTCCCTAATTTAATGGAAGACAACAAGATTGGGAGTCATTTAATGAGATATTTTGTTCGCTTATTAGGAACAATCCCGCATCATCGGAAGTAGTAAAACTTCAGCATTTGATTAATAGTTTGGAGGGTACTGCCGCCAAGCGTTTAAGGGGAATGAAGATTATAGGAAGCAATTTGGAAGTGGCGTTGGAAAAGCTATGCCGTCGTTATGATAACCCGCGAGTGCACCTTGCAACTCATTTAGAAGCTTTAATTTCTATTAAACCGGCTAAGAGGAAATGCGTATCGGACATAAACCGTTACGCATTTCCTATTAGCTGGATGTTTCCTCTTGGATGAAGCAATCCAAGGCTTACGTGACTTAAATTGCCCTATGGAGAGTTCGGATCTTTGGTTTGTCCACCTCGTAGGTCGGAAATTGGATCCAGAGACTCGGGAAGGCTGGGAGATATCTCACGAAACATCTAATGAGTTTCCATCATTCAAGCAGTTAGTAGAGTTTCTAGAAAGTCGTGCTCGTTCTTTGGATGCTAGCCGACCGCAGATTAACTCAGAAGCAACTGTTCGTATCCTTCGCCATTATCAGAAGCAAGGAGTAGTTGACGCTAATATGTCACGCTACGCCAGCAAGAAGGCTGTAATACCTTGTTCGCTTTGCAGTGAATGTCATTTTCTGAGTCATTGTCCAAAGTTCAACAACATGGATTATCATCAACGTATGGCATTTTCCCAGAAAACAAGGCTTTGCCTAAATTGCCTGAGGGGAGGGCACTTTCTCTCAAGCTGCCCATCTTCAGCATCCTGTTTAGTTTGTGGCGCAAAACATCACACCAAGCTACATGGAGGTCAACATACTATTCAGGATCCAGTCTCGACTCCTGACACTCTTTATCACTCGTCTTCTAATTGTTTGAGTGACACCGGCGCTGAATCAAATAAGTCAGCACCATCAGTTTCAGCTCTCACCTCCTCAGTGGGGAGGACAATCTTATTGGCTACGGCAAGGATGCACTTGATAGCACCTTCAGGGAGAACAATGACCGTTCGAGCCTTATTGGACCCTACTTCGGAAACTTCTTTCGTTAACGAAAGCCTAGCTCAAGTTCTCAACGTTCCCCGTTCCCAAACCACTGTCTCTGTTAAGGGTGTTGGTGCGGGCTTTACTGTTGTGGTCAAAGGACAAGTAACAATTAAATTGCGTTCTGTCACTGATAAAGAATACTCACTCCAGTTTTCTGCTCTTGTGTTAGGAAAACTCACGGACTTCCTTCCTTAACACGCTATAATAAATCAAGAGTGGGGTCATATTCGAAATTTGCCACTTGCTGATCCTAGCTATTGATCAACCGCTCCAATAGATATTATCCTCAGTGCCGATGTGTACGCAGTAGTCTTAAGAAATGGCCTTCAAATTGGGCCACCCAACTGCCTAATAGCTCAAAATACCGCCCTAGGTTGGGTTCTTACAGGACAAACTAATCTTCATCCTGGAGATTCCTCCAATGCCTTCTGTGCTGTAAGCATGCATACCATGGTTGAACCATCTCTTACTGATGCTATTTGTCGATTTTTGGAGTTAGAGGAGGTACCCTTCATATCACATCCTTCTCCTCCAGAAACATTCTGTGAACAGAACTTTAATAAAATACGTACTCGCCACACCAATGGTCGTTATCAAGTAAGGCTGCCTCTTTCTCGTACAGCATACTTCACAGATACACGTAGCATTGCTGTCTCTTCCCTGCTGCGTAATGAGCGGAAGTTTCTCACAAACCCTCTATTTGCCCATGAATACAAGAGTTTTATGGAAGAGTACGAAACCCTTGGGCACATGGAACCGGTTCCAGGAAATGAATTATTTAAGCGACCTGTTTACTATATGCCTCACCATGGAGTCTTCAAAACTCATGAGTAAAGTAAGATCCGTGTAGTCTTTAACGCCTCCCAACGGTGTAGTAATGGACTATCGCTGAACGACTGTCTTCGCCCAGGCCCAACACTTCAAGCAGAATTACCAACCATAATAACTCGTTGGCGCTTCCTTCGGATAGTCTTTACCGCAGATATCGTGAAGATGTTTCGGCAAATATGGATACATCCGGATGACATGGATTGGCAGCGTATTGTTTGGCGACCTTCAAGCGATCAACCCATTCAAGACTTTCGCTTAAAGACGGTCACCTACGGCACTGCTTATTACTTAGCTATTTGCACCCTACTCCAGATAGCTGAAGATGAAGAACATCGGTTTCCACGGGAACCCACGGCACTTCGTTCACAAACTTACGTTGATGAAATATTTTCCAGTGCCGATAGCTGTACCGACGCTATCGAAATAAGGAATGAAATGATAAATATGTCACAAACAGCTGGACTATCTCTGGACAAATGGGCTGCAAACCAAGTAGAGTTACTAGAAGGACTATCGACATTGGAAGGAGAACAAAGATCCATAACTCTCAAAGATTCTATCTCAACCCTTGGTCTGAAATGGATGCCCAGGCGTGACAATTTCTTCTTTCGAGTGGATCTTCCGAAGTCTCCCCCTCTCGCGACGAAACACTCGATTCTTTCGGAGACTGCACGACTTTTCGATCCACTAGGCTGGCTTGCACCGTTTATTGTTCAGTTTAAAATTTTGATTCATGATATGTGGATCAAAGGAATAGACTGGGATAATCCCCTCAAGGGACCCATCCTGAACCAATGGACTAACATCCGACAACACCTACCACTGTTATCGGAAATACGTATACCACGTTGGTTTCACACAACCCAAGGCTCAAGATAGGAGCTCCATGGGTTTTCCGATGCTTCGGAGAGGACTTATTCTGCTGCTGTCTACATTGTAAACTTACACAATGAAGGATGTCATTTCTCAGCATTAATGTCAAGCCATTTACATCGACAATATTGGATTGTTGGTGCGAAACAACTCGCGTGTAAGGTAGCTCGTCAGTGCGTTCGTTGCGCCAGATTTGCATCAAGGCCCTTTCTTCAGGAGATGGCTCCACTTCCGTCCTTTAGGGTGAATCCTGTTCGACCTTTCCGCTACACTGGCGTAGATTATATGGGTCCGATACCCGTTCGCATGTCGAGAGGTCGCGGAAGTAGGTCCCACAAGGGGTATGTTTCAATATTTATTTGCATGGTAATAAAGGCAGCACACATTGAAGTAGTATCGGATTACATGACTGCTTCCTTCTTAGCGGCATACCGACGTTTTTCGGCACGACGGAGTCTCTGTGAAGTAATCTATAGTGATAATGGGACTACCTTTCAAGGCGCGGCTGCTGAGTTGCGCCGCTTATTCGACTCTACGTCATCATTGAGTACCGAGGTCGCTGCTGAGGTCACTAAAGATGGGACTAAATGGTCGTTCATCCCCCCACGGGCTCCGTACTTTGGAGGCTTGTGGAAGGCCAGTGTTAAAAGCTTCAAACACCATTTTAGGCGTGTTATTGGGGAAGCTACCCTCACTTTTGAAGAACTTTCAACCCTGAGCGCCCAGATTGAATCATGTCTAAACTCAAGACCTCTCTGTCCTCTGAGTACTAATGCTAACGACCTGGTTGCTCTAACACCAGGCCACGTTTTAATTGATTCTTCCTTAATTGCACCCCCTGAACCTTCCCTGCAACTAGACTTGTCAAAGCCCTATCATTCCCGTTGGAAATTGATTTCATTAATGCGGAATCATTTTTGGAACAGATGGACCAAGGAGGTTTTGCATCACTTGCAACAGCGACAAAAGTGGTTGAAGGCAACCCACTCCCCTAAGGTCGGGGACCTTGTACTTATGAAGGATGAGCTGCTTCCTGCAACTAAGTGGCCACTGGGCAGGATCACGCAGCTCCATAAGGGCAATGATGTCCTGTCTAGAGTTTCCACAGTCAAGACTGCAGCCTCTGAGTTCCGCAGACCACTGGTGAAGCTGATCCCGCTGCCAATGGACGAGGAAGTTACCTCAGCCGTTGCAACCTTGCTGGACCATCTGGATTCCGGGGGTTCCGTCATGGCGGGCGGCTAGACCAACTAAGCGTCATGCATACTATGAATTTACCACTGTTGTTCTTGTCTTATGTTTTGTTGTGTCACATTCTTATCAAAGGGAAACTATATTTTGTTCTATATTTTTGTGTATCTTACCAGAGAAGAGAGAACTTTTCGTTGCAATATCAAGCAACGAGGGGGGCGGCATGTTCAGCTATTCAAGTCATATCCCCCGCCTCCGACATTCGCGTGTGTTTTGTTTTCGTTTTCAGCTAACACCGCATCAGGCGATCGTCCGAGTGGGACGAGAACTCATTGTGTGTTTGGCTGTCTTTCTGAGAGTGTTGTCTGTGTCTGCCTGTGAGTCGGTGTGACGGGTGCCGGTGACTTGATACCTCGGGACGGGCGAGCCGAGGCAGAGTGGCTTTATGTATAGTTTGTGTCATTTGGTGTGCATTTATTTGAAAATAAATGTATAAAAGTTACGGGTCGCAACTTTTCTTTCGTGGTGCTCAGATATAACCAATCGACATCTGGATCGCGCGAGTATCGTCACCAATTACTGTGAATAAACAAGATTTTTCCAATTCCCGCACGTTAGCTTCAGCGTCGTAGCCAGGGGCTGGCCAGGCGGGCGGCTGCCAGGTGCGCAACCTTCAGGGGGCGCACTTTGCAGACCCACAGTCTGCAATGCCAGCTGGGGCACAGGTACACAAAATTAAAACATGTTGCTAACTCACATAAAATCCTTGTTTGGCAAAGTGCAAATTTTTTTTAATTATTTTTCCGGGTCGATTGAACGTTGGCAAGCTTTGTGAAATTTAAAATTTGCTTTGAAGGATCATTCTTATACGAGATATGGTCATCAAAATATAATTCAATTCACGCATTGCATACTCAATAGCCGCAAATAATGAAAACATTACATAAAATGCAGTAGGAACTGATGAAAGGAGGACATAAACAGCCGATTCTGTATCTTCAGCTAAAATCAATTTAAAAATGATTAACTTCGAAATTATTTGTTTATTGGTCTTATGGGATCATGTTCTTATAAGTATTAACAACTTTAATTGAATTTTACAGGAAAAATATGTTTCCATTGAGGTTATTGCATCAAAACACTTTCGGGGCTTTGTGACTGTTTTGAATCAAATAAAGCTATGTATTGCTTCAGGAAAAATCTCGCAAGCGAACTATCGATAGAATCGGAATTTTCTATAAATACGTTACTAACTTGCGAAAATGTTGAAAGGAGAAAATTGCTGAATGTACCAATAAACAAATAGAAATAATATAATGTATACCGGATATTTATTACGCAAAGCTCGGAGAAGTGTTTGCTGGCTGAACTAAAGTCTCTCCGAATCGTTTGCAAGCTTCCCATTTTTGCCAAAAAAAATTAGGTCAAAGGATAAACCACAGGCTATACATACCGGGAAGATGCTCCTTCAAATTCGTTGGCAATTAGTAACGACACAACGGCAAAGGCATAAATAAAATGCATTGGGCACGATGAGATTGTAGGTACGTGCAAATTGATTATGAAGTATGTTCCTAGCCTGCAGAGGAACGCAGGAATGCAATGGGCACGGATGCAAGGGGGGGCAATATCCAGGGGGGGGGACAAGGAGGGGCAACTTCCGCCCCTTGGCCAACGTGGAAACTTTTGTAAATAAAATAGCAACGAATATAATCAAATAATTTCTGAAAAATTGATTAATAGGTTGGCTGTTGGTATTTCAACATTTTGAAAGAAACTAATTATTAATTTAAATGTTGATATAACCGCCACTGGTGTTACTGGCCGACAAAAGCATAGAAGCAACCCTCCAGCCGGAAATCCACCAGAATTTTAGCGAAGGTCGTTGATAATTCCTCACTCGGATATAATATTTAGAAGTCAGATTTTCTTCAGATAAATCACATTCATTTTCGTTGACGCACATTTTCATCCAAACAGCACGAGAGATGTTTCTTTGGGGAATTGGAATGAAGTCATTTCATCTTACACAAATGTTTACAATTTGGAAGGCATCGAAGGAGACAGGAAATTGTGGTTTAAAATGTGGAATGAGGTAGAGGAAGGGACAGACATAATTGAAGTCTTAAAAAAAAAGAGCGAATTGCTGTTCTCCACCATTATTAGAAAGGCGATGTACTGATATTATGCTCTCACTGCCTTTGCACTAAAAGCACTATCGAGCGCTCATTCAACTCCTTTCTTTTGTTTAATAATCGCCTTTTGTCATAGTTATCATTTTATCATAGCATTATTTTGGGTGGATGTTGGAAGAAGCATGAGGAACGACAAAGTTGAACGACATTCTTTGAAAACTGACGAATTAATGCATCTTCCAGGAAATATTCAACCGGATATCTCAAAGGCCGTTTTACACGGTGTGATTTTATGTTCAAACGAATGTTTGAAACGAAATCGTGTGTGTGTGTGTGTAGTCTGGACGAAATTAGAAATAAGGCTCTATTCGTAATTCGGATTTTACGAATTTTAAAACGGAAGTTATGTCATTCATACAATAGCACAAGCGTTCGCACAATTTGCAGTTTTACACAGTATAATTTCCTGATAGGTTCACGCAATTATAGATTGTGCATACAAATTAAATTTACCGTGTAAAACGGTCTTTATGTGTATCTCCATGGTGATGGTTTCTCAACAGAATTTACATTTCCTCGGCGATGTCAACCGCATTCCTTCAACTTCTTTTACAACTAGCGCATCCATTTTTTTATCTCTAAAGATCACTTTAGCATCTTAAGTGAGCTCCGGCGAGCACTTTAGGATAAAGTGACACTTAAGCGTTATTTCGTCTAAAGTAAGATCTGTGAAACACATAAAGAACACTTTAGCCCATCTAAATTATACTTAAGCCTAAAGTTCCAATTATGAATCGGACCCTTAGTGTAATTGTAAACTGCTACACCGCAAATACATTCTGTGAGGAGGATTTCGGGGTCTGCTCATTCGGCCCTTAACCCTGAACTCCACATCCCTCTTCGCTGGTTCTCGGCAACGTGAAGCTATTCCAGCAAAGGCCACCATTGTCTGTCAGTCAGCACTCCAATTTTTTTTCCAATCTAGCACCATTCAATCAGATCCGTAAAATGGGGCATGGTGAATACCTAAATATTTGTGGAATTAGTGCACATACAAAAATATATATTCCATAAAAATAATATTTGTACCTTAATAATACACAGAGCAGAAAAGCTTAATAGTTTACTCTTTTACAACTATAACAAACAAATCATAAACGTAGTCACATAACAAATTACACCAAAATAAGTAACAGGTAAAATAAAAAGCAGTCTGGTGAGACTTAAAACATTTGTCAAAAAACGTTCTCATTCAAGCTTCTTGGGACGTAATAAATGAAATACAAATAATACATAATTATAAAACAATAATAAGAGGGATATGAAATTAAAAAGAGGACAACCGATTTCATGGTTTGATTAATTAAGGCTGAAGGCACAATTATGATTGACTGAAAATAACCAATAACAATGTGATTATTATATACAATGATCTCTATATGACAGAAATGATTCGGTAAAACATGAAAAGTTGGAACCTGTTGTCCAAATTCCTAAATTCTATCACAGTTTAGTTAAAATTCCAGTGTCTGAAGATCAAAATACCACAGAAATTATCAAATTAAAGTCAATTCCGTTAAAATAAATAAATTCACAAATAATTACAAAGAAATACTGAATGGCAACACCAAGAATAAAACATGTTCATGAAACTTAACCATCGTTTAACTTCTCTCCTCGCCTAAGAGAAACTGCTCTCTTAAAAACTTTTCCAGCACAAAACAAAATGCTAGCAACGTGGCCTCCTCATCGACGGCAAGCAAAAACAAGCCAAGTCACGAAAAAAACAGCAACAGCAACAACAACACGCTCATAAAGAGCAAAGGAAACAGAGAACGCCTAAAATGATTCGGCAGTAAAATAAATTGTCTCAGCACAGGGTCTATAATAAGTACAAAAAATAGAAAATAAGATAATCCACAGTAAGTAAAGAGGACTTGAACAACTAATATATTACATCTGAAAATGTATAAAAAAATATCCGCCAATTTTATGGCACCTACGCTTGGGACTAATTGACTGCAGACATTTGGTAAAACAGTTTTTCCAGTGGCATCTTTGGATGTTCAGAAATCCTCAAATAATTTCTGTTCCTTTTCACCTGCCGATGGAATAGATTGCCAGTCTCCTTCTGGATAGTCGTCAAAGTTCCTCGTGTCGCCCTCGTACGTCACGCGGGGCACGATGGGAGGCTGGAAAGAGAGAGGAACGACGCGACGGTCAATAGAGAGAAACACACACAAGACCCTAATGAATACCATTTACCAAATCCCAATTTTATTTATCCTCATTTCAGAGCAACCAATGAAGCAATCAGTAAAGAAGGAGAGTGAGTTAAGAGTAATGTCAGCTCAAATACAGCCAGCTTGCACATATACAATCTGGAACTTAGGGAAGATGATACCTAAGAAATCGTTTATGTTTTTTTTCCTCGACCTTTTTAAAAAAAAATAATAATCATTGATATCTGTTTAATCTATTTTTATCAGTTACCTGCATTGCTGTTGCTCGTTCATTCATTTACCACTGTCAAGTTCAGTCTTCGTGGTGCGCGGGTCGCTAGCTCTGTCCTTCCCTCGCTCACAATGCCTAACTGTTCAATTTGTGAATCTGTGCAAGTTTTCACTGTCGGCATGTCCCCAAGTGATTTCAGTGGCATGCTGCAAGGGGTTATTTGCAACGGTATAATAGATTCGAGAGGAGTAAACATCAAAAAAGGAATCAATTTCAAATTTGCAGTGCACAGTTGGTAATTATGTCCAATCCCTTGACAATTTAAGTTCCTCCTTGTCCAAGTTAACTGATACCTTCTCCCACTTGACGAGTGACAATGAGAACCTGAGGAAGAAACTCGCAGACGTGGAATTTCTTCGTCTTAGTCGTGCGAAACAGGATCGGCTACGTAACACAATTGAGATCCGTGGTATTCCATTTTCGGAAAGTAAAAATGTTGAGCAACTCGTGAAGTTAAGTGGGGGCCGCATTAGGTGTTAAAGTTGACCTCTGCGACATTGATTATTCTTACCGCACGCGACCTAAACGCACATCTGACTCCTCTGAGGTCCTGAAAACATCTCCTACAATAGCTCGTTCCTTAAGCTCCCGCTCGGCTGCGGAACTTATTCAAGCGAAGAGGAAGAAGACTAGCCTCACTCTTGGTGACTTAAACGTAGACCTGGGTCCAAGCAACCTCGACATCTATGTTAATGAATCACTATCCCCACAAAATAGAAAGTTATACACTGCTGCCAGGGGTCTAAAAAATTGGAAAAATTCGATATCTGTGGGTAGGAGACGGTCGTGTATTTTCCCGTGTTGAAGATGGTAGTGAGCGGCTCCTCATCGCCTAGGAAGTAGATTTGAACAATCTGTATTAACATGAGGCTCCCCCGCTACCTCATAGAGTTAAAGTGTCTCAAAGTGAAATTAATATCTGCCTTGTAAACTGCCAGTCTCTAATGTGCCATATTGATGAATTTAGAATACATTTTTATTCAAATCCCGCTGATATTATCTGCTAGACTGAAACTTGGCTGAAACCAAGTATTCCCGATGCGATGATTAAGCTGCACGATTACCATATACATCGAAATAATAGAATTGTTAAAGTTGGCAGTGGTGTTGGAGTTTTCGTCCATAATCGACTGCATTGAACAGTCCAGGCATTCTCGCCACACACATATATGTATATACATATATGAGACGAGACCAGAATTCATTGTTATGGAAATAGCGGGGATAAATCACCCAAAACCTTTATTCCTAATTGTTTATCGACCACCAAAGGTTGGTCATATATCGGATATTGAAAATGTATTTCTTAAATTTAGTCCCATTTATAAAAAATATTGTGATTGTTGGAGACTTTAACGCTGACATGGTTTGTGACAATTATTACAGTTCATATCTATACGACTTTATACATTCCAATGGTCTTTATCTGCATCCCCTAAATACTACCCATCATACTGAAAAAAGCCATACGCTTCTTGATCTCTGCATTGTAGACTCATCAGAAAAAGTTTTCTCTTTTGATCAGTCGCCTATTTCTTTCCTCTCGGCCCACGATAAGATTTCCATAACATTCAACATATCAAAGGCATGTCCGCATCCAATCGTCTTTAGAAGTGAAAGGCATTTTGATGTCGATAGTTTTCTGAGAGAAATGCTTGAAACTGACTGGAAAATAATGCTTGACTCTCAAACGTTGACGCTAACAAGGAGACATCTCGTGACTTATGTTCGGGATCCAAACGAGGCAATTATTTTCTGAAACTATAGAGAGAAGGCGGGAAAAGTGTCACGGCTTTCTTCTACATAGGCCCGGGTTCGAGAGAAAAACGCTATTAAAGAATCTTCCTAAGAATAAATCCGTTATAGTTAACGTGTCAATCAACAAATATCGTAGCCCAGTGGGTTGAGGCGCTGAGCCGGTGGCTGTATTGTATTGTGGCTGGCGTTCTATCCCAGGATACTGCATTTATTTTTCTTTCGAATATTTTACGGCATTACTGTACATTTCCCACTCCCATAAATTTACGGCAGTAGCAACAATTTTTTTAAATTTTCAGCCTATTTGCTGGATTTTCAATCAACCTTCTTGGGAGATTTTCGAAGCTAATATCGGGATTCTTGTTCAGCCGAAAAGAGGTTTCACATGCTGAAAGACCTAATATGTTTATATTTTGAAAATACAAAGATACTTCCGTGAATAGGATGGGCTGTGATTGGTCGTGGGTCTTTCTCAAGGCCGGAAACAATGAACGGATTATTACTTTTTAATTAGCAACGATGTCCTCAATTAAAATTTCCCAGGAGCCGCGTTCGAGTAATGACTTCTGTAACTCTAGTTATTGTTCAAAAGTGAACATGATATAGGTAAAAAAGAGATGGCAACTCTTTCCGAGGTTATGTTAAACAATTTTGGTATGACCTTTTTGCGGAGCAACATATTATATTGAAGCGAAGTCTGTATCGTGGAGGAGAGGAAGATATTCCAGCACAAAAAAATATCACGTAATGATAACACTATTTCTTTTTCCACCTCATGTTTATTTCAATTGAATGAATTTAACTTTTTATTCATGGCGTGGAATCGCATACTTTCGGATGACAAATCTCATTACTCCTTTTGACCTGCCTTGTTCGTTATGCTCCTAAACGAACAATTCAACCAAGGTGACCAATAGCTCCATGGATCACTTCAGAATAAAAGGAACAACTTAAAGAGAGAGATAGACTTAGAAGAGCATTCATTCGAACGAAGAGTGACCATATGTACCATGCATTTTAGAAGCAACGTAATCTTGTTAAACGCTTGGTGACGAAGGCAAAACAGCAATACTACATGACAACTCTCTCAACACTTACGAATTCTACCGACCTCTGAAGAGAGCTAAAAAACCTTGGATTAATCCGACAGACTGATCTAAGCCTTGATTATGTTTTTTCACTCGATGAATTGAACTGGCACTTAGCATCGAGTGGTTATTCCTCAACTAATGAAATGGATGACCCTACTACTCTCAACATCCAATTCCTAGATATTCTGGTGCCCTTTCATGATAATATTTTTTACTTTAATTAGATTACACCCGATGTTTTGCAAAATGTTTTACGTAATGCCAAATAAAATTCTGTCGGAATCGATGACATATCGGTCAAATACTTAGAAGCCTCATCTTCAGCCGTGATTCCTGCTCTACTTGACATTTTTAATTCGTCGCTGATATCTAGCTCGTATCCTTCAATTAGGAAGTCATCCCTGATACGGCCCATCAAGAAAAATAAAGCCCCATCTTCACCCAGTGTTTACCGGCCAATATCCATTCTCTGTGTAGCCTCAAAGTGCCTTGAAAAGATAGTCATTCAACAGACCGTTGATTATCTTACAGCTCATCAATTGTTCGATCCATTTGTAAGGTTTTTATGCTGGCGCTCGGGTACACCCACTGTTTCTTTTCTTTTCTTGTGTTGTTTCCTAAGACAGCCGCGGAGGCCGCTGTTATTAGATAAGAGGGGAGGTAGCTACCCCCTCCAGCCCCTCACGTGCGAAGGTGGGAGAGTGACGGGTGGGAGGTCAGGTGGTCGCTAGCCGCGTGCTGGAGCGGTTTTTCTCGAGTTACTCTTGGCGTCCGGTTAGGTCGGTTGGGACTTCGTCGTTTGGGTTTTTGGCATTTAGGATCGGCGATAGCCTGAGTATTTTTCCGTTCTTTTCCCTTTCCTCAATTCTCCCTTTCATCACCCTGTCCTGTTTCCTAACCTCCCCTGATTCTCGGTGATGAACAGGTGCTCGAGCCAACGAGTAGTTGCCCGACGCCACCTACTCTGAGAGAATCACATAACTAAAGTTATATTATTCCTACCCTATCCCACTTCCGGAATCTAAGTTACCCACACTGGCGCCCAGTATATCGTCGACCGCTCATATGCACTCCCGGGAAGAACGTTACACATTTCAGACGGGTTTTCGCAAAAATTACTCGACGCAGACGGCCTTGATTAAGGTCACTGACGATATAAGGTATGCTATCGACAAAAAGATGGTGACTATCTTGGTACTGTTTGATTTTAGTAAAGACTTCGACCAAGTAAATCACACCTTGCTGTTACAAAAATTGAGAAAACTTAATTTTTCATGTTCCTCTCTAAATTGGTTCTATTCCTACCTGAATGGGCGTCGTCAATCGGTAAAAGACTCGAAAGGAAATCAATCTGATTGAGTAACTATATCATGTGGAGTACCACAAGGAACTGTACTAGGACCACTGTTGTTCTTGTTGTATGTGCGTGACCTTCCAAATTGTATTACTCATTGTAAATACATGATCAATGCTGATGATCTGCAGATTTATTGCCATTGTTACCCCAACGATCTCGGCGATAATATCAAAAAGGTAAATGACGATGTGTTTGCCATTGCATCTTGTGCCCAACTTAATTTCTTCCAGTTAAATTCCACAAAAACTAAATCTATGGTCATTGGTAACACTAAGGTCCTATCTAAACTAAATTTCACTATAATGCCTACAATAATGGTTCAGAATATGAGCATACTCTTCAGTAACAATGTGAAAAACTTAGGTGTCATATTAACTACAAACCTTTCCTGGAAAGAACATATATCAAGTATATCCAATAATGCGAATTCAACGTTGCATCAATTAAAAATTCATAAAAATCTACTGCCCCTTCAACTAAAAAAGAAACTTGTGTGTTCTCTGATTTTTCCTCACTTAGACTACTGCAGCTTAGTGTATCATGCTATCACTGAGGAATTGAACATTAAGCTACAGCGCCTAATTAACTCCTGTGTGAGATACAGCTTTAACCTACGGAGATATGAACACATCACCCCGTATCTCCAAAAGCTCTCCTGGCTCGACATCAAATCAAGGAGAAAATTTAATATGAAAATTAATTTATTTTCATGTTCAACCTCGTTATACATGGGAGTCCTGATTATATTCTTAAGCTCTTTCCTCCAAGCTCCAAGTCTCCAAATGTGGTTACTAGACTTGACCCAAGTTTCTTGTATACCGCTCAGTTTAGGACTACCACATTTCAGAGGTCGTTCACCGTGGCAGCTTCCAAACTCTGGAATGGATTGCCAAACCATGAAAAGGGCAGCGGGTCAATGAAAGTATTCAGAAAGAGGCTTTGGACCCTTTTAAGCAGTGATAATAATTTCAGCTACAGTTGAGTAATGTACAACTATTTACTGCCTAAGTAATTATTGTATAAGTATTTTAATATATTTAAATGGATCACTGAAAGTGTTCAGAAAGAGGCTTGGAGCCTTATAGGCAGCAGTAATAATTCGTAGATACAGTTGTATACTGTATAACTATATATTGCTTAAGTAATTGTTGTATAAGTATTGTAATATATTGTAGTGGGTTAATGAAAGTGTTCAGAAAGAGGCTTCGGGGACTTATAGGCAGTGATAATAATTTGTAGCTACATTTGTATATATTGTATTTCTATATATTGCTTAATTAATTATTGTGTAATATTTAATATATTGCAACCATTGCATAAGTATATTATAAGTAACTGTTGTATTCTATGCATTGCAAATTGCATAGTTGTATACAGTATATTGCAAAATTGTTATATTTATTAATACCACCCTGAACTAATATGCTTGCTTACAATCCTTTTAAGTAATATATATATACATATATATATTCCCCACCAAACCCTGTGTTCGTCCTTTTATGTGTTCCTATCCATTTCCATTTTCCTATGAATGTATGTATATATATATATATATATATACGAGTTCGTGGAAAATCACACACGCGAAAATTTAAATAAACATTGCCACAGGTGGGGCGGAATTAAATATAGAAACACAAAAAGAAGAACACTCACAATATACGTTCTGATATTTCTGCAGCCGAGAAGCTGCCTTTCTCACAGAAGGAAGGATACAGAATCCTGTTTTTGTATCCTTCCTTCTGTGAGAAAGGCAGCTTCTCGGCTGCCGAAATATCAGAACGTATATTGTGAGTGTTCTTCTTTTTTGTGTTTCTATATTTAATTCCGCCCCACCTGTGGCAAAGTTTATTTATATATATATATAGTTTATTTTGCAAATTGTGCTTTACCTGATTTCCTTTGTCATTTAATCTATATTGTATTGTATTAATTTTTTAATACTCCTAGAGTAATAAAGATTATTATGACCACCATTGTTGAACGCCGTTTATATTTCGGCCAATTTCAGGTCCTGGAACGCCCATTAAATTATTATATCATGCAGTCTTTGTAAAACCCTTATTATGGCATTCTATGCTACGGTATTTGAAGCCATTGATGTATTCGTGGTGGTAGTTGACAGCAGCATCACATTAGGTGAGAGAAAACCTTTTTTCAATATGTAACTCTTCCGTCAACTGTGAATTTTATCAGCAATATTATTATTGGTGGATGTCTTTAAGCTCTTTCCGATGTCAATTTTTTTATTTGAAAGCATTTTTAAGGAATTATGAATAAATATAACGTGACACGGAATGTTCGTGAATGTTCTCAAAAATTATTCCCTACGTTTCCAGAATATCGGAAATAATGTCAGAGAATGAGAGAGATGGTATAACAAATAATATTGGGTGAATATTTAGAGGATAACCCAAGGGCATTTTGGTTGTACTTGAAGGAGGTTCAATACAGCAAATCAACAGTAACGTTAGGCCTCTATTAGCCGAGGCAACCTGGACACTCCACCGGACGTTCCACCGGTGGAGTGTCTGGTTGCTCGGGTTTACTCCGCCCAAGTCACCGGTGGCGCCACCAGTATCGGTTAAAAAATTATCCAGCACACAGCAGTAGTTAAAATGGTGTTGTCTATCAATTTTGATAATTCTTTCGATAAATCTCTAGGTTTACTCGGTTGCCCTTTATTACTGTTCTTTAGTAAGTTTTCCTTTCTTTGCGTTACGTCACTTGGACAAGCGACACCTTCACCTTCTTGCAAATTGCG
Organism: Pyrrhosoma nymphula; assembly: GCA_963573305.1. Taxonomy (NCBI): domain Eukaryota; kingdom Metazoa; phylum Arthropoda; class Insecta; order Odonata; family Coenagrionidae; genus Pyrrhosoma; species Pyrrhosoma nymphula. The sequence goes on along the minus strand of OY754338.1, from coordinate 129,516,003 downwards.
ATCACCATCTTCATTCACCACCGCCCCCGGCGAAAACATATTAACACACAGAAATTAAATTCACAAGAGCGAACAACTCACCACTAGTTTGGACTGTGAACTGAGATTGTGTGTCTGCCTGGAGCGTCGTGGTCAGGGCAGTATGATGCGCGCGCATGCAATATTCAGTCACCGGTGGCGCGTCTGGTCGCCTCGGCTAATAGGCTACATATACTCCAATGCCCCGGAACCTTGCTGAGCAACCCAAAGTGGAAGGCGCGGTTGCGGGGCTCAGTCGACTGGTTTCGGTGGCGCGTCTGGTGGCGCGTCTGGTTGCCACGGATAATAGGACTCATTTGATTCTATGCCCCACGACTGACAAGTTCCACCGGTGGAACGTCCGGTGGCGTGTCTGGTTGCCTCGGCTAATAGGCCTCTTACTCCTGCTCTCCAAATAACACCGCAACAATGCCTAGGCTATGTATGCACCCAATGCAGTCTATTATTGTCATATAGTCAGTTAACATAAAGGCGACAGATGAAGTAAAGTATCTGGGGGTTACGATAACCTCGAACCTATCGTGGGGAGCACATATAAGAAATATTTGTGGCAGAGCTCTGAAGAAGCTAGGATTCGTCAAGCGTATTGTGGGAAAATTTTCAGATGAAAAAGTAAAAGAGAGGTGCGATTTCGCACTCGTCCGGCCACACCTTGAATATGCAGCGAGCATATGGGATCCGTTGCAGAAAGACTTAATCCGGGAACTTAATAAAAAACAAAGGAAAGCTGCGCGATTCGTCAAAAACTGCTACGGGCGTACAGACAGCGTTACACAATGTTAAACGAATTAGGCTGGGAGCCGCTAGAGACTCGGAGGCTGCGCGCTAGGCTTAGATTACTTGAGCAATTATGAATAGATATCTTTAAAAGCGACACGGAGAACATCATATTAGAACCCCACTATATTTCCAGGTCCGACCGAAACGATAAATGAAGAGAGATATTTTGCCGAACGGATAAGTATGGGAATTCGTTTTTCCCCCGAACAATAAGGGACTTTAATAAATGCTAGGCGTCATTAGAGCTTTTCTTTTTTATATGTAAACGGCTGGTGTCCTAACACTCCCCACCACACACCTATTGAGGCGGCTTGCTTGATTCGTGGAATATAAATTCATCTGAAATCTATTAACTCCAAGAAATCACCAGGTCCCGATCCAATTCCCGCCAGAGTTTATAAAGTATTAGCATCAGAAATAGCTCCGTTGTGTCAGGCGTACCTTAATGGAATTCGCTTAGCATTGTGAATGAGAAGCAATAACTTCAACGTAGCATTGTGATGATGACGTGGTTCGTCGAAACCTACATGTCGTTTCCAATAAATACATCACAAAGTTACTGCTTCTCATTCACAATCATAAATAGCACTGCACCTGAAAATAATATTTTAAAAATCCTTAACACGACAACGTGTTCCTTACGATTAGAAAATCGCGAAAGTTACACCTATATTTAAAAGCGGTGATAAGGAAGAGCCCAGTAACTATAGACCGATTTCCCTTACGTCTATCTCGTGTATGATATTGGAAAATATCAGTTTGAATGTAGGGTATTTGGATAGTCAAAAATGTTAACGTAAAATCCCCATGGATTCCAGAAAGGCAGGTCTTGCGAAACCCAGCTGGCCCTCTTTCCTCATGATATTATTATCGGTCCCTTATTATTCCTTTTGCATGATAATGACATCTCTACCGTTGTTAAGAGCTAAATTTACCTCTTCGCAGACGACGCAGTATTGTACAGTGTTGTATAAGCTATGAGTCTGACATTATTGCGTTACAATAAGACCTTGACTCAATAAATAAATGGTACAATACTTGGCAGTGAGAATTTAGTTCTAAAAAGTACATTATTATGAACCTTTGGAGAAAGAATAACTCGGTCAACGAAACGTATACAATTAATCAAATCATCGAATATAGAGCCTGTTAAATACTTACGCGTGACCCTTACTCAGGACCTGTCTTGGGAGAAAGACGTTTGGGAAATCTAATCGATGGACATGCTAGTCAAAGATTGGGATTTATTAAAAGAATATTAGAAAAATGTCACGAGAATGTTTAAGAGCGATGTTATTTTTTACTCGTGAGACCTCACTTGGTGTTTGCTGCTAGCATATGGGACCCTTCTGGAGTAGGACTAATCTTAGAAATAGATCGAATACAGCGGAGAGGTTAAAGATTTGCAAAGGGTTGCTACGGTAAACTTAGCAGTGTTACCGAATTGTTAAAGGAATTAGGGTGGGAATCTCTAAATGATCGAAGGGAGAAATAGAAGTTAAATCTTTTGCGCAAGTTCGGAGCAGACAGTTTTTTGCCGGACGTTCAACATAATTTGCTAGAGCCAACGTACTAAGGTAGAAGTGATCACAGGAATAAAATAAAAGAAATAGACTGCAGAGATATTCATCTCATTAACTTTTTTGGACTTAGTAATTAACTATTGGTCATAATAGAAATCCTGCCTTTTGCCATCATTCATTAAAAGTAATGGTTATTTGCTATTATTTGCTAAAGGTATCCAAGAAGTCGGATAGATCAGTTGCTGGCTGGAGAGTTTACCAGTTGATTCAACTCTGAGAGGGATGTCTACTAGTGATGCATCAAATAGAACCTTTGAGTGTCTTTGAGTGAGTACCAGGATTTGTGCGACACTACAAATAACATTGAGACAGGAAGGTCATCACCTTTTGCATTATCTATGTTTGCTACATTTGCTACTCAACCTCGTGGATTTGAACACCATGAAAAGTCCTGCAAAAATTTCCCATGTTTATTCTTAAGTATCAATTATGATGGAATTGGGATTCAGGGTTTGGAAGAGTGGTTTCCATTGATTGAACACTTTTATTAATGGGTAGATTACTTCACTTCCATTGCAACTAATACCAGTGCTGTGTTGCCTTCAATACGTTCACTTGAGATTATATTCAAACTTTATATGTGACTAACTAGACAGTATTTTACATCATTGTGATTACAACAGATTAATTAAAGAAGACCCATCCTGTTCATTCAATCAGTTCCCTTCTCCTTTTTTTTCAGATAACTGGACATTTATGCAAAATGTATTGCTGTCTCAAAAAACTTCTGATAGATCAATCAAGAACTCTTAATAACTTTTCTCTTTGTTTCACTTCAGGCTATCTCAGGACTAAATTATTTCAACTAAATATTTGATTTTATTGCTATCTCTGGAAAAATTACACCTTTGAAATAGCTGATTATGGGCTGAAATTCCACCAAATGGCTGAAAACTGGCTTGAAACTACCTTGCAACTGGACTTAAGTGCCTTGGCCTCAAAAAGAAAAACTGTAGTCAGCTGAAACTGCACTGAAATACTCCCATTCTACTCCATTGAAATACAACCGCTACTCTCTTTCTGCGTGAGTGCTACTCCGCCACAGAACTGGACAGATTTCCCAGGCCATGCCATCTTTTGAACTCCAATGTTTCTCCCTTGTCACATATTTCTCTGGTCTTGCCATTCACAATCAGCTTCGGCGGCTTTAAGATATCCCCAACCCACCCCCCTCACCTCTCATGTGAAATCCCTCTTTCTGCGTTGTTTTCATTCTGGAAGCCAAGACAAGAGCCGCCGAATAATTCAACATCAAGTTACAGCATACAATGGTGAGGGGATCCCTGAATTAATTTTCTTATCACTCGGGTCATAAGTGATATAAATGCATTATTATTTGGATAGGCCTCTCAACCTAGGTCCTTAATCTCGCGCAGCTCCCCATATTGCGTCATTGTCGCAGGGAGGCCCTCGTCTCTTATCGCTGCAGATATTAGACCAGATTTTAGGGAAACGGCTGCGTGGTCAATAACAGATGTGTAATGGTATTATTCAAGCAATAATCTAATTGGTATTGTTATTATTCAAATTACGAGTCTATACCATAAATCCTACGGTAAACTCTTGGAAATTACGACAAATCGGAACGTTATTTTCTTCTTTTGAGCGTATTCCTAGTCTTAAAACATTGCATATTTATGAAGCTTCTGACTACATCGTTGTGAGTTATATAACATGTTAATGAACTCACTCTGAAATAGCACGAACGTGAAACAACACCAATAAACCAAGGAATTAATTACTCAATTATTCATCGATTATTCAAGGGACACATACAAATTGGAGGGTGATAATGAACAATGACGATTTGTAATTTACTCTTCTAAGTGAACGTCGATTTTTTATGTGATGCCAATGCGTGATGGTGGTGGCGAGCGTAGAGGTATGTTCGGGAACTCCGACTCCTGGCTGCGCGACTCGGAGAAACGACCATCTTTAGGGCATGAGAAAGAGACCGACCGTCAGTAATCCCTTGGGCCCTTCCGCTAAGAAAGGAAAGGAGGGCGGAGGTGGGAAGGGGGTTTGTTTACGGTTAGAGCTTCCTGAGGCTCCGCTAGAGGGAAGCCATGACGTGGCGTTGACAAATTTCCAAAAACTCCGGACTTTAAAAATTTCGGCTCCGCAGTGGTAACTTTTCATTGGAAGTGCCTGTACCTGTTAGGCCTACTTTACCGGTTCACTGAAATTAAAGATCCAAGAGCATTAAATCTTACTTCATATCTATTGTCCTTCCTATAATCTCCTATTGCTCCCATATATGCTCGATGTCTGCCTCAACAAATCTTAAATATCTGGAACATATTACTCACTTTTTCACTAATATTGTTAAAAACAGAGTCCCTCATCTTCACAACTTATCCACGGGCTTATCCAACCCGTGCATGGCGGCCCGATATATCGGTGTGACAACTGATATATCGGGTGATAGGCTCCAAACCGATAAATGTAACCTGAACGCTTAGTCCGTTGCGGTTCTTAAGTGGTACTGGTATACCAGCCGGTATATCGGCCACAACAGCCGATATTTATAAGGTTAGTTGCGATACAGCTTTTGTAAATCGTGAAAAAATACCTATTACGCGGAAAATGTTTCTAGTGGAGATCCGGCTTCAGAATAAGTTGAAGAGGGTAGTAGTCGAAACAAATAGTCACAAAAATAACCAATTGTGAACAACTGCTCATGCAGTCCAAAAAAATAGAATAATCAGAGTAATCCACATTATCAATGACCAATTACATGCCGATTAAACATTACCCCGATAGTAATGGTTACAAAAATGTAACGATTAATTTTAGAGTACATTACGAGTAAAATTACAATTTGAAAAAAGTAACGATGAGTAGCACAAGTAAGTAAAAATTAATCGTTACCAGCAGTCAAATTACTTGTTATAAATTAGTTCCCATAACTATGCCCATTATCACATCTATGGGTGAACTTTACAGGGAAATATAAATCAGCCTTCAACACTGCCAGACTACCAGTTGTTAGTATAAAGGAAAGAGGGGAGTCGGAACTATTTTCGCTGGGGGGGGGGGGGTAAATTGAAAAGCGCCCGCTTTTTTTGCGGATAGGAGGGGGTAGAGACTATAATTTCTCGAAAAGAGCACTTGAAGGTGTGAGAATGTTTGTCAAAAAGGAAAAAGCAAGCTGGAAACAAGTGAAATTTAATTTCTATTAATGAAGACTATTCATTTCTTAGAAGTTTTCATAGGAACTATATTGTTCACATTATTCGATTAAGAATACAAAGGATTCAAAGTAATTCCAAAAACTTTCCTTATTTCAAGTGGTCCTACTCACAAATTCATTCATAATTTCCACCAGCGACAGCTTCAAAGTAATGTCTTTATGCACATGGAGTAAGAGCAGATGTGTAAATCTATTTTGCCGCATAGTGAATCGCATATAAGTCTTTAACCTTTTCAGACGTGTGAAGGATCTCTCATGCATGAACTAGTAGATGTAGCAGTCAACAGCAAAATAACGAGGCGAGTCACTTGCTCGAGGAGATCCTCCCTCATCATAGGCGACAGTTAAGTTACAGTGAATCGGAACAATGCTTTAGGTTCTTTGATTCACTGAACATGGTGTCCGCAATTTGAAGTTGGGAGACCAACTTGGCCACGTTGAAGTCACTCTCATGACCCCATGAATGCGCCTCCTTGAGTTCCGTGACACCTCTGGGGGGACCAACCGGGGAAACAAATTTTGCTCAAGCTCGATCAGCTGATTCATACCGGGCTGATCAAATCGATGCGTTAGCTCGGACTTTTCCCAATCCAATAGAGATATGTAGTCTTTCCGAATCTGGTTCTTTGAGGTTAGCCGAACGGGTACGGGCGGTGCTCTTCTGTCAAGCTGCCCCGACTTAGATATCGATAGAGCAACATCGAACGACCCTGACTAATACCAAGGCCATGGATATAGAGGTTCAGACAACTCATGGCGACGGCCATTTTGTTGCCCCGAGCAGAAAGCTTTTACCGTCAATACGACTACACTTGCCGCATGATAATGCCCACCCCGTTACTTGTAATGAAGATGGTTCCGTAAAAATGCGTCAGTAGGCTTTAAAACATGTAGATTTTAATATTTGGGATTATAAAAATATATGAATGAAGACATAACTAGCTGGCTGCAAATAAAAGTGCGTGGAACGGGGTCTTCTTGATGTAAAGCGAATAAGTTGACGATAGAAAATGTATCAAACGATGACACGGGAGTCAATCATACAAAATGGTACCTATGTACTTAATTCGAACTTAGAAATAAAGCTGTCACAAGCTGTATTAATTGTTAAATCGAAGTAATTGACTTCATACCGGCAATATAGAAAAAATACTACACTTATAAATGCCATTAAGACGCGATAAAAATTGCATTTCTTTTGGAATATTTATTTATATATTATATTTTAAAAATAATTACAAGTTGTTGCAATGAAAAAAATGTGAAGCTGCATATATTGACCTCATTTCATGGAATACCGTTTTATCAACATTTTCTACGACCTTTAACATAATACTTGTTACTAAAATATAAAACTTGATAATAAAGGACGATTTTCGGGTGAAAAATAAACGTTAATTCATATATTGTGTGGCAAACAACTTATTTAAAACATGGAGAGACTGAAGCCTGGACCTTGAGGAAATACAAACCTAATAAATCTGTAGACTATCATTTCCGATTGAAAGTAAAAATTACCTACTAACCTTGTTGATATACTATACCTGATTACGAAAATATCAGCAAGAAGAGCCATCTGAAAAGGACAGTCGAACAATAATCATGGAAATGAAACTCACAAGGTAAAAGAAAATAATTTTATTTAAACTATTTTTCTCATGGGAACACTCCTACTGCCATGACGCGTTGACTGGTCAGACTGGGCACATATCGTCCACCACGTTTACATCCTGTTTCATCAAGATATCCTTCTTCACCTGAAAGACCTTTTCAGTCTCACTTGCCAACACTACAACTCCACTTACTACTGAGTACAAAGGACCCCTCATGCTGTTCTTTCAGGTATATAAAATGTTTTACAGACTCAGGTATGTCACTCCCATTTCCACACAGTACTCTTTTGCAATGGCCACATTTTAACTTTTCCAGAATTTGCCTAACAACAAACCAACAAAGATAAAAAGAGAGTTTTTCTCCACTTCACTTAGTTCAAATTCAGGAATATCAATCTCTTCCTGAATTTCGTCACTTCCCACCCTAGAGCCCACCACATCAAAAAAATCTGCCAAACCTTCATCTGCTTCACAGTTACTCCTTGGGGGAATGATCATGAACTGCCCCATGGTAATATTTTTAAGGGCATTCTTGAATGCTACAGGGGATGGAATGGGGTTTTTCACGCTGACAGTAGAGAACAGATTTTACCGAGAATCCTGGCAGAACCTGGATGTCAGAATATAGCCGAAAGACTTTCGGTTCAGAAGTACATCTTGGAGGTCCAAAAGTGAAGCTGTCGTATATTTAACCTCTTTTTTGGTTTCCACTCCCCATCCCCTTCTTTAATTTTTTCAAATAAAATATCCAGTTTTGAGTTTTTTAATAGAACTGTCATACACATCAATATTATTTTTGCTGAGGGCCATAACAGGGTTGCTGGAGTACATCAATGAGAAACACTAGTCAAAATACTAAAAAAACCAAGCAGTAGACAAATAGCCTGGATTCCAGATGTTAAATAAAGAAATAAAAGATAAATTGTTTACACCGAACCTGATGTCAGCTGCTACATCTCTACTCATTAATTCACAAGCAGTTCGGACCCTCATCTTTTGGTATCGCTTCTCCAAAATGTACTTGTCAGTGAGTTTTGGAACTAATTTTAGATACTGGTCCTCCTGTAGCTGGACCAGCTTTTTCACTGGTTCCAAAAAGACCATCCCATCACAAAAGCTTTTTTTCCTGCACAACATCATCAGGCAGAACTAAGCATTTGCCATCCAAAAAATGGTTTCGAATATTTTTAATCAAATGGCATATATCAGCCATAAAGAAGATGTTCTCTTAATAGTTTTGCTAGTATTTACCACACGTAATACCGAATTCCTTCCAAACTGCTCTATTGCAGCTACCCCATGTCAGAGGTCACACACACACATCAGTCAGGCCTATATCAAATTACATTTGAATTAATTTAAAAATCACATCTCTGGCTGCCGAACTTGGAAAGGAATGAAACCAGTGAAATGGCATGCAACTGTTTGTTTCCACCTGGTGGACACCCCTGCTAACATGTACACAAGAGCATGCGCAGCAACAACACCAGTGGGAGGTACTGTGCAGTACCCATACATAGTCTTCGAGCTCATATCTAATTCCACCTTCTGCTCATTGACCATCTCATCAAGTAGTAGCACACGGAGGCGGCCCTCAGTATCATTCAAGAGAGCCACCTTTAACTCGAGGAATTCAAAAACATCAGTCTAGATTCAAGGATCAAATTTGAAATCTTCCAAGCGCTAAGCTCATAAAACTCAAACTTCTAGGATCATAAATTATAAAGGGAGACAATAATTATAAAAAAAATGAAAACAACATGTGTCCCATTACTCCTCAGAAATGCTATTTGCCAAGAAGCATCGCAGGCACTAAACAAACACGAAAATACTACAAGAATATACCAAATAAAATAAAATATGCATCATTGGGAAACATATTAATCACACCTGAGTGAATATCATAAAAGCAATGCAAATTATTTCTGAGGTGATACCAAGACCAAAAATACTAGCTTATTTAATGTGACTTCCATGTAAAACATAATGACCACTTAATTTTCCTTTTAACTGCCTTAAAAATGGAGATTCATTAGGAGTAAACTAAATAATATAAAATACGCACCAATGGGAAAACTGAATTTGAGTAGCATGAATCACAAATGAGTGAATATTATGAAGGCAATGAAGAATTGTACACAAAAAAAACAAACATGAAAAATATAACTGATTTGATAACAAGACCAAAAATAATAGCTCAATTTATGTAACCTCCCTGAGGAAATAAAATGAGTTAAAACGAGGTAAATCCAGTAACATTTGAACTCAGACCAACACGTAGAGGCGAATTATCACCTCGTTTTACATGATTTTAACTCCACAGTCTCGAAAAAACATAAAAGACTCATGACAAGCAGTCGCGGTGAAAAATCGAAATACCTAGTTTCAACTCGTTCGATTTGGAATTCGTTTCAGGTTGTTTCAACTTGTAGACGAGAAAACTTGTCTAAGTTCGGTTTACTTCGTTCTAGATGGATGGGTGCATCTCGCATCAACCGATTTTACCAAGTACCCAATGCCTCTCGTTTTTACATGATTCACCTCGTCCGATATGGAACTCGTATCACCTGGCTTTACTTCGTATCCCAAGCTTCTCGTTTTAAACTGATTCACCTCGTCCAATGTGGATCTCGCAACAACTGGTTTTACCTCGTATCCCAAGCTTCTCGTTTTTACTTGATTCACTTCGTCCGATGTGAATCTCGTATCAACTGGTTTTACCTCGTATTCCAAGCTTCTCGTTTTTACTTGATTCACCTCTTCCGATGTGGATCTCGTATCAACCTGTTTTACCTCGTATCTCACGCTTCTCGTTTTTACTTGATTCACCTCGTCCGATGTGGATCACGCATAAACTGGTTATACCTCGTTTCCCAAGCCTCTCGTTTTTACTTGATTCACCTCGTCCGATGTGGATCTCGTATCAACTGGTTTTATCTAGTATCCCTAGCCTCTCGTATTAACTTGATTCACCTCGTCGATTGTGGAATTCGTATCATGTTTTTCTACCTAGTACCCCACGTTTCTCGTATTAACTTGATTCAACTCTTCGGATGTGGATCTCCGATCATGTTGTTCTACTTAATACCCCACGTTTCTCGTATTTACTTGATTCACCTCTTCCGATGTGAATCTCCTATCATGTTGTTCTACTTAGTACCCCACGTTTCTCGTATTTACTTGATTCACCTCTTCCAATGTGAATCTCGAATCAACTGGTTTTACCTAGTATCCCAAGCCTCTCGTTTTAACTTGATTCAACTCGTCCGATGTCTCGTATCAACCGGTTTTTTCTAGTATCCCTAGCCTCTCGTATTAACTTGATTCATTTCTTCCGATGTGGATCTCGAATCATATTGTTCTACCTAATACCCCACGCTTCTCGTATTAACTTGATTCACCTCGTCCGATGTGGATCTCTTATCAACTGATTTTACCTAGTATCCCAAGCCTCTCGTATTAACTTGTTTCACCTAGTCCGATGTGGATCTCGTATCTACTGGTTTTATCTAGTATCCCTAGCCTCTCGTATTAACTTGATTCACCTCGTCCGATGTGGATCTCGTATCAACCGGTTTTTTCTAGTATCCCTAGCCTCTCGTATTAACTTAATTCACCTCTTCGAATGTGGATCTCCTATCATGTTTTTCTACCTAGTACCCCATGCTTCTCGTATTAACTTGATTCACCTCTTCCGATGTTGATCTTGAATCATGTTGTTCTTCCTAGCTCCCCACGCTTTTCCTATTATTTTGATTCACCTCTTCCGATGTGGATCTCGAATCAACTTTATTTTTCTCGTTTCCCACGCTCTCAAAAGGCTAAATTTTGATCTGTAACAGGAAGGTCTGTATTTCAAAGAGGCGAAGGAAAATAGTTTGTACCTAACTGAACTGGTAAATGGAAAATATTCTTCACAGTGGCAGGCTTTACTTCGTAGAAGTTAATTATATCTCTTTAACTAATGAGTAAAGATAATACTTAATACTTTTCTACAAAAATGTTTATTGTACGATGCCGTTAATCGGTGAAACGCATTGTACAATAAACATTTTTGTTCTTCTCACAAACGGTTGTACCTGACGATGCCGTATATCGGTGACACGCTTCGTTCATTAAAAAACTTTGTAGAAAATTATTAATTATTATCTTTATCATGAGTACTAATGGAAAACATTTGTTGGTGTTCACCTGGTCTTGATTCTATTCTGTAATTTTCTGCAATATTCGATGGATTTTAACTGGTCTGCATTCAGATATGACACACATCTCTAATATTTTATTCCATGATCTGCAATTGCTCCTAAATGTTATTTGTAACTGTTCAAGGATTAGAATATATTTTAGGCATTACCACTTAGCGGAATTAGAAATCCCAAGCTTGGAATTAATCACCTTGAAATCCACATTGTTTTTGTTTATAACATTTCAGGGAAATAAAATCACCCTTCAAAACTACCAGACTACCACTTGTTAATATAAAGGAAATTATTCTCCGTTTGTGGTTCATAGCCAAGCTTCATTATTAATTGCCAACGAATTTAAAGGAGCATCTTCCCGGTATGTTTAGCCTGTGGCTCATCCTTCGCCCGAAAGTTTGGCAATAGGAAGCTTGCAAACGATTCGGAAAGACATTAGTTCAGCCAGCAAACACTTCTCCGAGCTTTGCGTAATAAATATCCGTTATATATTATATTATTTCTATGTGTTTATTGGTACATTCAGCAATTTTCTCCTTTCAACATTTTCGCAAGTTAGTAACGTATTTATAGAAAATTCCGATTCCACCGATAGTTCGCTTGCGAGATTTTTCCTGAAGCAATACACAGCTTTATTTGTTTTTTTTTCTGAAATAATTCAAAACAATCACAAAGCCCTGCAAGTGTTTTGATGCAATAACCTCAATGGAAACGAGTTTTTCCTGTAAAATGCAATTAACGTTGTCAATAGTTATAAGAACATGATCATATAAGACCAATAAACAAATAATTTCGAAATTAATCATTTTTAAATTGATTTTAACTGAAGATATAGAATCAGCTCCATATGTCCTCCTTTCATCAGTTCCTTCTGCATGTTATGTAATGTTTTCATTATTTGCGGTAATTGAGCATGCAATGCGTGAATTGAATAATATTTTGATGACCATATCTCCTTTCAGAATGACCCTTCAAAGTCAATTTTAAATTTCATAAATCTTGCCAACGTTCAATCGATCCGGAAAAATGATTATAAATATTTTACACTGTGCCCAAACAAGTATTTCATGTAATTTAGTATCAGGTTTCAAATTAATCGATAGTGGCGATACTTTGTGGAAATTGAAGATAGAATTCATTGTTACAAAAACACGGTACAAAATGCCGCTAATTATTTTATTGCTGTCGACCGATTTCGACGACCAAAGCCTCATTTAGAAGACATTTGTCTTGTAAATGACGCTTTAGTCGTCGAAACTGGTCGGCAGCAATAAAATAATTGGCGGCATTTTGTACCGTGTTCTTGTAACAATGAATTCTATCATGTTTTAATTTTGTGTGCCTGTGCCCCAGCTGGCATTGCAGGTTGTGGGTCTGCAAAGTGCGCCCTTCTGAGGGTTGCGCCCCTGGCAGTCGAAAGTCCTGAAAGGCAGAAAGAAAGCCCTGAAAGTCACATTTATCCGCGGAAGTGACTACATATATACGAATTTCTCAATACCTTTACTTAAAAAATATATGTGTGAAAATAGATGCGTAGAGTCGTAGGGTTGCTAATAATGCGATATAAGTACTGTAACGTTAGGTAAAGGTGCGTCATAGAAGATATGGCGGCCAAAGTACCTAAGGAGAGACGTTTTGGGGACAGGTTCATGATTTTCACTGCTGCCGCTAGATGTCTCGCCGGTTAAAAGTCAGGCCGATTATTAGCAGAGCGCAAATGGCCTCCGTCCAAATTATAGTCTTTATCTACGAAAATAGCGATTATTTGGAATATTCTTTTAGTGATGGAAAACTACAAATGTATTAGCATATTTTGAGCGAACGTAGATGCTCGTTCTTCAATCTCAAACCCAAATAGTCAGGGTGAAAATATTTTCAACTCGCATAAAACACCGCACTTTTTCACACTTTTAATCGTTTAAATGAGATTCCTTTCAGTAAATTACGCCCTGTACAATCTGGCAATAATATGTGGAATGTTTAATGGCAGCGGCAATAGTTTCCAAAGCAGTACCGCAGTAATGAAAGGGCACATAGGAACAGCATAGGTGTGGCTTCATTTTTAAAGAAAAGCAATGTGAGATGTTCCGCCGAATGCTTCTTCTCGAAGAAAAGTTATTTTTTTCTCTTTAAAAAGGCAGTTATGCGAGTTATTTAATTCTAGTAGTAACACGATTACCCGCTCTATGTTTCTTCTGGCCTCACCAATCCTCACCTAAAGCAACTTTTTTGCATATTTTCTGGTACAAAATGCATTACAAACATTATGTTTCCTGTGCATAGTTTCTGGAATGACTGTGTTTCATGCGTATTCTTGATGAAATAACATACCTCGTGACATAAAAACACCTCCCCCGCCCGCATATACCCAATTTCAGATAGTTTTACATGGTTTTACGTGACTTTGTTACCAGTGACGACAAACGTCAAAGATTTTCACTTGGTCATTCGAAAATAGCGAAGCCATACGATGACCACCCTTACGCGTTCACCTAACTTAATATAACAGAATTAAATACGGGAACACCTTAGGAGCTAAATGAATCACATCCCTCAAAGCTAGACAAACACACTGGAATATGTTGTTTGTTTTGCGTTCTTGTAACACCTATAGTAGTACGCAGTAGACACATTGCGTGTCGGGATGTCTTCACCGCCAAGTTTCAAATACAATCTGAATCGCTCATATCTAATAGACATCTGTATGAAATTTTATCTATACATACATATAGTGCATTAGATAATATTCCAGTGAGTATCCGTATGTGTTAAATTTTAACTACATGTAGCGTTTAAATACGCGCACTACCTACCTATGCCATGTCTTCTGCCGCAAGGGTGAAAAGGAGGCAACCTGCCCTACCATCGAATAAAGGTGATGCACCATTCGAATCAATGGAAAACTCTTTCGAAAACCAATCCCCAAGTCCCTCGATGTCTAGCAACCGTCAACAAAAGGTTTCTTATGATTTCATGAGTTTTCTAGGACATCTGTATTTTTGCAATTGTAGTCCGTTCATCGCGGAATCGAAGTCAGACCTCTCCTCTGAAATCCGCTTTTCAAATAAATATTTGATTGTAAAAGTGCCTTTAAAGTGAATAAATTGTTTGAAGATAATCTATTTTACCAGCTTATAGTGATATTTTGTTTACCAAGCTACAACACGGTAGAAATACCCATATTCCACTTCCGCCATTCCTTCTTGCCCTATTCACTCTGCGTGCTTTACCGAGGGAAATACCGGCCTGACTTTGATCGAAGCGCTCCTAGCGGCCTTCGGCGAACTACCATCGTGCCGTCAATTCGTTCCTCGGCGCTCACCATTGGCGTAGTAGGGCGCATTGGCCACCATGTGCCTTCTATCTTCCATATGCACCTTTCGTTAGGTAGATACGAGGCAGTGCAATAAAACATATTATAGAATGCAATCGCGCAATAGCACATTAAAAGTAAATTAATTGCAAATTAACATTTTTTTAATTTTGAGAGAGCACTGAAGAGGTAATAAGATATGAATTGAGGTACCATGTTCCAGACAAAACGAGCTAAATGCAAAATGTAAGAGGAGTTGAGTATTGCTCATTTGAAACAAGTTAAAACGATGTGATACGAGGTAGCGTGATACAAGCTGAAACCAGTTGAAACAAGTTATTGCTAGATCGAACGAGATGGTTCTCGTACAGGTCAAACGAGGTAATAAGATATGAATTGAGGTACGATGTTCCAGATAAAACGAGCGAAATGCTAAATGTAAGAGGAGTTGAGTATTGCACATTTAAAACGAGTTAATACGATGTGATAAAAGGTAGCGTGATACTAGCTGAAACCAGTTGAAACAAGTTATTGCTAGATCGAACGAGATGGTTCTCGTACAGGTCAAACTAGGTTATAAGATATGAAGTGAGGTACCATGTTCAAGATAAAACGAGCTAAATGCTAAATGTAAGAGAGGTTGAGTATTGCTCATTTGAAACGAGGTAATGTGATGTGAAACGAGGTAGCGTGATACTAGCTGAAACTAGTTGAAACAAGTTATTGCTAGATTGAACGAGATGGTTCTCGTACAGGTCAAACGAGGTAATAATATATAAATTGAGGTACCATGTTCCATATTAAACGAGCTAAATGCTAAATGTAAGAGGAGTTGAGTATTGCTCATTTTAAACGAGTTAATAGGATGTGAAACGAGGTAGCGTGATACTAGCTGAAAGATTTTGAAACAAGTTATTGCTAGATCGAACGAGTTGGTTCTCGTACAGGTCAAACTAGGTAATAAGATATGAAGTGAGGTACCATGTTCCAGATAAAACGAGCTAAATGCTAAATGTAAGAGGAGTTGAGTATTGCTCATTTTAAACGAGTTAATAGGATGTGAAACAAGGTAGCGTGATACTAGCTGAAAGATTTTGAAACAAGTTATTGCTAGATCGAACGAGTTGGTTCTCGTACAGGTCAAACTAGGTAATAAGATATGAAGTGAGGTACCATGTTCCAGATAAAACGAGCTAAATGCTAAATGTAAGAGGAGTTGAGTATTGCTCATTTGAAACGAGTTAATGCGATGTTAAACGAGGTAAAGTGATACTAGCTGAAACCAGTTGAAACAAGTTATTGCTAGATCGAACGAGTTGGTTCTCGTACACGTCAAACGAGGTCACAAGATATGAATTGAGGTACCATGTGCCAGATAAAACGAGCTAAATGCTAAATGTAAGAGGAGTTGAGTATTGCTCATTTTAAACGAGTTAATAGGATGTGAAACAAGGTAGCGTGATACTAGCTGAAAGATTTTGAAACAAGTTATTGCTAGATCGAACGAGTTGGTTCTCGTACAGGTCAAACTAGGTAATAAGATATGAAGTGAGGTACCATGTTCCAGATAAAACGAGCTAAATGCTAAATGTAAGAGGAGTTGAGTATTGCTCATTTGAAACGAGTTAATGCGATGTTAAACGAGGTAAAGTGATACTAGCTGAAACCAGTTGAAACAAGTTATTGCTAGATCGAACGAGTTGGTTCTCGTACACGTCAAACGAGGTCACAAGATATGAATTGAGGTACCATGTGCCAGATAAAACGAGCTAAATGCTAAATGTAAGAGGAGTTGAGTATTGCTCATTTGAAACGAGTTAATGCGATCTGAAACGAGGTAGCATGATACTATCTGAAAACAGGTGAAACAACTTATTGCTAGATCAAACGAGTTGGTTCTCGTACAGGTCAAACGAGGTAATAAGATATGAATTGAGGTACGATGTTCTAGATAAAACGAGCTAAATGCTAAATGTAAGAGGAGTTGAGTATTGCTCATTTTAAACGAGTTAATGCGATGTGAAACGAGGTAAAGTGATACTAGCTGAAACCAGTTGAAACAACTTATTGCTAGATCAAACGAGTTGGTTCTCGTACAGGTCAAACGAGGTAATAAGATATGAATTGAGGTACGATATTCTAGATAAAACGAGCGAAATGCTAAATGTAAGAGGAGTTGAGTATTGCTCATTTTAAACGAGATAATGCGATGTGAAACGAGGTAAAGTGATACTAGCTGAAACCAGTTGAAACAAGTTATTGCTAGATCGAACGAGTTGGTTCTCGTACAGGTCAAACGAGGTAATAAGATATGAATTGAGGTACGATGTTCCAGATAAAACGAGCTAAATGCTAAATGTAAGAGGAGTTGAGTATTGCTCATTTAAAACGAGTTAATATAATGTGAAACGAGGTAACGTCTTACTAGCTGAAACCATGCAATTCGAGATGAAACAACCTATTTCTGCTCTCTAGGTAAGACAAGGTGATTAAAGAAGAATCAAGCTGCCCAGAAACGACAGGTACTGGTTGATACGACGTCACTTGAGGTAATTCGAGGTCAATGTACGAGTTAAAGCAAGCAAAAAGCGGCCATAATCGACTTTAAACGAGTTGAAATAACGAGTTTAATGGAGTAGTAACCAGGTAAAAACATGCGAGTTGAATCCAACTGGTTTTAACTCGTATTTTCCCCAGGGTTTCATGTATAACATAATGAATCTGAGTAGCATGAATCACAAATGAATGAATATCATAAAGGCAATGAAGCATCGTACACCCAAAGCAAACATGATCATCAAAGAACTGGAATTTTAGTATATTTAAGTTACATTACTCACCCTCGTTTGTGTTCACTTCTGTCAATTTACTTAAAGCTTCTCGTTTTGTCGGTGGTTTCTTTGGTGCCTTCAAGTGACGATGAGGAAATATCTCAGGAACTGCAAACATTTTCGGGAACTTGCGGCCATCCATTCTGTTACTCTCAAATTGTGACGAATGGAAATGAATTTGAAAATCACACGGTTTTGTCTCATGGTAGTATAAACCAACGCATTTAGTTCACTGCATCAATTTGTGTAAAGAATTCGCTTCACAATTGCTCTAATTTGAAGTTATATTTACGAAGTGAGCCACAATAAATACACTTTTACGTGCAGATCTCACTCTCGGATTAAAAACGTCGATGCAATAGGAATGCTAATAACACGCACACGAATACAACAGCAGTTTATCACCAATTTTTTAAACATTATAGAAAATTATCCTTAGGATATTAGCTGACACTCACCTCGCATAACCTACTATACGTTTTTGGCTCCCAACGATCACGCCGAAATTTTCTTTCTTGAAGAATCAGCAGGAAATCGGAATAGCCTGAAGCGTTTTTCGGCTCGATTGTTGCAACCAACCGCACAGCAACAATGCATGATTGCCTCCTGTATGTCAAAACGCAGAGAAGTAGCGTGGTGGCCTGTTAGCGTAGAGTCTCAAACCGAACTCTCAAAAGAAGGGTATTAATGAAAAATGGTAGCTCTGAAAAGAACTGTGATGAGTGAATGATGGTAGTTCTTAAAAGAACCTATCGATGAATAGATGAAAAGGATGAAAGCAGTTTTCTCTAGGTCGCAGTAAATAGCACAAGGCATACAGGCTCAAGGCGTTTCAGTACAAGACTCGCAATCTGAGGAAACACAATTGCGGAGGCGTGACGTCAGCATATCGTCGTCCAATGACGGCACGGGAAAGTCGGAAAGGTGCTCTACAAAGGATGACGGAACCTTTTTCTATCAATGGCCTTGACCTATGTCCTAGACCTATGTCCTTAACGCCTTGTGGCTTAATGGGGCTCGCCCCCTGGCATCACTCTCCTTACACTCTGACACTGAAGAAAGCGGCCATTAAGCCCGAAGCGTCCCAATGTGAGCTTATATTCCGTCTCTATTACTTCCTCTCCCGTTTTTTTTTCTTTGTATTTTTGGCCAGCAGTCGAATATTTCCTCATGTATATAAAATATATTAATATACTTTTCTATAATTTTGTACATAGTATCTTTAGTTAAGTAAAGTTTTCACACATCTCTGACATGTTATTACATCCGATGGATCCATCTGTATTGCAAATACCTTTTCATTCCACTTATAGTTTTACCAACCTTCAATTTTCTGAGGAAGACATCATGCCAGTCCACACCTTTGAACCACCTGTGTCTCTTCACATCTTCCGCGCCATTCTGCAGACAGAGAGAGATAGAAAGGAACTCACTCACTTACATTAGATACAGAGACGCAGCAGTGAGGAGGGGGAGGAGATATTGACCCTCGAGATGACACGCACGACTCAAACGAAACATTTTAATGTCCCATGAGAGAACAAATGAAACCCTAAATGTTGACCCCCACCCCACACCGAGCAAAATATTTAATAAGCATCTGGAAATGTCCTCAATGTGTTCGACACCTCGAATATTTACAATACGTCAAAAAATATCTTGTTGCTTTGCTAGAACTGAAACCCATTTTATTTCACTGAATGCACTATCATGCTTCAGAGTAGGCAAGGAAAATCATTTCCTCACTCCAATGACAGTTGACGGCGACAGTGTGAGATATGGACAGACAGACAGACACAATCAGCCACTGATTGTTGCCCTCCCTGCTCCTTCGTATGAGAAATGCCAAGTGTGGATTGAGAAGAGGCGCAACTTCCATTGTCTCTCTCGTCGTCGCCTTGGTGCACAGCCAACAACGTCTTGAGTGTATATAACAGTGTGCAGTTTGTGTCCCTTCTCAATCATTTTTTAAATTAAACCTATTACTATTATTCACAGTAATACAACTCAGATGATAAAAAAGCATTAAGTGGTAAAAGCGTTTTCAGCGAATGGCTTCAAACAATTAAGTCCAACTAAAGCCTTGAATACGTATATCTAGTTAGGTGTATTAGGCGGTTCAGTCACACATGAAAAGTTTATATTAATGACGTAATATTCGGTAATATTAGTCATTGATATATCATTACCATTTAAAATTACCATTAATGTACTTCTTACTACTGTTTACATTTTAAAATATAATTCTTAATGATCTTCATTTTGAATACAATGAAAAATCACCAACTACCTCAAATGCTTTTTCCAGGAGTATTTATAATCCTAAAGAGATCATTTTTTCAACTTAGACGTTAATTCACGATTCATAAACTGACAACGGATAATCGATATAAAAAATACTGCACTCAGCGCGACTCAACTGTTCCCTTGGACATCACTCACCTTCATATTTCCAAGTCTTTTCGTTCTGTCCTGTACCAGGAGTTTTTTAACGAGATCTTTGGCCACGGGGTCCAAATGTCTTGGCCACTCAACTTTCCCAGCTAAAATCTTTTCATAGATCCCAAAAGGATTGTCGTCGAAGAAAGGGGGATAGCCTGATAGCATTTCGTAAATAAGGACACCTGAAAGACAACAAACAATTTTAATCACTGAAATTTCTGTCAATGCAAAGGCTAGTCATCATAACTAACATTCATAATTCACACAACCAACTTTATACTTTACAATTACACATGGTTCTTGTTAGAGCAAAAACGATCAACATTTTCATTTTTTCATCCAATCAGAATGGGCGAAGCACGTCCTCACATTGTGATTGTTGTGAGTCTATTATTCTACGAGGGGGGATATTACCTTCACAGACATTTCCACAAAAATAGTTATATTATTATTAAATAATTGTTTTCTTCAGAGTCATGCCGGACACACGTCTTGGAAAGCGCACTGCGATTGCCTTCTCTCTCTCTCTCTCTCTCTCTCTCTCTCTCTCTCTCTCTCTCTCTCTCTCTCTCTCTCTCTCTCTCTCTCTCTCTCTCTCTTTCCTGCAATCGATGTATTCGCTTCTAGAAAACGTCGCGTATAAATTAGGCGTCACGTGTGGGACGGAATAAGGCTGATGTTATTTTTTTCAAAACCGGGTTTCTTTTAAAGAATGGTTTTAAATTTGATGGTTTTAAAATTCTGATAAGTTTCGCTCCTTTCCGACTTAGCTTATTGGCTCTGAAGGAGCACACTCCTGAACAACTATCTATTAATGTGATCAATAACATCAAGGGTAATCAAGTTGATATTTCATCACACATATGCACCTACAACCATATAGAACGATGTCACAGTAACTACGTTGTGTTCCTTTTCATATAAATCTCATTGCGCTTGAATATTATGCGCATGGGTTTTCTTGTAACAATTATAATAAAAGCGAGAGATAAACTCTGTGTATGAGGCGGCAAAGAGGGCATCGGACGAAACCGGCCTCGACTTGGACATCCGAAAGGAAACGACGATGCATCCAGGCATTAATTTTTATTTTTTCAGATTAAAATATCCATTTTATCGTAAGTGGGTATTATAAAGAAAGTGCAAGAGTAAGTTAAAAACACATTAACGCGTGCACACTATATTGTGACAGCGATATGCATTATCTTTATCAGAATCTTTTATTACACATAGATCCAAATCTAATCAATATGTGACGACCACTAGCGCTGCAGCCCTTCTTACATGCCTACCAACAGCAGAAGTGGCGGAAATTCAATGAGAGAGCGTCTCTGCACAAATGTTCTCTCCATCCGGCTGAGACCCAAACTTGAAGGCGAGATAAAAAAATATGTCCTTCAATAAAAGCATCTCCTCTGTCTTTACGCTCATGGTATCAAATTAATCGCAGTTGTGTTTTCTAATGGCTACATCAACTCACGAACGATGTTTACGTTAAATTCGTTTAAGCTGATGCTTCTTAATGTAATTTTTATAAAAGCAATGAACAAAAATTATGCACAAATGTTTCATTTATGATGTCCATCGACATTAAGTACTCGATCGCATTTCCAAATTTGCGAGGCCGCCCGGGTGGGACATCGAATATTCTTCCAATCGCCACTTCACCACGGGGGGTGCATGACACGCTTGCACTTCGTCAGTGGAACGGAAGCATTTTTCCTATATTGTTGATTCACGTATTTTATGGGCCATGGATCGCAATAATGCTTAATTCCACGCAGTGCTTTGAGATTTTCTTAAATATATATCAGGCCGCAAATTTAGAATATGGTAAAAATAAATTGTTTTCGGTTGCGTTCATATTTCAGGAATATCTACAAAATCTTTTTCCGCTAAGGTCTCAGACTAACTAAAGGTTCTGAACCACGTGGTAGGAAGAAGTGATTATTTAATTATGTCAGCAGTTGTTTTATACTCATATTTTATACTTCAAGGATGATAACTTTTTATTGGGTAGTTTGTTGAATAAACATTATAACAACAATGTTATTAGAATGATTTCAAAGAGCCACTAGGGTATTAAAAATATTCCAGTTAACGTATACGCTAAATCTTCGACACAAGGGAAATATGTACAATAAATAGATGCTTGCAATGAAAGTCATGCTCGAGGGTTTAATTCAAGATCAAGTAAGTGTCCATGCGTCGCCATTGCAATGTGACCTTATAATACCAAATTCTATTTCGTTCACGACATTCACATCACGACGAAGGAACACACTCGGGCTTAAGGGTGAGTCCACCGAGAGACGTATGTATGGTAGGCCAGCCTTCAGGTGAGTTGTGGAATAATTGTCTACACTCGTAACGCACAAGGAGCAGTCATAAAGCAGAATAAAGGGTAGCGGCCCTTCCTCACGCGAGTGAATTTGGACATCACAGTGGAGCAATACAGCAAACACTCCAATACACGTCATTCTGAAATTAAATGGAAATTTGAGTCCTTAACTTTCTTTGACTTTATTTCATTATTGATTTTATTTATTAAAATTTTAATTAATATTATAATAGGAATATTTACTAACAAAGTGTCCTAATATACCAAATTTAACATATTTGTAGCAAAAAAAATTGATTAAGCACCTTAAATGTCACCTCCATGGGTGTCTCACGCCGTGTTTTTAAATAAAGAACTGTGAGCAAAACTTTTTGTACTGAGTAAATTAATTTATTCAACCATCGCATAATTAACTAGTACCATTGCCTTAAACCATGGGCTAAAAATAGAATATTTTAGTTCTATTTGAGATAAATATAAAGATCGAAAGTTATGTCCCCAACGTTCATATCACCTCCATGGGAAAATAGAGAAACTTCTTTTAAACTCCACCAGGAAGCAGCACAAGTTTGAATGTTTAACTGTAAGAAAGCCTTAGCAACCATTTTGCTTGGAGAATGTTTTTTTTTCTAAACAGGAAGTTCATTTGGTCTCTTTATTTCTGCTTTTAGGTGTAAAAACATAGAGTTATTTTATTGCCTGTCACCTCCATATCGTCCATAATTTAAAAAAATGATAACCTATTTAAGAATTTCTTTGATTATATGGCTTGTTGTCATAAAGAAACTACTTACAATCAAAGCACATTGCTATAAGAGTTTTAAGTGACGGTTAACTGTGGAAAACTCTTGATTTTGTCACCTCCGTGTTTTGAGAAAGTGTAAATTTCAGTTTATTTAGCTATTAACGTGTTCTTGACCTCTGTTTAAATGTTAGATCACTTAAACACATTAAGCACAACACCATTACAAATGAAATTACATCACATCTAATAATTGAAAAAACATTTTCGTTCGCAAATTTCCACATAATTTCAGAATAACCCGGTAACATTTACCTTAACAAAATTAAAGCAAATGTTACCTTGCCTGTAACTATGTGTTCCTCTTGTCCCTTTGGCATGTGGAAGCCGAGGGAGAGAAGACCACACATTACAATCCCAAGGAGCTGCCTTTCAACCAACACTTTTTCTCTTAAACGTCTTATCAAGCCAAGAGCTAATGGAACCTTCCAGAGTGTATATAGTTCCCCACTCATATGAAAAAATAGTTCCCCAATCAGATAAGCAGACTGGGAGCACATCAACCAAGCCAAGTCAGGATTTGAAAATTGAATGTAAAATCACTTCACACCTGCCGAAAACTGGAAATTCTGAAAACAGAAAAGTGAAGGATAGGCCTTGACATTAATTGTCAGTGAAGTTAAGTGGTCTGAGGAGGAAAACTTTTGGAGAGGAAGCAACCGGACCATACAAGCTGAATCACAGAACATGCAGGAGTAGGAATTATGCTTAAGAAGAGCACTAGAATGCCATTTTTAATTTTTAAAACTTTGTACTTTTCCACACTTTATTTAAAAACTGCGACCGGTTTCACGTTAATTAAGGCATCTTAATCTGGCACATTCTGAAGCTTAGGTCATACAATATATATACTCAGAGAAAGTTAAAGAATGGTGGGGGTTGGTTTGACATGGGGGAGAGAGGAGCAGAGGGCGGTTATGACAGAGTGAGAAGGGTGGGAAATTGCGAGAAAGGAAAGGAAGGAAAGTGAATCGGGGGGAGGGCAGAGGGAGGGGAGTAGAAGGTCTTCCCACTGTCTTCCCCAGATTTTATACATGGGAGGAATTTATGCATGGGAGAATGTACATTACTATTATTAAATTGGAATTGCAAGTGGATTGATTGATCAATTAACGAAGGGGTACTGATAAGAGTGGGAGATGATTGAAGTCTCATAGGAACTCGAAAGAAAAGGAAGGAAAACATAATTTGACACAAATTAAGATACAAGTGTCAAATGAAGACAGCCAGAAGCAGAGTAAGACATCGGCTGACAAAATTGGAGCAAAAAAATTAATGATGACGAGACAAATAAATATGACAGAGGTGAAGAGGCTAGAGTGTATAGAAGCATAGAGTGGAAAGTGCCATGTCAAACCAACCGTATAAGGGTTGATGACCAGCAATGACGATGATGGCACGATTGTGATTTAACAGAAAGTAGATCAGTTCGTACAAGAGCACATTCAGAATACACATTTTACAAAGAATAAAACATCCTCTGAGAGGTATGTACAAACGCATCATAACCGAATGTCCCTCCATTTTAATCATTAAGAATTCCTGCATTCCCTGTATACCTAGGTCTCTCAATGAAAACATTTCTTCACAGTGTGAAGTAAACCTTTCGAAGATAAAACCATGTTTCCACAGACATTGTAGACGTAATACTCCCACAACATTGGAAATAAGGAGGTTATTATGACTGGGAGTGGCTAGCAAGGAATTACCTATGCATACGCAATCTGAGGTGAAACAAATATTCCATCACCCTCAGAATGATTGCATAAAATAGGACCTGAAATTTAATTTTAGATGCACATAAGTAATTGATAAAGAACAAATAAGAGTTTCACTGCCTAATTTAGGCAAGGTACTAAGCACTAAGAATAGACAAAGAAAGTGCATAAAATGGTACTGACAACATGCAGATTTTGACTTTCGAAAGCAAATTTCCAGATAAGTTCTCATTTTCCCTGACTTTTCCAGGTTTTCCAGAGCCATTTTCAATTTAATTCTCCCCTGACTTTTCCAGGTCTGTAGCAACCCTGGTAAATGGCTAAATACAAAAAACTCGCATTTTTAAAAAGATTAAAAGCCCTATGAGCTTTGATTCATTTGAATGCGATTAGAATACTAAAAATATATCCTTGAATAACGTGGAAAGTGATTGAAAAATTCCACAAAGTTACCCCTCACATCGTTCGTTTTGTTTAACATGGAAAGTATTAGCCCTCATTTCGCTGGAAAGTTAAGTCTTCGTTAAGCTGGTGAATGTCACGAGTGACAATGTTAAAAATCTTGATTAAAAATTAACCCCTTAAGGAGGAACCATCATTTTAGGCATGTCCGAAAACCTGCCCTGATTTTGACATATATTATGAATCCATGATTTCTCCTATCGATTGGTGTAAAAATATTACTATGTCATCGGCCATTTAATGAAGATATATGGATTTGAAAATTATGGAATTTTACGTTGAAATGCATTGTCTTAATGGCAGAACGATGACCTCCCTTCATATAACATTTTTTATCTCAAGTTTGGCCCGAAAAAAATCATTAAACAACTAGTATAACGTGCAATAGATATCAAAGCACACAATATATTTTTTTCAGATTAGGTCATCGGCAATTTAGTGTCAGCATTAAAGTTTAAAAAACATACTTCCGGTTTTTCTCCGAGCAAGCAGCCGAAATGCTGCGAACAATGCGGCAACGTTGGAAACTGCTTGGAGGTAAAATGTGAAATACGGCGTAGTACTCAAGTTGACTGAATATATTTTAATCCTAATGGCGTTTTTATAAATTGAATTACGCATTTTCAAATCATGCTGCTTGGCAGCACTGAATTCTAGTACGCATTTTTCAGTATAAATATCTACGAGAGCATATATGTAAGGGGGTTCTCAGTAATTATCTTTGTCAACGACTTTGGTTAAATTTATGCCTGTGCTTACTACTAAGTACGTAACTTTATTAAAGCCTTTAAACTACGTAATTTCAAAATGTTCAAACGTATTTATTTTGAATTTTTAAACTTTTCTTTGTAGATGGATAATTTCATTAAAAAAACTATTTGCACGATCAATCAATGGCTCCACGGCAAAGCTTTTCTTGATCACATTAGCGGTAATGTTATTCCAGATACTCATACACATAAGCATGTACATAACATTTCGTCTAGATTACGATACTAAGAACAGGCTTTAGGAACATGAAACCAGATAATAAATATTTGATAGAACTCGGAGAATCAAAAGAAAATCGGGTCTCAGATAGTGGAAAAAACAAGGTAGTATACATTTCCTGGAAGAAAGCCACGAACCACCCGAACCATGGATTTACCCTTGCCCTTAGTGAAAAAAGGAAACTAACATCACAATGTTGTGATAAGGTTAAAATCGCATCGTTGTTGGAAGGTTTATACCGCTATGTTATTGCAAGGTTAGTTCTTCAATGCAATTGGCAGGTAAAATCCTGATGTTGTAACAACATTATTTCTACCAGGTTATTACAACGTTAGAATCGCAATGTTGTTGCTAGATTAATACTGCAACCTCAGGTAAAAATATCTCCCTTTAAACTAACTGAAACATCCTTAAATCACACTAACTTTCTTATCTGCTGAAACTGTCTTTAAATTGAAACAAAACCAAGGGAGTTTGGAAGTGGGGCGGCATGAGTAGAGAAGCAGTGCAACAAAATACCATGCAAACTGCTCTGGCACATAATCCATACACCCTTGTAACTACGTAATGAGCTGGCACTCCCTTCCTCACTAGACTAAAACGCTCTATCCACTTAAACTTCCCTGCCCTCTCAAATCAAAAATTTACATTTTAAATACTATGTTGCTATTATTAAATGATGGCATACTTTAGTATTTTAAATTATCCTACCTAGTAAGTAATTACCATATACACCACATCACCAGAAAGGACTTTGATGTGACAGTGGTCAATAATAAATGGTCAGAAAGGATGCACAGGGATAACAACTCATTAGGCATACACTTTACCCATTACAGGAAACGAACACACGGAAATATCTTTTGAGATGATGTACCAAAAATGGTAAATAACGATGTAGGTAATTATTGAGTGGACGTGATGCGTTAATGAAAGGAAAAATGAAGAACAGCAAATAGAAAAAGTGGAATAGAAAGCGATAAACAGATGCTGAAACGAATTATGAAGAAAGTAAAAGAATACGTAACAGAGAAATTGTCAAACTGAAGAAAAAGGAATTACGATGAATGTAACCGAAAATAAAATGAAGAAATTAATGAATTAGTGAAAAAATCAACCGATTTCTAACACTTCGGATTCGCAGTCACAGATCTCAGGATACCAGACACCAACAGGCATGGGCAGAGTAGCACTTATTTGTTTACAGTCTGTCTCAGTGTTGCCATGTGTAAACTATTGATGTTATTATGCATAACAATAAGAATAAAACTGCAATATTATATAATTTTTATAGACTTTTCGAGGTTTTATATTATTAAATTAATGATTCTTCTTTACAGACACAAATTTAATCTAATAATCATATTACGTCGAAATAACAACAACCGCTAGATGCAATACAATACAATACATAACCACTGACTTACATGAGGTTCTTAACATTCATACTTAAGTATATTTTCTGAGCAGCATAACCCAATCGAGTATTTGGATTTCTTCGAAAAATTATTAAATGATATATTAATCCTAAATTCCCCCATCAGGTGATATGTTATTCTTCTTATGAATACAGTACTTCAAAGCGCAGGTTCCTCCTTAAGGTGGCCGTATACCTCGGCCGAAAACACCCTTTTAGTTCTGGCTTTATCCGCGGCCTAGGAGAGCGCTTTGCCTCCCCCCCCCCCACCCCCTCACTTCACCCAAAAACGATTGCGGGAATAAATTGTGGAAAGGCAACTTCATGGCGGATATAGGTTGAGGAGGCCATCTCCCTCAAAACAGCTCATATCCTCCACAGGACAATGGGCTTCGTATGAAAACAGGCTCCTTTCATTGGCTATCATCATTGACATTAGTCTTGATCTGCTGAGCCGAGAATTGAGGAAGAATGACGAAGCTAATTCTCTATACACGCGGGCAGGAATTGCTTCAGGACCTGAGGATTTATTTGGACTTAAAACTTTTAACATGTTTTCTATACCGTGAGTGCAAATATCGAGAGGCGGCATCTTTTGCTGGAAGTGATCATGTATCGTGACGGATGTATTCTGCGATGACTTGAACACACTTTGAAAGTAGGAGTTTAATAAATTGGCTTTTTCTTAACTGCTTGTTGATAATTCACCGTTTAAGTTTCTTAGTGGATTAACTGTTGGTCTATTGTCTTGAAGAATTCAAAAAAGATATGGTACTTTTTTCACAGATTTTTATTTAAAGTCGACCGGTTTCGTCGCATAGGCGACATCATCAGGTACATGAATATGGCAAGTGGCAGAATATATACAATTTTTAAGAGGGTGGGGGGAGAGGAGGGATAGGGTGGGGGGGAAGGGGGTTTGGAAGAGGCAGTGGTAAGGGGTGGGGGTTGGTGTGTGAGGGAACGTGGATGACTCGATGGGAGGGGGGTGGTGGTGTTGGTGGATGTAGGCTAAGTGGACGCTTGGTCAGGTACGCTGTTCACAGCGGGGGTTGGGGCGTCAGGTATTGAGAGTCAGGGGAATATCCAAGAGGGGGGAATGGCTCACAAAAATGTTCTCGTTAGCTTTTTTAAAATCATTAAGACGACAGAGAGAGAGAGAGTGCCACGCCAAGATGTAGAAACTCCGTACAAATTTGTCCAATGGTAATCTCAATTTAGTAAAGAAAAGATACAAATTGTCTCAATCCAAATCAAAGGAAGCGTTAAATGTTAAATGTTTTTGTGAGCCATTCCCCCCTCTTGGATATTCCCCTGACTCTCAATACCTGACGCCCCAACCCCCGCTGTGAACAGCGTACCTGACCAAGCGTCCACTTAGCCTACATCCACCAACACCACCACCCCCCTCCCATCGAGTCATCCACGTTCCCTCACACACCAACCCCCACCCCTTACCACTGCCTCTTCCAAACCCCCTTCCCCCCCACCCTATCCCTCCTCTCCCCCCACCCTCTTAAAAATTGTATATATTCTGCCACTTGCCATATTCATGTACCTGATGATGTCGCCTATGCGACGAAACCGGTCGACTTTAAATAAAAATCTGTGAAAAAAGTACCATATCTTTTTTGAATTCTTTAGAATGGATTTTCACAAAGTGAAGCCTGAAACCATCGAGTTTATATTGTCTTGAACTTCCCTTGCGTATTTCAAAAACGCTTTTGGGTTATTCTGTAACTGTTCTACTAATATTTTTCTTCTCAATCCATGAATGCATTCCGAAACGCTTCCTTTGATTTGGATTGAGACAATTTGTATCTTTTCTTTACTAAATTGAGATTACCATTGGACAAATTTGTACGGAGTTTCTACATCTTGGCGTGGCACTCTCTCTCTCTCTGTCGTCTTAATGATTTTCTCACCTCTGCATTGCACCATCTTGGTTCACTGCCCTCTTTTTCTACTTTACTTGGAATGTATTTTCTGATCCCCAAATGCACCATCGAAAGAAAAGCTTTCCATCTACCCTCCATTTACATCTATATCTAAAAAATACTCTGCAAGCCACCACAGGGGTGTGTGGCAGGGGGTGAGTATTCAACATCATGCATTACACTATACCCTAAAGTTAGTGTAACTGCGAGTAATTATGCATTAGCATAAATCGCTAATGCTTGTCACGAGGCGAAGCCTCACAAGCATGCACTACTACACTACAGATGTCATCACAATGGAGAGGGACCATTAATATATATGTATTTTGCAACTACACAAATGGACAGAGACTCAAGACTTATGTAGAAAACATGCACGGCGTGCTGCTAGCACGAGGTAACAGAAAAGGATTCAAGTATTAGGGGGTACTTATGGTCCCTTATCGTTCGTGGGAAAAATGACATCTTAAATCTATCCGTTCTGCAGTCTAGTTCCCTAATTTTACTCTCATGGTCTGATCTACCCTAGTGTGTCGGATTTCGTAAAATATTATCAACGTCGTCAGAGAATAGACCGGTTTGGAACTTACATAATAGATTGAGTCTAAATTTCAATCGACGGTCTGAAAGCTCTTCCCATCCCAGTTGCTGCAAAAGGTCAGTAACACTAACGAGAGAATAAAAACGGAGAAATCCAAAATATGTTAATCTTGCAATGAAATTATGCTTTGCAGTTGACGTTTTTAGAACTGTGCTGTTTTGTTGTTTTAAAGTTGTCTTTATTCTAATGCATTTATAATAACTATCCGCGAACCTCTTCAACGGAGTCACTCGCTATTTGAATAGTTGCTCAGTCACATTTATTACATTAATGAGAATATTGTTTGAAATATTCCTAGTGTAATTTAATAATTTATTTACTACAAGCGTAGAATGTAAGCATAAAACGTAAAATTAAATGTACTTGGCCAACGTTTCGGTTTAATTATAGTCCATCATCTATGCATTATTAGCATACCACAATTCTATTTTCGATTTTTTAGCTTTTTGATATAAATTCAAACGGGATGTCCTTTTTATTCTACTCGAAACCATTTCTCTTTTGTATTATCAGCACTGCTACATTCAATTTCTACTTTAATCTCTCCCGTTGCGAATCAACGGGTATTTCGCTGGTACTTAATAATCTCGGGCGGGATTTTGATCCGGACCGGGTGATTTCTTGGAATTAATGGATTTCAGATGACTTTCTATTCCTAAGCTAGTGATATTAATAGACTGCATAGGGTGCTTATATAGCCTAGGCATTTTAGCGGTGTTATTTGTAGAGAATTTTTTATAGACACTTTGAAAAAAGATGATGAGGATATTTGCATCTGCGGTTAGCTTGGCCGGTAATTCCCCGAATACGTTTACTCCACGAGAAATCATTCGTCAGTTAAACTCCGTATTCATAGAATCGGTTTCACCGTCCTTGAGCGGGTCACCGACGCTTAACCCGACTGGTGGACAAATGAGGTGCGGAAGGGACGCCGAGAGACGGCGGGGTGTTGGAAGGAGATCATTGGGGTAGAAAGGAGCAGAGGTCGAGGAGCAGAAAGTCCACTGTCACCCTCCGTTAGATAAGGAGTGGAGTGCACGAGGGTTTCCCTTGTTCCCTGTGACTGTGGGCCATGCGGGACTCTTCCGGTGGCATTAATTCTCAATCAGTGTCTGTATTTTTCCACTCATATCTGCGTGTAGTGCTCGTTATCTAGAAGGACGTTCGCCGTCTAAGTCGTTTTTGGGCGCATATTTGGTTGAATATGTGTGTAGGAGCAAGATGCATTCCCAGGAAGAATTGTTAATAGATTTGGTGAAAGCCATAAATTGTTTTTACCCGAATCATAAATAAATGTCATAAATAAAGCTCTTTCCAGGGCTTTCAGGGACGATACGACAAGTCTCTTTTCAGGGCTGCTAACAGTATTTTTTGTACGGCTTTAAACAAATGGTCATGCATATAGCTATTATAAGTAGCAGACTTGGAAATTCCCTTTCTTTAGGATCAATTTGATCAACATAATAATTCGTTTAGTGGGTGAAAGTTCATTGATAGCGATTGCAAATTCGATAATGAATTGGATTATGACGAAATAAATAACAATATATGCCACCTCTTATACCATGGAAACAATGATTCCATGGCATATTTGACAGTCTTGTGGATCGCGTTTGCTTTGTCATTGTATAAAATAGAATCATTGCTTCGTTACACCTTTTTCACGTTACTTCTCTTTCACAGGTAACTAACCGGTCTATTCTCTGACGACATTAATAATAGGTATTTTACGAAATCTGACATACTACGGTAGATCAGATCATGAGAATAAAATTAGGGAACTAGACTGCAGAACGGACAGATTTAGGATGTCATTTCTCCCACGAACGATAAGGGACCGTAACAGCTGCCAATGAGACCTTTATCTAGGTTTGTCGTTAGGTAGTGTAGCTCTTAGTAGTACTCCGTAATACTTGAATTCTTATCTGTTACCTAGTACTTACAGCATACCGTGCATGTTTTCTACATAAGTCTTGAGTCTCTGTCCGTTTGTGTAGTTGCAAAATACATATACATATTGACGGTCCCTCTCCATTGTGATGACATCTGTAGTGTAGTAGTGCATGCTTGTGAGGCTTCGCCTCCATATATGGCCCACTACTATTTTACCTGTTCACTACTGACTTCCCGAGAGACAAAGAAGACTGGCATACTTCCAAAGTATTTTTATATGCATACGATGCGGCAATTATGTCGCTGAGTAAAAAGACGAAACTAGCTGTGGATTATGCACAAAGAAACATACCGAACAAGAACGAAATAAATATATATATATATATATATATATATATATATATATATATATATGTATATTTTTAGGAAAGAAGGATACTTATTAATCTATGTATGTAAGTATAGATTACATCTTTATGAAATCTAGATTCAACGCCACAAGAAAAAGATTAAAGTTGGATATATTTGGAAATAATTGGATATGGAATAGACGCGCAATAACAAACATAATAAATCTATATTTAATCTCAAATTTCGCTATCTCATATAGGTATGTAGGAAGTTGTACATGATTACTAAGCGTCCCTTCCATGAAATTGTCATTACTAAGAACAAAATTTGTCTTCCGATGTTTAAAAAATATTTTTTGACTAGCGCTGTACCAATTTCAGTGTAGTACGCCTCGTTGAAAAGTATTCGTGTTGAAGTTTTGCGACAGAACAGAACTTATATTTCACCATAAGTACTCGAAAAGGTGAGCATGCTATTTAAGTCAACCGATGCGCATCACATGATCATTGAAAAGAATTTACTCGAACTCCTAAAGGGACTATTTTCTTTTGTTTAAGGCGTGGATGATTACTACGGACACGGTGTAAGAACACGGCGCTGTCCGGCGAATTGCTGAAGGCACGGGGCCGATGTTTTAATTCTACGTTTGAGCAAATATTATATACACAGTTTGCTTTAGCTTTAAATTTGAATGATATTTGCAGAAGTATCGCAGTGCGATTCCAGAAGTCCCCCCCCCCCTGCCACACACCCCTGTGGTTGCTTGTAGGGTGTTTTGTAGATGAAGTTTAATGAGCTGGGTGAGAACAGGGAACAAGAAAGGGATAGAGGCCAGAGAAAGCACTTCTTCTTTAAATGGCAAGTAAAGCCTAAAAAATAGGGAAGAAAAAAAAGTTAGTCACAGAGCAAAACCTTAAATAATTGATGAAACCTCCGCATATAGTATAGCTTCTCGGCTGCGAATGACCACACGTGGTTGAGGCGCTGAGCCAGGATTACCCAACCCAATCCCATACATTTACGGCAGTAACAACAATTTTTTTCACATTTTAGGCCTATTTGCTGGATTTCCAAGCAACCTCCTTGGGAGACTTTCGAAGCTAATTTCGGGATTCTTGTTTGGCCGAAAAGAGACTAAACATGCTGACAGACCAAATATGTTTAGATTTTGAAAATACAAGGATACCTCCGTGAATAGGATGGGCTTCGATTGGTCGTGGGCCTTTCTCAAGGCCGTAAACAATGAACGGGTTAATACTTTTTAATTAGCAACGATGTACTCACTTAAACTTTCTTAGGAGCCGCGTTCGAGGAATAACTTCACTACTAACGGGGGGGCCTTGGAACGGAAGTGTGATAACAGAACCGGATACCGCCCTCTCCTCCCCTGATTCAGCCCCTCCCCTTTTTGAAGGCACTTCAGAACCGGATATCCCCTCTCCTCCCCCTAATTCAGTTATCCTTCGCCCCTCCCCTTGTTGCGGGCCAATTCAGAACCGGATACCCCTCCCTATGTTCAGTGGCCCTCCCCTTTATCGTTGATTTCGGCAAGTTGTCATACTTATCAGGAGGTCTCTGTCTGCATGTGTTCGACCTAACCGCACCGCTTACGTCACTCATGAGCAGATGGATGAGGACTCCCGGGGGGGGGGGTCTTTCCCCCCAGCGGGCCGCCGATGATGGAGAGAGCGTCTCATTCTCAATGGCCGCTACGTACGTTCAGGTCTCTGGTAATTAAAAAGGATTAAAGGGGGTGAAATACGTCTCATATGGAATGTCTCGTTAGCAGGATGGTGGAAATAAAGGCATAGAGTTCGCTCGATCATTTAATTAGCATTTATATATGACTGAATGATAATTGTTGAAATCAAATATATATAAATCGGAACAATAAGGATTCAAGGTGCATGCCGTCTCATGTGGAGGTATGACAATGGGAATAAAGACAGACATGTATTGAAATTGAGCAATCATTTTATTAGCATTCATACAAGGTGATTGAATTATACATTTTTAGGAATAATTTATGTACAGTGGCGGAAAAAATTAACGCAAAGCTCGTTGACTTCTGCGGATGCGGCGAACACGGGAACTACTAGGAGTAGACCACCTTCCGAAAATTTGAAAGCAGCATTTCTCATACAACCGGGAATTTTCAAAATTCATACGCTTCACACCAGTGATATTAAATCATATGCATCGAAATTTGACTATGCGTAAAATGGACAACTGCGAGTTCTTGTTATTTTTCAAATTATGTCTTCACCCATCTCTCACCAAGTAGCTGCCGTCGGGGAATCGGTGAACGCAGCACACATAATGAACATAGAAACCGCTTTTTCACCTCCCTCACGCACTTTTAAAACCTACACTCGGTGTTTTTCCAATAAAAACTGAATTTTATGTTTTAAAGAACTTATTTTAATAAGTAGGTACTTAATTGGAAATTGTTTTTCTAGTTAAGTTGTTCCATTCCTTGTACAGGTAAAAAGTTCTTGGTTTCCCCAGCAAAATAAGGAAAGATAACACTTTTTGTGTTTTAGCAGTACAACATGAGTTTCAAAGAACATTTCTATACTTTTTAACTACATCGTACAACGGAATTATCTTTCCCAAAAACTGGTGTAACATCTCTCTAATTTCATCTTCATATACTTTGGCCACTGATTGAATCAGTGATCATGAACTCGGTATGTTAAGCTAGTTTTCCACGTTTTCCGAGGTCTGATGTAAAAGTAACGTAGCCTGTAAAAATCCTATTGCTCTTTACAATTCTATGAAAGTGGGATGCAGGCAAAGATGGTTATATTAGAGTAGTAACCGTAGTAATTGGCTTGAGCATTATTAGGTGACGGGTATGAGAGAATGAAGAAAGGCGTACGCAGGTAGATAATTCATTGAATGTTGCTTCCTTTCCATTCTGGCGTTCCCTGTAATATTATAAAGCTACGCCAGATCGCGGATACAATTGGAGGGCAGTATTTAACAAACCCATACTTAATGACGTTAAATAAATCGCAAAGAGGCATAGGAAAAATATACAGGCATCATTATCAGTAAATATAAGATGTAATGACATAAGATGGACATAAGCGCGCAGGCGCAGGAACGCGCGAGCATGCACAGACTCATACCTTCAAAAATATTTTCCAAAGTTCTCCCCCAAGATTGCTCCCTGGATACGCCCCTGATTAGATCTCAAATCTAAACTAACGGACTCTTTACAACTGATCGAATCGAAAAAGAAGGAAATTAGCGCTCTCTTATGTGCGAAGACTTTGACGCTGGGAAACCTGTTAGTAGTGATCGAGAGTGCACTCACACCGAACTCTTGCTTGCGGTCCATACTCTGTATATCCTCCGAAAGATGAGTGACAAAGGCAGATGCTAAAACATCGTCAATGATTCGTATCGATTGCGAGTCTTCGCGCAAACTCACGAGTGGAACAAGTGCAGCAACCGGGGCGTCTCGAACGTTGAATCTTATGTTGACGATCGTTTAGTTGTTTATACGAGTCCTTAAAGCAGTGTTGTGACTGATGATGGGAGCACTTCTGAAAAAAACTAACTGGGTAAAGGTGACCAGAAATCGTGGAAAGAAAACAGTCAAGTTTACCATATAGGATAGCGAAAGGTAGACAAGCCAAGTCTCCTCACGGAAGTTACGGCGGCTACGCACTGTAAACCACGCTAACTTGCATCATGTCAAACCTGGCAAGCGCTATTGCCAAGTTTAAGTGGGAAACATACATCGCCAACTGATCTTGTTGGTGTAAAAAGGGCGTGGTTTCATCTAGGCAAGCTGGCTGTTGGAACTACGGAAGCAACTGTTGACAGCTTCCTAAAAAAGGGCTTTACACATCTCCCAATAATGGTGAGTATGCTTGAGTCTGAGGGTGTTAATAACAGCTTCAAAATTGGGAGTGCCCTTTCACGCCCAAGGAGAAGTACCATTACAGTGTGATAAGTGGTCGTGTGACCTGATCCCGCGCCTTTGTTATTCCAGCGCCGGGCCGTAGTGGATCTGAATTAATACGAAATGGCAAATATAACAAACCCTAATTAAGTGTTGACTGTAAGTTCCGAATGCTTGTTCTCAATATAGAGCGTCTTTATAATAAGCTGCATGACCTTGAAGGGTTAACACTAATAGAAAAAGCGGACATAATCTGTCTTTGTGAACATTCGATGAGTGACGTCAGAATCCCAGGATAAGTGATTTGGGACTGTTATTGTCGTACAGTGAAACTGTAAAGATAAGGTGATGATATATGTAAAAAACACCATAGTGCATGAAAATCTGAAGATTTATGTGCAGTCCTTCAACAATGAACAGGTATTTGAATGCTAAGCGGTAAAAGTTGCTTTCAATGAGCAAATTTTTATTATCCTTGCTCTGTATCGATCTCCTATTGGATCATTTAGTGTTTTCCTAGAAAAATTGGACAACTTGTTATATAATGTAACTAATTTTTCTAGGAGGCCAGCTATAATTCTCGCAGGAGACTTCAACTGTAACCTACTCACTGAGAGCA
Organism: Pyrrhosoma nymphula; assembly: GCA_963573305.1. Lineage (NCBI taxonomy): Eukaryota > Metazoa > Arthropoda > Insecta > Odonata > Coenagrionidae > Pyrrhosoma > Pyrrhosoma nymphula. The sequence goes on along the minus strand of OY754338.1, from coordinate 129,478,963 downwards.
ATAATCAAAGAGAATTGCTTTGTAAATTAGCCTCCTTTTATATAAAACCTTGGCTAACAAACTTACAAGAGTCATTGAAAGTTCTAAAACCCTGTTGGACAATATTTATACCGAATACCCAGATTGCAACGCAAGCCAGTGAAACTTGACGTCGCGAGTGAATTGACTGCGAATTGGTGGGCGGAAACGAGAGAAAAATGAAAACAACCTTGACCAGTTTGATTACCTTCCAAAAACAGCATTAATATAATAAAAATTATTACAGTAAGAGACAAGCCCGTAGGATAAATACCGTTAACTTTGTCTATACAAGACGATCACAAGTCGCCAGTGGCACCAAGCAGATACGTACTCCTCCGTCCGCGGTTAGTTTCAAAGAGGGCTAGTCTGTTCGCGGTGCACTTTGTCAGCGCAGGAGGGGAATCAGCTGAGCAGTGGAGTGGGGAGAGTAGGGGAGGTGCTATCACACTTTGGATTGGTGGGAATGTTCGCAAGTGGACTTGAAAGTGGAAAAATATTTCAGCACCAGCGCGGGCCGAATAAAAGGAGTGTTCTTGCTTGAATCGCGATGACCTGAGCGTTCGCGTTGACCAGAGCAGATCGCGGCACTTAGTTCATCGCTCTCTGGCATTTCTCCGAGGATTTTCGAGTTTCGAGGAGGGGGGGGGGGGGAATTAGCACAAGAGTATCAAGTTAATACTGTTGTTTTGGACCCAGGTTTGTCCGATCAATGTGCAGTCATGTCCATGTTCAATGTGTCTGAGAAAAGCAAGTCTCCAGTCGCCTCCACCATAATGAAGAGAATCTTTTGTGACTCAAACGTCATCCACTTTCAATTTCTATTGAGTTAAGAGAGCTGGATGTCAATGAAAGAGGAAAACTCCTTAAACAGTAATTTTGACAATTTATATAGAACGTTGTTGTCCCATTTTGACTTAGCCCTCCCTCTCGAACCAATTAAGCACTCAAAATCCATTTTTAAAAAGTGGGTCACTCCCAAAATAAGGCGTTTGTCCAAGGTATTAAGAACAGTCTTGCAATGACATGCACTCTAAAGATGACACCCTGTGCCATGCATATTTTAATTTTAAAAAACAGTAGGTACCGTAAAATCATCAAGAGATCAAAGAACGAATATAAAAACTAATCTTAAATGCCCCTAACTATGCAAAAACGGCATGGGGTATTATTAAACCAAATTCTAGCTCTAATGTAGTGGAGTTACCAGCCCAGTTCAGGGGTGACAAAAGTAAACCAGTGGATCCAATAACACTGGCTAATGAATTCAATAGCACCATTTTAAAACTACCAATGGTTAATGAACCTGATTCTCCTCTTTTTATCAATATTTCCTCTGCTGTGTCCTGTGGGTCTATATTTCTTAAACCATGTAGTTTGTAAGAGCTTCGCTCACATATTTCTAAAGTAGGGAAGAAAGCTTCGACTGAGATTAACGGTATATCAGGAAAATACTATAAAACTGTGTATATATGATCTCAAGCCCCTAACTCTCTCTTGTTTATCAGAGTTTGAGAGATGGAGTTTTTCTTGAAGGCCTCAAAGTGTCTAAGGTAATGCCAATTTTTAAGAATAAAGGAGGAGAAACAATCTGGCCAATTATCAACCAATATCAATAATCCCTCAGCTAGGGAAGGTATTTGAGTATTTATTTAGCATAAGATTAACCGATTTCCTTGGAGAAAATAACTTGCTGTCCGCTAAACAATTTGGATTTAGCAAAGGAAAGTCAACAGAACAGGCCATCTTCAATGCATTATATGCCATTATTGAACGAATTAACTCAAAGAAAAAGGTAATGGGTGTATTTTTTTATTTGTCAAAAGATTTTGATGTGACTGACCATGATAAACTCCTATAAAAATGAGTCAATGGGTATTAGAGGTACAGCTCAGCAGTGGTTGAGACCATATCTCACAAATCACCGAACACAGGTAGCTGTCCAGGAAAATGGGAATGTCTACCTCTCTTCACCATTAGGTGTTAAAAAAGGTGTTCCTCAAGGATCGGTCCTGGGGCCAATCCTCTTTCTTATTTATATAAATGATCGAACCAGTCAATTACCTGTCAACCCTCTTAGAAATTGTATCTTGTTTGCTGATGGTGTCATCATTGTGCTTAATCAGAAATCTTTTCAAGATTTGATGGCTTTGGGCGAATCCATTATTCAAGACATGAGCACATGGTGCATTGGTAATTCTTAATGAATCTAAAATTCAGGCCATGATATTCTCTGCAAAAACTTGTCAATTTGATATAAATACCTTTCATCCTATGAAAAAAACTTAGGGGATAGAATAAGGGATGAAAAGGGATACTCACATCACTAATCTCAGTAAAAAATTAAATTCGGTGTATTATCTTCTTTCAGTTTTGCAGCCCACAGTTAATATGGATGAGTTAAAAACTCCATACTATGGACTATTTTATACTCATTTATATGGTATCATCATCTGGGGAAGTGGGTCCTCAACTAAATTAACTAAGGTATTTACTTTGCAAAAGAAATTGATTAGGTCCACGTGCAATCAGCCTTACAGTGCCCACTGCATACCATTATTCAATAGCCTTGCCAACAGTCCCCTGCGTGTTTACATGCAACGCGGTAATCTTTGTGAAAAAGAATAAGGCTCTTTTCCCATTAAATAATAGCATACACAGCCATGAGACTAGGACAGGAAATCTTTTATGTGTAGCATCTTCTAATATGACAATGATGTCCAAAAGACCTCGCTCCTTAAGCTTATCTCTTTTCTATATCTAAGCTCCTTTCTCTTTTCTAATTTTATACTGTGTACATATTTGTAGATGTTGGTGTTCTTTCGTCTTCTCTGGCAAGTAATTATTATGTGACAAGAAGTTCTGACTGGCAAGTAATTATTATGTGACAAGAAGTTCTGACGTGCTCAATAAAATTACATGATGTATGATATTCTGTGCCATACTTTGTATTTGTCAACTGGGAAAAATAAAATTATTATTATCCCTAGAATTATAACATTAATTGCAGACATTACCGATTAAAAACGAGCTTACCTATAAGAACTTAACTAGGGCTTATTGAGGGAAGGCCACAACACATAATAGCGTAGCAATTGACCTCAAGCACCACGCAAAAAGTAGAGCATTGAACAAAGCCGGTCGACGTACGTAGTCTCCCCTTGTAAGTCCAAAAGCAGATCAAATCACGCGCAGTAAACGAATTACTTGAAATTTACATTTTCCGATATTAAGCGGGTTCGCTAATATTCGCTAAAACGTAGAGACATTATTTGCTTTTAAAAAAATGACAGTAAGTACAAAACATTTTAGAATGACGAGTAGGCTCCCCTTATTGCATTCATAGAAACAGAAGTTAAGCGAGCGTTGACGATGGCAACGGACATTCAAAAGCGTGGAACACGAGACCGCGAAAACAAACAGCGGACAAGAAGTAGCACGGGAGTTGCACAAAGCGCACGCGCATCGAAGGCTTCGAGTGAAGACGTGATATATTCCATCCAATTCACGCTCAACATACGATAAGACCAGATTAGGAATGTCGCGAACATTTCCAGAGTGCCTTGCGTGAGGCTCTTCAGATAGTACATAAAAAATAACGAAGAAAAATGTATTTATTACTTAAGAATATAACTGGCTGCTTTTGGAGAACGGTGAAAGTGTAAATTGTGGTGTTTTGTTTAGATTAAAATTGTTCATTGCTGGATCAAATATCATTTACTACAATAGATTTAAAATCAGCGTGACTACAATTTATTGTATGACAGAAAGTCTGCATTTTAAGAATAAATACATTTAAATGTATCTGATAAATGTGTAACTATAGTCATTTAGTATTTTTTTAGTTCAACTGATTATACCTTAATAGAAGAAATAGATATGAAAACCACTCTTTCACAAGAATTATGGACGGTACTAGATAATTTGCAGGTTAAAATATATATTTGAATTGATTTAATAGAACTGGGCATAAATCTGTGTATTGCATCACTATGAAAATAAATCTTGTTATTTTTAACAAAAGAAACGTAGCTTCTACAGCCAGCAAGATATGATCACCCGAAACAGACCGCACGGAGGGCTCCGCAGTGTGTCATAAAACGACCTTTTTCGGCAGGTCTTGAAGTGGTGAGAGGAAGTTGGGTAGTTAAGAAGGCAGGTGCCTTAGAAAGGGAATTTGTCTGTCAAAGAGAGAGATGCACATTTCCGTAAGCGAAGTGCAGGACATAATATGTGAACAACACGTGCATTTAAAGAAAGAAGTATTTCAGTTTAGCTCTTGCGGTGTCCCGGGATATGATTATGAGTATCATTTCTAGCATGGTTTATTGAAACATCTTCATGGTGGCTCTTTTCAATCTCTACATATATCGACGATCACCATAGAAAAGTTAATGTGGCCACATATCGCATATCCACACACTTGACCGCGTCACCACCGTACTCCCCGTAGTGCCACCGGCGCACAGTGGTCCGAAATCGGAAAAAGCCGGACAAAAGTCCAAAATGGCTTTTTTTGAGCTAGAGACTTGAAACTTAGCGTAAATACTCATAAATGATTACCAATTATAGATTTGTATGCCATTTTACATAAATACGACCCGCTGCTGAAATACAGTAGCCCAAACATACCCAATTTTTCAAAAACACGCGCGATCTCGTTTTTCTTCGAAAATCTTTGAATGTAAGCAGGTGGTGTTGCGTTGGTATGATTTTTATGGAATAAAAAACGCAATATTCCTTTGACCTATTGCTTTGCCTATAGTTTTCATGACTTTTGAAGATTTTGGCTCTCATCTGTCTGGTTTTGCAATGCAAAATGGCGTTCCCGTTTTTCACGCGAAATTTGACATAAAGTAGACATTATCTTTTTTTTACGAAATATATAACTCGGGAAATTTACATCGCAGTGTAAAGTAGAGATTTAGTAAGAATACTAAGCTGAAATCTTGCAAAAAGGTTTGCGACGAAGGAAATGAGAGCGATTTTTCGATCGCGCGTCAAGGCAGAGCTACACGACGCAGGACCCTGCGGCTCGGTAACTGCGGTCGATTTTTCAAGTTTTTTGAAAATTTATTCTTGAAAATCGTCATTTAAAGCACGGCACGTAGTCAGTGTTGGCCTAAAACACAATACTGAGGATATTACCAGGATTATAGATCGATCGACTAACCATTTAACGCATTACTCTAGTGAAGATGCTAGGGATTGGATATTTGTCGGAACTATCCCACGTATAAGAAATATGCTTCGGGTATGAAGTAGCGTTAAGAGATTAAGTCGGCATGCTAAAGAGAGAGAAATAAGTTGTTTCCGGGAAAGGCAACAACCGATACTCTTTTTCCCTTTCCACCCTCGCCGTGGTGGGTCGCGCGGAAAGGGGCGTTTTATGACGACGCACAGCCTTTGACGGTATTAAACGGGTTCTTCCACAAGGGTTTTTTCCTTTCCCCGGCAGGAATGCATGTCATCTTGCAGTTGTATTTTGGAATCGGTGAAGAAGTGTCGTGCTTGTCGTCCTAGTGTCGTGTGTAATTCTCAAGTTCGTGTTACCCAGTGATTTGCTGCGGGCTTTATTGAATTCCCACTAGCTATTCCCGGAGTTGGACAGCGCAGTGATTTTCCTGCTTGAATTTTTGCAAGGTGAGTGTTTTTTAATATTTCAATTTCAAAGATGCGTGTGCTTGCGTACTACTTCATTGAAAGTGTTAAATTACTTATCGATTTTTACTGTTGTTTTCGCCTCTCATAAATCTTGGCAATTATGATTTTCATGCGTCTTCTCTTTTCATATTTATAATTTTCAAATCACCGCACAGGGTTTTGGGCGGCTTATAACGTAGGAATGGATTCAAACCAAATTACTCGTTTTGAGTTACATAATATAATATTAGAAATGAAGGGAAAGACATCAGGCGAGAAAAAAATACACTTGCTGGATTTTTTGTCACGGAGATTAAATGTAGAGAGCTATGAGGATGCTCTTGATGGTCTCCGTGAATTACTTCGGTTGGGATTCTGACCTTATTACGAAAAAATGTGGAAACAATGTTGCCGGAGTAATGAAATATTTTTAGTGCGATGTGAGGCATGGCTCGCAGAGCCAATTATTTTTCCTGAAGTTGTCCGTCAATACTTTCCTGGTACTTCAAAGGCAACTGGTATGTATTATATTTAAGTATGTTTTGAACTTTTAAAGAAAATTATATTTCTGAATATCTATACTTATTCTATATCTTAAACATTGTATACACTATTCTATATCTTACAATTATTGCTTTATTAGGTTCATTGGGGCGGCCCGAGAAAAATTTTACTTCTTCGTGTGACCGATATAAAAGAAAGAAAGTTCAAAATATTAAAAGTTGTTCCTCAGTAGCTGAGCTGGCATTAGCAACCTCTCTAGGTTTAAGGGAGGAAGGAGATATTGCAGCCGCACAGTTAATTACGGAAGTAACGACAAATACTCCCACTAGAGCTAAGAGAGTACTTACTAAGTGGAGGAAGAGTGATGAGGTGCAGAAAGATATGTCTCCAGAGGAGGCTTTATCTTTGATCATCACCATTGGGCTGACTAAAAATCAGTACAATGTATTAAGACGCTCCGCTCGTACTTACGGACATTCCTTGTATCCCAGCTATGCACGAGTGTTAACAGCAAAAAGTGCTGCATACCCAGAAGCAATACGCATCACAGAAAACGTATGCGAAGTGAGTCTACAAGCTCTATTAAACCACACTGCATTGAGGATACTGGCATGCGAATCCATTGCTCTAACGGCCAGCAATGAGGTGAACTGCACCTTAATATGCAAATATGGCTTTGACGGGAGTTCGGGCCATTCACAATATAAACAGTGTTGGGAACAGGCGGATTCTTCCGATGAATATTTATTTATGAGCTCCCTGGTGCCACTTCGTTTGCTGAATGACGAAAATGGTAAGAGTTTGAGGCGTTTCAAATTGCATATCTTGCTTATTACGAATTAATCTGACTGTAGTAAAATTGAGTACTTAATTCCATGTCTGCTGTTTTAGGTGAAATAATCTGGAAAAATCCTCGCCCATCATCAACCAGATTTTGCCGGTCTATTCGCCTCCGGTGGCTGAAGGAAACCAAGGAAGTTGCTATTGAGGAAAATATTTATAGTCAAAGGCAGATTGACGGGCTGAAAAATTGGAGCAATGGAAATTACTCTGTCAATTTCAGCTTGCTGCTAACCATGATAAATGGAAAAGTAAGACAAATTCATATTTCTATTGTGATAGACAAGAATATGGTAGTGCTTATGGATTTAAAAAATTAAATTACGATTATTTTAGGCATGCAACGCATTAACTGACAATCCGAGTATGAGGTGCTACACCTGCGGAGCTACAGCTACGGAGATGAATGATTTGAATGCAATGAGGAATCGACCTGCAGATGTGACTAAATATTCTTTTGGATTGTCAACCTTGCATTGCTACATCCGGTTTTTTGAATGTGTGCTACACATATCGTACAGACTAGAGTTCAAAAAGTGGCAGGTAAGAAAGAATACAAACAAGCTGGAATCTGGTTCAATAGTGAAAATGCCTTTGAATTACGATCAAAATTCTTTACAGGCCCGAGGAAATCTCAAACAACTGCTTATACAGAGAAAAATAGGAATTCAGAAGGCTTTTAGAGAAAGGATGGGGTTGATTGTTGATGTTCCAAGGCCTGGATCAGGTAACACGAATGACGGTAACACGGCAAGGCGTTTCTTTGATTCCCCAGACTTGGCCGCTGATTTGACAGGTAATTGAGTAAACGTGCACTGTAATAGCAAAGAATATGTAAAATTTACGCATGTGTTTGCATATAAACTGGTTAAATATTTCATATAAATTATTAGTTCTCATAGGAAAGTATAATGTACCAACAGCAGTAAATTAATTTATCATGTTTTAATTACAGGTATCAATGTTGATCTCATAAAAAGATTTTCCATCATTCTGAGGGCAATATCCAGTGGCATAACTCTTAATTATATAGCTTTCTCGGACTACTGCCAGAGAACTGCGGAATTATACGTCAAGCTGTATCCCTGGTATTATATGCCAACCACGGTACATAAGGTACTTCAGCATGGAAGCGACATTGCAAAAGAGGCGATTCTTCCCTTGGGACAACTTTCGGAAGAGGCAATGGAAGCTCGGAATAAGGACACACGTGAATTCCGCCAGAGATTCAGTAGGAAGCACTCCAGAGAGGCCACGAATGACGACCTTTTTAAAAGACTGTTGTTAACGTCTGATCCATTTCTTTCCTCCACCCTGACATCAACTCCGAGGAAAGCAAGAGAAATGCCAAAAGATTTGAGAGAACTGCTGCTTTTAGATGATAGTGCAGAAGAGGAATCAGGCACTAGTGACAAAATGAGCTCATCGGAGGATTGAAGGTTGAAATTATGCAAATGAAAAAAATGCAATTTAAGAACTTAAAAAAAGCACAGTATAAGATAACTTCCAAAACGTGTATTCCTTTTATATTCTAATTTATGGTTCCGCATTGATTTCATTTGTAAGTTTCAGCCGATGCTAGGTATATCATTGATGCTATTTTGTTTTTAATTGAAATATTCCTTTACGGATTTAGCAAACAGTTTTCAAACTTTTTGTCAATGCATTTGTTCGATTTGATTTTGAATTTTCATTTATCAGACATTTTTCCTCGTACATTTTCTTTACGATGGACGGCCGAAAGTGAAATTTGCCCAAGTCAAGTTAACTCTTAATTTACCTTTTTTATAATAATATATAAATAATGAAGTCAAAGATATAGTAACTTTTGTTTCCTTTTCCCTAAGAAATTCCCCCACTGCATGAATCTTGGTCAAATTGAAAAGGGAAAACCCTTGTGGAAGAACCCGTTTAATACGGTCAAAGGCTGTGCGTCGTCATAAAACGCCCCTTTCCGCGTGACCCACCTCGGCGAGGGTGGAAAGGGAAAAAGAGTATCGGTTGTTGCCTTTCCCGGAGACAACATATTTCTCTCGCTTTAGCATGCCGACTTAATCTCTTAACGCTACTTCATACCCGAAGCATATTTCTTATACGTGGGATAGTTCCGACAAATATCCAATCCCTAGCATCTTCACTAGAGTAATGCGTTAAATGGTTAGTCGATCGATCTATAATCCTGGTAATATCCTCAGTATTGTGTTTTAGGCCAACACTGACTACGTGCCGTGCTTTAAATGACGATTTTCAAGAATAAATTTTCAAAAAACTTGAAAAATCGACCGCAGTTACCGAGCCGCAGGGTCCTGCGTCGTGTAGCTCTGCCTTGACGCGCGATCGAAAAATCGCTCTCATTTCCTTCGTCGCAAACCTTTTTGCAAGATTTCAGCTTAGTATTCTTACTAAATCTCTACTTTACACTGCGATGTAAATTTCCCGAGTTATATATTTTGTAAAAAAAAGATAATGTCTACTTTATGTCAAATTTCGCGTGAAAAACGGGAACGCCATTTTGCGTTGCAAAACCAGACAGATGAGAGCCAAAATCTTCAAAAGTCATGAAAACTATAGGCAAAGCAATAGGTCAAAGGAATATTGCGTTTTTTATTCCATAAAAATCATACCAACGCAACACCACCTGCTTACATTCAAAGATTTTCGAAGAAAAACGAGATCGCGCGTGTTTTTGAAAAATTGGGTATGTTTGGGCTACTGTATCTCAGCAGCAGGACGTATTTATGTAAAATGGCATACAAATCTATAATTGGTAATCATTAATGAGTATTTACGCTAAGTTTCAAGTCTCTAGCTCAAAAAAAGCCATTTTGGACTTTTGTCCGGCTTTTTCCGATTTCGGACCACTGTGCGGCGGCGGGCGGAACCGACCACGCGCTCAAAAATAACAACGTTCAATTCGAGGTCCCAAATTCATTCATTACAGTAATCTACCGGTTAGAGGTAGGTTGTGATGAAAGTCAGAGAATATCCAACGAACTCTTACACGTGCTGTGCCCTTTCTACCTCTTGTATTTCTTTCTTCATCTCAGCATAAGTCCTACCTTTCTTCATCCCGTCCAAAAAATCGATTCTCTTCCTTCCCCTTCCCCGCTTACCCAACATCCTTCCCTCTATCACGACCTTCAGCAAACCATCGTCCCTCATTACCCCTTCCAGCCACCTACCCTGCCTTCCCCTAATCTCATCTATAAGTTTCCTCTCCTCGCCCACCATGTCAAGCACTTCCTCATTTGTCTTCCTTTCCGTCCAACGCACCTTCTCCATCCTCCTCCACACCCACATCTCAAAAGCCTTGAGCCTATTTTCGTCTTCCTTTCTCAAGGTCCACGTTTCTGCCCCATACAATGCCACACTCCATATCAAGCTCTTTACTAGCATCTTTTTTACATCCTTACTTAAGGTCCCCGTCATCAGCTCCCTTCTATTATTGAACGCTTCCTTCGCTAGCGCTATTCTCCTCCTAATGTCTTTGCTACTATGTCCTCTTTCTTCTAGCGTACTACCCAAGTAATTAAATTGTTCTACTTGCTCCAGTTTGTGACTTCCTACTCTTATCACCAGCTTCGCTTTCATTGTCCTACCAAATCTCATTACTTTTGTTTTCCTATTATTTATCTTCATTCCGTATTTCTCACACTGCTTTTCCAGTGCATCTACTAAAGTTTGAAGTCCTTTCGATGACCGACTCACCAACGCCTGGTCGTCTGCGAATCTAACCGACTTTATCCACTGGCCTCCTACTTTCATTCCCACGTCTAGCTCATCCCATGCCTCTCTTACCATTTCCTCAGAATAGATGTTAAAAAGTAAAGGCGACAACGGGCACCCTTGCCGCACCCCGCGACCTATAACTGCCCACCCTGATTCACCGTCCGCTACCCTTACCTGAGCCCTCTGCCCCATATATAAGTTTCGGATGAGTCTCCTATCACGCCAATCTATTCCTATTTTCCCCAGTATCTGCATTAGTTTCTCCCAGTTTACTCTGTCAAACGCCTTTTCGAAATCTACAAAACAAGCGAAAACATCCTGATTATGCTCTATGTTTCTATCTATAAGTGTCCTCATTACCGCAATCGCATCTCTGGTTCCCCTCCCCTTCCTAAACCCAAATTGGTCATCGCCTAAATAGCACTTTGCTCTGCTCTCTAACCTTCTATTTAGTATTCTAAGCAACACTTTTGCTGCGTGCGAAATTAAACTGATTGTTCTATACTCCTCGCATTCTGACGCTTTCTTCTTCTTCGGGATAGGTATTAATACTGTTTTCACGAAATCCTCTGGCCATACTCCTTCCTCGTAGATCCTGCGAATAAGTTCGAAAAACGATTTTCTCCCCCTACTACCTAGATTCTTCAGTAGCTCCGAAGGTAGGTTATCGGTTCCCACGGCTTTTCTACCCTTCATCTCTCTTAGTGCCCTCTCTATTTCACTCTCAAGTAACTCTGGTCCGAGGTTATCTTTATCTATTGTTCCTTCGTCCTCTAGATCTAGGCTAAGGGGTCTATTCTCGCTGTCATATAGCTCCTCTACGTATTCTCTCCACCTTTCTTGGATATCTTCCTGTTCGATTAATATCTTTCCTGTTTTGTCCTTAACCTTTGGTATCACTTGACCTCTCTTACCACCCGATAACATTTTCACCTTGGCGTACAAAGCGCCCACTTCCCCCTCCTCCTGCATCTTTTCCATTTGATCACATTGTCCCTTCCACCAGTTTTCTTTTGCCCGATTGGTCACTCGCCTGAGTTTATTATTCAATTCCTTGTACTTCCTCTTCCCTACGTCGGTGTTCACGTTTTTCCATATCCTTCTCTCCTCCATTTTCTTTATCATTTCTTCTGTAACCCACTGCTTCTTAACCCTCTTTTTTTCCACCGTTCCTATTGTTTTCTCTGCCACTCTTGCGATGCCTGTTTTTATAACCTCCCATCTCTTCTCTATGGCTCCCATCCGCTTCTCTTCACCTATGTTCTTTTCTACTAGCTCTTGGTATTCCCCCTTTTTCAACCCTTTCAATGCTTCAAGGTTCCACCTCTTTATCTTCCTACCTTTACAAAGCCTTTTGAATCTAACTTCACACTTCATCATCACCAAGTTATGATCCGAGTCCGCATCCGCCCCTGGATAGCTACGACAGTTTTTTACACTGTTCCTAAATCTCTGCCTCACCATTATATAATCAATTTGGTATCTCCCAGTGTCACCCGGCATTTTCCATGTGTACCTACGCCTGGGGTGATGTTTAAACCAAGTGTTTGTCACTACTAATTTATTTCTTCTACAAAATTCAACTGCCTTTTCCCCGCGATCATTTCTTCTTCCTAGCCCAAACCCTCCTACTTCTAATCCGTCCCTCCCTTCTCCCACCACTGCATTCCAGTCACCCATCACTATCAGGTTTTTCTTCCCCGGCACTTCTCTAATTATTTCTTCTACTTGCTCGTACACCTCTTCCACCTCTTCCTCCCTATGGTTGATCGTAGGCATGTATACCTGGACCAGTACGAAATTCGTCGGGCGTGCTTTTATTTCTACCACTAGTATCCTGTCGTTCACCTGTTCAATGTTTACCACCCTCAGTCCCAACTTTGTGTTCAGTACCATGCCTACCCCCCGTTGACTCTCATCTCCCCCACTATAGATCACCCTGTAGTTATCACTCCAATAGTCCCCGCTATCCTTCCATCTAACCTCGCACAATCCCAAAGCATCTATTTTTCCCTTTTCCATTTCCTGCTTAATATTTTCAAGCTTCCCAGCCCTCATCATGGTCCTTACGTTCCAAGTTCCTATTTTTACCACTGTTTTCCTCCTCCTCTTCCTCTTTTTCTTCTTCTTCTCCCTCCTTTCCCTTGTATCTTCTGATGATGATTCTGTGAAGGATTTCGTGTGATGACGACCGCGGAGGCCTTGCCTCCCCCGCTGCCGGGCACGACACCCGCCCTAGTGGGCGGCGTCCCGTAGTTGCCAGGAATCAGATCTCTTTGGATGACTTTCATGTTCTGGGAAGTGATAGTTGAGAGGTATCCCACGCGACTCTACGGTATTTTTAACGTGACACCATCACGGAACTACCTTTCGTCTGGCTCCTACCCTTCGACCTATCTGGCATGGGTGGCCCTACCAGGAGCAATGTACTTGCTCCTGCCAGTCCAGCTCTAGGGGTCATTGGAACGCACAAGCCCTTCCACCACGTCAAGGTCGTAGTTCAAGGAAGAGAGGTCGCAAATATACGCAAGAGTTTTCTTTAGATTCACAATCTGGACGCTCTGTAGAGTGGCGTGGTATGAGTAAATTAGCGTAACCAGGCGGACTAAACTACTTTTTCTCAACAAATATGTAAAAAAAATTGACTGAAAATAGGCTCCGCCATTTTGTGGCGCATCTATGGTAAATATTAAAATAAAATATTTAAAAACCCATCAAATCAAATAAAAAACAGTTCGTATAATAGAATGGCATAACATTCTTATCCATAACTAAATCCATTAAAGTACAGCAAGAGGTTAAGTTTTACAATTCACAGAGAAAATGGAAGGCGGGCGTTTTTTGCGAAATTTGTTCAATTTTGACCCCATATATATATTGTTATTGTTAAAATACAGGAAACAAATAAATGCACCATGTCATGCAAAAACTATTTCAGAATTTTGATGTGAATTTTCAAATTCCGTACTAGAAAAACGTTTTAGAGGTTTTGGCCAGCTTTTTTCGATTTCAGCCCACTGTGCGCCGATATTGAAAAAATCTTCAGAAAATTTTCTTTCGTCTAGCTTCAAATGAATGCCCAATGCTATAATAGGCCCAATGCTATTATGCTAATAATGCATTACGCTGGCGAAAGAAAAAATTCGTTACTTTATTTTCGTCAGAAACAAACGTTTTAAATGCTCGCGATCAATAGTCAACGAACCAGACCAGTGAACGACCCTCTTCGTCTTGACACCACAAAATTCGTTTAGGCCGAAAGATTCAAGATTAAAATTCAATTCATTGAGAGAGTCAGTAAATCGATATCCAATAAAATAATTGCACGCGATTGCAGCATCTTAAAATGCATAAATATATGTAATGGTTAAATATATGTTTACTAATTACCTAATGCCCACCAATCGACAGCTTTATTATGCCCTTTAGATTGGATGATTTCGGGAGCCAAGTACTCCGGTGTGCCACACAGCGTCCATGTCCTGCAAAAAGAAATGCATTGCTTTAATATACAACTGAAAAAATTAGAATGTCACATTGCATTCACATCGACGATTCACGATTAAAATTTTATTCACCCTTGAATAAATAGTAACTAAAAAAAGGACCCGGTTTCAGAGATCACCCGATATTTAAAAAATAAATTTTGCCATTTCGATCAAATGGAAAGAATAAAACTTGCTCAGGGCTTGCTTCGTGGTACTGCACGATAAAAAATGTTTTTCCTCTGCGTAAGATTCCACAAATAAAGTATCATTGAAGCGTTGGCCACTGCATTGCGAACATTTCCATTCAACAAAATGTTCATCAATTCCTGTCAGACGTGGCTAGAGTTAAATCCTGACAATGAGACCTCTGAAAAAACAAGACTGTTGATCTGTGCTTACACACATCGCTGCTCTATATCACCCGCGCTTTCTTTTGCGAATCCAACTTAAAGGTACTACAAAAACCTCACGAACAATGGTCGACGATTTGGCCAAACGTCTATTTGCCATGGAGGTCATTAAGTATATCAACACAGTCATCAAATTATGTATCGCCGCACACCTGTTTGCACAAAGACTGTTTGTTTGCAGTTGCTCCCTAATATTAATATATTTTAGTTGATTGAGAGTTATTAGATGATTTGCGGAAGGCCTGTCAAAACTTCCTTCTATAACTCTGAGATACGACTGGCAGCAAGATCAAGCAACGCTGGCAATTCCACGAACCTCGAGATCGTTCATTGAAGACCCGCGTCCGCGTGTGCGAATAAATCCGTGGAGAGTGTAAAAGTATGAAACAAAAATGGTAAATGGCATCTTTCGGTACCAATTGAAGACCAGAGACCAAAATCTGGAAGTCATTCCAGATTCCCCTAGCTCAGTGGTTGAGTCAACCTAATGCCACGACCTTTTAATAAAGTTCCTCATATTGTGGCCACCCCCAACGAAAACATTATTTTCGTTGCCACTTCATAACTTTAATGTTGCTACTTCATACGAATGAATTGTAATGTAAATATCTGATACGCAGCATATATTTTCATTGTTACAAACTGAGCATGATTAAAGCATATTGATCAATTACAAAAGCAATATCTAATTATATATGGTGAAACATTTATTTCTAATGACAAATAAATGAAATTTTGTCTTGAATCATGGTGTAGCATGGGTAACAGTATTAATATAACAACAGTAGACTACAATGCTACATTTTGCGACAGTATGCGTAAAAAGTCAACGTCAGTGTGTGTCAGTTTGAGAATGCTTTCTCACCAGATCAGAAATTCTCGGACATTCTTTGCAAGAGCACAGCGAAGATGATCATATCTACTACAGCAAGTCTACTTCTGCATTTATACTTTAGAAGCTGTAAAATACACTTCAACGGGGCCACTCCACTTATGGTGACCCCCTACGTGAGCGTTGGACGGAAGCAACAGAAGAAATGGGCAGGACATATTGCACAACATAATATCGATCAATCAGCTATAACAATTTATAACAGCTATACCAATATTCAGAAGAACATCTGCAATACCCCTAAATAACAATAAAACCATTATTGCTCGAAGGAATCATTTTCCATTAGTTTCAGCCTGTGCAATCACAATTCACAGATCGCAAGGTGGCACTTTTGATGAAGTGGTATATGAATGTGACCGATCACACTGCATACAGTTAGTGTACGTCGCCTTATCCAGAGTGACAAGTATTAATGGTCTATATATCACCACAAAAGACAAGAGCCAAATGTTTTGTCACGGCCGAACAAACTCTACATCTATGATGGATTTACAACTGGAATTCAAGAGGCTATCACTTAATAAACTTACAACAATTAGTCAAGTTATGTCTGACTTTATTAACAACGGGACAGGAATAGCTTTTTTCAATCAATTGTCAAAGCATCATTGCACACGCACTGGATCTCAATGACAGTATTTTGAAAAAGAATCAAATGTAATTATTCTGTCGGAAACACATATGAAAGATGGAGAAATCATAGGTAGTCCGAATTTATATTGCGTTACAAAATATATACGACCTGGAGTTTCTGCCGGTGGAGTGGCAATTTATCATAATGCGGGTGAGAATGCGAATATGGTAACCTCACATGTGGATGGATTCATTCAAACAGATCAGCTGGCCTTGGAGTGTTTCAGTCAGGAATCGGAGAACTTTGTTTAAGTGCATGTGTCACAGAAACGGGACAGGTTATCATAACTATTGCTGTTTATATTTCTCCAGGGAAAAACATACAGGAGATTAAACAGATAAAATATTTCTCCAATGGCCGTAAAATATATGCACCACTCGTCAAAAAAATTAAATACTTACTGTGTTGGTTTTCGGGAATGAGGACTCCACAACAGGGACCAACCACAGCCTCTCCACCAGAATACCCTCCTGTGGTAGTTTACGGGAAAATAATTTCCTCGCCAGGGACTACCACAGACACACACACACAACCCATCTCATTAAATCCCATCCAACATTAAAACCATCTCATGCACACTTTTGCCCCTACATCCCAATAACATTTTTATCCTCCTTAGAGGAGAGCCTCAAGGAACCAAATCACGTCCACCTTCTCTGCACACCATGTGCAATGTTACGCATGTGTTATCATTGTAATTACGAAAATATTAAGAGGATAGTAAAGGAGACGTGCGATTTTCGCTCTCCGCCATCTTGAAAAAAGTCGAGTTTCATTTTCCCTTCCATAGATGGCGCAGCGGTCGGGCATATGCTATCATATGCCCCGTTCAGACTACAACTATCTTGCTTTCCATCGTGGCAACCGTGCACGCATTCACACTACCATCGTCATTCAGTTCTGCCCTCACCAGGAATCGCGACGAACAAGTAACGAGAAAGCGAACAATATAAGGATTCCCACGTCCCAGTGGCGTTTTGAGACTTTCGACATGGTTTTACAAGCAAATGACACATATATATGTTTATCCATCAAATTACCACCATCTAATTCAATATAATGATTGACTTTTTTTATTATCGTAATTCATCATTTCCGGTTTCCGCTCGTGATACCAGCGCTTACCACTGTTTAGTGGCTGCGTAAGGAACTACGTGTTACCACGTGTCCGAACATGCATTCACACCTGCAACCGGGCGCGATATACGGTCGTCCCTCGCCCGGCTATGTGCGAGAGAAACGGAAACACGAATGCACAGAACTGTTTTTGACGACAACTTCCGAAGTGTCCCGACTGACATGACTACCTCTCGCCGCCGAGTGGACGATCGAGAGCCGGGTTCCCGGTGGGTGGCTGGTGGGCGCCCGGCCACCCACCGGGCACTCGGTACACTCTTTGGTCTTTCCACGAACCCGTTTTCGCCCAAAAAATCGGCCGCCCCTCGGATCCCAATTGGGCACTGCCCGCCACCTTCTTTCAGAGGCGGGTGAGGGTGCGTGCCGGGCGCCCGGTAGGAACCCGGGCGAACGGGCACGGTCGGGTGCCTACGTCATCCGGGCACAGGCGGACACGGGCTCGGCCGAACAAGGGAGTCGGGCGAGGGTCGACCGTATTTCGCGCCCGGTTGCAGGTCTCTACATTACACACTAAGACATGCGATAGAACGGTGTGAACGGGGGCATTTCTCATTGCATGCATGCCAGTAGTGGCACTCGGCGGATTTCTTTGGCTAGAGTTTGCAGCCGCGGCGGCGAATAGTGGAACTAGACGGGAGCACTTGTATGTACTCATGACACACACGCAGACGACGCCGTTGGCACTAAGAACATTCCGTAACTATAGGAACACCACAGTGCATTCGATGAATTAAACTGACAAAATGTAAAGACATTCCGGCATAATTACTGATAAAATTGGCATCAAAGATGAGTGTTTACGAAATGTACCATTATTATTCATTACGAGCACAGCGATTCTTACCAGTTGCCAAACGTTGACGATAGGTTTTCAACTCGGGAAGGAAGAAATCGTCGATCTCCATTATTAGGAAAGAGAAGATACTATACGAAATTACGCTGCTGACCGCGATATGTCAGATAATCCGACCACAGAGTAGCTTTACAGTATACAGGACGCTTGTAGAGGCCTGTGGATTACAGGCCTCTACAAGCGTCAGGCCTCTCTGTAATCCACAGGCCTCTACAAGCGTCAGTTTCCTTACATCTGATTTTAAAGTATCAGGCGAAAGTTTGTGGAAAATTGTCACAGACTGCATTGTAACAGAAAACACTTTGTAAGTATTTCCACACCAATTTTTATTCAACCGACCTAGGTTTCGGCAAACATTGCCATTATCAAGGTCATTGCAATGTTTGCCGAAACCTAGGTCGGTAGAATAAAAATTGGTGTGGAAATTTTTACAAAGTGTTTTCTGTTCCTTACAGCTATAAAGTCGTCTTTCACGCACACAAACCTCTTCGTGGTCGCACAAATGCATTTGTTTTTCATATTCGTTTCAGGACGCATTGATTGCAGATACGAAGAAAGACATACTGCAGCTACAACATTTTCTTCACAGTTGTCATCACCGAATTTTTCAAAGCAGGCCACTTAAGGTAAAGAAAGCATTTCATAGATGACGGATAATGCAAACTCCGCACACCAAAGCCGGTACACGATGAAACAATGGTGAGGTATGGGAACGGCATACATTTTGAAATGAGAACAGTCTGTGCCATTTAATGAAACAAATAGAAATTGTAATTGGGAACCCATTTGTTCCCTTAAAATGATACTCACCGATCACCAAACGATAATGACCATTTCCAAGCATTTTATTTAAAAAAACATTGCTCCTCTTAAGCAAGTAAGTAATATTTACAATTGCGCTTTTCCAAAATACTCGATCAAATGTTGAGGATACCGCGACTAGTCACGGAGAGTTAATACCTTATACCACATACGGAGTCACCCACAAGTGCACATTAGTGTGATATTCCACAGAGGAGGAAAAACTCATACTCTCGTGGAGGACTGTGGCGCTAAGGGCACGCCTAGGACTGACCCAGTGACATCATGTGTGCGGTAGTTCGGCAGGACAACTCGTTCCTATAAAGCCTCCACCAAATAATCCACGGGGGAGGAGGATGCCTCGGTAGATTAACTCGCTAAAGCACTCGGCGCGAAATCATGGGATCCGAGTTCGAATCCCGGTCAAGGTGAATGATATTTCCACTGTGGAATATCGCACACTTGATGAATCATCCAATTCTAAAATAACCTCTAATTTTCACTGGATAAAATATCCCTAACAATGTTTGCACATCACAAATAAACTATATTACTTCAGCTGCAAATATCTAACATCCACAAAATTTCCTAAAGCCATCACTATCCAATGAATTGAATGCGGGTGTATATATTGCAAACCGGTCCCGTTTGGGCGTTACTCCATAAGGAGGTGAATTGAGCTGGGTTCGCCAAGGGCTTAGGGGGAGCCTAATTATTTCTAATTCTCCGTATTCTTAAGTGGATGCGCAGTACGTCGCCATGAGTGTGTGTGCGATGAGGCAACCTTGCGTGAGTGAGCGGGTGAATATATGAGGGGCGTTTCCCCTCCCCACACCCCCCATTATTTAAAAGTCAAAGTGAAACTCTCTCTCTCTCTCCCCCCTGGGCCAGTGATTTGACCCAATAGGTGATTTCACCCCCTATCGAAGAAGTGTCCCCCCCCCATCTCCCCGGCCAGATAGGTATATAAGGAGGTGTGCGAGACGGAAGCAGGGGATGATGATGATCTTTCGGTGACTCAAACCGTGCGAGGAGACGAATTGGACGAATAGGAGGCAGGATGCCGATCCCGACATTGGCTTAGAGACGGAGAGAGCACAAGGTGAAGGAAGACATTGTTTTTGGGCCGTCTCGACGCTTTGGACGCCCAAAATTCTCAGCCGTCGATGGATGTTCCCCCCCCCCCCCCGTGAACGTGTTACCCTGGCCACACATCTTATCTTGATCCCACCTCCGGCAGTCTCACCATCCCAGGAGAAGGCACCTTCAGAGATGGAGACGACGACGACATCTTTAAATCGGATCGTACTGTATCTTGGCAACCACCACATCTTCGAGTGACGCATCTCAGTGGAAGGAGAGAGGGAGAGAGTCGTTTCATCTTGCTCCCATCATTCCCATTCCCCCTTTTCCTCAAGTCGTTGTGTGAGTGCGTGCGTGTGTTTGTGAAATGTGTGTGCGTTCGTTTAGTTTTAAGATATATTTCCAAAGGGACGTATTTCTTTTATTTTGATTGCCTGAGGAAAATTTCCATTCCATTGTTAATACGGGAAGTCCTTTTTTTTCTCTCATTTTTTTCCTTCCGTAACTCCCCCCACTGCCATATTGTAAAATTGTATATTTTCATGTTTGTTTCTTAATGTTCTTGATTACACCGATATGGAAATCTAAATGCTGTGCAGAGGCTCCTCTTACCCGACGCAATCAGACTCTCTCCGAAATCCCCTCCACGCCACCCCTCCCCCTCCTCCTCCTCCCTCCCCCATCTCCCTTTGGGGTTTTCCCTTCCCCACCCCCGTGTACTTTAAACCATCCCAATTTCAATTACCCCTCATTGCATGCAACGTCCAAGGCGGAGGCTACAATGTCTATAGCTTTCCTCTATTCTGAAATTGTACTGATACTGAAATCTTATGCAACGTACCAAGATTCGAATGATTTAAGGCTTTCCCGGCGAAGATTTATATCAGGGATCTTTCGGGGTTTGCACCGGGTAGTTAGGTCCATGGCGGCCAACGTTTCGATGCTCGACTCGAGCATCGAAACGTTGGCCGCCATGGACCTAACTACCCGGTGCAAACCCCGAAAGATCCCTGATATGTACCAAGATTCCTCCAACACCACTTTATATTTTTCTTTCATGTTATTTTTTACTTTATATTTACTTTTTCCTTCCTACATCGGGGGATAGGGGATTGAAATGGTAGGAACGGAGGAAATTTTGGAGCCCTTCCCAACTATTACTAGGATATTTATGACGAGGGTAAAAAAATTGAATTTTGAGGGCTTTTCCTGTATTTCTTGTTTTTAGTATTTTATGTTTTGTATTTTGGTCTTAATATATTTTGTGTCTTATGAAACCACCCGACCAAATGGATAAGTTGTATTTCGTATTTTATAATTTGTATTTTGTTCTTTAAGTATTTTCTTGTTATATGTTACCACCTGACTAAATGGTCGACTTGTAACAATTTGTGCAATAATAATAATAATAATAATATCCGCGGGCACGGATAATTAGGAGAACTTATTGCACTTTCCTGGATGATGCCTTCCATAGGCTTCACCTTGGTTCACTCATATAAGCATCGCAACCCGTAAACAAATCTGGAATCAAAACAAAACTGGCCCCATCAGCCAGTTTTGGATTAGGAAATTGTATCTGCGAAACAAAAATTAAGGTAAATATTGTATTCACTTTAAAAATCATCGAAAAAATAACTACACCTGCAATTCACGCTTATTGAACGATTTTGTCCCGCGTGTCCCAATATGCGCCAAATAGTCCGAATTAAGTCGTTCTTCTATGAAATGAAAGTCTAAACTTGTTGAGTCCGGGTTTCAAGTCCAAATCGATTACTGGTCTCTCGCTTCTCGGGGTCGGAGTTAATGGGTGCCGAAAAAGCGACTTGTGCTTGACTTTTTGGAGCCATAGCTCTCATAGCATTTGGAGCCATAGCTTGCAACCTGGTGCCACGCAGCTTCACGGCATTTCAATTCTCTATTAGAGAACACTAAATGTACCCAGTTACTGGATAAGAACTGAATTACTTACATACCTAATTACTAACATCTACCTGTAAATAAAAGTCTTAAAAACGTCAGTAACTGCAAAAGATTTCCTTAGAAAACGGGCCTTCGTCACGTTTTCACATGTAAATAAGCCTTCACGCCCAAGAACCACGGTTGTACTGCTAGTGGCGCTCGCAGTTCGTCAGAATTCCGCTGCTTCAACGCCGTGCAACCTGAAATACACGGTGAGGATAGAGAGCGCCACTGGCGACCGCCGCCTGTACTCACGGTGGCAAATAAAAGAAGGTCTGGAAACCTGCCGCCCAAGCATGTTCTCTTTATGAAGTGGTTTCCTTCTGAGACCGATAGAGGCAATCCTAGAGGGCAAGATCTAGGGTTCGAATAGATCTAGGGTGAAGTAGTATGTACACGTATGTATGTATGATCGTGCACCCACCGCAGTACGCCTAATATTTCATCAAGTACACATTTTTCGTAGAAACGCGTAATTGCTCAGTTTATAATGAATTTAATGATTTTTTTCTACTTACAATATTTACGCCGTGTGTCCCTTAAGGAGACACGCTAAATACATTTGTTTGACGCACCGCTGTGGATTTTCCCATTTCCACTGCTTCTCAAGGTTAAACAGCGTAGGTAGTCTTATGTTCGACATTTATTTATGTAACAATTTGATGTATTTCCAAGTAAAGTACAGTGCTAATGTTAAAAATTTTATGTATTTAAAGAGGGCAGCGATCCAAGATGGTACAATGCAGAGGTGAGAAAATCCCTAAGACGTCAGAGAGTATGCCACGCCAAGATGAAAAAACTCCGTAGAGATTTTTCCACTGGTGATCAAAATTTAATAATTGAAAAATACAAATCGTCTAAAGCCACAAGGAAGCATTTCGGAATGCATTCATGGATTTTAAAAGAAGAACATTAGTAGAACAGTTACAGGACAACCCAAAGGCATTTTATTATATTATCCCAAAATAGTTATTCCACTACGAAACGAAAATGGCGAATTATTAACAAGCAGTTCGGACAAAGCCAACTTATTAAATTCCTACTTTCAAAGTGTGTTCAACAAGTCATCACAGATTACATCCGTAAAAGTAAATGATCACTTCCAGCAAAAGATGTCGCCTATCGACATTTGCACTCACGGAATAGAAAACTTACTAAAATTTATAAGTCCAAATAAATCCCCAGGTGCTGAAGTAATTCCTGCCCACGTGTATAGAGAATTAGCATGTGAAATATCACCCTACTTGCAGGATATATTTAGTAAATCCATCAACGAACACTAAGTACCCATGGACTGGAAAATTGCAAATGTCACTCCCATATTCAAAAGCGGTGATAAGGAACAGCCATCGAACTACAGACCGATATCTCTCACATCTATCTGTTGCAAAGTCCTTGAACTTATAATTGTAAGTTCAGTTATGAGACACCTCGATATGCAGAACTTGTTAACAGAAACGCAACACGGATTCAGAAAGTGAAGATCTAGCAAAACTCAATTAGCACTTTTTGCTCACGATATTTTAGTCTCGGGTGAACATAACGTTCCAATTGATGCAATTTTTCTTGACTTTAAAAAGGCATTTGATACAGTTTCCCACAGTAAACTACTCATGAAATTAAAATCCTACGTTTAGACACCGACGTGATGTCCTGGAATAGATAATTCTTAAGCAATCGCGTGCAAAGGGTTGTATACGATAGCGCTATCTCTAATGAAGTAAAAGTCACATCGGGTGTCCCACAGAGAAGTGTCATAGGCCCACTTCTGTTCCTTTTGTACATAAACGACATCGGTGAAACAGTTGACAGTAAGCTTAGATTATTTGCAGACGACGCAGTGGTGTAAAGAGAATCCTTAATGTATAGGTATAGTGTATAGGTAGCATTAATGATAAGCAAGCGCTAACTAAGGACCTCGAGGCAATAAAGGAGTGGTGCGATGCGTGGAAGCTAGTATTAAACCTGAAAAAATGCGCTATTATGAATTTTGGAAACGGAAAAACGCTCCTTGTAAGAGCTATTGCATACACAACATACAATTAGAGACCGTAGAATCGGTTAAACTGACTAATGATCTTTCGTGGAGTAAACATATTCGAGAAATTACCGTTCAAGCTAATCGTAAATTGAGATTTGTTAAAATAGTACTTGTCAAGTGCGACGATAAAGTTAGGGACTTCATCCACTTCTCCCTCGTTAGACCCCACTTGGAATATTCTGTCAGTATGTTGGATCCTTATGAGGTAAGGCTTGAAAACTGAGTTATAACGCGCGCAGCGAAGATCGGCAAGATACGTTAAAGGCTTTTATGATAATCTCGTCAGTGTTACTGACCTTTCGCAGCAACTGGGATGAGAAAAGCTTTCAGACCGTCGATTAAAATTTAGACTAAATTTATTATGAAAGTTCCAACCGGTCTATTCTCTGACGACGTTGATAATATTTTACGAAATCAGACATACTACGGTAGATCAGATCATGAGAATAAAATTAGGGAACTAGACTGCAGAACGAATATATTTAAAATGTCATTTTTCCCACGAACGCTTAGGGACCATCACAGCTGCCCATGAGACTTTTATCTAGGTTTGTCGATAGATAGTGTAGCTCTTAGTAGTACTCCGTAATACTGTAATCCTTATCTGTTACCTAGTACTAACAGCACGCCGTGATTGTTTTCTACATAAGTCTTGAGTCTCTGTCCATTTGTGTAGTTGCAAAATACATATACATATTGACGGTCCCTCTCCATTGTGATAATATCTGTAGTGTAGTAGTGCATGCTTGAGAGGCTTCGCTTCGTGACAAGCATTAGCGATTTTTGCTTATGCATAATTAGTCGTACTTACACTAACTTTAGGGTATAGTGTAATGCATGTTGGTGAATACTCACCCCCTGCCACACACCCTTGTGGTGGCTTGCAGGGTACTATGTAGATAGATAAATAGATAGCTAAATGTTGGCAAAATTGATGAACGACAGCTTAACTTACAATGAAGAGATAATGCAACCATTTCAAATATTTTTGCCAATCGTGGGAAGAGACAAATACCAAAGACAACAAACCGATGGTCTCTGTAGGATTTGCTGACATGAA
Source organism: Pyrrhosoma nymphula (assembly GCA_963573305.1). Classification (NCBI taxonomy): domain Eukaryota; kingdom Metazoa; phylum Arthropoda; class Insecta; order Odonata; family Coenagrionidae; genus Pyrrhosoma; species Pyrrhosoma nymphula. The sequence goes on along the minus strand of OY754338.1, from coordinate 129,453,865 downwards.
AACACATCTGCCTCAAAGGACTGTCGTAATCCTAATTTAAATGGTTTGCACGCACATTTGTCAGAGATTAAGATCTATAGCATATTGGACACATGTCCATACAATATCCAGGTAATGTTCGGAAATAACCACCATGGTATCCAGAATATCCAAAGTTCCCACTTGTGGAGATCCATACCCATATACCCAGGTTTAATATCCGTACAGCATTGAGTCACTGTTACGTGGATTGCCATGCAAAATACATGACTCCTAAAAAAACCTCTAAACATAGTAACTGTTAATCAAACTTTCACAGATTTTTAATTATTAATTTCAATTAATAACTAGCCTCTTATTACCGTTTTAAATAAATTGACTTCGCAATGTTTCCTCGGAAATCCTCTCTGATTCATCTTCAACTTCTAAGTTATTGTAATAAATAATGTCATAGGAAAATTTAACTTCATGAATTCATTATTAGAACACCACTATATTTATCTAATTTTTCTAGTATAGGTATAGAACGCCACTCCAGGTACTAATGCTGAATGTGAAATGAACATCCATTCGAATGGTAAATATTTGGTTGACTAACAGGCACACTGCCGAATAGGTGAGGAATCTAATAATTGTTCTCTTGAATTTTCCTCTTTCTTACATTATTCTCTCACTTTCCCTTGGATGCATCTCATCCAAAGGCGAAATCCAAAAGGCTGCACCTCCTGTGGTCTCACAGTCAGCTGCAACACGCTTCGAAACTTGCTTCCGTTTCATTTCTACAGGCTTCCGGTTGCTGTTGCCTTTATTTTCCGTTTTTAGCACTTGGCTGTCAAAATCACACCTGGAGTCTATCATGTCGTACTGTTCTGGGGCACGGGACGGGTAGGATACCATGTTCCCGAATAATGTAGTACCCTTTGGGAGACCTGACGTGGAGCAGTAAACACATTAATATCCGATCTTCTTAATTGCGCCTTCTTTGGCTAATCCTGCATTTTGAGGCAGCTATAATATATTGCAGCATATCATCTTGACGTTTCGCAGTCTCTTCATACACTAGCACCAGCTTTTGCTCCACACCCACATACTCTTTCCATCTCCAGCTCCTTCAGATATACATTATCTAGGTATTATGGAGTGTGATGTAATGAGCGTGACAGACTTTGCAAAGATAGACGAAAACTTAGCAATCACTTCTGGTGATTTTAATACTCATTTCCTTGTATGCGAAAAGGGGTGCATTTAGGATGATGGGGAGGACGATATTGAAGGAAACAAAATAGAAGAAAAGGATGTCACTACAAGACTAAACAATTATAAAGCGGTTGTTCAGAGAATGGAAGAAATTAAAAAAATTTGTCTCGTAAACAACGACGTTGGTCTTCTAAGTTTGGTAAATGACTGTAAAAATTACGCAGAGAAAATACATGTGCAGCGAGAATATTAAACAGTCCATTATAAGTTATTACTTTGTGTGTACGATCTAACGGTAATGTTATCTAAGTGTGTATTTTAATATGTGAATAAAATGCTGAAACAGTTGATTTCTCTTAATGAATATGTTATCCCCATGCAGTGTTTCAAACTTTTGTATGACGGAAACTTGTCCACAACGGAAATTTTTTACAGCACCGTGCGGTTCCGCTACAGGCAGGATATGTATACTTATTCAACAAGGCGGATTTTGACGTTTTAAAACGGGAACTATTGACCTCATATAAAAATATAATGATAATAGTCAAAGCTGTTGTAGTGACTACAGATGGAATACTTTTCGTAGCATCACACAACTAGCGCAATATCAAGTAAACTTAAAACGGTCAATACTGATCCTAGGTGGTATAATGCGGATGTCCGGAAATGTCTCAAGCAACAGCTAATCTGGGATGCAAAAATGAAGAACGTACAGCAGGATCTCCCCGAAGAGGAGTAGAAGAAGTTATGTGAGAATAACAAGAAAGCGAAAACAGCAGCTGAGGCGGCATTTCAAAAAGCATTAACGGAATTCAAAAGTAAAATATTGGGCGATTATTTAGAGGATAACCCAAAGGCATTTTGGTCGTACCTGAGGGAGGTTCAAGGCTGCAAACCAACATTAACGTCACTAAATAACAATCTAGGAGAAAGAGCTAACAACAAATTAGGTATAGCAAATATCATCAACTACTTTTTTCGAAGCGTCTAAACATGTTCTCCAAATATCACCGCTACAATGCCTAGGCTATATAAGCACCCAATTCAGTCTATTAATATCACTAGTCGTGGAATAGAAGGTCATTTGAAATCCATTAACTCAAAGAAATCACCCGGTCCCGATCAAATTCCCGCCCGAGTTTATAAAGAATTAGCATCAAAAATAGCACCGTACTTGAAAATAGTATTTGAAAAATCTTTGAGAAATCTTTGAAAAATACACAACATCGTGTTCCTTACAATTGGAATATCGCAAACGTTGCACCAATATTTTAACGTGGTGAGCCCACGTGAGAGAGGTGATAAGGAAGAGCCCAGTAACTATAGACCGATTTCCCTTACGTCTATCTCGATCAAGATATTGGAACATATCAGTTAGATTATAGGGTATTTGGATAGTCAAAACTGTTAACGCAAAATCCCCATGTATTCCAGAAAGGCAGGTCTTGCGAAACCCAGTTGGCCCTCTTTCTTCACGATATTATTTCCTCGGGAGGAAGGCTCGTCTAGGTACACTCGATGTTCTTAGATTTCAAAAAAGCTTTCGATAAAATACCTCATTCGAAATTGCTGGTTAAGTTGAAAGATTACGAAATACACCACGACGTGTTATGTTGGATAAGAGAGTTCTTAGCCGACCGCGAACAGAGTTCTAGATGGCGTTAGTTCAGATGTAGAGAAAGTAACATCAGGTGTACCCCAGGGAAGTGTCATCGGTCCATTATATCCTCTATAGTTAAGTGAAGTTAAGAGATAGTGTCTGCCGTTGTTACGAGCAAAATTTACCTCTTCGCAGACGACGCAGTGATGTACAGGGATCTAAGCAATCAGTCTGAAAGGCTTGCGTTACAAAAAGACTTATATGCTATAAATAAAAGGTGCAATAGTTGGCATTTAGAACTGAATTGTAAAAAGTGCGTTGTTATGAATGTTTGGCAAAAGGAATAACTCGGTCATCAAAACGTACCTACACAACTACTCAAACCAAATCATCGAATCTAGAGCCAGATAAATACTTACGCGTGACCCTTACTCAAGACCTGTCTTGGGAGAAACACGTTCGGGAAATCCAATCGGTGGACATGCTAGTCACAAAATGGGATTTATTAAGAGAATAGTAGGAAAATGCGACGAGAAGATTAAAGAGCGATGTTATTTTTCACTCGTGAGACCTCACTTGGAGTACGCCGCTAGCATATGGGACCCTTACGAAGTAGGACTAATCTCAGAAATAGATTGAATACAGTGGAGAGCAGCAAGATTTGTAAAAAGTTGTTACGATAAACTTAGCATTGTTGTGTAGTGTTACCGAATTGTTGAAGGAATTGGTGTGGGAATCTGTAACTGATTGAAGCGAGAAATACAGGTTAAATCTTTTGTGCAAGTTCGGAGCAGACAGTTTTTTGCCGGACGTTCAACATAATTTTCTAGAGCCAACGTACTAAGGTACAAGTGATTACAGGAATAAAATAAGACTGCAGAACCGATAGATTTAAAATGTCATTTTTCCCACGGACAATAAAGGTAACGTGTAACGTTTAACGTGTAACGTTTCCCCTTTTTAAAAAGAAACAGTTATCACAAAATCATATACATACATCAATAAAACATTTTATACTACACTTCACATTAATAAATACATTTATTATGGGCAAATATTAGACACGACCACCCAACTAACCAACGTTTCCTCAAGTGATAATTTTGGATCCAATTTACAAATAGAATTCCGTTGGTTTTCCAATTTCACTAATTATATTTCGAGGATACAGTTGTTTATATTTTATCTCTTCGATCTTATTTACTTCATCTCGATATAATTTATAATGATTTCATTTATCTTGGTAGTGTCCGCTTGGTAGTAAGCTCTCTCCTATTCCACGTCATTCTCTTCCTGTCTGTGGTCCCTCCCCTCTCTCTCTCTCCAAATGCTCTCCAACACAACATTCTTTCTCTCTCTCTCGGCATCGCTCCTTCTTTTCTTTCTTTATTCTTTCGTTCGCTTCCCCCGTGTGTGTGTGTGTGCGCTCACCTTCTCACCTCCGTGCACCTCCTTCTCTCACTCCCTCCTCTCGTGTGCACACTCTCCCTCTTACACTTATCCCTCTTCTTTATTTATTTCCCCCGTTTCTTAGCTTCTCTATTATTATTTATTTACTAAGCAATATCAACGAAGAAACAAATAATAAGCTCCAGGTTACTATGAATGCTACTGTGAGATTTGTATGTGATCTGAAACGGTGGGATCATGTTACTGATTCATACAAGAGACTAGAATGGCTTAAAGTTAGAGAAAGACGGCTTTATTTATATATTCTCTCCGCCTTCACAATTTTCAAGTCAACCTGTCCTCCATGCCTGTTCAACTCTTTTATTTTCAGAAAAAAACATCCAAAACCGGTTAAAAAGATCCCATCATTTAGACCTACAGATGCCACAACACAAAACTGAAATTCACCATAAATCTTACATCGCCACTGTAGCAAGAAATTGGAATACTCTCCCAACAGATATAGAAACATGCAATTCTGTACCCTGCTTTAAAAGGAAATTATTTCAATCAATAATCACTAAAATATGTTAGAGGAGAAAGTGAAAATGGAAATGATTGTTAATGAACACTGTGATCACATGTGAACACATTGTAACACTGTGATCAATTTTAATTTGTTTGTGAAAACCCTTTCTTGTATTTTTTGTGTAAATTTATTATTGTTTTGTAAATTTCGTGTACACTGTCTTATAAGCATTATTTGTATATTTTTTTAAATTTTTTTTTGTAAATGATACTTAGGGCCGTATTTTTAAACCATACTCTTCCTCTTACTCTTCGCCGGAGGAGGAAGAGTGCGAGTTGTAACTCTACCCACTATTCGTATTCTAGAACGTTCCTACAGCGAAACCAAACTCTTCCTCTTCGATGGAGGGACTGTTGAGTAGATCGCTGAAATTCTCATAACTACGTAATGCGATGACGTTTCGTGTGACGTTTGCTGCCCACAGTTCATTGCGGCTTTAACGAAACAGCAAGAAGAAGAAGAATAATTAAAGATGGAAAAAGATATTTTGATCGCTCGTCGGCCTCGGTGGCGGCGGGGTAACGTCCTCGCCTGCCAACCCAAACGTCGCGGGTTCGAGTCCCGCCACTGGAGGATTTTTCTCCTCCCTGGACATGGTTGTGTGTGTTGTCCTTTGTTATTGTTACAACGCCTGATGTAAAATGGCCCTCGAGGCTGTATTCAGGTTGATGAAATAAATAAAATAAAATATTGCGTGATTTGTCTGGAAAAAAATGCCTAAATCCGGAGGTAATCGTCGCATTCCGCCATATTAGGCCTTGGAACTGTTCCTTCTATTTTGGAGGATGGTCTGAGCCATGCTACTAATAGGATCAAGAGATTCGTTTGTTTGTAGAGAGCGTTGAGCCTACAACCGAAGAGGTACGTTTAAAAAACGCTTAAAGGTTGAGTTGTCACCACAAACGCGTCATAGAGGAAGAGTCGTTCCTCTAGGAACGTCTTAGAATACGGCCCTTAATGTACCAAGGTGTCTGGAAGACCGATAAGGGTCTACGACAATAAAAGTTTTATTTATTTATTATTTATTAGCGCGTCCTTGGTTTCATTTTTCAATTGCAATTTTCTACATGATTTATAATTTTATGAAATACTAGCGGGAGGTATCTGTTGAGATTCAACGGGTGTTAAAAAAAATCGAACGTTTTTTATAAGAAAACCACAAAACCTGAAGAATACTGTCAGCGTAGTCATTTGAGGAGTTCGTAACCTACAATGCATGTTGAATTCTTTGTAGTAGACACGCTGACCATTTTCCAGGTGCACGGAGAGATGAGTTGCCGTTGGTCCCCTTTCATGCACCGAAAACCCAGAAATGGGCCACGCAGACTCATTACTACTTAAATAGCACCCAGGTTGATAGATGGTCACCTCGTCCCTCCGGTTCTCTTTAGCCATCTTCTTAGTGATTAACAGCTTGATGGCTTCCCTTTTGTACATAAATATATATGCATTTGATGGGACTTAATATAGTTGCGCAATTCAACATCGATATGTGCGTTGGTTGAGTTTCTTAATGAGGATAGGAGAGTAGAGTATAATCCAGCGGTTGACAACGTCAAAAGAAGCATTTGCAGCAGCAACCATGTTTATTTGACCTATGATTCCTACATCACCCTAACTGCGCCTTCGGAATATAGGGTAGTCATAATCATAGGTTTAAGTTGTTTAATAAAACATCTATGGTGATCAGTCTTAGTGCACTTGCCGATGTTTATGCACGGATATCGTTCATTGCGCAGAATATCCGTTCTTCTTTCGGGTAAGAAGCATGTAGTGACGTCATTATAATTTCCGTCATCTTAATACAGATTGAACTTTCGGAACAGATGGGTCTATATTTGAACCATATTTATAGCTGGTTACCCGTCCTTAGGTTGCGTTTGTATGAAATGTGTGCGGTTCTTAGCGTAACCCGATAAACACCAGGAGAGGTGATCATGAGATCGCTGCTGGGCATGTCTTTGAGCATCCAAGTCTAACATATGTCGTTTTTCTGGCAAGGGCTCATTGTCTCGCAAAGAACACATTCCTCTTGCTCTAGAAGATTTATTCGACAGTTTACTCTTTTTTTTTCTTTTAGGCATGTTGATGGATATATTTTTAAGTCCAAGGAAGGGAAACACAGCGGCGAGTGAGATTCTTGAATTGGCAACGCGATTGAGTGAATGTAAGTTAACTGCACTTTTATATTTTTAAACATATTTAAATAACTCGTAACGTTTATGAAGTGGGAATCGTCCTAAAAAACTGTTCGCAATCGTAATAAAATTCAACTGGTGTGAAAAAAATTGAACATTTTTTATAAAAAAAACCACAAAGCCTGAATAATACTGTCAGCGTAATCATTAGAGGAGTTCTTAGCCTAGTATGATACTCGTTGACGTTCCTTCGTTAATTCGTATGATAAGGGAATTGATCTAAAAACAGTTCTCAATCGAAATGAGAGGCATACGGTTCCACTACGTGTAATACATCTGAGTATTACACGGTAATAAACAACGCCGTGTTTGTTGTAGCAACAGAGGCATTATTACCATTACTATTTACTGCACGAAAATATTCTTGCACGTTTAATTCCTTTATGCGTATCGTTTACTACGTAAGTGTTCTCCAATATGCATACAAAGCCCCTATGAGAGCTACTTTGAGAATAGACATTGAAGAGTATAATTGTTGTAAATATGCATTGAATTTATCAATTATCCCCAGAAGTAATCGATAATGGGGCTCTTGGGACTCTGGGCCCTTATCATACAGATTTCTTGTTTATTTGTCCAATTACCCGGACTGCGCCTTCGGTATGAAGGGTAGTTATAATCATTGGTTTCTAAATCATAATCATCGGTTACTAAATTAAAAATCTATGGTGATTAGTCTTAGTGCACTTGCCAATTTTTCATGCACCGCTGACGTCCATTGCGCAGAATATCCGTTCTTCATTCGGGTAAGAAGCATGTAGTGACGTAATTAAAATTGCCACCATCTTAAAACAGATTGAAGTTTCGAAGCAGATGGCTCAATATTTGAACCAGATTTTTAGCTTGTTACCCGTCAGTAGGTTTGGTTAGGATGAAATTGGTGCGGTTCTTAGCGTTATCCGAGAAACACCACGGGGAGATAATCATGAGATCTTTGTCGTGCAAGGACTCATTTTCTCGCAAAGAAGACATTCCTTTTATTTTAGAAAATGTTTTCGAAAGATTACTCTATTTTCTATTAGGCATGCTGATGGATATATTTTTAAGTCCAAGGGAGGGAAACAGCGGCGAGTGAGAGTCTTGAATAGGCTTCTCTATGGTTGAGTGAATGTACCTTTACTGCACTTAAACACTTTTAAACATATGTAAAGGACTCGTATTTATTTTTATGCGGGAATTGGTCTAAAAACTGTTTGCAATCGTAATAAAAATGAATGGTTCGCTGACCGTTTTCCATTTCGTGCACGGAAAGATGAGTGACTGCACGTCCTCTTTAATGCACGGGAAACCAAGAAATGGGCCACAAAGACTCATTACTACTTAATAAATAGCACCTAGGTTGATACATGGTCACATCGTCCTTCAGATTCTCTTGAGCCGTCTTCTGAGTGATTAACAGCTTGATCGCTTCCCTTGTGTAAATAAATATATTTAATAAATAATATCCCGGTGGGATATTAATTATTAAATAAGGTTCCTCCGAATCATAATACAAATTTAAAGACTCGATTAAATAAGATAAATGTAAGGTTCCTCCGACATAAGGTCAAGGACGAATTCTTGCCTAAAAGAAGGATGAAGAGGGACTTTTCCACAAGACACCTGGGTCTGGAGGTCACGCCAGTCCCTCTCTACGTCAACGAAGCCCTCTGTCCCGGGAGGAGGAAAGTACTGAATGCGGCGAAGGCAGCGAAGCTGAATAAGCAATATAAGTATATGTGGATACGTGGAGGTAAAATTCTTATGAGAAAAGCTGAGAATGAACCCGTACGTGTCTTGACATGTCTTGAAGATATTAATAATTTGTGACTTATGTTTTCACTCTCTCTTACTAATCATATGCTTCATGAAAATTCAATATCTATCGTCTATCAAAACATTCGCAGTTTAAGAAGTAACTTTGATTTGTTCGTTGCGTATCTACATAGTTTACCGTGTATTCCAGATGTAATAAAACTAACTGAAATATGGATATACGAACATGAACTGAATCTTTGAGTTTAGAGATTATAAATATTTTGCCTGCTGTTGTGACAGTAGCCGAGCGAGAGGTGTCATAGTGTACGTTAAAAATAATATTGCTAATGCTACTCGACGCCAATTAATGCTGTTCCTGCTGTCAGTGTACTATTGAATTTGAAACTAGAATATATATTGAATTTCATTTATTTAGTATTTACAGGGACCAAACTTTTCCAGTTAAACAATTTTTCTCTGAAGTTGAGCCCGTTATTGATAGTATTAAAAGTAATATAGTTGTTGTTGGTGATCTCAATGTTAATATTATGCTATCCACGAATGATTCTGATAATTAATTAACTGTTACTAGCTCTTTAGGATTAACTTGCATGGTTAATGTTCCAACGAGAGTAACCACAAAAACGGCAACTTGTATAGACCATTTGTTTACTAGGATATTTAACTCCTGCAAGTATGATCTTCATGTTGATGTGCTGCATGAAGGCATTACAGATCATTCTACGATACTTTTCCGTCTCTGCATTAAGGATAATGTTGGCAAGCAAAGGGTAACTTCAGACCATCCGAGAGTACCTATCCCCGGTAAAATTAAAATTGATTATGATCGTTTCCAAAATGAAGTTGCCGAAGTGGATTGGAGTCCTGTTTCAAACGAGACTGATGCACCAAAGGCATTCTCCACCCTCCATGAAATACTTTTAGACAAACTATCCCTTTCAAAAGCCACAGTCGTTAACAATAATTCTGGAAATAAACTAAAACCATGGGTGACGAATAAATTACTGAAAAAAATTGAAAGAATAAAATATCTGTTGAAGAAACTTAGACGGCATCCATCCAATGATAGTTTAAGCAAGGAATTTTTTAAATGTAGTAGTGAATTAAGAAATGAACTTAGAGCAGCCTCAAGGAATTATTATTTTCAGAAATTTCAACAAGTTACCGGTAACCTCAATGCTCAGTGGAATATATTCAAAGAGCTATCTAGTCAGTCACCACGAGGTTCACAACCAATTTATTTAGAAATAGATGGTAACATTATTACTGATCCTATTGCATTAGCTCGGGTATTTAATGATTTTTTCATTTGTGCACGAGATGATAGTAAATATAGTTACTCCAAAGGTATTGATAATATAGTAACGGAATCCTGTGGATATTCATGCGTTAATTTCATGTATTTTGAGCCGGTACTCCCAGATGAGATAATTAAGCAAGTGAAATCCCTTCCCTTGAATAAATCACCTGTCTTTGATGAAATCACGATAAAACTATTAAAACTAGTCATTGATGATTTAGCGCCTATTCTTGCGTATATTTATAATTTAAGCATTACAAGCAGTGTTTTTCCAAAAGTTCTAAAAAAAGCAGTAATCAAGCCTCTCTATAAAAAGGGCGACCGGTTATTAATCCAGAATTATAGGCCTATCTCACTGCTATCAATATTTGCTAAAATACTGGAAAAGCTTATTAAATACAGGTTGGTCAATTTTCTAGATAAAAGCCGCTTCTTCAGTCAAAACCAATTTGGCTTTTTATGTGGAAAGGGAACGGAGGACGCATTGTAAAAATTCTTAACTCATTTATGAGTCTATCAATAATAATAAACGTACTGCCAATCTTTTTATTGATATCACTAATGCGTTTGATACAATTCACCATGGCATTTTAATGTTTAAGCTTCAAAGAGCAGGTATTCGAGGAACTCCACTAAAATTGTTCAAGAGTTACCTTTGTTCACGAATGCAGTGTGTGAAAATTGAAAACGTTCATATTGACAATAAGGTGATAACAAGTGGAGTTCCCCAAGGATCTGTCTTGGGACCTAATCTTTTTTTAATGTATATTAATGACTTAGGTAATTATGAATTCTAGTGCATATCACTGCTTTTGCCGATGATATTGCCTGAAGTTACGACAGTGCAAATTGGGAAATTGTAAAAAACAATATGCAATTTGACTTGGTAAACCAACGGCATTGGTTTGAAGCAAATAAATTGGAAATGAGCGTAAATAAAACTAAATACATATGCTACAACATTTTTAACAGGTATAAAATTGACTGGGATTTGTACTACCACTCAGAGGATTGTTTCATAAACTAGTGTTAGGATTGTTTGCCCTTAGAACGGGTGTCTAGTTTCAAGTACCTTGGAATAACCATGGATGAGTGCTTAAATAGGCGACAACATTTTGAAAATGTCGCAAACAGTATGTGGCAAACTATATCTAATTTTTATTTCATTCGGAACAAATGCCCAACATACTTTGTGAAACTAATTTATATCGTTCTAGTTAATACCAGACTAATCTACGGTGTATTCTGTTTGGGTGGAGCTTATAAGAATTCTATAAGATCCATTTTTGTTCTGTAAAATATAAATAATAGAGTGATCCTAAAAAAGAGCCGCCTAGAAAGTTCTTTTCCTTTATTATGTAGTATAGGTTTGCTCCCCTAAGACTTCTTTTTATTTATAAATTTTACGTCGATTTTTTATTAGAAGTGGAAATACTGGGTTATTATTGTACAACCACCCTTCCGCCTCCCTACTTCTATTTATTTACCAAAACCTAAACTTACGCTATATAAACGATGTTTCTTGTTCATAGGCCAAAAAGTGTACAATGCATTACCGGATTCATTTCTGATATCGGAAAACATAACTCAATTACAAAAAATATAGTCTTGGTTGTTTACAAGACAAAGTATGGAGGATATATTCCTTTGATGTTATACCATGAAATATATTTATGTACTGTAAATTCAAATGCTGTGTCTAAAAATGTTTTTAAGTGCGCATGTCCTTTTTGTAAATGATGGTAGCCATAAAACAGGTTCTTCTTAATGGCTACCTGAAGTTACTCCAGTATGTATGTAATCAAGTTCCTATACTGTACAATTTTCTTGGAGTAATAAAACAATTTATAATTATTATTGTTACAGTTGTAACATGCCCCTCCGAGTCCCCGGCAAGCATAAGGTTTCATTGCCATCATAATGGCCGGAGACTCGAGAAGGGTTTGTGGAGTAATCGCAGCCACGTCCGACGTCCATCGGATGAGTGGCTACGCTGCTGTCGGGTCATGAGTACGCGGTAGACGGTGGTGGAGAAGGAGTAATTCCACCAGATTGTGCATTTATCGTTTTCCACGACGGACTCAATATCTGCAGGGGCATAGGGCAGCACAGGTGTTTCGTCGATGCCATAATGGTGTCGAAGTTGAAAGTATAACACCCGTAGGGCCGCGTTGTGACGAGCTAAATACGCCGATCTTGCGTAATAACTACAGCCGGAGAGAAGGTGACTCAAAATCTCCGGCTGGGCTCGGCACACCCTGCATCTCGTGTCCGCAACCTCCGTCTTGAATATAATGTGGTGGTACACGAGTGTGTTTATGACACCATCCTGGCACGCGAGTACAAAACCCTCGGTCTCTGACTTCAGACCGGCGGAGCGAAGAAAGGCGAACGTTAGCTCCTTCGATAACCCATGCTTTTCGATGTTACGGAAGAAACATCCATGCATGGGCTTATTGGTATGCGCCTCGAGCAAAACCTTCTGCACGGCTTTTTTTATTTTGAGCTTGAGGACGTCTGCCTTCAATGAAGAGATGGTCGTGTCATTGTCGCTGCCGTCGGATGACGGGTCGAAGTCGAGACCGGTTTCTACCGCTACATTCTTCGCCGCCTGGAAGAGAAACGCCCCTGCTCCCGCACTCTCGTGCTCTCTCACAAGATTGAGAAGGGGGTCCCTGCTTTTAGAACTCAGCAAACTGTACCCAGGACAGCTCTGTTGTGGAGAAACTTCAGGATCAATAGTCCTTTACCACCTACATTGCGAGGGAGATACAATATGGCTACGGATGATTTCGGATGAAGACTTCAGTAGATGGTCATCATCTTCCTCGTTCCCCTATCGAGGTTCTACAACTCGTTGACGTTCCACTTCATGCATCCGAAGGTATACAGCAGTGTAGGAACCGCAAACATGTTCTCCAGATGTTCATGAGAGTCTGTCCTTATTTGGTGGTGAGCTTTTACTTCACTGCTGCAAACTCCTGCATTCGGCGCTTGGGGACGCCGAGATATTCATAGCTATCATCGTCCTCGAGGTGACAAATGACGCTCCAGTCAACAAGTTGCACGTCTTCCTTGATCTTCGAAAATCTTCCTCTCGCCAGGTGGATGGATGCACACTTGTCCAATCCGAACTCCATCCCTAGAGTCTCACTGTATTCCAGTACGGTGTCCATGGCAGTGAGAAGGTCTTTTGCATTAGAAGCATAAAGCTCCAGCTTAACCATGTAGAACAAATGGGTGACCTTATGCTTCCTGTCAACTGGAACACCGCACATGTACCCTCTACCTCATCGAAGCCTCAGGGACTGGGGTAGGAGGGAAATACAAAGCAGTAAGAGGCTCAAGCTGTCGCCTTGAAAAACGCCACGGTGGTATATTACCAACTCTGTGGAAACTAACCGCTTGCCTGAGGTCAGAACAAACCGAGTTTCCCAGAGTGGTAACAGGCGTTGGATGAAGGACACTACCTCTGGGTGGACTTTCATCAACTTCAGCATGACGATCAAAAGCTCATGCGAAGTGGTGTCAAAAGCCTTTTTGTAGTCCACCCAGGTCATTGATAGGTTTCGCGTAAGCCGGATGGCATCCTGGCATATGCACCTATCAATGAGCAGGTTGTCCTTGCATCCCGGGACTCCCCGCTTTGAGTCCCTCTGCTCGTAAACCTCCTTTCGCACAGGCTGAACGTGGTGGAGGATAGGGTCGCTCAAGATCGAGGTGAACGCCTTATATATAGTGTTGAGGGAGCTTATGGGGCAGTAGTTCCTTGTATTGGACAATGCTCCCTTCTTAAGTATCAGAACCGTGCGTCCCTCAGTCAGCCAAAGTGGAATTGGTTCTCTACCCATCAGAAAAGACGTGATGATTCTGGCGAGGTGTTGGTGGGTGGAAGTAAATTTCTTCCACTAAAAGTTATTCACGGCATCCATTCCTGGATCCGAGAAATTCTTCTTGCCAGAGAAGGTCTTCTTCACGTCGCTTTCTGTGACTGAAAGATGTCCATCCACATCTTGTAGGTGGCGGTCACAGAACTCTTTAAAGAGGCCTACGGCCGGAGTGTCTCCGTTGAATGGCTTCGACGTTTCATAGATTTCTTTCCAGAAACGTTCAACCTCTTGGACGGGTGGCGGAGATTGAACGACTGGCGGAGGTGGCCGAAAGAGACGGAACGGGTGAAGGAGAAAGGTAGAGTTCTCCCTCACGGCCTTGCTCCTCTTGAGGAGTTTTTTCCGGGCCGTGGTGAGCGAGCGTACTCTGTCGACCGTGTGCTGCCTAATAGTGAGCAGCACGCTTTTATTCAGTGTGTGATAGTTGTATCTGAGGCTGCGCGCTATGCGCCGAACTTTAAGAGTGAAATCTTGCCCAGATGCGATGTATTCCATCACACACTGAATTCTCGACGCCTGCCATCTCGCTTGCGTGATCTTGACCTCCAACAGTTCAAGCGTTTTTTCTGCTTTTTCCTCCCAAGAGGCATTCTTTTGGGAGTGAGCCATGATTTTGGCAGCAGCATAGACCACGCAATTGACCGTCCATAGGTCCGACGTCTCTGTCAGGATTTCGTCGATGAGGCCATTCAACCGGGCAAGGTGGTTACCTCACAGAGTGATTTTTGGTGGATATAGGATATTGTGCTTAATAACCGCGTTCGTAGTTCAGCGACGGTCTGACCAGCTTCCTCCCCACTTGGCAGAGACTGCGGAATGAGTGCCGTTCTAGCCTCAGGTGGTGGAGAGGACGCCTGTGTCGGGGAGTGTGGTCTGGCCGGTTCCTCTGAACTGGCGGTTGGTGGAGAGTTTCCTTTTTTCGCAGGTGGTTGTCATAATCGCGCAGATACTGCTGCGATAGGTGGTCGTGTTCTGGATGCATCTCACACCACAAAGAGTGCATCCTTGCTATATACCCCCTGCGTTCGGGCTCGGTGGCAGCATGGCATGCGAGGAGGTCGCCCCTTAGGGCTTCCGTCCACTGCATACGAGCTCCCTTATCAGATGGTGCTTCATTGCCACACCCAACTGTACTAGGGCCCCCATCCGAGAGAGGCCAGTTGTGGGTGGCTTTACCTGTTTTCCGCTTTGGAACCAGATTAAATGCGTGTGGGGTGGTTAGTCCCACACGCAGACGTCCACCATTAGCCGGCAAGAGCCGTTACCAGGTACGCCACGGGGAGGCTGGTGGTCCGGCTTTCGTACCCTTATTATTATTTCCATATAATTGATTCATTAGGTCATAATTTTAAAATAACCGTTGTTAGCGTGATTCTAGTTTTGTGTATGCTTGCTGTACAAGATACATTGTTTTACATAATGTAAATTCCGGCAGAATACCGCTGTAATACAGCAATATAACAAGAAAAAATACACAATGTAAAATATACATCAGTATGCGTCATAAATACATTAGGTATGACTTAACATGTGCTGTATGGGTATGCATGCTTTAATAATTTTAGTAATTTTAACCATTAGTTGTCTCATAACCAGTGTACTGCATGTCTGAATGTTCGTTTACGTAGCAATCTCTTAGTTTCTGGTTAACCTGCGCACTGTTCTCCTGACTGTTTTTTGGTGTCTGCGCCTATAGCGCCTGGGGGAATGTGCGAAGTCCTGATTTGAACTGGGACGAGTTCTGCATGCCTGATGTCGAATCACCCCGTGCCACACACCCTAGTGGTGGCTCGCACGGCACTTCGTAGATGTAGATAACCGACTGAAACAATAACATGGCCATAACTGCAGTTCATTAGCTAAAGAATGAGACAGTTTAAGACAAAATTAGAATTATCTTATGAAACGTCCAGCCACAGTTGTTGAATAACCCCTCTGATTATGCTTTTGAATTTATCTTGATCAGCTAATATTTTGTCACTCAAACGGTTCGAAAACAAAAACTTGTCATAACTACCCATATAGATCAAGGGGTTTGTGATTCGTTAATGAGACGTTACTTTGATTTCTTGTAACTTTTTTAAGTTTTGTGTATACCTAAGAAGCTGTGAGAAGGCGAAGCTCTTACATAATATGCGTCGTTCGGCCTGCATCAAGCAGTCACAATTAAGGAGCCACTGAATCATTCGTCTTGTCAATTCGTTGACCATTTAAATTCTCATTCGTTGAAGTGCAAGTGATTCTCAACGGAACACTCGGATTAGTAGCTTTACTTTCTAATTAAATGAGCTGCGTATAAACACTTCTTAAAAACAATTAAAAGTTAATATATTTTATTTCCTTAGCCCCAGACATGAAAATTAATTCGAAGACTTCTGCAGTACTTACTATATGGTATGCAAATCATTGAATCAAATTGTAGAATCCAACACCAACATTTCTTTACATGTCATGCAAAGTTGTCAATGTTATAATCTAAAAATAAAACTATCGCCAAAGAATGACTATTTACCGTGATGAAATGATAAGTATGAATCAAAGACGTAGCCACTATCATCTTAAAATATTTGTATAAAACGAAAGTAACATTATTCCCCCTACTATTCCGTGAAACACGTCAACAACAAACTTAATGGCACGTATTTCTATATTGGGAATTGTGTCAAATATTTAATCCAATAATTCATGGTTGGGCATGCCCTCGGAAATTGAATAACCTTTAATAATGAAACACTTTAAGGTCTGCATGCGACAACATAATCTTATTTCTGCAAGAATTTCAGGGTGTTCACGAAAAGTAAGCCATTCGTATTCGAAGGAAACAATCCAAGAGGTATGTGTGTGTGTAGTAACTGTGCGAATAGGAATGTTGATAGTGAACCCTAAAATGTAGTTTTATTAATAAACTAGCAGAAATGTCCGTTGATTATCAACGGCAGAGATAAAAATGAGAAATCATATAGTACGTAGTTATATTGAAAGAGAGAAGAGAAACTGACTCCTCACTTCCCACCCGGAACAAGGGATATGTTTTTCGGAAGACAAAAAGTATAGATGAGAGACAACGGCTCCTACGCCATTTCTGTCCCTAAATCATTCCATCAGGTGGCACAACATTTCGTCTTTCAGATGGAAATGTATTGCTGAAAAAGCTTATTTTATTTGATTTTTAACAACTAAAACGATACATTGTTTTTTTGGCCAATAGCTTTAAATTGATACGATCGGTAAGCACATATCTGTATCAATGACAAAACGCCCATTTTTTTCCATCATCTATCCCCAAGTCCCGGAAGTTGAAGTTATCTCGGATGGAGATTTTTTACACATAAAGTTGTATGAAGAAATATTTTTACCAACAAAATGAAATTCAATAGATTTCCGTTCAGTTATTTGGGCAGCAGCATAATAGCATTTGCGCTCACCTGAGAGCGATCAACGTGCGTGACTCAAGTAGTCTTCCCTGCCATGATGCGCCGAGTTCGAAGATTGAACGAATGTGGACGGAGAGCGTAAGGATGGATTGTCCATTGGTGGGGAACTCTGCTTTTCTGTAGTTTGGAAGGAACTACGGAAAACTCTGCACCTATTTGCGGATTTGCTCGCGCGATTTAAGGTAAGATAAAACTTTATCATTATGCATCAAGAAATTATGATTTTCCGTTATTTTTAACGAAGACACTTTATTCACCACATGTCTCAGGCTGTGACAGATTAAAGCATTCCCAAATTGATTTAGAAAAGGGTTCCAGTCTGTATTGTGAAATAGGTATTTTAAAATTTAAATATATGTTCGTCAATGCATCTTGCATACAAATTATGACGTTGGTTCGAGATCGAATTTTTGTCGAACATTGTTGAACACCTGAGGTTCCATATTTTTTTAATAAAGGGTTATCTATCCAATTACATATCTTGAAGTTCTCATATAATGTATTTACCAAATTGCTTACGAAGTTGCCACGCTGAACCGATTCTCTTGATGTATGCATGAAATTCCCATTTTAAGTGAACCCAGTCGCAGTTTCCATGAGTCGCAATCAATGTCCAGATTGTATGATAGAGAATACCCCTTCGTATTTATATTTGAATGCTGTGCGAAGTATTTTTTAAATATCAGAGAGATGGAAGACAGCGAATTTATTGCTTGTTAATTTTTTCCAGACCATTTTGAAACCACTTGAGGGCATCATGGAAGCCATTATGCCTGGCCAAAATTGTAGAATACGCTGCCTGAATTGTTAATTCTGCTGCTGTTTTCATCGTTTTAAGTCAATGTTACGTCAATATACTTATTAATGGAAAAATATAATTTCCTGTGGCTGATTTATTCTTTCATATCCTTTCCTAAGGATGATTTTATTGTTTTATTTATATTTTCGTTGGTTATGAAAATACTCCTTTTATGTGTGTCCCCTGATTTCAGTGTAGGTAGTAACGATGGATGCTGTTCGAGAGTGGAAATTGTTGCGTCGATTTATTCTCTCTGTCCCAGTCCATGCGGACATATATCGTTCACCTATCCCTAATTTCCTCAAGCTCTATTCCCGATCTATCCTTGTTTTTAGAGATAGCCTATCCTTAGCCGGGATGACTCATCCCTAATTGCACAGATAGTATCCGGTCACTTTGGGATATGTACCACCTTGTGCTGGCTGGGTGGTCCAGGTTCCGACCCTAGGGGTCTGCGACCACTATAATACAAAGCTATTAAAGAAAACATTTTAAAGGATCCGGCCGTTTGTAGGTTAAAATATTTAGTCCTAACTTCACAAAGAGGTTAGTACTTTAGTCCGTGTGGATGCATTCAAGAATCCTGTATAACCTTTAGTTTTAGTTCTCTCATTGTTAGTGTTGGCACCTTATATCACGCGCCTGCCACTAGCCTGACTCTCACTTCTCCTTCACTAACAATGTAAAGATCCCTTCACGCTTCGTTCGCCATTTCCCTTCTGTGCAATTGCACTACCGTCCCCGCTGAAGAGATGGACTTGAGTCGCTTGGTAGCAGTGGGAATGTTTTTGGGCTGCAAAGCCCTGCTGCCGTGGACCACAGCCAGCCAGACAGACCCGTCACATCAGCCGATGATGGACGATGGCGGAGATAGGGACATTAAAAAGTTGGCAACAGCGAACATCCTGACTCGGTTGAGAATCCGATGAAACTTCACGAGACCAAATTACTCCGTCGATCTAATGGTTAACTACTGGATTAGTACCACCAAATAGGCCATAGGAATCCGCCAAGAACCTTTCAATAGGAATCACGATTTACTCTCATAAAAATCATAAAACCCTTCTTTAACCTTATGGGAAAAAGATATACGAATCAGCATCGACCAGACTTGGAAGGGAAGAATATAAAAACTCGACAACTTTTAAACAATCCGGTGTCTACAGCCCTGATAGTCCTCTTTTGCGAAACATCGGCCAGAATGAAGACCCACACCCTTCGGGAAAAACGAGAAAAGTTAACCATAGAGAATATTACCTGTCAGTTAGTTTCTTGGCGAAACCGAAATCTGTAATCTTCAGGTGACCATCTTTGTCCAGCAATAAATTCTCCGGCTTCAAGTCCCTGTAGACCACAGACTGGGAATGCAGATATTCCAAGGCGAGCACGATCTCTGTCGCGTAGAAATTGCCTGCAAAAACCACATGGGGGCGTTACTATTGTCCCACCAGGACTTGTCACGAGTACCCTATGTGGAAAACATATATACGATATACACACGGGGAACCAACCAACCACACATCATGATGCATAATTAGGACAGGGCATAAATGTTTCGGTGTGTGCGTCAGAAATGTTTGACATTTTAAACAAGAGAAATGTAATTTTATATTTCTTACTCTGAGCACACACCCTTTAACTTAACATATATTCATAAACAATTGCTTTCGTGGTGAATAACTGAATTTGAACAATACACACAACAATCAAATCACGAATAACAGTAAAAATAGAATACAAAGAATTACAATTAATGCATTTTTTGCAGGCATAGTGATACGAATGCCTCGGTTAAATATTCAATACAAGGACAATTCGAGCGAAACAGGCTGGACTGTCTCAGTAGGACTGTCTCACTGACTGAACATATGGAGGCGACGTAAGGGAGGGAGACGTGATTCCAAGCATCTTTGTCTCCTGGGCTGCGACTACTTGGCGTGGACGGCATGGACTGGAAAATTGCAAATGTCACTCCCATATTCAAAAGCGGTGATAAGGAACAGCCATCGAACTACAGACCGATATCTCTCACATCTATCTCTTGCAAAGTCCTTGAACATATAATTGTTAGTTCAGTTATGAGACACCTCGATATAGAAAACTTGTTAACAAAAACACAACACGGATTCAGAAAGGGAAGATCTTGCGAAACTCAATTAGCACTTTTTGCTCACGATATTTTAGTCTCGGGTGAACATAACGCTCCAGTTGATGCAATTTTTCTTGACTTTAAAAAGGCATTTGATAAAGTTTCCCACAGTAAGCTACTCATGAAATTAAAATCCTACGGTTTAGACGACGACGTAATTTCCTGGATTAGAGAATTCTTAAGTAATCGCGTGCAAAGGGTTGTATTAGATGGCGCTATCTCTAATGAAGTAAAAGTCACATCGGGTGTCCCACAGGGAAGTGTCATAGGCCCGCTTCTGTTCCTTTTGTACATAAACGACATCGGTGATAGAGTTGACAGTAAGCTTAGATTATTTGCGGACGACGCAGTGATGTATAGAGAAATTCATAGCTTTAATGACAAGGAAGCGCTAACTAAGGACCTCGAGGCAATACAAGAGTGGTGCGATGCGTGGCAGCTAGAATTAAACCTGAAAAAATGCGTTGTTGTAAATTTTTGGAAACGGAAAAACGCTCCTTGTAACAGCTATTGCATTAACAACATAAAACTAGACACCGTAGAATCGGTTAAGTACCTCGGAGTTAAACTGACTAATGATCTATCGTGGAGTAAACATATTCGAGAAATTACCGGACAAGCTAATCGTAAATTGGGATTTGTTAAAAGAGTACTTGGCAAGTGCGACGATAAAGTTAGGGAAATCAGCTACTTCTCCCTCGTTAGACCCCACTTAGAATATGCCGCCAGTATTTGGGATCCTTATGAGATAGGCTTGGAAACTGAGTTAGAACGCGTGCAGCGAAGATCGGCAAGATATGTTAAAGGCCGTTATGATAATCTCGTTAGTGTTAATGACCTTTTGCAGCAACTGGGATGGGAAAAGCTTTCAGACCGTCGATTAAAATTTAGACTAAATCTATTATGTAAGTTCCAAACCGGTCTATTCTCTGACGACGTTGACAATATTTTACGAAATCCGACATACTACGGTAGATCAGATCATGAGAGTAAAATTAGGGAACTAGACTGCAGAACGGATAGATTTAAGATGTCATTTTTCCCACGAACGATAAGGGACCATAATAGCTGCCATGAGACTTTTATCTAGGTTTGTCGTTAGGTAGTGTAGCTCTTAGTAGTGGTAGTACTCCTAATACTTGAATCCTTATCTGTTACCTAGTACATACTAACAGCACGCCTAGCATGTTTTCTACATGGGTCTTGAGTCCCTGTCCATCTGTGTAGTTGTAGAATGCATGTATATTGAGGTCACTCTCCATTTTGATGACATCTGTAGTGTAGTGTTGCATGCTTGTGAGGCTTCGCCTCATGACAAGCATTAGCGATTTATGCTAATGCATAATTAGTCGTAGTTACACTAACTTTAGGGTATAGTGTAATGCATGTTGGTGAATACTCACCCCCTGCCACACACCCCTGAGGTGGCTTGCAGGGTATTTTGTAGATGTAGATGTAGATGTACTTTCTCACTGGGCTAAGGCAACGCAGCCATTGTATCCGAAACAAACTTTGCAGATGCCAAGGAAACCCCGAATAGCGGCGATGACCTTCCCACACCAATTGAAGAGACCCCTGACCCTGAAGTGGTCCTATGACGTAAGATATGAATCATACCTTTCATGTTCGGGACACGTGCTTACATTTTCAATATTGTACCACTTGGGATTTCAGGTGCCATTCGGTGTTTTCACGTAGACAGCAAATCGCTCTAAGCCACCAAATATTTGCGCCGCTGCGTAAGTAAGAAATAAAAGGCGTGACCACCCCAATGTCTATTGCACAACAAATGAATTCTGAAATCATATCGTCCATCAGATCCAGGCACTACACGCACATCCCTTCCGTGACATTCCGTGGATAAAATCAAATAAATAATATCTACCATTTAATATTAAATGCCAAGAATGACAAAAATAAAAATGCCTTCAAAGATTTCCGAAATAATCGTCAAGAAATCGTATTCGAGGAAGTTCGAATAGACTAATACCTAGCTCGAAGGAAGAAAATCCGAAAAAGAACCCTCGCATTTCATTCAAAAAGGCGTTCCAGTCGATGTCCAACCCATAATTTAATAGAACACTAAGAATGATAAACCCGAATTGCCCAAGTGTACATACCTAGGTGCATTACTAATTAATTCGGACCTATCGTGGGGAACACATATAAGAAATATTTGTGGCAGAGCTCTGAAGAAGCTAGGATTCGTCAAGCCTATTGTGGGAAGATTTTCGGATGAAAAAGTAAAAGCGAGGTGCTATTTCGCACTCGTCCGGCCACACCTTGAATGTTCAGCGAGCATATAGGATCCGGTGCAGAGACTTAATCCGGGAACTTAATAAAACACAAAGGAAAGCTGCGTGATTTGTCAAAAACAGCTACGGGCGTACAGACAGCGTTACACAGATGTTAAACAAATTAGGCTGGGAACCGCTAGAGACTCGGAGGCTACGCGCTAGGCTTAGATTGCTTGAACAATTGAGAATAGATATCTTTAAGAGCGACACGAGGAACATCATATTAGAACCCCACTATATTTCCAGGTCCGACAGAAACGATAAATTAAGAGAGATATTTTGCCGAACGGATAGGTATGGGAATTCGTTTATCCCCCGAACAATAAGGGACTTTAATAAATGCAAGGCGTAATTTCATTAGAGCGTTTCTTTTTTTATATGTAAACGGCTGATGTCCTAACACCCCCCGCCACACGCCTATTGAGGCGGCTTGCTGGGTAGTATGTAGATGTAGAATTATTTCCCCCTCTCACCATCTCACGGAGTCTCACGACGATGCAAGTCGACGTCCGTGAGAGGCATGCGGCGGGAACGGAATGGCGACGACATATATATATATATATATATATATATATATATATATATATATATATATATATATCAATATGCATAATGACGACTCTAAGCAACGACTCGTTCGTCGTCCTTCTCGGATTGTAGTTGGGGGGGGAGAAGATGGGAGATTATAGAAACAGGCATCGCAGTAGCGGCAGAGAAAACAATAGGAACGGTGGAAAAGAAGAGGGTTAAGAAGCAGTGGGTTACAGAAGAAATGATAAAGAAAATGGAGGAGAGAAGGTTATTGAAAAACGTCAACACCAACGTAGGAAAGAAGAAGTACAAGGAATTGAATAATTAACTCCGGCGAGTGACCAATCGGGCAAAAGCAAACTGGTGGAAGGGACAATGTGAGGAAATGGAAAAGATGCAGGAGGAGGGGGAAGTGGGCGCTTTGTACGCCAAGGTGAAAATGTTATAGGGTGGAAAGAGAGGTCAAACGATACAAAAGGTTAAGGACAAAACAGGGAAGATATTAATCGAACAGGAAGATATGCAGGAAAGATGGAGAAAATACGTAGATAAGCAATATGACAGCGAGAATAGACCCTTTAGCCTAGATCTAGAGGATGAAGGATCAATAGATAAGGATAACCTCGGACCAGAGTTACTTTGCAGCGAAATAGATAGGGCATTAAGAGAGATTAAGGTTAGGAAAACTGTGGGACCTACCTTCGGAGCTACTGAAGACTCTAGGTAGTAGGGGGAGAAAATCGTTTGTCGAACTTATTCGCAGGATCTACGAGGAAGAAGTATGGCCAGGGATCTCGTGAAAACAGTATTAATACCTATCACGAAGAAGAAGAAAGCGTCAGAATGCGAGGATTATAGAACAATCAGTTTAATTTCGCACGCGGCAAAAGTCTTGCTTAGAATACTAAATAGAAGGTTGGAGAGCAGAGCAAACTGCTATTTAGGCGATGATCAATTTGGGTTTAGGAAGGGGATGGGAACCAGAGACGCGATTGCGGTAATGAGGACACTAGTAGATAGAAACATAGAGCATAATCAGGATGTTTTCGCTTACTTTTCAGATTTCGAAAAGGCGTTTGACAAAGTAAACTGGGAGAAACTAATGCAGATAATGGGGAAAATAGGAATAGATTGGCGTGATAGGAGACTCATCCGAAACTTATAAATGGGGCAGAGGGCTCAGGTGAGGGTAGCTGACGGTGAATCAGAGTGAGCAGTTATAGATCGCGGGGTACGGCAAGGGTGCCCGTTGTCGCCTTTACTTTTTAACATCTATGCTGAGGAAATGGTAAGAGAGGCATGGGATGAGCTAGACGTGGGAATGAAAGTAGGAGGCCAGTAGATAAAGTCGGTTAGATTCGCAGACACACCAGGCGTTGGTCAGTTGGTCATCGAAAGGATTGCAAACTTTAGTAGATGCACAGGAAATGCAGTGCGAGAAATAAAGTATGAATATTAATAATAAGCAAATAAAAAGTAATGACATTCTCTAGGACAAAGAAAGCGAGGCTGGTATTAAGAGTAGGAGTTACAAACTGGAGCAAGTAGAACAATTTAATTATTTGAGTAGCACGCTAGAAGGAACAGGACATAGTAGCAAGGACATTAGCGCTAGCGAAGGAAGCGTATAATAAGAGAAGGGAGCTGATGACGGGGAAATTAAGTAAGGATTTAAAAAAGAGGCTAGTGAAGAGCTTGATATGGAGTGTGGCATTGTATGGAGCAGAAACGTGGACCTTGAAAAAGGAAGACGAAAATAGGCTGAAGATGAGATGTGGGTTTGGAGGAGGATGGAGAAGGTGCGTTGGACGGAAAGGAAGACAAATGAGGAAGTGCTTCACATGGTGGTTGAGGAGAGGAAACTTGTATATGAGATTAGGGGAAGGCAGGGTAGGTAGCTGGAAGGGGTAAAGAGGGACGGTGGTTTGCCGAAGGCCGTGATAGAGGGTAGGATGTTGGGTAAGCGGGGAAGGGGAAGAAAGGGAATCGGTGTTATGGCCGGGATGAAGAAATGTAGGTAGAACTTATGCTGATATGAAGAAAGAAATAGTAGAGGCAGAAAGGGTAATGCACGTGTAAGAGTTCGTTGGATATTCTCTGACTTTCATCACAACCTACCTCTAACCGGTAGATTACTGTAATGAATGAATGCATACACATTGAAGAGCTATCGGGAGAAGGGGATTATGTTTGCCTTCGATAACACCCGTACAAAACAAACTCTTTACAAGCGTGGGTGAGACAAATGAGGAAATTGAACGAAACACAAGTATTGTCAATCAATAACTGATTTAGCAATGTATTTCACACACAAAACCAACCAAGTTACAAAGAAATTACCAACAGGTCCAGTGCCAGGCGACCGACATGAGAGTTTCCACTCAGAAAATGATTAAGATATACAATTACGAGAGGTTGAGCTTCTCTCTTAAGTACGATTGACTGAAAATAAGCAGGTCCATACAACGGTGTTTATCAGTCGCCGTCTTGACTGCAAAAGAGGGCGTTCTGAGGGGAGGAGGATCAGCTGAGGAGGGGGGTTTGTCGGCAAGGACGAGGTGGAATGGCTTAGCTTCGGATAGAGGCGATTGGTAGCCTTGGAAGGGAGGATATAATGGGATGGGTAATAGATGGGGTGGAAGTTTTCAATTGGAGCAACAGGAACTGTTTTCTGACTCCGAACGCAGAATATAGGATCACAGCATTTGTGCCTTGGTCAGAATGACCGAATTTCTGGAATCCTTCCTCACTTCAGGGGCTATATAAACGATGCAGGACCGCGATAGGCGTGGCGGAAGGCGTGACGGAAGGCGTGGCAGAAGTTGCTGGCAGGAGTCACTGCACTTTGGATTCATATGCAT
This sequence comes from Pyrrhosoma nymphula, assembly GCA_963573305.1. NCBI lineage: Eukaryota > Metazoa > Arthropoda > Insecta > Odonata > Coenagrionidae > Pyrrhosoma > Pyrrhosoma nymphula. The sequence goes on along the minus strand of OY754338.1, from coordinate 129,427,894 downwards.
TTTGACTGTCGTTGACGCACATGTCGTTTGGATTTGCCCGAGGCGCGCCCCGTCATGCGCGCTTAGTCCTTCGGCTAAGTCCGCAGAGGGGAAACAGTCCGCAGAGAGAAAACATGTCCAAAGAGGGAAATTTAGAAAAAATGGGTTGGGGTGTATAAAAAAATCCAAAACATGAATGGAACTTAGTGTCCAGGGGTGATTTATTTTTTTCCTGATATCAAACAAATGTCAACCTTACCAATGGAATCGCACATATCAGAAATATTGTTTATTGATTGAATATGCATTCCATAACTTGATAAATTTAATGAAAAAATAGAATATTACCTAATCATTAAATTCGACAGTACGTGTTTTTTTTATTTCGCATTACTTGGTGGAACAGCATTTTCCTAGTTGAATAAAACTGCAGTAGTTGTACTGTCCACTATGATTTAATGTAAAATATTACACTACACGTGTTTCGACGCTAAGGGTGTCATCATCAGGTATACACAAGTTGTATCTCCACTGGGCATATTTATACATATGCAAAAGGAAAGAGGGGGGAGGGGATTCTTAACCAATGAAGGAGGTAGTAGAAAGGAAGGGGGCGGGGATGGTTGATGGTGAATAACAGGGGAGTGGTTGTTTTAAGGTGACCTTTGACCTTTACGAGGATTAGGGGTTCTGGAGAGTGACCTATGGGGGGGGGAAGGACCTCGAAGTTCTTGTGAAATGTGGAGATAAGCAGAGGAAAGAGGAGGGGGGGAGGGAGTACAAGCTTGGGTTGTCAGGTTGGGATAGAATAGGGGAATGAACATAAAATTCTGCATAGTTAAGAAGTTTGATTTTATTCTTCTTCTTCTGAAATCCGGTGAATATGAAGTGACTTGTGACAGTGTGAGGGCGTGTATATAGGTCAAACGGGGCGAAAGTTTGAAATCCGCATCAATGAACATGCTTTGTATTCCGGCAATCCTCAGTTCATTATGTTGGCCACAGAGGAAATGTATGAATGTGTTGCCCTCTGTCGGGCGATAGGTAGCTTTATTTTCCTTTTGTGTGAGAGCGCGAGTTAGTACGTGTCTCTCACATTGGACAAGAAGTTACCTCGAGGGAAGGAGGTAATAAGGTGTCATGTGGCTGACCGGTATTGGGAAGCAAGTCAGCCCTATATCATCGTGGGTGAGAACAGGCATTTACCTTTGTGGCAAACCATTCCAAAGTATCTCATCTCTTCATACAGTCCATTTTCTCACTCTAATGTCCTTTTCTCCTAGAAATTAATGTCATGGAGCGGGACATTCGTAACATAAAGTCCTTTGGTCCTTCGGGCCGGATTATGAACGGTTCCTTTCATTAAAATCAAATATCTCTGTCTCGTATGTTCTGACTTGCTTATCTTGGGATAAAGGCGTAATTCAATCGTTTTTTTTCGTATCATTTTTGAAACACGTTATAACTTTTGGTGTTATCTAGTTGTAAGGTGTGTTTTCTTTCCTTTCTATTATCTTTACTGAATAGCCTGACTTGATTTATCATAGAAAATTCTGTTTGATGAGGAAAAGCAGTCCGAATAAACTACGCTTGACGTACGCACTTTATGTGCTCTCAAACGGGAATATACGCTCGTTAAAAATAGACGCGAATCTGTGATACGAGTTATTAAACGGCTGTATTCATCGTCATCTACGGTAATTGCTCACAGGGAAGAACCAGTCTGCTAAGAACCAGTCTGTTTCTTAGTAGACTTTCGGGTTTAAAGGATGATGATTATCAATCATTTCGTAGCATGACGGATGAGATACGTGAGCTCTGGCATTTGACATTTGGAGCATGGGATAGCGGCATCAGAATTCGTGAATTGGAATAGCAAATTGAAGCACACTATCATATATAGCATTAACAATGTTTCCAGTGAAGTGGTGTCCAACCCATCCTCTTCCGACAACCTAGAATGTCAGCCTGCTTCGGTGCGATTACCAAAGATTAGTATTCCCGTATTTTATGGGGACTTGACTAAATTTAAACCATTTTTCGATGTACTTACGAGTTTGATTCTTTCAAATCCTCATTTATAAGTCACTGAAAAGTATCAATATCTATTGTTTAGTGTATAGGGTCAAGCACGGGCGTTAGTTTCTAGCATTCCTATTATTTCAGATAATTATAAAACCGCGTGGCAGACGCTCGTAAAGCAGTATGACAATAAAAGACTACTTGCTTTTAAATATCTAGATAAATTATTCTCTTTTCGTGTTAGCAATGATTCAATTGATGCTTTACAAAATGTTATTGACGTATTCTCGGAAAATGTTAATGCTTTGAAAGCAATGCAGATCCCGAATATGTCCGAATTTATTTTGTTTCACCTAGCCTGTACATTTTTGGATCAATCTACCAAAAACAATTTGAAATTGAAAAGAAAAGAATGGATTTTCCTTCAATTACCAATTTAATGGATATTGGATGCAAATACATTAATATTTTGTGGTCGTCTGGTTGCAAATTATCAAATTCTGATTCTAAATCAAAGAGATACTCTGTATCCAAGGGACTGCAACAACAGAAGACTACGTTAATTGCTACCGCTTGTTCTAATAATACAAGCAAAATAACATGTCAACTTCGAAAAGCACCACACAGGCTTTATCAATGCCCTCTTCTTGATGCATTTAACGAAGAAAAGAAAAGCATTTCGTTAAATCGAAAAACATTTGTTTCCATTGTATTGGAGGTGTACATAATGCACAAAACTGTACATCAAAGTATCGGTGCAGGTGCTGTACCAGAAGGCATCATTCCATTGCTATGTACGAAGGGGAATTCTACCCATGCGTTGATTTCCGAATCCGAGTCAGCTAAGACAACTCTTACGAAATCAAAATCAGCAGCATTTCGAAGGAAAGTACATCGACTGCCGGCGCTGCACCATCCCAGTTAAAAGCAGTCCCGTCGTCAATTCGATGTCTTGCTTGACGAATACTTCGGAAGCCAAACACTCCTACGTCCTCTTAGGGACTGCTGTTACTTACATAGAGACGAACTCCGGTAACCTAGAGCCTATTAGAGTGATAATGGATCCCGCATCCCAGGCTAGCTTTATTACCACAGAATGCCAGCAGAGATTAGGTTTAGCTCGAAAGAATCTGCAGGTTAAATTTGTAGGGTTATCCGGCACTCCGGTTTGTGCCGCGAATGGAATAACTTCTTTCATATTGAGACCAAGCAATAACAACAAGAAGATATTTTTATCTGATATTGATATCCCAAAGATAACATCCAAACAACCAGCGTTTCCCATTTCGGACGTTGTTCATAACAATTTTACTTCGTTGGATCCTGCCGACCCTCACTTTTTCAAACCAGGTCTCATAGAATTTTTTACTTGGTGCCAACTTATATTCGGAAGTCATTACTGATGGTCCCATTCTCCGGCAGGAAGGCTTTCCTACAGCATGGCCTTCTATATTTGGATATATTCTATTGAGTGAAATTAAACCAGAAATTTGGGGTTCAGCTTCGTCTGATACTATCACTGCTTGCATTACTTCTTTATAAAGTGACCTCAACGAATCATTAAGATCCTTCTGGAGTATAGAGGGAGCAGCTGATACTCTTGTTCCATCACCCGAGGATGAGAGTGCTGAGTATTAATTTGAATCAATGCATTACCGAAAACCTGATGGCACATATGTTGCACCCATGTTGATAAGAAGTTTGGAGCACCACTCACCAAAAGGGGACTCGCAAACAAAAGTGATAAGAAGGTTTTCGAATCTAAAGCGTAAATTGGAAAGTAATTCTGAATTAAACGCTAAATACACAGAATTTTTAAAGGAATACCTTAAACTTGGGCATATGTCACCAGCTGAATGGAGATAAGGGTAATTCTATATACCGCATCACGCAGCACTAAAGCCTTCTAGTAACACTACTAAACTTTGTGTAGTACTTGACGGATCAGCAAGGGCTAGTACGGGTCAATCGTTGAATGATATCCTTCTAAAAAGACCTAAGTTACAACAAAATATATGTGATCTAATAAATAGATTTTGCCTCAATCCTGTAGCAATAGTCGCCGATATTTGCAAGATGTATCGAACGATTCGGGTACTCCCTCAACATAGAAAATATCAGCACATCATTTGGCGATATTCGGTTGGGAATTCCTTGCAAGAATATCAATTAAATACTGTAATATAATATGGCCTCACTTGATCCTCTTACCTAGCAATGCGAATATTGAAACAACTCGCGAATGATGAAGCCAAGAATTTCCCACTTTCTGCATTTATCATATCGCAAGATTTTTATGTTAATGATCTCTTGACAGGAGCATCATCGCAATCACATGCAATGAACTTGATCAAGGAATTACGAGCACTAATGAGTTGCGGTGGGTTCCAATTGCGAAAAAGGTCCTCAAATGTACCTGATGTATTAAATGATGTGCCTTTAGATCTACGTGAAGCTGATCTTTATTTTAAGCACGATGCTAACCAAACTGTGAAAATATTAGGTATTCACTGGGAATCGAGATCTGACACTTATCATGTGAGACTATCTGAAACTGCTTCCACTAGTTATCGAGGTATCTTATCAGCTCTCGCAAAACTATTTGATCCACTCGGGTGGATACCGCCGACAGTTTTCGGGGCCAAGTATTGCCTACAAGACTTTTGGAAGCTTGATTTAGATTGGGATGATCCGATTCCACCTTACATTTTGAATACTTGGCGTAGTTATGTTAAACAGCTTTCAGATTTAGCAGCCATTAAATCCCTGAGATTGGTAGCATGCAACGCGTCTCATGACGAAAATAGAGAATTTCAGCTGCTTGGCTTCTGTGATGCATCAGAGAAAGGGTATGCAGCAGTTCTGTACTTTTAAGAAGCGGGGACCTCCATCAGCGGGGTAAAGTAGCATTACTCATGGCCAAAACCAGGGTTGCTCTTATTAAACCCATATCTATTACTAGACTAGAGCTGATGGGCGCTGATTTGTTTTCAAGAATTATTTAAGTCGCGTTTAAATATATATCGAAATGCATTACTGTATCTTGTGTCTATGCTTGGAGTGATTCCAGTGTAGTATTATCATGGTTAAGAATGCCTCCGAATCAGCTGAAAACATTTGTTGGCGATAGAGTATCACAAATTAATGATTCGCCAGTACATATAAATTGGAATCATATTTCTACAAAGTGGAACCCTGCTGATTCAGCCAGTTGTGGCCTTTTACCATTGGAGCTCATAGGACATGATATGTGCTGGAATGGTCCACCATGGGTTTCTTACCCTTATGATTAAAGGGAAGTAAGTACTCCTATAAGTTTCGAACATGAACAACTGCCTGAAATTAAATCTTGTCCTCCTACGGTCATGATAACTACCACTACCCCAGTGGATCTGTGTTTCATTGATCGGTTTTCGTCACTACCTCGGCTTCAGAGGGTGATTGCATATTGTTTTAGGTTTATCGACTCTATTAATCCTAAGACTGAACAATCTTCTATAGGCAAGTTAACGTTGTCTGATCTTTCTCGAGCATTAACCGCATGTGATTAAGCGACATAAAGCTCATTATTTGAGCGTGATTTTCAGAGGGTAAAACAAAATTTTCCGTGTTCCACTGACATTCAAAGACTTCTACCATTTCTTGATTCTTCTGGTCGTATAAGGGTGGGCTGGAGGCCTCAAGTTCCCTCTGATTGGTCCTTGGTTTTAGCCAATCGGATTCTTCGCAGGACGGGTTTCCAGGTGTTTCTGAGGGAGTAACCGCCATCTCTATTGATGTTATTGTCCACCAGCCGGATCTCAATGGCCTCCTTCGTAATCCTTTCCCATTATTTCTTCTCTCGACAGATGATCTTCACATCTTCCCAATGGATAGAATGGGAGCATAGTGGTGAACGATTAGTGGTGCGATCTGCTGAACGGTTGCTATTGTTGCTACACAACTTTAACCCCTTCCTTTGAATACTTTCTCTATTTCCCCCAAAAAGGTCCTCGTTAATTTAATATTTCTAAACGTATTTTTCCTCTCGTTATACTCATTTAGGAGTAATTTAGTGAGAGCGACATTCCACGAAAACTTCTTTTTTTCCTCGGTTGATTGTTTTCTCCCCAAGTTTTCTTCAGCTTTGAGTATATAGTATAATGTTACCAATAAGCTATGTTCTGACTTAGCATTTCATTGAACCCATCGTAATTGCGTAGTGACATAAGAAGTGTCTTAAGATTATTTTCACTAAAACTATGAGTAAATGTTAGAATTCCGATATGTTTTTCTCCCGGTAATGAGCCAGTCTTCTGCCTAACTCTTTTAAATGGGTATTTAGTTGAGTTCTTTAATCATTTCAAACATTTCAAACGCACAATGCCCTCCCGCTTTCATGAAAGTATGTATTCGATAATTACAATGTGTCGAATTTTTGTGGAAAATTCGTTCAGATTCAATTGAGATTATACAATTATGGAAAACTTATTTCGGAACGGGGATTTACGCGTAATGTCACGCATATTTTTCGCTGGATGATATTATCAAAAATATCTTATTATTTACACCGGGATACATATAGGTACATATATCTAAATAAACTCCTTACGATAAAAGACTACGGCCTTTTATCGTAGGAGATAGACATATTATTCCCTATCAGCTGATTCCGTGCATTAAATCCTGCGGGGAAGTATCCACCCGTTTGGGACCACAATTTTGTTTGATATACTAATTTGAATTTATCCGAAAAATGTCCAGCTTCTTATCCTTGCCGATGTTGACGAATCAATGGAAGGGATTGACCTATTACATTCATGGAGCTGACAGCTTCTCAAAGTCGGAAGTTGCTGCGCTGAGATGTACATTTTTCTGTCAGCGATGTATACTTCGCGTAAACTCCACTACTTTCAGATATAATTATCAATTAAGCCCGAGTTCTACAGCGATGGTAATTTTATTTTGTGATAAAACCTTTCTTTTTATGCTACGGATATTTTACAAGTCATTTTAGTCGGCTGAAAGAGAGAAAAATCGATAATACTGTCGGCGTTGCATCGTACGCCCGTAAGCAGTAACGTATTAGGCGCGCTAGACGATGAGCTAACAATGGCGCATGTCGCTGTCACTTGGCCAACCTCTCCTAATATAAGGGACTCCTCCACGATCCTCCTCTACCGCTTAACAATCCATCAACCATGAGGTGAAAGCTGACTGCATGCGTATATTTGCGTGATTCATTTTAGCAGAAGTCTATAAGTAGAAATCATACTGTTCTTCTTACGAGAACGACTGACGCACAGTGAAAGACATACTATTCTGTGGATCATGGACATAAAATTAAAAGGGTCCAACGGATATGGAGGGACAAAGTGAGTTGATGGAGAGATGAGAGTGGTGGATCCTTACCGGTGGTTGCACCGAATCTGCCGGCGTTCCTGAGGTACGAGAACAGCTCTCCTCCACACACGTACTCGAAGAGCATGTAGAGGAAGGACGGATCCCTGTGGCACCACTTCCTGCGGACAGAGATGAATATATATACAATGATATGAAAGTGACTACCATTCGTTCGCGGAAGTGGTTAACTCCCACCTCTTAAAAGAATACCTCCCGAAAGAAAACATTCAAATTACTTCTCACCAGCACTTCTATAAAAAATTACCTTCCAAAAGTGGAAAAACTAATTCAAGAACTCGTTTAAAATCAATATGTTTCAGCCATCCGTCAGTGAACATTTCAACTTCATATCTTCAGAACAAGTAATTTAATAACGCAAAATGAAGAAACCCCTGAGACCGCATTTCATGTTTTTCTAGTTTTGGGTGACACTTAACAATTGCTGGGTTAGAACAACCGTGTTTCAACTTGTGTTGCCAGATTTTCCTTTTTTTCCTGGTCAATTCCGGGTCTCGAAATGTGAACCTTATAAATTGCAACTTCCTTGGTCACCTCTTCTGCGATGTGCTTCACTCTACACAAGGGTATTTATCACAGTGTACCCACACTGTGCTCCCTTTAGAGCGTGATGGACAGTGTGACCACAATGTTCTGCACACTGCACAAGGGTATTTGTCACAGTGAACGCACACTGTGCGGTTAGTGTCCTCACACTGTGTAAATAAAGTCCTCACACTGTGTGCACAATGTCCACACACTGTACCGTCACACTGTCTATCACGCTTTTGAGTCACAATGTACGCTTTTGGCGCACAGTATTCACACTGTGTTCACACTGTAATCACGCTCTTGTCACATTTTAAGCACATTGTGTCCACACTTCTGTCATACTGTCTGGCACGGTTTATTTCACAAGGGATAACTTGAAACGGTTTTTTTTATGAGAAGAGGTAAGTCTTACATGTTTCACACACGATCTTGCTTCTGCTCTTGCAGTACTCCATACGACAAACCCTGGGTGCTGCAATGTCATCAACCATTGGCCAGTGCCCATAGCATCATACATCACTTTTCAAATTCTGGTTCCCAAGCCCAAGTTCTTAATGTATGAGTTATGTAGTGTGTCCTTAGTGAACTACAAAAGCTAGTACTAAACCAGAAGAAGCCGTGGTTACAAACAACTTGAATCCAACTGGACGTGGCCTGATTACGTTATTTAAGGTACAGTAACTATCGGAGTTTTCAGGATTCTCTTACATATGGCCGATAAGTTTTATCGGCGTGACTATAATCCGACTCGCTAATTTCACTTGTTTCCTCCGACATCTGAAGAAGCTTTTCGTGGGTACACAGGTCATATCTTATTTCATCTGAAGAAGCTTTTCGTGGCCACACAGGTCATATCTTCTTTCCATAGCGGAGAAGCAATACTAAATGGCTCGCACTCGGTGGAATCGTTCCGAGGTAAAAAACAGAACAAAGTCTAGTGGCTACCATGAATTTTACTTAATGCACCACCAGTTTCAATCACTAGGCCATCATCAGGTACAATGTTATCAACCTTGGCGGGCGATCTATTCCAGTCTCACACCAATGTACCTGCTGATGGGCTAGCAGATGAAGAAGATTGCACATCACATACAGTTTGTAGAAGCAACCATAACTTATTCTGTTTTCTAATGGAGAAGCATTCTTCAGCATAATTTTTAAAATAACACTACAAATAATAACCTTAAATTTTATCCTCATGGTTTTACAAATATGTAAACATAAAAACTATTACTATAGGAAAGGCATTATAGAACGCTAATAAAATTTAAACTTTCTATGTTTTTTGTTCGAATGTTTCAGGAATATTAGGTGAAGAACATTTTTGCTCAAAACGTTCTCTATCCTAGGTCTTCATTAATGCCTAAACATCAGAATCGTGATGGTTTAAAAATACCTAAATGTTCTTACTAGAGCCTATAACCACAACGATTGTGATGGTTCATAGTAATGTAAGTAAAAAAAAGTTAAAAATAATAGCATTTAAATATTTGATGGCATATAAATTCACAGCAACACATTACCAGTGATTTTCATTTTTTTTGTTTTTAAAAATGTTTTTTAAGCCTTTAAAAGTTTATTTATTTGATAAAAATGTGTACATATGATGTGTGCCCGGACTCTGACCCGTCTGTGTCGTCTCCGGGGGTCCGGGAGAGAGAGAGAGAGAGTCCGGGACCACTCACTCACCCCATGCGAGACGACGACGGGTGTTATTTTCTGCCACGAGGACACGTGCTCAATGCTCTAAAGACGACGGAAGTGTCAGAGCCGACGATGAGACGTCTTCGTGGGCAGAAGCAGCCAAACACCTGGCCAGGTGAAAAATCCCAAGGAAAACACCTCTCGTTCAAGAAGACCTACGGCCACCCGGGGGTCGATTTTAAACACTTTGCTTTCGAGCGTAAAAGAGTCATTCCCGCTGGATTGTGGGCAATATTCTGATAACAATTGCCAATCGCGATTTTGTAACTCCCACGTTAGAACGTTCACGCACGCACGCTCGACTCCTCGGCTTCGGCATTCAAAGTACATACACGCCGAAGCGGCGGCCATTATTATATCGATCGAAGAACAGTGTGTTTCGGTGTTTCATTTGAATGACATTTGAAGAAGTATCACAGTGTGATATATTTTATGAACTACAAATTATTTAAAACATACTATTCTTGGACTTCGCACGTCTTGTTGTGGTTTTTAACTGTGACGACTTAAAGCAAATGGTCCCAGTGGAGCATTTAAAGTCAAGTTTTAAATGAATTAGGCATAACTTAGTTTCAATTTGCAAGAAACAACAGTGTCATTTTTCTGATGTAATTAAACGAAGGTTTATCGTGTGTTTTGACTGTGTATATTGTGGCATGCCAGTTAAAACAAGTTTTATTTATGTTCTGCGCCGGAATGCGTGTGTCTAAGTAATGATATTTTTACACACCTACATTAGCTACACTCTATCTCTTTAAGTAATGTGCTATGGCATGAATTGTATTTAAAGTGTTACAAATGCGTACTAATTGTTGGAGCCAACATAACAGCAATCATTTCACTAAAGTTTGCCACCCAAAGTGTCATCTCTTTATTTCATTGCATTGTCGTGTCCAATGTGATTTGGTTGAAATAATTAATCCGTCTACGTTTTAGGCAGGTAATTACTAATTAGCAATAGGCATTAGAATTTGTCCTTGGCAGGGATTATTGTGTTATTTTAGAGTACCTTAAATTGTTCGTGTGGTTCCTTACGTCCAAGCGAAAGGGTGATGATTTTTTTTCTACTTCTGCAATGTATGTTGTGTCATTATGGTTTATTCAGTAAATCTTATCACCCAAAAAGTTATATTTTTATTTACTCGACTTGATGTCATTAGCAAGGGTTGTTCCTTTATTTGAGAGCTACTGTGTGTGCCTGGAGATATAGTGGAAATGATTTAATGTTGCTTTATATATCTCACGGTAGGTAATCATATGCGCTACAAGATATACCATGAAAGTCATTGACAGGTGGAAAACGGCCTTTCAAAAGTGAGTTACATAGGTATTCCTATTCAATGTGATGAGAAGAAGGTGGCCTGTAAATAGTAATGAAGGTTTAGGAGTAAGTTAATTATGAGGACTTGCTAGAGGACAATATTTAAGTATCAATCAAAATCCTAATCAATTTATGTCCGAAGTACCGAGGTGTGATATACCTACGTCTGAGCGTAGTTTTGGAAAATGAACTTAGAAGTGAACCGTAGAAGATTAGTTTATTTAGATGACGAGAAGCATCAGGCTTAATGTCGTGGAATTCAACATAATGAAGGCAGAAATTGCAATATTTCAAAAGTAAAAATCCACTGGTCTGCCAGTGGAAAATTGAAATTTCTGTCTTCATTATTTTGATGATTTTTATTTATCTTTGAGTCCGCGACAAGGTTCATTTCCGAGGGAAAGCGCTGTTTTTGAAGTGGATTACACAAGGTGTTGTAAACAAAAGGAGACTAACGTCTTTCAAGTATATGTTGAGCGAATTCCGAAGATTCAGGCGATATGGCGTGGAATGTATCCACAATATACGGCTGAAGAGTTCAAACAAATTTCCCACAAATGAAATAACTGTGGGAAACTGCTTTTAACTCTCTTCAACCGTATTTCATGTTAAATGTTGCTGATGAGAACCAACACATCGGGTTTGGAAATGCTGCTCGCCGGTTTAACATACTTTAAGTTTTTTTTATTTTTTAGCCAAGAAGATTAAGGAAAAGTACCACAATGATGATGCATTATTTGTACCTGTTCTCAGTTAAAGAGAACACGATTTGAATGTTGCTGAAACATTATGAGGGGTGATTAAAGCAGATATTTCTGTTATTTATCCGTAAAAGTGTATGAAAAATTATTAGGAATTAATTTATAATATGAGATGGCATTGAGGTCAGTGTAAAACACTCCTGAGGAAATTAACTTCGATTCGCAGCCGTTTTAATGTTATTTTTTTTATTTAATATTCAAATTGATTCATTTAAAACATTCATCTACATCTACAAAATACCCTGCAAGCCACCTCAGGGGTGTGTGGCAGGGGGTGAGTATTCACCAACGTGCATTACACTATAGCATAGAGTTAGTGTAACTACGACTAATTATGCATTAGCATAAATCGCTAATGCTTGTCAGGAGGCGAAGACTCACAAGCATGCACCACTACATTACAGATGTCTTTACAGTGGAGAGGGACCGTCAATATACATGCATTCTACAACTACACAGATGGACAGAGACTCAAACCCCATGTAGAAAACATACTAGGCGTGCTGTTAGTATGTACTAGGTAACTGATAAGGATTCAAGTATAAGGGAGTACTACTACTACTAAGAGCTACACCACCTATCGGCAAACCTAGATTAAAGTCTCATTGGCAGCTGTTATGGTCCCTTATAATTCGTGGAAAAAATGACATTTTAAATCTGTCCGTTCTGCAGTCTAGTTCCCTAATTTTTCTCTCATGATCTTCTCTACCGTAGTATGTCAGATTTCGTAAAATATTATCAACGTCGTCAGAGAATAGACCGGTTTGGAACTTACATAATAGATTGAGTCTACATTTTAGTCGACGGTCTGAAAGCTTTTCCCATCCCGTTTGCTGCAAAAGGTCAGTAACACTAACGGCCTTTAACGTATCTTGCCGATCTTCGCTGCACGCGTTCTAACTCAGTTTCCAAGTCTATCTCATAAGGATCCCAAATACTGGCGGTATATTCTAAGAGGGGTCTAACGAGGGAGAAGTAGCGGATTTCCTTAACTTTATCGTCGCAATTGCAACTCTTTTAACAAATCCTAATTTACGATTACCTTGACCGGTAATTTCTCGAATATGTTTACTCCACCATATATTGATTCATTGCTGTAATTTAAAATTAAGCTCATTTAGAATAATGTTATGTATTGTGACGTTTCAAGCCGTTACGCTTTTGTTCCCCTCCTTTTCCTTTCTTTGTGAGTGGCTCGCTGAGGCGGGATGAGGGTGTGTGAGAGTGGAATTTGAGGCGTGGAATGATTGCGTGTTTGAGATTAAAGAGATAAGGGGCAAGGGGTCGTTGGAATAAAGTGTGAGACACAGTGGAGTGAGGTGTAAGGGTGACTCATTAGGGGATGGTTGACTTCCATGCTGGGAATCGCTTGTCAGTGAAAACACCCCCTCCACGTGTGTGCCCCCCTCCCCCCCTTCCCCTCAGTGCAACATTCCCCCCCCCCACCCACAATTCGTATGCAAGGCGATCACGGAAGAAATAGAAAAGAGGGAATGCTGCGCTGAGCGACATCACCGTGCGGAAGCGCTGCTCGACATGGGAGCGAACTGACTTGAAAGTGCTGGAAGGCATTAGGTAATCGCAAAGTACTACGTCCAAAGTCTGGATCATGAAGAAACATATGTATTTGTTAAAAGAGTACTTGGCAAGTGCGATGATGAGGGAAATCAGCTACTTCTCCCTCGTTAGACCCCACTTGGAATATGCCACCAGTATTTGGGATCCTTATGAGATAGGCTTGGAAACTGAGTTAGAACGCGTGCAGCGAAGATCGGCAAGATACGTTAAAGACCACTATGATAATCTCGCTAGTGTTACTGACCTTCTGCAGCAACTGGGATGGGAAAAGCTTTCAGACAGTCGATTACAATTTAGACTCAATTTATTATGAAAGTTCCAAACCGGTCTATTCTCTGACGAAGTTGATAATATTTTACGAAATCTGACATACTACGGTAGATCAGATCATGAGAGTAAAATTAGGGAACTAGACTGCAGAACGGACAGATTTAAGATGTCCTTTTTTACACGAACGATAAGGGACCATAACAGCTGCCAATGAGACTTTAATCTAGGTTTGCCGATAGGTGGTGTAGCTCTTAGTAGTAGTAGTACTCCCTTATACTTGAATCCTTATCTGTTACCTAGTACTAACAGCACGCCGTGCATGTTTTCTACATAAGTCTTGAGTCTCTGTCCATTTGTGTAGTTGCAAAATACATATATATTAATGGTCCCTCTCCATTGTGATAATATCTGCAGTGTAGTAGTGCATGCTTGTGAGGCTTCGCCTCGTGACAAGCATTAGCGATTTATGCTAATGCATTTAATTAGTCGTAGTTACACTAACTCTAGGGTATAGTGTAATGCATATTGGTGAATACCCACCCCCTGTCACACACCCCTGAGGTGGCTTGCAGGGTATTTTGTAGATGTAGATGTATGGATCCTAAACTTGCCCCCAGTGGGTGTTGCCAAATATTGCGCATGCACCAATAAATCAGGACCAAGCAGATTGTAGCGCCGCCACACTAAAAAAGGTGGTTCTAATAAGGAAAGGCCGTGATTCAAAAAAAAAAATACTGAAAATAAAGGTGCCGGAATTGACCTCCCTATTAACACCGGCCATTATTGACACACACAGGCGAACCATGCCGAAGGAAAGACCGTGATTTAAATGGAAATACTGAAAATAAAGGAATTGGCCTCCCAATTAAACCGGCCATTTTTGACACACAGAAGCGGAACCATGCCGATTGCAGCGTGACCTACCTTCTTGCGGAAAGCTAGGCAACACTCTTGCCAGCACAGTAGTGCCGAAGATTGAGATCCATATGTATATTCATGGTCTGGACCATCCCCCCTCAAGAGATTTTCAACATTCACGGAAACCGTGAGTGGCATGTTGAGCCTGGCGTCCGCTGTAAGCATCGGAGGATCAAGTTAGGACGACCAAGTGCCTGGCCATGTTGCTGTCTAGTGACGAGAAACCTGTGGTCACGTAAGGTTGCCGAACCGAAAAAACCCTCCCGCCGTTTTAGCCTCCTATATCCATTAAGTCAGTGATTGGGCCACGTACATTGCGACAGCGTGCTTCCTAGTGGCGAGTGATTGACGCCCAAAATATCTAATTGTAAGAGGAAAAGAGATAAAAGGGAAGGACTAATATTTACCTCCCTCGCCCATACTTCATTTAAATGTTACTAATTAATTATTCCGCCTGTGTGCGAGAATTAAGCCTTTTCGTGGCTTCAATTGAAGGGGATTACTGTTTAAATGTCTTAACCATTATTACTCATCTCATGTTATTCATTCATTTCATGAAGGATTTATTTTCACGTTTAAATGTCTCATCCATATTTAATCATAACATCATTTCATTAGTGAGTACAAGGGTGTTCTTGTTTGCAATATGATTAGAATAAATTCTCGAATATAAGGTTGTTTTGCTGAATGGTATACGAATATTTTATTTGATCTTCCTAACTTAGCGAACCGAATTACAGGGATCTAGGAAATGACTCTGACAAGGTTGCGTTACAAAAAGACCTAGATGCTATAAATGAATGGTGCCATACTTGGCAGTTAGAATTGAATTTTAAAAAGTACGTTGTTATGAATTTTTGGAAAAAGAATAACTCGGTCAACGAAACTTACACAATTAATGAAAGCAGCTTATCAAATGTAGAGTCAGTTAAATACTTAGGTGTGACCCTTACTCAGGACCACTCTTGGGGGAAACAAGTACTGGAAATCTTCGGGCAGGGCAGTCGCAAATTGGGATTTATTAAAATAATATTAGGAAAATGCGACGAGAAAGTTAAAGAGCGATGTTATTTTTCACTCGAGAGACCTCACTTGGAGTTTGCCGCTAGCATATGGGACCCTTACGAAGCAGGACTAATCTCTGAATTAGATCGAATACAGCGGAGAGCAGCTAGACTTGTGCAAAGTTGTTACGGTAAACTTAGCAGTGTTACCGAATTGTTGAAGAAATTGGGGTGGGAATCTGCCACTGATCGAAGGGAGAAATAGAGGTCTTTTACGCAAGTTTTTTGCCGGACGTTCAACATATACTACTAGAGCCAACGTACTACGGTAGAAGCGATCATAGGAATAAAATAAAGGAAATTGACTGCCGAACCGATAGATTTAAAATGCCATTTTCCCAGTAAAATAAGGGATCATAATAGTTGCGATAGATAAATCATATAAAACTCCAACCCCCAATAGGTAGAGTAGAATTTTCACTTGTGCTTAACAACGCAACATCATTACTAACACTTCACACCGGTTGATTTGTCCGGCATTGTTTTATTTTGTTCTCTGCATGAAGTAGCATCCCTTAGCATTCATAAATTAACAGTTATTGGTAATATTAACCACTAAATGTGTCTATAGCATTGTTCTTCATGTTTGCATGTTCATTTACGTATCACTCTCCCAGTTTCTGGTTGAACTGCGCACTGTTCTCCTGACTGCTTTTTGGTGTCTGCGCCTAGCGCCAGGGGGAGCGTGCGAGGTTCTGATTTGTGCTGGAACGAGTGCTGCATGCCTGGTGTGGAATCACCCCGTGCCACACACCCTAGCGGTGGCTTGCACGGTACTTCGTAGATGTAGATTACCCATAAACCTTTTTAATACGTCCTATCTTCACCCATCCCCGGCGGTAAAGCTAGGGAAACTAGAATTAAGTGCGGTCAGGAACCTACCCGCAGAGGCCTGTTGTGGAGAGGTCTCAATTTTTATCTTAACATGTGACGGACGCGTATCTCTGAGGGTACGCGTGGGTTAAGTGTAGTCGTGCCCCGTTCACAAGGCTGGGAGGGCGGGACCGGTACAGTATCTTTCTGTCTGCGACAAGGTTCACTTCTGAGGGAAAGCGTTGTTTTTGGAGTGGATTAAAAGGTTTTATGACATGAGACTATCGTCCTTCAAGTAAATGTTGAATGTCGTTGATGAGAACCAACAATTCGTGCTCGGATATGTTCGCCGGTTTAAAATACTATATTTTAAGTGTTTTATTTTCCAGTTAAGAAATTTAAGGAAAAATAACACAATGATGCATTTTTATGCGTGTTCTCAGCCAAAGAGAACACGATTTGAGTGTTAAAGGAATATTATGAAAGGCAATTTAAACAGACATTTCTGTTATCTATCTGCAAAAGTCATAGCGTGACAAGTGATTAGGAATTAATGTATCAAATGAGAACGTATTGGGGGCAGTGTATATTACTCGTGAGGAAGTTTACTTCAATTCCCCGGCATTGTAAAGATTATTATTAATTCTTAATATTCAAAATGATTCCAAAAAAATGCAATCATTCAAAATTTAAGCTCATTGCGCATGCGTAAAAGAGAAACAAGAGCGAAACCTGCCGTAAATCTGACAACACCGTAGCGTTCGATGTTCTGCTGTACGATCGGCCTCGTAAAATCGCTCGTTGGTCATCACTCGAATGAAATGAGCTCGACCGAAGGTGAACACGGATCCCTTAACGTAGTGCGGAGCGTATAGCCAAGTTATAAACATCGGCCATCATCCCCATGAACTCGATTCGAACCGAGCTTACGTAGGAACGTGAGCGCAGAGAGGCGCGCAGGGAGGCGCGCAGTGAGGCGCGCAGTGAGGCTCGCAGTGAGGCGCGCAGTGAGGCTCGCAGGGAGGCGCGCAGGGAGGCGCGCAGTGAGGCTCGCAGTGAGGCTCGCAAGAGGTACTCACAGTTGGACGATGAACGGATGCCTTATTTGTTGCAGTATGCTCTTCTCGTTCTTCACGTGCTCCACTTGCTTGAGCCGGATGACGTCACCGATGGCGAGGATCTTGAGGGCGCCGTAGTCGCCGTCCCCTCGCCGCTCCCGGCACAGACACACGCGCCCGAACGTCCCCGTGCCTAAAGAAAGAAAGAACGAATGAATGAATGAACGAATGAACGAATGAACGAATGAACGAATGAACGAATGAACGAATGAACGAATGAACGAATGAACGAATGAACGAATGAACGAATGAACGAATGAACGAATGAACGAATGAACGAATGAACGAATGAACGAATGAACGAATGAACGAATGAACGAATGAATGAACGAATGAACGAATGAATGAACGAAGAAATGAACGAATGAATGAAGCGGTGCATGACGGGGAGAGAGGGAGGGGGGGTGAGAAAACTGCGGTCGATCGAGTCAAATACGATTGACTATAAAGAACACATTCCAAAGTTCTTAATTCAACGTAAAAATTTCTATTAAGCCTGAAAGAGACAGCAATATGTATTAATAACGAAAACCTTTGATTCATGTGACGTAAATTCCCAATAATAATTAGTTTTGCATGAATCAAAGTCATCAAAGTTTTCGACCACAGTAAGATCCATTCATAATGGCTGTTTTTTTCTTTGAGGTTTCGATTTGAGGAGGCTATTGAGGATTCTGGCAGCACTATTCCTCTTCCTTCATTAACGCGCATCCCTATGGCCGTGACCAAAGCAATTTTGCTCAAAATTACAAAGATATCTCACCATTATGAATACATGTATATTATCGACCCTATAAATATACTATGTCATCCCTGCCAAGCCCTGATTTATAATTTATAAATAAATCGAAACGTTGGCAACGTCGTCTACTTACACTTGACCAAACCCAAAAAAACAGCCTTTATGAATAAATATTTGAGGGTTCCACTTGACGAATTAGTTTCACGCCGCACGCGGGAAGAGCCAACACAACAATTTTACCATATTTTGATTTACTATTTCATTAAAAAGTACTGACAAACACAACTGTACAGTAACATTGAAATTATACTAATGGTGGTGGTATTCCATAGAACACCACAGGATGACAAAAAGAACGCTATGACGGGTATGTGAGAGTGTGAGTGACCAAAGGGAAAAAATTATTTTTTTAATAAATGAGAAAATATATGAGCTACGAATCGTTACATTTCTGACTTAACCTGTGAGATATAACATGACTATTTTTCAGCTCTCCTCGAATCACTTCTATGACCACCCTGCCGTACTATATATTTCCCATCGAGAACTTCCTATTCTACTTTTTGGCAGATATTTCGGTCTCAGTGCCTTAATTTTGTTTTATTTTTGGGGTAAAATCTTTTCATGGACCAAATATCTATTTTCTCGCGGGTTTCATTTGAAAATTAAATCTGAATAACTCGGGGTCGATTCCAAATGAGCAGCAGCGATGGATCGGTCGTGAATGATAGAATCACGAGATCCGTTTCTCTTAAAAGAATTATCGATGAACTGAATCATTCTGTTGGCGAAGGAGTTCATCTTTACCTATCACGATAGGAATGAATGACATGATATGCATGACATGACATTACACATGATAACTTGAATGCAGCTCACGAGATGTGAGAGCGGCCAAATCAATCGTGATTGATTTGTCTAACGTGAGATGCGTAAGTTTATTGATAATCAGTGAGATGTAGGCCGTTAAGTCGCATGAAACCAATCGTGAATTATTTTTACAATCGTGATTTCTGAATGATTGAATGTAATGAAAACGGTGAAACGACGGTGTTCGCGACTAATATGACGCGTCTGAAAGAACCTGAGATCTTGGCAATGATGTTATAGCGAACTCGATCAAAAATGATCCTTAATGTTCTTGCTGGCAGTTTTATCAGAATTTCACGAGTGAAATGATCACTAATGGAAAATTTCAATTTGGTTGATTGTGATGAATGGCAGCTGTAGTATCTTAACCCTCCTGTTATGATGTCCCTCCATACGTTTTAAAAATTATTAATGGTTACCTAATATTTTCATCTTCAGTATCAAACAAATGTTTTCCTTCGTACTTACTCTCATGGACGAAATAACTAAGCACCAGAAAGTTTTTTTTGGAATAGGATCTAGGATTTAAAAAGGCTTTTGTTTGTTTCTTCATCATTTAAAATGAATCTTCAAATGAATTTTATTGGTTAAAATGTTCTTTTTTGTAAAAAGGAATCCATTTATATATGTGCCACAAGTTTTAATGGATATTTCGTCAGTACGATTTATTAATTTACTGCTATTCTCGTGGCACATTTTTTCTTTATAGCGTTTATGCTTCACTTTAGCATATTAGCATCGATGAATACTCTTGTGAAATATGTCAATTATGCTTGAGATCCTGCCAGTAATATTTTCTCCAAAAGGCGCATTTTACCATTGTTTTCATTTTGCTGATGAGGTCATTGACTAGTGAATTTGATAGTTTGCCTAAACTTGTTGATTGGGCATTCCAGTAATTGCTAAGCAGCCTTGGAAACCATCTAGCTTTGCACTCTGGAAGAATCTCCATGGATGTCCATAAATGAATCTCTACAAATATATCAGCAGTTTTCATGAATGGACATCGGTGAAATCACTGGGTGAACATTATCTCAAGGAAGAAAATTCCTCAACAACACATTGTTCTGGTTTAATTAGATCACATTTGCTTTACAATTTTACTATTGACTCATTTAAAACTCTTTACACATATTGATTAACAACTGATTAAAACGCTTTACAACTGTAAAACAAATGCCATACAACTCATTTACTTAATAATAATAATTTCTATATATCTTACAGCCGAAGCAAATTACAAGATATTTATTAAATCGACGAACACACACAACCATGGACCCTGGGAGGTGTACATTTCCTCCCCAGGCGGGATTCAAACCCGCGACCTTCGATTTTGCAGGCGAGGACTTAACCCCGCCGCCACCGAGGCCGGCTGCAGGAACTGAAAGTTAGAAGCAAAAACTTCAATCTCCCACCATTTATGCTAATAGTTCCATCTCATTAGATAAGCTCAGTCGTTTGATCATTC
Organism: Pyrrhosoma nymphula; assembly: GCA_963573305.1. NCBI lineage: Eukaryota > Metazoa > Arthropoda > Insecta > Odonata > Coenagrionidae > Pyrrhosoma > Pyrrhosoma nymphula. The sequence goes on along the minus strand of OY754338.1, from coordinate 129,407,332 downwards.
TAACTGTTATTTGGTAGATATTAAATGTAGGCCTAATATCTACTCAAAATCAGTTATTAAACCTACTTCTCACAACTGTATTAGTTCCAGAGCATTGCCTCATTTACACATAACCCTCTTCACCAAAAACCTATCGCATGTATGTGTATATGATAACAGCAAGTAAGGTTGGGACATACAGGATAGTAATCCATATTAGATACCTTGAATTCAGGCAGTGCATAAATTCTTGGTGAATTCATGACCTGGGAGTTTTTCTACCATAAGAATAATAATAATTTTTTAAAGTCCAGATATCATTTTTACACGATATAGGAGAAGTGAAGTAACAATGAAAAATATCAACACTTAGGTACAAAAGACTAAATTGACCTATTTTGGTATTTAAAGATAAATCAGGTGGTATCTTTTAGATATGCATTAACAATAAAATACGGCTTATATAATCTTTAATTTAGCATAATATAATTATAGTAGAGCTTATCAGTTAAAAAATTGAAGGTGACATTTAAAATATGACTGATATAAGGACTTGGAATGTTTGGGGAGGTGATTGCATTGACGAAGTCTCATTTTCCACCGTTCCTATTGTTTTCTCTGCCACTCTTGAGATGCCTGTTTTTATAACCTCCCATCTTCTCTCTATTGTTCCCATCCTCTTTGCTTCAACTATGTTATTTTCTACCAGCTCTTGCTATTCCCTCATTTTCAACCCTTTCAATGCTTCAAGGTTCCACCTCTTCATCTTCCAACCTTTACAAAGCCTTTTCAATCTAACTTCACAGTCCATCATCACCAAGTAATGATCCGAGTCCGCATACGCCCCTGGATAGCTACGCGAGTTCTTTACACTGTTCCTAAATTTCTGCCTCACAATTATATAATCAATTTGGTATCTCCCAGTGTCACCCGGCATTTTCCATGTGTACCTACGCCTGGGGTGATGTTTAAACCAAGTGTTTGTCACTACTAATTTATTTCTTCTATAAAATTCAACTGCCTTTTCACCGCGATCATTTCTTCTTCCTAGCCCAAACCCTCCTACTTCTAATCCGTCCCTCCCTACCCCCACCACTGCATTCCAGTCACCCATCACTATCAGGTTTTTCCTTCCCGGCACTTTTCTAATCATTTCTTCTACTTGCTCGTACACCTCTTCCACCTCTTCCTCCCTATGGTTGCTCGTAGGCATGTATACCTGGAACAGTACGAAATTCGTCGGCCGTGCTTTTATTTCTACCACTAGTATCCTGTCGCTCACCTGTTCAATGTTTACCACCCTTTGTCCCAACTTTGTGTTCATTACCATGCCTACCCCCCTGGTTGACTCTCATCTCCCCCACTGTAGATCACCCTGTAGCTATCACTCCAATAGTCCCCGCTATCCTTCCATCTCACCTCGCAGAATCCCAAAGCATCTTTTTTTTCCTTTTTCCATTTCCTGCTTAATATTTTCAAGCTTCCCAACCCTCGTCATTGTCCTTATGTTCCAAGTTCTTATTTTTACCACTGCTTTACTCTTTTTCTTCTTCTTCTCCCTCCTTTCCCTTATATCTTCTGATGATGATGCTGTGCAAGGATTTCGTGTGATGACGACCGCGGAGGACTTGCCTCCCCCGCTGCCGGGCACGACACCCGCCCTAGTGGGCGGCGTCCCGTAGTTGCCAGGAATCAATTCTCTGTGAATAACTTTCATATTCTGGGATGTGATAGTTGAGAGGTATTCCCACGCCACTCAACGGTATTTTTAACGTGACACCATCTCGGAACTACCTTCCGTCTGGCTCCTACCCTTCGACCTATCTGGCATGGGTGGCCCTACCAGGAGCAATAGAAACTTCAAATGAGACATGGGTGATTGGCAAAAAAATTCATGCAGTAGGGTCATTCCATGTCAAGAGGTCTAGGGCTCCCCGCTCGACCATCTCGGATTTTAATGAAATTTTGTGTGGATAGTTGTACATACCTTTAATGAAAATGTGCTAACTTTTAGGTCCGTTAGTGAAATACGTTTGGAGATATAGCCGTTTGTGTGACCCCATGTCTGTGAAATTTTCGCAACTTTGAGTAATGATATCTCTGTAGCCTTTTTTCCTAAACAAATAATACGTACCTATAATTGTACAACTTTTAGTGCTCTGTTAAATGAAAATGATTATAGCATTTTCTCAAAGCGTACTGAGTAGATAAAATGCAGCAAATTCGGCCTCAGAAATTAATTCTTAAAAAAATATTCAAACTTTAGCGTGCTCTGTCTCTTTCAAAAATTGTTCAATGGATATCAAATTCCTTCTACAATATTTCCATGCAAGTGAGCTTTTGATAACCTAGTTTCAAACACCTAGCGTTTTTCGTTAGTTAATAAATCACGTCTAAAGTTCACGACTTTTGTAAAAAGGTCAAAAATAGGGTGTTTTCAACCCGTTTTTGCAAGAAACTACCTTCTACAAATTCCGTTAAACCTATCTCATCAGATAGAGCATATTTTTAAGCCTTTAGAAAAGTGAATTTAATTAGCTAACGCGGACACATAATGGCGTGGCAAGGAGGTCCGTAGGTGAGATACAATCAGCCTTCATCAGCGCCTCGCAACGACGAACTCGTCACTACACGCGTGGGGTGAGATGATAGCTATCCTACGAACGCATGTTTTCGCAATGACGCCGAAACAATGCAATTTGGAAGTCGTCGCCACTGGAAACGGCTTAAATATCAACAGGCAGTTCTGCCACTTCGGAGTTCGTGCCTGATATTAACAGGCTTATATTGACACGCCGATATTATATTGCGTTGGTCCATGGTGACATTGCCACTACCAATCCAAGTACTTGAACTAGCAACCCCACCGCCATAGGGGTCACGCCCGATAGCCGTGCAATAACAGCCACGGGTGGGTCTCTTTTTCAGGTTTCCAAGCCAGTAATTCTGTGTGTTCGTTGAGGTTTCAAAGCTCTTTGAGGTGGTACGTCCGAATTTAAAGATATTTATCTAATTTCGATGGAAATGGCTATCAAAGTCATGGTTTAAGTTTGATCAACTATCTGCATCTTATTATATTTACTTATCATTTTAGAGAGCACAGTCTCAGCAAATTCAAATTTTCTTCCGAATGTCGTCACTGAAGGAGCAGGGAGCATGCTGACGAGGTGTTGATCCGGAACCCAGCAGGTGTACTATCTTCTTTCGGGCCAATAAAATGGCTCAGCAGGACCTCGACAGTGCATAAATGTTATCGACACGTCAATTTGGTCACTCGTTACTACAACAACAATGCCGATCCACCAGTCACTCTCGCAGACGCAGGAAACATAGCAACCGGGAATATTTTACGTAATTTCAAAGACACATTGGGTGAGTAGTAGTAGGCGACAGGTTGGGTTTCATTGAGGTGAGTTTCAACTTTTGTGACCAAAACGTACGCGGAAATATATATATATATATATATATATATATATATATATATATATATATATATATATATATATATATATATATCCGTTTCAAAGATTTAAGACAGCAAAAGGTTCTAAGAACAGAGATGGACTACCTCTAACCGGTAGATTACTGTAATGAATGAATGAAAATGTCAAATGACTGCATAAATTTCGTCGCCTACCTTTCTCACTCACCCAAAATGTAATATAATATCGGTGTGTCAATATAAGCCTGTTAAATATCAGGCACGAACTCCGAAGCGGTAAAACTGCCTGCTGATATTTAAGCCGTTTCCAGTGGCGACGACTTCCAAATTGCATTGTTTTGGCGTCATTGCGAAAACATGCGTGAACTTTAGACGTGATTTATTAACTAACGAAAAACGCTAGGTGTTTGAAACTAGGTTATCAAAAGCTCACTTGCATGGAAATATTGTAGAAGGAATTTGATATCCATTGAACAATTTTTGAAAGAGACAGAGCACGCTAAAGTTTGAATATTTTTTTAAGAATTAATTTCTGAGGCCGAATTTGCTGCATTTTATCTACTCAGTACGCTTTGAGAAAATGCTATAATCATTTTCATTTAACAGAGCACTAAAAGTTGTACAATTATAGGTACGTATTATTTGTTTAGGCAAAAAGACTACAGAGATATCTTGACTCAAAGTTGCGAAAATTTCACAGACATGTGGCAGGTGGTCGTGACATGGTGTCACACAAACTGCTATATCTCCAAATGTATTTCACTAACGTACCTATAATGTAACACATTTTTATTAAAGGTATGTACAACTATCCACACAAAATTTCATTAAAATCCGAGATGGTCGAGCGAGAATCTTTTCTAAAACTAGACCACTTGATGTGGAATGACCCAGTACACAGATCTTTACTCAGAGCCCTTGCAATCATCATAAATTGGAATATTTGCGGTTGAAAAGTTGAACAAACTACCCCGAAAATATTTTGTTTCAAAATTAAAAACTAAATGAGTGGCTGTACCATTGGAGAAAAAAGGGTCGTATGCCATTTAGCCTCTAATAAATTAATTTGGATACACCACTCACAATAAAACCGCATGTTAATGCTTAATGTTTGGTGGAGAGGTTGCTTTTACAATTACTTACATTTTGTATTTTGTTTCTTCTCACAATGGCAAAATAATAACGTATATAACTTTGTGCTTAGTGCTTGAGCCATAGGCCTCAAAAGACCCCTCGGCTGAGACCCTGCATGCGATGGTTTACACCAGCCACGTGCACGTCGTGCCTACTGGCTGGGTCATAACTTCCAAAAGCCAGCGTCAGGTTTTTTGTACAATCCTTCGTTGTGTACCATCAACATTTAAGGAAGGTGTTCTTGGAGTGAAACAGCATCTCAATCACATAAGGGCAAGAGAGCATTTTCCTCTCATTCTAAAGCAAAGGCATTGTTGATTTTTTTTCGTGCAACACGTACCCTTGCATGTTTTTTTATTTAATGACCATTTCATACTTTCCTGGCATGTAAAGAAAAGCTCTACAATTTGAAAGCAAATCTCAGATATTAATTCTCATCCTTTCCCACTAAGTAAATGGAGAAGGCATCACACAGTCCATTTTGTAGGCTTTCCACTGCAGCAGTTAAAAATATTTTGTTGTATAAGCAGGTAAACCAAGAACAAAATGAATGTGCTTTGAAACAGGTTAGGTGTTTAAATAATTAATATTTTTTCTCGTGGTTACAAGTTATGGATAGTCGAGTTTCCTTGAGAAGGCAATGCAACTCATATTGTTCCTTGGCTTTGGATCAAGGGAATTGAGGGACAACTGTTCTTCTTGTGGCCAAAGACTTACAAGCAATATGAAGTTCGGAGAGGAATTGATATAAAAATTCTACCAGACATCAGTTGGAAGAAAAAAATGGTCAATAAAATGTATCCTTTAAAGCGAGACTCTGGTAAGCATTTAATCAACAATATGAGTCAATAGATATGATAGCTAAATGTACATTCAATTGACCATTTGTTTTTTATTTTTGTAATGAACAGCCTCTCGAAATAAATGCGAGGAAAAGCATGGCCAAGTTATCCGCAGTTGTTCAACTGGATTGGACAGCGATGCTGCCTCATGGCAGCGTACTTTTGGTATGTTCGGAAATGTTATGTAAGATTTATTTCATCTGTCTGATATCTATATCCTTATTTTTTTAATCTCAATTAACAGTGCATATAGAAAAAAGTACTCCAGTGAGTAACTGGAGACTACCCAAAGGATTTGGACGTAATGTGGAAAAACCCCGCCTACCTGAAGGTAAAAAAAAGTAAGACAGCAGGGATAAGCCCAACAAAATACAATAGGCGATCCGGATTTGAGGAGGGTAGTGCCTCTGATACCGGATGTTCAAGCAAAAAAAAACGAAGGGACAATGTAAAACAGGCAAACTCCTGTCAAGGTGCGGAAGAGTTCAGCTAAAGGGTATGAAGTGTTAACAACTTCCAGCAAAGCTCTTGCTCCAAGCAAAAGTAGGGCTGAACTTTCAGAAGCAAGGACGTCTGAAAGACTGAAAAGTATTGGCACTAAGGACATCTCAGTATCTCACTCAAGAGGATTCTGATGATGATGATGATCAAGCTGTGGCAGCTCACCCATTATTGAACGAAACTAGTGACAAAAGTTCGGATTCTGAGGAGGAGGAACTTGGGGAACTTTCACCTCAATCCAAAGGAATGGGTGATAAGGTATCCAACCGCATTTAACACTATGTTGGAGATGATAACAATATCACAGGTAAGCTAATAAAATTCCTATGCAAACTGACTGACACATTATGAATAGCAACATGATTATAAATATATATTGTTTCACTCTCATTTCCAGAATACACCATGAGGAAAGTGTTCAGGTGGATGCCGAAAACCGACTTAAAAATGAAAGCCATGCACGAGGCTATAAATGCACTGAAGGGATCTGAAGGGCACCCAATTGTAACAAAATAAATACCACAGTTATTCCATATGCACGTTTACCTGCTACGGATCCAAATGTACTTTTTTAAAAATTGATCATCATTTAACAAACAAAGATGGCTATAATGAAGTTGTAAGTAGAATTCTACATACAAATAAAAGTATTTCACGCATGCTTTGAAAAAGAGGATATCCATTTTGAGGAGATTCAACGAACATTTCCAAAATAATAAACCTTATTTCGAGAACTTAGGCAGGAGTTTGAAATGAACTCATTATTCGTAATCTGTCATTTTTAAAACGTGTAACAGATAAAACTTTCATTGATGTGTAAAAGCTGTGTCGTATTGCCAACACGACCCGAGTGTCGCGATGAAGGGGCTCTTCGGGCACAAAGATGGCGAGGGACTGACAACGAGAGAAAAATCGGAGCAATCGAAGACTACTACTAACTGAGGAATCAACACAACGCCACGACTGTAATCTGACACGGCGGTGTCATCTGTCGGTGGAATGATCAACAACAGAGAAGACCCGTTCCATCCTCACCGTTCGATAATAATCGCCTCTTCTGCATGTTTGTCCTGTCCAAAAAGGGGCTCGACCTTGCAAAAGGTCATGTATATCTAATTTTTTAATATGTTGCTAGGATCTAAGCCAATCGTAAAAAACCAAATTTGCAGCTTCGAAAGACCTGTGCAATCTGCGCAGTGCGCAGAGCACTGCGCAAATTTTGCACTTTTTTGTTTTTACTCAATATCTCCTAATATATTTGACCTACAGAAAATAATTCTCTATAATTATTTAAAGAATATACATTATGCTACAATGTAAGCCCAAAACAAACTACGTATGTCCAGAACTTTTTGCGAAACAGCTCTTCAAAAAAAGGCAATTTTTTCCAGAAAGTGAAACTTTTTCATTTTGGTCATGTGTCTTGCCATATATCGGCAAAAGTAATCATCCAACAAGAAAAACCATAAGGACTAAATCTATAGTACATTTCTTGAGCTTTAACTTGAGCTAAAAACAACTCTTGTAGGCCAAATAGTTTCTTCAAATATGGCATAAAACAAAATTACGGAAAAATTGATTTTGGGAAAAATCAACGTAAACTGTTTTGAGCACCACAAAACCAATTATGCAGTAAAAAAATACTTAAGATGTATATGTAGCATGTGTTGTGTTATTTTTATGATTATTTTGACCCTCCAACGCAGTACTATGTGCTCTGCACCGCGGTCCAGGGTCGTTTAAAAGGCCGCGACCCTTTTAAACTTCCCACGGAGCCGTCATAAGTGCTGTGCAACGACCTCGCACGCTGTTTTAGTGAATTATTTGAGGCAATAAATATTATTTTTACGAAATATCTTCTCACCTGCTTACAAAATATGTTTTCATATGAAATGTCAGAGGGGGTTTCATAGTTATCTCCCGTTCACGGTTTACAAATTCCACCGCGTGCGGCCGACGATCGTCAAATTGACGAGGTTCGGAAGCGCACGAAGACGAACAGAGTGTGAATGATGATGATGATGAGAGATGATGGAATGGGAAAAGGACTGATATCAGGGCCGCCACACTCTGCATGTGGTGTATGTTGAAGGTGGAAAAGGTGACTTGTTTTGTTCTTGATTTGAACGTTCACAAAATGTATTACGTATTTCATTCGTGTTTTGGTTCCCGCATAATAATAGCGATTATCTTTTGTCTCTCTTTTCGTTATTCACTTGTTTTAAGGTGGGAGACCGTGTGCTTTTGTAAAATTCTCACTCGTGCGCATGCCATTAAAGAGTTAACATTCACAGTCTTCGACAAGTGTATTAATTCAAGTGTGCAACCATTTTTTTCAAGCCGAGTATTTTGCAATAGTGTGAGGCCGACGCGCGTCCTCTTTTCGGATTCGGCGTCTTATGAGAGTGGTCCATGAGAGAGAGAGGGTAATGAGAGCAAGAGACTCTCAAATGAAAGAGGTGGGCGGAGGGGAGGGAGAGAGAAAGAGAGAGAGTCGTGTATATTTAGAACACGCATCGTCGTCGTGTAGGCACACAAGGCGCGGGGAACACACTCGCGGAACACACATAAAAAGAGAAACGGAGAGAAAGAAGAGTCCTCCTTCCGTGTGAGGCGTGGCTAACTAACTCCGCGTCCACTCGTGGCCGAAGGTGAGGGGGTCGTCGGGGCCCCGAGGAAATTCCTCGTGCAAAATTTACGGGCCGGGTCATTTTTCCGATTCATAGTCTCTGTCTGAGGTAAAAGAGGGTGTTTAGGGCATTCGAATCTACGGCCAACAGATGGCACTACCGCCGCCTTGCGTGAGGCGATGCAGACGTGATCTTTGGGATGGGTAGCAACCGGAGAGATATTCAACTTTAAGATTACTTCACCGCATTTAGTGAATGTTTAAACATCCCTCCAAACATCGTCCCTTGTCGTTTATCTGTCCATTGTCCAAGCATCGTCCCGAAACCTCCAATCGTCATTCGCGGTACGCATTTACTATTATTCTGATCCGTTTTGGGCCATCCATCTGAGCTCACTCTGAACTCCAACTTACTAGGTGTGGCCTCAAAGTCCTTTACAGAGGAGTGGCTTCAATGGGCGAACAATAAGTGAATCGGTGGCATAGTAATGATACACATACATTATCTTCTCACAACCAATGATGATGACCATAGAGGTCAACTGTTGAAAATAATAGTGAGTACGTAGAATTTCGAACATTTGCGGTCGTGCCATAAACATGTGCTCTCATTTTCCACCGAGTTGGCGACTTTTAACGTCGTAGTTTGTCATCAATACCTATCGTTGGGATTTTTTTATTTTGCACAAGGCGTAATTCTACAAAGTGAGAATTTAGCAGTAATGTTAATCATGTGAATGACTCCATCGTACGTTTCGCCCATTTTCTACTTTGCTTTCTAGGTTATTCGGAGGGAGCACCCGTAGATCGCCACGATGAAAGGACGAGGGTCGATGATGGAAGATGAGGCCCTCAGCCGAAGAAAGTGAAGATGGGTGTGAAACGGCGACTGAGTGCCACGCTAAACAGTCAGTCGCGCGAATTTGTGTATAACGTTAGATAATATCTTTAAAATAACAACAACGGTCCACATATACCGCTCCCTAACGTCGTAAATAGAACAGCTGCGACTTTACAGATTGGCGTGGGAAATGTCATACGCCTTGGGAAAATAGAAATACCCTCATCGAAGGGGCGAAGTTGCTGTCAAATTGACAAATCCAGGGTTGAAAAAGGTCCCGGATAAGTCCCATCGTCATTAGACACTTTCCAGTAGGATGCCATAAGGCTGCATTCCTATCAATAAAGAAGGATGATAACCACTCTGAATAAAACTGTTGGGGTCTTTTTGAAGGGAATATGACACATTCCATGGGGAAACAGAATCCCTGAGTAAGGTTCTTATCCATTGGACGCGAATTAAAACGATGTAAAAGACGTATCTTATGAAATAATTTTCCTGGAAGACTAGCTGTTACTACTTCATGAACTAAAAGAATGAAAGCCCCCAAGAAAAATCACGGGAGATCCAGCGCTTTGTTCGACCTGTGTGTGTTTTATTTATTAAATTATTTGTTACAGTTATAACATCCTCTCCGAGTCACTGGCAAGCATCAGGTTTCATTGCCGTCATAATGGCCGGAGACTCGAGATGGGCTGGGTAGTAATCGCAGCCACGTCCGACGCCCATCGGATGTGTGGCTACGCTGCGGTCGGGTCATGCGTCCGCAGTAGACGGAGTGACCCCAGGATGACGGCCTTCTGCATGCGAGCAACTAGTGATTCCGCCTGTGCCACGCAGGACGGAATGCAATTGATGTTATCTATCAGCGAGCCCTTAACTCCACCGAGCACACCTATGATGAGGACCACCAGTTTCACAGAGTGTCCGGGGTACATCTGCCGAAGTTCGGAAAGCAGGTCTTGATATTTCGTCCGTTTCTCCACCTCTTTCGCATCCATGTTAGTTTCAGCCGGAGCAGAAAACTCAATGACGAACATGGAGCGTGTGAGGTGGTCGAGGAGAACGATATCAGGCTTGGTCGCCTCCAACTGCCTGGTGGTGGAAAAGGAGTAATTCCACCAGATTGTGCATTTATCGTTCTCCACGACGGACTCAATATCTCCAGGAGCATAGGGCAGCACAGGTGTTTCGTCGATGCCATAATGGTTTCGAAGGTGAAAGTATAGCACCCGTAGGGCCGCGTTGTGCCGAGCTAAATATGCTGACCTGACGTAATAATAACTACATCCGGAAAGAAGGTGGCTCAAAGTCTCCGGCTGGGCTCGCCACGCCCTGCATCTCGTGTCCGCGACCTCCACCTAGAATATAAAGTAGCAGTACACTAGTGTGTTTATGACACCATCCTGGCACGCGAGGATAAAACCCTCGGTATTGGACTTCAGACTGGCGGAGCGTAGGAAGGAAAACGTCAGCTCCTTCGATAACCCATGCTTCTCGATCTTTCGATAGAAACCTCCATGCATGGGCTTATCGGTATTCGCCTTGAGCAAGGCCTTCTCCTCGGATTTTTTTCTTTCGAGCTTGAGGACGTCTGCCTTCAATGACGAGATGGTCATGTCATTGTCGCTGCCGTCGGATGACGGGTCGAAGTCGAGACCGGTTTCGTCCGCTACCCTTTTCGCCGCCTGGAAGAGAAACGTCCCTGCTCCCGCACTCTCGAGCTCTCTCACAAGATTTAGAAGGGGGTCCTTGCTTTTAGAACACGGCAAGCTGTACTCAGGACAGCTCTGTTGTGGAGACACTCCAGACTCAATAGTCCTTTACCACCTACATTGCGAGGGAGATACAATCTAGCGATGGAAGATTTAGGATGAAGACTTCAGCAGATGGTCATCATCTTCCTCGTTCCCCCTTTCAAGGTTCTGCAACTCGTTGGCGTTCCATTTCATGCATCCGAAGGTATAGAGCAGTATAGGAACCGCGAACATGTTCTCCAGATGTTCATGAGAGTCTGTCCGTATTTGGTGGTGATCTTTTCCTTCACTGCTGCAACCTCCTGCATTCGGCACTTGGGGACGCCGGGGTATTCATAGATGCCATCGTCCTCGTGGAGACGAATGACGCTCCCGTCAAAAAGTTGCATGTCTTCCTTGATCTCCGAAAATCTTCCTCTCGCTAGGTGGACGGATGCACACTTGTCCAATCATAACTCCATCCCTATAGCCTCACTGTATTCCAGTACGGTGTCCATGGCAGTGAGAAGGTCTTTTGCATTAGAAGCGTAAAGCCTCAGGTCATCTATATAAAATAAATGGGTGACCTTATGCTTCCTGTCACCTGGAACACCGCACATGTATCCTGTACCTCGTCGCAGCCTTAAGGTCAGAGGTAGGAGGGAAATACAAAACAGTAAGGGGCTCAAGCTATCGCCTTGGAAAACGCCACGGTGGTATGTTACCAACTCTGTGGAAACTGACCACTTGCCAGAACTCAAGACAAAGAGCGTCTATCAGAGTGGTTGAAGGCGTTGGATGCAGGACTCAACCTCTGGGTGGACTATAATTAACTTCACCGTGGCGATGATCAGCTCATGTGAAGTGGTGTCAAATGCCTTCTTGTAGTCCACCCAGGCCATTGATAGGTTTCGCTTATGCCGGAAGGTTTCCTGGCACATGCACCTATCAATGAGTAGGTTGTCCTTGCATCCCGCAATTCCCCGCTTTGAGCCCCTCTGCTCGTACATATCCTCCCTCGCTGGATGGACGTGGTGGAGGATAAAGTCACTCATGATGGAGGTGAACGCCTAGTGTTAAGGCAGGTTATCGGGCGGTAGTTCTTAGGATTGGACAAGTTTCCCTTCTTATGTATCAGAACCGTGCGTTCCTCAGTCAGTCAAGGTGGAATAGGTTCCCTACCTATCAGAAAGGACTTGAATATTCTGGCGAGGTGTTGGTTGGTGGAAGTAAACTTATTCCACCAGAAGTTATTCACGGCATCCATTCCTGGAGCCGATAAATTCTTCTTGCAAGAAAAGGGCTTTTTCACGTCACTTTCTGTGACTGAAAGAGATCCATCCACATCTTGTAGGTGGTAGTCGCATAGCTCTTATAGGCACATGTCTGGATTGTCTCCGTTGAATGGCTTCGGCGTTTCGTAGATCTCCTTCCAGAAACGTTCAACCTCTTGGACGGGTGGCGGTGATTCGACGACAGGCGGAGGTGATCGAAAGAGACGGGACGGGTGAAGGAGAAAGGTTGAGTTTTCCCTCATGACCCTACTCATCTTGAGGAGTTTTTTCCGGGCAGTGGTGAGTGCTCGTACTCTATCGACCACGTGCTGCTTAATGGTAAGCAGAGCGCTTTTATTCAGTGTGTGATGGTTGTATCTAAGACTGCGCGCTATGCGCCGAACTTCGGGAGCGAATGTTTGTCCAGATACGATGTATTCTATCACAAAGTGGATTCTCGACGCCTGTCGTCTCACCTGCGTGATCTTGGCCTCCAACTGTTCCAGCCTCTTTGCTGCTTTTTCCTCCTAAGAGACGTTCTTGGGAGTAAGCCATAGTTTTGGAAGCAGCGTAGACCATGGAATTTACCGTCCAAAGGTCCGACTTTTCCGTCAGGATTTCGTCAATAAGACCATTCAACTGGGACTGGTGATTAACCCGCATAGAGACCTTCGGTGGTTCTTATTTATTATTATTATTTATTTTTCGGTATTTCTTATGTCAATTACAAAGTGTCATTAGTTGGTTTATAACAAATGTTTGGCTTAGATTTGCTAAAAAGAAAGGCATTGATGCGGAGATATTGTTTGGATTGGCTACGCGGGAATAGTATGCTCCGAGGGGATTGGAACACACGCTCGCAATCTTATCTCTCCCCCGCGCCCCTGCCAGGAGTCGAATTCAGTCGAGATAAGGTTCTACACGCAGTTGCGACTGCTGTCCTTCCGCGCTCATCTTCCAGCAACTTTGGTCCGGATCACTGCCTTAAACCGGCTTTGATGAAAAGCTACATCTACCTCCAGCCAATGAAATGATAAAATTACCAACATTAAAAGACGGATCGTGAAAAAATTTAGACTCAATCTATTATGTAAGTTCCAAACCGTTTTATTCTCTGACGACGATAATATTATTTTAAGAAATCCGAAAAACTACGGTAGATCAGATGAAGCGAAAAAAATTAGGGAAATGCACTGCAGAACTGACATATCTATTGAAAATTAATTTTTCTCACGAACGATAAGAGACCATAACAGCTGTCAATGAACTAGGTTTCTCACTAGATAGTGGAGCCATTTAGTTGATTTACTCCCTAATACTAGTATCCTCATCTGATTCGTAGTACTTACAGCACACCATGCATGCTTTCAGTATAATTCTTGCATCTCTGTCCATTTTTGGAGCTGCAAAATACATAATTAGAAACAGTCCTTCGAAAATTGGTAGCATACGTATAGTGTAGTGCATGCGAGAGAGGCATTGCCTTCCGACACGTATTAGCGATTTATGCTAATGAATCTACAGTCGTAGTTACACTTACTTTTATAGGGTTTAATTTAATGCATGTTGGTGACTACTCATTCCCTGCCACACACCCTTGACGTGGATTGCAAGTATTGTTGTAGATGTAGATAGATGCAGATGAGGGCTGCTGCCCTTTCATACGGGTTACTGGCTGCTTATTAGTTGGCGGCAGCCATTCGCCATGTCACGGCATATTCACGGGTTTTCGTAGCCATTTTGAGCCATGTTATCCCTTTACATACCGCTGCTCTTTGTCCGCGAATGCTTATTCGTCGAGTCATCTCGGTTGTTCCGCAGCTAACCTCTATGTAGTACATCTAAAGTTCGACACTCCATCTGCAACCCGTCGGATGGACTCCATTGCTGTAAGCTAGCCCCGAGATTTTAAACCCCTCACCCCGCTTGAAATGTCCAGCATTATTTTGTTCCCCGCATGATGAAGTATCTCATAGTATTCATATATTGATATCATAACTAATACTAAACAGAAGTTGTACCTTAACGAGTGTACTGTACTGTATGTCTGCATGTTTATTTACGTATCACTCTCCCAGTTTCTGGTTGGACTGCGCACTGTTCTCCTGACTGCGTTTTGGTGTCTGCGCCTAGCGGCAGGGGGAGCGTGCGAGGTTCTGATTTGTGCTGGGACGAGTGCTGCATGCCTGGTGTGGAATCACCCCGTGCCACACACCCTACTATCGCCGCAGAAAAGGTAGAACGCTGAACTTTAAACATTCGTACGAAATTCCACCGGAGCTCCAAAGAGCCGTGTAATATATCGTTTTACTCCTTGTTTATTTGACTATAAAATGCATTCATTTAATAGTGTGTAAGTGTAAAGGTTTAGCTCCTACGGTCGAAAGAGTGAAGAAAAACACGCGAAAAACTAGGAGAACGGCGAAACGGTCGTCTTCTTCATATCGTCACGGCCAAAATATTTAATTGGTTCACTTCATTATTTTTTTACGAAGACAACGACATCTCCGTATTACAAGTATACTTTTAAAATTTTATTTTACCAATTCTTTGATTTTTTAAATGGCCGAAAGCTAGATTTCAATTTCCGAGGTGTGGATAAGTATATGAATATCGATATTACGTATGCTTTATAGAAAAAATATTACAAAACTTCTCATGAAAGGAAACTTTTATATTCTTCCCCTTACTTAAAATAAACGACAAAGAAGAAAATCGCCCCGCGGCAATGCTCACTACCATTTTGCTCAGTTGGCAATGGTGATACTCCTGGCCGCGCGTGACTCAAATCTCATTGCCAAGACCCCTCTGGTGAGACCTCTGTCCTGCGCTGATTGGACAAGGAATGGGAAATGCTTTAGGTGTTTTATATTCTTTTAACGTTATGTGGATGGATTTATATTGAATATTTCGCAATTAGATATTTAATTCCATCTCCGAAATTACACACATTAATTCAGCAAAATTATGTGTTAGAAGTTTATTGATTCTATGGATTGTATTGTTGCCACGAAATGAATTAAACTGTGTAATTTCTGAGACTGACTTCAAACTGACTAGGATCAATCGTTATTGCGTTTTCACTTCTGCCAATAGGGAAAATATCGGAAGAAGCGCAAAGGTCTTGTAGTAAACACATTAAGCGACGCCGACAAAATTTCGCCCAATGCAGTAATGTATAAATATTGAAGGCGATATTCAGAGGCACTTGGTGACATCCGATCATTTTGTTTCAAACCCGCGAACAATGGAACTACCGGCTGAACAATGGAAACGATTTCCTCCCAATGCTCTTCACAATAATTGAATCATCCAACTGTCGATGAACCAAACATACGAGGTCCAACAATTGATTCAAGTGGCAGTGAATCCAATTGAGATAATTCATCTAGTACTGATGGAAATTAATAAAATTATGCCAATTAATATTTCCTTTTACAATACATGTAGGCATGTCTTCTCTAATACTTACCTCAGTAAAATTCAAAATGATTTCGTATTAATAGTCTTTTTTGTAATTATTTTCTGCTTGGCTCGATAATTCTACCTTTTGTGCGAGATTAAATGTACGTACTATATTTTTAAAAAGATAAAAAATAATTTAAATAAGTTATTATGAAAGTAAATTGATTTTTACAGCTAATTTGTCCTCCATTTTGTTACCCACCATTTTAGTTTTACTTTAACCCGAAATATGTAATTAGAAACCTAAAAACTTTTAACTGCTCAGTTTCATGAAAATAGGAGCTCTTCATATGTTATGCAGAAGTGGCGAAGTTTACGTGATGGACCGATAATCGAACCACGGACCATTGGCTCGCCGGACGAATGCCCTGCAGAGTACTACGCTAGCCAAGGCTTCCTAATTCGCGATTTGGCAATTTTGGAGGATACAATTGGGTGGGGGGGGACTGGAAGATGTATTAAGAAGCAATTGCGGTGCTTCTAAGATGGCAACGCGAGGGAGCAATCAAGGAATGCGGTTGCATCTTATATGTAGTACACTGGCAGCACTTATGACGTGCCAAGCTGCGTATGGAGACAATTGTCTGCCTGTCGCAATTACGGCGATGAAATAGGTGCATACTATGTTATATTCCCTTGCGTAGCGGGCTCAAAGGGCTTAATACGAAGTTCCATTATATTTTCCTAAATTGACTAAATGAGGGAATTAGGAAGTCTCATATGGGCTAGCGTAGTGGTGGTGAGCAGGGCATTGGCCCGGAACGCCAAAATTCCATGGTTCGATTCCCGATACAGGCCAACAATATCTCGTGGCATTTTCTTGCGATTACATTGCCCTATTTACGGCAGACATGAATATCTCCATGCTCCACATTTTGGCCATTTTTTGGGATAATGTGTCATCCAGCGCCATACACATATTCTAAGGTTTTTGTAATTTCATAATATGTCAATATTATGGTGAGTCACAATATTGTTTTTTTTATGTTGTCCTAATGAAGGACATACACACGATGCTCAGTGGTGGTAGGGGGGGGGGGAACACATTCCCACGTCACGAAGAGGGAAATTCGAATTCACACAAGGAATTCCCCCCACATCGTCGTACTCGACAATATTTTTCGCATTGCGATGTGATTCCGTGCTTATACTTTTGGCCGAAACATGATTTCTACTCCACAGCGTCGCCATGGTAGCGCATAAGAAGAAGATGGGAAATGAAGAATAAGAAGAATCCTTCGAAGGGCGATAGGTGGGCGTGGGGCAGAGGGCGGGGCAAGGGAGGGCGTGGCCCTTGAAGAAGAGAGAGCGGCCCTTCCTTTCTCGTTTATTTATATATTCCGGGAAGATCCAAGCAGACGCCATGAAAGCCATCACTGTAAAACACCATAAAGGCTCCAAGGAGGGCATTTGACTGCGCCATTCGACTTCCAACCCTCCTCCTCCTCACCCCCCCCCCCCCAGGGACACAGGGGGGAAGGGGGTTCAGATCAGATTCAATCCTCTCTGGCAATTAGTTCAGCAAGAAACACGACACGGAATAATGGTCGCTTTGCGAGAGTTCATATCACGCGTCGGAATAGAAGAATTTGAGACATTTATGACGCTCTGGGAAGAGTCTCCGTGGAGCATAAAAGAAGTACAATGCTACAATTAGCAGTACTAGGGCAAATAGTATAAAATACACGCATTACAGACAAGACGATCACTCTTTCCCCAAAAAAAAATAATTACATGAGGAGTAATCAAAAGAAATACCAATGCTTGAATTACAGCACTAGAACAAGATGTATGAAATTCTTTCATTATGAAAGATCTCAAAAGTATTTAAAAGACGGAATCGCATGAGACAAATCCGGAGGTAACACTGGTCATTGCATTTGGCATTGGAAAACAGATGAATGATTTACTCTCAATCCGTAGGAAAACACATGCATTGGGATATTTAAACTATGTATTGCGTAATCTCATTGCGTAAATATTCATACAATTCACTTTTAAAAGTTTAAAACGAGCGGCAGTTTCTCAGACTGATTGGCATGGAATTCCAAAGCTGAGAAGATGCCACGACGAAGGAATTATGAAAAGTTGTGGTGCTGGATGTATGGATGAGCTGGAAATACTAATTGAGCAGACTGATCGGATCTTGTTGCCATCGCACCATATGCTGTCGTTCTCTTTTGCATCATTTCAGTTAAGCGAGGACTGTTCGCTACTTTGGAACATAATTATGCATAGTACACAGAAACGATCCCAGTAGGTATTTCCGACGAGTTGAACTACATAACCATACTAGTATTTTAAAGTAAGGAAAAAGATAATCACAAGGTTATAAATAAAGCAACCCAAGAATTTATAAGGCGCTTAAGCTTGTTGTTAGGTTCAACTGCTAAATCATTATTATCAAGGTAGCAGTTATCGAGATTTGGAAATGTTAATTTGAAGCAACAAGCAATTTGCGGTTTAATAAAGGAAGTAAGATTTTGCTTAATATCTTAAGTTGATACATCGTAACGTTCATTTTATTTGAAATGTTATTAACATGATCATGCCATGACAAATTATTGTTTAAAATTATTCCAAGGTTCCTTACTGATTTTGATAAGGGGCTGAAAATTCACCTACTTTATTTTTCGGAATAGTACCAAGATCGATTTTACTGAAAGGTCTTGAGCTAAAAAGAAGGCTAACCTGAGGAGAAGAAGACAGAATTTATTATCAGCCCAGCTAACAATAGCAGATACATCCTCGTGCACCTTAGTAGAGGATAGGTAGCCGTGGTAACATAATTTGTAGGTCGTCAGCATAGAGCACTCAATTTTAATGCAATTGGGGAGATCAAGAATAAACAGTGAGAATAACAACGTACCAAGGACAGACCCTTGGGGGACACCGCCATAAACATTACGCCGACTTGAAAGGATCCCAGTCGAGTCCTTCACTGAATCCGTCTTGAAAATAGGAAAACAATTCAACGCAGGCAGGATGAAAGGTTTTTAGTTTTGTTTTTTTTTTCATTGTGAGGCCCGTCCGATACATGCGATCAAAAGCCTTACACTGAAGTCAAATAACACGAGGACACTCACCATTCGCATTATCAATCGCGGATCGGACTCTTGTTCAATTAAGGAGTGACAATGAGTGCGTGCCAAAACCTTCGCGAAAGCATGTTTGAAAACAGTCAAGTGACTTGTTCCGAGGACTACCCTCTCTAGAACGTTTGATAACCTGCATAAACTAGACTTATCAGTCCGCCGGAGAGGTAGGATTTGTAACCTTTTTTAAAGGGCTTCGCCAAGACCGATATTTCAGACCGGATATGCTGCACGTGACAGGGAGTAGTGTAAATTTGCCAGAAAAACCAGAAGCAAAGCAGGAAGAGGTTTCTTTATTATGGTGATTGTGATTCCATCAGTACCTATTGAGTGGGATTAAGATTGCGTGAGACATTTCCCTAAATATTCAGAAGTTAATCAGGTGAAATAAAGGCTGTAATGTAGAATAAGAAGATGTAGAGAGGGGTTGGGATCTTCTTATTCCACGAGGTCGAATGCGGAGAAGGGGGCAAGAATTGTGAGTTTGGCGAATTTCCCCCCGCACCCCCGTCCCCCCCCCCGTCCCTTCCCCTCCCTCTCCCCCTCCTCCCCCCCTCTCCTCCTCAGTCCATCCAGCTCTTTAAAACGACGAGAGAGAGGCTTAAAATAATCTCGTCACTCAGCCTCTCTGGGAGGCGGAAATACTTCGGACAGAGCGGTCGTGCCCGTGGGGGTTTGGAGGAGCGCCTGGAGGATGGTCGTCATGGAGCGCGTGTCGTATGCGCCCACTCTGCCCCCACCCCGCCCCCTCTGCCCCCCATTCGATCGAAAGAGACACGAACACTTCTCCACCTTAGCGAACCGCCGCCGCCGCGGGTGCAGAGGGTGTCCAGTGATGTACCAAGCCAGTCTTTTGAGAGATCTCGGTGGTCACGTCAATCATTCACATTTGTGAGTCAATCGCGATTGACAGACCATGATTGCATGTTGTTTACAAATCGCGATGTTTCAGTCGGACAGTCAATCGCGATTGACATATCATGAATGAATGTTGTACCAGCTATTAAGTTGCGAGCGATCTCTCAGGTAAGTCGCGATTGATATAAAATCGTAACTAACGCTGCTCTCGTCGGCCATTCGTGATTTATATACTCTAACCGCGAATTGTATGAACAGTTACCTCGTAAGGTGCCGGTTTCCGAGGAATTGTGGTAAATTCTTCGAAAACAATTGAAAGCGCGATTGTGCAATACGTTCGAAGGTTTGTTTTGTTCTTCCACAGTGTTCTTGGTTTGTGATTTTAAGTATAATTAAGAGGAATATTAGAAATATCCGTGATGATTACATAAATATTGATGAGTGGAATATTTTTAGACCGCAAAATATTCAAAACTCATTATATATAAATTGACACAAATAATAAATAGTAGCCTAGAATGCTGCGAAAATTTGGAATATAGTTCAAAGCGAACGTCTTGTTTTGGCTGTAAGGATTTGAAGCAAACTATCGGACTGTAGCACTTAATTTCAATTTTCAATGACAGTCGGCATCAAGAAGTTTCACTTGTGCAAGAGACGTAATATTTGGCGAGAATATTGAAACGAAGGTTTTTTGTGTGTTTAAGTGACAGAGCAATTACGGCAATTCAGTGATTAGAAATGTTATATGTATTATTTTTCTCCGTGAGACAGGTATTGTTTTGATACGCAGACTGGGCTACTCATCAGCTCCGTCAGCTAAGCATTCGCCTTTCCTCGGGACACACCCTTCCCTCTCTCTTCCCGCCATTCTTCAACTTCGTGGCGCTCCGGCTTGTGCCCTGAGAGAACTGTTAAATCCAGGAACAACTTACATCCAGGGGGGGGAGGGCGTAATAGTCGTTTTCTAACCTCCTACTATGAACAGTTCATAAGGGATTCCCGAGTTGGTCCGCAGAAAGCACTGCCAAAACCCACGCATTTCAATTGTTTCACCTAAGTCGCCACTCGAGGCGCTGATGCTATTAGCGATCTGACAATTGTTTGGAAAGGCAGGACAACAGTTAATTCGCATTCAGCCCCACGCTATGCTTTTCTCTTCTTACCAACCTAAAAATTTTCGTCTCTCGAATCAAACCAAAATAGGAATTTTAAATTAGATGAGCGTTTGAAGGCACAATCTTCAAATTCGCTCGCCAGGAAAATCCACTTCAGACGGATTAGAACATAAAATGGCGTAAGTAACTTAAGGAACAGTAACATAAGGAACGGAAGTCCAACCTTAAGAGTTGAAATCATACTTTTTATTGCAGTGATTTCATAAATCTTATGCCCTCAAACAATGATGTTTTGCCGATAGGTTCAAATGAGGCATCTACGCTTTGTTATCCCTATGCCGCTCCATGACCTTGCGAATGAATGACCGCCATAGAGTGGCATAGGAATAACAAAGCGTAGATGCTGTGCAACACAACGGCATTAGCTCTGGGTAAAATTAACTTGATAACTCAAAACTTGGGATGTGGTCCAGAAAAGTGGATGAAAAAAAAGACAGACCCTGTCGGAAATTCAGCATTCAATGCAGTGAAAAAAAGAATGGCTTAAAGTCTACAAACACTTCAAAAGTCATTTTTATTTATTATTTGGGCTAGTTATTTAATTTTCACGTTAAATATGAAATAAGCATTCCACATTCTTATTTAGAAATTTCATTTTTTGTCCCCCAGGTGCATGCCACAGATATTTTCAAGATTTGCCTTTTACCACTATTGACAAATAAACTGTCAATTCCATTGGGAAATGGCTAAGAAATCAATGTCCGAAAGAATTTAATTTTTTAATTGGATAAAAAAATTGCTTCTCATTTGTTTATATCTTTGGCTGCCTAGTACTGTTATAGGTTGATCAAATGGTGATACACCACCTAATTGTTTCAGGGTCAAGGGGTCACACTGTAGTGGCAGGTGCTCCACGGGCTCCGGTGGCGACGGGATAACGTTCTCGCTTGCCAATCCGAGGGTCGCGGGTTCGAGTCCCGCCTGGGGAGGATTTTCCTCCATCCAGGATACGGGTGCTTGTGTTCGTCTGTAGTTAATGTCACGTCACCCGATGTAAGAGGCCATTGCGAGCTGTTTTCGGGGTAATTATAAATAAATAAAAAATAAATAAAAATATAGGAATATTGAGAGCCATCATCAGTGAAATGATTCGATTGATTAATCGGTTTCAGGCGTGACCAAAAGGGTCATTTCATTTTCACTTATAGTTTTCTTATATTGTTTTTTATAGGAAATGAACCCTTGAAAAAATACTCAAAACTAAGCAATTGTTTTGTGACTGGTGTAGCTGATATATGTGCTGGAAATGGATTGAGAAATGCAATTCCATTGTATGTACAACCTCTAAACGCGCTGTAGAAGTAAGTCACTTTTGCATATGCCTTTAAGTTGTCTTTTTAGACGCCTTTTTAAGGTGCCTAAAAGGCGCATTCAAGCTATAACGTCAAGGTGCCTTATAGGCGCCTCGTGCGTGTATTTTGAAGGCAGTGCCTTGATTTAAAAAGGCACCTTAAAGGCACCTTTTGGAGGCAGTGTGGTACGTGGGGAGCGATCCGTGACGTCATGTTCCGGGAGGTGAAATTACAGAGGGCCAGTACTGCCTGTGCTGCCGTGAAACGGAACGCGAAACTGTACAGCGGCTGCTGCAGTAGCATGAATTTCGGAACGGTCGGCAGTGGCTTGAAATTCAATATGGCCGAATTTCGTGGTTATTTATTACTATAAGCGATCTTTGAATGCGTTAATTCTTAATGATAATCCTTATGACATTGATAAAGGGCATGCTAATTGTATTCTAATTTTCATTGCCTTGCTACTTAAGGCTACTTTATACTGATTGGTTACTTTCTGTGACGAGAATAAAATTAATTCGCGTCAGCTACCCGAGCATGGAGAAAAAACCCTGTGTTATTATAAACAAATCTCCGTTATAATTAACACTATCGAATTCATAGTAAGCAGTTTGAATCTTGGGCTTATAAGCAAATCTTAGAATATATGTTTCAAGCCCTGGATTTTCTTCATGGCCAGTCGTACGAAGCGTTTCCTAGAGTGATATCGATAATTAGGAAATTATACGGGTAGTTGAGGATTGCATCGCAGAATATTTTCCCTAACAATTAAATGTATGCAACAAATTACGTTTCCCGACAATTATTATACATGCCAGTGTTATGCTAAGTTACCACTCTAGTAAGAGGCTGTATATAATTACGTGTACCACGATTATTCATGACACTAAATTAATTTTTGGTACCTAATTTCACAAGTCGCTGACATTCGCAAATATAATTGCTTCTCTACTTGTATCACTTCTGATGTTGTTCACTCCCTCATAATTTTATTAACACTTTTATCCTATTGAAATATTCACCGGTACTATACTTGATAAATAAATGCGTTTTATAAACTATTATACGCTAATCAGATGTTGTTAGCTATTTAAGTGCATCGAGACTTTTCTCTCTCGCCGATACAAACATTAAAATGTTCGAAGCAGTGTCTCTAAACTCTTCTGATATTATTTACTAACGTTGTAGATTTGATTTTTCCGCCATTTGTTCGATGGCCGTCTGCTGCTACTGCCGCTGCTGCTGCTCTTGGGCCGCAGTAGCGGCAGTAGAGTTCACAGTGAGAAACGTCATCAATTGACTGACGTCATTGGTTACTGTGCGGTACTGCCAGTGAATTTCGGAACGCGCCCAGAATAACCAACACCCTCCCATCGCAGTATTTAATTTTGAAGAGCGTTCATCCGACACTCTCTCTGATATGCTTTCAAGGAATGTGTCGTCTGAATCTAACAAGGAGTGACCACGTACGTTGCTACGCCTTTTATGAATGCCATATTTTTTTAATGTTGTTCGTAATGCTGCTGGGAATACGTCGTGGTTTGGTTTGATGATAGTTAGTTTTGCTGTAATAAATTATTTTTCATTCGTAATTTTTAACATGCTGAATGTAAACTCAAGAGAACACTCTCCCAGTATAACGTAGTAAGATGTCGAAGTGCTAAAAAGAGCCTTCGTCTCATGTCTCCGAAGGTCCCAGGATCGATCCCCAGTGGTGGAGTGTTTTTTCCGTCTCTATTCCTATTATTTTCGTTCGGAATTAAGAATTAAGAAATAATATCTAGACTCCTCAAGTCACAACTAAGGAGAACCGGAAGAGCTTCAATAGATGGAACTCAGCTAACAAATACCGAAAAATGGAATACAAACAAGAGGATAATAAATGAAATTACGAACAGAACCTGGAAGGCGGAATGGAATTCAACGGAAAAAGGAAGACTAACATTTAACTTCTTCCCCAGCGTTGAAAATCGACTAAAATGTAAACTCAAAATGGACAGATGCATATTAACCGAAATCCTAACGGGACATGGAGGATTCAAGACCTATCTAAAGAAGATAGGGAAAGAATAAAATGAAGAATGCGACTGCAACCTAGGACCAGACGATTCACAGCATATGTTGTCCGATTGTCCAAAATACGCAGAAGAAAGGACTGAGCTTAAGAAGATCTTCGGAAACTGGCCAGTCACACTGGAAGAGGTTGGAAAAGGACTGGGGAATAGAAAAGCAGCCGAAGTAGTTTCAAAATTCACAAGACCGCGAGTAGGAGAAGGGACGTAGAAGAAATCAAGACAAGAAAAGGAAAGGAGAGAAGAGAAGTAAAAAGAAGTGGCAGGAATGGTGAGAATGCTGAGAAGGAGGAAGACAACTGTGCGATAGAAATACTTAGAAGAAAATGACAATTGTGAAGCAAGCAAAGAAAATCGCAAGACACCCGATGAAGAAATAAAAGGAGAAAACAAAATAAATTGTTTAAAAAAATAAAAATACGCTTTGTAAAATTAAATGCAATAAAAAAAAACATTGAAACTTGAAGTACATTAAAAAAATATGAACCAATTGTTAAAAAAAAGTAAAATGTAGAAAATTGGGGGTTTAATAATAGGTACCCCAAATATTATTGTAATTGAAACAATAAAGAGGAACTCCGCCCTATCAAGGGAAGACGGAGTGGGAGGGAAGTGGTGTGTTCCAATTATATGCCCTTTTAATTAAAAAAATTATAAAAAATAAAAATATTTTCGTTCGTTTGTAAATTATTTTCACTCGCAGTATGTCTCACCGGACGATGGAACATTTTTTTAATCATATGCACCTTCGATATAATGTACATTCTTGTAAGGCCTAGAGGTGTTATCACCAAATGTAATCTTTCGCTCGTGATTTCCTGAAATCGTCCTCAAAGCCCTTCCTTCCAGTCCAGGTGGGAGTGAGGGCACTTACGTTGGTCATAACTTCTTCAGCCGATGGTTCCTCTAGTGGATGGGCAGATTCCGGAGTGGGCTGCGGTCCTTTTGGTCCTGGAAAGAAGGGAGAGGTCGCGGGTGTCGGGAGCTATTTCGTCCTCGGTGAAGCCAATGTAGCGGAGAATGGGAATTTCCAGATTGGTGGTCTCGAGGCGTTGTAAGGATATAGGTTGGAGGGGGCACGGAGGGAGTCAGTGTAGGATAGAGTGAGAAGGGGAGAACTGGAATTGAACACGTGGTCGTAGAGATATCTTCTTCTTTTTCTGCCTTGGTATAATTTCTATCAGTTCCTGAGCGTCTATTTCCCTCATAGCAAAGGAAGGAAATTAGCAAATTTTGTCTCCTCTTTTCGATATGTTCAAATGCCAAAAAATATCACCGGAATTTTCCGAAATTAATGTCAATTTTTTTCCTTCAGAAATGTTGCTAGTGTTAATTATATATTTTGTGCAATACACTAATTTTTCCCACAGTTTCCTTTTATTATTCACATACCAAGTAGTTTTATTTATTCATCAGTAATTTGGTAATGGGAGTGATTAATAAGATGTGGTAACTTTCATCCGATCCGCGTTCGTCTTTACTTAATTAACCCATTTTGCTGTTCACTGCCTTATCCCGCAAGCGATAATGTGAATGCACCCGTTATTAAAAACATTTGTATTCTATGTCAATTAGGAAGTTTATCAGAATAACCAATGGACACATTTAAATAGTTAACGTTCGCGCTCCCTTGCGTAGCCACTGTAGCTGCCATGTTATTCCGCGTTCGGAATACTTCAATATGTCGATGACAATGATTTTAAAATGTTCCATCGTCCGGTGAGACGTACTGCGATTGAAAACAATTTAAAAACGAACGAAAATAATTGGAATATAGAGACGGAAAAAACACTCCACCACTGGGGATCGATCCAGGGACCTTCGGAGACATGAGACGAAGGCTCTTTTTAGCACTTCGACATCTTACTACGTTATACTGGGAGAGTGTTCTCTTGAGTTTGCATTCAGCATGTTAAAAATTACGAATGAAAAATAATTTATTACAGCAAAACTAACGATCACCAAACCAAACCGCTGACAAGCCGCTTTGGCTTAGCAGGACCTCAACTGCAATATTATTATTTTTATTTCTCCATAGGTATTTATTTTTTTTCCATGTGATTGCAATACAACATGATGATGTAATGATGATGTAATTTTGATTAATTATTTTGTGTCATTAGTTGTAAAAAATGGGATAAGATCATGTATTTTACGATGTAAAGTGTGTAATAATTCAAAATAAATTTCTTAATTCATTAAAAAAAATAATAAAAAATAAAATAAAATAAACCACGACGTATTCCCAGCAGCATTTGGCATTCCGAGTAACATAAAAAATATGGCATTCATAAAAGCGTTGCAACGTATACGTAGTCTTTCCTCGTTAGAGACGTTCGCAGTACAGGCTAGTAGTTAATAGGTAATAAATCTATTAGGAGGCTTCTCTTAATAGTTCTTGCGGCAGGGGGAGGTAAGTTTACCTTCATGACGTCACACGTAGATATGATCGGCATGCAATAGTTTGCCGTAGCGTTTTCGCGCTTTAAAAATACTTTACGACATTTTCATAATCGAACGGCTTCAAATACGTTCTCACGGGGTTATAAACGTTCGATCAAGACAATAGAAAAAATAGAAAAGTGCCCTATTGATAGGAATAAATTTTATGCTTTATTATCTTACTTCAGATAATGGCCGTTTTATGAACTTAATATATATTTTAATATATACGCCTACATCATTCCGCCTCTTGTGATTATCGCACGCTTATATTTTTTAACTGAAGTTATATACTTACGTAGGCACAAAAATAGTCTATCCACGCCATTCTATGAGGAATTTTTTCCCGCGTAACATAATATGTTGAGCGGTATAGTGAGTGCAACAATTTAATTGGTATCTAACGCGTGACCGTTTTCTCAAATGGAGTTCTGGCGAATGTTCACCATAACTTCGGTTAGATTTCCACGAAATTTGGCCCGCGATAGGTTGATGTGATGAAGTTGGCATCTCATCGATGGCCACGCGTGCTGCATACCGATACCAATGGCTGGATGACGGACAGCCACGATCCTCTGTGCATTGCGATTGTCGAGCGACGCCATTCCTCCTCGGTGTTCCGCGCCCCTCCACAACACATAACCCGGATGACGCGAGGAAATAAAATGCGACAAAAAACGAGCGTGTTGCGGAGAGACACGAGTCGGGCAGCGCGCCAAACATCCATCAGCAGCATTCGAAGGCGACACCGAGCACCACTACGGGCTGCTGCTGCACTAGGGAATGGACATTTAAATCCAGAATCGATTTTCGATTAATCGACTTTCGATTTTGGTTTTTAAAATCGATTTTTTTAATCGAATTTTTGCCCATAACAATCGAAAAATCGAAATCGATATGTTTAAATAGTTAAGTAATTATCTGCTGAAATACGCATGTGCTGTTGTAACAAAATGCAAAATATAGGATAATGGAAGCACTTGGGATAAGAACTGAATACGGTTAAATTAATGAATACAATATTTTATTTTAAAGACATTAATAAGGTATGCAGGAAAGTAATAGTCCAAAGCAGATACTTATATACATATAGGTAATATAACAAGAAAATTACATCTAGTTTAGCCGCAATAAGAATTGTGTATTGAAATGTGGACATACCACAAAATGAAAAACAGAATTTTATTTATTTATTGTTTGCAAAGCCGTGGAACCAGTGTTCCTGAGGGATGGACCTTAAAAAAAACTAACTTATTTTACTTTTTTCCGGATAATCGATTTCGCACCTGAGTTGCAATTGACCCGGCGCGACAAAATAGTCGCTCACACGGCACGGAAGAGGCAACTAGATAGATAAAATCCTACAGGCTGGTTTGTATAATACGTGGGGATATTCTCCCTTTTAATCTCCTTCCAGGCTTGTAGTGGATTGGTGTTGGACTTGCGGTCGACTGGAGGGCGGTTTACGAACTGGCGCAGCTCGATTGGCCAAATTCAAATTCTGTAGCAAGCTTAAATCGAAAATCGATCGTCGAGAATCGATTTGGATCGATTTTTCAAAACAAAAAATCTGATTCGATTGAATCGAAAATCGGAGTGTGATAATCGATTTTCGATTTAAATCGAAATCGATTGTCCAATCCCTATGCTGCACCGCACACCGCGCCAAAGCAGACCGTGCTGCCGCCGCCGCTGGCACGAAACACGTGCAGAAGTTACACTACCGCCATCCACCGCGACTGAAAAGCGATTCCATTCTTAACCATTCAATAGAACCGTTTCACGAATGTAATTTCGATAACAGACAGGGAATAAGAAAAAGCATTTTCATGATGAAAATTACTACACGAGATGACATTATTCTTAAGATCGCAGCTGTGCTCCCGCGGATAACTTGAGTGGAGCCACAAGGAGAATGGAATAGAGGATAAACGCATCGATGACCAAAGTGGTATATATTTCGATAGGGAGATTGGCAAAAATGATGGAGGTAAATGGAGAAGTAATTGAACAAGATTTTGTGTGTCTTGACCAAAAGGCGAAAGATGGAAGAGGTTAGATTGGTCGGTTAAGAAGAGGCGAATATCGGAATGGGGAAGTGTCGTGGCTGGAGTAGAGATAGGGAATAGGTCGTAGGGAGCTTCGCAAGTCGCACTTCTCTAGACGTCACTACATGGCAGCGAAGATTGGACACGTCGTCGGGATAGGAGAGAGAGAGAGAGAGAGCTAAAGTCGTGCCTGAGAAGTGTTCTGCATCTACAAAATACCCTGCAAGCCACCTCAGGGGTGTGTGGCAGGGGGTGAGTAATCACCAACATGCATTACACTATAGCATAGAGTTGGTGTAACTACGACCAATTATGCATTAGCATAAATCGCTAATGCTTGTCGCGAGGCGAAGACTCACAAGCATGCACTGCTACACTACAGATGTCTTCACAATGGAGAGGGACCGTCAATATACATGCATTCTACAACTACACAGATGGACAGACTCAAGACCATGTAGAAAACATGCAATGCATGCTGTTAGTATGTACTAGGTAACAGACAAGGATTCAAGTATTAGGGAGTACTACTACTACTAAGACCTACACTACCAAACGACAAACCTAAATAAAAGTCTCATTGGCCGCTGTTATGGTCCCTTATAATTCGTGTGAAAAATGACATTTTAAACCTGTCCGTTTTGCAGTCTAGTTCCCTATTTTTTATTTGTGAATACGTTTGTGATTTATGAGTGAAAAGCATACGCAAGAAAGTTAATCTATGTTGATGAGGAGTGATATATGTGCATCATTTGAGTGAAGTGTTTATTGATTTGTTTGTGGGGTACAATACAGTGTATTCACATCTGCAGTCAGGGCAACAAGTAATAAATAGATCTTTTAATAGCAAGCACGATTTTTATCAATGTATTTACAAGGGCTACCTAAAATCCCCTGTAGGTGGAGCTGATCTAGTAAGGAGAAGAATAGAAAGAAAATGTTAGTGACATTTTTTGTGAAATGGGTGATGTTACAAAGTGAAACATTGTAATGTGGTAATGTGCGAGCTGGTTAGAGCTGGTAATGTAATAAGGAGAAACAAAATCAGCAGATAAGGCTGGAAAGATTGTTGAACTACTCATCTCAATGTTATAGAAACCCCGGAATGCAGAATACGTTTATTTAATTCTACTAACAGAACACAGTGATCATTATAGTTTTAAGGTTTTAATCCATTTATGTCCTTTCCTCGCAATGTCTTAGACTGTGTGTGGCTATGGGAAAATTTGCTCGATAGAATGGCATTTACTAAATGTGCTTTAAACTGAGGAGACTCGTGGGCTATATGAGACCTTACGTAAAATTAGCATACTAATAGCGCGTAAGTTAACTTCTTCAGCAAGCCTAATCGTTCGTCCTCTCACTTCTGAGTACTGAGTACGTTAAATGTATCAGAATAATGTGCCAAGGGCCGTATAGTTCGAAATCGAAGTTTTAGATTTGGTCGATGACTGGTTTCGACCAACTGCGGTGAGCGAGCCATTTTCAGCCCTTTTGGTCACCGACATATGGCCATGAAGTAAATTTGAAAATGAAAATGAAACTTATATACTTATGAAAACTTAATTTAATTTTCAAATTCCTTTATTCATATAATTATTATTTTCTTTATTTGATGAATTCATGCTAAATATTACACGTTACGATAATTTGATGCAAATTATCAAATTCATTTAAATATACGTATGGCATTTGAAATATTTTTACACTGTTCTTGGCTGTTCCATCTCCAAGTTTTTCGACCCCTACTCTACGAGATGAATACAGCGTACAGGTATAGCGAAACATGGTGGTACTTGGCAGCAGGGAGACTAAGGTCATTTAGGACCTCTTCTCTACGACCGTGGAGGATGAACCAAGCGTTTATCGGTGGACAGTTGTACTGAAGGACATCCCCAGGGACCTCTGGAGGGACCCTTTGTCCCTACTCTCTTGAATACTTTACTCTCCTTGACTTCAAGCTTCGCACGTATCACTACCTTCAAGCTCCGCTACACCTATATCCCCGGCATTTTATCAGGCCTTATGTTCTTACTCGTTGTAGATGATAAGTATAGAATTAAATGATATATAAAAGCAGTGCTGATGATTGCCGTTTTATTCATATTTGCGCAATATGTCACTGAAACTTTCCACAACAACCTCAACTGATCAAATAATCCTTATCTTCTTTATTATGAAACAATATAAGGAAAGAAGGCATTCGTTATAATTTATTTACGATTCAGTGAATAATTTACAATAAATTTAATGAGATCATAACGCTGTGGCTTCTAAATATTATCTGAATATATTTTTTTATGAGTTCAAATTACAAAAAACATTGGATTTATGTTTCCTTTAGTCTCACAAACACGATTATCTCTGTTCCGAAATTAAAATTCCGATATTTGCACAGACGGCTTGACCGATGACAGAGTAGCTTTCGCTCGGAGTTAACGGCCAGATAAGGCTTGACATACGTTTCTTTGTGTCAATTAGTAAACATATTGATACGTTGATACCGACAGTATCATTAGAACGTTATTTCAATGAAGCGACACTGAATTAAGTGTCCGTGTGCCGAAGTTGAAGCCGAGCTCGGTTGTTCCAGCTTATACTGCTACTGTGATACACCTCTTCCATCTCTCGGCCAAAATATCATTTAAAAAATTATATACGAATCTCCATACCTCGTTCCCGCTCAATATATATATAATATACTTACTCTATGATTTTACTATTCACGTCGAGGTCAAAAATGTTCGCCGGTTTAAAATACTTAATTATAAGTGTTTTATTTTCCAAGTCAAGACATTTAAGCTAAAATATTATAATGATGTGGTATTTTTTACCTACTCTCAACTGTAGATAACACGATTTGAGGGATAATGAAATATAATGAAATATAATGAGGGTTAATTTGTAGCAGACATTTCTGTTATTAATACGTAAAAGTGGCGAGTAATTGGGAAATAATGCATCAAATGAGAACACATTTGAGGCAGTGTATTGTACTCGTGAGGAAGTTAGCTTCAATTCGCAGGCATTGAAATGTTTATTATTTTTTCTTAATACTCAAAATGATTCAAAACAAGTGCAATCGTTCAAAATTAAGCTCATTGCGCATGCGTACAAGAGAAACAATAGGAAATATGCCGTAAATCTGACAACACCGTAACTTTCGATTGGCTGCTGACGATCGCCCTTATACAATCGCACTTTTGATAAACGCTCGAAGACAGTGAGCTCGATCAAGAGTGAACGGATCACTAACGATCGAACGTGAGCCGAGTTACACAGTTCCTGAACGTGTCCGAGAGCCTTAAGAACGACACACATGCGGTCAACATCTTACTCATTCTATCATGACGCCACAACACACAGCCGCCCGTGCTACATGGCAGAGGACTTGGACACAACCTTTCCCGGAAGGAAATCGCAGGTTGCAATTCCACGGCGTCTTGCACGGCGAGCGGCGGTTCCGAAAACAACTGCACCACTTGGTGGCGGCCTCCGCACCTCACCTCGCCCGCACCAACTGCCCAACGCGAGTGCCCTCAGTCACGTGATTGGCCAAGGGCTCATTTCCAACCTCCCAATCCAAATTACCTCCTTCACGTCATTATACTCACTCCTTCACATTTTCACCTTCCCCTACTCTCCCTCTCAACCCTCCTCCTCCGCATGCAACCTCCGAGTCTGTGCGATGTATTTTTTTAAACGGATTCCAGGGTGTAATTGACCTCGGCAGTCACGCAAAAAGATTTACAACGTAGGGTAAAATGTTTTTAAAGTGGGGATGACATTTATATGATAAATTATTGTACAAGTAAAGGATTATTCTCTTCCCTTGAAAATAAAACTTTACGTGGTGGAAGAGCTTGTGCGTCCCAATGAACACTGGAGCTGCACTGGTAGGAAGAGGAGCAATTACAGGACTGATCCTGGTCAGTGGCCCACTCATGTCGAAAGACGAAAGGTAGTTGACGTGATTGTGCCACGTTAAAAATACCGTTGAGAGGCGGGGGTTGGTAGCCTTCATCACCATCTATTACCCAGAAAATGAAAGTCAACAAAAGAGAAATGAATCCTCGCAACTACGGGACGCCGCTAACTAGGGCGGGTGTCGTGTCTGGCAGCGGGGGAAGCAAGGCCTCCGAGGTCGTCGTCATCGGAAAACCTTAGGACAATGTCATCAGAGGAGATACATGGAATAGGAGAGAGGGAAATAAGAGAAATGACACGAAGAGAAGGAAAGTGGCGTTAAAATTATAACTTGGAACGCCATGACAATGATGAGGGCTCGGAAGCTAGAAACTATTAAACAGGAAATGGAAAAAGGGAAAATAGATACTTCGCGGTTGCACGAGGCGAGATTACTGGAGCGATAGGTACAGGGTAATCTACAGTGAGGGAGAAGAGAGTGAGCGTGGGGTATCCACGGCACTTTCGAAATTGGGGCCGAGGTTAGTAAAATTAAACGGGAGAGCGACTGGATACTTGTGGTGGAAATGAAGGCAGCACACCCCAATAGTTTCGTCTTGGTCCAGGTGGACGTGTGCCTTCAAGTAACCAAAGGGAGGAGGACGTGGATGAGGTATTCGAGCAACTAGGAGAAATAATTAGAGTAGTACCGGGGAAGACATCACCTGGTGGTGGAAGGGCGGGAGTGGTGGGGGAAGGAAGGGATTGATGAAGCGGTGAGAAGGCAGTTATATTTTGTACGAGAAATAAATTAGTAGTATCAAACACTTGGTTTAAAAACTACTCAAGGCATAGATACGCATGGAAAAAAACCTGGTGATAACGGGAGATGCCAAACTGATTAATCATGGTAATGCAGAGATTAAGAAAAAGTGTCAAAAACTCGCGAAGCTATCCGGAGTCGGATGCGGACGCAAGTCATAACATAGTTATGATTAACTGCGATGACAGATTCAAAAAGCTTTGGAAAAGTAAGAGGATGAAACGGTGGAACGTGATGCCATTAAAATGGTCGAAAAGGCGGGAATGTCAAGACCGAGTGGAAAGGAACAAGCGTGGAGGAAAGAAAGTGGGAACAATTGAGGGGGAATGTGTGGGAATATTATTAAATATATTACTGGTGAATAGTAAGAGTGGGAGAGAAAATCAGTGAAAACGAGGAGATGGAAAAAGAAGCAGTGGGTTATGGGTATTATTAGGAAAATGGAAGAGAGAGACGGATGCAGAAGAACGTCAAGCGACGACAGAGAAAAGAGGAATTACAAGGAATTAAATAATAAACTCCGGGGCGAGTAACCCTTCGGGCGAAAGAAAATTGGTGGAGATGGCAATGCGAGGAATTGTAAAATCTAAAGGAAGATCTAAATATAAAAGAAGAAGAGAAAGAAGAGAAGTACAAGAAGAGAGGAAATTGGGTGCTGTTACATATACGCCAAAATAAAAATGTTATCGGGTGGTAAGAGAGGGAAAACGAAGGTTATAAGGACAAAACAGGGAAGATATGAATTGAACAGGAAGGCATCCAAGAGAGGTGGAGAGAATATGCAGATGAGCGACATGACAGCGGTTAATAGACCTGTGAATAGAGGTTAGGAGAACCACATAGAAGGACCGGAGATACTCTACAGCGAAATAGATACGTCATTACGAGAGATGAAGGGAAGAAAAGCTCTGAGTAAATAACATACCTGCAGAGGTACTGAAGAATTTAGGTTAAAAGGGAAGACAACCATGTTTTAAATTAATTCTTAGGATCTGCGAGAAAGGAGTATTGCCAGAGAACTTCGTCAAAGCAGTCCTGATTTCTATCCTGAAGAAGAAATTGTCAGAATGCGATACTTTGGAGCAATTAGTATAATTTCGCACGCGGCTAAAGTTTTACCTAGAATTATTAATAAAAGTTTGGTAAGTCTAAAGAGGGAATGTCTACTTGGGCGACGACCAGTTTGGGTTCAGGAAAAGGGGGCAACTCCGGATGAAGTTGCGTTGATGAGGAAACTTATAGATGGAGAGACATTAGGGTATGACCAAGGAGGTTTTTGTTTGTTTCCTGGATTTATAAAAGGCAATTGAGAGCGTTAACTGGGAAGAAATAACGCAGGTACTCATGAAAATGGGAATAGATTGGCGAGATATGAGACCCATCGAAAACTCATGTATTACCCAGAGGGCAAAGGTGAGGGTAGCCGACGGTGAATCTGGATGTGCAGTTATAGCTAGCGTGGTAAGACAAGGGTGCCCACTATCGTCTAATAGTATTTTAGCATTTATGCTGAGAAACGGTAAGAGAGGCGCTACATGGTGTACTAAAAGTAAGATGCCAGCTGATAAAGACGGTTAGATTCGCGGCCGACCAGGCGTTGGATAGCTGATCATCGGAGGGATAGCAAGTTTTAGTTGATGCATTGGAATTTCAATGTGGGAAATACGGAATAAAGATTTAGCACAAGAAAATAAAAGTAATGAGATTCTCTAAGACATAGAAGGGCATACACTGGAGCAAGTAGAGCAATTTAATCACTTGGGTGGTACGCTGGAAGAAAATCTACATCTACAAAATACCCTGCAAGCCACCTCAGGGGTGTGTGGCAGGGGCAAGGGGGCAAAATGGCAAAGATATTACGAGGAGAATAGCATTGGCGTAGGAGGCGTTTAGTAATCGCAGGGAGATGATGACAGGGACCTTGGGTAAGGATCTAAGGAAGATAAAGAGAGCTGAAGAAGAGCTTGTTATGGAGTGTGGCGTTGTTTGGGGCAGAAACGTGGACCTTGAGAAAGGAAGACGAAAATAGGCTCAAGGCATTCTAGATGTGGGTGTGGAGGAGGATGGAGAAGGTGAGGTGGACGGAAAGGAAGACAAACGAGGAAGTGCTTGACATGGTGGGCGAGGAGAGGAAACTTATAGATGAGATTAGGGGAAGGCAGGGTAGTTGGCTGGAAGGGGTAATGAGGGACGATGGTTTTCTGAAGGCCGTGATAGAGGGTAGGATGTTGGGTAAGCGGGGAAGGGGAAGGAAGAGAATAGGTTTTATGGACGGGATGAAGAAAGGTAGGACTTACACTGAGATGAAGAAAGAAATACTGGAGATATGTAGGACATTGCACGTGTACGAGTTTGTTGGATTTCCTCTGACTTTCATCACAACCTGCCTTCAACCGGTAGATTACTCTAATGAATGAATGTAGTATTAAAATCTTGCAACGCAGCTGCAATGGAAGTTCTCTGGCATGAAACTAACTTCGAAACAGCTTCTTTTACAAGATCCTTAGAAACTACTCCTAAATATGTTAGTGAACAGTAGACTATTGAATAATTGGCACGGAGAAAAAAAAGATATTTGATAGGATGATATTGATAAGCACTAGGAAAGTTGTACATGTTTCTTGGATACCAGTCATATTCACCAAAAAGCCTTCCATAAGTCTTTTTTGTTTCGAAAACATTCCTGGAGGCCAAAATAAATCGCAAAAAGTCTCCGTTTTATAAAGCAATTTTGAGGATACCGGGACTAGCGACGGTAGTTACCTTTCACGGAGTCACCCGCAAGTGGACACAAGAGCGAAATGCAGTCGGGGCGAAATCGAGGGATCCGGGTTCGAATCCCGGTCAATGATTTTTCCTCTGTGAAATATCGTACTTATTCGTTTTATTGTTTTCGTCCAACAGCTTCAATTGATTCAAAATATCGGATATATCTTCAGAGATATATCTGCAAAGTCTCTCAAATTGAGAAAGGACTATTTTTGCGCTCTGCACATACAATTTAGGAGTTAGTAGTTCCGTACGTGCATTCGCTTGTAATATTTCAAGGATCGAAGACACGCACGCACACACACACAAATCACGAAAGTAGAGAAAATATTCCAAGTTCAGCTCGGTTAGTAATTTCAACAGAATGGGAGGTGGTATATAACTGCCGCCGCAGCAGCATGGTATTTGCGTCTCAACGTCCTAGTTAACACGTAGATATGTGTGTAGTTTTTATGAATATTTGTCACTTAAAACGTCTGGGAGCGACGGGATATCATTATTTTATTGTGACGTGGACGAATTTTTTTCTTTCTGAAGTCTCAAAGATAGATAGCTCTCTCGACTTCGCCCTCGTGCGTGTTTCCCGCGCTTCTCACTCGTGGCGCTGCTGCCTTCGCTCAGCGCGCGCGCCAAACACGAAGTAATTCCGGCTCGACGGCGGTTTCTTTTTCCCCGCTTCCCCTCTCGCCTTCACTTTCTTCTTCCTCCTCCAATAGAGAGAATGGAGACAATACACCCCCACCCACCTGCTTGTCTGTCACCGAGACAGGAAATATATCACGCGCGCGCGCGTCGAGGATTTCAGTTTCTCAGAGGACATGAGTTTCGAAAGAAGAGACACAGCACGACAGAGGGAGACGACAATAATAGATTCGAATTCTTGTTCCTCTCTCACACATGTTCGCGTCAACACACTGACATAAACTATGGAAGTAGATCGCATGTATGGGTGGACAGCGGGCCTTCTGAATGGGCCTCTCTAAGACCACTTTGGTTGCATTGTGCCATCCCACGTTTAGCACTGCCACTTGCAGACAAGAGCACCACGGTAGAGGTACTGGAGGAGGAGGGGCCACGGCCATGCTCGACTTCATGCAGGCCATGACATGCAATTCGGCAATCCCGCTTTACGTGACGTCAGGGGTCCTACTGCGGCTGTCTGGCTGCCGTGTTTTGGTAGCGGGGAGAGAAGATTGAATGACGAACTCCTACACTTTAAAACAAGATTTAAAATCTGATGTTTTTCATTTAGCCCTTTGTCTTTGGAACTAAATTGTTGATACGTCTCTTTAGATAAAGTGACTGACAACTGGAAAAAATCCCGTAGCGAAGGAAAAGGCGTAAATGCAGTGAAGAATTATTATCACAGTGTCCCGGCCGCTGTCTGCGTAGGTAACTGTCAATTAATAGTGATTTAACGCCATAAGTTTGACCTGCATGTAAATTCTAAATTTGAAATAGTATTTGGGGGCGCTTACAGGAGCAATTTCAACGGTGCGATATAATTAACCGCAGTGTTAGTCATTTGACCTCTCCGGTGAATTTCTAGTATCACGACGCCAAAGAGCAAGGAAAGTAGGTACTTGCGTATTTCTTATTACCCCGGGAAACATTGTGCTCAAGACTGAATACAGTATAATCATAGTAAGAGAATTTACTGGCATCGCAGGAATGATACCGCGGTCAATAAGCAAAAAACCATCTCTTAAAACATATTTCCAAAGTAACTTATGCTTTTTATCTCCTAGTGACAAGTAGTTTACCACGATTACAACTAACAAAAGAAATTTCAACCTGAATTACAATACCATAATTATAACTAAGAAAATAAATGTCTATACCTTGGCATACTTATGTGCACTTTTGTGCACTTGCGGGTGACTCCGTGAAAGTAAATACCATGGCTAGTCCCGCTATCCTCAAAATTAGTCCAAAGAGCAAACACCTCATCGCGTTCAATGTTTGGATTTATCCTTGCAGACTGTGGCGCTACGCGCACGATTTGGACTGCTCCCGTGACATCATATCTCTAGCAGTCCGGAACACCTTGTTCCTATAAAGCCGCCAAATAATCCACAGTAGCTTAACCGGTTAAAGCAGTCGGCGCGAAATCGAGGGATCCAGGTTTGAATCCCGGTCAAGGCGATTGATTTTTCCTCTGTGGAATATCGAGAGTACAGTCACTTTTATCACTTGAAAACTCGGAGGAATCAACGGGATATTCACCCAATAGTACTTCAAGAGACGTAACAATCACACACGTCACGGCATCTAGATAATGTCGACCTGTCAACAACCACATCATCCCTCAAGGTTTTATAAAACCTTCCCTTGACGTAAAACCGTACTACTAACAGCAATTAACGAATTTGTGGCACTTGAAATCCACATTTGGTAATTTGAGTACAGTGATAATTAATAACCTTCCATTAGCGATTTACGTGTTGCATGTTAATACCCTGATATAAAGGCCATCGTGTGTTGTTTTCGGTGGGAAAGAAAGAAATAAATAAAATGAAATATGAACTCCGATTCATCAAAAACCAAGAAGCGATCGCTCTCATTTCTAATAAATCCATTTCTCCTCTTATACAAATCCTTACAAATACCTCCAAGTCGTGTGAATAATTAATTTTTTGAACATCGGTAATGTCTTATTTCCTCCCTGCCACCCACATACCTTTACTTTGAATAAGAGATGCTGCAGTTTTTAAACCCACTCACCAGAAGCAGGTTCGGGGATTGGCGCGCCCTTTGAACCGTGATTTAGTCCACGGTGAGTTAGAAACCTGGTTCTTGCCAAAGCAGAAAAACAGTGGTTTTTTGACATTTTCGGCAGACGCGGTTCAAACCGCAGTTTAAACTTCGTTCTTGCAACCCATCCCCAAGAGAGTCGTGTCGCTAACGGTCAATTTTTTAGTGCCAATCACGAAAGAGTACGGACGTAGGTACAAATACAAGCAATCTCTCACTCCCCACAAGAAATAAACCCACCGATAATGTCTTAGATGAACTAAGACTAAGAAATTGTGGGCATTATCCAAAGAATACGGTGAAAGCAATTCTGTAAAGATGTGCCGTTACAAAAACTGTATAAGAAAAATCAGATACGAGTGTTGCACTTTTTTGGCACCTTTGTACCCAGAATGCTTCGAAACTTCATGCTTGGAAGTGTTCATTTACAGAGACTATAAATATTATTGTTATTATAGAAAATGTGATTAATTAAAATGATTTATGATACATCCAAATTTTTCGTTTCTGTTTCTTGTCATTAGAGGTATTCGCTCTTGTTGCATAACTTGAATGTAATCTCAAGTATATGTGTGTATAAACAATTCATCTGTTAATACAAGAAGCAAAAAAGTCTTTACTTTCGTAATCTAAATAATTAAAGTCATTGGGAATCTAAAGATTTTCATTCGACAACATATATGGTAATCATATATCCAACATACGGAAGCATGTGACCCATTTCATGCATGATGTTCTCATATGAGGACACCATAATTTTGCAATATATAGGCATAAATTTTGATTTTTAAGTATGCATATAGTAACGTTGTTATGGCTACTCACGCGTAGAAAATCAAAAGAAAAAATGTATAGCTAAAAATGAGAATGTATGCATGAGAGGGGTTATGAGAAGCGAGGGTCCCAAATTGTTGCGCTGAGAGAAAGCTTCGCCATCAGATTGCAACTTTGTAGGCAAACGAAAATTATGATTTCAATACGGAAGAGCGTTTTCTCCGAAATCAAACATTCTGCTATAGATTTCTAGATAAGCTGAAAAACACACAATGCGACGCATAGCAGAGTAGGTCTGATATCACGGATGAAAATATTACTTGAAAATTTTTGTTAGATGCCGTTTCTTATAAAGTAGACCCTAGTTTAGGACGTCAGTCACCAGAAAACTTAAGGTGCCCAGCTTTTAAGTTACAAGTGGTCAAAAATAGGAAATACAGGTATGGAATACTGTCCCTAAAAAATACTTTAGATTATCCCGCCCAAGATAATATCGGATAATCTTCAGCAAATGGCCTCCGGTAGTACAGTCCTGTTCATTAAAAAATTACCACCTCGGAGCCCTGTTCAAAAAAAAGTTACCACCTCGGAGCCGAAAAAGTTCTAAGTCCGCACTTTAGGGAAATGTTGCAACACTGCGCCCCTGCCCTTCACTGAGGGTGGGGGGCGAGAACGAGAACCCCTCCTCCCCGTAGTCGGGCAAGTAGAAAGGCCGACGGAAGGAAGATTTTGGCCCGCGAAAGGATATTTTGTGAGGGGAGGGGTAGGGTCCGGGCTTCCGTTTGCTTTATGACTGAGCGAGAATGAAAGGGAATGGCTTGGTTCGGTTGCTCAAAGATCTCTCGCAGTTGATAACTGCTACATGAGGGAAATCCTAACACGGCCCAGCAAGCCACGGCTCGTTTCGTTTTTTAAAATACTTTTTTCTTACGCGAAATTATTAGCGTAAAAAATGATTGTAGTGTTGACGTATTTTCGTTATATGTATTTCATTGTGGTGCCTACATTCCTATTATGATTATTATTTGTTGAGTTTGTTTAACATTTTAGATAGTGCATTTAAGTGCTTCTTCAATCTCGCCTGGTGCATGGATATACGCGGCATGAGTGGAATTTGATGACGCAATTTACTTCACGAATATGTCAAATTTCTAATGAGAACAATCAATTGTCTGGACTAGGATTCGAAACCAGATCCCTTGATTCTGCAGTACTGTAGCTGAAGATGTCAGGCTCGAATTGTAATACATCCCATTCTCGCGAAAATTACGGGCAAAATGTTTCTTGCGGCGATGTATAAATGCGCTAGGAA
Organism: Pyrrhosoma nymphula; assembly: GCA_963573305.1. NCBI lineage: Eukaryota > Metazoa > Arthropoda > Insecta > Odonata > Coenagrionidae > Pyrrhosoma > Pyrrhosoma nymphula. Next base: position 129,366,166 of record OY754338.1, on the reverse strand, counting down.
TATCCTCTTAATGGTTTCAATAAAAATCAATTAATTTTTCTTTCATATCCAGTTCTTATTCCTTTGTCGCGTTTGGAATAATGCGACTACGCGTCTTCGATATTTAATTAGATATTTTTCCCTGCGAATAGTAATGAAACTTTCACTTAGGAGATTTATTTACTTCAAATAATGATTAAAATACCTTAATGCTTATCGAATGCTTTGGACACCAATTTCGAACAACTCAATCATTGAATTATGCCTGCGCTCAGTTTTTGTATTGAGGTAGAAATTACTGGGGAATAAATTTACTGGTTGCCGGACAGACACATCTTATTGCCATGCAATGTCGAAACTTGGCACCACTACGTCTCACCGGCTTTTATTACACTGCGACCTAATGACCGAATGCTCCATAATTCCTAATAATCTTGTATCGAGAGGCAGAGACTTATCAAAACGATTACCCAGGACACCCTTCAATTATCAACCCTTGCGCTTTTCACAGTCGGACTATGTGTTGCTTACATCGCATTTGAAAAACGTGGCATTAGCTACTGGAGTTTGCATCGCATGTTTTCTCTCGTTTTTGTTTTTTTAACTTGAATCTGCAAGTGACTCTTATGAATTCACCTTAAAGTCTCTAATGCTTCTTCAGTCCTCTCAATTAGTGAGTTCAGCTTTCATTCAATTATCCAGGATCTTTGCAAAGAGGCAAGACCCTGACGACCCCATCCATTCTTTTCTATCCATCCATCCATCCGGCGGGCAATAAATATTCCAAACGAAACAACCCTCCCCTCCATCCTGGCTTGAGGAAAGGCTGTACCCCTCTAAAAGTGACCTGAAATGGGCTGCGGTTTCTTTTTCGGCTGGAGGCCGAAGGAAGGAAGAAGTGGTGTTTATGCTCATCGCCCCTTCCATTCGATCTGGTCGTTTTAGGCTTCCGTTTGCTTATGAGTGAGGAAGAAAGAGGGAAATGTATGCGAATTTCAGTGGGGTAAATATCCCTCGTTCACAACAGCTTGGCACCACTACGTCTCACCGGCGTATATTACACTGCAACCTAATGCTCCATAATTTTTATTGAACTTGTGTCGAGAGGCAGAGACTTTTATCAAAATGATTTCCCAGGACACCCTTCAAATATCAACTCTTGCGCTTTTCACAGTCGGACTATGTGTTGTTTACATCGCATTTGAAAAACGTAGCAAATAGTCGTTATTGTTTTTTTACAATGACTTTACAAGTGACTCTTATTAATTAACCGCAATGAAACAAAAGCGCATTCAAACACGCCGAATCATCGCAGCGGAACCATTATGAATACGGTCAATTGCATTTCATATAATGCATACTTTCTCTGTAAATAAAAAAATGAAACTATCACGAAACGTATTATAGAAATACTATGTTTCCAAAGGTTTGAAATAGTTTAGAATGGTAAGGAAATAAACCTGACGTAGTATAGTTTGGAAACGTAAAGAATTAAAAAAATTCTAATTCTACCTCATTGATTGTTCTTTTTTGGTCCTATTCAATTAATTATTGTCTATATCATGATAATTGTATCATGATATAGACACCATGCTATTTGGAAGTAATCTCGCTGAATAAGTTTCTTAGCTTTATTTCATAATTTACTTTCAGAAAGAGCAAATATTAGAAGAAAAACGAACACTCGTATTCATTACGGTTCAACTGAGATGGTTGTTTTGATACGCATTTGCTTAATTGCGGTTACTCTATAGTAGTCACTTGTAGATAAATGGATTTTTCAGGTTTACAAGCGATGAAGGCAAAGAACGTGCAATGCGAACCCCAGCAGCTAATGCAACGTTTCCCAAATGCGATGTAAATAACACTTAGTCCGACTCTGAAAAGCGTATGGGTTGATGTTTGAAGGTTGACCAGGAAAATCATTTTGATAGAGTTCCTGCCTCTCGATACAAGTAAGAATTGTGGAGTCTGACATTGTCTGCTACAATAATGCAGAATCGAGTGATCTGGATTTTAACCCTAATCCAGGTGAATGGCATTTCTCGTTGGGAATTTTGTATATTCGTGTAGTAAATTGCGTCATCAAATTCCACTCATCCCGGGTTTATCTATGCACCAAGCGAGGCTAAAGAAGAACATAAATGCAGTACCTACAATTTGCTTGGTGAAACTTCATTACTTGCTTTTTCCATTGCATTACATTAAAAGGCAGGACACAAGTATCCATCGCAGGTCTGCATCACAGAACGGGAAACTCCCGCTGAAAGTGATACATCGTCCACTTTTTTATATCACGCAAAGACAATTATCACGCATTATCCTCGCTCAGAATCGTATCGAATCGAATGCATAAATTAAACTAATGTATTTACGGTTTTGATGGTAACAATTCCTTGTCAAATAAAGAATAGTGATTCTATTATGTTGAAATGATCAAGAGTTCATCAGATGCGAAGCAGTTCTGCTTCTTTCGATTATTTATTTTAGCTTGTGCGGAATGTCTCAACGTATGAGACATTTTAAAAATATAAACGGAATAATACGCCAATGAAAATCATTTTGGTGGTATATTTTTTTTTGCACAGGAGTAAATTTTTTGTAAGAAAAAGGAAAAGAAGCATAGCGAATTCACATTTGTCACTATGTTACTACCTAGCCTCACTAAGTTCATTATGACCCCTGTAACTCGATATGTCAATACCGAGTGATGGCAAAATGGCATGTGGAATTATCATCGTTCCTCCAACTCCGCAATGGGAAGAGCTGTGGCAGACACGAAATGATATGTGTCCCAGTTTCGCGGGTAGGTCGTTGGACTTCCACATTTATTTTGCGAATCTTTTCATATAAAAGCAAGGAAGAGGAGGGACGTGCGGATTTAAAAATGCATTTTCGTACTCTTCCTATGCGTTTGGTGAAATCGACCAATTTGTTTTTCAATACTTGTTTTGCTCAATTTCGAGCGTAAATCAATCGTGGACTAACAACTGGCTGTGCTGGATTCGCACACTCGCCAACTTAAACACCGGGTGGGCAATAAATGCTCAGAAGTGAAAGAAAGCCCCTTCCACCTCCTTAGCTTGTCGGAAAGGGTGGACTTCCCAGCGAGACCTGCGAAGGAATTTGGATGGAATGAGGCGGCGACATTGTATACTGCTGGGAGTGGGAGAGAAGGAGAGGTCCCGTGGTCGGTAAGAAATAAGTATTTAAAAAGAACGAAACGAGCCGTGGGGATATGTTGGGCTTTCCGTCATGTCATAAAGCAAACGGAAGCCCGGACCCTACCCCTCCCCTCACAAAATATCCTTTCGCGGGCCAAAATCTTCCTTCCGTCGGCCTTTCTACTTGCCCGACTAAGGGGAGGAGGGGTTCTCGTTCTCGCCCCCCCCCCCTCAGTGAAAGGGGGGGGGGGGCGCAGTGTTGCAACATTTCCCTAAAGTGCGGACTTAGAACTTTTTCGGCTCCGAGGTGGTAACTTTTTTTTGAACAGGGCTCCGAGGTGGTAATTTTTTAATGAACAGGACTGTACATATACCACGGATTTCAGTTTTTTTCGAATGCATACAATTACGGCGGGCATCACGATCACGCGATTGGATCAGCTCACCCAATTGCAATAACACGATCACAGCCGTCCTATTTGCAAATATATACAACCTCACCACACCAACTACTTTTCCCAGTTTCTAAAAATCACCATCAGATGTCAGCAACTTTGATTTCAATCGCCAATGGTAAATTTGAATCGCAAAAAATACCACCGATCTTGATAACAATTCTGATAACGAACTCCAATAATTAGAGCACCTGTGTGAAGTTAGGCATTCAGTTTTCTTTTTTATGAGTAACTAAGTGTCGTAATCTTCAATAAGTACACTTTTTATGAATGAACGCTGATGCCTGCCGAGTGATGTCGTTACATCTGGAAACGTAGATACGTGCCAATTGTTCCGAAGGCAAAGCACCCATTCCTTCAAATGCGAATGGACGGCGTTATATGCGAAGTTTTGTTACTAAATAAATAAAGAGTCATGAGCAAAGTTTTCTTTTATATTTTAGATTTCCAGTAAATACCTTTCCGTTTATTTCAACATACATACCTATATCCTAATTCCGCAATACTATCAGTCGACTATTTTCCTTAAGCAGTTGAACACGCCAGATGGCAGTGATGCTCCAGTAACGGTACTTTCAGACCGGTACTTCCGAAGGCACCGAATTCAAACAGTAGCCGGTGGTACCGAAATAGACAAATGTTATCCGGAAGTATCGGAAGTCGATATTCCTCGCCCCACCCTGCCGGAAGCTGCTCGACTAGCAACCACATGTGAGTGCGCTCGACTCGTACTTCCGGAAGACACCCACGACACCCCAAATTAACGGATTTGATTTAATTAGGCCGTCGGGATGGGAAACAATTGAAAGGAGTTGGCGCGAAAGGTTGCCGAGTTGCTTTGCCGGAGTAGCTTGACGACACCGACGACGAAGAATGAAGAAAGAGGAAAGCTGCCAGCGAAACTGCGGGAGTCAAGTAATCTCAAATAAAAGCATAACGAAATAAGGAAAGCGCTGAAGGGGCTCACTCGCTATCTGGGTCAATCGGAGTATTTTCTTTCGTCCTGGAAGTAGTACATATATCTATTTCATATTTAGATCCGTCTCCGCACTCGCCGCTTATGGTTGGCAATGAATGGAATTGACGACTCGAGAGGTGGGGTTTCATCCATCCAGGAGGTGTGTGTTGTGGCGCTGAATTCAAATCATCAGGCTGACATTTATTGTTGCACCATCTAATTCCATGAGGGTGAGTGTCAGTCCCCAAAATGCATTCTCAATATCAACGCAGTAGTATCATTAGTTATAGTGTTTTAGTTTAACACGTGCTTCGACGGTCTTATGTCGCACGTGGCCACTCGCAGACTCCAACGAACGGAGGAGAGGAAAACCCGTACTATCCAAATTCTACGAGCCGAGGCCCTTAACTTGGGCCCTTATTCTTAACTTGGGCGACTGATCGAGAACCATCGTGGCAAGGCGTTTCCTTTGATCTCAACGGAATAAATACGTTTGACATTAGATTAAAGCAGTTTGGAAGAGTGTTATTTACAGTTAAATTCGTGTGAATTGTGACTAACATCGCTGCCACCTTTTTTCTTAATTAATTTCATTCACTGAAAGAAAACAAGGGTTTAAAGTGGCAGACATACCGAATGAATGAACGTCCGTCACTTCTCCGTTAAGATAACTTAAAGCACTTAAGGTTCAATGCCTGCACCAAATAGAAAATTGTTGTGACAGTGGTTAAGTGGAAGTCCTCATGAATGAAAGTGACAACCTCTCCTTCAAGAAATCCCACTACAACTTCAAGGTGTTTTCTAAAACTTCGACATATGTTCCCAAGTGGTCATTTAAGATGAGGTTAGATACAAGAGGTCATTCATCCCCGTATTCTTATGGATATGCGTCCATATCCTCGATTCCTCAGGATGTTTCCAGATGCATGCATAATAAGAGAGAACACACAGCAGTTACGCAATTTATCATAAAAAATAGCTATTTAGCTTCAATGAGAAATAATATTTTCCTAATATTTGCTCTATTTAACCATTTTGACTTCATTCGGGAGTCATTCCCAGTGGCGTCGAAGAAAGATCTTTAACCGAATTTTTTTCAAATAATATTATTGGAAACGGTGACTGTATTAGACATGCTTTCCTGTTTCTGCATTAGCCAAGCGTTAAAAATTTGGCAAATGAAGCTTTAAATATTTTTTTATCCTTAGACTTAACATCAACTCTTATTTGAATAAAAATATCTGTTTTTTCGACATAAAATCAACCGAAACCAAATCCGTGTATTAAATCAATGCGTTCAACTGTCGATAGATCCCAGAAGAAAATGAACGCGTATTTAGGCGTGACGCCGTAAGTTCGTCCTGCCGTAGCAGTTACTTATAAACGTTTTCTCGTCCGCAAAAATGGTAAGGTCCTTAAATGCTTGTGGACTTGTTAAGAACATTTCTGCAAACTATAGTGTTGCCAGTTTATATTGCTCCAATTAACTGTGGATAATGGTGATGACATTTTAGTCCTACTTCCGTCGAACAGCGGAATAAAAACACTACAGATGTAAATGTGCCGAGTTGCCTGCCACTTTTCTCACTTTCTCGTAATAGGGGAGTGCTCACCCCTTTGTGATGTGAGATTTCGTCATTCGCCTCCTCCCGCCCCAACCCCAATCCCCTCCTCCAACACAGCGCCAATGGTCCCCGATTATTATTAACACAGCCATCGTAGGTCGGAGACGGCTTTTCCTTCGGCGTCGACGACCACCATATCCCAGCGCCGCCGCGCCGCCTCCTTTACAGAGACGCCGCTCGCAACAGAAGACGTGCCGCCATGACGACGGTCTGGCACCAGCTGTCTGGCACGTGGTTTGCAGCGCACAGTCGAGGAAGCGTATTCAGCTCTATGCCAAACATCTACGTTACGGGTTAAAAATACATCGTTGCCAGATATAATTGAGATTTACTTTCAGTGAGAATCATGCATTCAGGTTAATTTAGGCAATTTTGGAGAGGGGGGGGGGGAAACTCCCTCGTAATTCGTGGAAACGTTTTTACGAGGCTTAGAGCGAGAGGTGTCAGGCAGACGCCACTACATTTTCAAAAATAATGTATCTGTATGCTTGAGCGAAGCATTACTATAAGGTTTAAAGATCGCATAACGACGCTTTCCGTCGGATAGCCGAGTGGCGCCACGACGCATGTCCACGAGTATTGGAACACACTTCGTCGATGGCCTCAGAGAATGTCGTCTCTCACCCTTCGCCCTTTGCAGCAAGTACAAGTAGATTCAGGTTGTGACGCACAGGTGGATCCAGCAAGGGTTCCACCATGGCCCCCTCTAATACAGGCCGGAACATGGAATTTTGGCAACGCTGTGTGTTAGTCCTATCGTTGCTGTTTGGAAGCATGGCGTCTTACGGGAGATGTGTGTCCCTGTGATTAAAAACGAATGAATTCACTAGTTGAAAAGGCCGAACTGGACTTATTTTTTGTATATTGTGTTGGCTAAAGGTACGTAAATTCGTTTAAAGATATTTCTGTGAGTTTAAGGTGGAAAATCACGATTATTTCATCAAAAGCATTTTGCGATCGCTTGCCGGCCGGCCATTATTGGAATGATATTGAGAGTACAATAATGCTGGATTAAAAGGCAGAGCAGGGCTTATTTTGTTGTATATTGTTTTGGCTAAAGGTAAGTATAATAGTGTTAAGATATTCTCTGTGAGTTGAGGGTGGAAAATTACTGTTATTTCTTCTAAAGCATTGCGACTACTTGCCGGCCGGCCATTACGGAGGGAAATTGAGAGTACACAAATGCAACGTACATTATATGTTAGGAATTTAGCAGCTATTCTGTTTTTATGCTAATATTATTATTATTGGGTTAACAGTGATTGTTATTTTTGGTGGGTATTATGAATTACCATGGTGTAGTTGTGTCTACATGAATGTCGTTTATTATTGAAGAAACAACGGCGACTTCATGAGTCTATTGATGTGTCTAAGAATTGATGTTACTCAGGTTTTCTAAAAACAATCATAAATGTACTACATTTCGCTGTGATTAGCAAAACGATGTTTATTCCTACAACTTCTCTTTTTTAAATTAAAGATGCCCCGGCGTTGTTGTGTGCCAGGTTGCAAAAGCAACTACTTCTCCACCAATAATGAGGGGTATGTGACTGTGCTCCGATTCCCCAAAGACGATCGCAGTAGAAAGCAGTGGCTGAAGAATATTCCTAGGAAGGACTGGAATCCTTCTTCAAACGCAGTAGTTCGCATCAAGCATTTTGCTGAGCGGGATATCCTCCACTGTTCAACTTCCACGGATAAGAGCGGTGAAGTGCAAAGTTACCAGTTAGATCGTCCAAAGTTGTCCCCTGGTGCTGCTCTTACTTTGTTCAATGTTACTACTCCGTGTTCACCTCCCTCAGTACTCATGACTCCATATCCCATGTTTGTGAAAATGAAGTGAAATATAATTAAGTGAAGTGCTGTTCTTTGCTTTGTGAAGTGCAACATGCGATGTAAGTTGTGAGTAGCTTCTAAGGGTGTGATAGTGAATGACAGTGAATTGGTAAAATAGTTTCATTGTGTATTTTTAATTGTCCAACCTCACATACATTACAAACAACACTGATACATTAGTCTTACAGCTAGCAATCCTCTTCAGCATACACCATTTTCACGGCTGAATATCTATGCGATTACAACTATCTACCTCAAGTAAACACTCGTAACGTAAATGTTTGCATTTTTAGTAGTTTATCATTTTCCAAAACAATTCCTTTTTTTAAACTCTACCACCCACAGCGAATTTCAACCGTTACATGTATAGCCCAGAAAACGCGTGAAACTGCATTATCCACTAGTCTGAGAAATTTCATTGGCCTGTATGCAGATAATATTCTTGTGGTTATTTGCAATAATTCCTCCTAAAAATCACAAAAATTCCCCATTCTCGTTTTCTTGTATTACTTACATACATTATTTTCAAACCGGTGAACACTGCTTCCAATCCCAATTGCTTTCAATGTTGCTTTCTACTTCGTCTACACATTCTGTTAGTTTTTAATTTTAAAAACAAATTTTTTTGAGCTTACATATTCACACTTTCCTCTAAAACTTGATTTTTTTCAAAATGGTGAACACTACACCACAGGTATCTGTGCTTTTACTTCTGTCTACCTCAGATTCACACCCTCAACGTGAAATATTTTACATTCTTAGCAGTTTATTATTTACAAAAAAAGACTAATTTTTAACTCTCCCACCCACACTTTTACAGCTATGGAATTTCAATCGTTTGACGTATGGCTTTCAAATTACACACAAACGTGTAACACTGCATTTTCCACTTAAATGAGAAATTTGATCGGCCTACGTGTAATGTCCTCAAGAGTTATTAGCCATCACACCCCCTGATTCTCACAGATAACTACACATTCTAAGTTCCTTGTAAAACATTCATTGTTTTGAAACCGGTGAACGCTGTACAGCTGATACATATTTCACAGTATACAATTGTTTAGACTGTGCCTGTTCCAATACTACTTTCTACTTCCCCTACATATCTTAGTGTTAAACTTTATTAATTCAAAACAATTTACTTATAAGCTTACATTTGAATATATGTTCCTTTAACACTTGATTTGTGTCAAAATGGTGAACGCTATGTACCCCACAGATATTTTTTCCTTTGGTAGTCTTGTAAAACTCGTTGAAAACGATTTCTGGAAATCATTCATCAGTGAATTTAATTGCTCAATGATGTGTCGTGACTGTTTCTTTGCGAGCCTGATGATGATGCCGTGCATCGAAACCCGTGTCGATTAAAAATTTATATCTGTGGAACATTGTATCGTCTTAGTTCTTATTGTGACTGTTTCTGATTGGAATTCAAGTGTATTACTTACAGCAGCTTTTAGTTATTCCATATTCAGAAGTTTAATTTACACTTTTGATGGTCGTTTGCACTATGAAATTTGAGAGTGATGTTATTTGATCTACGAAGTTGCTTCTTGTAAGTTTATTTACTCAAGATGGATTGATTACGTGAGATTATGTATTTTATGCCATTTTCCTTAGAAATAAATGTTGTAAAGTTTTGAAATGTTGAATTGTTCAATTCCTGAAATTATCCTGGTGATAGCTGCAAGAAGATAACCGAAAACCTTAAAAATATTTTGTTCGCTTTCTCACTATCCGGGACGGATGTGCATCCAGATAGGTGTTAACACGGTCCTGTCTTTTGTAGCGCTATCGGGAGAAGGAGCAGATTTTCTCGCCGATAACACTCTTGAAAACACAAACTCTTTCCAAGCTCGGGTGAGAAAAATGAGGAAAACGAACGAAACACAAGTATTATCAATCATAAACTTAACTTATCAATATATTTTACAAATCACAAAATAGAAACCAAACCAATTACAATAATTTACCCATAGGTCGAGTGCCAGGCGACCGTAGTTAAAGTTACCAGTCGGAAAATAGTTTAAGTTTAACAAGTACGAGAGGTTGAACTTCTCTCTTAAGTACAAAAGTGACTTAGTCAGCAGGCTCACACAACGGTGTTACCCGGTCGGCGTCTCGGAAGCAATAGAGGGCGAGCTTAGACACGAGTCAGCTGAGGAGGGGGTCTGTCGACAAGGACGAAGGTGGAATGGGTAAGGTCAGGAGGTTGGCGATTGGTAGCCTTGGAGGGGAGGAAATAATGGGATGGGTGATAGATAGGGTGGCAGTTTTTAATTGGAGCGCCAGGAACTGTTTTCTGGCGTCGGCCGCAGAATACAGGATCACAGCCTTTGAGCCTTGGTCAGGATGACCGCAGTTTTGGTATCCTTCCTCACTTTACTGGCTATAAAAGCGGGGCAGGACCTGGTGAGGGAATGGTGCGGCGAATGGTGCGGCGAATGGTGCGGCGAATGGTGCGGCGAAAGGTGTGGCAGAAGTCGTGGCAGAAGTCGCTGCATTTTGTAGTCGTAGGCATTTTGGCCGTCGTTGGCGCACAAGTCCTTCGGCTAAGTCCGGAGGATAAACAGTCCGCAGAGGAGAAACTGTCCAAAGAGGAGAATTGCCCAAAAAACAGGGGGGGGAAATACCACACTTTTCGCAGCCGTTTAATGAGATATCTTTGTGATGATTGTAATATTTAAGTTTAGCTTCCCCTTTGAAGTTAAAGCCTAATACATATTTCAACAACGTATCTTGGAGAAGCCCTGTCAGCTGTCGCAACTATATATTTCTAAATTAATACTTCTGGACAGCCATTCATTTGCATAACTTTTGTTACTTAACTAACCTAAAATTCCTTCCTGGGCTGCAAAACATGTTTTTTTTTCGAAAATGCTGTAAGATTAAATTGCCCAAGTTCATCACTCGTCTCACTTGCCATCACCAATTCTAACATATGCCTACAACAAAATGGTATAAAAATACGAAAAAAATACTCAAATGATGCAACCCTATGATATACATTAGCATAGCTGATGTCCGTTGTGGTATTCACATCAGTTCTATCCCTACTCGCAACGATGATAGCCGGCAGAATAACAACAGGACCACGGGCGATGCAGTAGGACCAGTAGGACCAATGACGTCATGCAAAGCGCTGTTGACAAATTGCATGTTCCGGCCTGTATTAGAGGGGGCCATAGTTCCACTCAGTCTCAAGAAAATAAAAAAAACATTTTGAAAGCTTATGTACAAGGCTAACTTAACATGTATTTCTTAAACCGAAATGTTGCATTGATATGGCCAAGCGCGGTGCAATCCACACGGTAGTTTAAAACTCTAATATTTATGAGTGCATCGTGCCATTGATTGTTTAACTCACAGCAGATACATTATGTTAAACTGTTATGCGGGCAGAGGACAGCGAGTTATATTCTTCTAGCACAATGCACACTGTGATACGAATGTTGGGCGATAGTCAATGGCACTGCCACCACCGCGAACGCCACCGGCGCAAACTTGTGAGGCCGTCGAGGATGAATCGAAAGCGGGGAAGGGTAGTCCTAATGAGAAAGACGGCCTTATTCTCTGCGACGATAGATCCACTTTGAACCGGCCACTCCAGCCGGTTCTTTAACAATCAGCAATCTTTGTCACTTGATGTGTATGTGGGTGTGGAAGTGCTGTGTTTGCGAGAAAGAGAAACTTAATTTTAATTGACAAAAGCTTTTTATTTCATTTTTTAGCTGTTTTTTTTCATTTTTAACATTTTATCATTTTTTTCAATTTTGTATTTTATCATTTTTTTTAAACTGCATTTTCATAAATTTCATTTATTTGGCTTGTGTATCTTTTTCTATTTTTTTTCAATAATTTTACAATATTTATTCTCTAACCAAAGTCAATAAAAAAGGGTCTTTCTAAGAACCAAAGAACTAGCATAAGAACTTAAAAACTAAAGATGACAGGACTCACAGTCGAGTGATTTGTTGACGCGGTTTGTATGCTGTCGGGTCGTAATCCCATATTATGTGTTCATTAGGAGGGATTGTTCACCTAGCCTGGCTTGGAAATTATTTACAATTTGTCGGGGATGAAGTCGGCAACAGAGGGGACATTGTGGGCTCTGCGAGCATCTGCCATGGTTGTTAGTCTGGGTAGACGCTGAATGGATGTCAGTGATTTATTCTGGAATGTTTCCAGTTTTTGCTGTATTCCTCTTGAGTTTTCAAATATTTCACAGCCGTATAGTAGGACGGGGTGGACTATGGGCAGCGTAGAGTCGAACTCTTGCGCCGCACAGTGCCTGCCAAAATGCCTGAAATCGCGGCCAAAACCCCAAAAAAATCAAATAATTTGAACAACGACGAAAACGTTTCTGTGGGGTATATGAATGACTGGAGTAACCAAAAATATCAAAATATTTCCTATTTCTCCTTTATTTCATAGCAAAGCAGGCGGCTGCATTGGGCACATAATAAATTGCTCAGTCAAACACTTTAACTACGCGCTGTTATTTTCAAATTCAGCTCCGAATAATGGAAATTTAGTAGGCTTTTTTACTTTTCCCGAGTTTAAAGCACTTTCAAAATTTAGTCAGGTCTAATAACAATCTAACTTTTTCAATTTTTAATATGTATATTTCTAGTTAAATGACTATATGTATTTTCAAAATCATCCGGAAATCGACGAAGGATTGCAAAAATAACCCCTACGAGGCCCCGCTTTCTTATCCATTCAGTTATGAAAATACTATATTGTCCTTATTGGTCCCTTAATATGAACTGCGGATACTTGCGGATGCGAGTTTGCGAACCATTTTTCGTGTCACATGCACGTATGGCAGCGAGTGGCTCATAGGTAGTTAGCAGTTGTTGATCTGCGCATGCGCGCATAGTCAATTGTTGTTACTAGGAAACGTAATTAAATTGACTTGTTGACAAACATTCTACTGCTTTTGAATATTTTCAATTGGTCAATTTCGATATCACGCCTAGAATGACATAAAATGTTGCGGCAAACTCTAAAATTGTGGCAAAAACAGTGGTGTGGCAGAATCCTCGACCCTCTTCCATGAGGTATTGCAGGCCCGTGATGCTGGAATTTGTGAAAGAGGCTAAAGAACTAATGGTAAAGGTGAGCTTTCGTCTCGCACTTTCAATTTTTTTTTTTTTAAACTTAGGAAACTGACGAAATTAAATGTGATACCTGGGAGTAGAGGAAGAATGCGGATTTGTAAAAATGTAACAATCATACCGGTGTGACTAGTAGTTTTTGAGATGTAGACGTTTGAAAATGACCAATTTTTCGATTTTTTCGTCCGTTTTCGACGCCATATTTGGAGGTTTTCACGAACAACCGTTAGAGGGATACCACTAATTTCACCTCTACAATATGCCTTTACCCCACCCCCCCAACAAGCTTACGGGCCTATGGAGTGAAACAGGGGTGCTAGGGTGGGACGGTACGCGGGCCCGATTTGGCCATTTTCAAAAGTGAAAAACGCATTTCTTGTGGAAATGGTAAAGTGGAAATGGGCATTTCTGGGAGTCGAGGACGTTTCAAAATGATGATTTTCACTGCGTTTCCTTGAGTTGGAAAAGCGGAAAACGATTTCCCCTTCCGTAACTTGCCCTGAACCCACCCCACAAAGAGGTTTGCGGGCCAATGGAGTTAAACACGAATTGGTTATAATCAAAAGTGAAAAACTCATTTTCGTGAGTTTGAATAGCGGAAAACACATTTTTAGCGCGATCGATAACGAGGAAATGGGCATTTCTGGGAATGGTTGAAGTTTCAAAATGTTATTCTGTGTATTATTTTAAGAATAGAATCCCTCACGCTCATTAGTGATTATTGGTGGGAATTGGTGGAAGGCTAAAATGTTATTTCGCGTATTATTTTAAGAATAGAATCCCTCACGCTCATTGGTGATTATTGGTGGGAATCGGTAGAAGGCTAAAATGATATTTCGCGTATTATTTTAAGAATAGAATCCCTCAGGTCACAACGTTAATATAAGTGGGCTTTTGTTAGAGGCTAATGAAATAGTATTGTTGACGGAGTTCTCTCGGGTAGTGTGGAAGGGGGAAATTGACTGTCAACAGTTGGAAGTTAATTGTTGAGAGTAGTTGGCATTAATCATTTTCTGACTTGCGTGTGTGGTGTATGGTCGCCATGATTTACCAATCGTGTACGCTCAATTAGGAAGTGTAAATCCTCCATTTAAAGTGATACGTGAAATGTTATTAGTACAGTGGAATGAATGTGAGTGAAAAGGAAGTGTAAATCCTTCATTTGAAGTGAAATGTGCAATGTGTACTGCGGTGGAATGAATGGAATTGCATTGTAGTAAATGGCTGTTGCGGGGCGAGTTTGAGTGGAAGGAGGGAAGAAACTGTGTAGAAAAGGTGTATATATGCTAGAGAACCAACTGCTCGATCGCTGCGCTACGTACAGTGGAAAAGAGGAAACGGCATTTTTTCACAATATGGCGGAGAGGAAAAAACGCACTTCTCAGGTTTGAAAGTTTCTCATTTCTAAAGTAGTTGATGAATTGTTGTGTTAAAAGTATTAAACAAATTTGCAAAGCTTGCATAATAAGTGAGGTGAAATTGGTTCTGATATCTCTGTTTAAAGTGGGTGAAAATCGCGAAAACAAGTGCGAGACGAAAGCTCACCTTTACCGAACTAATCAATAGGGTAAAAGATGCCATGGATGAACAAATTATGAACCTTCAACCATCCACAGTGCCAAGCTACCCAGATGCTGTAGTTGTGAATCACGATCTGTGCATGACAATGATTGATGGTAACGTTGCCAATGCTATAACTGGAACAGCCTCATCTCATTGTCAGTCGTGCTACATATGTGGAGCGACCAGCAAAGACACGAATGACATTGATAAGGTGATGAAAAGAAATGTCAATCAGAGTACTTATTAGCATGGCCTCTCAACACTAGATGCATACATAAGGTTTTTTGAATGGCTTATCCATGTTTCGGCCAGGCTAGAGACAAAGTTATGGCAAAAGAAAGCACACATCAAAGACTTAGTTAATTCTCGGGAGTCCGAAATTCAAGCTAAATTTAAAACGTTGATGGGGTTACTTGTAGGTGCGGTTAAACGAGGTAAGAGAAGTACGAACGATGGCAATACAGCTCGCCGTTTCTTCGCAGATTCTGAACTCTTTTCCTCAACTACGGGCATAAATTCATCCCTCATTGATAGGTGTGATACAGTACTATGAACATTGTCATGTGGATATGCCATAGATGTCGTATCATTCCACAAATACGCCATAGAAACGGCTAGATTTTACGTAATCTTGTATCCTTGGTACTCAATGCCCGCTTCTATCCATAAATTATTAATTCATGGGTCAGAGGTTATATCGGAGGCACTTCTTCCTATAGGAATGCTTAGTGAGGAAGCGCAAGAAAGCAGGAACAAAGATGTTCGAAGATACAGGGAGAAAAAAATGTAGGAAAATTTCGAGAATTGCCACAAATACGGATCTCATGAAAATCATGATGGTTTCATCAGATCCCGTTATTTCTTCCTTAAGAACACCCGCTAGGAACAGTGGAAGCCCGAGGTGTTGACACTCTTAGTCAGCGGTGAGGTATCCAATTGAACATATAACGAAAGTGACTCTAATGAAATAGTACTAAAAACATCGCATATTTTTTTACATTAAAGTATAATTTTTCAAATAAAACTGTTCTCTTGTTTCGTTTCATTATTGTTCTTAAATTCTTGTTAAAAAAATACTCTTGTAATGCGTGTCATTTTATTGCATCATTCTCATCACGACCTTCATATCTCTCAATAAATAAACTGTGCAAACAGAATGAAAATATTATTTTAACTTAAAAGCTATGAATCATATGAAATGTATTCATCACTCCAATAAATGTCCATATTAAAGTTTTAGGTTCTAGACCAAAAACCATTCCGTACCTGCACAAAACTGCAAAAGACATTGACGAAAATGAAATGAATCGTTACTGAGCAATCAAAGGCATCATAAATGCATTTCTTTTCACATAGGGACTCATTTTATCAAAATACCTAACGCAACAGAGAAAAATTAGACTTTTGGCCGGCGATCCGGGAATTGGTCCCACGGCGCGCCGGGGCGTAAAGTGGAGAATGGGGTGAGGTCATGCATTGGATAGCAAGTCTTGCAAGCTTTTATTGAGCACTGATTGAGGTGCTCTTTATATGCTAATTTGCTGTCAAGGTAAACGCCGAGGAATCGGTGGATTATTAGCTCTCTGAACGCGTTGTTTGTTGAATATCAGGGGAATTCGTGCGAGTGTTGATTGTTTCTGTCGTCTGGAAAAGTGTACGTGAGTGCTTTTTGAGGCGTTTATATGTATTTTTCCAGGTGTTTGTCCATTTGCGTAGAAGTTTAAGATGTGTGTTGAGTTTATTAATGTTTGAGTCCCCTTTGAATGATGTATCTGAGATAGCGGTGTCCTCTGCAAACATGTGTATGTTGGTTTTGTTGTTGTGGGAATTTCATAGACGTAATGGGTGAATAACAAAGCGACCGACAAGGGATTCCTGAGGAACTCCCGCTTCTGCCGGCCGGGAGGAGAGGGTGACTACCACGCGGAAGGATCTGTTGGAACAGGTAACTGTGCAGAAGAAGGTTAAAAGGTCGGAGGGAAATTAAAGAGTGGAGGGGCTTTTATAACAAGTAAAGATTTCGAAGAGTTGTGAGCACCACGTGAAACAGTTTGAGTATACAATGTGAAAACACAGACTGCAGGCAACGACGGGGAAGACGGGACAGCAGCGGAGTGTAAAACCCCCCAAGGATTGTCTCCGCCTCACTCCAAATGAGAAAGAGGCTCTACATATTAAACACTTCGTACAGTCCTCACTACTTTATGCAAACCGAGTGTCTCCTATCATATAACTATTTTCAAGATCGGAGTTAACGGAGGTTCACTGCTGCGCGGGGAATGATAAGTACTTGAAACCAAGGTTGGAAGAAAAAGGATTATTGCGGACTAAACAAAGTGTTTAATGGAATCCACTTTTTACATATTACCGTTAAGTAACGCTGGTAATGCCTCATGTCGTCCGCATTCTTGTTTCGTCCATCATTCGGTACATATAAAGTGCGTCACTTAGCTGACACCTCAGATGTCATCAGACCGCCATCGACTGTTTGGAATACATAAACAACTAACCATAGTGAAGGTCTAAAGACAAACGAAGAGGAAAGGTTGCATAGAGCACGTCAAAAGAGGACTAATTCAAAGAACTGCGGAACTGGCCGCGCAGTAACTTTAACGGAGTCGCCCGATGGTGGTCACACATATGTGTGAAATTCACAGTGACACAAAAATCATTCTCCTGGACTGGGATTCGAACCCAGACCCCGGCGCGAAGTCTGCGTTTCAATCCCAGTCCAGGCGAATGATTTTCTCAAACTGTGAATTTCACACAAGTAAAAAGAGGACTGGCTCAGTGGCTAGGAGGGTGCACCGGGTGCCACCCGATGGGGGGCGGGGAGTCACCCGGTGAGAAAAAACTTCTAGAAGGTATAAAAGTATTTTACATATAAACATTGTCTGTTGTTTATATTTTCGTGGCTCTCTATGGCTCTCGGTCGGTCGGGGATTGCGAACTGTAGTCGTCGTTACTCTATAGCTGCTTCACACTGGAGGAGGGGTGTGGTAGGAGCTTCTTCCCTTCAAAGCCTTGATCGCCTTGCCAAACGAAATGGGAATCCGTCGACCAAATGCAAGACCACTCTCACATTTCGTTCACTTGCCGATTCCTTGTATTCGACCCTCGCATTACTTACAGCGCCGTCAATCTTAATTCCATAAATTATTTTCTTCATTATTAGGTAGGACATTACCCAAAATCTAGTTTGAGGATTACTAAAATAAAGATACAGGATATTTTTAATAATTTAACTAGACAAGTGTTATTGAAAAATTAGTAATCTTTAAATCAGACATTTGCCCAAGTCCTAATGTTGACAAAAGAATATTTTTTTTATGATTGGCGAAGTTACGTGAGGATGGCGTCTTGACGGTGTCTTTATTCGTTAACTAGGTGTATTTATTATGAAATATACATAATTATGTATCCTACGAATAAATATATTTAGGATTTATTAAGTAGATGATAATAATCTACTAATTGAATGAAAATACACTTTAGAGTACCTGTTCCAAATACCAAAAAAGAGAAATATGCCTCTTCTGGGAATTCATATGCATCTTAAAAGAAAAAGTGGTTCTCCGCAAAGAAAAGACAGGCGGGCTAAATAATGGATGTAGTTCGGAGCATGTTTGGATCCATCTTTAAATATGTTACCAAAACTGACGATAGCCAAAGTTCATCTAAAGAAACTGATTTTCACTTTCATGCAAGGAATGATACGAGCTTATCTTCAGGAAGTAACTGCGAAAATACAGAATTAATGATCATAGCCCATGAAGAAAACGAATCTGAAAAAAAAATGACAATAAGTGTGATACTACTGATAAATGCTTCTACTATCGAAGACAGTGTTTTCAAAGATGAAACACTTCAGGATTTGAGAGATATCTCACATTGGAGATGTTATCCGCTTACTGATAATTTTGGCATTGAGATCACAAAAAAAGGAAGTGAACATTTCCAAAACAGAGAAGGGCCGCCGTTTGCCACTGTTCTTAGGCACGGGTGATAAAATAAAAGGTGATGTTCGCCATCTTTCAAAAGAATGGTTCTCCATAAAGTGATGCCCAATGGTGAAAAAATTCTGCGGTCATGGATGGTTTATTCTCCTAATAACCTGTACTGTTTTCGCTGTCGATTATTTGCTGTCACTAATGTACTATATACAAGAGCTACAATTACGACTGGATTTCAGGAAACTAAATCCCTGAGTGACCGACCGTGAAACTTCAAGTGAACATCTGGAACATTTTGAACAGTGGAAAATTTAGAAATGAGGCTAAAATTGCATTAAACAATAAATTGCCTTGAAAATAAATAGATACTGAAAAGAAGAAGTGGAAGCGTCTTTAATATAGATTATTTGAAATCACTAAGTTTCTGGCAAAACAAAACCTAGTATTTCGTGAACATGAGGAGGGCCAAGACTCTTCAAATAGAGGCAATTTCTTAGAACTAGTCAAACTACTGTCAAAGAATGATGTAGCATTGAAAGAACACATCTTGAATTTTGAGAATGGTAAATCATCAAAAGCATGATATTTGTCCCCATATGTATACTAAATGAATTCATAAAGGTTTTAGCGAACCACGTTAAATTTAAGATTGTGAACAAAACTTAATCAGCTAAATATTTTGGAATTATGTTTGATAGCACAACTGACATTTCACATGTTGATCAAATGTCTGAAGTGATTCGTTATCTGAAAATTGATAATAGAAACGTGGAAGTCAAAGAAGTTTTCCTTCGATTTTTCCTTTGCATGGAAAAATTCCGCGGATTTAAGCGAAGAAATTCTTACGAAGCTGTAAAATGACGGTTTAGATATTATGGATATGCGTCGTTCCCAAGGCTATGATAATGCAGCTGTTATGAGCGGCATTCATGGAGGAGTGCAAGCTATTACTAAATCAAAAAACAACAAAACAATTATTGTTGGTTGTATAGACCATTCAGTTGATTTATATTGGCTAACACTCATTTGAACGAAATGTAACTTGCGTAACATTTTTCGGAACAGTAGAGAACATTTCTAATTTTTTCTGCTTCCGCTGGGAAGTGCTTCTTAAACAAAGCAAAGGGTCTGTTGTTCAAAGAATCTCAACAACCCGTTGGAGTGCTCATCAATCAATCTAGTAAAAGTATTGGTAGGACATTTTTATGGGATTGTGGCTGCATTTGAGGAATTATTTCATCAACAAGAACATTTAGACACCAGAGGCGCTGCACAGAATTCCATGCCTGCTGTGTGTGACCTCACATTTCCTTGCTATATTTTCTTTTGGAATGATATACTAAGAGAAATAAATTGTGCTCAGACTGAATGAAAAACTAAAGGCTTGAGTGTCAATAACTTAGCTAGAAAAATAGAGGCCCTTAGTCTTTACATTGAGGAAAAACGAAATGATATTGTTGAAAACAGGGAATAGATATTGCTGTGAAAATATCAGAGGCCTACGATATTCCAATACAAAGACGAATTCATCGTAAAAAGCTAATGGCCGGTGAGTTGGCCGCAGATGCAGGACTCAAATGAAGAACTGAACTGAAAAAGGATATATTGGAATGTCTTCACCGATTCAGTATTGAACTTCGAACTAGATCAAAGTCCGTTCAAGTTGTATCTTCATTGTTCGAGGTTGTGCAGAAAAATACTTTGATTTTGGAGAATAATGAAGAATTGAAATTGGCAGTCTCAAAATTTTCTGACTTTTATGATGAGGTATAGGAAACAGAACTCCTTTTGGAGATACCATGGTTGAGAAGACATTCATAAGCGGCCAATGTTACACTTTCTAATTGGGTGCCTCTAGATTTTTTTAAACTTTATCGTGGAATGGGATTTTACAGAAATCTTTCCAAATCTTCTGGTCAAATCTTCTGGTCGCACTTTCGTTATTTACGACGATTTGTGTATCAGTTGCTTCGTGCGAGGGGAGTTTTAGCAAATTAAAATTAGTTTAAAATTACCAGCGGGCAAAAATGACCCAAACGACACTTAATAATCTTGGAATATTAACAATTGAGCACGAGGCAACGAAAACTATAAATTTGAGGATCTAATTATTTCCGAGTTTGCAGCTGTCAAAGCTAGAAAAGAAAATATTTTAAGTGTTTTAAGAGTACATAATTTTTGCTTATTAGGGTAATATTAATTCCACTCTTATTCTTCTTTTGCCATATCATACTTTCAATTTCACATACATTAATGTGAAAGAATGTATGAATAAACAATTCTATTACTATCATAATATTGTAACTTGAGACTCATTTTATTACTCATTAAATATAATCACAATTCACGACTATCGGATTTTTAATAATTTTAACAATTTTCATTCTTGGGGTGACACCACGTTATCCGCACCGGGTTTCCATCTACGTTACATTTGCAAAGAACATTTCAATGTGATTTGTAATGCATGCCGAAAAAAATGCTAAAAATATATTTTTTGCCACGTATTTGCCAGTTTGCATATTTGTTCATTATTTTTATAAATCCTATATTACTCTTTGATATGTATTTCAGTCTCATTAATTATTAAGTAAACATGTACAATATATATTTTTCAATTTCAACACCTTCCTACTTTCCTTGACGGCATATCGAGCGCCACAGCGGCCGATTCAGGAATCAGTTTGCGTCACGAAATTCAGGAATCCTTTGTATTCAGGAGTGTTAAGGTCACCGCCTTCTTACCTCTTCCGAGGCTAATTCCACACATATATATATTAGCAAGACAACTACCAATGAACTGATAAAATGCTGCGGCGATGAAATTATAGAAGAATTGACCAGAAGGATAAGAATAGATAAGTATTACTCGATTCTATTCGACGAGACTACAGATATTTCTAATAAGTCTCAGTTGAGTATTTCGCTGGGATATGTCTACCAAGCAATCTCAGATACAAATTCAACAGTTATAAGAGAATATTTAATTGTGTTTATTGACCTTCATAAAGAAAATGATGATTCAAGCTACCCAACTTCCCAGCCAGCACAAAAGATATTTTAGATGGAAATTATTTGGGTAACTTGGGGCAAGTTTACCCTTTTCGTCATTACCCTTTCCTTACCCACTATTTACCCCCATGCAGCATTGCCAACAGTGAAGAATGAAAAAAAATATAGTGAGGCATTTACTTAATTGTAGGTGCTAAAGAAAAGTTTATAGTAGAAATATATAGTTCCATATATCCATAGCAAAATCTGTTTATTATCTGTAATGATATTTTTCAAATTATTTACGAAAATTTCGCCAAGTTTCACATTTTATACGTTATCGATGAAAGTATGCGATCATTAACGGAAATAAAGTACTCAAAAATACCTGATTATTATTATTATTTTTCTTAAATACATAAAGAAGAATACTAATTTTATATGAAAGTTGAAAGATCGAACAAATCATAACGGTTGGCTACATTGGATCCGCCGTTGAGATTTGTTGTTGTGGACAAGTATTAAGGAGAAACGTGAATGCGACTGCAAGTGCCAAAGAAACGTGCCGGGCGATTATAATTTCTAACTACTACTGGAACATGTAAGTAAACTAAACTAAGTTACCTGATATAATTTATAAAATCGTAAAATTTAATTTAAGTTCAGTGGAAACTTTAACCCACGAACATGCATACATGTTCATGCTTTAACCAGACGAGAGTTCACACCTTTCACCTTTTGTTGTGACGGCGGTGAGGCAATAATTTTAATAACCTTCATAGCTGTAATTTGGTTCCCTCAAGCTCTGCTAAAGTATTGCGCTCTCTATTTGCAGTGATTTCAGTGGTTTGCATTCTTGGGATATCAATAATTCTGCCCTGAATAAAACAGTGTACTCCTGTCTGGCATCACTATGATGACTTATGAACTGTCATTGAGGTTCCGTATGAAGGGGAAGTCCTTGTGTAAGGTGGCTTTCGAGGTGCAATTTCCTGGATTGGATTAATATTTGGTAAGCATTTCACATTCGTCTTGAGGTACTGCATCAGCTTTGTCGTTAAATGTGATAGTGTACCCACCTTGAATTTAAAAAGAATGTACCGATATGTTCTCAACATTTTCTTGATTTCAGATGTTGTAAAAGAGAAAACCTAAATGGCCCAGAAATGGACATCTCAATGGTGAAGAAGAGTATCGGAGAGTGGTTTAGGCTGGCTAGGTTTATGTAGGTAGTTTTTGTAATTATTCCTCTTTCAGCAAGTGGTTATTTCCTTATATAGATGTCTTTATTGTATGTATTTAGTAACTTTTCGTCATTCAATAAACAGGTATTCTTCCATATCAATGTCGATTTTGTTTATTATTGTGTGATAAATCCTATAACGCATTAAGTCAATGTACTGTTAGTACACATTAGTACCGACAGAGGGGGTGGCGTGGTGGCGTCATGTTTCAATTCAAGACCGACAGATGGCTCTGATGTCGCATCGGGAGGTTTTACCCGGAAATTTGCCGAATTTTACCACAAAATTACCCAAATTGTACCAGTTAAATTTATAGATGGGTTACCCGTTTACACGTAGGTCTGCCATCTTTTACCATAATTCTATACGTGTAAAATAATGGTAAAAATGGTGTAATCTATCTTTTGTGCTGACTGGGTTGTGAACCAACTATCACTAATAGATGTTCTAGGCCAGACAACAGTTGTAAAGGCATTATTGAGATTAGACATTGAAAACTGTGTTGGGATTGGATGTGACGGCTGCAGCATCAACATCTCTGACGTTCGTGGTGCTGCTCGGGAAATAACGAAAAGAGCTTTAAATATTATTCTTTGTGTATGTAAATATCACTCAATACACTTATCATTATTACAAAGTAGCAAAATACAAACTGTGATAAATTCCTTAGGCACAATGAAATAATACGCGTCAACGTTTTTGAGTAAGTCAGCAGCTAAACGTAATATCATGTTCTTAAAAGGGACATCAAGTAAAGAGCTGCTGTGAAAGGAGCTTCTTATGGCCACAATAGATGTCACTCCCCTCTACACGAGTATACCCCATCATGAAGGAATTGAAGCTCTCCGTTTTTATCTCTCCCAACGCCCTAAACCACATCTTCCCTCCACCAACTTTATTGTTAACCTAACATAATTAGTCTTAACTAAAAACGCCTTTTCCTTCAAATATCAAGTTTTCCTTCGGATCAGAGGGACCGCCATGGGTATTCGCACGGCGCCTTCTAATGCAAATCTATTCATGGGCCATCTTGAAAGCACTTTCCTCAAAAACCAACCCCTCAAACCTCTCTTCTGGGCCCGCTATATTGACGATATCTTTGTCCTTTGGCCTCATGGCCGTGAATCTCTATCTTTCTTCATTTCTGCGCGAAACTCTTCCATTTCGGTTTCTTTCACCTCTTCCGTCTCTGACTCTTCCATCACATTTCTGGATGTTAATATCCTACTAGAAAACAACAAATTCAACCTCCGTCCATAAAAAACCCACTAACCATAACCTATACCTTCATTTCAATAGCTGCCATCCACCACATACCAAACGCTCCATTCCATATTCCCTCTCTGTCTGCGGCCACAGAATTTGCAACGACGACGCCAACTCCCTTCAAACAATACACTGATAACCTATATCACTCATCACTCAGAGAACGTGAGTACCCCAGTAGTAATTCTCATAGTAATATCTACATCTACGAAGTACCGTGCAAGCCAACACTAGGGTGTGTGGCACGGGGTGATTCCACACCAGGCATGCAGCACTCGTCCCAGCACAAGTCAGAACCTCGCACGCTCCCCCTTGCCGCTAGTCGCAGACACCAAAAAGCAGTCAGGAGAACAGTGCGCAGTCCAACCGGAAACTGGGAGAGTGATACGTAAATGAACATGCAAACATGCAGAACAATGCTATATACACATCTAGTGGTTAATATTACTAATACTGTTAATTTATGAGTGCTACGAGATGCTACTTCATGCAGAGAACAAAATAAAATAATGCCGGAAAAAATCGACCGGTGTGAAGTGTTAGTAATGATGTTGTGTTATTTAGCACAAGTGATAAGGCTACTCTACCTATTGAGGGTGGGAGTTTCATGTGATTGATCTATCGCAACTATTATGAGCCCTTATTGTCCGTGGGAAAAATGACATTTTAAATCCATCGGTTCTGCAGTCAATTTCCTTTATCTCATTCCTGTGATCGCTTCTACCGTAGTACGTTGGCTCTAGCAGTATATGATGAACGTCCGGCAAAAAAAAGTCTGCTCCAAACTTGCGCAAAAGATTTAACCTGTATTTCTCCCTTCGATCAGTTAGCATGGCGTAAATGATTTCTGCTTTTATTTGGCATCATATGTCGCTTTTAAACTACGAGATCTTGCTTTCAAAACATTAAATTTCCGCAGCACCGCCATGTTCCCTAAAGGGCTTAGCTAAAAGTTACAAATTGTACCGTTTTTATTTGGCATCATGCGTCATATGCTTCTTCTCTACGGCTAAACATTTAAACTAATTGAACTCGTGTTATTATTAGCTACTCTATGGAACTGCGGTAACTTTATGGTGCGGAATTTGTCGCGATAAAAGTTTTAAATTACTCCATGACGATGTAAAGCGAATTTTTTTATAAAATTACGACACTAAAATAGAGTTCATGGGTAGAATTATAGTTGGTAAACTAGACGCTTGCCGCGCCATGCAACGATATACAGTAGAGCCCCGCTACTTCGGGCCCCGGTAATTCGGGTTTCTGGATAAATCGGGGCGGGCCAAAAAAAAAGTAAAAAATTTTCAATAATGAAGTACAAATTCTCGACCGCTGCGCCGCGCTGTGTGTAATAAGCAGTAGGCTCACAACTGACTGGAGAGCGCTCGTTACCTCGCTTGACCGAGTTAGGCCGGCCGGCCGGCTGCAACCTCCCTCCCCGGCTCCTCCGCCCGCTAAGCAAGCACCCAAGCGTCTTGAGACCCAGTGAAGCGAGCGTATGTCACCGCGTAAGTATATGCTTGAGAACCATGAATAACCTTCAAAAATGTTTTAGGGTCGTTCCAACGGTCGTTTAAATGTTTAATTCGGGTTTTTAGTTAATTCGGGCATTAGCCGGACACAATTAGCCCGAATTAGAGGGGTTCTACTGTATTTAGAAACTTTAAGGTTCAAGTAAATTACCTTGTGATATACGATGATTAAGTAAGCAAGAGTCAAATAGTTGTTATCAAATAATATTATTATTATTTAGTAATTCCATCGATTAGTATTAAAATTCAAATAATCTGCAGCAATATTGTGAAGGACATGACTTAGTTGTGGTCACGACTTTTTTAAGACAATGGGATGATTGCCTCCATGAAAGCGTATTGTTTTTCTCCTCGGGTCGGCCTTTATCTCTAACCGAAAAAAATAAATAAAAGGATTTTTTAATCTTAGGGATAGGCGTCCAGAACATGATAAAAGCCTCCGTGAATAGAACAATGTTAAAACCATCATATATGCTAGCAATAACCACAGGCAAACAAGATTTTCTCTCGTCCCAAATGTTCATGGCAAGTTCCTTTGGTTCATTCACGTAGCTGGCATGCATTTGGGCTGTCGCTTCAACGTATATCATTCGTGGCGCTACCTCTTATTTAATATTTGCAACCGCGGGTTTGTTAGCGGAGGATACTTCTGGATTTAAAAATCCAGCAAGGAATGTCTTATCCCCGACGATACCATACATGTATTCTCGAGACAGAACATTTTGTCACAGTCATAACACTTATATCATCCCTTTCGTTCACAGAAGATCGTAGCAATCATGTACATTCCCTTCTAATCAATAATATACTACAATGGGATAGACATAACATATTCATGAGGATTGAAATATCTTTGACTCCACGGGATTTCATGCGAAAATTCTCGAATAAACCGTTTCCAACAAAAATCCAAAACAGCTATTAACATTTCAAAACTCCCCAGCCTCCTTTTCCAATGCAATCCTTAATTGAAGTCCTCTCCAGATTTCCACAACAACTGGAAACATTTTTCAAACACATGCTTATTTCAGAATCATATGAAACGTAACTTATTTGCTGCAGTTTCCGTTCACGAAATATATCCATAGCTTTATCTATGAATATGTGTTGTTATCGAATAGTAGGTGCCCATTATATGTAACTCTCAAAAGCGTACACAATTATATATATATATATATATATTCGTTCACTCACTCACACACCACCATTAGGCGAATAAATATATATATATATATATATATATATATATATATATATATATATATATATATATATATATATATATATATATATATATATATATATATATAATATGTCTTGGTAAAAAATCGCTCTCGGCGACGATGCACATGCATAAATAAAACAGTGATACACTAAACGAACACAGAAACACGCAAAAAGGACACAGGATCAGATAGATTCTTCTACCGCTGACGATGGCGTCCTGACGTCGAAACGTACAAGTTTTCTTTTGTGAGTGTCCTTTTTGCGTGTTTCTGTGTTTGTTTAGTGTATCACTGTTTTATTTATGCATATATATATATATATATATATATATATCACTTAAATTTTATTATGCAATACATTACTCACATTTCCATTGCATTGCATCACGAAGAATGTTCTTCGCGATTTGTCTACAGACACGTCGAGCCGCCACAAAACGTTTCGCCAGTCGCCACACTTTTGTTTTTCGATATTAACTTCCATAAAGTTAAAATATAATTATCTCTTTGTGTTTTGACGAAAATAAATATAAATCGAGAATAAAAAAATATAGGCAAAACCAATATATTCCTGCCAAATAGTAGAGCTTAAGAGAAAAAAGTGTTGGTCTTTGCCCTTATAATTTCGCATACTGTTTGTTCTCTGAGGTCGCGACAGCGTTATTTAACGTCCTCAAAATCGGCGGTACTTAGCGATGGGGTATTTACAGAATTGCAACCGGCGTTATTTGTAGGCGGTGAATACCGCTGGCGGAACGTAGCGCCCCTAAGTTACAGAATAGACCTCAATACGTGCTTGTAATATGTGTTAAGATAAGAAAGTGAAGTTTATCCTTGGGGCATGTTTTTTAGCCATGTCGTTTGCTTTAAAATGCAATGGAATAAGGAGTTCGTTCGTTGTAATAGTAATTTTAGACCTTAAACAATAAGTCAACAGTGATTTAATATATTTTCCATGCATAAGGAATGTTGGGAACAAAGACATTTACTTAAATTTGTTGTTTGATGAAGAGAATGTGTGGATGTTCTCGCAATAGTACTTTACGGGGTCCTTACGATATCATGTTTCTTGATTCAGTGCTTACTGAATAGTAAGCACTGAACAGCATATAAGCACCCAGCAGGAATCACCCATTTTAGTTTAGCTTTCGGTTAGAAGTAGAGAACCATTCTTTTGTACACGTAGAGAAACGATCAATTGCCAAGTATTTTTGACTTGACATTGACAATTGACAAAAACAATAAAAACAACCTCGTCTTTCTAGTAATATAAGGAAGAAAGCATATCATTATTATTCTCTCCAAGCGGAATACTCATCTTTCGCTTAAGACAAAGCTCGTTTTCTAGTTTTAAACAGTTTAACCACGTACCCCGTCGTGCCATTTCCGAAGTATCTCGAAAGAAAAACAAAAGACGGTGCCGATTCGTGAGCAATAAATCAATCGGAGGGGTCGGTAACAACAATAACGCAATCCGAGGGCTGGCGTTATTGTTGGTGCTATTCAACTTTCCCAAATAAAGCTTCGGGGTCGCTATTGAAGTTACAGAATCAGGGGTGCGCTACATAACGTCGAAATAGCATCATACGTCATAACAGCGCAGGCGTTATCATTTACGGAATTGCCCCATTGTATTATACTCGCCAAAATTAATCGCTAATAAAAGGTCCAATATTATCATTTTCATAATAACATGGCGAATTTCGACGAAAACATGTTTGCAGTTAATAAGCAATAATAAAGTTAAAATATGCTAGTATGCATAAGCCCAAAACAGAAAGTAGTATACTAATCATGAAAATAAATCACCATTACTGCTTTTAAAAATGTATTCTTTCACGAAATAATTGAAATTCGAAATGCTTGTATCTCCATGCGTGCGAGACAAGGAGTTGTTTATTTCTTCTTATTCCACGCCACCACCACCGGCGGCGGCGCCCCCGAATGGACATCTTCCTCCTCCTCCTCCTTCCAAAGGCCACTCTCTAACACAGTTATAGTAGGAGGCTCGGCCACGCACCGTCGTCGCCACTGGAGCGGAATTGGCCTACTACCAGTCGGGTGGTTAACACGTGACTCCTTTAAATACCACTGGAAATAACTCCCCAGAGTAATTTACCCCCCCTACTCAAGGGGGAGGCCACGACGCGACCCTTTTGCAATGAGTGCAACTCCTCAAAAGTCTTCCCTCAAGACGATGCAACCAAGCCCTTCTTCCAATGTTGCACCTTCTTTCTTCGTAATTCAAAAACTGATGATCTCACGGGTCATACGAGCTTGTCATATTAGCTTTAGGGAATGAAGAATCACTTGGTAGTAATTTCCACATACGTTTATTTAGTCAAATGACCGGTTTCCATGTTCATACCAAATCATGATCAGGCAGGCGGAATAGGACCGCGACGACGTCTTCTCAGCTTCCTCCACTGCTCGGCGTTGATTTGACGTCGTGGGGTGATTTGAAAAGGGCGGGATGTTAAGGATGTTGTGATTTGTTCAGGAGTGAGTTATCTTATGTCGTCTATTGCGAATTTTTATCTGTTATATTTGAAATCGGGGTTTTTTTTCGTAATTCCATATGTTGTCTATTTTTTTATTTACAAGGTTTCCGATTGATTTGGAGAAAGATGTAGCTATGGAGTGGAGGTATGACGAGATGGTGGGAATGTTGATGTTATTTCGGATGCATTCATTGCTCGGATGCCACGGGGCGTTAGCGATGGCTCTAATTATTTTGTTCTGCATTATTTGTACAATTTTTAGTTGCGTTTTTGTTGCCGTGGCCCAGGCAGGATATCCATAGCACAGGAGGGGACGGATCATGGATTTGTGAATGATAAGTTTTGTTTCTATTGCAAGGGGACTATGGCGTTTAATGAGTTGGTAAGACGGATCCGTACGCGCAGTGGGCTTTTTTTCTGGCAATGTCGGTATGGGCCTTCCAGGAGAGTCTTGAGTAGGTGAACTCCCGAGGAATTTGACTGCACGTTTCTTGGTTAATTTTTTTTTTCATTTGGGGTAATGGATCTTGTCATGGGTTTCCTCTTACTTCTGGCGAAGACGATGAGTTCACTTTTGGTGGTATAGATGCAGCTACCTACTTATATATCTCTGATGATGATGTGGTAAACATCGAAACCGGGCATATGACTAAATAAACGTACGTGGAAATTACCAAAAGTATTAACCACAAAGTTACTTCGCCTACCATCGAGTTTTTGTCATTAGCTTTTGCGTTAGTAACGCTGAATGCCACCGAAAAATATGCAGACTTTTAGAATGGTTAATCCAACTCTTGGTGAAAAGATGTTTCTCAGAAAAGCTTAATTCACAAAGAAAGTTGATCATGAACCAATCAAAAGTTTGACTAAGTCCGGGATATCAGTAAATGTGGATTATATCTTATTCACAGAATGGACAATGTAAATTATTTGGCGGAAACCACTGATTTAGGTCAAATGAAAACGTTCTTCGTCCAAACAGTTTATGCTTACGGTGAATTGACATTTTCCGATGGATTTGCGAGTTATGGCAAAATATTTCCATTCGCCTGGTATGTACGTATGGTAGGTATGTATATACGTACAGCATCTCGCAGCATAGGTATGCGCGCTCATATATACCGCTGCTGCGAGAACAAAACAGTGCACCCACATACGAGAACAAACAGTGCACAATGGAAAAAGCATTTTATTTTACGTAGAATATCTCTAAAAGTGGAATGAATTTGTGGCTGGTGTTTTGGAATCACCTGAAAGACGAGATCCTGACCCTTATAAGGGGTTGGCCGAATTTCTATTTATTTGTTTGCCTGTCGACCAATATAAGAAGCCTTTGTGCCGTTTCTGGAGACTTTGAAATAAATAAATGATTGAATTTCAAGAAACGTGACATCCAACGGCTAATGGCGAAAGGGCGAATGGAGGGGAAAGAAAGAAAAGAGGGCGCTCACCGATCGTCTTGAGGATCTCGAAGTCGTCCAGCACGTAGTCGCCGCTCCTCCTCCTCCGCCTTCCCTCCCCTCCCCCTTCCTCCTCCTCCTCCTCTCCCCTCCTACTCCTCCTCCCTTCCTCCTCCTCCTCCTCTTCCTCCTCCTCCTCCTCTTCTTCCTCTTCTTCCTCTTCTCCTCCTTTATTACCGTTCGGTCCTAAGGAGGAGGTCATCCCTTCCCCACCATCCTCGTCCTCCGGCTCGTCGTCATAGCGACCGCGTCGCCTCTGCGCCGCTGACTCTTCCTCCGCCGTCGGTCGACGCCCCCTACACGACGAAGAAGAAGAAGCCATGGCCTGGCCTCCTCTCCTCACACAACACACACGAACGAGAAGGAAGGAGGTCACCACGCGCGAACGGCAGAGGCGGCGATCGACACGTAGTCATCAGTCAGTAGTAGCACATGTCGTCACCTCTGCTTCCAACACAACACACTCCCTACTTCTTGCTATTATGCACTCTGGGCGACGCACGCCGCTGCTCCACGCACAATGAGAGATCCCAAGGAACCTTCTGCTGCGTCCTCTTCTTCCTCTTGCGTGGAGGAGCACAGCACGCGAGATGGACTCCTCCGCACGGAGCGGGGGGGGGAAAGAGGAGAGTGCGAATGAAGAATAAAAAAAACGCCCCCCCCTCTCGCGCCAGCTGCTGTCATGTGGCGGCGTCCCGTTAGATGGCGCGCTCTCTCTCTCGTCCGTCAGCCAACTCCCTCTCTCGCGTGCCTCGGCGAACCTCAAGCCCTCCCATCTAGCGGTCCGGGGGGACGACGAACTACGAGGAAGGAAGTGTCCCACTCCCCTTCCAAAGGAGTCGACTCTTCTCTCTTCAAAAGTGGTTTAAGCTACGAGGCATTTTTGTTTCTTTATCCCCTTTGCGCTCTCGGTTACTCAGGGTTGTGCTTGTAAGAGACGGGTGAAAACGAGTTGGAAATATTGCACTTCAATAAGGTATTCAAAAACCCTGATCTTACCAGAGCATTAGTTTGAGGTATTGAAACATTATGTATCTACCCTTACAAAACGTTTTTGTCCCTTTTGAATCCTTTTCTCCTCTAACAGTTGATAGGGGAGTTAGGTGGGACTCCCATATGGGATAAACTCGTCCCATGGCCACGGACTTCACCGGACCACTCCCAATTGCCGTGGCACTCTTTATGGGTCAGTCCCAATGGCCGTAGTATCTATATTCGTGGCCGTGGTACTCTCGCGGACCAGTAAGTACCGTTCGCGGCGGCCCACAGGGGATCCCCTAGGGCAAAACATATCGGTATTCGCTGATAACGATTACTATTTTTTTTAATCCGGTAGTACCGACCAGTATTTAAAATCGGAACTACCGACGGTACCGATACTAAAAATACCGATAATTAGACAGCGCTGCCATCTTGTGTCAATTAACGGAACAAACTACGAAAATTTACTAACTATACTGAATTTTCTAATATTGTTGTAACATGTGCCTTTTTATCTTATTTACCTATATAACCGTGAAGTTGAGTTATGCTTGTTATCATTATTGATATAATAGGTAAGTATATATTTTTGACGCATGCCGAACACCAGATAATCGATAATTTTGAACCGTATAAATTCAAACATTTATTCCAGTAAGTAAAACGTTAGTGCAACCGCAAGTATTGATCATTATAACAGGGAATTTTACCAGAACACAACAACATTAAAACGACACCGGTCGTTCCTCATGTGATTTAAAACAATTTCAACCAAAAGCGACGAGCGCAATCATCCAGCGTCAAATGAAAAGTATTTACTAGTGTTGCCGCGAGACGAGACGAGACTTGAGCCAGTCTCGTCTCAGTCTCGTTTTCTGAACTCGGGTATCGTCTCGAGTCTCGTCTCGTGAACTCCAGTCTCGTCTCGGTCTCGAGTCTCGGACGAGACTCTCGTCTCGTCTCATTTCCCCCAAAATAAATTTAGCACCATAAAAAGCCGTTTCCTTTGCGTACTTAATCGCTGAACCGGTACACTCGAAATATGAAAGCAATTAATATAAATTTTAAATATATATTGATCTGGACACCAATTACATCAAACTGCTAGAAAAATCATTGATTTTATTGATACTCAATGAATAAACTAGTAACATAAAACAAAACATTTCTAAAAAGGGAATGTGGACACAAATTTACTGCAGAGAAATCCACAGAAGGTTTAAGAAAATAATCGCAAAAATAATGTGAGTGGTATAAGAGATAATTTTCGCTTTAATAAAGTAGTTTAAATAATTTTCAAATTTAAAAAAGTTTAATTAACATGAGTTTTTTATTTGACTGGCCAAATTGCACGTCACCCACGAGTTCACACATTCTTGCTGATTCGTGACCCAAGCGGTCTCTATGCTTCCTTATTGTCAAGGCTGCTCTTGAGAACAACCTTTCCGCTGGAACAGATGTAGTGGGAATACTAAGGAAGTCTCTCGCCATTTTTGATAGCACTGGAAAAGTTGCCTCATTTGCCTTCCACCATGTCAATATGTTTACATCACTAGGGGATCTCGACAGTTGAAGATATTCTGCAAGTTCTTTCCTCCATTTTTCATGCTGGGATGATAGACTAGGAGCAAATATATGAAAACCATGAGGTCTTAACAGAAAAAGGGTTAAATTTCTATTTAAAAGTAAAAAAAAATTAAATAAAAGTTCTGAGACTGATTGAACTTCTATCTTAGGTCAAAATAGTTAAGGTAAGTGAAATTAGTCGAAAAGGAGAAAATACCTGCCAGTACTGGGTCTTGACTGCTTATAGAGAGAATATACATCTAGAAGGTCTTGCTCGTTACTTTCTAACAAAACAGACCTCTCAAGATTCTCTAGATCCATTGACTGAGCGGACTGTATTTGAGTGGGATACCTTTCGTGATAGACTTTCAACATTTCCTCAAATTTCAATAGGGACTTTTCCTGCATCTCTTTTCCCCATGGCGTCATGGAGAAAGTTTCACATATATGACGTGGATATAATAATAATACCGCGCAATAAATCCATTTTGTCAGGCGGTAGTGCTTTAGCATCTTGTTCCGAGCAGCTTGATAGGCAAGCAACAGTTTTTCATCACCTTCATTCCTTCCAGGCTTGTTGTCCAGTATTTCAATATTTTTTTCTAGCTTATCCAACAACAAGTTTAATGGAAAAGTAACGAGTGGAAGGGTGACGTAATTTTCTCCTCCCAATTTATTCGTCAGAACTTTAAAGTTTTTTAAAACTTTGTGAACATTTTCAAGCAGTGTCCATTCTGATCCAGTGATATTGAGGCGCTTGAGGTCACTTATACTATCGCATAGGATTGAAATACCTCTCTTCACATTAAGTGCTGTTCCAATCATATCGTCTGTTGAATTCCACCTAGTTGGGACGTCTATTACAAGGTTCAGTGATGGTTCCCCTGCAGCTTCGCAAGCGCTACGGAATTTATTTCGTAACTGCTCACTTTTTTTAATTTTTTAAATTAGAGATCTTATTTTGGAAATGAAGTCTTATTTTCTTCTTCAAAAGCAAAATCCTCGTCGTCACTGTCAATTAATAAAGCTGGTCTTCTGAAACCCCGTCCTCCAGAGATAACGTTCTTAGATCTTGTACTGCAAGGTTTAGTACATGGGCTATGCATCTAAAATGCTGATTAGTGCTATCAAAACTTAGTGCTTTAGCCATTTAAGCTAAAGAACTCGGCCGCAAATCGAGGGATCCGGGTTCGAATCCCGGTCAGGGCGAATGATTTTTCCTCTCGGGAATTTCGCACAAGTCTGCAAATAGATTTTTCCGAGAGGTTTCTGGCCCCTTTTAGAATGGACTGCATGCTGCTGAAATAAGATTACCTGCCGCTAACAGGTGTTTCTGGAGAAAATATGATGAATGGAGTTAGAATGAGTGGCTGATGAATAAATGCCGGTCAGATGATCCAGTAATAGACTTTTTGATCAAATGGATTTTTGGTTAGCAAAATAAAGGCAAATGAAAGAAATTAAAGTCAAAGGAAAGCCAATTGTAGTTATCCTTTTTTATTGTAACATCCTCAACACAATTTAGCGACATTATGCTAAATATCCTCACTAACCTCGGAAGATATATCATGCAGGAAGAGGTACATAGTTATTTCAATTACCATTCGTCTTTCTGCCGAGGTGATGTGCTCTGCGCAATTCGAAATGGCGCCATCATTTTCTCCTAGCATGCAAACTATAAGCAGGATTGCAAGTGCCGCTGGGCGATAATTTACACATATGCGAGTATAATCCAAGATATTTTTGTCGTAGAAGTAAGCACTGAAAATTACCACTTTATAAAATAGTCCAATTTTTGCTGGATAAATTTTCCAAGGTTATTATCGCAGGAAACAAGGAAACGTAGTCAGTCATTAACACTCCCTTACTTGGCTCCAGAAGTCACGCTCATGCATTCAGAAATTGATTTTTCGGCAAAAAATCTTTTTTATAGTTAGATAACTTATCCAAAAGTTATTATTGAATTATATTTCAAATTTAATACTTAAGAAAAACGTCAAATTTACTTCGTCTTAACAAAAGGACATAGTTTTAGGGATAAAGCTACACCAAATACCAAATAAGGACATATATCTGTATTTCGAGTCTCGTGGAAGTGGTATCGTCTCGTCTCGTCAAAAAGTGGTCTCGAGTCTCGTCTCGTTTTCGAGACGAGACTCGAGACGAGACGAGAAAGTCTCGAGTCTCGCGGCAACACTAGTATTTACTGAACAGCCGCGATGTACATTCCAAATGAATGTTGGGGGGGTTGTTTGGGTTTTCGACCGTTTCTATGAGCGACTCATTCATCGAAACGTCATCGGCAGAAATGGAGAAGAGTTTGAACAACCCGGTGTGGGAAATCCAAGGAACAACAACCCCCAACAACGCACTATACACCGGGAAATATCCTTAGATCTTTCATTCATGCGATGAATGTTCACTAAAAGTGCCGATGGGTGGAAATTTCAAATAGTATCATTTCGGACTGATATCATTATTTGCCGAAATGCCGGAAAATTATGGTGAAACATATGTTAATTTTTATTAAATTAAAATATTTAATCGAATACATTAATACCGGTATTTTTCGTCGGTACTACCGGACGAGTAGCAGATATTATTGCTTTTAAATACTCATAAAAAAATACCGGTACTTTCTTGAGTACCGCCGCCCATCCGTAGTTTCCCCCTTTCCATAGTTACCCACACACACACTGCAAGGAGGCGATATATCTAATTTCATAAACTTTGAAACCTCCCGGCACCAGTCCCCACCAGTGCCGCAGAAATTATCGCCATAATTTTGAACCGTTCTTTGCCACTCTGATGTGAGAATACATTTAGTTTATTTAAGACTCGAACGTTTATCCACTCAGCTGGGTGTTTGTAAGCGGTGTATTTAAGTCACTTCGATTTTCGGTCAATTTGCTAAGATATAAATGCCGTGATATTCCGCCACGCAGCCACTGCCATGCCTTCGAGGCATCATTTTTAGTTTAATCTTGTGTCGCTAGATGGGTTCTATTCTATGAAGCTCTACGTCTCGTACTGAAACGTTATCTTCACTGTGTTGTGGGTTACATTCTCATTTCTTCACCGATTTTCCGTTCGTTTATCTCGATCTCAGGTCATCATGAAATAATATTTGCTTTCTCGTTCCCAAACATTTCTTTCAGTGAAGTATGTGATATTTTATTATACCTGTCGCCCAAAGCCAGTCCTTTTACTGGTCATGGAACATTTGATGGTGGAGTTGTGTTTTAAAAAATCGGTCCATTTCGATGGCGAAAAGTTTCCAAGACCCGAGTCGACGCGGCCGAGCCACGCCCCTCCAGCAGGAAAGCGATACAATCTCCGCATGCGGAACTCTTCCATCCTTGGGGCCGATTCCATAACTTTACGTTCGATCGTTAAAGATGCATTCCCGCTGGATTATGGGAATTCTATCGAGAACAATTGCCGATCGCGATTCTATAACTCACGTTCGAACGTTTTTTGCCTCACGCACGACTCCTCGGCTTCGACATCAAAATACATGTCGAAGCGGCCATGGTCGATCGAAGAACAGTTTGTTTTGGTTTTTCATTTGAATGATATTTGAAGAAGTATTGCAGTGTGATGTATTTTGTGAGCTACAAATCACTTAAAACATATTATACTTGGACTTCAAATGTGAATTGTGGTATAGAATGCTGTGTGTCGTTATATTGGAAGAGAGTTTCGAACAGACGTCTTGTGTTGTGTTTTTAGCTGTGGCGATTTAAAGAAAATTATCCCAGTGGAGGATTTCATTTAAAGTTTTAAATAAAGTTTGAATCGCTAGGTTTCGATTTACAAGAAACAACCGTGTCATTTTTTGTGATAACTTTTAAATTAAGGTTTAACGAATGTTTAGACTGTATACATTGAGACATTCCAGTGATGACAATTGTTATTTATGTTCTGCGCTGGATTGCGTGTGTCTAAGTGGTGATATATTTACGTTAATTAGCTAGACTTGTTCTCCTTAAATAATGTGTTACGACAGAAAGGGTATTAAAAATGTAACCAATACATAGTAAGTGTTGGAGAAGACGTAACAGCAATCATTTCGTTGTTTTCACATAGTGACTAAATTAAGACGTGTCATATCTATGTGAATTGAAGTTAGTGACTCGTGGATTTCTCTTGCCTTGTAAATGTGGTTGTTTACGTCTCAGTGAAAGGATAAACAGTGCAGTGTTTAATTTTTCTTCATTCAGGGAATTGTGGCACCCCAAGTGTCATCTTTTTATTTCATTGAGTTTTTGTGTTCAATGTGATTTTGTTGAAATAATTAATCCGTTTGCGTTTAAGGAAGGTAATGACTAATTAGCAATAGGCATTTTGATTTGTCCTGGGCAGGGATTACTGTGTTATTTTAGAGTATCCTAAATTGCGAGTGGTTGTTTACGTCCAAGTGAAAGGGTGATGATTGTTTTGTCTACTTATGCAATGTATCTTGTTTCATTATGCTTCATTCAGTAAATTTTGTCATCTCAAAATTTATCTTTTCATTTACTCGACGTGATGCAATTAGCAAGTATTGTTCCTTTATTTGAGTTCTGCTGTGTGTGCCTGGAGAAATAGTGGAAGTGATTAAAAGCTGACAATTGTATATCTCAAGGTAGGTAATCATATATGCTGCATGTAAGCTCTTGACAGACGGTGACCGGTCTTGTAAAAGTGAGTTATATAGTATTTCTATTCGATTTGATGGGAAAAAGGTTGTGTTTAAATGGTATTGAAGGTTGAGTAGTACGTTAATTATGGGAACTAGCTAGAGGATAGTATTTAAGTATCAATGAATATCCTAATCAATTCATGTCCGAAATTATATACCAAGGTGTCATTTATACGTCTTAGTGTTGTTTTGGAACATTATCTTTGAAGTGAACCATAGAGCATTAATTTATTTACATGACGAGAAGTATCAGCCGTGATGTCGTGGAATTTCAACATAGTGAAGGCAGAAATTGAAATTTTCCACTAATAAAAATGCACTGGTCTGTCAGTGGAAAATGTCAATTTCTGTCTTCATTATTTAGATAACTACTATTTATCTTTTAATCCGCGACAAGGTTCATTTATGAGAGAAAGCGTTGTATTTGTAGTGGAATACGAAATGTTTCGAACGAAAGGAGACCGATGTCATTGAAATACATTATTTTTTAGAATTTTGCTGATGATAAGCTTGTAAATTTTGATCACCCGTCTGAAATATATAGTGTTTCAGAATCCATTTAAGACGATTGTAGTGTAATTGAAATGTAAGAGGCAATTAAAGCAGACGTCTATGCCAATCTAAGCAGACGATATTACATCAGTATAAGTGATAGAATGACAAGTAATTAGGAAATAATTAATCCAATGACAACGCATTTAGGGCAGTATATAGCGTTTATAGTACTCGTGAGGAAGTAAAGTTCAATTTTTCAGACATTGCAATGCTTATTTAAATTAATATTTTTCAAAATTATTCAAAACAAGTGCAGTCACTCCAATGTCAGCTCATTGCACATGCGTAGAAGAGAAACAAGTGCGAACTCTAAGCCCAGAGCCTTGCTGATGGCAGGAAATTCTGCTGCCGAAACGTCAATGCAATCATGGATAGAGCCTAACCCGGTGGGAAACCAGAGAACAACTCATCAGTATCATTCACAGGGGTAAGCCTCAAGTCATACTTAAATTGCACTGTAGTTTCGTTCATTCCAAGAAAGTTCATTCAAATCCTCTCTTGATTCCACGCATGCGCGGCAATGACCAAGTAGATGGAATAATTAAAAAACCTGATATGGTTTTGACCTACAATGACACAAAAGGTGGAGTAGTGGATATAGTGGATAGGTTGAGCGCTAACTACAACTGCCCTAAACCAACAAGGCGTTGGCAAATGGTCGTGGTTTATTCATTATTAGATGTACCAGCAGTAAACGCTCAAGTTCTTAACACTATTAACTACAAGAAAGAAAAAACTGTACGGCGTAAATTTACTGGAGGTGTTGCATTATCCCAAATAGAAAAAATCTGAGCAATCGTGCATCTAATATGGAAAGCATCCCACGACGAATCACGCGTCTGCGGATAAATGAAGTTTTGAACAAACATTAAGCCATCAGAACTACCTCCTAATCCTACTGAAGGGCAGTTTGGTCACTGTAAAAAATTGTGACAGTAAGAGGAATTGTAAAACGCGATAATCTTGTAAATTATGCAACTCCTTTCTCAGCCTTGAACATGTAACCTTGCTATGCGAAATGCGAAAAATGTAATGCTAAAAAAGCATATGCCTTCATCTGCCATTGATATTTTTGAAAAATTCCTGAATATTGACTGACTGAATTTCTTTATCATTTCTGACTTTTAATGGAAATTAAACCTTTTGCTGATTATCAATACCTTAGAACTGCTGTTTTGCTGTAATAAAGAAAAAAGTCCTAATTTATGTACACGTATTCCGGTTTAAATTCAAAGGAATAAAAGTTGAGAAATATTGTTTTTGTAGAGAAAAAGTAAAATAAATATTTAAAATTATCAATTGAATGTCTTCATTTAACGATAATTCAAGTAAATACTCATTTAACCTGCCAAAAAACAACAGCGTCCATATCGGTCTAGGAGACCGACGTCACCACTCATGTCCCAAAATTTCACGTGACCACTGGTAGGGTCGATTACATTGAACGAGTTTACAAGCTGCTAGGCGGTGAATTCACTAGCTACTAGTAAACTCGCCCAGTGCATTCATGTTCACTAGCTAACTAGCAGATTGTAAACATTCTACGAGAAAGTTGAAATCCGGGCTACTTTACTCGCTACTCGCTGGCGCGTGGTCTTCTTAGCTAGTAAACTAGCCGTGTCTCATCATAGTTACTAGTGAACTAGATGCGAGTATCCCGGAGATTCCTGGTTTCAGTGTGCCTACCAAATGTCGACGGGACTAGAAACTATGGAAATAAGGAAAAAAAGAAATCCAGCGCTTATTTAAAACGAGGATGGGGCTCAATGTAGACTTTCCAATGAAACGGCTATGAAACATCTAATGATGGTAACACGACTAGACATTTTTTTGAGGATGCGTTGTTGTCTACTGAAATCATTGGAATTGGTATTCCCTGAAAATGATTCAGTTGTCCATCATGGCATCTAGTGCGTGCATTTGAAGCTATTAACTTGTAATTAATTTTTCGAACTCAGTGCCTCAGTTATATATTTATGCCAAATTTTAGTCTTTAACAAATGGAATTTAATCCACCTTATGCTATAATATTTTCTTTAAGTAATCGACGAGAGCCTAATTCATCGCTTTGCTGTTATTCTGAAGGCATTAACTTGTGGCCAAGAGATAAATGTTGCTGTATTTACAGAATACTGTTATTCAACAGCAGATTTATGAGTGAAACTTTATTCGTGGTATTACATGCCATTCGTCATCCACAAGCTGCTAGTTCATGGACCAGCAATCGCCAAGGAAGCTGTCCCCCCTATTGGTCATTTGTCCGAAGAGGCGATGGAGGCTAGGAATAAGAATATCTGAAGATTCCGCGAACACCACACAAGAAAGATTTCCAGGATTTCCATTTACGAAGATCTATTTCGAAGATTACGTCTTACATGAGAACCCATGATATCAACAATTTCAGGAGTTCAGAAAAGAAAAATTGTGCAATTACCTGCTGAGGCTGAGGAGTGTTCTTTTTTCCCAATTAGGAATCAAGCGGACAGAGTGAGGATATGAGACTGATAAAGAATTATCAGACGATGATTTTGAGTGTGCTTAGTATTTTTTCTTGATAATGTATGATAAAAATCCGGAGAAAGAGTTAATTTAATACTTTGATAATTTAAATACCAAACTAAATAGTACCCTCATCTGATTTCATTGCCAAATGCCATGTTCGGTGATTACTTTAACAAATCTCTCAGCCCAAAATGAGCTTATTGCAATCGAAGCAATTACTTTGACGTAAACCCCGGATAAAATAGTAGTTATGCGACATTGTTTCGCGCCATTTCTATGTTTGTTAAACTATAAAAATAATACCTCCATTGAAAATTATGACAGCAGTGATACGGTTAAAAAAAACGTTCAAATCCATTAGCAGGTCAAAAGAAATGTGAAAAAATGACTCAATGTACATTCCTTATTTGAATTAGTTTTGATAAATTGTTGAAAACATTAATTTAGTAGAGTGATAATAATCGGAGATAAATGATACTAACTTTCAAATTACACTCCTTAGATATAAAATATATTAAAACATTTGTGAAGCAAAAAAAATCATTTGGCTAATTTAAAACTAATTCTTTAAAAATTTTCCAAACATAAACAATAGTAATCACCAGAAAGATGCATGAAAACATCAAATGCTGATTTATTGAATACGTCATTGGTATATACTATTGCGGAAATAACGTTAAATTCCATTTGGATTTTTTATTCATTTTTTAAAGAAATGCTGCAATAAGAACACAAACATCACTAATACAGAAAAAATAACTTAAAATTCGAAATTATTGGATCAAAAACCACAGAGATCAACCTTTACATCAAGTAAGTAAGCAATAATAGCAGCGGTATTAATGAAGCCTTTTTCTAATTGGGACCACTGTGCGGCGCCTGTATCATCTCACTTGTCTTACTTTTAAAACACTATCCTCTGGTAACCAACCTTATCTTTTCGAAAGATACACTTGAAAGAGAAATATTTATTCAATTATATTTACCACAGGAATCATATTCTTTTGACATTCACATACCCCAACGCAGAACCTCAATAAATCTTTTATGGTGACAACTGCTGGAATATGAAATTCACTCTACTCGTCAGAAATAAGAAACACACTAGACAATCAAGGCGAGCGTTTCTGTCCAAAGTGTACAAAGTGCTAATTCTTAATAACCCACACTAAAGCGCCATATATGGGACATATATGTAGAGCGATAACTTTCACATATATGTGAAATATGTGGAGATATATATATGGATTCTATTAAAAATTGGCCCCAGAGCATATATTTAACATATATGGAGACATATATGGGACATATATGGACTCCATATATTTTCCATATATGTTAAATATATGCTCTGGGGCCAATTTTTAATAGAATCCATATATATCTCCACATATTTCACATATATGTTTAAGATGAAATAAAACAAGGAATATTTGGCCATACACCTGAACTATATTGAGCATTTTATGGGCACAATATGTAGCCATAGCTATAGAAAACCCATGAAAACGTATACTGAACCCGAGAAATGGGAGTGAGGATAATTATCTGCGATTTCTTATTAACCAAACCTAAACATACTTAAATATAATGCAACAGAACTGAGACCTAAGTACGACGACAAACATGAACGGATAGAAGTTTCTTCTTCTTCCAACCCTTGTATTATCACCCAGTATTCCTGCCTGACCACCGGTTGGTTTGAATATACGACAAAATGGATACCAAAGGCATCTGGTTCGTTTTACGCGGCTGCATCACTTCGAGAGGCAATTTATCATAGTCATTAATCGTTCATTTTGAATGATACGATGACAGAAATTGCGCCTCGTGATAATATTGCTGTTGGTCAACTAATAACACGGAGTTAAACTATCCCTTATAGCCTGCCAGTTGGCGCGATAAAAATCTATAGTTCATCTGCGACATCAACGATGGTCAACGCCATCTATTAACCGACTCTGCAACCCTATGTATACAAATTAATACGTAACTATACAAATATATGTGTTTTTAAAGAAATCTATTCATATTTATGTATATTAATCTCTCCATTTCCATAAAAAGAAAATATGTACGTATAGAAATTTTCATCTATAACAGTGAAAAATATGGTTAAAATTTCTTTTAAATGTCATATATAAAACATATATGGAAAACATATTGATGAAACATACATGCCAAACCCACACATATTCCCCCATATATGTAACATATATTGGCAGTTCAACATATCTTGAGCAAATATATAGGTCGTATATGGCGAATATATGTCCATATATATCCATTATATCTCCCATATATGGGGCTTCAGTGTGGGAATGCATGGCAGTTGCCTACGTAGCTCACCTTGCTGGCCTAATAACTGTGACGTGAAGAGGAAATGAATGTATACATGTAAGTTTGTTCTTTGATATATTGACGATCTGTATTACCAGCTATAGTTATGAGTCACTGT
The DNA here is from genome assembly GCA_963573305.1 of Pyrrhosoma nymphula. Lineage (NCBI taxonomy): Eukaryota > Metazoa > Arthropoda > Insecta > Odonata > Coenagrionidae > Pyrrhosoma > Pyrrhosoma nymphula. The sequence continues at coordinate 129,322,547 of OY754338.1, read as the reverse complement.
CCTATCCACTGTTACTTCCTCAAGAAGAAAGTTTTCAAGATGCGTGTCAAATTACAAAAATTCAAATTCCTTCCTTAAGAAGGAAGAAGGTATTCCTTCCTTAATGAGGAAGTTTTCAATATGCGTGATATGCATATACATTTTAAAGTTGAATACTGGCGATTTCACAGTTTATGGTATTTAAATGTAAATTATTTGTTTTTATTATTATTTTATTATTATATCATTTTTTATACATCTCTTATTTAATTTTCTCATTTTTGTAATAACTCTAATTTAATCTCTATGTAAAAATATCTCATGGGCCAGGAAGGCCCACGATAATAAATGAGTTGAATTGAATCATGGCAACTGCTTGCTTGGATATTTATAAAAATTACTTCGCCAACCATTAAATACGTATCACTCTCCCAGTTTCCGGTTTGACTGCGCACTGTTCTCCTGACTGCTTTTTGGTGTCTGCGCTTAGCGGCAGGGGGAGCGTGCGAGGTTCTGACTTGTGAAAATATTGGGATTGGAAGAAATACTGGTTGAACCTTTTGCGCAAGTTCGAAGCAGACTTTTTTTGCCGGACGTTCAACATATACTGCTTGAGCCAACGTACTACGGTAGAAGTGATCACAGGAATAAGATAAAGGAAATTAACTGCAGAACCGATAGATTCAAAATGCCATTTTTCCCACTCACAATAAGGGATCATAATAGTTGCGATAGATCAATCATATGAAACTCCCACCCTCAATAGGTAGAGTAGAATCTTCACTTGTGCTTAATAACACCACATCATTACTAACTCTTCACACCGGTTGATTTGTCCGGCATTGTTTTGTTCTCTGCCCGAAGTAGCATCTCGTAGCATTCATAAATTAACAGTATTAGTACTATTGACCATTAGATGTGTCTATAGCATTGTAATGCATGTTTACATGTTCATTTACGTATCACTCTCCCAGTTTCCGGTTGGACTGTTCTCCTGACTGCTTTTTGGTGTCTGCGCCTAGAGCGGCAGGGGGAGCGTGTGCGGAGTTCTGACTTGTTCTGGGACGAGTGCTGCATGCCTGGTGTGGAATCACCCCGTGCCACACACCCTAGTTGGTGGCTTGCACGGTACTTCGTAGATGTAGAAATTATTACTGAATCCACTAGGTAGTGGATTGTATGTCTACAGTTGAGACTCCTTTCAAAAGAAAACAAACCGATTGCCTTGTTCTTATATTTGATCGTCCCGTTTCAAACAATTGCGACTGCACATTTACTCCTGCGCATGCGCATATCTGCTTTCTTTATTAGCCTAAAGTGGAAGTCCGCACAAATTGCCTCCAAGCGACGCATGGAATTCACTTAATATGAAAGCATCCAATAGTTTTAGACTTGTGGTTGTGTGTATTGCTTGCGATAAAAAGAGTACTTAAATGAATTACATTTAATGGTGCCCCTGATTGGCTGACATCTTTGTCTCCAAGAAGTCGTATTAAATATTTTGTATCGACTGTAAATATTTACTTGATTCTTGCTTGCAAGATTTGAAAATATCTCCAACATTATCGTTGTATGTACTACATTAATTAAGGTGCCTCGTTTTGCCACTTTTTTCGGTGCGAAATTTAATACCCGGCATAACGCAGGGCCGCAGCCAGGGGGGGCAGGGGTAAAAGGGGGGGCGCCGCCCCCCCCTTTTTACCCCTGCCCCCACCTAGATTTAAGAGTCTTTTTATTTTTTTAAGAGTTTAACACATCCTTTTGTTTCTCTTCTTTACAGAGGCGAGCTTTGACAGTCGAACAATAACCTATATCAATGGATATTATAATTAAAGGAAAATAATTTTGTAAAGAGCGTTCCACATTTAGTTGACAGTATATGGGTTCTTACGGAGATTCAATTCCCATGTAAATCTTTCCATGAGGCCTGAGGTGCGACGTTGCCAATGGAAGCAGGAAAATTAATGAGATGATATGCAATATGAATAAACATGTCACGAAGCAGAAAAATATGCTACATTTAGTGGTGGCAATAATTAATCGATTTAGGTTAAAATAAATGTTACAAAAAGTATTTCCTTGAATTTCCGTTAGTAACGGAGTGCTTCTGATTTCATCTTCCTCATCCAGTTGCAGACAAACGGTTCGCAGTATGACGTTAAAACTTATAAAACACGTTTTTCATACATTCTCCTCCATAACGGTTAGCTTTAATATGTTTTTTACTGAGTTTCATTGTTGCTGTATTCATTTAAATATCTTTTGGATAAAATATTTTGAATGTTGCAAGGTAAAAAGCGGTCGCCTACTAACTTTCGTATCTCACGATATCGATCCATACATGCTGCGTATGTAATTTAGAAAAAACTTTATATTTGTTTTTGGTGAAATAATTGTAACTCTATCTCGATTGCATAGTGAGTTATGAATTTTTGATGTCGCCAAATATTTTCGACGCGCCATAATTCCGCCGCTCGCTCTGCCCTGCCAGCTAACCTATCGCGAGGACGGGAGATTCTCGGTCGGAGAATAATGAGCTTGATACTTTAATTATTCTTGTTTCTTTGCTGTCGAAGATATCATTTTTTGTATGACATTTACTTAAGTCAGTAGTAATATATTTTATTAGAATATATCAGCTCCAAGAACTTGACTGATGAAAATACGTTAACACTGAATTATTCAGCAAAAATATTTGATAGCCAAGAAAGAAGTGGTAAACGTCTTGCGTGCCTTGCGACAGAAAATGCGAAAGAATTCGTGCGAGGCATATTCTTATCCAGTGCATGGCCTTTGAGTGAGTGTGTATTGGGTATTTCTAGAAGTTACGTTAAGAAGGTGCCATAAAACATCTGCATGAGAAGCAACCCGTCGGTATAAGGGACCGGGGGAAGAATGGGCGATGGCGTTTAGTTTCTCATCAGATTTCTATGCGTGAACAAGTGGTGTTTGGTGTGCAGAATAGTTCGACAGCACAGTGGAGTATCTTCCAGATCAATTTATTTCCAACAGTGTGCTATCCGAAACTAGGACGAGGAGGAAAGGGGAGAAGTTGAGAAGCCGTGAAAGAGAGATGGCGTGCAATGTGTTCAAATATTTCAACAAATCACTCAATGTCGCTGAAGCCTGCAAAGATACTTCGAAAGACACCGGGTTCTCACAGTCTACTATTTAAAGGGTTAGAAAGGAAGCATCCTGCCGTGCAATGGTTATTCCTTCGAAATCGAAAAAAAAATAAACAACCGTTTACGAATGCGAGATCAGTGATGTACGATGAATTCGTAAGATCGGGACTTCGCACGAAAGTTCATGAATCATTCATGAAAAAGTTTCCTCAAACTCTAAAAACCATTCTAACCTCCGTAGATATACAAAAGGATCTTCCTAATTTCAAGAGGACCACGTTATCCCGTCTTCTTGTTGAGATAGGCTTCGCATACAAACGCAGGGGCAGACGAACCATGCTTATTGAAAGAGACGATATTATTCGTTGGCTTCATCATTATTTAAGACTGTTGAAAAATTATCGCCGTAAGCGAAGGGAGATTGTGTACACAGACCAGATGTGGATCAATGTTGGACAGACGATAAGCATGGCTTGGCGGGATAAAGAAACAAAAACACCTAATAAATACGTTTGTTTCTTAATCACTGAATTAAAATAATAAATAAGTTTGTTGATAAATCACTGAATCGAAAGACAATCACAATTGGTGATAGGTAATTGAGCAAACCCGAAAATGTTTCATGATGATATAATTTTCAAGAATGGAATGTCGAAGGTGGGTAGTGGGATATTTTGGCATTCCTTGTTTGTTTGGATCGCTTGGCGTCTTATCCTACTTCCCAGAATTATGGCACCCTCAAGTGTTTGGGAGGGAGGTCTAGGGTAGCCTACGGGGATTTAAGTTGCTGCTCCAGGTCACCCGCAGCGTCTATTCCACCGTAGTTAAATTAAACTGCAGTAGTTGTACTGTCCACTGTACTACAACACGTGTTTCAACGCTTAGGGTGTCATCATCAGGTATGATGACATACCTCATGATGACGCCCCAAGTGTTGAAACACGCGTCGTGTATTATTGTTAATTAAATATTAGTGGCCAGTACAACTACTGCAGTTTAATTTAATTACTGAAATGCTGTTCCACCACGTAACGCCATATACGGTCGAATCCATTCCTCCGATTCCCGTCTCAGGCTATGGAAGATGGGAGGGTTTAGCCTAAGGCAGGGTAAGTAAAAGGAGCTTGGCAATTGGCGTCAGGCCCGGGTACTCGTGTGACAATGAACGGGGATGGAGACGGGGCTCAAGATGCTTATGGGGGGCGCAAGCAGAAAAGGAACCTTGAAAGGAGGAGGGAGAGACGGCGTCCAGTGATCCAGTCTGGATAAACCATGAAGGGTGATTCGGACATAGCGGTCGTGGCAAGGGAACGGGAAGTTTACGGGGTGCGGTGTATTTTATCATCACATTAAAATTTATAATATTAAGAAAACAGGAAAAAAGATTTTCTCAAATGAGAAGTTAGAAATAACTCTACAAAATATGATGAACAAGCCGCAAAAATAGATGATTATTTTTTATTTCCCTCACTCAAAGGCCCCAGAAGCGATGACCCTTTAAGTCCCCCACCGTGACCCCTTCCCACCATTCAGTGCCTCAAGCAAAAAGAGGAGAGTCGACACCACTGGCGACCTTTGACATAAGTTTTTCCGACCCACAAATCTCTCGTGGCATTATCGGATAATTTTTATCTTATTCAGGCATGGCAATGCCCAACATTTCCTCAGCATTCTCGAAAAAAATCGATCCCTAACCTTCATATTTATACGTAAACATCTGTACTTTCGAAACGCATGGCATTAATATTGCTCTTAATAATCTACACGCGAGGTGAATGAAACTTATAATGAAGCGTTAAGAATTAAAAAATTTCCATTTCATTCTTCAGTTTATATAGTACGTAATTTACATTTTAAAAATACGGGATTTAGAAAACAAAATGTTTACTTTATATTCCGGTAATTCATGTAACCTTTACATCGCAAAATTTCATCTCCAAGAGTCTTATTATGTGCTAAATTTAACACTTCTTTGACACTAAGTAATTTTGGAGCGGAGTTAGAAGTGGTTGACTATGTTGTCAGGATGCCGCCCACGTAGCGGAAGCTTGGCAACAGCGTTCTCCATAAGCCCCATTCTGTCAACTAAATAAGGAACGCGCTATACCAGGATGCTAATTTTTGACACAAGAACTATAAAACGTTTGCCCCTCCTAGGAAATTGGCAGCCCCTCCTAAAGACATGACCTGGCTACGGCCTTGGGCATACATCTACATGGACCATATGTTTGGGTAAGGACATGTCACATGCCATTAAAACTGACATTTATGCCTCAATATGCCAGTTATGTGCCCCTAGGGTGCCAGGGATACCGGCCTCCTCTTGGGGCCGGAAAAGAGGCAAATTCAGAAAAGGGGCAAAGCTACCCAGAGCTAACCACGTGGAAGCGGCTGAACCTAGGACTCCCCCAAACATATGTAGGACCGGCTTAACTAATCTGATTCGCCACTGTCGGGAAAAATGTCACAAATTGGGATTTTGATTTAAATAAAGACAAAGCTGGCCTTGAAAGTTAAGCCATGATGATGCCCTCTCTAGCGTCACTGCCACATGAGACTGGGGAGGCTGCTTCAGTGATGTACTTCCCTGTCCGTTTTACTGCGACCGTGTGGCACTGATGGAGGACCATTCTGTCTCAGTGTTGTCAGGAAGTGAAAGGTTGTCATTGAGCTCGTTGTTTGATACCGTCCTTAGAACTAGTGGCACGGTAATTTAAACATCAGTACCTTCCCAAAGAATCATTTCTGGGTAATCATTGGCCTCAAAATAAATCCTGGGAACGATATTATATCGAATGCAATTATGAAGATTCCCCGCCTCGCCTTCTTGAGCACTAAAAACCTTATTTAGTTTTAAATTCCGAGCAACTTAAAGATTCACACGCCTTATATCGCTCTTTCCCTCAATCAAAGCAGATTTTATGTCGCCAGATTGCTCAGAAGATATAATTCCAGATTTTAAAGCTACACGAATCACAGTTAACGTTATATGTACCGCAGTCCTCTCGCTTACGTTGAATCCCTGAGCAATCATAACAGTTTCAGTCAAGTCTAGTTTGGGCTTAGATGGTCTGTATCTTGGTTTGGTGAATAGTTCAATTTTCTTAGCCTCATCCATAGCATAAATTTACTCTCGGATCTTCTCCGGTGTCTCCTGTGATGATATATATGCGCCCTGCACTTCTGCTTGCGTCGCGCAGTCTATGCCGACGGTGATGCCAGGTCTTTTAATTGGCGTGTGTCATCTCGTCGAGACCCTCTAGCCTCTCCAAGACATAGTTCACAGAACCAGGGTTCCTGTAAGTCCTCGTGAGTCCTTCGGGAAGATTTTTACAGGATGGGTGATGTCAATTCGAGCAAACGCTACATTGGAGGGAGCTGCCGCGCTTCACATGGCGGCCACAAGTTCCAGGACCACTATTATGAATTTCTATTATATAAATAATAGAAATTCATAATCGTGGTACCCAATTAGTTTGGTGTATGTGTTGTGAGTTCGCAATACGCTCAATTACATCGTTTCAATTCTTGGACAAGCTACTTTAAATTTATAAAACAATGAGTTCTTAATGCCTTGTTATAGTGAACATAACTTTCAACCCGATAATGGATAAATACAATCTCATAATGTCAATTAAGTTTTTGTTAACTGCACTCCAAAGAAAACGGTAGGAAACTGGCGAATTCATTTCATTCACCGATGTTTTAAATTTTGTTTAAGCTAAGTTTTCATTTGTTCATTACTTTTAACTTTAAGTTCCGTAAGAAGAAGTTTAATTTTCAATGTTATTTGGTTTACAACACACAGAGTAAAAAGAGCGCTGCAGGTACAATCGAAGAGATTTATCCACCGATAAGCTATAATTAATTGACATATTTTAGGATAATTTAATGCTTAAGAATCACGTGCTTTTATATAACGTACCGTGAATTGCCCTAAAATATTATTGCATTAAACAAATATGCAATCACGCTACGTTCAGTGGGTTTCTCGAGGATGAGGGAAAACATTTTCAATCGGACAAAAGAATGGTCAAGATGGTATTGTTGGAGGTCCGAGAGGAATTTGTCGAGGGAGTCAGGGCCGTTGTTGCAAATTCTGTGGCCGCCGCGGTTAGAAAGGGAGGGACCGTTTGGTGTGGGCAGGGTGGAAGCTCTTAAAATGGAGATATTGTTGTTTGTTGGTGGGCTTGATACGGTCAGAGGTGCCGGATTTGTGGTCAGATAGGGAGATGCTGACGTCGAGAAACGTGATATTCGAGGCGGAAAAGTTGGAGGTGAACGAGAGGGAAGGGGATGAGATGAAAGGGATGAGACGAAATAATTCAGAGAATTGAAATTTCAGAAATTCACCAATCTTTTCTCCCTCGACTCTCTCTCTCTCTCTCCTCCACAAAAAATCTTTAGAAAATCCCCCAAATTGCCTCCTTCAAAAACCAGTTCTAAATACAACACCTACCTCACCACCGCCTACTTCCCTGGTGTTGACTCCGTAAGGCGGATCATTAAAAATCTCTACTCAATCCCCTCCGAAAACCCCACCACTTCCAAAATTCTCCCTCGCTGCCCCCTCACAACTTTAGACACCCCCCTAATCCATTCGCCATCTTCAAAACCACCAAACTTAAGTCAAAATCTGTCAAACCTACGACATCCCACCCAACACCCTGCAATCGCCCACGATTTTATGACGCATCTTATTACGCCCAATTGCGCCTGAAACTAGAAGAATGTCCTCCTCAAGACCACACGCGCTCTGGGGGTCGGTTCATTGATCCAATGAATACGTGCAAAAGTGGACACAAGAGGCGGAGTGGGAGGTGGTGACAGCCACAAGCACAACCCTGGACTCAAAGAGGCCGAATGGGTGGTCCTGTGGGCTTCTTCAGGTCAGATCGGTTCACCTGAAGAGCATGTCCAGAGCGGATGGCAGAGAAGCTAAGAAAACCTTCTGCACCGGGTGGGAGGTGGGGGTGGGAGGGAGTGGGGCAGCCAAGGGCTAAGACAAAACATCGGCAAAAGATTCTTGGGGCGAGGAACTGGCGAAGACTGAAGAAGGCAGTGAGAAAGGAAATGGAGGAGACAAGAATTAGAAGCTGGGACACAATCAACGAGTGACGGGAACCGAATCACGTGGGACTTCACCCACCGGACACAATCGACGTCAAGGGCGCACCTCCCACGGAAAATTGACTGTCGTAAGCGCAACGGCGAATTCATGCTAGACTCTGTGTAAACATAGGTGAAGATTGCATTTTAATTTAAAAAATTAAGCTGATTAGTTTACATAATATAGCTACTGCCAGTGAAATGGACGAAGACAAAGTGTTATATTTTGGACTCCTTCTAATCACGGCTTCTGACATAAAATGCACAGTTTACTTTAAAGCCCTGGTTACACGATACATTAACATGTACAAGCTAATGTGCGAATGTATGAACACAAGAATGAACGAGAAAATTCACCGTGTAAACACACCAAAATGTACGAATGCATGAACGCGTGAATAGAAAATAGAACCTGTTCTAATTTGGTTCATGCATTCGTACATGTTGCGCTCGTGCTTCAGTGACACCTGGTGGTAGATAACGGAAATAATGTTTTCTGCTCGTATGGTGTTTGTGTACTTCTAAATTTCGTTTTGTTTGCGTTTGATTCAGCTATTAGTATTTATTTTGACCTCTGCTCCATTAGGACTTCGCCCTACTATTTGAACTTGGCACTGTTAGCACTTCCTGGAATACCTGTGCGCTACGTTTATTGACCTCTCGCAATCGTTGGACCTTTCCTGTTATAGACCATTGCCCCTAGCTTGGACTACCGTCCTACACATTCCGTCGGAATTATTAGAATAAAGGTTCAAATGCATTAATTAGAAGAGCATTCCTTGTATTTCGCGTACTTATCTATTTCTTTTCAGAGCTAAACGCTTTCTCAACAAGGTCATGAATGCCGGGAGGGCTAGTCCAGTACCGCAGAAAAGTGAGTTACAAAATGCCTTGTTTGTGCAGTAAATATTTGAGAAGCTCGCGCCACGAATGTGTGATTGGCCGAAAATTACTTAGTTTGTTCTCTAACAACAATTTATGATTGTACGACTCTCACATAGTTCTATTTTATCGGGTACTTAGTTCACTGGTAGAGCATCCAAGAAACAGCTTCGTGCTCGAAACTGGATCAGCTGTTCTTATATACGACCAATTCCACATGAAAAACTTAAGTAAGTAGGAACCGGAGAGATAATTAAAGATTACCGTCGTGTACATGAGGTAACGATATCCATTTGAGAGCATGTTTTTATACTTGTTTCCAATGCTACTACCGACTTCCTTTCCCAAACGTGCCAAGAATAACTTAATCTTTGTTTTTACGATCCATTATGTTACTACCCATGATAGTTTGAGTTTACTCATGAATTGCACTCAATACATATATATTCACAAGCGCTCTTATCGATCCTGTATAAAAAGGGTTTTTCATCGCACATTTTCTCAACAGGAAATACCTCACGTATCATACAGCTAACATTAAAATAAGATTTAGATCCAATGCATTCGTTCTACTCAGTGGCGGATACAGAAAAAACTCAAGGGGGGGGCGCAAGTTATCGCGACGATTGTAGCTTTCAAACTGACTGCCTGGCAGCGACTCTGCTTCCCTTATATATGTAGCTCGGTTGTTTCGAGAACATTCGGTGCCAGAATGTTCGCTACCAGACTTTTAAGGAGTGTGAAAAAATACAAAAAGTAGAATATTCGCGACTTTTCTCGAACAAATGCCAGACAGAATAACATATCGAGATCACTAGAATGGCCGCGAATTTTCTCGTAGGTCAGCTATCTATGTGCCAGACAGAAACGTATAAAATACGATGACGCGGACGCGCGCTACATAAGAAAGAACAACTACTCGATAACTTGACTCAAGAGTCGACTAACGAAAGACACGAACGAATAGAGTGCGGGCTGACTGGTGGGGGCGGCAATGCGAGCGGCCCCGCAAGGGGGGGGGGGCGCGCGCCCCCCGCGCCTCTCATATGTATCCGCCACTGGTTCTACTATGATTATTTGATTTTCGAGTAAACAAATATACCTCACCATAACTGCAATATAATTCCCGAGACATATAAAAAGGGATTTAGCAAGTCCATTCGAGTATCTTTCATCTGAGGAACTACCACTCGGGAAAACAAATGTGGAATTTGAGTTAATTACCGCTGAAATTCTAAATTTGAATTATTATACGTATAATATAAGTATAGTCTGCTTTATAGTAGGTAGCGTATTGGTAGGTTGCCCTTATGAACGCTTGAATGGTTTGAATGTTGCGCTTAATGAAGAGAAAAACAACAACAAACGCAAATACGTACCCTGAAAATTGTGCGACTGCATGTGTGGTTTCATGTACCGTGTAACCACTGATTCATCCATTCGTTCACGCAAACGTACATGAAAACATTCACGCGAATGTACATGAACTCGTGCATGTTAATGTATCGTGTAACCAGGGCTTAAAACACATGGTTTGTTTATAATTTAAGTCAACAGAAAAATATTTTAGACTAAAGCGTAACGAAACAAGAACACCCCCACGGAGAATTAGTGAATAAACAACGAAGGAGAAAAAATTATTGTCGACAGGAGTCATGTATGTTGCCTTTAATCGTGCAATTTATACATGATCTATTTTTATAAAGAATAAATCATTTTGAGGAGGTGGGAAGGTTGAATATGCGAAAGTTTTGCACAAGTTTACTAGTATTATTAAGTACTATTTAACAATATACTTATCATGTCACGTTATTAGTTAAAACATTGTAACGTAAAAATGCAGAGCATAAGTTTCCCTATATAATAATGACAAATCGCTATGAAATATTCAGCCCTGAAGGTACAAGGGGAGACTGCGTACGTTGATCAGCCTTTTTTGAAGGCGTCATTTTTGCGTGATGCAGGAAGATACCATTGCTATGCTAATGTGCCGTGGTATTTCCTGAATACGCCCCCTATAGTCATGTTCCATGTCTTGCTATTTTTATGACGATTATCACGCAAAGGCTAAACTCAACTTCCTGCTAGAGCTGGGAATAAATGAGAAAATGTTGATTTTTGTCGATAATATTGTTTTTTTTTTCATTTGTAAATATGTTATTACTGAAGTTACTGGAAGGATTAAATCAAGTCCCGCACGGTCCGTCTGTTATTTACTAACCCGTAACTTCGTTGTTCTCGCAGTTATTTATTCCAAGATTATTCAAGGTAGTTTCCTATTCGTACCTAGGCAATTCTAATTCCGAATGTAATTGTTCGCTGCTTTCACCTCTTTGTAATTATAATGAAAAGGTAGGCAAAAGAAGCAGGTGGTGTTGTTGTGTGTTATATTAGAGTTTATACAGGGTTGACATACTATGAAATAAGCGATCCATCAAATTTCAAGTGAAGCTATCTGCCGCCCAGTTAACCAAACTGGTTCATAAGGCACGGAGGCAAGTGAATTTTTTAAAAATCGTGTTGAAGTATCTCTCCTGATCCCATCAAAATGAAAGAGAAAAATAACTGCCGCCCCTGAAATTCAAACTAGCGTCCTTGTGCCCCAGATGGCAGCACGTTACCGACTACAACAAATCACTCATTATTAATACTGAGTTCCCCTTGGGTATTAATACTCAGCATTCAAAATGGCGGGTCAACGTGCGTAGTCTTCGCTTGCCTGACAATCAAATTCAAAGAACTGCGGAACTGGCCGCGCAGTAACTTTAACGGAGTCACCCGCTAGTGGTCACACAATTGTGTGACAATATTATGTTATTATGTCGTATCAATTAAAGATAAGCACCGCACAACATGTCTTGACATGCAATAATTGTGAATGACGATCATTTCGAGTACATGTTTCACTCCTTGCGTTGGAATAAACGACTTTTCCTCGATTTTTCGACGAAACGATTAAAATATCCTCAGCGAGGACGAATCGTCTGCAAAACTTGAACACCATAAGGAAAAGTCGTTTATTCCAATGCAAGGAGTGAAACATGTACTCGAAATGATCGTTATTCACAAGTATTGCATGTCAAGACATCTTGTTGTGGTTAAGGTAAACTGTGAATCATTAAAATACCGCTTATCTTGTATTAGCGCATTTATAGACACCGAGCAGCGTGGCACTGACGTTTGGTCATAGATGACGGCTGCAGAAACTGGCGAAAGATATTGAAAGCTTCAAATAAAAGCTAAATATGGACTGGACTTCGGCCATTTTCTCAATTTGTATCTTCTGTGGTCCTGGATTGGTTCTCCGTGTGGGCGGGAAACGTGAAGAGATGAAAGTTGCCCATATCTCTCACGTACTCCACACGGCACACACACGTTGGCTGCGTGTCCCCGGCACTTCTACCCGTGTAGCCATCTTCATTCCCGTCAACGGCTCGCGTCACACGTCATCTCGATTTGTGAAGCACTCTCCTCGATTGGAGAATTGATTCCACGTAATGTGCACGTACATACATATACTATCACCTCGTCTCAAATAGCCTCCCAAATGTCCGCCTCACCTTCACGCGGTGCACCCTCTGTCACCACTTGTAGCGAGGGATAAGGCGACCGAGTGACCTCTCCGGCATCAGAGGAGGACCAAGTGCACAGGAACCTCCTAGATTAGGGCGGATGAGTGGGGGGTGGTGGTACAAGGAACATTTGACTGCGCTTGAGATGGGAAACTGTCTCTAAAAGCGGAGGAACTTCTAAAGGAAGTCAAAACGGTAATAGGATACAAAAGGATACGGGAAACAACTGTGTCATAGATCCAAGAGATTTCCCTTGTTATACACCATGACGATGCTGTCCACTTTTGTTTTAATGTGGCGGAGTTAAAAAGACTTGTCAATCGGATCTCGAGAGGAAGCAGCAAGAGTGCAGAAAACATAAAATGAAGAGAATACGCGTAGGCACATGGAATGTTAAAAACTTGCTGCAGGGTGGAAAGTTGGAAAACATAAAAATATTGAGACGAAGAGAAATAAAATGGATGTAATAGGGTTAAGCGAAGTAAGATGGGAGGGACAGGGTGAAGTGAAGAGTGGAGAAGTTACAATATATTATTCCGGTATCAAGAAAGGAAAAAAATGGGGTGGGGATAATAGTGAGAAATGAAATAGAAAAAAGAGTGAAGAAAGTAATATATTTAGATGATCGGCTGATAGCAGATTAGAAATGCTACCAAAGGATCTAATTCAGGTGTATATGCCTACTTCTGCTATATGAGGATGAAGAGGACTGCCGCAGGATAATAACAGGAGGGCAGTGGTAGGCGATAGAGGGAGGATGGCAAAGCAGTGGGAAAATTTGGTTTAGGAGATGGGAGTGAAAGAGGAGAGAAGACTGGTGGATTTCTGTTGAGGAAAAGATAATTGTTTATAGCCAACACATGGTTTGAAAATCACAAAAGGATGAGATATACATGAATATAGCACCAGGAGATTGAGCTCGCTACCAAATTGATCATATTGTAGTAGAGGAAATATATAGAAATGCTGTGAAGAGAGCAAAATTCTATGAGGGGCTGATATTGCCAGCGATCATGTACTACTAATGATGGAGATGACAATACTGTTAAATAAAATCGAAAAGGCAAAGAAAGTACATCAATGGAATATGGAAAGATTGGAGAATGTAGGAAAAGAAAAAATGGGTGAGTTATTAACTAAAGCAATTACGGAAGGTAAGAAAGAAAATGATAAGGTAGAAGAGACATGGAAAAGAATAAAGAATGCTATGAAAAGAATACCAGAGAAGGAAATTGGGTATTACGAAGGGAAAAGAGCCAAGAAACCTTGGGTAACTGCAGAAATGTTGAAGACGATGGAAGAAAGAAGGCAATACAAAAATAGGAGTGGGGGAGAGAACCGAGAGATGTATTGCGAGTTAAACAATGAACTAAGGAGAGAAACGCAAAAGGGAAAGATGGCTAGGAGAGAGGAATGCGATGATATTGAGAGAAAATGTCCATATATGACATTTGGTATAAAAAGGTAAGGCATTTTACGCTGGATGGCAAAGGAAGAATTAAAATGAGAGTGATGATGAGCAAAGATTGAAAAGAGATATTTGGGGAGAAATAAATGAGGGAAAGATGGAGAGAGTAGACGGCAGACCTGTATAAGGCAAGAGAGAAGCTGGATTTAGTGGATGGAGACGCAGAGTTGGAGGTTGGAGCAGAAGAGGAGAGACGCCCTACAACTCTGAAGTCTGAGATAGTACAAGCAATGAAAAATGGAAAGGCAATGGGAATAGAAGAGCTTCCTGTAGAATTTTTTTAAAGTGCTTAGAAGAAGAGGGTCAAAATGAAATAGTAGAAATGTGTAACAAAGTAGATGACGAGGGAATATGGCCAGATGACTTTGTGAAGACGATTATGATACCAATCCCAAAAAAGCAGAGGTAGTGTGAGGAACACAGAGCCATTGGTCTTATTTCACATGCAGATAAAATATTGTTGAGAGAGTTGAGAACCTTAGACTCCAATGGAAGAGAATGAGGAGCAGCTTGGCTTCAGACAAGGAAGGAAGGGGTACAAGAGAATCAATTGCGCTAGTCAGGATAATTGGTGAAAGATATAGAGAAAGAGGAAAAGGAGTAAAGGAGCTCTGCTTTATAGATTTGGAAAAAGCATTCGACAGGGTGAAATGGGATAAGCTGAAGGAAATTCTGAAAATAAAGAAAGTTGACTGGAAGGATAAGGAGGCTAATATAAGGGAATGGTACAAGACCCAAAAGGAGGCCATTAAAGTTAATGGAAAATTGACGGAATGGATGGACCTGGGTAGAGGGGTAAGAGGCAAGGCTGCTGCCTTTCGCCAACACGATTCAATATCTACAATTTTAAATACAGCAGTCGAGGGAATAGTGGAGGGAGAGAAGAGGAAGAAGAAGGCTGAAAATGAGAGACGAAGTAAAGATAAGAAGAAGGATACCAAGGAAGAGGCCCGGGACAGGACGAATTGGGGACAGCTTTGGTGTTTGGGACTCGCCATCAGCAGAATACCAGTTGATGATGACTAGTACCACCACCTCCCTTCATGGCGCGCTCTCTCTCTCTCTCTTCGTCAATCAATCCATCCAGCTTTCACAAACATTCGGCCAAGAAATCATCCACTCGTTCGCCTAATTCAACTCTCATCACATTGTTATTTTTTTCCATTCTCTCAGCCATCTGAGCAAGCCTGAATGATATCAGGCAATCCACAAAATATTACATAAAATACATAAAGAATATCACTGATTGTATAAGTTACTATTTAACATTGCCAAATCATCAAAAAATCACTCAAACTTTTGATGATATCATCTAGAAACTTGAAAAATAGAAGCGTTCGCTCAAACATGCTAAGGATATTTGCTGTAAGCCAATATAAAGAAATGTGTGCTTTTGAAACTTGACACGCTGTCCGGTCTGCTGACTGGCGGAGGCTAAGGAGGTGGGAATCCAAATACAAAACTGAGATTCCATTACTGTAGTGTCCGCATGAGGAGAGTCAACTTCAAAGTGTTTTAAAAGTCATCTAAGGCAAAACCAATGTTTCGGATCCTTTTTCTCGACGAACAGTCTCCAGAATCAGGCTCGGAGTCTCCAGACATTTTTTCTTCACTTCCAGTAAACTGAAATAAAGAAAATTCTGCTATAAAATTATTATTTCACTTGCAGCACATAATGCAAATAAAGAGCTAGTCATAAATTATAAAGTACCTACACCTAATAAACACTCTCGATTGGCGATGTTGCTAAGTGATATTTTTTCGGAGATTTCTTTGAAAGAAAGGGGCGTCAAATTCCACGAGCCATACTTCAGGAATACAATAAGGTATTCAAAGCAATTGTTAACGACGGCAATACGACACTCATGAGCAAATTTCTAATTGAAATATTTCAATAATTTAAGTCGTGGAAAAGAACGGAAATATTTAGACATTTTTAACTTTTTCATGATATTTTTTTTTTAATTGAATGAACGTTTATAGAGAAGCAGAATTTTCAGTCTTGGATAGCCCGAAAAATCTACTGTTGATGAGCATTGCATTAGTCTTGATCACAGGATTAAATTGGATACTGCCAAGATTATTTGCCGTTCCTACGGTTATTGGGATAGACTGGCAAGGGATAGCCATTGACATTCAGGCTGGAAAAGGATAATTTGAAGGCTAATAATGGTGAGTGCCCACCCAATCCAGTTTTCTATTCAAAGGAGCTTCATTAGAGATAAGAAATTGCGGTTTATTTTATTGTAAAGAAAAGATCTTAGCTAACTTTCTGCAAAAAATATCATCGTTTAACAATTAAAACTGTTAAAATTAAAGTTAACTTTTCAATAGACATAGAATGAAAACATTTTAATTTTTAACTAACCCGAAATCATGGGCATTTGTTAATATGATGAAAACTACAATTAATTTAAAATTTTATAGATCGTAAATGTATAAACAGAAAAATACGAATGCTACTCGTTGAGCCCGTACAGCAGCAGCGCCATCAGCGGCCATTCTCCAGAAGCATTGATTATACTCGGAGGAGGGGAGGGTGTCGGGGGATGGACGGGTGGTGCATTCTGGTATCGCGGTACAACATTCTGGTATCGCAGTGCCAAACTGACGAGGAAGATCAGTTTCATCTGTGAAAATATATTATACAAGGTGATGGCGATATACAAGGCGATAGGCAAAGGAAACCATGGTCACCACCCATTCGAGTTAAAAAAAAAGCGTCAGCTCATGCAATACAAGTCCCACAAACTTGAGCCGCCCGAGCCTCCTCTGCTAGTACCATACACACACACACACCTTATCTGCCGCGTCTTATTCACACACGGGAAACGGAAATGCTTCTTGCCGCATTCTTTAGAAGTTGTCTGCTAGATTATTGAGTGCGAAAGTGAGGGATATACTGTCGAGACCAAAGTAAGTAATAAATGGGTGAGTCTGCATTCGCATTATTTGGCTTATGGCATGATTTGAGGGCATACTGCATGAAACAACACATCGTGACAGCTCAGGAAAGTGTAAACGCCATTAGAGGGCAAATTTGGTCACACGGAATGGATCGAATGTGCAGTTAGTTCCCACATACAAAAAAGTCCTTATGACTGGCCTAAATTTGCGTTTTATTTCGCGCACCAAGAAGCCAAACATTATCCTCTCTAATCTATGGTCTGAGGGAACGAGCCGGGAGAGTTTCTGCATTGGTCATCTCATACTTGAACAGCTTTAAATGAAGTACATTGGCGGTCACTAAAAGCGAAGCTCAAGTAGGAGCAAGGAACTACCTTCAAATCTACATCTACGAAGTACCGAGCAACCCACGACTAAGGTGTATGGCACGGGGTGATTCCACACCAGGCATGCAGCACTCGTCCCAGCACAAGTCAGAACCTCGCACGCTCCCCCTGGCGCTAGGCGCAGACACCAAAAAGCAGTCAGTTCGTAGTCCGACCAGAATCTGGGAGAGCGATACGTAAATGAACATGCAGAACAATGCTATACACGCATCTAGTGGTTAATATTACTGATACTGTTAATTTATGAATGCTACGAGATGCTACTTCATGCAGAGAACAAAATAAAATAATGCCGGACAAATCAACCGGTGTGAAGTGTTAGTAATGATGTTATGTTATTAAACACCAGTGAAAATTATACTCTACCTATTAGGAAGGGAGTTTCATATGATTGATCTATCGTAACTATTACGATCCCTTATTGTGCGTGGGAAAAATGACAATGACAAATGAGTTCGTACTGCACGAGTCTCATGTTTGCATGATCCATAAATGTGTCTGAAGACAAACGAGATGCTAGGCACAGGAGACAAGTATCTCAGCAAACAGTCTTTAGAATCCCGTAATTAATATTTTTTAAAAATCTAAATGGAAACCCATTAAACTCATGACCTTCAAAGGAACCGAATTTATTAATATAACATAACCGAATAAAAACATTCGATCGGCTACTATCACTCGAATAATCCACATACATCGCTGCGATGGAGGGGACGTCTGAATCGAACGTTAAAAACGAGGCTGTAGAGAGATACGCCATAAATGGATATACATCGACGTACTTCAGAAAAACGTTGACTCGTACTATGCGGCGGTGCATAGTACTTAAGCCGCGTCCGAATTCGTTAGGACTCAAGGACTCAGGCGGTAAGGCGAGGTGTCAAGGTGTCTCCTCGAGGATGTACGAGTTCGGACGTCCTTGTGCATAGTGCTGCCATCAATGAGACAAAATATCAACAAAAAAAATGAATACTACAAAGCAACTGAATTAGAATTTATGCAGCATCCCGCTAAACCCAAATTAATCGTTTTATTATTAGCTATTTAGCCGTACTAATTGTAAGTTTTGTTGCATTCAGAAGTTTATTTATTTCTCATAACAGAGTGTCGTATGAATTTCGGTGTATAATTTCTTGTGTTATTATTTTTCAAAGTTATTTTTGCGTTATCTTTTTCTTAAGATTGTTTGTTTATGATAATTAGCCTTGAATTTGTCGTATGATTATCTTTCCAACCTTAAAAAATGTCTCCCATAACAGTTATTTGGTGTTACTTTTTATTCAATCCTCCTTATTTTCTTACCATTTCATTTGCGGTAGGAGTTTGTATTAAGTTTAAGAAATTTGAAGTAAGCACTTTTAGTTATATACCAATTTAGAAAATTATAACTCCCAAATAGAAACTACACCGGAGAAACCAACGCTTAAATACTTAAAATAAAAGTAAACGATAGGTGTTACGTTGGCGAAGGTTTATTAAAAGCACCGAACTATAACTAAACACACCTACAGTAGATATCTACCACATAATTTAGTTTTATTGACACTGTTGTTTAGTAGATATTTCTTAATTAATCCTCACATGTTATGCTTGTCTTTAATTTTATCTAATTTAAAGTTTTTCCGGTGAAACTTAATTCGGAAATTTTAGTTTAACAATTTAGTTGTCTCTTTCTTTAGGACGTTGATTTTCGTTCTCAACACATGGTACACTACTAGACAACAATATCCAAGAAACTGAGCAACAAATAAAATCACTACATAATACAGCTCATAAGATTGGGCTTGAGATATCTTTTGAGAAAACAGAAATTATGCTAACTGACCCATCACTCGAAACGTGGGTTCGGGGTTTTTTTCTGGGATTTTCTGGGTTACGTGATATTACAATGAGGTAAATTAGATATTTATTCGTATTATGAAAATATTCGAAAGAATTATGCCGGAGTTAAATTTTAGAAATCACTGTACAGACATTATGAATTCGAGGTTAATTTTTTTTATACAGGGCTTCCTTCTCATTCCTAGAGGTAACTTTAACCAACAAAACCGATGCCACTTTTTTAGCACGCTTAGAGGCATAGGGCAACAATATTATCACTGACATTTCCTAACTTCTTCAGTAAATAAAACATTACGCAAATTCTGTGATGTTCTAAATTCTCCTAAAAGTGGCATAGGAAACAAATGCAAAGCGTTCTGCGCGTCCCCCGGATGTATTCCCAAGGTTCAACATTCCAAAATGGCGGCCCGAGGACGGGTCGAAGTGTGCACCCGATGCATCCTCGATGGAAGCGTCCTCGCACGGATCCTTGCCTCAACCAATTCGGACATCCTTCGAGATGGCCGCCGTCCTCGGTAGGACGTATATGCGCACGTGGAAGGATCCTTACGACGAATTCGGATGCGGCTCAGACTACACAGAAGGCTCCGAGAGATGTTAACGCCAGCAATGTCCTTCAGGTGTGGAAAAATGCGAACAAAGGTGGGGACACGAAGTTTAAGGGAGTCCATTTGAAAGTAGGAGATCATGTAAGTTAATGCAGAGAATAGGATTCATTCAGGGAAGGGTACGAATACGATTCGATTGAAGAAGTATTCTCAATTGAAAAAGTTGTTCGCAGGAAGCCACCGGTCTGCGCAATAAAAGATTCACAAAAGGCGAAATGACTGGAGGGACATTTTATGAACCGAAGTTACCATAGATTGTTACAAATGAATCACGAAAGTTTAAAATAGACAAAATACTCGAAACGAGAGGTGACGGAGTCAGTAAAGAAGTATTCGTCAAGTGGATGGGATATCCTTCCAAGTTCAACTCTTGGTTACCTGACCCATCAATAAAGAAATTGAAATGGATGAGGAATTCTTACCTAACACTTCCCAGTAATAGCTAGACGTTGCGTCACGGGAGCAATAATTCGACAAACTTCACGACTCTCCTACCCATAAATGTTTTTTTGAAGGACAGTAGGAGGTAGCCCTCGTCAAAATTCATTTTCCCATTCCATTTTGTAATGCCAACTTAACGATTTTTTCACTCCTGCATTGTACCATCTTGGTTCGCTGCCCTCTTTTTTTTACTTTGCTTGGAATATATTTTCTGATCCGTGAATGTAAGATCGAAGCGTTCATCCGCGCCACGCAACGACGAACTTCTGCAACTACACGCGTGGTGTGAAATGATAACTATCCTACGAGCGCATGTTTTCGCAATGCCGCCGAAACAATATAATTTGGAAGACGTCGCCACTGGAAACGGCTTAAATATCAACAGGCAGTTCTGCCACTTCGGAGTTCGTGCCTGTTATTTAACGGGCTTATATTGACACACCGATATTATATTGCGTTGGTCCATGGTGATATTTCCACTACCAATCCAAGTACTTGAACCGGCCACTTCTGCCACTTCGGAGTTCGTGCCTCGTTGCAAACCTCATCGCCATAGCTACCGCGTGATAAGAGAAAAGAAGAAAAGGTTGGCTTAAGTGTTTTGCTAATTATTTAACGTTTACTTTATAAGACGAGCTAACTGCAATTAGATCGTTAAATGTAAGGGTACAGAGATATCATGTCTCAAAGTTGCAAATATTTCACAGTCATGTCGCAGGTGGTTGTGACATGCGGTCACACAAACGGCTATATCTCCAAAAGTATTTTACTAACTGACCTAAAAATTAACAAAATTTCATTTAAGATTTTTAAAACTATCCACACAAAATTTCATCAAAATCCGAGGCGGGGCACCTCTCAAAAACTAGACCACTTGACGTGGAATGACCCAAACGCCTTCTTAAAATGGATTCCCTGGCTTACTTTCGAAAAGAGTAAGCAGCCCTATAAAAAAAATAAAAAATCAAGTGAAATTCCGAAACGAACGAAATGACTTATAAAATATGTGCGGTATTTTAAATATAATAGAGATAGCGCTACCACAAAGAATACGAGATGACGAAAAGAAGTCTACATTGTGAATTTTTTTAATTTATACTAATAAGCGTATAAACGCGTTGATGACTACTCGCGTCAAATAAAAATCATCAAAAATGAATCCATATCATTATCAAAATGCCATGATCAATTCCAGTGTTTCACCCTGCATTGGTTCAGCTTTTTTAAATTTGACTTCAAATAATTAATCTTTCCGGAATTAGGTTTGGAAAAAATCCACAATACTCACCTAGTACGACTAGCTTTTACAAATATGTTTTTTCAATTAATCGCGCATGGTGGCTGATAAAATTTGGATTGATGGGAATTTAAAAAATCAATACTGGCGGTGAAGCAAAAGGACGTCATCCTTTAACCCTAATACGAGCGCCGTAGGGATAATGGCGTTCCGAATTTTTAGGAGCTCGGAGACAAAACTCAGCCAATTATGGATATCGAGTAAACTTGCTTCAAGCAGCCAAGATAGGACGTCATTTCCTCGAAAATGTAATAATATTGTTGCCTTGAGGCGTAGACTTGGACTGGGATAGGATCGGGGAAAAAGAAAACCCAATGATCTTGATGTTATTGAGCAAAGGGATCTTTATTTTGGATTCGTCGATTCATTAGGTATTCTTCAGCTCCCTTACGTGAACAAAATATTGCAATAGCCACGCGCAGTTTTATCTTCTCTTCAAATATTTTTTTCTGTTTAGGGACTGTCCCCGTATTGAATTATGAACTAAGGAAACCCTGGTGATTTTCTATCTACGCTTTTCTAGGTGTTTAAAAGGCGTTTGAAGGTGCTCATAAGGCGTTTCTAGGCGTTCTCACGACGCTGGCAAGGTGCCCTGTTACGCTGTCCAGCGGACAGCGCTCCCTGAGCACCTCCGTTGCACTTTGTAAACACCCTTGGCCAGATATTTCCAAGGTGATCGCAAGGTTTTGATTCACACTTTCGGGTGGAGGCGCTCCGAACCACCCCCGAAGCGCCTTGACATCACCGTTCTCAAGACGCTTCGCATACAAGGTGTTGTGGTGCACTGTGAGCAGAGGCGTTCCGTAGCGCTATTGCAGCGCCTTTGGACTACACCTTAGGAGGTGTTGTGCTTCAGTTCAAAGGCGCTTCAGATCGCCCTCGCGAAGAGAGCGATTCAAAGCACCATCAAAGTATTTTTTTCGGTTGTCACAATGTTCGAAGGCGTTGTTACACGCTCTCTAAGAGGGGCACTTCAAAGCGCTACAGCTCAGATATGGGCGCTAAAGCCCCTAAATTTCTTGTTTTATTCATCCGGTGGGAAATAAGGAAAAATTTGACTAAATCCAACAAATTTGTCGATCCAAGAGATTTCTTTGCAACCAGATGACACATGCGTTTTGATACTGTTTTTCTTCAAATAATCGGAAGAATTTCACCATGCTGTAAGCAATACAAGCTGTAAATTTCTAGTCACCATCGCAACGTTGACGTATTTTACTCACTAACATGCCTGTAGTTTTGTCCATCAAAGTACACTGCCCGCGTGTCTTCAGGCTGAATAACTTCTAAGCCCTCGATATTTTCTACTTTTTGAATGTGTTCAATGATAACATTTTCAGTTGAAAGAACGGCACTATCTGAGAGCACAATATTATCAACCAGCAATTGCACACTATACGTTGCAGACAAACAAATAGCTAATATCAGCACTATTTTACCAAAATCAGAGTACACAATTGAATCATCATTTCTCTTGCCCATAGAATACTGAGAAGTTGTTATTCTTATATACCCTTGAATAGCATGCGGTGATACAAAAGACACCTTGATGGTTGAAGGCTATTTATCTAAAGGAACTGTCTCTCATTCGGAATTAGTTCACAAATCTGACTTGCACCTAGCAAAAGGCAGTTATCAGAGCGCTTAAATGTGATAAGTCTTTGGTCCAAAACATCTTGGAATTGGAAAGGGAATTGGAAAATTGTTGTTTATTCTCAATAATATTGCATTTATATTCAAACTATGTGGGAATATAGGTTTCAATCAATTGATGCCAAATAACTGTTATCGCGATATGATTGTATTTCCTCAAACTATCACGGAATATCCATTTAATAATTAGTTCTCGAAGTCACATTAATGCACGGAAGTGGCAGTGTATATAAGACTTTCCAGAAGCTTAAGTTTCGAAGTCGGGTGTGAGAATATACGCGTAGAGTCGTACAATGTAGTTAGGTGGAAACTAGGTAGGGTACCTTAATCAACTATAATATGGTCTAGCTTAACAGTACATTCATAATTAGTAACTGTAAATTATCATTTTTTTATTTTGAGAGAGCAGGGAACCGTGCGCGGCGCTCCAAGGTGTTGTGACAGCGCTCTAGGCATCCGTAGCAAGGTCAGCGCGGCGCCTTCAGGAGCGCTGTGCAACGCTATGGACGGTGCTGTTCAGCACTCACAGAGCGCCTTACAACGCCTCGCAAGGTGCTTCCTAAAACACCTTTAGCGTTCACAACTTCACCATCGAAGCGCCTTCACAGGCGTGACGAGGGAGTTTGCGAGACGCTCCGAAACACTTTACGACGGTGTTCTGAAGGCGAACACCAAAGGAGTGGGAAAAAACGCCAGGGAAGGGGTAAAATAAAAAGGCCACACTCGTAAGATTCCTGAATGGAAGGTGGGCACAATCGAGATGTGAGACTGCTCAATGTTCTTCTTCTTCATATACGATATATGATATCATTGGTGCCCGATTAATACTAGCTATACTTAGTTGAGGTTTAGCATTCATTAACAAAACGGTCAATGCCACCAAAAGCACACCTATCGTCTCCTTTTGGTGGCATGGCATTGACCGTATTGTCGTCTTAATACGAAAACTGCAATAATTCCATCCACACGTCCCTCCTCTTTCCTGAGCCCCACATTATCACGACAATGTTCGCAGTAAAAACGTTCCAACGCCATTCCAAAATCTAAACCGTGAGACATGCCATTCAATACATGCCAGTGTGGGCCGAGGTGGAATCAGACGAGCAGAGATAATTCATCGCATTATTAGCATCGAGTGAAGGCTTGTTAAATCCACACCATTCCCCCATTTCTAGGTGTTGACAAAATGGAGCAATAGATGACGCCTGAAGAAGCGTCGTGAGTACGCATGAAAGTGCTGACGACGCTAGGTGGGACCAGGTCTGAATTCATCACTATGTTATACTTCATTTCCTTTCTCGTTCAATAAATTTGCTCTGGTGTCGAAAAAAAGATTTTTATACCGTCAAAATGCTTTCCTTGACGAATGTATTATGCGTTTTACATTTTATATCTACATCTGTCTTAAACGTCGTAGATATGCCATGTAAAAAAAGATCTCAAATGTTCTCAGGCGTAACTTTGTGAAAATCCATATCGACAGAATCAATACAAACTTTGTAACTTTCGCAATGAATTTTATTTAATACGACCGGTTTCATCGCATAAACGACATCTTCAGGTACATTTTCTTGTCAAGTGCAGAATAAATAAATATATATATATATTTATATTATTTATTCTACAACCGAGCAATATATATATATATATATATATATATATATATATATAATCTTTGGAAGTTTTCGCCAATTGGCCACAAATATATAAATTCAAACTTACAGGAGGTAGGAGAAAGAGGACATGATAAAGAATTCGTTCTTACGGGAACGTTTCGAACCAGTTGGTCCTTCGTCAGCTCTAGAAGTGAGCAGTTAGTACTGCCCTGGGGAAGGGGAAGGTAGGGGAGGAAATGAAGGAGGGGAGGGGAACTAAGAGGGAACAATGTTGCACCTGGCTGTTTTCGGATGGGAGAAGTTTCAAGCAGGGAGAATTATAACAATGTTGCAATACTGAGGGCACTAAATATTGAGGGTCAGTGACTAAGGGGGGGGGGGAGAAATGGAGTGTGGGGAGGGGAACTGGAAGGGGTATTCAATGTGACAATGTTGTGTCAGCTAATCAAAGGAAAATTTTGAAGTAGGGAGGAGTTCTTGAAGAGTGAGAAATGCAACAGTGTTGCAAGGCAGAGGAAAATTATAATTGTGACAATAGGGGGCAGAGGTATTCATGGGATTAATGCAATAAATTGATTTCGGGTGGGGAAAAAGCTTTACAAAACCAAATCACGGACATCTCAGTATTTCTCAGCTGTGTGTTCGAAGTATTGGCGGGAAGGGTATTGAGGACGGAAAGAGAAAAGCATGAGTCGAATTGGAGTCCATGTTTTGAGGCGTGCCTAGGGACAGGGAAATGGGGAAGCTAAATACCGTTACAATATATATATATATATATATATATATATATATATACACGAAACGAAAATTTCGCCAATAGGCCACAATATAATAAAAAAAACACTAGACAGGGGGTGGGGAAAGAAAAGTAAAAAGAGAGAGAGGACTTACTGGGACGTTTCGGGCATGTGAAGCTTTTTTTTTGACGAAGCTCGGACTTTTTTTCTACAGCTGAAGAAGGGCCCACATGCCCGAAACGTCCCAGTAAGTCCTCTCTCTCTTTTTACTTTTCTTTCCCCACCCCCTGTCAAGTGTTTTATATATATATATATATATATATATATATATATATATATATATATATAGATGAAGGAGGACCAACTGGTTCGAAACGTTCCCGTAAGAACGAATTCTTTATCTTTTCCTCTTTCTCCTACCTCCTGTAAGTTTGAATTTATATACATATATACACGAAACGAAAATTTCGCCAATAGGCCACAATATAATAAAACACTTGACAGGGGGTGGGGAAAGAAAAGTAAAAAGAGAGAGAGGACTTACTGGGACGTTTCGGGCATGTAGGCCCTTCTTCAGCTGTAGAAAATTGAGAAGTCATAGAGAAGTTACTATATATATATATATATATATATACGAGTTCGTGGAAAATCACACACGCGATAATTTAAATAAAAATAAACTTTGCCACAGGTGGGGCGGAAATAAATATAGAAACACAAAAAAGAAGAACACTCACACACTATACGTTCTGATATTTCGGCAGCCGAGCTGCCTTTCTCACAGAAGGAAGGATACAGAATGATGGATAGGCATGGGACAAGGGGTAGAGTGAGGTAGGAGGAGAGGGAGGAGAAAGGGGTCAGAAAGGTGAGAATAGGGGGGGGCGGGAGGGGGTCAGAAGAGGAGAGCGGGGTGAGGGGGGGAGAAGAGTGGAAGAGGCGGGAGAGGGTCGGAGAAGGAGGATGGGATGTGGGAGGGAGGAAAGGGGAGGGGCGGGAGGGGATAAAAGGAGGAGAAAGGGGAGAGGAGAAGGGGCGGTAGTGGTCAGTGAGCCCGATTTAATCCGGGGGGATTATAGGCAGAATAAAGCCAGATACAAGCCAATTCTAATGTACGTAATTGAAGGGGAGAGGCAGAGGGAGGGAGGGAGGACAATATGCCTGCTCGGAAACATTTGTCAAAACTGACATTGTGGGAGGAAGCATGGACCGGGACGGGTAAGGAGGCATTGGGCGAGGACGGCTTACAACTGGCTCGGTGGCCGGTCAATCTAACACTTAAGGCGTTAGTGGTGAGACCAATGTAATAGGAATCGCAAAGGTTGCAAAGGAAGTTGTACACAATGTTGTGGGAAGTGCATGACCGAGAGGGGACGGAAGGAAGTGGGTGGGAGAGGAATTTAGCGGGGAGGGGGTCGGTAATAAGAATAGGGCACGTTTTGCATCTCGCGCGATGGCAGGGGTTGGGTGGGGTTTTAGAGCTAATATAGGGTTTAGTCAGCGGTTTGGTGGTTTTTAGGATGCTGGAGAGGTTAGGGGGACGCCTGAAGGTGAGAGAGGGACATTTGGGGAATGTGTTTTTGGTGGTGAGATTATCAGAGAGGAGTGGGAAAAGGTTTTTAATGATTTTTTTTGAGGGCATGGACGCCTGGTAAGTAGGTGGTACAGAGGGAGAGGTTGTAATTCTCCTTATTTTGGGTTGGTTTAGGAGGAAAGGGTTTTTTGAGAATTCGTTTATTGAGAAGAGTCTCAAGATATCCTCGTCGGAGAAGGGATTGGTGCAAAGAGGAAAGGAATTTATCAAGGGAATCGGGGTTATTACATATGCGAAAACCTCGTGTAGAAAGAGAGTAGGGGAGGGATCTTTTAGTATGGGAGGGATGGCAGCTGTTATAGTGAAGATATTGCTGCTTATTGGTGGGTTTGATGTGGACTGAGGTGTTGAAATGGTGGTTGGAGAGAGTGATATCTGCATCAAGGAAGGTGACATGGGAAGAAGAGAAATGAGAGGTGAAGGAGAGAGAAGAGAAATCGTTGAGAGCGGAAATAAATGAATTAAAAGAATCGACGTCATGGGGCCAGAGAATGAAAATGTCGTCGATGTATCGAAGCTAGAGTAAGTGTTTCAGGGGTTGTGAGGATAGGAAGGACTCTTCGACACGGCCGAGGAAAAGGTTGGCATAGGAAGGGCTGAATCTACTGCCCATGGCGCAGCCTTTGGTTTGAAGGTAGAAGCGGTCATTAAAGGAGAAGGAGTTATGAGTCAAGATGAAGTGGGACAGGTCAATAAGGAAATCGGAGCTAGGGTTATGAGGAGTAGGGCGAGTATCAAGAAAATGCTTAACGGCGGATAAGCCTTCGGCGTGGGGGATGGAGGTATAGAGGGAGGTGACATCAATGGTGGCCATGATGATGTCGGAATCATTGGGGAGGGGGGTGGAGAGGAGGCGATCCAGGAAATGGTAGGTATCTTTGATGTAGGAAGGCAGGGAATGGACTAGAGGCTGAAGGTAATGGTCGACGAAAGCGGAGATGCGTTCAGTAGGGGAGTGGCAAGAGGAAACTATTGGCCGGCCAGGGTTGTTGGGCTTGTGTATCTTCGGAAGGATATAGAAATGGGGAGTGCGGGGATGAGCGGGAGAAAGTAGAGAAATATCGTTGCTAGTGAGACCTTCCTTGGGACCTTTGTCTTTAAGGAAAAAGATGATCTCCTCGTGGAATTTTGGGTTTGGGTCGTGAGAAACGGGAGCGTAGGAAGAGGGGTCCGAGAGTTGTCTGAGGGCTTCGTTGATGTAGTCTGAAGAGTTAAGTACTACCACAGTAGAGCCTTTGTCAGAAGGTGTGATGACTATGTTGGGATTGTGAGAAAGGTCTTTTAAGGCTTTGATTTCCGACGAGGATAGGTTGGATGCGGGCTATAAGGAATTGAGAAAGGATGGATCAGCAATTTTGGAGAGAAGGAGGTTCGTGAAAACTTCTAAGGGATGATTGGAAAGCAAAGGTTTGGGTTCATGTGAAGAGGGCGGTTTGAAAATGGTCAGGGCAGGATGTACAGAATTTTGAGAAGAAGTATCGGGAAGTGGCAGTTGGGAGCGCTGGGATTCCCAAAAGAATTTCCATTTTAATTTTCGGCAAAAATTGAGGGTGTCTGTGAGAAGTTTGACAGGATTAACCTTAGGTGTCGGCGAAAACGAAAGACCTTTGCTCAAAACAGAGATTTCGGAAGGGGTAAGGGAAGAAGAAGAGAGGTTTATGACTTCTTGTTTTGTGGGATCGTAGGCGTCTTCGGCGGGGTGGGAGGGGGGGGTTTGAGGGTCTTTGGAAGAAGGTACGCGCTGTGGGAAAAACCGGGAGGTGGGAGGGGGTGGACGGGCGAGTTGAAAAATGCCTGCTAGGTCGGGCTTTGAGGAATATAATGGCGGGTTAGGTGGGGTTGGGGCCGCAATGTTTAGCGGCAAGGAGAGTCCATGATGAAGGTAGGAAATACACAAGGAGGACAGTTTTTTGAAAGCTTTTTGGCGTCTAAAATTAAGGGAGCGTAAAGAAGAGGTAAGAAGTCTCTGGATTGTGGACAGTAATTCCGAATTGTATAGGCTGATGATATGGATGAGGGATTGAATGTTGGAATGGTATTGGGACACAAGAGATTTGTATTGGGCGAGAACTAAAAGACAAAGATTGTACGAGATTTGATACGAGTGAGCATGAAAAAACGGGTGAATAGAAGGAGGCATGCCTGAAGTGGGAATTTTGATGATTAAGTCGTTCGGAATTATGCCCAGGGAAAGACAGGAGGACAAAAATTCTACGTGGCAAGTGTATTGAGCTAATTTAAAGGAATATTTTTTAAAATTGATAAGCCAGATTTTGGTGAGATTAGGAACGGGCATGTTAAGGATATAAAGGTTAATGGATAGAGGAAGAGAGCAAGGGAGGGAGTGGAAAGGAGAAAAATTACAAAGGAGTGGAACAGTGGTGAAAGGAGTGATAGGACAGTGAGAAAGATTACTACAGCTCACGGCTCAGCAACTGGAGAAGCAGCAAGCTGGAACTGAAGAGGCCGCTCGTAGACAGAAGAACACAGAAGAGAGATGGTTCAATAGCGCAACAATAAACGAATTCGTGTCACCTCCCTGCCACTTCCCGATACTTCTTCTCAAAATTATGTACATCCTGCCCTGACCATTTTCAAACCGCCCTCTTCACATGAACCCAAACCTTTGCTTTCCAATCATCCCTTAGAAGTTTTCACGAACCTCCTTCTCTCCAAAATTGCTGATCCATCCTTTCTCAATTCCTTATAGCCCGCATCCAACCTATCCTCGTCGGAAATCAAAGCCTTAAAAGACCTTTCTCACAATCCCAACATAGTCATCACACCTTCTGACAAAGGCTCTACTGTGGTAGTACTTAACTCTTCAGACTACATCAACGAAGCCCTCAGACAACTCTCGGACCCCTCTTCCTACGCTCCCGTTTCTCACGACCCAAACCCAAAATTCCACGAGGAGATCATCTTTTTCCTTAAAGACAAAGGTCCCAAGGAAGGTCTCACTAGCAACGATATTTCTCTACTTTCTCCCGCTCATCCCCGCACTCCCCATTTCTATATCCTTCCGAAGATACACAAGCCCAACAACCCTGGCCGGCCAATAGTTTCCTCTTGCCACTCCCCTACTGAACGCATCTCCGCTTTCGTCGACCATTACCTTCAGCCTCTAGTCCATTCCCTGCCTTCCTACATCAAAGATACCTACCATTTCCTGGATCGCCTCCTCTCCACCCCCCTCCCCAATGATTCCGACATCATCATGGCCACCATTGATGTCACCTCCCTCTATACCTCCATCCCCCACGCCGAAGGCTTATCCGCCGTTAAGCATTTTCTTGATACTCGCCCTACTCCTCATAACCCTAGCTCCGATTTCCTTAGTGACCTGTCCCACTTCATCTTGACTCATAACTCCTTCTCCTTTAATGACCGCTTCTACCTTCAAACCAAAGGCTGCGCCATGGGCAGTAGATTCAGCCCTTCCTATGCCAACCTTTTCCTTGGCCGTGTCGAAGAGTCCTTCCTAACCTCACAACCCCTGAAACACTTACTCTGGCTTCGATACATCGACGACATTTTCCTTCTCTGGCCCCATGACGTCGATTCTTTCAATTCATTTATTTCCGCTCTCAACGATTTCTCTTCTCTCTCCTTCACCTCTCATTTCTCTTCTTCCCATGTCACCTTCCTTGATGTAGATATCACTCTCTCCAACCACCATTTCAACACCTCAGTCCACATCAAACCCACCAATAAGCAGCAATATCTTCACTATAACAGCTGCCATCCCTCCCATACTAAAAGATCCCTCCCCTACTCTCTTTCTACACGAGGTTTTCGCATATGTAATAACCCCGATTCCCTTGATAAATTCCTTTCCTCTTTGCACCAATCCCTTCTCCGACGAGGATATCCTGAGACTCTTCTCAATAAACGAATTCTCAAAAAACCCTTTCCTCCTAAACCAACCCAAAATAAGGAGAATTACAACCTCTCCCTCTGTACCACCTACTTACCAGGCGTCCATGTCCTAAAAAAAAAATCATTAAAAACCTTTTCCCACTCCTCTCTGATAATCTCACCACCAAAAACACATTCCCCAAATGTCCCTCTCTCACCTTCAGGCGTCCCCCTAACCTCTCCAGCATCCTAAAAACCACCAAACCGCTGACTAAAACCTATATTAGCTCTAAAACCCCACCCAACCCCTGCCATCGCGCGAGATGCAAAACGTGCCCTATTCTTATTACCGACCCCCTCCCCGCTAAATTCCTCTCCCACCCACTTCCTTCCGTCCCCTCTCGGTCATGCACTTCCCACAACATTGTGTACATCCTCCTTTGCAACCTTTGCGATTCCTATTACATTGGTCTCACCACTAACGCCTTAAGTGTTAGATTGACCGGCCTCCGAGCCAGTTGTAAGCCGTCCTCGCCCAATGCCTCCTTACCCGTCCCGGTCCATGCTTCCTCCCACAATGTCAGTTTTGACAAATGTTTCCGAGCAGGCATATTGTCTTCCCTCCCTCCCTCTGCCTATCCCCTTCAATTACGTACATTAGAATTGGCTTGTATCTGGCTTTATTCTGCCTATAATCCCCCCGGATTAAATCGGGCTCACTGACCACTACCGCCCCTTCTCCTCTCCCCTTTCTCCTCCTTTTATCCCCTCCCGCCCCTCCCCTTTCCTCCCTCCCACATCCCTTCCTCCTTCTCCGACCCTCTCCCGCCTCTTTCACTCTTCTCCCCCCCCTAACCCCACTCTCCTCTTCTGACCCCCTCCCGCCCCCCCCCTCTTCTCCCCTTTCTTACCCCTTTCTCCTTCCTCTCCTCCTACCTCACTCTACCCCTTGTCCCATGCCTATCCATCATTCTGTATCCTTCCTTCTGTGAGAAAGGCAGCTCGGCGGCCGAAATATCAGAACGTATAGTGTGTGAGTGTTCTTCTTTTTTGTGTTTCTATATTTATTTCCGCCCCACCTGTGGTAAAGTTTATTTATATTTATATATATATATATATATATATATATATATATATATATATATATATATATATATATATATATATATATATATAGTAACGGTAGGCTCCTTTCTTACCCTTACCGGTCGCCCTTTCTCCGTGGTCGCGCCTTTAGCGTGATTTGAGTTAAGAGGGCACAGATCGCTTACGACCGCGCATGAAACTATGATTTTGGATGTCACTTGTTTGGTTACAACCCAAGGCCTGAGGGTTTAAAAGGGCCGCACAGTGAAGGAGTGAAGGTGCAGGGGGGGAACCTGAACTGAAAGTGACGGGTGCATGTCGCGCTGGAGTTGTGCACTGAGAGAGAGAGGTGGGCCGAATGACGAGGCCGCCGAGGCGTGTGGAAAGGACCATGGGCAAAGGGTGTTGGAATTCGGTGGCAGGCGAAGTTTGACCTCCCGTTTTCCGTGCCATCGTCAACGAGTACCTGAAGACTGCTGGAGGAGCAACGACCATATGGGAACCGCTTCTCGCAAATATCTAAGTACTCTTAAATCTCCCAATTCCCGGAGATTGGCCTTACCAGTGATTCTTTCTCTCATCCAACTTAAGAACCCCCATTGTGAGCCGACAAGTGTTAACAAGTCACTGTGCAGCGTGCAGTTATCAACTCCTCATTTCTTTGAGATATTGTATCGCTATTCTCCCGTTCATTGTTCTTATTTGAAATCCTTCGGAGAACGAGGAGCTTGTATATTTTGGGGGAATCCTTGTGTTATATGTAATTCATTTTGGCTCTTGTTCATCAGTTCATTCACCCACTAACAAATCACTTCATTCTTCATTAGTTTTAGGAAGCGTATATCAAAAATTAGTGTGATATCGTGTTCTGTAAATGTTTTTGAATAAATTGTTATTTATTCTGATGGTTACGAAAACGTGGTCGTTCAATTGCTTAATTTGTGCCTGTTCATCCTATTCGACACCTTCAACCAATGTGGTTGGGGTGGATAATTCGGGATCGCACCCACAACCCTTAAATGAGTTCTTTTCTCGCTCTACCGACTCGTGAGCTAGTGATTGGGGTGAGGATTGGCCCTGGTGGTGCCCACTTGGAAATTTAAAAGAAATATTTTTCTAGGGTCCAAAATCCCTTTGGGAGCGACGAGGAGGAAATCGTAGGGGCGTAGTGCTGCCTGGAAGTTGATTGTGACGGGGGTTTGAGTGTTTAAATCCAGCCATGCGGTAAGATCACTGGATCAACGCGTGTTCCGTCACTATATATATATATATATATATATATATATATATATATATATATATATATATATATATATATATATATATATATATACGAGTTCGTGGAAAATCACACACGCGATAATTTAAATAAAAATAAACTTTGTCACAGGTGGGGCGGAAATAAATATAGAAACACAAAAAAGAAGAACACTCACACACTATACGTTCTGATATTTCGACAGCCGAGCTGCCTTTCTCACAGATACTGTATCCTTCATTCTGTGAGAAAGGCAGCTCGGCTGTCGAAATATCAGAACGTATAGTGTGTGAGTATTCTTCTTTTTTGTGTTTCTATATTTATTTCCGCCCCACCTGTGGCAAAGTTTATTTTTATTTATATATATATATATATATATATATATATATATATATATATATATATATACAATATGCCAAGAGGGTGGCCGATAAAAATATACAAACGGAAAAAAGAACACTTACAAATAAAAACTTCCGATATTTCGGTGAAGATATTAGCTCCTCCTTTCTCTAGGAGAAGAGTCATTCCTACTCTTCTCCTAGAGAAAGGTGGAGCTAATATCTTCACCGAAATATCGGAAGTTTTTATTTGTAAGTGTTCTTTTTTCCGTTTGTATATTTTTATCGGCCACCCTCTTGGCATATTGTATATTTATCACCCGAGTGATTCTCCTGGAAGTTATATATATATATATATACATATATATATATATATATATATATATATATATATACTCCCACTTGACTCACATATGACTCCCACTGCAAAATATACCCCTCGGACCAAGACTTACCAACCTGACCAACTTAACCTTGTCACCACATTCTTCCCTGGTGCACACAGAATCAAAAATATATTGAAAGACCTGTATCCAATCATAAAAAACAATACCTATACTTCCCTCCTCCTACCCTCATGTCCCAAAGTTTCCTATAAGCGTCCCTCAAATCTGCGAGACATTCATAAATCCACTAAACCCTCCCTCCAATATATATATATATATATATATATATATATATATATGTATATGTATAAAGATTAACTGGGAGTGTGTGGGGGGGGGAGGGAAGGTAGCGGGAAGAGAGAGGGGGGGGGCGAGGTTTAAGGACGGGGGAGAAGTGGGTGGAGTGGAATTTTAAAGGCGGTTGGCGGGGGGTGGGTGGGCTCTGGGCAAGAAATGTGCCTCACTACAGGTTGGGAGCGGGATATATATTCTGTGGTCGACAAGAAAATATACCTGAAGATGTCGCGTGGGAGTGTCGCCTGGGAGGGATTAACTGGGAGTGTGTGGGGGGGGAAGGGAAGGTAGCGGGAAGAGAGAGGGGGGGGGCGAGGTTTTAGGACGGGGGAGAAGTGGGTGGAGTGGAATTTTAATGGCGGTTGGCGGGGGGTGGGTGGGCTCTGGGCAAGAAATGAGCCTCACTATAGGTTGGGAGCGGGATATATATTCTGTGATCGACAAGAAAATATACCTGAAGATGTCGCCTATGCGATGTAACATGTCGTATTAAATGAAATTCACTGTGAAAGTTACAAAGTTTGTATTGATTATGTTAAAAAAAAAACTCAAAGCATGCAGTACTACTGAGCTTCTCATCATAGTTCCAACTAATTGAATTATTATAAAAAATCTAAATTTAACAATGCACGTATTTGCTGTGTTAAAAAATGAATAATGAAAGAAGATACGTCATTGGCAGCTAAGGGGGTGTATTCCCGTACTGAGATGGAGACTTTCACGTGGGATATTTGAGAGTCCTGGATTCCACTTGGCGGTGGTTTTCGATAACGAGAGATATAGACTGACCGACCGTTCATGTGTTACAATTGCTAAAACGCATTAACCAAACGGGAGTCCAAAATACAACCCATATTCCCCTCAGCAATAATCCCTTAGCAGGTCCTTATCCCTTGTAGGAGCTTCCCTCTCGAAAGGAGGAGGGGGCCCTTGTTGTCACATTGCCCCCCCTGCTCTCTCAGAGGGGGAGGGGGGCGTGGTTCGGGGCATTTCGGTTCGGGGCAATTGTCAACGTACCTCGTCAAGCGGGTCCAGAGTGCCACCTGGCGGACGGCGGCATCTTGCCCCTCGGCCAGCACCCGCTGCTCTTCCCTCAGGCGACGGCCTTCCCGCTCCCCGCACGACACCCGCTCGCCCAGCACCTCCCTGCTCCGCCGCACCCGCCCCAAGGATAGAGAGAGCGAATACACAAATGAAAGCGCAGAGACACACACGCACACACCACACTCGATATGAGCGTCACATTTGCATCTCCTTCGTGCGTTCATATATATATGCGACGCTCCCGGTTAAACTGAAGATTAGATTATGGTTTTGAAAACGATAGAAGAAGAAGCTGTGGCACATATGCATGAATGCTCAAAGTGTAATTCTGAGGAGTTACAGCACCACTAATGTGCACCAAGGGTTTTATGCAGCATCGAGACGAAATTGACCTCGAAGGTTTTTCAAAGTTTGTCTTATCGTAAGTCGAATCTTTTTCCTTTTTTTTACTTTACTTGGAATGTATTTTCTGACCCCCGAATATACGAACGAAAGGAAAGCTTTCCAACTACACTCCGTGTCTAACTTTACGCTTGATTCCTGGAAGTCGGGAAGAGAATTTTTTAGATGACTCTTGAACGGATTGATATCGGCTTTTTTTAAATGTAGAACCTTCCTCTTTGTTTAAAACTTTTAATTATAATCAAAGAGAACCTTGCGGTAACTACTCTATGGATACTAATTACCTAAACCGTGTTTACCTTAATTACTTGTTGTCGTATATTGGTTGCTAATAAATCAAGAATATTTTCCCTATATTTTATATCTTTGTCTCTTCCTCCTGATATGTAACTGTAGGTCCTCTAATCTTTAGAGGGCGTATTGAAATCTCCACCTATGATTAAATTTCTTTCGGTGTTCCTGGATGCGATGTTCTTTATTTGTGTTTCGAGTTCTAAAATTGAGGTGACGTCGGTGTTCGGTGGCCTGTAGTATGCGCACACGAATATTGTTTTTGATTAAGGGCATCTAATAGAGCACCTTACAGATTCTATGATGGTATCTGGGACGGTTTCTGCTCGGCTGACAATGGTTTTCTTTACAGCTATAAATACTCCGCCTCCGGTTCGGTTGGACTTATCTTTTCTGTAAACTTTGAATGATTTAGGAAAAATCGTCCGTCAGCCAACTTTCTGTTCCAATAATGACGTTACACTCAGTGCTATGAATAAGGTGGTGAAATTCTGGAATCTTATTCTTTAAACTACGGCAGTTAACTACTGCAACGACTAATGCTTCATGATTATTGTTTATGCGTTTATGGGACATTTCAAGATTTCTGTCTTCAATTAAACTATTCTTAGGCCCTATACGCGGAGTACTCTTACAAGAAAACATCACGTGACTTATGGTCGGGATCCAAACGAGGAAATTATTTTCTGAAACTATAGAGAGAATGCAGGAAAAGTGTAATGGCTTTCTTCCACATAGGCCCGGGTTTGATAGAAAAACGCCATGAAAGAATCTTCCTCTGTATAAATCCTTTATAGGTAACGTACCTCTTAATTGTCGTCTTATCCCAGTGGGTTGAGGCGCTGAGCCGGTTATTCTCATGAGGTGGCCGTGGTTCGATCCCAGATTGCGGCTAATTTTTCTTTCGAATATTTTACGGAGTTACTGTAAATTGCCCACTCCCATACATTTACGGCAGTAGCAACAATTTTTTTAAATTTTCAGTCTATTTGCTGAATTTTCAATCAATTCCCTTGGGAGTCTTCCGAAGCTAATTTCGGGATTCTTTTTTTGGCCGAAAAGAGGCTACACATGCTGACAGACCTAATATTTTTAAATTTTGAAAATACAAGGATACTTCCGTGAATAGGATGGGCTTTGATTGGTCATGGGTTTTTCTCAAGGCCGTAAACAATGAACGGATTATTACTTTTCAATTAGCAACGATGTCCTCAATTAAAATTTCCCAGGAGCCGCGTTCGAGTAATGACTTCTGTAACTCTATTTCTTGTTCAATAGTGAACATGATATAGGTAAAAAAGAGATAGTAACTGTTTCCGAGGTCATGTAAAACCATTTTGGTATGACCTTTTTGCGGAGCAACATATTATATTGAAGCGAAGTCTTTATCGTGGGGGGAGGAAGATATTCCAGCACAAAAAATATCACGTAACGATAACACTATTTCTTTTCCCACCTCAATTGAAATTCAATTGAAGGAATTAAACTTTTCATTCATGGCGTGGAATTGCATACTTTCGGATGACAAATGTCATTACTCGAGCGTGGCTCCTGGGAAATTTTAATTGAGTAGTACATCGTTGCTAATTAAAAAGTAATAATCCGTTCATTGTTTACGGCCTTGAGAAAGACCCACGACCGAACGAAGCACATCCTATTCACGGAAGTGTCCTTGTATTTTCAAAATCTAAACATATTAGGTCTGTCAGCATGTGTAGCCTCTTTTCGGCCAAAAAAAGAATCCCGAAATTAGCTTCGGAAGACTCCCAAGGGAATTGATTGAAAATTCAGCAAATAGGCTGAAAAGTTTAAGAAATTGTTGCTACTGCCGTAAATGTATGGGAGTGGGCAATTTACAGTAACTCCGTAAAATTCCCCACCCACCATATGAGGGTAACCGGCTTAGCGCCTCAACCCAATAGGCTGACTTTGGTTGAGAGAGGTGTTAACTATAAAGGATTTATACGGAGGAATACTCTTTAATAGCGTCTTTCTCTCGAACCCGGGCCTATGTGGAAGAAAGCCATTACACTTTCCCTGCATTCTCTCTATAGTTTCAGAAATTAATTGCCTCGTTTGGATTTCGAACATCAGTCTCGCGATGTCTCCTTGTTAGCTAAATTACTACCTGGCAACACATCATTATTGACCCCACCAATTGACCTGACCTGTAGCCTACCGTCTATGTTAAACTCGACGAGTGTGCTCAAGTATCCTGCGCGCTACCTCCTGCGATGCCTCGTATGTATAGTGGACACCCGAACGATTTATAGGCACCCGACACGAATCCAGCACCGGCCTAAAGTTCAAGAACTCCGCTCCCTCGCTCCCACAGACTTCACTGAGTCTCTGGTTTATGCCTTCCACTCGGCTCCAAACCATCAAACCCCGATCCGTCCTAGGCACCAAGCTGCATATGGTAAACCTCAAGTTGTTACCAGATCCTCCGCGAATAAGGCGGAAATCGGAGCATAGGTCTCTCACAGAGCCTAAAATATTCTCTGATCCCATATTCACGGCATCATTGGTCCCAACATGGGCCACTACATGCAACTTATAGGAGTTCGCGCCCCTGACCGCCGACTTCATCGCCTTCGTCACCTGTGGCACCTTTCCTCCCGGTATACACAAGGAGGTGACCCGTGGTTCTCCTCCTTCCCATCGGGCCTTTCCACTCAGCGGGGACACTACACGCCGGACATTGGAACTACCCATTCCTAAAATTCCCTCCCTTCCCTCTCAACTCCCACTTGGCGACCCAGCTCTAGTTCCGATGGCGTAGCTTCCGGCAGCACATCGAACCTATTCCTGATGATCTCCCACAGAGTCTAAACAACTCCTGATCCCCTATTCACGCCGTCATTAGTCCCAACATTTCTTTCTTGTATTGTCATTATTGTCTTTTCATCATCATTGTCTTCCTTATCGTTCGTTGGAAAAATGACATTTTAAATCTGCCCGGTCTGCAGTCTATTTCCCTAATTTTTTCTCATGATCTGATCTACCGTAGTAAGTCCGATTTCGAAAAATATTATCAACGTCGTCAGAGAATAGACCGGTTTGGTACTTACATAGTAAAATTCTCCTTTTTGGTCAAATGGAGCGAGTGTGCTTCGGGGTTCGACCGGGGCGGCGTGGCTCTGAGTGAACTCGCCCCGGGCCACGCGCACCGATGGAGGTGGTACTTTGCAGATGCAGATTTATTCTCACCAGAAAGACGAGGAGGAGTGGTCTCGTTGAGTGCCGCTCCTCCTGCCGTGCTGCGTGGGCCGCCCCTGCTCCATCAGCCTCTCGTGCTGAACGCCCAACACCCGCAGCTGCGCCTCCGCCAAGCTCTGCTCCCGCCTCGCCTGCACCAAGTCCTCCCACATCTTCCTCAGCTCCTGCGGAGCGAAGCCAAGTGTTATACCGAGGCACATACGAAGGAGGCAAACGACACGACCGCACTCTGAACTACGGAGGAGACGAAGTGAAAGTCGCCGTCCACATACAACCCAGCCAGCCGCTATTATATACTTAAGAGCACACGACAAATTAGATAAAGCAAATATCCTCAACACCTTTTTTCAAAGCGTCTATACAAATTGCTCTCCAAACGACACCACTACAATGCCTAGGCTATATAAGCACCCAATGCAGTCTATTAATATCACTAGTCGTGGAATAGAAAGTCATCTGAAATCCATTAATTCCAAGAAATCACCCGGTCCCGATCAAATTCCCGCCCAAGTTTATAAAGAATTAGCATCAGAAATAGCACCGTACCATAAAGTAATATTTGAAAAATCCATAACACAACATCGTGCTCCTTACGATTGGAAAATCGCGACCGTTACACCAATATTTAAAAGCGGTGATAAGGAAGAGCCCAGTAAATATAGACCTATTTCCCTTACGTCTATCTCGTGCAAGATATTCGAACATATAATCGTCATTTCAATTATGGGGTACTTGGATAGTCAAAACTTGTTAACGCCAAATCAGCACGGATTCCGGAAAGGCAGGTCTTGCGAAACCCAGTTGGCCCTCTTCCTTCACGACATTCTTTCCTCGGGAGAAAAGCTTGTCCAAGTAGACGCAATATTTCTAGATTTTAAAAAAGCTTTCGATAAGTTCCCTCATTCAAAGTTACTCGTTAAGTTGAAAGCATACACCACGACGTAATATGTTGGATAAAAGAGTTCTTAGCCGACCGCGGACAGAGGGTAGTTCTAGATGGCGTTAGCTCAGATGTAGTGAAAGTTACATCAGGTGTACCTCAGGGAAGTTTCATTGGTCCCTTATTGTTCCTTTTGTACATTAATGACATCACTACCGTTGTTACTAGCAAAATTCGCCTCTTCGCAGATGACGCAGTGTTATACAGGGATCTAGACAATGAATCCGACAAGATTGCGTTACAAAAAGACCTAGATGCTATAAATGAATGATGCCATACTTGGCAGTTAGAATTGAATTTTAAAAAGTGCGTTGCTATGAATTTTTGGAAAAAGAATAACTCGGTCAACGATACGTACACAATTAATCACACAGACTTATCAAATGTAGAGTCAGTTAAATACTTAGGTGTGACCCTTACTCAGGACCTGTCTTGGGGGAAACACGTTCGGGAAATCTGCGGACAGGCTAGTCGAAAATTGGGATTTATCAAAAGAATATTAGGAAAATGCGACGAGAAAGTTAAAGAGCGATGTTATTTTTCACTCGTGAGACCTCACTTGGAGTACGCTGCTAGCCTATGGGACCCTTACAAAGTAGGACTAATCTCTGAAATAGATAGAATACAACGGAGAGCAGGAAGATTTGTAAAAAGTTTTTACGATAAACGTAGCAGTGTCACCGAATTGTTGAAGGAATTAGGGTGGGAATCTCTCACTGATTGAAGGGAGAAATACAGGTTAAATCTTTTGCGCAAACTCGGAGCAGACAGTTTTTTGCCGGACCTTCAACATATACTGCTAGAGCCAATGTACAACGGTAGAAGTGATCACAGGAATAAAATAATGACATTTTTAATCCATCGGTTCTGCAGTTAATTTCCTTTACCTTATTCCTGTGATCACTTTTACCGTAGTACGTTGGCTCTAGCATTATATGTTGAGCGTCCGGCAAAAAACTGTCCGCTCCAAACTTGCGCAAAAGATTTAACCTGTATTTTCCCTTCGATCAGTTAGAGATTCCCACCCTTAATCCCCTAACTGTTCGGTAACACTACTAAGTTTATCTTAACAACTTTTCACAAATCTTGCTGCTCTCCGTTGTGTTCAATCTATTTCAGATATTAGTCCTACTTCGTAATGGTCCCATATGCTAGCGGAGTACTCCAAGTGAGATCTCACGAGTGACATATCATCGCATGCGATGCGAAACCAGTGACTCAGTGAAGTCTGTGGGAGTGAGGGAGTGGAGTTCTTGGACCTCAGGCCGGTGCTGGATTCGTGTTGGGTGCCTATAAATCGCTCGAGTGTCCACTATACATACATCTACATCTACAAAATACCCTACTCTGTGGTATGACTCAGGCTCTCTTTATTTCATTACTATATTAGTATATTCCACTGCTTTAAGGCGTTTCATAGTCACTGCGAAAACAGCAAGATAAAATATTTGAGTTTTCATAGCTCGGTAACTGATGAGTTCCGACCCCATGTTCTCCAGACAAAAAATGCTTCAAATCCTCTCCCCAACCGACTCTCCAATCCAATTGCAGGTTCTCCGAGAGGCACTCTCCCGAACCATCACTGCATTTCAATGAAATATTTGAAACATAAGAGCACACATTATTATTAGTAAGTGACAAACCTGCTCTACATCAGCGATTTCAGCTTCGATTCCAGCAGCAGCGGAGTCGTGAAGTCTCTTCGCTTTGTCGTAGTTGGTCTTCATATCGTGGTATTGCTCTCTGCACAGGCGAAGCTCTATGGAAGAAAAAATAAAGCTGAAAACTCTCAATAAGGAAGTCAACCTCAGACGGAACTAAACGCGTAACGGTGTAATAACTAAGGTACATGAATATAGGTGAAAAGATTATACTAATCGGCGCCATATGCAATTTTTT
Source organism: Pyrrhosoma nymphula (assembly GCA_963573305.1). Lineage (NCBI taxonomy): Eukaryota > Metazoa > Arthropoda > Insecta > Odonata > Coenagrionidae > Pyrrhosoma > Pyrrhosoma nymphula. Next base: position 129,280,313 of record OY754338.1, on the reverse strand, counting down.
GTGATTGGTTTAAATAGGACACTCACAAAATATTTTATGGGACAAGAGTATTCTCAAGGGAATATGCCCTTAAGTAACTAAATATATTTTTGCGCGGCGTTGGAAATAGCTGCCAATAGGCACGTGTTCGATAAGATTGGCAACAGCGTTCTCAATAGAACACTCACACAGTCCACACTGTCAACTGAATGAGGACTGCTCGGCAGAAATTTACTTTGAAAACGTTATCGCGAGACAAACGAATGGCATCACGTGAGAATAAGGCATTACTAGTCACTAGGAATTTACTCGTACAATTGAGACAACTATACACTACACATTCATTTTGCATACCTTTTTGCAGAGCAGCTACGTTCGCCCTGGTGGCTTCATTCGGATTATTAGGGTAGGAATCTGGCTCCTCCGAAATTAACTGAAATCGGAAATGAAGGGGGCCATTTCAATGTCAGAAGGTCAAAAATAATTATTTGATTGTACCCAATGTTTCAATAGCATTGCAACTAGTATCAGCGAAAAATACGCATGAATTCTTGCGTAGCACATGTACTCAAGTAGATACTAATGTCCACAATTGTTTCAAGCGTCAGATACACAACTGGAATATAAACGCGTGCACTTCTAAGGCGACCTTTGGCGTCGTGGGCTCACTCAGCGACAGCGACCGATGCTTCAAGCGGTCGCCATATTGAAATTCTTTGACACTCTTCTTCGAAATTTAAACATTAGCGTTTGAATAATCCAATAAGGCGTCACAGGCGTGACAAGTAAAAACATAGTACACAAATAAAAGAAACTCACACGAACGGTTGAAATTCGACATGGTGAAAGAAAGAGGATGGGAAGCACATAAAATGGGACAACACAATGGTGATGTGAAGATGGAATGATGGCCGATTCCATCGAGTGAAAAAAATTCGACTAGGCCGTGAATCGAAACACGAACCTTTCGATGTCGCGCCGGATGCTCAGACCACCGAGCTACCTAAGCTTATAAGAAACGCTGGAATCCGCGGGTGGTTTATATGAATCAAACACCCCCGAGAGTAGCCCGTAAATGTCGCCGATAGATGGCGCAGGGCAGTTTCACTCACCGGCAGGGAAGGAATTATGTACACAGAAGAGGAAAGGAAAGTTTGAATCAGGCACACAGACAGTGGTAAATATATAGAACAGGCGTTTCGGGCCACGCAGAGCCCAAGAAGTAGAAATGAGCCATTCCGGCCATACAAATATTCATCCATTCACTCAAACCGCTCACAGGCGTAAATTATTAATTTTTCGTTCAAACAGTTAATGAAAGAAAGAGGATCGGAAACACATAAAATGGGACAACACAATGGTGATGTGAAGATGGAATGATGGCCGATTCCAAGTGAAAAAATTGGAATAGGCCGGGAATCGAACGACAGAACATTCGATGTCGCGCCGGATGCTCAGACCACCGAGCCACCTAGGCTTATAAGAAACACTGGAATCGGCAGGGGGTTTATATGAACCAAACACCCCCAGAAGTAGCCCATAAGGTAGTTTGAGCGACAAATCACTTCACCTAGAATTTGATGAATTTGGCCTCATTTTAAAGAAAAAACTCTCATCTTTCCAATGATATCAAAATAACCAGCTCTTGCCGAATTACTTTTCAAGTAATTTGCCTTTAAAAGGTAAGCTATTTTACATGAGATAGATTACGGCTATGCGCTCCAGATGGAGAATAATTTTAAAAAATAGGAACTTCTATCACCTATATTTCGTCAAAAAACTAACGGTGTGTAGATTGCATTTTTTCTCAACTGTTTATAAAAAATAATCTATTTCTCACCACTGTAATTTTTACAGAATCGCAAAAAAACTTGCTGTTTTGAACGGTTTTCATCCGTACGGTGGGAAAAAATGAGTCAAGGTAGAAACTTATGTGGCTTTATTTATTTAATTACTGAGTATTTTGGTCATATATAACTATATTTCTGCGCTATTAATACTACAACATTTATTTTATACGCTGAAATCAAAATATAAAATTTTAGTACGGTCTCCATTATGACTATGGAACTATCTAGCTCAAACCACGTTTAATATAGCCGAGAGATGGCACAGGGCAGTTTCACTCACCGACTGAGAAGGAATTACGTACGATTACGATTGGGAGTTACGTACGATTACGGTTATGTTTGGTTCATATAAACCTCCCGCCGAATCCAGTGTTTCTTCTAAGACTAGGTAGCTCGGTGGTCAGAGTATTCGGCGCGACATCGGAAGGTCCGTGGTTCCACGTCACTTTACCCCTCCATTCTGTCCCCTCACCCTCTTGCACCACACAAAACATTTTTTACATCCTCTTCTGTCAATACTGCCCCTTTTTTATATTGGCATATCCACCACTCCTCTTAACATTCGTATGAATGGGCACCAATCTTCATGTAAAGATCCCCCCTCCCTCTGTTTCTCTCCCTGTCGCCATTCACGTCTCCTCCCACAACTCCACTTTCAATAACTTTTAAAGTTGGTCTACTTGCTTCCCTTCCCCCTTCTTCCTCTCCCCTTCAGCTCAAGGATCTTGAATATTCTAGTATTTTGATCCACCCCAGATTCTCGCCCCCTGGACTCAATATATAGCAGTAGTGTCTCCCTCCCCTTAACCTCCTCTCTCCCTGCTTCCTCCACTCTCTACTTCCTTTCTCTCCCCTTTATTCCTCTCTCCCCTCCGCTCAACCTCTCCCTGCTCTTCCTCTTTCCCCTCCTTCCCATCTTACACCTTCGTCTCCCCCTATTTGCCCTCCCATACCTCAATCTCTATCCCTTTCCTCATTCCTATTCCTTACCCTGAGAAAGGTGGAAACCAATCCCACCGAAATATTGGAAGTTATATCTTTTAAGTGTATTTCACTTGTGTCTACATAAAACGTCTTGGAGAATCACTCGGGTGATGAATATACAATATGCCAGGAGGGTGGCCGATAAAAATATAGAGACAAGCGAAAGACACAAATTAAAACTTCCGATATTTCGGTGACGTGGGAAGTATCCACCTTTCTCAAGGTTTAGAGTAAGAAATTTCTTACTCTAAACCTTGATAAAGATTCTCACTCTAAACCTTGACAAAGGTGGATACTTCCCACACCACCGAAATATCGGAAGATTTAATTTGTAAGTGTCTTTCGCTTGTCTCTATATTTTGATCGGCCACCCTCCTGTCATATAGTGTGTGTGTGTATATATATATAAATATATTTATTTATTTATTTATTTATGTATGTATAGCTGAGGAAGGGCTTACATGCCCGAAACGTCCCTGTAAGTCTTCTATTTTTACTTTTCTTTCCCCACCCCCTGTTAAGTGTATTTTTATAGTTGTGGCCTATTGGTGAACCTTTCGTTGTATGTAATATGCCAAGAGGGTGGCCGATAAAATTACAGAAACGAAACAAACGAAAGACAAAAATAAAAACTTCCAATATTTCGATGAAAGCCGATTCATCTTTCTCGAAGTAGAGAGAGCGAATGAGGAAAGGGAGAGATATTAGGTAGGGAGGGGGAAAGAGAGGGAGAGGAAGGCATTGTAACAACAGTGAACAAGCACAGACAGCCTTGCCATGGGAGAGTAAAAATCCTCCCTAGGCGGGACATAACACCGCCACCACCGAGGCCGGCAAATAAGTAAATAGAGGGGTAGGTGAAAAAGTGAGAGAGAAGAGGAAGGGGGGAGAAAGTAGTGCGATTTATTAAGCCCGGGATGCGAGAAGGCCTGGTAGATCAAGATGCAGAACGATTCAAGATCCTTGAGCTGCAGGGGAGAGGAAGAAGGGGGAAGGGAGGCAAGTAAACCAACTTTAAAAGTATTTTTGAAGGTGGAGCTGTGGGAGGAAACGCGAATGGCGACAGGGAGAGAAACAGAGAGGAAAGGTGGATCATTACACGAAGAACGGTGGCCGTACATACGTATGTTGAGATGAGTGGTGGGTAAGCCAATGTAAAAAGAGGGGTAGTATAGACAGAGAAGGATGTAAGCAGTGTTTTGTGTGGTCCAAGAGGGTGAGGAGAAGAAGGGAGGAGAAAACTTAGAAACATGTCCGGCAGCACATATTTTTTAATGCACGCGAATGATTTCTAAACGTGTACATGGCCAATAACCATGTGCCTGTCATTTCACGAAGCCACATCTTTTATTTTCCATACCACTCCTTTAGAACATTCACTTTCTGCGCATTCTGCAATTATTCTTTTAAAGTTCTCCCAAGCATCACTTATTCTCCGGTTGCTGATGTAATCATCCCATTTCCTCTGCTCTGGGATATTATATCCCCAAACATGCACCCATACCATTCTTTATCTCGTTTTCCTACCATCTTTCCACTTTCACGCAAATTTCCTTCCGCACACCTTTCTTCTTGGAATTCACTTCCTGCTCAGATCCGTTCTGGAGGCCAATAAATTAATTGACACATTAAGCACCGCTTATTACCCTTGTTTTCCACACTCAATCTCATGGTCTTTCACCATGTATGTACTATGATAATAATCATTCTCATACAACCTCTTCTCTTCCATGTATACTAGTGTATTTTCTTACATTTAAACTATGCATTCGAGGAAATAGTTTTTTTTCAAACACACTCACTAAATGATCTAACCACTTTCTCTTCCTTTCTTTCCCAACCACTTCTTTCACCAACCACGCAATTCATGTCGCTAAGTAATATTATTCTTCCACCATGATCACAAACCTTAAAAAAAACTCTCTAAATTTCCCCAAGAACTCATCTTCAACACTGTCACTCCCTCAATCCACTGGTGAATAATATGTGACAATAACAGCTCTTCGAATGCCTACTTTCATGCCAACCTAGAGCAGTCAAGGGGAAACCAGCTTCTTGCAATTAGCTCTAACCAAACCCTATGGCTATGGAGAGGAATCAAAAGGAACCCTGTAACCGGCACTGTCCGAATTCAATGTGGACCACACTGAAGATTAGCGAAAAGAAACCTTTTTCACTCTTGCAGTTGGCAACCAATCATGGGGTTATTATTAGTCCTACCCAGAAATCAAAGGAGAGGTTAGATGGCGTCATGACGAACGAAAATGAAGCATATTTTTTGGGCAAAAACATCCACCTTGTATGACTATAGCGCGTAATTTGTCCATACATTTTGTGAATAATGTTTTTGGAAATTATTTCCATTTTTTTACATTTTACATAATTTATTACCGTACAGTGATATTCCGCCGCTTAGCGCAAAAAACCTGTTTTAAGCTCATTAACAGTTCAACTAAGTCAACGATAATTGCGCCGTTAAATTGTTTTGATATTCCCTGTGCTATCGCACCACATGATTCCATCTAGTATATTCTTTCATCCATGGCCACATCTGTACATTTTTACCAACTGGGATTCTCCACGTCAAGGCCCTCGCAACAGCTGGACAGGCGACCGTGCTTCGTTTGGCACACCAGGTAACACGCTTGGCATGGCACGCACCGTGTGGTGCGAGACTGTCCTTCTCCTCACCTGAGCGGCGGCGCCCTTCTGCTCCTCGAGGCCGCGCAGCACCTCCAGGCTGCGCACCACCACGCCCAGCTCCGCCTTCAGCGCCCCCAACTGCGCGCGGCCTCTTCCTCCTGCCTCCTTGGCCTCCTCCTCCCCGCCTCTTCCTCCTCCCCCCCCTTCCTCCTCCTCCTATCAGGACGAGAGAGACGCGCGTTTAAAAGAGACAAAAGACGGGCAACCTCCGCCTCCTTTGAAAGCAACGCAGCCAGGCAAATAAAAATGCCGGCATTCGCCACCGCTGCGCACTGTTCTTCGCCAATCCAATACTACCGGGTAGTACATAATTCAAAGTGGAAATACTTAATTAACCGGAATTAAAGACACAATATAGTTATTAATCAATTAATGAATTGAAAATGTACACCAATCCTGGATATCTTCCTTTTCGATCAATATCTTCCCTGTTTTGTCCTTTTGTAACGTTTGCCCCCTTTTACCTTACCTGGTGATATTGAAAATCCCAGGAAAACACGACAGGTTGGAGCCCAAAAGTGTGAAATTTTTCCGATTGAACGAAATGGCGAAGGACGAATTTTGTCGTAAACAACGATTTTTTTTCATTCATCACCACATCGATATGTTGACTTGCGAGCGTTAATAGTGAATAACTACTTTTAATCCACACACGGGAAAACCATCGAGGATTCTCCGATTATTTACAATTTTGGGCGTTAGACATTGGCTCCTCTTCGTCCACCTGCCATGATGCTCACTAGCTTTAGAAAATGATGTTCGCCAGTGACGGGAACTGACGTTCTCTTCCGGTGACTGACTCTTCGCTAGAGGGGACTGGAACTCCCAGTCCAAGTATTCGTAGATGCTGATTATATTTCTAGTCCAGAAGACTATTTGTGTACGTAGGTATGCTACTTAGTTATGTTAGTATGTTATATGAAACCGAAAGGCAAGTTTAACAACATTTCAGTAATTAGTTTTTATGCGTCAACAGAGGAAAGTGAGGATATGCAAGAAAAGGATATGTTTTATGCACAGTGGGAATAAGTAGCTAGTGATATACCAGGGTATGATACACTGGTGCTTTTAGGAGACGCTAATGCCAAAATAGGTAAAGAGGAAGTGTGGAAAAATATAGCTGGAAAAGGAAGCCTACACAATGAAACTAATCATAATAGAATTAGATTACTGAGCCTGGCGCGATCGCTAAATTTGTATGTTGTGAGCACATGTCTTCAAAAGAACATCAACAAATAAACCTGGTTATCGCCGAATGGACTGTATGCAAATCATATTGATCACGTATCAATAGACAAAAGTTGACATGTGAGCTCGGTGACAAAAGTGAGAGGGGCCTCCGAGGGGCAGAGTGTGGCACGGACCACATTGCCTAGTATTAACAAAGATACGGGAGAGACTGAAAATAAAAAAGGAACAGGAAAAAGTGGAAGATAGAGTCAATTTTGATGTATGAAAAATTAGAGAATACCACATTGAACTTCCAAATGGATTCTCGGTACTTGATGAGGAGCTAGAAGAGGAAGTTGAAGGAAGTAACTCAGATACTCAAGAAAAAGTAAAAAAATGTGGATATATTTTAAATCAAATATTAAAGAAGCAGCAAACAGAGTTCTCAACAAAAAGCAAAACCCCCAAAAACCATGGTTTAGTGAAAACTGTAGAAAGCTTATAGAGGAAAGAAGAGCTGCTAAAAGGAAAGCATTGCCAGAAAAAACACAGAGTCAAGAGAAAAGTACAAAAAAATCAATAAAGAAGTAAACCATTTACTGAGAAAAGAGAAAAGAAAATATATCAATGACACATTGGTTAAAGCGGAACAATATTATACTCAAAACAACTCTTAGGAAAATAAAATTCTTCCAAAGAGTTTTAAACCCAAAGTGATGAGAATAAAGATAGCGACGCAGGGAAAGTGACAAGTGAACCGGCTAAAGTCCATTTGGAAGTTTGGAATGAATATTTCAAAGAACTACTTAAAGGTGCAGAAAAAGCAACGGTAAGTATATGAAGAAGAAGTGAGTGAGGACAAAGAAGAAGAGGAGGAAGGAGTGTTCATCTGAACCTGAACCAACGCTAAACTATATCAAAGCCGTACTGAAGACTTTTAAAAGTGGAAAGGCACCGGGAAAAGACTCAATACCGATAAAGCTGATTACAAATGGGACGGAAGAGGTAGTAATCAACTCTATCTACATTTAAGCTAATAATTGGAATGTGTAGAAAAGAAAGTAGACCACAAGAATGGACAGAGGCTGTGATAGTCCCTTTACACTAGAAAGGGGACAATTTGGAATGCAAAGACTATATCGGGATATTTTTAATAAACACAACGTACAAAATATTATCCAAGGTTTTATTAAATAGACTTAAACAAAAGGACTAAAGTACTATAGGAGACCACCAAGTGGGTTTTATGAAAGACAGATCAACAATAAACCAAATATTTATCATTAAGGAGCTGGCCTCAGAGTAATGGGAATTAAATAAAGATTTGTAATATTATTTGTAGACTTCAGTAAAGCTTATGACAGCATACACAGGTAAAAGCTTTGGAAGTTAATGGAACATTATAATATACCTAAGAAACTGATTAACTTCACAAAGATATGTGTGAATAACTCAAAAGGAAGAGTAAATGTTGACGAAGAATACACCAATATTTTTTAAATTAATACTGGAGCTGGAGGCAAGTGGATGGACTTTCTCCTCTACTATTCAACATGGCAGTAGAAGTAGAACCAAAGAAAACGAGATTCTCAAGGAGAAGCTTACCCTCCAGAGAAAATCAACCTGTTAGCCTTTGCGGACGAAGTAGCCATTATAACTGACAATGAGAACAAAGAAGACCCTGATAAAAATAACTGATGTACTCCTAAAAGAAGCGGCCGAAGTTGGGCTTCGCGTTAATGAAAGCAAGACGAATGAGACCAGCAGGCTAGAAGAACAGGAATTAAACATCGCAGTCATGAATTATACATTAAATAAAAAAAAATCAAATCAAGTATTTAGGAGTAACCATAACACATGACAACGGAAAGGAGACTGAAATTTTAAAAGAATAACAGCAGCAGATAGAACATACAGGAGTCGAATTAAGCTTTTTAAAAGTAAGCTTCTTTCGAGGGGCACTACAATAAGAATATATAAAACGATAGTACAGCAGTATTTTTATATGGCTTGGAGATTTGGACCCTTACAAAGGAGTCACAAAAGAGACTCATTACTTTTGAAAATAAAGAATTGAGAAGAATATTTGTCCCTGCCATAGAAGGAGACAAATAGCGCATAAAAAGAAACAGAGAAATAAAAGTGCTGTATAACAGGCCAGGAATTGTCGCAGTAGTCAAAAGCAAGAGATTAACCCTTAGGCTGCGGGAAACGTACATGTACGTGTGTACCGGTAACTGCGGGAAAAACGCTCTTGTACGTTTGACCCTCTCTGTCTACCTGCTCCCTCAGCCCTTACATATTTTTATGACCTCAACTCTTTCTTTGCAGCGGTGGACATTTGGGAATCCACCTTTTTATCCAAACAACTCCCTTCCCACGCTCTCTTAATGGATCGCATACCACCGCAATGAGTTACGACCCTTTCTTCCGATTGCTCGCTCAACGGGCTATGGTTGTCTCAAAAGTTAGTTGTCTTATGCTCGCGCCCGGCTCAATTACCAACGAATTTCTTTGGTGTTTGGTATCCAAATAAACAGAAAATTGCTTTAAAAAATATTGTCATATTTTTTTAACAATTACGCCTATAAACCAATTTTCAAAATTTTTTCAAAATCCCATTTATCACTCAACAAGTTCCGGTTCCCTGGGATCCCGAGAAAAGGGTCGGGAGGGGATTACATGAGTCATATAACTGCCCGGCCTCGGCCCGTGGGAAGGAGGGACAAGCTCCGTCCGAATAGATATTTCCCGCACAGGGTGGACGACACGCGCTCTAGCTGCAGCAGCTTATAAGGGCTATGTCTGATGTCTGGGCCATGTGCTTCGGAGGGATGACAATTCTATGATAATGAGAGCATGGGAAGGAAGGAAGAACGATTTGAGAAAGATGGGAGAAGAATTGGAAATTGCATAAGACAGAAGTGCTTGGAGACAGCTTGTTTGCGAGGCCAAGGACCTACTTGGTTTTCAATGGCCCCAAAAGTAAATAAGTAAAATATGCTACAGTTCTAGCTGGAGGAGTCATGAACAAAGCTGTGTAGCAACTTAAACAACTCATTCCGAATATATGGCTCTGCATGAGATGTGTGCTGAGGTCTCATGGTTAAATTATTTGTGGTAGGAATTGGGGCTGGAAGATTTTATGGGAAGTCCAACACAAATCCATGTCGACAACACAGGAGCAATTAAATTGGGAGAAGGGTTTAACGTTTCGGAGATGACAAAACATTTTAGACCAAAGTTGCATTTTGCAAGGGAAATAGTGCATGAATGTTCAATTGAATTTGAGTATGTGAGATCAATTGAAAATTAGTCCCATCTATTAGCTAACATTGATTCTGGAGTGGGTACCAAGGAACAGACGTATGACTTAGGATTGGTTCAAAATCATTTGTTTAATTGAGTGGTAAATGATTGACGATATGTTTCAGATGATTAGTTATAGATATTTCATGCTAGGACTGTTCTTAACTTTGTATTTTTAGTATGTTAGTATAATGGTTCAAAATGTTGATGTCCGAGGGAAGGTATTGGAATGTACGTCCATTTTCATTGGTGATAGCTGTGAACAAGAGAAATGAAAATTCAGGTGATACCCCTTTGTGGGGTGGCCACACTGAATAATGTTGGTTCACATAAGTCCCGCTCTCAACTGTTAATCGCCCATTACTAACAAGGATCAGTAAATTAAGTCAGTCCTAGCACCGACGTGTATGTATTATCTAATGTTTTTGCTCCTACCCGATCCTATAGTTGTTTTTATTGATGAAGTTCAAAGAAAAAGCGGCAAAACGCTAAATGTTGTAATCTGCTAACATTTCTCTACTTCTCCGGTTCGAATAAAGAAATTGAAAGAAACTTGTGATCATATAAATTGAATACACTCCAATTTTACCTCCTACAAGATGGCTCATTTGAGCACATTCTTTGGAAAGATTGTTAACTAGATTAATATTTTATCTTTCGGCCCCTTAATTGACATGACGTAGATAAAAATCTGTTTGGAAACAAATTTTCTGATCTCTATCTTCGTTTTTTGATTAAGTAGTCGTCTGTTTTTGACGGCCATTGGAGATTTTTATAAATTGTCACTTTAAGAGGCCGTAGAGCTCACGTTCCCTAGTTTTAGTAATCGTCTGGTTTTCAGAATAAAATTGAAATCATATAGAGGCAAAAATCTCGGTGGTAAAAATTCCCCCAGTTTTGAAAATGACCTAAGCGTCTCAATTTTCTCCAATCATAACGTATTTTTCCAAATTTTTCAATCAGGAAAATTATGGATAGTCGGAAGGAAAAAATGTGGATAAGTAAAGCAAAACTCTAATTTACGAAACTCAGCATGTTTTTCAAGACCATAAATTTTATTTAGAATAGCCGATATAGGAATTTGAGGATTTTAGAATCTTACAGTCGATGGAACTAAAGAAGAAAAATCTGAGGAACGACCTTTGTTACCGAGTTTAGGCTTTACAAAGGAAATAACTATTTTTTAAGACTAAAAGATAGTACCGTACTGAAATTTAAAAGAATAAATAAAAAGCGACGTGACAATTCCTTTACGCCTCTTTTAATGAACTATGGAGTTCCTATTTTAAAAGCCAACGTGACAAAGATTTTTATTCAAAGCTCTTAAAAATTTGTGAATTAATCTTCGGCATTCAAGGTCCAAACGACAAGGTGGAATATGTAATTTCTCTGTTGACCAGTGGACCAACGAAAAAAATACCCTCTCAGATAAAACCAATACAAGAATAACCATGACAAAATCCATTAATAAATAAACTTTTCCTGTAATGAGTCATTCATATCTTCTTAAAGTAATGATCTTCTTAAAAGAATAACGTCTTCTGAGAAATATAAAAGAAAACCAATAAATTCCATGGTTCATGGTAGGTTTCTAGGGAGTAACTCAGGTAGAGAGTCATTAACCCTTTCGCTACGAACGACGTGATAGAACTATTTCGACGTAAACGAACGAACGACGTGATAGAACGTCGTGCCGCTAAGCTAGCCCCAAGCAAGCCTAAAAGGTGTGTGTTATAAAGGACTTCTTCTCGGGACGCCCTAGGTACCCTTTCTCGGTTCGCAGGAGAGGATTATCTCGACCCTTCCTCGCAGTGCGCGCCCCACTCACAGTAGGGAACCGCGGTCAGTTGCTTGCTGGTGCAGTGGAATAACAAACTTAAAAGTTTTTGTGTAATTGGAAAATTGAGCATTATAAGTGCATTCTTTATGTTTAGCTCTAAAACTACAAATTTGAAACGGAGTTCTACTGTTATTTTTAGCGCAGTTTGTGTGTAAAAGAATATTTACCTTTGATACGATTTTTGTTGCTAGAGAGATTAATATTAACGATAGAATTTCGTTTAAAAGCTGTAAAGTAATTGTGAAACAAGAATAATTCATTTCCGATTAAATAAATATTAAGGCTGTAGCAACAATGTTTTTAGCAAAACCATCGCACAAAAAAAAGTTGACCGCAACCGCATGCCGTAATGGGCACCCCAAGCGGAAAAGGGCGGAGATTACCTCAGCCCGGTGACCGAGGAAAAAGGTTCAACACCCCTCTGGCCCCCGACCCAAGTTAGGGAAATAGGTACCGGTGAAGATCCTAGCGTAGTGAAAGCTCCGTACTGGCAAAGCAAAGAAAGTTTCCCCGTCCCCGTCGCGAAAGGGTTAAGAGGGCTTATGCTCACTTCAGACTTTAATTCATTAATACCCTTAATCCTGAACTCACCAGACGACCCACACAGCCAGGAGTCCCCACCCCAGAAATGACCGCACACAGGATTAGTAAAACTTTATTCACTAAGCCGTTTAGTAAAAGATAAATACAACCGTCATGCTCCTGGCAGTTATGCAATTGCGTATGTTTTTTGATCGAGGGACTACGCGAAAAATAAGAATTTTAGGAATATTGGTGGCAATCACTGGGTCATCGGTGGGAAATATGGCAACGTCGCGGATAGGAGAGCTGAGGTGCGGGAAGTTTGAATGCCATTTTTTCCGCGTGATCACCTATCGTCACTCTCCTCATTGCAGTAACGGTATTGGCGTCTGTTCCATGGGCACTTTCGGAACATTCACAGCAAATCGGTGTGCTCCTTTTTCCAATCAGGGAGAAGGGTATAGTTTTATTATCGGTGTTAGGCCTGGAGAAATGGCTACGTTTTACGTAAATGATAAATTCAACGGCCTATATTGCATTGAAGTTAAATTGGACTAGTGATGGGCCATTTCGGAACGATTCGTTCCTTAGGAACGAATCGTCCGACTCACTGACAATAGCTACAGGTCAATTCGACCAAATATCCTGGTTACGGCAACATTTTGCGACGGAACTCAATCGGAGTTCATCGTCGCGATTGAATTGACAAGAAGCAGGAGACGGAGTCGAGACAAAATGAAATAACAACAGTTGACTTCAACAAGAACAATTATATTTCAAAGAATGTTACAAATCAATTAAGTCCGTAGACTAGATACCGTGAATTCTTGGTATAGATAGCACATCTTCAGCAGGATCTCCGCAATGTTGACGTCTCAGCGTTCGGACGGAAAGAGGACTGGACTAGAGGACTGAGTTTGTTCGCGGTACACTTTGTCAGCGCAGGAGGGGAAGCAGCTGACCAGTGGAGGAGTGGGGAGAGGAGGGATTTTGGATTGGTGGGAATGTTCACAGGTCGACTTGAAAGTGTAAAAAGATGTCAGCACCAGTGCGGACCGATTAAAAGCGCGGTGCTTGCAGGAAGCCAGGTTACCAGAGCCAGGTTACGGCACAAGTCTCTTCCGCTCTCTGGCATTTTCGAGTCTCCGAGGATTTTCGAGTCTCGAGGTTTCGAGTATGACAAAAATTGGAACAAACGTTGTCCGAGAATAAATCGGTTTGGAACTTACATAATGGATTAAGTCTAAATGTTATTCAACGGTCTGAAAGCGATTCCCATCCCAGTTGCTGCAAAAGGTCAGTAACACCAACGAGATTATCATAACGGCCTTAAACGTATCTTGCCGATCTTCTCTGCACGCGTTCTAACTCAGTTTTCGAGCTTTCCTCATAAGGATCCCAAATACTGGCAGAGTATTTCAAGTGGGGTCTAACAAGGGAGAAGTAGGTGATATCCCTAACTTTATCGTCACATTTGCCAAGTACTCTTTTAACAAATCCCAATTTACGATCAGCTTGGCCGGTGATTCCCCGAATATGTTTACCTCGCGAAATATCATTACTCAGTTTAACACCCAGGCATTTAACCGATGTACAGTCTCATTTTTGTTGTTGTGCATGTATTAGCTGTAATAAAGTGATTTTCCCCGTTTCCAAAAATTAATGACAATGCATTTTCTCAGGTTGAATTCTAGCTGCCACGCATCGCACCACTCCAGTATTGCTTCGAGGTCCTTAGTTAGCGCTTCCTTATCATTAATGCTACGGATTTCTCTATACACCGCTCCATCGTCTGCAAATAATCTAATCTTACTGTCAACTGTTTCACCGATATCATTTATGTAAAAAAGTTACAGAAGTGGACCCATGACACTCCCCTGTGGGACTCCCGATGCGACTTTTAGTTCATTAAAGATGACGCCGTCCAATACAACTCTTTGCATGCGATTGTTTAAGAATTCTCTAATATAGGAAATCATGTCGTCGTTTGACCCGTGGGATTTGAATTTCATGAGTAATTTTATATAAGAAACCTTATCAAATGCCTTTTTTAAGTCAAGAAAAATTGCGTCAACTGGAACGTTATGTTCACCCGAGACTAAAATACCGTGGGCAAAAAGTGCTAATTGAGTCTCGCAAGATCTTCCCTCACCGATTCGCTAATCTGCGCTTGACTTCTGTTTCACTGCCATCACTGTTTGAGAGCAGGGCGCCCAGGTATAAGACTACTTTTATTTACCGGTATATCACGAATGAGGTTACAATTAAGAACAATAAACAGAGATATTAACTTAACTCAACAGTTAAGATCTCTGTTTATCACCATAAGTTGACAACTTCGGGGATTGAGCTGCAGGCCTGCATCCACGCTGGAGGTCTCAACACGCAGTAGTAGAGTGGCCAAGGTGAACATATGGCTGTTACGGGAATTACTACCTAGCTACACAGAATTGTTAACCCCACTAATTGACCTGCTCTCTAGCCTGCCGTCTATGTTAAACTCGTCGAGTATGCTCAAGTATCTTGCGCGCTACCTCCTGCGATGCCTCGTACGTATAGTGGACACCCGACACATTTAATGTTAGCCATAAAAGGCCCGAAAGTTAACGTCAATAGTCATTACTCAGGTTGCCATGCAATTATGCCATTTTGACATCGGAGAAAATCAATAATTTTGGAATTGAAAACGTAATATTAAAGCAAAAACGAAGCGTATAACAAAATCGATTGCAAGAAATAAATACTCCATTCTTTCTGCTATCTGACAGGGAAAATTTCAACCATCTTGGATGCAAGTTATTTAGAAAAGCGAAAAAAGAAACCTAGTTACTGATTCCAATGCTTTTACTATGGAAGTAAAATAATGGGGCTCGTTTTTGGGGCCCTTGTGGCCCTGACGTCTTTTTTATATAGCCTTTATAACTGCTCGGTATATACACTAAAATTATGCCAAATTTCAGGTCAATCGGTTAAGTAATTTTCGAAGGTAAGAGTAACGAACATTCATAAAGTCAGACAGACACCACTATATATATTTTTATAAAATAGTGTTGACCTGGTCACGTACCCTTAGTTCTTCCTCGAGAGACTCAACCTCCTTACGGGCTTCAGCCAATCTCTCGATCGCCTCGGTCTTCTTCTTGGCCGTGAGGGCGGCTTGCTGCCGGAATGGCGCCAGCTGCTCGTCAACTTCTTCACTCCCTGCTCCATGCTTCGGCCGCGGCTTGGCTAGTTTTGATATCTCCTGGATGAGCTCATTCAGCTGCAAGATAAAAAATAATAGATCCCCTCCATTGCATCATGAAGGCAAAACTAAGGTAATTGACATACCACAGATTTTCAGAACCCTGATACAGGGATAAAACGATACACAAACAAAACGGTTAATGCGTCCATATCTCAGAAACTTCTTTCAATCTATAATGTGAAGTGTTTCAGGTATTTCTGAGATGAATTCCTTCCTGGATAGGTGCCAGGATTTCGAAAAATAGGGCCATTTAAGCTTTGAGAAACCATTAATTAAGATGCTTTCTGACCTGCTACGAGAATGCTGTTCCATACAATAATAATGGAAAATTATACTAAACTAATGAAAGATTCGGCGCGTCTAAATATGCCCATAAAACCTCCACTTCAAGTCAAACGATGGCTAATCCTGGACTAAGAAAAAAGAATGTAGTAAATTTATTTTTCTGCAGCATTATTTTCCATATGGCATGTGTATTTAGTTAATTTTTGCAGAATAAATACTTTGTTTACTAGAATAAAATCCATGGTTTGTCTCCAAAATTAGGACTCATGGAAAGTCATGGCCAACGAACTTCATTAGAATTCCCTTATGCCTATCTGTTTGAATTCTATTCATTTTTAACTCCCCCACCAAACCCTGTGCTTGTCCATTTATGTGTACCTATCCATTTCCATGTCCTATGTTTGAATGTATTTATTCGCGCTTTTGAGCTTCATGTTTTCATATGCCTATACATATTGTGTAACGTACCAACGACGACATATTAAGTATTAACGTGATGTCTTCTTATTATCGATTTTGCATCGCATAGGTATTACGTAATATTTCTTCTTTAGTCAGTTAAGCAGCGGGGGACGCGCATTAAGTCATTATTGAAGCACATCAACTCTTAAGTTTATTATTGTGCAGCTCACTTGGAAGGCAGTTAATTAACAATAGCTGCAATAACAAGCATTGTTACAGCTGGCGAGGTGCAAATGACGCAACTCCAGGAATTCACAACTAGGAGGGGTGAGACACGAAGCGATGGGAATCGAACAATGGGTACCCGACCGCAACCCCTGAACCCTCTTCAGCAGACACACCTGACAACTCACTTTTTTGCTTTTTTTTTACCATCAGTCGACAATTAAGTGTTCTCCCGACGATCACGGACAAGAAAATGTTCCTCCTCCAGCATATTTTCGCCCTGTCAAGCTGGTCTCCAAACGTTTCGTCTGGCCTCGGATGCGCACCGACTGACGAGCCTGGGCCCGCGCCTGTGTTCCCTGCCAGCGCGCCAAAATCAGCCGTCACGCCCGCGCACCCTTCGCTAACTTCGCTTTACCGGTAGGCCGATTCGTGCATATCCACTTTGATCTCATCGGCCCTCTCCC
The DNA here is from genome assembly GCA_963573305.1 of Pyrrhosoma nymphula. Taxonomy (NCBI): domain Eukaryota; kingdom Metazoa; phylum Arthropoda; class Insecta; order Odonata; family Coenagrionidae; genus Pyrrhosoma; species Pyrrhosoma nymphula. Next base: position 129,263,330 of record OY754338.1, on the reverse strand, counting down.
ACTCTACAATTGCTTTCGGTACTGTCTTACTGCCATCGACAGATACACGAGGTGGTTGGAAGCCGTTCCGATCGCGGACATTACGGCTGAAACCGTCGCGACTGCACTCGTCTCAGGCTGGATCGCTCGCTTTGGGTGCCCGCAGCGAATCACCACTGACCGTGGTCGTCAATTCGAGGGATACCTATACCGGGAGCTCGGTCAGTTGGTCGGATTTCGACAATGTCACACTACGGCGTACCACCCCAAGCGTAAATGGGATGGTGGAGCGCCCTCATGGGCAGCTGAAGGCTGCCCTCATGTGCGACGCGGACACCTCCTGGACGGACGCCCTACCCCTGGTCTTGCATGGTATGCGTTCTGCCTGGAAGGACGATCTACAGGCATCCAGCGCAGAATTGGTCACGGCGAAGCTCTACGACTGCCCGGCGAGTTCCTGGTCAATGCAGAGGAGCCGCCCACAACCTCCGACTTCGTGACGCGCCTCCGACGCATCATGCTGAACCTGCGTCCGCAGCCCGCCTCCCGCCACTCTAATACTTCACTCTTTGTATTTACAGATATTAACACTTGTCCTCAGGTTACGGTCCGAGACGACACCGTCCAAGGGGCGCTGCAACCGCCATACACCGGCCCCTTCCCTGTGGTTCATCGCGACCAGAAGACGGTGACCGTCCAGCGCGGTGTCCGTAACGACAGGCTCAGCATAGACAGCGTGAAACCCGCCTACGTGGTTTCCGAGGACGTCCCGATTGCATCTGCCACGCCATCGCCCGCCACGCCCGTGGCTCGCCCTCAGGATCCGACGCCTGCCCGAGACGCCTCCATCGCCACCATATCTGGACGTCGTGTGCGGTTTCCTGATTTCTTCCAGGCTGGCACCTGATCACCGGTCTCAGCAGGGGGGGTGGTGTGGCGAACTCTCGCCATTGCCTCGGCGCCGGACAGCCCGGTGCGCGGCCTCGGCGAGCTCTCGCCAGCCACTGCCCCAGCGCGGCGCCAGACAGCGTAAAGCACTATTTAACAAATTTGATAATAACTTCTAGCTGTGTCCTTTATCTCTCAAAAGGGATACTTCTCAAGAACGTAAGTTTAATACCATTACTGTAGTCGTCTAGAGAGAAGAGGATGTCCAGTGCTTTTTTCCGGAGGCCTTCGTGCCGAGCGTTGGTGCTTTCGGCAGTCCAGTGAACGGCGTCCTAGGCCTGCCTCTTGCTCCCCCCTCCACCACCCCGTGTCCCCTCTCTGCCCCCACCCTCGTCTCGCCTCCGCGCTCTCTCAGTTAAAGAGGGTCGGAGTGAAGCGATTCTCGCGTCAGCAACTATCAAATACCTTGGGTACTGAGAGGCAGGACTAAATTTTGTGGGACGGGGAACTGACTTCGAGAGGGACGGGTCAAGCTCAACTTTGCAGATATTGCTATCCCTCTACTCCTTCGGCGGGAAGCCTACGTGGGCTACGGCGAGAGATGCCGCTGTGAGCGATATATATATATATATATATATATATATATATATATATATATATATATATATTGCTCACAGCGGCATCTCTCGCCGTAGCCCACGTAGGCTTCCCGCCGAAGGAGTAGAGGGATAGCAATATCTGCAAAGTTGAGCTTGACCCGTCCGTTGAGAATGTATGAATATATATATATATATATATATATATATATTCATACATTCATAGGAAATGGAAATGGATAGGAACACATAAAAGGACGAACACAGGGTTTGGTGGGGAAGATGAAAATGAGTCAAATCCAGAAAGTCCCGGCTAAGGTGAAATTTTTTCTGTCTGGCTTTGACTCATTTTCATCTTCCCCACCAAACCCTGTGTTCGTCCTTTTATGTGTTCCTATCCATTTCCATTTCCTATGAATGTATGAATTTATTCGCGCCTTTGAGCGTCATGTTTTCGAATGATTGAGTATATTTGGCCTTGTTGGCTCTTTTCTTCTTCTTCGGCTATGCGTGCCTTTAAACGTACTGTTCTCCTCTTTATATGTTGTATGCCTGTATTCCTCTTTATATTTCAACCTTCCAATTATGTTTGTCCCCTATATGGTGGGTGAAACCGTCCCTGCGCGCCATCTCTGGGCCGATTTAGTTGGGCATGGGTTGTAACATAAAACCCCGTCAAATTCAGCAGTTAATTGAGTAGCCTTGGTGGTGTAACTGGGAGCACACCTGACCGGCAATTGGGAGATCAGGGTTCGAATCCCGGCTAAGGTGAAATGTTTTCTGTCTGGATTTGACTCATTTTCATCTTCCCCACCAAACCCTGTGTTCGTCCTTTTATGTGTTCCTATCCATTTCCATTTCCTATGAATGTATGAATTTATTCGCGCCTATGAGCGGCATGTTTTTGAATGAATGAGTATATATATTCGACATATTCTTTATTCTTATTCCTCTGCCACTAGGTGCAAATGCTGCTCTCTCCTCTGCCCCTCCTCCACCCCCCTCCCTCAAAAGATCTTCCTCTACGGCCAATTGTACCACCAGCAACATCATCTACCGCATTTCCTGAAATTTCAGCCCTGCCTTCTATGTGGGAAAATGTACCACCCCTCTCAATATCCGCATGAACAATCACCGCCATGCCACCAAAACTCCACCTTTTCTTGATCCCATCCCCAAACATACCGCCTCCCACTCTCAAAATTTTGACAATTGTTTCTCCCTAGAAATCTTCCCGAATCCGCCGGTAATGTTGACGTGAAAATCCGAAAATATGCGCATATTTGGGTAACAAGGGCATTCGAAAAGCCCGGGCTAAACCTAGCCCATTGAAATTATTAGCCCAATAGCCACCTTTCTCTCCCCACCACTGCCCAACTCCCCACCACTATCCATTCGCACTTACCCCCCCTCCTTCCTCTCTGCCCTTTCCTTCCCAAGGGAACAGCGGACTTTTCATTCTTCTACCGCCGACGATGGCGGCCTGACCGCCGAAGCGTCCAAGTTTTCATTTGTGAGTGTCCTTTTTGCGTGTTTCTGTGTTTGTTTAGTTTATTACTGTTTTATTTATGCATGTATATACGTTTCGGACCGGTTGATCCTTTCTCAGTTTTAGAAGCCATATTCAAAACGTTCCGTAAGAACAAATCCTTTTTCTGTACATCTCTTTCTCTCACCTCCTGTAAGTCTATTTTATATATTTGTGGCCAATTGGCGAAAATTTCACAACGAAGATAGATATATATATATATATATATATATATATATATATATATATATATACATATACAATATGCCAAGAGGGTGGCCGATAAAAATATACAAACGGAAAAAATGAACTCGATATAATTGAACCTATAATTGAACCTGAAATTTACCTGAAGATGTCGCCTATGCGTCGAAACCGGTCGTAGTGAATAAAATTGATTGTAAAATTTACAAAGTTTGTTTTGATTCTATCAAAACGGAAAAAAGAACACTTACAAATAAAAACTTCCGATATTTCGGTGAAGATATTAGCTCCACCTTTCTCTAGGAGAAGAGTAGGAATCTACCTACTGTACTGTGCCCTTACTGTTTCCTACTCTTCTCCTAGAGAAAGGTGGAGCTAATATCTTCACCGAAATATCGGAAGTTTATATTTGTAAGTGTTCTTTTTTCGGTTTGTATATTTTTATCGTTTGTATATATAAATATATATATATATATATATATATATATATACTCCCACTTGACTCACATATGACTCCCACTGCAAAATATACCCCTCGGACCAAGACCCACCAACCTGACCAACTTAACCTTGTCACCACATTCTTCCCTGGTGCACACAGAATCAAAAATATATTGAAAGACCTGTATCCAATCATAAAAAACAATACCTATACTTCCCTCCTCCTACCCTCATGTCCCAAAGTTTCCTATAAGCGTCCCTCAAATCTGCGAGACATTCATAAATCCACTAAACCCTCCCTCCAACCCACCGCCCCCCCTCCGCCACTTTCCTCAACATGCGAACGCCCTAGGTGCAAATGCTGCTCTCTCCTCTGCCCCTCCTCCACCCCCTCCCTCAAAAGATCTTCCTCTACGGCCAATTGTACCACCAGCAACATCATCTACCGCCTTTCCTGCAATTTCTGCCCTGCCTTCTACGTGGGAAAATGTACCACCCCTCTCAATATTCGCATGAACAATCACCGCCATGCCACCAAAACTCCACCTTTTCTTGATCCCATCCCCAAACATACCGCCTCCCACTCTCAACATTTTGACGATTGTTTCTCCCTAGAAATCTTCGAAGCCATTCCCGAATCCTCCGGTAATGTTGACGTGAAAATCCGGGAATACGCCCATATTTGGGTAACAAGGACATTCGAAAAGCCCGGGCTAAACCTAGCCCATTGAAATTATTAGCCCAATAGCCACCTCTCTCCCCCCACCACTGCCCAACTCCCCACCACTATCCATTCGCACTTACCCCCCCCCTCCTTCCTCTCTGCCCTTTCCTTCCCAAGGGAACGGAGCGGACTTTTCATTCTTCTACCGCCGACGATGGCGGCCTGACCGCCGAAACGTCCAAGTTCTCTTTTGTGAGTGTCCTTTTTGCGTGTTTCTGTGTTTGTTTAGTTTATTACTGTTTTATTTATGCATGTATATATACATATTCACGGAACGGCCTAGAGCCTATTCCGACCGTTGACTCTCCGCAGTCCTTACGCCTCTGAAAATGGACCCCTTACCTTTGCATCGACACCTTGTCTACATCACACTTTCCGCTGTGGGAAATGTTTTTGAGAAAAAAAGGATAACGCGACCTTTGTCGCGTGTTTGAGAGGGGCGCCACCCAAAACCGCAGCATCGAGCAAGCTCAGCCGGCAAAACAAGGGCGTTCCAAATGTCAAGGGTTGTGGGATTTTAAGCCAGGACGGGCGGTAAAATGGCGGCCCAGGGAACGCCGTATGACGCGAGCACGAGAAAGATTACGCGACGCGTAAGAATGAACGTCTGCCTTTTTTACCATTGACACAAAAAACATTTATTTATCGAATTTAAGCATAGAAATAAACACGAAAAAGGCATCTACAACTAATGAACAAATATCTTACCAACTAATGAGGGATGAAACATGAATGAATGAAAAAACATAAATGGAACGAAAATAACGATAGAAAGATAATCACTCTTAATCAAAAATGAACAAAAGAATGAGTAAGTATGAAAATACAAACTAAAAAATGCATAGAATTACAAGCTCCTCGTCCTTTTTATTGTTACTGGTAGGGACGGGAGTGAGTGATACATAAGTTATGGTCCCGTAGGACTTGAATTGTCTACTCTTGGAATATGTTTGACAGGGTCTCTTCTCTTTTAAGCTGGAGGGACTCTAACTCTGTGTGAATATCTCGTAAATCACTTATTCTGGCACACACGGGTTTCACAGTGGGGAAGCGTGAATTCGAGGTTTGAAACAACTTAACATTGGGGAAATACGGGTGTGACGATAGTTATGTGTGAGTGGGCGTGGAGCAGGATGGCGAAAACCAGGGCGGAGAGACTGCACCATTAGACTTTCGAGATGACGTGGAGAATGGAATTCACAACTCCTGTTGTGAAAATGCACCTTCCGACTGAATGGACTCGTCCAACCTTAGGTTCCGGGGATGCGGCGGCCCGCTACCTTTGGCGGTCTGTCGCCCTTATCTACCCGAAACCGCACCTCCTCTTTGGGGTGCCGGGATCGAGGTCCGCTGCGTCTCGTGCGACCCTATTTACCCACTCACAACCCCCACCCTACTCCTTGGCTCTTGATTGTAGCACATCGCCGCGCAGTTAAGTGCATCGGCTATGAGTGGTTTGGAGGGATTCATTTGACCATGCCCCGGAATATAGCGTGCCTTACGCCCCTTCCCCCCCCTTTTCATCACGTGACACCGGCGCCGAAAAGGATATAAAGACCGCGCAGGTGTCGCGGAAGGCTCTCTTCGTTTTCTTTCCTCAATGAGGAGCGTTCGCTAGTTGTGGCGAGCAGTGGGCCGAAGAGGAGACGTTCTTCGTGCTCCGGGGCCCGGAGCAGGTACGGTACATTGGTCCGGTATAGATACCGGTCAACCCGTACAAGGATTTGTCGATATTCAAGGAAGCAAACCTACTGAAGTGCCGGAAAGAGCATTTCTTTGGAGTTCCTCATCATGTCTATGCAGCCATGGATTCAGCATATCAGTCGATGACAGAAGAAGGCCAGGACCAGTGAATTCTAGTTTCGGGTGAGTGCTATCCAGGAGCCAAGTAATTCTGAACCCCCCCCATGACCTTCCCTTTTTCCCTCTCATGTGATAATACCCAATCACCCAGCCCACCAACCCCGTTTTTTTCGCGAGACCTATTATTTTTAAACTAAATTTCATATGTGGACGATTGTCCCGGCTTTTATTGTCCACAGCTCGCGGGTAAGGGCCGGGAACCGTCACAAAAAAAATAAATATATATATATATATATATATATATATATTGTAACAGTCCGCTCGTGTAGGCGTGATTCCCCTTATTGACGCGTCGATGAGGATTATCCAAGGTTAGCGGACAGGGAGGGAACGCCTCGCACGACAATTCGAACCTTCCGCCCCAAATATCACATATCAATTGTTTTTGTGAAATGTATTATGGGTGGTCATATGACTACGAGGGTATGTGGGCAGAAGTAAGCTCACACACGGACAGAAGGAAGCCAGCACTCGTGAGAGAAGCAATCCGACTCTCGTGGAGAGTGGGAACGAACGAGAGGGAAAGAAAGTGGCCAGACAAAGAAGGGAGGAAGGAGAGCTGCCGTGGACGTTTGAGGCAACCTCGCGAACCTGTCGCGTGGGTGGGTGATGAGATACCACAGCTTGCCGGACATTCGTCTCACCAGCAGATTCCCAGCCGCCGACCCGGACATCGAAGTTGACACGTCTCATCCCGATGCGGAGAGAAGCCACGTGTCCTCGACTAGGATCCGCGGGCCCCTTCGACTCGTCTAAATATTTGCCACCTAGCCCCTTAAGTGTTCCCGGATTCACCTCCTCACTAAGCCCAACCCGTGTGCATTAAGCGTGGAAGCTACGATTTACTCATCCGAAGTTTTCATGCATCTTTGGCCTGTGAACTAACGAGAAATGAAAGGCGTTTTCTTGGTTCAAAGTTAATCCATGTATCACTAATTTCCCGTCCGATGAACGTTATTGCCTTGTCTAAAAAGGAAGGGACGAGGAACTTGTTAAATAATGGTTTAATTTCATTTCATCTCATCTAATTTTGTACAAATCATGTCACGTTGTAGACTATTTTGTTTGTAAAATTTGTTTCATTAATGTTTCACCAGTCACTCACCCACTCATCTCCCATTAGCGAGTAAGAGGGTAATTTATATTTGTCAAGGTGTCATATGTCGATAACAGGTTAAATAAAAGGGTTCAATGGTTCATTGTAACTGCGAGTCTTTCACTCCTTAGACGCGGTGCCCGGTTGTCCTGTCCGTCCGGTTCCGTTCACCGTCGCGATCATGGGGGTATAGTGTCCCACCTGTCAAGTTCCCCCCCGAGAAAGTATTTTCCTCTAATATCTACCGACAGAGTAGCTTGACCGCGGTCTTGTGTGGCTCCCTTTTATTCACGATTGAAGTAAGACTTCCTTCCTTCCTCCACGAGAGACTTTCTTTTCCAATTTGATAAGGATAGGGAAGGGGAAGAGGGACGAGAGAAGGGGGGAAAAGCCCGGCCGTAAGATTCTAGGGCGGACGAAATAAAAAGGGGTTTATGGTCTAACGCCCAACACGTTCCGTCACAATATATATATATATATATATATCTTTTTTTTTTACCGTTCCACAATATATATATATATATATATATATATATTTATTTATTTATTTATTTATTCAATCAAGAAAATTCACACGAGGTGAAAATATATCTAATACGGAGTCACAGGCGTGACAAGTAAAAAACATACTGACACAAACCAAAGAAACACACCTTCCTTCAATCCTTCAACCACTGCTACAGTGTCAATTCTTTTATCCCTCCCCCAAACTGCTCCCCCACTTGAACTGAACTCTGTGGAATTATCTTTTATTTGGTTGTATAAAGCTTTTCAAACTCCGGGCATCTACGTCTTTCATTTAACTCGCTTCCCCTCTTCCCCCTCCATTCCACTTCCTGCCTGCCCCTCCATCCCTGTATTTCCCTCTTTCCCCTCCAACCTCTTCCTAGCCTGGCCCAGCCTGCCCTTCCTTGCCTGCCCCTCCTCTCCTTTCTTCTCCCCTTACCCACATCTTCATCCAGTACTCTCTCCAGTTCAGAGAAAGACAACAGAGCGTCGTCGAAAATTAAGCCGTTCGTGTGAGTTTCTTTTGTTTGCGTCACCACTACTACTTGTCACGCCTGTGACTCCTTATTATATATATATATCGGAATTCACTGCCACAGAGCGTCTTGTAATCCTTCTGCCCAATATACCTCTCTCCAGGTCCCCACCCATACCTTAAGCCACGACCTTAATTTTCAATGTTGTTTTAACGTATGCGTTCTCGCTTCTCTCCCTCCATCGGCCTCTCCTCTTGATCTGAAAGGACCTTGAGCAGGAACTTGTTTATTTGTACCAGAGTCTCTTTTTCTCGAATCAATCCAGCCCATTGACTCTTTCTTTCCCCCTTTCCCCTTCTCATTTCTCTGCTACTACACTCCCCTTTTCCAACCCTCTTCTTCCCCGCAGTTCATCTCATCTCCTGAAGAAGGCCAGATCTGGCCTAAAATTTGAGTATATTTTTCTTATGAGTGTTCCTTTTTTGTGTTTTTTATTCATCCTGTCATAACTATTGGCTCTACATATAATTGTAAATATTGTAACGGTTATTCACGGACACCCGGCTTAAGGCCGAGAGAATTCGTGTACATTAATAAAGTCCCCACTTTTCCAAGTCCAAGTCTTTTGCGGGGGGGTCCCCGATTGCAGCCAATCTCTCATGAATTCTGTCTAACAAAAGGGGGGGGATGACGGCACAGCAGCCACTGGGAGTAGCTATTGTTGGACTATTGACAAGCCACTATCGCGTCAACAGGCACCTCAACCTCCTGGGACTATCGACTCACCCAGATATCGATGGTGCGAAGAAGAAGCTGAAACAACTTAAAATAATCTCTGCGATTGCCCCGAATTCCTAGGCCTCGCATGCGATACCTTGGTGCTCCATTGATGGATCCCAAGGAAATCAGGGGCATCCCCATAAGAGACATCCTGGCCTTCAGCAAGGCCATAGGCCAAGGCTATGGATTTTGTGGATGGCACAATGGAACGACAGGTCTCTGGCCTCTGGGAAGTGCCTCTGGCCTCCAATCTCAGGAGGACCGACTCAACAACAATCTTATCTATCTTCCTTATCTGGAATATTCCTTTCCTTAATCACGAAACTTAATACATAATAGCAAATGGAATGACGTGGTCCTTAAAAGGTCTTCGAAGCCAGGAGAGTGAAGGCAAGACACCAGTTTTAGTATTAGTAAATTACCATCGCGTGCTTCGATGGCTTAGGGCATTCCATACATACTTCCTTCACTTACAGACAGGGGAAACAGCACTCAGACGAAGAAGAAGGTCACCCCTCCAAATTTGAGGCGAGCCCGAAGTTTCTCTTGCGGCAGGCCGTTGCCCAGAGAAGACACCTGAGAGACAAATGCATGAGAATACCCAAAAGCCTACGCCGCCATTCCGTTCATCGCTGTAACCACAGAAATGTTTGCTAAAACTTTAATCATGACATCACTATTATCATCAGTATTAATTACGTAGCAAAATCAGGTGATAAATTAACCTAACCAAAGGACATATTTCACTATGGCTTGCACGAATGTGTATGCTAGGTACCGTGTTCCTGCGAAAAATCTTACATCCGTGAGGCAAGCAGGTAATTAAAAGTGTGGATATAAGAACGCCGAAAAGGTCGACGAAAAAAATCATGGATGCTGTCTGCCATCTCAGAGCACGCCTGAAGTGAACCAGGACACAACGCAAAAATTAAATATAATAGGTTAATAGAAAAAGAGACCCGCCTTCGTGATCCAGTCTCTCGACCCGAGGACGTATGCAGGAGTGCCAGTAAAACTGTTGTCGACAAACAACAAACAGACGCGGGAGAACTCCCGCAAAATGAAAAGGTTTTTTCGAAAAAATTGTCAAGAAGTGGTTACTCAATTTTCAAGATAAGAGCGGATATATTAGTAGTGAAATGTGGATTCAGGAGTGGCAAAGGTAAAGATCACCCTCTGGTAAACATTATGACTCTCTTAATGTGAGATCTGGAGTGCCGTAGAGGGACTAAGGCAAACCAAACTCCACGTAATCACGAAACAGCTCTTGATCATGCAAAACAGCAACATGCTCCTTACATAGATGTCAAAAAAGGATTTGATGCGTTAAATCATAAGATCTTGATTGACAAATTAAGGCAAGCAGGAATGCATGGCATATCATAGATTGGCTCGATAGCTATGTCTCTACGCTCAGAGGGTGAACGGATTAATAATAGTTAAGTTATACCAGTTTTGAGTCCATGCTTGGGAGTGCTTCAGAGGTCAGTGATGGGTGCTATTTTATTTCTAATATCCGTTATTGATATATAAGATTGAAATTTTAGAAGCAAATTACCTGCCTTTCCAGATAATCTACATATTTGTTATTCCAGTCTGTATTGGGATGATTAACAGAATAATAAGGGATCTGATTTCGATCTTCAAAGCATGGTTTGCTAGCAACAATGAACAGTATTGGCACAAATAAATTCTTAAGTTTCAATATTTGTAATCGCCTCTATTACGGTTAACTCAGTGTCCCATCCTCCCATTCTTTCGCAATTTTCTTGGACTGACAGCATTGCGTTGACATGTATTAGCGGATATAAATATCCACGAATAAAATTCGATTAATACTTAAAATGGGAACATCACATAAACAAAGCCACAAATAGCATTATAAATTGTAAAATTAGGCGAAATTTCATTCGAAATTCGTCACTTTAGATTATTTTTGCATCACGCATGATTGGACAACCTGATTCTTGGTGTCAATTTTATGACTGCGAGCATAGGTATCCACTGATTCAAAAATGTTGTCGTGATATCGTGGTGAATCATTTCCACGTAGTGTTATAGGGGAGCGTGGTGGACTATAGTGTGTAGAGCACTTGGCTACTGATCGAAGGGTCCCGGGTTCAAATCCGGGTAAAGCCTTTGGACTCACCTGGAGTGTGAGGTGGCCCAGGGAAAGAAACTGGCCCCCTTACCCTGAATGTGTGAAATTCACACGCCTTTGGCTAAGTCCGGGGTGAGCTCTACCGTCAACTATCCAAACCAACCTTCGGGTTGAATCACTAAGTGAAATGAAGTAAAGTTATAGTAGGTGCAACAGAAACTATTCTGCATTATACCGTTAAGCTACTAAATATTTAATTATGTAATATTAGACACCGAATAACATCGAAAAACATAAAATTGACAAACATTCATTGAAAATCTTGTCGGCACCAACTCATCCGTTATGGTGTCGTGACTATATCATATGATCCTCAACGAAAGGCCCAAGAACCCCACTGGTCGTAGGTTTGAATGCTCGACTACGTTATTACCTTGGGCACACTTAAGTATGAGGTGCATCGAATAAGACATTGGAGTGGAGAGAACTAAATCCCACCAAATCTGGAATGGTGACAGCTGTAAAATAACTTTTACCATTACTGCCATTCATTATCGTTCGACAAGGAATTTTCCACAGTCAATGCCAAAAGTATTCGGCTATTCTTTGAATGCGTTGGAGGAATTGAAAGACTGTGCCCACAAAGTGCGACTCACTGTGGCCCTCAGGGCGTCGATATCACCCCCGCTGGGTGGCGGTTCCATGGCGGCCACCTCTCGCAGGACTTCCACCTCGGCCTCGCGCTGAGACGCCTCCATGGGCAGCTTCTCCTTCGCCAAGTAACAGCTCAGCCGCAGCTCCTCTTCCAGACGCCTCAGAAGCCCTGCAACACCCACCCAGGTGAAGACCCAATGATGGCAGGGGAAACAAAGAGAGAGAGAGGGTGGAGATACCCTTCTTATCCCAATGAGAGATGGAGAGAGCTACTTATGTGACGCAAGGTGTATTAGAGGACAGGTGAAGGAATTGAGTTTTCTAAATAACGTTAAAATAAGGTAAAAAATAATAAAAAAAACGCTTGAACGTGAATTCCGTACGTTGCTATTATACCGTAAAAAATGAAATGGCTGGGTTTTGCTAGATCTACCATTCCGGAGTCCATGCTGATTGCGTATAAACAAGTCTGAGCCATGTGATATTCCCTATAGAAAGAGGTAATTTTCCACGACTGGGACGCTTCCGCAGCGAGTGTTTGGACCAGTTACAGTTTACTATGGCTTTATTCAGAGCATAAAAGGAACACGATGTTTTGACGAAATAACGTCTAAATTACGACACTAAGTAACCTATGACTTTGGGCATGGCGCCACAGTCCACGAGGTTAGAGCCCATTTCAAAGGGATCAAAACCTCACATCTTCTTCCTTATACATATATAAAGCAACCAAGCCAATTAAACAACATTTACAGTGAAAGGATAGGATATCTATGTGGTTAGTCCGTTGAAATACCCAGCACTAAGTTTAGGGATCTGGGTTTGATTTCCAGTTCCGGCGAATGAATATTTTCAAAGATAATTTCATACATATGACCTCCAAAGCGAAAACGACCGTTGAATTTTCATGCTTTAAGTCTTAAATTGAACATTTCCTATAATCGAACGGACAACTACATGTTCTGAGGTCTTACACGAGGTGAAAGTGAGAGAAATAGGTCCACACTCATAACTAGGATTTTCTGACTGCAATTAATGAAAAAAGAGCAATTTCCACAAGTATGACATTTATTGCACGACCGGTTTCGTTTTTTACAGCATCTTCAAGTACATAAATCTAGTGTGCTCAACCTTATATAGGGATTGCAGGTTTGAATCTAAAATACTTCACATAGCCAGCAAAGGGAAAAAACTAGATGCCCTTGAGCAAGTGGAAATTAACCTGAGAAGGAAAAACAAGCCCCTCCTTAACGAACTACTCTACAATAGCGGTTCACCCCTCCTATCCATCGACCATTCCTAGCAACCCTTTCCCTCACCCCCCCCCCTTACCCTCCCCCTTCCCATCCCTCTCTTTTCCACCAGGGACGCGGAATTGCCCAAATCCTCCTCGATGGCCGACACCACAGGACATCCAGGGCGAGGGTATCCCGGTCGAGCGACCAACAGGGAGGAAGAAGAGCCCAGTAAAGGAAGACGAGCCAGGGGTCCTTCGACCATCTTTAAAAGGAAGCAGATAACACCTATGATGCCATTTTGTTTTTGTTTTGAACATTCATGTGTTTGTGTAATTCGTCACCCTCCCCTCTGCCCCCCGACTCCTCCTCCGGTATTCCCAACCCTCAGGCACCTATCCACCTGTCCACCCTTCTCTCCTTTCCCCTTCTTCCTTCACCCCGTCTTACCACCCTCCCCTTCCCGCGCCTCTATATAAGCTTGAGCACACTTGATATATGTAAAGATTCTGTAAAAAGCGAAACCGGTCGTGAAATAAATGTCACACTTGTGGAAATTGCTCTTTTCATTAATTGCTGTTATGTTCCGTTTCCACTACGTCACGCCTGAAACCTCAGATTATGTTAGAAATTTCTGGTCATAATTCGAGTTCGCATTGAGCAGCGTACAGCAAGACGACTCCCAGACAATAGGGATGGGAAAAACATATCGGAATCCGATACAAGGTTCTTGGCAAACGAATACTACCGAGTGGTAGTTACAAGCACCAATACCGAAAGTACCAGTACTTAAAGTTATCATTGTCCTAAATGGAAAGCAACCGCCATTCGAAATATAGAATTTTATGAGAGTAGTATGGATATCATCATTCGATATTGTACCAATTGCCTAGTAGGTTTTTGCATATTCCTTTATCTAACTCCCCCTTTCTGGGTCATAATTTCATTTTCCTGCACCTAACTTGCTCGTCATTAGGATTCTGTCAGGTTCCTCAAACCTTCTAATTCCCCTTATGCCATTCAAAATTCCTATCCTTCACCTTCCTTAACCACGCTTCTCCAGCGCATTCTCATCTACTTTTCACCCTTTTCATCGAGCACTCACCTCCCAACATATCCTCCAGCCATCTTCTGTACCTTCTCCGAATCTCCGCTACCTTCTTCTTTTCCTCTCCCACCATATCCAAAACTTTCTCGTTCGTCTTCATCAATCATTTCCTTTATCAACCTCTCCGTTTTCCTTCAAACCTACACATCAAATGTCTCCAATCTGCTCATCCTCTCTCCGCAATAACCACATTCCCGATCCATACAGCGCCACGCTCAGTGTAGAGTTTTAACTAATCAAATGGCTCACAGACTTTTCTACACGTATCTCCTCACAGAACTTCTCATCGATTCCCTTCTCTTCCAAATTGCTTCCTGGGCAATGTCAAGTCTACATCTGATGCAACTACTACTAAAGCCTTTTCTCTTAATCTACTACCAAGGTAAGTGAGCTAGCCACAGATTAGACTTCAACAACCCTACGGTGTTGTGCAACGAGATACGAAATTACCTCAAATTAATTCGGGAGGCCATCGGAATACATAAAAACACCCGATCAACCGCAGCCAGGGAGGACGGATACAAAATGTCGAGCACCAAAGGAGGAGAATATTACAGGACAGCAGAAAACGCATGACCCCAGGCCACCAATCAGAACGATACAACAAATTGGACTTGACTATAAAATACGGACCAAAATTTGTATCATCACTTCTTACCTGAAGACGCAAGCAGGATGGCTGGAGAAACTGCTGTCGTAAAAAGACACTACGCAGAGGAAAACCCAAAAGCAGGCACTAGACAGCCACTTCAACAGATGATTCACTCCTGAAAACCCTCCATCTCAAAGCGTGTTCCACATTTTTCCTACAAAAATTGTTAGATTAACAATTATGTACTAATAATAGATAAACATACATTAGTAAGTTTCTTCCCCACTATTTGCCATATATTCCCATTTTTTCAAACCCAAACCTTCTAACGTAACATACAGCGATCAATAGGCGATTGCATTTTTATTCACTCGGTGTGTTCCCTTTGCATGTAGAGAATATACACACTTCCGACGTTATCTCCACCTGATTTGCTCTAGGTATGATGCGAAGATAGCACTTTTTTCCAAGTTCCGATTTCCTAAGATGCATAGATAGAGTACGAAAAATCCATTTTTCTATCCACACGTCCCTCCAATTCTCTTACTTCAGCGTTACCACGAAAAGATCCGCTATTAGAGTGTGAAATTCCAATGCCTGAACATCTAAACCGTGACAACTATTATTCACTATCTGCCAGAGTTCTTCCCATTGTCGAATCAGACAAACGAAGATAAATAAGTGTAATATATACCGGCCTTGAGTTAAGACCTTAAACTACGTAATTTTGCTATCACTAGATATGGAAAAATTGAGTCATAGGAGCAAAAAATAACTTTCATGACCCTTTTTCTGAGCCTCGAATTATTACACGAAAAGATTCGCTAATATAATGTGAAATTCCTGCGCCCATCGAAAAGTCGAACTATGAGACCTATCATCCAATACTTACCAGGGTTCACACCATGAAGAAGAACGAAGATAATTCACCGTAACAGGGGTGGTGGCAAGGAGGGCTATAGCCCCCATTGGGTCTCAAATCACACTAGATAAAATGGACTCAGGAAAATTTATATTTTTGACGTCTTTAAACTTTCACGTATATTTTATTTTGACAGACTCTATCATTTTTAAAGACACAAAACAATATGGATCGCAATATATTTCACATGAATTTAACAGAATAACAACGGCAAAGGACTTATTACGTCTGTCCTCCAACTCCATCTGTCCTCCAACTCCCCCCCCCCCCAAACAACAACACACTAGGAGTGAAGTCAGTTACCACCCGCTGTCAGCCCATTAGCCCTTCCTCTTAAGGGAATAAAGACGTAAGGCCTTCTGCACTCGTGAAAGGGTTTTTGAGAATACAATGACTCCCATTAGGACTGCTCTTAACCTCTTCAGGGGCTCACCCGATCACGAGTCCTTAGTGGCCCGGATCGCTGGGCTTGAGAAGACGGTGGACGAGCTCCGTGCTCTGGTGGAGCGGTTGGTGGAAGGTCCTGGAAGGTCGCGGCGGAATGAGGAGGGCCCTAAGCGCTCCGAATACGTCAAGGCCAGGGGAAGCCCAGGCTCTGTCGCGGGATGGAGAGTGGAGGACATTTCTCGGACTTCCGTGCCTCCGGTGTCGTCTCCCTCCGTTGCTTCGGGGACATGGAAAGTGGTCTCGAGGCGTAGCCACGGGGTCACCCTCCGAAAACGAGGATTGGCAGGGGCGGAGGCTGAGTCAATCCCCGTCAGCAATAGGTTCGATGTGCTGGCGGAGGCTGAGCCATCGGAGCTAGAGCTGGGAGGTGAGTTGCCGAGTGGGAGTGGAGAGGGAAGGGAGGGAATTTTAGTGATAGGTAGCTCCAATGTCCGGCGTATAATGTCCCCGATGCGTGGACAGGCCCGACGGGAAGGAGGAGAACCACGGGTCACCTCCTGGTGTATACCAGGAGGAAAGGTGCCACAGGTGACGAAGGCGATGAAGTCGGCGGTCAGGGGCGCGAACTGCTCCAAGTTGCATGTGGTTGCCCATGTTGGGACCAATGATGCCGCGAATATGGGATCCGAGGAGATTTTAGGCTCTGTGAGAGACCTATGCTCCGAGTTCCGCCGTATTCGCGGAGAATCTGGTACCAACTTGAGGCTTACCATATGCAGCTTGGTACCTAGGACGGATCGGGGTTCGATGGTTTGGAGCCGAGTGGAAGGCATAAACCAGAGACTCAGTGAAGTCTGTGGGAGCGAGGGAGCGGAGTTCTTGGAACTCAGGCCGGTGCTGGATTCGTGTCGGGTGCCTATAAATCGCTCGGGAGTCCACTATACATACGAGGCATCGAAGGAGGTAGCGCGCAGGATACTTGAGCACACTCGTCGAGTTTAACATAGACGGTAGGCTACAGGGCAGGTCAATTGGTGGGGTCAATAATTATGTGTTGCCAGTTAGTAATTTAGCTAAGAATACTCCGAATATAGGAGAAACAACCTTCACCGACCAGGAGAAACAACCTTCTAGATCTTTTGGCGACCAACATACCTGAAAGCGTCCTTAACGTAGTAACAGTGAACGGAATTAGCGATCACAGAGCAGTAAAAGCTAGATTCCATATTAGTACTGACAAACAGGCACCCATAAAGAGGAGGGTATATTTATTTCACAAGGCGGATTTCGAAGGCTTAAAACAAGAACTATTGACCTCGTATAAAAAATTTAGAGATATAAGTGAAAACCGTTGTACTGACTATACATGGAACACTTTTCGTAGCATCACACAACTAGCCATAACTAGCGCAATACCAAGTAAACTTAAAAAGGTTAATACTGAACCTAGGTGGTATAATGCGGACGTCCGGAAATCTCTCAAGCGACAACGAATCCGGCACGCAAAATGAGGAACGCACGTCAGGGTCTCCCCGAAGAGGTGTATAAGAAGTTATGCGAAAAATACAAGAAAGCGAAAACAGCAGCAAAGGCGGCCTTTCAAAATGCATTAACGGAATTCAAAACTAAAATATTGGGCAAATGTTTAGAGGACAACCCAAAGTCATTTTGGTCGTACGTGAGGGAGGTTCAAGGCTGCAAATCAATAGTAACGTCACTAAAGAACTATCTAGGAGAAAGAGCAAACGACAAATTAGATAAAGCAAATATCCTCAACACCTTTTTTCAAAGCGTCTATACAAAATGCTCTCCAAACGACACCACTACAATGCCTAGGCTATATAATCACCCAATGCAGTCTATTAATATCACTAGTCGTGGAATAGAAAGTCATCTGAAATCCATTAATTCCAAGAAATCACCCGGTCCCGATCAAATTCCAGCCCGAGTTTATAAAGAATTAGCATCAGTAATAGCACCGTACCTTGAAATAATATTTGAAAAATCTCTAACACAACATCGTGTTCCTTACGATTGGAAAATCGCGACCGTTACACCAATATTTAAAAGTAGCGAAAAGGAAGAGCCCAGTAACTATAGACCGATTTCTCTTACGTATATATCGTGCAAGATATTGGAACATATAATCGTCAGTTCGATTATGGGGTACTTGGATACTCAGAACTTGTTAACGCCAAATCAGCACGGATTCCCGGAAAGGTAGGTCTTGCGAAACCCAGTTGGCCCTCTTCCTTCACGACATTCTTTCCTCGGGAGAAAAGCTTGTCCAAGTAGACGCAATATTTCTAGATTTTAAAAAAGCTTTCGATAAGGTCCCTCATTCAAAGTTACTCGTTAAGTTGAAAGCATACACCACGACGTAATATGTTGGATAAAAGAGTTCTTAGCCGACCGCGAACAGAGAGTAGTTCTAGATGGCGTTAGCTCAGATGTAGTGAAAGTTACATCAGGTGTACCTCAGGGAAGTGTCATTGGTCCCTTATTGTTCCTTTTATACATTAATGACATCACTACCGTTGTTACTAGCAAAATTCGCCTCTTCGCAGATGACGCAGTGTTGTACAGTGATCTGGACAATGAATCCGACAAGATTGCGTTGCAAAAAGACCTAGATGCTATAAATGAATGGTGTAATACTTGGCAGTTAGAATTGAATTTTAAAAAGTGCGTTGTTATGAATTTTTGGAAAAAGAATAACTCGGTTAACGATACGTACACAACTAATCACACAGACTTATCAAATGTAGAGTCAGTTAAATACTTAGGTGTGACCCTTACTCAGGACCTGTCTTGGGGGAAACACGTTCGGGAAATCTGCGGGCAGGCTAGTCGCAAATTGGGATTTATCAAAAGAATATTAGGAAAATGCGACGAGAAAGTTAAAGAGCGATGTTATTTTTCACTCGTGAGACCTCACTTGGAGTACGCCGCTAGCATATGGGACCCTTACGAAGTAGGACTAATCTCTGA
Source organism: Pyrrhosoma nymphula (assembly GCA_963573305.1). Lineage (NCBI taxonomy): Eukaryota > Metazoa > Arthropoda > Insecta > Odonata > Coenagrionidae > Pyrrhosoma > Pyrrhosoma nymphula. The sequence continues at coordinate 129,244,258 of OY754338.1, read as the reverse complement.
AATAGATAGAATACAACGGAGAGCAGCAAGATTTGTGAAAAGATGTTACGATAAACTTAGCAGTGTTACCGAATTGTTGAAGGAATTAGGGTGGGAATCACTAACGGATCGAAGGGAGAAATACAGGTTAAACCTTTTGCGCAAACTCGGAGCAGACAGTTTTTTGCCGGACGTTCAACATATACTGCTAGAGCCAACGTACTATGGTAGAAGTGATCACAGGAATAAATTAAAGGAAATTGACTGCCGAACCGATAGATTCAAAATGTCATTTTTCCCACGCACAATAAGGGATCATAATAGTTGCGATAGAACAATCACATGAAACTCCCACCCTCAATAGGTAGAGTAGAATTTTCACTTGTGCTTATTAACAATACATCGTTACTAACTCTTCACACCGGTCGATTACTCCGGCATTATTTTATTTTGTTCTTCGCATGAAGTAGCATCTCGTAGTATTCGTAAATTAACAGTATCAGAAATATTAACCACTAGATGTGTCTATAGCATTTATCTGCATGTTTGCATGTTCATTTACGTATCACTCTCCCAGTTTCTGGTTTGACTGCGCACTGTTCTCCTGACAGCTTTTTGGCCTGCGCCCAGCGCCATGGGGAGCGTGCGAGGTTCTGATTTGTTCTGGGACGAGTGCTGCATGCCTGGTGTGGAATCACCCCGTGCCACACACCCTAGTGGTGGTTTTTACGGTACATCGTAGATGTAGATGTAGAAAAAATAATCATGAAGCATTAGTCGTTGTAGTAGTTAACTGCCGTAGTTTAAAAAATAAGATTCAACAATTTCACCACCTTATTCATAGCACGGAGTGTAACGTCATTATTGGCACAGAAAGTTGGCCGACGGACGATATTTCTGATAGTGAAATTTTTCCTAAATCATTCAAAGTTTACAGAAAAGATAGGTCCAACCGAACCGGAGGCGGAGTATTTATAGCTGTAAAGAAAACCATAGTCAGCCGAGCGGAAACCGTCCCAGATACCAGCATAGAATCTGTATGGTGCTCTATTAGATGCCCTTAATCAAAAACAATATTCGTGTGCGCATACTACAGGCCACCTAACACCGACGTCACCTCAATTTTAGAACTCGAAACACAAATAAAGAACATCACATCCAGGAACACCGAAAGAAATTTAATCATAGGTGGAGATTTCAATACGCCCTCTATAGATTGGAGGACCTACAGTTACATATCAGGAGGAAGAGACAAAGATATATGCAAGTCCCTGCTGCACACGTTCTCATCAAATGCCCTACATCAGATAGCTACGACGCCTAACACAGGGGACAACATTCTTGATTTATTGGCAACAAATATACCGCAACAAGTAATTAAGGTAAACACTGTTGAGGGCATTAGTGACCATAGAGTAGTTACCGCAAAGTTCTCTTTGAATATCATTAAAAATTTAAAAAAAAGAAGAAAATTCTACATTTTTAAAAAAGCACATTTCAATGCGTTCAAGAGTCATCTAAAAAATTCTTTTCCCGAATTCCAGGAATCAAGCTTAAAGTTAGACACGGAGGGTAGTTGGAAAGCTTTTCTTTCGATTGTACATTCAGGGATCAGAAAATACATTCCAAGTAAAGTAAAAAAAGAGGGCAGCGAACCAAGATGGTACAATGCAGAAGTGAGAAAATCGTTAAGACGTCAGAGAGTATGCCACGCCAAGATGAAAAAACTCCGTAGAGATTTGTCCACTAGTGATCAAAATTTAATATTTGAAAAATACAAATTGTCTAGAGCCACTACAAAGGAAGCCTTTCGGAATGCATTCATGGATTTTAAAAGAAATACATTAGAAGAACAATTACAGGACAACACAAAGGCATTTTGGTCATACGTAAGGGAAGTTCAAGGCAATAGATCAACAGTTATTCCACTACGAAACGAAAATGGCGAATTATTAACAAGCAGCTCGGACAAAGCCAACTTATTAAGTTCTTACTTTCAAAGTGTGTTCACCAAGTCATCGCAAATTACATCCGTAAAGTTAAATGATCACTTCCAGCAAAAGATGCCGCCTATCGATATTTGCACTCACGGAATAGAAAACTCGCTAAAATCTATAAGTCCAAATAAATCCCCAGGTCCTGAAGAAATTCCTGCCCGCGTGTATACAGAAATAGCTTGTGAAATAGCACCCTACTTGCAGAATATATTTAGTAAATCCATCAACGAACACAAAGTACCCATGGACTGGAAAATTGCAAATGTCACTCCCATATTCAAAAGCGGTGATAAGGAACAGCCATCGATCTACAGACCGATATCTCTCACATCTATCTCTTGCAAAATCCTTGAACATATAATTGTAAGTTCAGTTATGAGACACCTCGATATAGAAAACTTGTTAACAAAAAAAAACATGGATTCAGAAAGGGAAGATCTTGCGAAACTCAATTAGCACTTTTTGCTCACGATATTTTAGTCTCGGGTGAACATAACGCTCCAGTTGATGCAATTTTTCTTGACTTTAAAAAGGCATTTGATAAAGTTTCCCACAGTAAGCTACTCATGAAATTAAAATCCTACGGTTTAGACGACGGCGTAATTTCCTGGATTAGAGAATTCTTAAGTAATCGCGTGCAAAGAGTTGTATTAGATGGCGCTATCTCTAATGAAGAAAAAGTCACATCGGGTGCCCCACAGGGAAGTGTCATAGCTCCGCTTCTGTTCCTTTTGTACATTAACGACATCGGTGACAAAGTTGACAGTAAGCTTAGATTATTTGCTGACGACGGAATGGTGTATAGAGAAATTCTTAGCTTTAATGACAAGGAAAAGCTAACTAAGGACCTCGAGGCAATACAAGAGTGGTGCGTAGCATGGCAGCTAGAATTAAATTTGAAAAAATGCGTTGTTGTGAATTTTTGGAAACGGAAAAACGCTCCTTGTAACAGCTATTGCATAAACAATATAAAATTAGACACCGTAGAATCAGTTAAGTCCCTCGGAGTTAAACTGACTAATGATCTATCGTGGAGTAAACATATTCAAGAAATTACCGGTCAAGCTAATCGTAAATTCCCCCTGCCAAACACCCTAGAGGTGGCTCGCAGGGTAATATGTAGATGTAAATTGGGATTTGTTAAAAGAGTACTTGGCAAGTGCGACGATAAAGTTAGGGAAATCAGCTACTTCTCCCTCGTTAGACCCCATTTAGAATATGCCGCCAGTATTTGGGATCCTTATGAGATTGGCTTGGAAACTGAGTTAGAACCCGTGCAGCGAAGATCGGCAAGATATGTTAAAGTCCGTTATGATAATCTCGTTAGTGTTACTGACCTTTTGCAGCAACTGGGATGGGAAAAGCTTTCAGACCGTCGATTAAAATTTAGACTCAATCTATTATGTAAGTTCCAAACCGGTCTATTCTCTAACGACGTTGATAATATTTTACGAAATCCGACATACTACGGTAGATCAGATCATGAGAGTAAAATTAGGGAACTAGACTGCAGAACGGATAGATTTAAGATGTATTTTTTCCCACGAACGATAAGGGATCATAATAGCTGCCATGAGACTTTTATCTAGGTTTGTCGTTAGGTGGTGTAGCTCTTAGTATTAGTAGTACTCCTAATACTTGAATCCTAATCTGTTACCTAGTACATACTAACAGCACGCCTAGCATGTTTTCTACATGGGTCTTGAGTCCCTGTCCATCTGTGTAGTTGTAGAATGCATGTATATTGACGGTCACTCTCCATTTTGATGACATCTGTAGTGTAGTGTTGCATGCTTGTGAGGCTTCGCCTCGTGACAAGCATTAGCGATTTATGCTAATGCATAATTAGTCGTAGTTACACTAACTTTAGGGTTAGTGTAATGCATGTTGGTGATTACTCACCCCCTGCCACACACCCCTGAGGTGGCTTGCAGGGTATTTCGTAGATGCAGATGTAGATTACCTTACAAGTTTTTCTTCGTTCTAATTAGGAGCGTAGATACATCTGGTGTAAGTGCAATTACTATACACAATTAGCTACAATAATGTGCGATATTCACAATGAAAAAACGCTCGTTTGGATGAGATTTAAAAGTGGATCACTCTATTTCAATCTGTAGTAATACGTAATGTCAAGCTCGAATTTTAGCGCACACCTATCATCGCAAAATATTCGGGAATAGAATTTTTCAGGGGCGATGTATTTATGCGCAAACCATAATTAATTAATGGTTTCATTTTTAAATAGTGATCTTTCCAGAGTATCCAATATCATATCAAGTTCTTTCGACATACTTTTAAATATACGACTGCGCTTCTTTGATTTCAAATTTTGTTTGTCGATGAACAAGGACCGGTATTCAGTTCAAATATCTTCGGATTGAAGTAGCTCGATGCTATTTCATTCCAATATTGGAATGCTTAGGAAAACAATTTCGATCCACTCAATCATAAACTTCAGCCAGGTCTCAATTATTGTTTTGCGGTGTAAGTTCGAATACACTTCTTTGTTGCCATAAAAATAACTCGATGCCAATATTTCCCCATTTCCAGTCTTTTAAATACCTCTTTAAATCTAGTCAGTTAGTGAGTTAACTCTATTAGCGAGCATCTTGGCATAGAGGCAACACCACTTTGGTCCTTCCAATCTTTCCCGGGAGAGCAATAAACATTCCGAACCAAAGGAAGCCCCTTCCATCACCCTCGCTCGAGGAAGGGGCATACTTTGCCAAAAAGGGACAATGGAAGGGGGCAGAGCGGCTTCTTATTCGACTGCAAGTGAAGAAGCAGTGTTATGTTCGGTCGAGCTGTTTCTGCACATTATGTGGATATGTGGAAGCGGCCCATACATGGGAATAGACGATCTCTCGTTCACAGCTTCTAGAAAGCGCGGAAACGCAATTCCCACTTATTTGGTTTTCATCTCCACAGCTCGTTTCGTTTTTTTATTAGTATCCTGCTCGTATTAATTAGCGTTATTATCTATTGATATGTTAACCCCTAATATATCATTTATATTATCTTGGTCTGGAATTCCTTACGGTATCAAAATCACTGTTACTTTCAAAACGTCGTGATTAATTATGCGCTTTTTACAGGACATTAGTTCCATTTTATTTACTTTGTCATAAAATATTTCCTGCTTCCGGAATTAGGTTAGGAAAAAAGCCACAGAACGCACTGTAGGAAGTGCTATCACGAATGCTTTTCCTAAAGATCTCACATGAGAAAATTCTGGCCTGTGACGAATGAAAAACGCAGCAATGACCGCCAAGGAAGAGTGGGGCTAACTTGAACCTCATACGGTCATTGATTTAAGATGTCAGTCTAGTCATACATATGCGATATGATGCCATTAGTGAACGCATAATATACACTCATATGTGAATTTTTGCATTGATAGCAGCAAAACGACCGAAGTCACCAAAAGCATGGGATGAGTACGAAAGGTGCATTTTTCAATCCGCACGTCCCTCTCTTGAGCCTCGAATTATCACGAAAATATTTGCTAAAACATCGTGAAATTCAAAGCTTACCATTTTAAAAGGAAACAGTTGTTTGCGCATAAATATATCGCCCCTATAATATGTTTTCCTAGAATACTTTGCGAGGAAATTTGTGCTCAAAATTCGAACCTGACATTATCGGTTACCTCAGAGCGTAATAGATCCTGTTTCAAATCCCATCCAGGCGATTGCTTTTTTCGTAATTAATTTCACATATTGCTGAGGTTCATTGTGTGTTGTAATTCCACCTACTCCAGGTTTATCTACGCACCTTATGAGATCAAATAAATACGTCTGTCTAAAAGCACTTCCTAAAATGCTTTTCATGGTTTACTTTTATAACTTACTTTCGGAAAGAGTAACTAGGAGTGTGATTATAAAATTAAACAAATTGTGTCCTAGTCCGAAACGAACCAAATGGCCTAGAACATATCGCACATTTCAAATATAATATGGATTGTGATATCACAAGGACATCCAGATAATGAAAATGCGTAAGGCATTTCATACAACTTTACGTCAATGAATAATGAGTAACTTTACAATAATGAATACGCGTATAAATTAAAATAGGAAATTAAATTAAAAGGATCTCCGGGGATTGAGACCCTTGAGACCTAAGATAGGCTTTTGTTTTCCATGACTACTTGCATCTGTCGTGTGCGAGGGATCTTGGTGCGTCTGAACTTCGCAGACCTCCCTTCTTCTTACTCATACATCTAATGAAAAGAAACCCTACCCTCGGAAATAATCCTTTTCGCAGGTCAAAAGTTTCCTTCCGTCGGCCTATCTACTCGCCCGACTGCGGGGAGGAGGGGTTCTCGTTTCACTTTGAGAGGTTATTGCTCTCCCACTCAGGGCAATGTTCAAGTGGTTCGGCCATGTTGTCACATAGTCGTCAAGTCGGGACTTCAAAATTACTCGGCTCCGAGGTGGTAAGTTTTTTATGAACAGGGCTCCGAGGTGGTAAGTTTTTAATGAACAGGACAGGAGTACATTCCACACTTTAGTTACGAAAAAACCGACCCAGTTTTCGGCAACTCAGTGCCATTTTCAAGGTATCTGATCGTGTGGTGGCCGAGTATATATACCTTATAGGGTGGAGGGAGAGAAAAGGAGGCAGTGTTAGGTAACTCCCCCCCATCCACTCCTTTTACCTCCCTACCCCTCCACCCTATAATGTATACATATACTCGGCCACCACACGATTAGATACCTTGAAAATGGCACTGAGTTGCCGAAAACTGGGTCGGTTTTTTCGGTCGACCGATACCAAATCGTATCCGTAACACCATTTTAGCTATCGGACGACACCATATCGTAACCGTGATAACATTTTAGTTATCGGACGATAAGCCCGGCAGAAACCGGCTATTATCGAACGATAACGCTCATTGGAAAGGTTCCGTAATTGACACTGCATTGGCTGTGTTTCCGGACGAGACAGCTTGGAGGCTAAGGTTCCGCCTCTCCCCATAAGGCATGAGGCGCGAGTTATGAAGCGTCGTGAGATGCTCACCTTGGGGCGTGGCGCCGGCAGCCTCGCGGCGGGCGTGCGCCGCCTCCCGCCTCAGCCGCGCCACCGCCTCCTCGGCCCTCGACAGCCGCGAGCACTGCTCATCGCGCTGCGCAGACAGCTCGCCCGCGCGGACCCGCTCCTCGCGCAGCGACCGCGTCGCCGAGAGCAACTGCTCGGCGCCGGCCACGCCCTCCACCTGCGCACGAAACATTTCCAATTGGACAACTGCTGAGAGGCCAATGTGCCACAATGCGCCAACACACAAACATATATCACCATACTCTCATACCATGGGTACTAATCGATATATATATATTTATTGCAAGTGAATGTCACAGTGAACCAATTTTGATTATTTCATCTACATCTATCTACACCTACAAAATACCCTGCAAGCCAACTTAAGGGTGTGTGACAGGGGGTGAGTAGTCACCAACATGCATTACACTATACCCTATCAACCATTAAGCTGCTGCAGGTAGAGCGCGTGTCGTCCACCCTGTGCGGGAAATATCTATTCGGACGGAACCTGTCCCTCCTTCCCACGGGCCGAGGCCGAGCAGTTAAATGACCCATGTAATCCCCTCCCGACCCTTTTCTCGGGATCCCAGGGGGTGGGCACCGGAACTTGTTAAGGGATCAGTGGGACTTTAAAAATTTTTGAAAATTTGTTTATAGGCGTAGTTGTTAAAAACAAATATGACAGTGTTTTTCTAGAAATTTTCTGTTTTTTTTTATACCAAACACCAAAGAAATCCATTGGTAATTGAGCCGGGCGCGAACATAAGACAACTAACTTTTGAGACAACCATAAGACATTGAGCGAGCAATCGGAAGAAAGGGTCGTACCCCATTGCGGTGGTATGCGATCCCTAAAGAGCGTGGGAAGGGAGTGGTTTGGGTAAAAAGAGTGGATTCCTAAATGTCCACTGCTGGAAAGAAAGAGTTCGGGTCATAAAAATATGAAAGGGCTGAGGGAGCAGGTAGACAGATAGGGTAAAACGTACAAGAATGTTTTTCTCGCAGTTGCCCGTGCACACGTACTTGCATGTTTCCCGCAGTCTAAGGGTTAAAAGTAAGTGTAACGACGACTATTGATGCGTTAGCATAAACCGCCAATGGTTGTCACGAGGCGAAGCCTCACAACCATGCATTACGCTATAGAAATGCCACGAATGTTAGAGGGACCGTCAGTATTTATGTATTTTGCAACTAGATAAACGGACAGAGATTCAAGAGAAATGCTGAAAACATGTATTCACACAGTAGAGAGAGTCCAATTTTATTTACTTCCCGGCATGGATTTCCGGCATTATTTCACAGCTACATACTAACTCGTGCATTTCCATCTCTAACTCATTCGTCCATCTCCTCATAAGTGATTTAATTTCGATTCTAACACGAAGGGTTGCGTTGGCAATCTGCAGATTATATCTAGGCATGCAGATATTAAATGTATCTTCATATTCCTGCTTCTCCACACGTAAATAAGAGTCTCACAAGCGTGCTCTCGGGAGCTACAGTAATCTGACGACTTTAGAATCCATTTTCTCTAAACGTTTGCTCAATGACTATTGGAGAAGTGCTCTCCTTCAGTCCGTCACCAAATATATAGGGGGAATATGGCTGTTACAGGGGGACTGGTTAGGACTTCTCATGAGATCTCAATTGAATTGTACGCACGCCTTGCGGAGTGGAGGGTAGGGCGTCTTTGTATCATGTGGGCTGTTGGGCGTTGTGTACTACTTCCGCGGTTGGGTTGGTTGGATCACACTCGGCGGCGCGCGGAGGTGTAGTCATGCGGAAGCCATGTTATGCGGGCCTTAAGGTGTTTACTGCGGTGTAATGGACTGGTGCCATTTAGTCTGCATACCAGCATATTAAATGTTTTTAATCATTATGTATCCCTACTGAGTTAAGGAATGAGCTGGTAGCATGTTCTACAACAATAATGGTTAATACTGGACGATATACTCATGAAATATATTCTACATTTATTTCCCTGTATCACTAGTGCATTGTTTAAATTCGTATCCTTATCGCATACTCGTTGTTGAAAAGGATTTCGGATGTTTGTTAAATAAAATAGGAAATCTATAGTGTCAATTATTCTTTGACTCTTTTTTTTCAGCTAAGGAAAGCAAAAGAAGGCCTTTCATAAGTGGATTATAAAATTGACTCAATAGAATAGAAGTAACAAATCAAAGAACTCCTGTTTTGGATTCTTCCTTAATTTTTCTTTTGTTTTCATGTGAAATTATTTCAAATACTTCGTTCTTGAAATTTGTTTTTCCATTGAAAGCGGCGATAGTCAACGTAAGTAAAATGCCATTAAAGAAACAATCTTGCTGACTTTAGGCTTCTTTTTCTACCAAGACATCAGCATTGAACCCTAGCAATCAGCAATTGCCTACCAATGTCGCATGTAATCCCTAGTTATGCAATCCTTACTGGAAACTGCAGGCAGCACATTGATGGTAACTGGTCTACTTCATTTCATTGGTTTCACACTTTGTTGGGGTTTCTACATGGAAAGTTACTCAGTTCCACCTTTGGTTTAAGGAAATAACAATACCTCCGGAATAGTTTTTCATTACCTCTTCGTTAAGGGTATTACTATGGGTGTTTTGTCGAGTCTTTGATTGGATGCGGCGATGTCAATGCAGAGCGCAGCGATAACATTGACATTTCCCCGGTCAAACTACGCCAATTACAACCACGGCGCAATGCGATCCGTATAACTTCACTCAAACCCCAACATATATGCCCAACAATATCGCCCTCACTCCCAAGATGAGACCTGTGATCTCTCAGGATCACACCCAGCATTTAAAAAGTGTCTGAAATAAAATAACTAAAATCTTGTTTTAGCCGTAGGTTTTAAAAGACATAACGTTTGCGTAGTTTTTAGCATACCTAATTTTTAGTTTACATTGCTCATTAACAGACAAGAGGCATAACATGGGTATAAGTAACCGCATAAACTAAAAAGCAGCTCGTAAAAACAATTTAAAAAACCAACCTTGGCCTTCATCTTGTCCAGCCACTGGGTCACTTGCTCCTTCTCACGCTCCATCGCCGCCAAGTCGCTCCTCCTCACGGCTGCCTCCTGAACCACGTCCCCACCCCCCTCGCCCGCCGTGACCACGACACCCGTCCGCCCCAGAACCGCCTCCCTCTCGCGGTGGACCGCCTTGAACTCGTCCATCAACTTCTCGTACTGGAATACAAAGAAAATCATATTTTCAATACCTAAAGAAAAGTGAGCGTCTCGGATCGTCAGTACACCGCATGCACGTCCCACTGGTTGGTCGCGAGCAAAAAAGTACTATACGCTGCAACGCATTCCTTCCGGGCTTCCACGCCAGTGCTTGCGAGCTTCCACGTCAGTGCTTGCGGGCTTCCACGCCAGTGCTTGCGGGCTTCCAAGCGTGAGAGACGGAATGGCTTCAACTTCAAGGTGTGAGTCCAATGTGAGTGATCCTGATGACGTCGACATCATTAGAAATATTATTTTGAGCAATGATTGTGAAGGTCTACCAATCAGCTGGTAGTATACATAACTGAAATATGACATCCATCGAGTGAACCTCCACAGTTCGAGAAATTCCAATTTTTCGTAGAAATCCCAATAAATTTCCGTTAATTCCATTCGTAAATAATTTTTATAATCCTCTTTTGAGTTCACTTCAAGTTCACGCAACTGAGTAAGATTGGAAAATTTCCCTCTTCGCTGTAACCAACGTTTACACCATAGAGTTAAGGTCTTTCTTCCTCGTCTGCCAATAACGTAACCATAGCCGTGCTGCCTTTTTCTTTGACATCACCGCCTATCAGAACGAACTTACTTCGAAGACTGAAGCATCCAGAGGTTCGCAGCCCAATACTGAAGGTTTAGGCCTGGCACGTGAGCAGCGAATTCCTAGCGCGCCAGGAATGACACGCCCGGGTTGACACGCCTGGCATTAATCCATAACTGACCATGTATGGGCAGTGGGCACCTTTAGGTATAGCAGGGTCTCGAGATCCGATGTACTCCTCGAAAAAGCAAAGCATGGGAATAAAACCATATGCCACAACTAGTAAGCATCGAAATAGACACTACATCACGAATGTGTAGTAATAATTATTCCTGTAAAGTAAAAGTGGATGCCCACTGGACAATAATGCCCCCTTCTCACACGGAATTCCGGGATTATCCGACAAATCGGCTTATTTAGCACCAGGCGTCTCACAAAAAATCTCACGGAATTTGGGATTCATGTGACCTGTGGTGAAACCTGTTACGTAGCCGGTATATTTAATCCAAAAGCTATTACTTATACATAATAAAAAGATAACAATTTTCTCGGAGGCCATATAATGCTTTTCTCAACAGATATAACAGATGATATAGATTCTGCAAGAATATAGACTGGAATACAGAACTATGAGCAATCAGTTGGGCCAGCTCAGTAATAAAAAGTGACATATGTTGTGAAAAAAGTGTTGCTTAAGGGGACAGGTTGCGATTTGAATCGACCGAGATAACGACTATTCTCATTTCGTTCGGGCATCGTTTGTGTGCCCTCGCTCAACTTCGCTTCGACCCAGGTGGCTTGCACTAGTGGGGGGAGGGGGTGCTCAGCAGCCACCAATGGGTTGATGTGGCCGATGCTCGAACGAAACGAGGGGAGTCGTTATTTCGGTCGATTCATACTGTAACCCTTAATATACACATTTATCTATTCAATATGGTAGGCATCACGTATATTTAAAATCACTTGCAACATAGCCCTATCTGTACTGCATCGTATCGTGAAAACCAGTTTTTAACTCCCAGCAATCCACCGTGGCAGTGTAAATGCCGACGGTTTGCAAACACATTTGTAGCAAGGTATCATGTTCTCATAATTACAAATCTAGTCGATTTAAAGAAAATCTCCTAGAATCTCTACAGATTTTTCCCAAATTGGAAATCCCCGGGAATGAGAAACGCAGTAGTTGGCAGTCCTGATTGACAATAAAAACTTATGGGTACTGAAAAATTAACAATGAGATAATGAAGAAGAGATTCCAAACCTGCTGATAAAGAGCAGTAGCTTCTGGATCACTCATAACTTCGGGTGGGAGTTCTACCTTCACGAGGTATTTGGCTAAGTAAACTCTCCTCTTCAATTCAGCAATTGGTTTCTCCAATATCCATTGCAGAATAGAAAATACAACAGCTTTATCACCTTCCACTATGTTCCGACGGAAGTTTTTCCTGCAATGAAAAAATGAACACTAGTGAAAAAGAACTGAATTATACTAAATCTAAAACATCTGCTGAAGTGACAAAGAATCACTAATTATGTAATGTTTATTCAAAATATCAAAAGTTATGTTCAAGGCGAGCACTGGGAAAAGGTAGATCACAAAAACGAACACACCAAGGAAGATAGTCGAAGAGTGCCATTCAATGGTTTAGCGGTTTAAGGATGAAAAACAAGAGCCGAGAGCGTTTGCGCACACCCCTCGCACTCATCGCCTCCGTCGGGGATAGTTTGTGTGACAACGGGTGGATTTAGGATCGGCTAATGGTCATTTAGCACCATGGTGCTAAATGACCATTAGCCTCCACCTCGCCTCGTGGACAGGTGCACCTCGGACATCGCTTCTCATTGGTCGTTCAATCCTGACATTGGTTCCTACTGCAGCCCTCCACCTATCTAATTGCTTGTATCCCTCACTGTCTTCCAATGTACATTCCTTGTCATGCTCTATGGCCCTTATTGTATTTATCCCTTGGCCTCCCTTTCGGGACTTGTCCCTATTTTTTTTCTTTTCCTGTCTTTCGCGATGTTTCATTCCAGCGGCTTCGGCCCAAGGTAGACTTCTTTGATGCGTTCTTTTCATCTTTTCCCAATGTCTTCACCCTCTATCAGTATATCCCCGTTCACATCCCTTATTCACATTTTCTTTACTATGGAAAATATGTCAGAGGAACGTTGAAATTCCTTGATTTATCGATTTCAATTACAAGGCATAGGCATGAATTCTCCATGTACAGGAAATCTTCATACACAGACCACATTATTCCTAGCGATTCGTTTCATCATTTTTCCCACAAAAATACTGCTCTAAATTCTATGATTCATTGCCTTTTAAATATTCCCCTTACCCCAACCGGATATAAAGCTGAACTGGATACTATAATTTCTATAGCCATCAAAAATGGCTTTACCCCGGATTTAGTCAACAAACTATACTTAGTGAAAAACGAAAAATATTTGCTCTAAAACATATTTCCTACGCAGAGCCAACTAAACCGACAAATTTTAAGTGGTGCTCTCTTCCATTCTTGGGAGACATTTCACATAAAATTTCGAACCACCTACCAAGCTCTCTGGAAGCCACTTTTCACACACCCCTAACCCTATCCAAAATTCTAGTGAACGGTAAAAATAAACAGGATAAACTTCTCAAGTCGGGTATATATAAAATTAAATTCAATAGCTGCAATATAGCTTATATTGGTCAAACCAGTCGAAATTTTAAAACACACATAAAAGAACATGTCCGTAGTTTAAATAATAGAGATTGTCTCTCTTTTTGCTAAACGCCTTATAGAGTGCAATCATGTCAGTGACTTTACCCCTGACATTTTACATTTCCTTTCCAAGGGTTTAAAAATGGATGCATTAGAACAAATTGAAATTATCAGGCATTCTCCAAATCTATGCAATGAGCAGCTTTTTACACATACCTCCCCACTACTATCTGGAAATTTTTCATTAAAAAACCCCTATATTATATTAAAAAACCTTTCTCATACCACCACCGCTTGATTTCATTGTTGTTTTTGCCTTTAGCATTGTATGTACATTTTTGTTGTTATCACTTTCATGTTATTTAACTTTTTTATTCTCCTTTTCATTTTAGTTTCATTTACTTTTTGTAATTTTTTGAATGTAAACATTTCTTTAAAATAAAATTTAATGTTCTTTATCTAACAAGGACAACAAAGTAATATGTAAACAATCTACTACACCTGACGATGCCATAAAATTGGCGAAACGCGTAGTGTGTTTAAAAAATAAAAAGTGTAGAAGAGTACAAAACTTTATGGTAATGAATATCTCTTATGTTGTGGCTTTCCGTTTCTCTCGCTGAAGTGTCTCTTCACTAGCATGTATGCTGTTTCGGTGTTCCCCTTCTTCATGTTTTTGTTGATTTCCATGCGTCAGCTTTCCAACAGATCCTCCTTAGCCTTCTTGAATTCTTTATTGACTTGGTTCCAAAGCTTCTAATAGAAGATTGTCTCATCTTCATTTCTGGGGTTCTTGTATAATCTTCTTTGTTCCCTATGTTCCATAATCTTCGTCGTAATCTACGGCGTCTTTGTGTCGGCTCTCTTACTCACCAGTTCTCTTCTGCTATTTCTGAAATTTTTCCCTTCAACTCATCCCAACTCCCTTCGGTGCCCGTTTCTCCTCCGTTCTCTAGTTTCCTGTAAACGCAATTGGAGAATCTTTCCCTGCTACTTTTTCTGCCAGCATTATCGTAAAATATTTTAACTCATGTGTTAGCTTACGGTTGAACGAGTGCAGCCAGGAGGTGGTGCCCCCAGGCGGATCGCCGGAACACGATGCTAACATCGCGAGCCGGTGTCGTTACGAGGAGCCAGTTGAGTCGAAACGGTGGACGTGAAGGGTGATGTGGCTTAGCAGTGTGTGTCCGGGAAGAAAGACGGTGTATGAGGGAGATTTCGGCCAGAGTGACCGTGCGAGCAAGGGGGCTCGCGAATGTAGTAGAGATCGCGTAATAAAGCGGGGAGCTATTTCATTGTGCGTGAGTGTGGCTATTTCTGAGTGGTTGGTGAGTCCCTCCCCGTCCGTCGGAGATCCAGAGAATCAGAGGATTCCAGGCCAGTCCGGTCATCTGTGTGTCCTTCCCGTTTATCCTGACATCCGTCCCCTCACCCGTTCCTCGCTTCTTCTCACGCATGTATTTTATTTTCTTTCCTTATTTTCTTGTATCGAAGGTGGATGGCTACTAGGTTGTGATCACTATTTATATCTGTACCGGGATGGGTCTTTCACTGCACCACATGATTCTTCTATCTTACTAAGACTCATTTATGCAGTCTTATTTGATACCTGACCCTATCCCTATCCTTCAGGAGCTCACACGATTGCGAGACCTTAGTGGCCCGGATCGCTGGGCTTGAGAAGACGGTGGACGAGATCCGTGCTCTGATGGAGCGGTTGGTGGAAGGTCACCGCGGAATGAGGAGGGCCCTACCCACATAGCAGAAACACATCTCTGAGATGTCTCAGAGATGTGTGAGACTTTGATCTAGGTTTGTCGTTAGGTAGAGTAGCTCTTGGTAGTAGTAGTACTCCTAATACTTGAATCCTTATCTGTTACCTAGTACATACTAACAGCACGCCTAGCATGTTTTCAACATGGGTCTTGAGTCTCTGTCCATCTGTGTACATCTACATCTACAAAATACCCTGCAAGCCACCTCAGGGGTGTGTGGCAGGGGGTGAGTATTCACCAACATGCATTACACTATACCCTAAAGTTAGTGTAACTACGACTAATTATGCATTAGCATAAATCGCTAATGCTTGTCATGAGGCGAAGCCTCACAAGCATGCAGCACTACACTACAGATGTCATCAAAATGGAGTGACCTCAATATACATGCATTCTACAACTACACAGATGGACAGGGACTCAAGACCCATGTAGAAAACATGCTAGGCGTGCTGTTAGTATGTACTAGGTAACAGATAAGGATTCAAGTATTAGGAGTACTACCACTACTAAGAGCTACACTACCTAACGACAAACCTAGATAAAAGTCTCATGGCAGCTATTATGGTCCCTTATCGTTCGTGGGAAAAATGACATCTTAAATCTATCCGTTCTGCAGTCTAGTTCCCTAATTTTACTCTCATGATCTGATCTACCGTAGTATGTCGGATTTCGTAAAATATTATCAACGTCGTCAGAGAATAGACCGGTTTGGAACTTACATAATAGATTTAGTCTAAATTTTAATCGACGGTCTGAAAGCTTTTCCCATCCCAGTTGCTGCAAAAGGTCAGTAACACTAACGAGGTTATCATAACGGCCTTTAACGTATCTTGCCGATCTTCGCTGCACGCGTTCTAACTCAGTTTCCAAGCCTATCTCATAAGGATCCCAAATACTGGCGGCATATTCTAAGTGGGGTCTAACGAGGGATAAGTAGCTGATTTCCCTAACTTTATCGTCGCACTTGCCAAGTACTCTTTTAACAAATCCCAATTTACGATTAGCTTGACCGGTAATTTCTCGAATATGTTTACTCCACGATAGATCATTAGTCAGTTTAACTCCGAGGTACTTAACCGATTCTACGGTGTCTAGTTTTATGTTGTTTATGCAATAGCTGTTACAAGGAGCGTTTTTCCGTTTCAAAAATTCACAACAACGCATTTTTTCAGGTTAAATCTAGCTGCCACGCATCGCACCACTCTTGTATTGCCTCGAGGTCCTTAGTTGGCGCTTCCTTGTTATTAAAGCTACGAATTTCTCTATACATCACTGCGTCGTCAGCAAATAATCTAAGCCTACTGTCAACTTTGTCACCGACGTCGTTTATGTACAAAAGGAACAGAAGCGGGCCTATGACACTTCCCTGTGGGACACTCGATGTGACTTTTACTTCATTAGAGATAGCGCCATCTAATACAACCCTTTGCACCCGATTACTTAAGAATTCTCTAATCCAGGAAATTATGTCGTCGTCTAAACCGTAGGATTTTAATTTCATGAGTAGCTTAATGTGGGAAACTTTATCAAATGCCTTTTTAAAGTCAAGAAAAATTGCATCAACTGGAGCGTTATGTTCACCCGAGACTAAAATATCGTGAGCAAAAAGTGCTCGTTGAGTTTCGCAAGATCTTCCCTTTCTGAATCCGTGTTGTGTTTTTGTTAACAAGTTTTCTATATCGAGGTGTCTCATAACTGAACTAACAATTATATGTTCAAGGACTTTGCAAGAGATAGATGTGAGAGATATCGGTCTGCAGTTCGATGGCTGTTCCTTATCACCGCTTTTGAATATGGGAGTGACATTTGCAATTTTCCAGTCCATGGGTACTTCGTGTTCGTTGATGGATTTACTAAATATATTCTGCAAGTAGGGTGCTATTTCACAAGCTAATTCTCTATACACGCGGGCAGGAATTTCTTCAGGACCTGGGGATTTATTTGGACTTATAGATTTTAGCAAATTTTCTATTCCGTGAGTGCAGATGTCGATAGGCGGCATCTTTTGCTGGAAGTGATCATTTAACTTTACGGATGTACTCTACGTTGACTTGGTGAACACACTTTGAAAATAAGAATTTAATAAGTTGGCCTTGTCCGAACTTCTTGTTAATAATTCGCCATTTTCGTTTCGTAGTGGAATAACTGTTGATCTATTGCCTTGAACTTCCCTTACGTATGACCAAAATGCCTTTTGGGTTGTCCTGTAATTGTTCTCCAAATGTTTTTCTTTTAAAATCCATGAATGCATTCCGAAAGGCTTCCTTTGTGGCTTTAGACAATTTGTATTTTTCAAATATTAAATTTTGATCACTAGAGGACAAATCTCTACGGAGTTTTTTCATCTTGGCGTGGCATACTCTCTGACGTCTTAACGATTTTCTCACTTCTGCATTGTACGATCTTGGTTCGCTGTCCTCTTTTTTTACTTTACTTGGAATGTATTTTCTGATCCCTGAATGTACAATCGAAAGAAAAGCTTTCCAACTACCCTCCGTGTCTAACTTTAAGCTTGATTCCTGGAATTCGGGAAGAGAATTTTTTAGATGACTCTTAAACGCATTGAAATCGGCTTTTTTTAAAATGTAGAATTTTCTTCTTTCTTTAAAACTTTTAATGAAACTCAAGGAAAACTTTGCGGTAACTACTCTATGGTCACTAATGCCCTCAACAGTGTTTACCTTAATTACTTGTTGCGGTATATTTGTTGCCAATAAATCAAGAATGTTGTCCCCTCTGTTAGGCGTCGTAGCTATCTGATGTAGGGCATTTGATGAGAACGTGTGCAGCAGGGACTCGCATATATCTTTGTCTCTTCCTCCTGATATGTAACTGTAGGTCCTCCAATCTATAGAGGGCGTATTGAAATCTCCACCTATGATTAAATTTCTTTCGGTGTTCCTGGATGTGATGTTCTTTATTTGTGCTTCGAGTTCTAAAATTGAGGTTACATCGGTGTTAGGTGGCCTGTAGTATGCGCACACGAATATTGTTTTTGATTAAGGGCATCTAATAGAGCACCATACAGATTCTATGCTGGTATCTGGGACGGTTTCCGCTCGGCTGACTATGGTTTTCTTTACAGCTATAAATACTCCGCCTCCGGTTCGGTTGTACCTATCTTTTCTGTAAACTTTGAATGATTTAGGAAAAATTTCACTATCAGAAATATCGTCCGTCGGCCAACTTTCTGTGCCAATAATGACGTTACACTCCGTGCTATGAATAAGGTGGTGAAATTCTGGAATCTTATTTTTTAAACTACGGCAGTTAACTACTGCAACGACAAATGCTTCATGATTATTGTTTATGCGATTCGGGGTAATTTCAAGATTGCTGTCTTCAATTAAGCTATTCTTGGACGCTATATTCAGAGTATTCTTAGCTAAATTACTAACTGGCAACACATAATTATTGACCCCACTAATTGACCTGCCCTGTAGCCTACCGTCTATGTTAAACTCGACGAGTGCGATCAAGTATCCTGCGCGCTACCTCCTGCGATGCCTCGTATGTATAGTGGACACCCGAGCGATTTATAGGCACCCGACACGAATCCAGCACCGGCCTGAGGTCCAAGAACTCCGCTCCCTCGCTCCCACAGACTTCACTGAGTCTCTGGTTTATGCCTTCCACTCGACTCCAAACCATCGAACCCCGATCCGTCCTAGGTACCAAGCTGCAAATGGTAAGCCTCAAGTTGGTACCAGATTCTCCGCGAATACGGCGGAACTCGGAGCATAGGTCTCTCACAGAGCCTAAAATCCCCTCGGATCCCATAAACACGGCATCATTGGTCCCAACATGGGCAACCACATGCAACTTGGAGCAGTTCGCGCCCCTGACCGCCGACTTCATCGCCTTCGTCACCTGTGGCACCTTTCCTCCCGGTATACACAAGGAGGTGACCCGTGGTTCTCCTCCTTCCCGTCGGGCCTTTCCACGCATCGGGGACACTATACGCCGGACATTGGAGCTACCTATCACTAAAATTCCCTCCCTTCCCTCTCCACTCCCACTCGGCGACCCACCTCCCAGCTCTAGCTCCGATGGCTCAGCCTCCGCCAGCACATCGAACCTATTGCTGACGGGGATTGACTCAGCCTCCGCCCCTGCCAATCCTCGTTTTCGGAGGGTGACCCCGTGGCTACGCCTCGAGACCACTTTCCATGTCCCCGAAGCAACGGAGGGAGACGACACCGGAGGCACGGAAGTCTGAGAAAGGTCCTCCACTCTCCATCCCGCGACAGAGCCTGGGCTTCCCCTGGCCTTGACGCGTTTGGAGCGCTTTGGGCCCTCCTCATTCCTCCGCGACCTTCCAGGACCTTCCACCAGCCGCTTCACCAGAGCACGGAGCTCGTCCACCGTCTTCTCAAGCCCAGCGATCCGGGCCACCAAGGACTCGCGATCGGGTGAGCCCCTGAAGAG
Source organism: Pyrrhosoma nymphula (assembly GCA_963573305.1). Taxonomy (NCBI): domain Eukaryota; kingdom Metazoa; phylum Arthropoda; class Insecta; order Odonata; family Coenagrionidae; genus Pyrrhosoma; species Pyrrhosoma nymphula. The sequence goes on along the minus strand of OY754338.1, from coordinate 129,224,540 downwards.
GTTAAGAGCAGTCCTAATGGGAGTCATTCTATTCTCAAAAAAACCCTTTCACGAGTGCAGAAGGCTTTACGGCTTTATTCCCTTAAGGGGATGGGCTAATGCGCTGACAGCGGGTGGTAACTGACTTCACTCCTAGAGTGTTGTTGTTGGGGGGGGGGAGTTGGAGGACAGATGACGCGAGTGAGCTGTGGAGGGGTTCTATGCACAGGTGTAAGGGGTGAACAATAGAAGCCTGTTTATACTTTGCGTGTGGGGCGGACTAGAGTTTAAAAGTTTTTAAATTCGCAAGGCTCTACTAACGCTAGTTTCTACACGAATGATAGTAGTCAGATGGTAGACCTAAGACTGTGTTGAAAATATAATAAGTTACCAGTTGATTAGTAACTTGGAGAGAAAAAAAAACTACCCTTTCTTCGAACTAGGTACGATTCAACCTAAATAAAATATATTGAAGTAGATTAACGCTAGAAAATCTATCGATATTTTAACAGTCTATATATGTTAGATTTTACTAGATATTAGCGGTCTAACCTACATGTATATAAATAATTTAATCTATATAAAAATCAAAAGGTGAAAATGGAGTGTAAACTATCTACATATGACAAAAAATAACTATATTAAATAGCGATAAACAGTACTTAAAACTAAAAATGCACTAAGATTATAACAATGGAATATTTAATAAAATATATATAACTAGTCTGCCACTAAGAATTAGGCTAACTTGAATTAATTAGAGGTTCTTTTAATACCGGAACACCAGATTTTATTAATAACCAGATTTTAACAATAAGGATATTATAAGCTCTTTAAGAAAACATATATAGTTAGTCCGTAAGTAAAAGCTAGGTGAGTTAGGATTTAATAACTATCAATGGGCAACAGAGACTTTAACGTGTAATATAATAAGTTAAAGTGTAACAGCAGGTGAAAAAAAAGAGGATTACTATCACAAAGTTATTAAAGTAATATAAAAAATACTATTCTAATATAATTCTTAGACAACAATAATTCCAAAGCAGCTACGTAAAGAATCTATTCAACAATCCGATCACCAGATTAGTGTACGGCACAAAAACACGCAAAAAGATAACGTGCAACTAGCTACGCAATAAAAAAAATTAACAGAAATACATATAGGGTTTCTACTTATCGCTACAAGCAGGCACTCTTGCAGAAACACTCGGCGCACGAACCGGGATCGAAGAAAATCTGGAGATTCACTCACTCGCACACACACACTCACAAAAACCCACACTTAACTAACAGGAAACTTAACTAACGCGACTATATTAAGACAAGGTCTAATTTAAATATCCTACTCTAATAATAAATAAAATAAGCTACAAGTATATGACACTACACTGCAAGCAGAAAAGCTCCAAGCAAGCAGTAGCTGCAAGCGCAGGTAGTCAAGAGAGGCAAGCAGTAGCTGCAAGCGCAGGTAGTCAGAGAGGGCAGGTAGACCCGGGATTAGGGAGCGCCCGAAGGTCACGTCCGTTCCGTCCGAGAGCTGGAGGAAGAATGAAGATTTTGAGAGTCGTGGATTCGATCGCACAAACTTCGGCTTCAAAGACAAGCACGCTGACCACTGGGCCACCGCGTCATTAAAAAAGTCGTGTAGTTGTAGAATGCATGTATATTGACGGTCACTCTCCATTGTGATGACATCTGTAGTGTAGTGGTGCATGCTTGTGAGGCTTCGCCTCGTGACAAGCATTAGCGATTTATGCTAATGCATAATTAGTCGTAGTTACACTAACTCTAGTGTATAGTGTAATGCATGTTGGTGATTACTCACCCCCTGCCACTAGAGGTGGCTTGCAGTGTATTTTTTTAGATGTAGATGTAGATCACCTGGCATTTCCAATTGCACCTTCTGCACGTATTCTGCTTGAAGACTCTGTTTGCCACTACCATTTTCTTCTCATAGCCTCAAATCTACTAGTTTTTCTCCTTCGGCGTTTCGCTTTCGTTTCCCGACATTCTCTACGCAGCTTCCCTCTCCCGACACTGCGTTCCAGTCTCCCACTCTGATGAGGTTCTCCCTTCCCCTTCACTACCCCAAGGACCTCTTCCATTTGTTTTTTGTTCTACACCCTAACATACGATTTTGGCTGAGATATCGTTTATCTTACACTGTCGTGGGTAATGTTATTGCGGTTCTTTATACCAGCCGATAATACTATGATACGTTACCATTTCCTGTCGTAGACATAAATCTCACTGTATCTCGATATAGCAAAAATAAACTGGGATTTATGTTAATAGTTTTTTGAGCGTTTACATTTTTCAGACAATTGATAAATGATAATCTTTCAGTGTATTCTGTTAATGTAATTTAGTACACGGAAAACAAACTACGGTTGGGACAGCCATAGTACTATTGATAGTGTCAGTAAATGGTGCAGTAGCAAAGATAAGTGATGTCAAAACAATATTCTGTGGTGCAGCTGCTTGACGCTATGGCTGTGACGGCCATAGTGCATTGCTATGAGCAATATGGCTGCACCAGCTAGAGTTATTGTCCCTTCGCCCACACCGTGTCACTTCCCCAGCCATACTTTGATGCTCGGCTGACAATTCCCTCTAGCTGCTGCATTGATATAGTAATAGCTGTCACAGCCACAGCGATAATCAAGAATGTTTGTTAATTGGAAATAATCTTGTTTATTGTCATTAGTATTGACTTAATATTCATCCTATGTGGCAACATAGGTTTCAATTAATTAATTCCCGATAACTGCTGCTTGTTGCTTTAATGGTATTAATACTAACAATCAATTTCAGTTCTCTTATTCACCTTCCTTCCCTATTTCAATCTGGACGAGAAAATATTTACGTCTTTACTCTTTGGAAACAAGGCGGGAACTCCTCGAGTCCTATCAATCTTAATTGTTAGTCGGCGTCCTTTTCCTCCCCTCCTCCTCCTTGTCATGTGATTTTGCGTCGCCTCCCTATTGGCTTTCTTGTTTCATAGCGACTGTGATGTTTATATCGGCAATTGTTCGCCCCCTCCCTCGAGAGTACTAAATGAAGGAGTGACAAACATGGCTGACTTCTATTGTTGTTCTAATGCCACGCGGGGAGATTTTATTCAAACATGGCGAAATTATTATGTTACATTGCTCCGTCGAAAGAAATTTAGGAAACATAAAGAAATTTCTTTCGTAACCTCTAAGAAATGACATTTTGAGGTGGCCCCGACACTTCTTAATTCGATTTATGCATTCTTTTGTAAATTTGATTTTAAAATTTTCCGATCCCAACCTGTGTGTTACAACCAACATACTCAAAAGATACCCTGAACCACTAATAAAATGTTTCATGCATAATATCACCCTTTCCACGTAAAAAAAAGACAAATGATATTACCCTTTTTAAGAAATGTTTAACAAGTTTTTCTAAAATTCCGCTTCGTTTAGCGTCTTTCTGAATGCATTTTTTACAAAAATGCATAGCTATGCTATGCATGCTATATATTTTGCTTTAAAATTTGGTGGATGTTTTAACCAAGAACAGAACTTTCCTAGACGTTAATACATCTTTTTCTAACCGCAAATTTAGTACCTCTGTCCATATTAAACCCACCAACAAACAGCAATACGTTCACTTCAACAGTTGTCACCCCTCTCATACAAAGCGTTTCCTCCCATACTCTCTTTCCATCAGAGGCCATCGAATTTGTAACAATCCGGAGTCCGTTGACCGTTTCCTATCCAACCTACACCAGTCTCTTCTCCGCAGAGGATATCCTAACACCCTTTTGCATAAAAAATACTCAGAAAATCTTACCAACCTAATCCACCATCAGATTCAAACCTTAAAAATCTTTCCTTTTGCACCACATACTCCCCAGGCATACAGTCCCTAAAGCAACTCCTTAAATAATTATTTCCTATCCTTTCGAATAACCCAACAACTACTAATTTATTCCCAACAATTACTAATTATAAAATGTCCCTCCGTTACTTATAAGCGTCCCCACAAAATATCAAACTTATTCAAGGCTACCAAACCTCTCACCAAATCAGTCATCCACTCCAAAACTCCTGCCAACCCTTGCAACCGGCCTAGATGCAAAACATGCTTAATATTTACCACGAACCGACTACATAATAAATTCCTAAATTTACACATTCCTTCCATTTCCTTGCCCTCCTGCACCACCTCTAACATTGTTTACATACTTCTTTGTAAGCTACGTCCGACCTTCTACTATATATACACACATATATATATGTATGCATAAATAAAATAGCGATACACTAAACAAACACAGAAACACGCAAAAATGACACTTACAAAATAAAACTTGGACGTTTCAACGGTCAAGCCGTCATCATCGGCGGTAGAAGACTGAAGAATCTGCTCTGTTCCCTTGGGGAGGAAAGGGCAGAGAGGGAGGGGGGGAGGTAAGTGCGAATGGGTAGTGGTGGGGAGAGAGAGGTGGCTATATGGCTATTAATTTCAGTGGGCTGGGTTTAGCCCGGGATTTTCGAATGCCCTTGCTACCCAAATGTGCGCATACTCTCGAATTTTTACATAAAGATTACCGGCAGATTCGGGAAGGGCTTCTATGATTTCTAGAGAAAAACAATCGTCAAATGTTTGGGAGTGGCAGGCGGTATGTTTGGGGATGGGATCAAGAAAAGGTGGAGTTTTGGTGACATGGCGGTGATTGTTCATGCGAATATTGAGAGGGGTGGTACATTTTCCCACGTAGAAGGAAGAGCAGAAATTGCAGGAAAGGCGGTAGATGATGTTGCTGGTGGTACAATCGGCCGTAGAGGAAGATCTTTTGGGGGAGGGGGAGGCAGAAGGGCGGAGGAGAGAGCAGCATTTGCACATAGGGCGTTCGCATGTTGAGGAAAGTGGTGGGTTGGAGGGAGGGTCTAATGGATTTTAGAATGTCTCGCAGATTTGAGGGACGCTTATAGGAAACTTTGGGATATCAGGGTAGGAGGGAAGTAGAGGTGTTGTTTTTAATGATCGGATACAGATCCTTCAATATGTTTTTGATTCTGTGCTCCACGGAAGAATGTGGTGACAAGGTTAAGTTGGTTAGGTTGGTGGGTCTTGGTCCGAGGTGTATATTTTGCAGTAGGAGGCAGGATTTTATTTAAAAGCAATTTTTCGAGGTACTCGCGTTCTCTGAGGGAGTGATGAAGAGAGTCGGTATATTCTTTTAGAGAGGGGGCCTTGCTGCAGATCCTATGACCACGGATAGAGAGGGAATAGGGGATGGAGCGTTTGGTGTGAGAAGGATAACAATTGCTAAAATGGAGGTATTGGTCGTGGTTAGTGGGTTTTTTGTGGACGGAGGTGATGAATTTACTGTCCTTAATTTGGATATTAATATCCAGGAACGTAATTAAGGAGTCAGAAATGGAAGATGTGAAGGAAACTGAGAATGAAGAGTTCAGTGTGGAAATGAAAGAAGTTAAAGAATCACGGCCGTGAGGCCAGAGGACGAATATGTCGTCAATGTAGCGGGCCCAGAAGAGAGGTTTAAGTGTTTGGTTTTTTAAGAAAGTGGTTTCGAGATGGTCCATGAACAGGTTGAAATAAGATGGTTCCATGCGAGTATCCATGACCTTTTGTTCGAAGGGAAACTGGATTATTAAAGGAGAAGGCATTTTTTGTCAATACCATTTCGGCTAGGCGGATGATGAAAGTATGTGCAAATTCCCGTATAGTATTCCGTGTGATGGAAAGAGTACTTTAGAGTTTCGCAACTTTGAAGTACAATTCCACCAAAAGTAGCAAATTCATAATTCTACAATTTTTAATGGTGATATCACTACGGGAATAACCGTGTGCCGTTACCGTGGGCCAACTTCCTGGTCGTGATTAATTAAGTCAACACAATCTCATTTCCAATACAAGAATGAGATAATATATAAGAGATGACTCTGAGGTGGCAAAATTTATTGAAAGAAGTACATATAATAAAAAAACTATACACTAATATCTATCTATAATACCTACATTGCTTAGGTACACAAATCAATCATTATCCTTTCACTGAGGATGTTAACTGCCAAACTTAAAATTCAAGAGCATCCGCATGCAGTCAATAACTTAATTTCAAATCGCATTGATTCCAAATTTCATATAATAGTTGAAACAACGACCCAATTGCAACCATCACTCTTATCCGACTCTTGCGAAGATTATGCAACACTTCAAACTCATCTCCTGTCATAACACATTTATTAGGAGCGTAAGTCTCCCTAATACAAATTACCTTTAAATGTAAAAATATCACCACAAGAACACACACGATACATCACAGCACATATAGTACGTATAACGTTTGTAATCACTGAATTTTCATAATTGCATTGTCACTTAAACACACGATAAACTTTCGTCTTATAAACCCTTCGTTTCAATATTCTCGACAAATGTTACGTCTCTTGCAAAATTGAAACCACCAATTCACCACTTCTGTGCACATAAAGCCTACTAACAAACAGCAATACCTCCACCACAACAGCTGCCACCCCTCTCACACTAAAACACCCTTCCCCTACTCTCTCTCTCTCTCTCCACCAGGGGTCACCGCGTTTGCAACAACCCTGAATCCCTTAATAAATTCCTCTATCTGACCTATCCCTTATCCGACGAGGCTATCCAGATGCTCTCTTGGAAAAGAAAATCCTAAAAAATTCCTATTCCCCGAAATCTTCTTCCATTAATAACCACTATAACCTTTCCTTGTGCACTACCTACTTCCCAGGCATCCATTTCCTCAAACGAACCTTTGTCTCACAAGGTTTTTCGCCAGCCGTATATCTAGATTACCGAAGTTTTTTTAACTTTCTGCTATGGATGGGCGATTAAGATATCGATTAATCGAAAAATCGATTTTTTGTCAATAAATCGAAAATTTGGAATCGATTTATGCAACGGCCGATATCGATTATGTTCAACCGATTAATTTGGCCGATTATCGATTTTTTCGGAATTTTGTGTCTGGTGAACTGTGATGGCTATGACGTATCACGTTCTTCTCCAGTTCGAAAATTCGACTGTGGCTGAACTCTTCGCGACGACGCCATAGATGTAATAAAGTAGAATGCGCATGGCGTAACTCTACGCGGCACTACATTTTGCCGACCACTCACGTGTCAGATGTCGCTTCGCCAGGCATAGCCGTGTGTTATTTGCGCTTGTTATTTTGATAATAAATAAAAAAATAAATCAATACAAATGCTAACGAGGAGTATGTTCCTGAAGCCCTAGATATAATTTAAAAAAAGTTAAGGATATTGTTACCTACTTTCATTCACCACAGTGTCAATGCAAGTGATGCTTTGAAGCGCATTCAGTACTCTCAAGGGAAGACAGTGGGTACCGTCCTACTCCTCATCCAGTCGTACACCAGTCCCTGGTGGTCCTCGACCTACGAGATGCTTTCTCGATTCGTAGAGCTGTCGCCCGTATTAGCCAAGGTGCTGCTCGACTATGGGGACGTGACGATGCTGAGTGGTGCGGAGCTGAGCATCATCCGTGTCTTCATATCCGTGCTGAAACCGTTTGCTAAAGTGACTACGGAAATGTGCGCGGATAAAGTTACTACAGCCGGCAAGGTCATTCCCCTCGTGAAATTGCCTAAGCAGGTGAAGTTAACGCATTCATTGATTCCTCTCTGGATATACTATGTTATTTCATTTATCTGGTGTGTACTTCGATTTTCAATTTCAGAGCATCAATCTGATACAGCTTCCTAAAGGAGACAGGCTAGCGGAACGGGTGATGAAGTTCGTTCTGTCGGAGCTGGACCGTTGGTTCGATCCTATTGAGTCCAGTAAGCACTATGCAACCGCAACGATGCTGGACCCAAGGTAGTACAAAGCACTGCACTTCAAGAGCCCGATCGCTTTAGCCAATGCCATGAGCACCATCATCGCTATGATGGAGGATATGTTTCACGAGGAGGATCAGGTGAACGTCCTGCATATATTTTTACACGCTAAACGTAATGTAGCACCATCAGATGACCTCTGGAGCTTTCATGACACTGGAAGCTGCATCACAGAGAACCCTGTATAATGAAAATGTCGCCGGTGGGACACCATTTGAATTACGGTAATTCCTCAACCGATAAGCCGTTGACCACCATTTGAATCCATTTTCAGTGCGGGAGTCTGAAAACTGAACACCCTCACTTATATCAGATAACAAGGAAGTATCTCCCAGCAGTAGCAACATCAGTTCCATCAGAGAGACTCTTTTCCGAGATGAGACCAATTCAATCTGATCTGAGAAGCCGCCTTATCAGTACCCACTTAGCAACATTGCAATGTTTCGCTTCCGTTCCTGTAAACATTTGGCAATCGCCCAAAATTTAAATTGACTTAAGAAATTTTTCCCAACTCAGTTCCCTGACACGCCTCCTGGAAGTTTTTCTAGATTTTACAAATTATACTCATGATAACATTAACCTTATAACATGTTAAGGAAATGATTTTACTTTATTTATGGAGGGACAATATCCTCGCAAGCTATGTTTTGTATGTTTTCGTAATCGAATCGATTAATCGGTGTATCGATTAATAAAAGCAATTAATTGGGCGCAATTAATCGGCTGCTTGCAATTAATCGATTTACAAAATATCGAATATTTTTTTATAATCGCCCATCCCTACTTTCTGCTACTAAAACGTAGTGTTTTAGAAAAGAAATTATTACAAGAAAATTATTTGTTGTATCACAATAAATTAAGTACTTTCTAGAGATTTTACAGGGCTTTCATATGACATGATTTTCTAGAGATAATAAATATAACAATATTTTTAATCAAATTTAAATATTGTTTATGTAAAAAATTTTTAATTATTTTCGAGGGTGAAGGCTTCTTTTGCCTAAGAACGAGCGATTCCTCTACAAAAATGGTGTAACACAACGCCATTAGTTAAATTTAAAGTTTTTTAATTAATGGAATGGTAAATAACCATAAAAAATGGAAAATATCCAAAGTATGACAACTGCCTTTTTCCGAGAGTCGCCGTTTTTCTCTTCCAAACACTATGAAAGACAAATTTTTCACCATAATACTTACATGTTATTTGCATAATAAAGTACTTCGTTTGAATGGATTAATTCATTTTCCGTCTGCTATGCTTGTTTTATTCCTTCCTTTTAGACAATATTTTACCGGATATTCGATGTAAATACGTTCAAACTTATGTTGGGTAGTAATGTTATTTTCGTGTTCCGAAAATCTAAGAAAATTTCAACATAGAAAAAAAATGATTGTATCCACATTATGGATATAACTCCTACGCGCAGTAACCAAGCAATAGATGCGACATAAATTGATTGTTTTTAGCCATTGATGGACCACTTCCAGCTTACTTTAGCGGACCATTCCAATTGCGTCATAAGTGAAAAACCGCAGTCGGTGTTGTGTGCTGAGCGGTGTTGTAGTAGCTTATGCTGTAGTAACTCACTCAAACCCTTTCTTTTTAGAGACGATGTCTCCAAAAAGAAAGGGATAGAGAGAGGGAAAATATTCTTGATAAAGAAGGGGGAAGAGATAGGAGGAGGATGGGAGGGTAGGGGTAATTGAGAGATATGAAGAAGTGAGACGGAGGGCGAGAGATAGAGGCTCAAGGTACTGCTGAGGGTTGATGATAAAACCTAGTACGTACGACGGGTGCAATATTTTTTTATATTTCTGATACGAAAACATGAGTGCACCTTGCATACGGAAAATTACTGTAGTTCAAAAACTTAAATAACAACTTTGGCAATAAAATCATTTACATTTTTTTGAGAAGTCATTTAAATTTCGTAAATACCTGCACATTTTCATTCGAGCTGAATATTATCATAGTGATGTCAGCCAGCTACGCATTTCATATATTAACAATTGTGCGATAGATCATGAAAAAGGGGAATTAGTACTACCTAGGGTCAATAAGTGGTTTAATAATCTTGTACATGAAAGTACACGGGGTATTGTCCCGTTCAGGTTCATTTTGGTCGTCCCCTAACTCGTGAAAATGACGAATTGCCTGAGTGGATCAACGACCCTGAACTTAATCATAACCGAATAAAACAATTAGTTGTCCAAAATTTAGAGAATTTAGAACGACGCAGAAAGAAATATCAAAAGAAAAAATCCATGTATTTCAGATCAACGACCGCGTGTTATTGCGTACACCGATGGTTACCGATACCAAAGACCAGCTCTTCCATAAAATTAGAAATTTCACGATTCCGCCTTTGCACTTCCTGGGAGAGGACTACACTGAACTTGTGAATTGGGAGAAAATTCCAGTCACTCCCCCGCCCATGCTAAAAGCTATGTCCTCGGAGGAGCTCCAGGCCATGCTGGCGACCGAAGGCGGCCCTCCTAAGATGGACGTATCTGCCTTTCCCTGCCACACCCAGGCAGTTAAGAGGCATGGCAAAATGGTAACTGAGGCAGCGGCATGCACGCCACATGACAGAGAAGGAAACATCCGGTAGAAAATCGTCTCCAGGAAAGAGATGCAGGAATTAAAATCTAAAAAGGATTATGCTCCCTCAACGTGGTGAGCCCTGCGGATCTCTGTAGGTGCAACAACACCTAAAGAGCGAGCTAAGAGCCGCAAACCACTTTGAGATAACAAACAATTCTAGCATCCAGCCCAGCTGCTACAGAAAACGAAGTTTTATTCGACGAGCATGGGGGGCAAGGTGAGGGAGGAGGGGGGAACTAATTGGACGAAGTAACTATCCCACATACCCAAATAATTACGATTTTACCTCACATACAACGCAGTTTTGAATAAATTGACTAATTTTTTACCTTTTATACAGCACTGATGGCGTACCACGTGACCCCCTGACCGGTTGGGCCTACCTCAGCATCTAGCGAAGCCATATCAGTCATAACGACCCGAAGAAACCGCACCAGAGTCTCTGAAATGGCTTAAAAGGGGGGCAAATCAGAGCGGGTCTTGCGGGTTGCCTACTCTCAGTGTAAACGGTGGCACCCGAATATTGTCCGAATAAAAAATGTTCTTCCGTTGTTCATCTGGTAGGACGGGCAACATTTTCCCCTATGTCGAACATCGAATTTCGATATCGACTTCCTCACGATCATGGAACAACTTTTTTCGCAATTCTCAGTTCGACATACGGGAAAATGTATCCCGTAGTACCAAAGGAACAGAGAAAAAAGTTTGTTTTTGTAGGATGACTTCCTAAGGTGCCGCCGAGGTCGTTTATGTTCAGGGTAGGTAACGCACAACGCAAACCCACTTTTTACGCTATTTTGGCTGTAAATGTCGCGATTCAAGCATTTTTTTCAGTCGATGCTCTACCAGTCATGTCAGGAATTGTCGAGGTAAGCCACAAAGATCGGATGATCACGTGTTTATACGATAACTGGTCATAAAATGCAAATAAACGTGAAAAACTGTGAAAATTACTTAATTATTGACTTATTTTGTAATTTACCGCACTCTTACGGGTATGACAGTACGTATACGGCCCCTTACCCTCTCCTCTGGTCGCTAAAACCCCCCACTTCTCCTATACCCCGCCCACGAACTCATATCAACGACACTGTACTGGCTACAATGTCTATGACAAAGGGATTTGTGTTCAAAATGATGCAGCTCTTTGCCCACCGTAAATGTCAACAATGAAGTCTCAGGCATCACCTTACGTAAAGAATTAAAATGTTACTCATGACAATAGCACAATTTGGAGCCATCTAGCGGAACAATTTATGCGCCTCGACTACCCAAGAATGTCTTTTGCTTAGCGCATGATCTGGAGAGGCTAGAATCGCGTGTCGGAGTGAATTATATAATTTTTTTGTGGAGTAGCAATTAAAAAGTGCGATGAAAGTGGCGACACGTTCGTCTTTGGATTGCAAAAATTCTTTTGGGCGCTCCTCAAAAGTTGTCTGGAATAAATCTGCCCAGATTTGAAGATGTTATGAAATACTAAAAGTGGGTGGAGATGAGAAAGCGGCAAGAGAGAGAAGGATTTGATCCATCGGCCCAGGAGATTACGCAGGTTGTCGCCGACAGTGTGTAGCAAGTTTGGAACGACGCGTATTGTACCTGCCATCTGAAACCGCGGCATCTTGACTTCAGTTTTGAGATATCATAAGAAATGTGGAAACATTATGAAGAGAGCAAAAAAGGAAAAGTCACCTGTTGTCCAAAAAGACTCTAAACAGTTTAAGAAAGATGCTAAAAGTCTGTTTGATATTTCTCCATGCAAGTATCTTCCAAAACTGGCCAAGTGCATCTGTAAGCCAAAGATAGTATCTAAGGATTAATAAATATCATTCCTTTTGGACCTAAGATCAGCCAGGGAGCTTGTAATTGGGACCGTTGACTGTAAAATGACAGAAAAACATAGAAAATAGTGTGTCAAAGAAGAAAGAAAAGTGGCAAAAATGAAGGAAACGTTTAAAAAAAAGAGCGTCAAAATCATTTGCCCAGGAAATTGGATCTAAACTGTAGTCTTTGAGCGTCAAAGTTCCAGATGACACTCCGTCTGTGTTCGGAGATGAATGGCAGCCACCCTCCCACCCGTCCTCAAGTCGCTCGTCTCGCAACACTCTGGATGACCTGCAAATTGGCGGAGAGATACTACGTAGCCAGTGGTATTGCAGCAGCCCTCGTGACTGCAGCGTTTGAGGATGTCGGCCAAGTCACACCGAAAGATAAATCAAAGGTTGTTGACCAGTTTAAAATTGCGCACCAAAGGAAGAAATACAGAGAGCCGACGACTGCAGAGGATCTGCAAAAGCTAATAGACCAAATGTGGATAGCCTTGTACTTCAATGGGAGAAAAGACAATACGAAATTCAGGGAATTGTGAAGCAACAATTAAATGCGCATCACGACTGCCACCGAAGAGCAGGTAGTTTTTCTCGCAGAATCCGGCAGGGTTTATTTGGGAGATGCATCACCTTAAACAGGAAATTCTGAGAGCCTCGAAAAAACTATCCTCGACCTTTTCGAAGCCGCTGTAAGTGACGAGTCTCCCATACGGTGCATCGGTTGTAATGGTTGTCCGACGAACACCGACTGGAAGGGAGGTGCTATACGTTTTATCGAAGTGCGTCTGGGGCGTGCCTTACAGATTTCTGTGTGCCAGCTGCACGCAAACGAATAGAGAAGTTTGATATTCCGACGACCGGACCAAGTAGCTACAGTGGGCCAATAGGTCGCCAACTGAAGACCTGTGTGCAGCTGCCTGTGGTGAAATGTCAGACAATTGATCTTGATCTGCCTGATCCTGAACTAGATACATCACTCATCAGTACACACCAAATATACCCGCTGGATATGGTTCGTGGTAATGCCAGTGGATGCATCCCACAAGAGCAGGCTGGTCGCAATCCTGGTGAAATTGATAACAGCAGGTGCGGAACGACGGCCAACAGAGTGATGCGCGTTTACATAGGAACAAGACTACAGTGGCTTTGAAGACAATAACCCAGTTTATCATAAAGTTCTATGTATCAATTTGGTTCAAAATAAAGAAAAATTGGAAGATTACCGAATGAGCAAAATATACGAGGGAAATGCTTCAGAGATCAAGACCATTCCCTAAAAAGTACAGAGATGTTCTTGAAAAATTCGTCCAGAGCAACACGTTCTTCGCTCACCTAGAGAACATCCTCATTAAAATGGTGAGTGATAGGGCCGAAGTGCGAAGAGTCGACTTCCGGAGGATAGCCATAAGAAGACATGAAGGCTTTTCACAGCCCTCTAATAAACTTTAATGCATCTGACCACACCAATATCATCGGTTGGGAGTACACTACATTCACCGCACCACCTCTCCTGGATCACATCTCGACAGAGGAGCTTGAATCTATGCTGGCCGACCAGACGGAGGGAAGTTCACCCCGGATCAAAATACCTGACTTACACTGCCACACTCAAGCCACCGAAAGACAAGTGAAAATGGCGACAGAGGCATCGGGGAGCAAGAGCACAGCGGAAAAAAGGGATGGAAACATCCGTCAGAAAATTCAATCAAAGAAACAAATGCCAGAGTTTGGATCCAAAAAAGATTACAGCGTGACTGGTAAGACTTGAAGGGTGGGTGGATACGGGAAGAAATCGAGTTGCAGCCACCTCCACGTGGTCAGTAATGGGTCACCCTGAGAGCCTGAGTGGCACCGGTCCTCATGGTGGGCGAAGAGCTGCAAAATTTTGGAACACAGAACCATTTTCGTATACGATGTAGCCATCGCAGTGCGTTGATAGGCGGGCCATAGTGAGAAGGAGAGATGGTTGCTTGAGAAAGGGAAAGGGTGTTGTTCTAGAGAAGGGGTAGCGTCATATGAGTGTTATCATGCCCATAAGAGTACGGAATATTACAATATAAGTCATTAATTAAGCAATTTTCACAGTTTTTCAGATTTATTTGCATTTTAAGACTAGTTATTGTATAAACACGTGACCATCCGATCTCTGTGGCTTACCTAGACAATTCCTGACATGACTGGTGCAGCGTCGACTGAAAAAAATGCTTGAATCGCCACATTTACAGCCCAAATAGCGTAAAAAAATGGGTGTGTATTGTGGGTTGCCTACCCTCAACATAAATGACCTCGGCGACACCGTAGGATGTCAACCTACCGAAACAAGAAATTTTTGCTCTGTTCCTTTGGTACTACGGGCTACATTTTGCCGTATGTCGAACTTAGAATTTCTAAAAAAAGTTGTTCCATGATCGCCCATAGTGCACAGTATCATGAAACAACTTTTTTCGAAATTCTATGTTCGACATACGGCAAAATGTAGCCCGCAATGCCCAAGTAACAGAGAAAATTGTTTCTTTCGGTAGGTTGACATCGTACGGTGCCGCAGAGTTCATTTATGTTGAGGGTAGGCAACCCACAATGCAAACCCATTTTTTACGCTATTTTGGCTGTAAATGTCGCGATTCAAGCATTGTTTTCAGTCGATACTGTACCAGTCATGTCAGGAATTGCCGATTTAAACCACAGAGATCGGATGGTCACGTGTTTATACAATAACTAGTCTTAAAATGCAAATAAACCGGAAAAACTGTGAAAATTGCTTAATTAATGACTTATATTGTAATATTCCGTACTCTTATGGGCATGATAGCACTCATATGACGCTACCCCTTCTCTAGAACAACACCCTTTCCCTTTCTCAAGCAACCATCTCTCTTTCTCACTATGGCACGCCTCGGCACTTCCCTTACCCTCACTTCCGACTGTCCCTGCCGGGCGGCTGACTGTCGCTCAGTCACCGGTCAACAGGGGCGGAATTCTGTACATGTCGACCGACGACTGTCGGTGTCGGTCGCGACCGACGGTTGTCGCTTGCACCGACAGCCGAGCAATTCTCTACAAGAGACCTACCGACACCTGTCGATGCAAGCGACGATTTGCTGACGTCATGCAGTTGTCGGTCGGAAACTGGCATCTGCGCGAGAGGCTAAATATTTCGTATTGAAGTTTTGCAAAAGAACAGAGATTATTATTTATTTATAAGTTCTCAAAAAGATGAGCATGCTATTTAAGTCGACCGATGTGCATTACATCCTCTATAAAAGTATTTTAATCGAACTCCTAAAAGGGACTATTTTGTTTTGTCTAAGGTGCGGATGATTACTATGGACACGGCGTAAGAACACGGCGCTTTCCGGCGAATTGCTGTTTGTTTACGTTCGAGCGACGATTATTTGCACAGGTTGTTTTAGTTTTTAATTTTCATGATATTTGAAGAAGTATCGCAGGGTGATATATTTTTTTTAAATACAAATAATTTAAAACATACTATTCTTGGACTTCAAATGTGAATAGTGGGTAGGTAGGTAGGTTTAAGGATGTAGGGTGCGTCGACGGCTAGGTCATTTTGCACCACTACACAGTCTTCGTAGTAAAAGTATTAAATATTAGTCACTTGCACTCATGTCACTTATTTTTTAAAAAATTTATATAATGTGGTTACAAATAAAAAAAATAAAAACTTATATTTTTTGGAATAGTCCTGTCCCTTTTATAAATAAAATGACTCGGCTTAAAACATTAGGGTCGTCTCCTAGGATGGATTTTAGGTCTCCCCCTAAATTGAGCCGCCTTCGCGCGTCACGGTATTTGTCACACTCCGTCAGGATGTGCCGAATGTTGAGAGGACAGTCGCAATTATCACACTGCGGTCGTACTTTCTCTTCCGTGAAGAGAAATGCGTGAGTTAAAGGGCAGTGCCCTATCCTCAAACGCGTTATGACAACTTCCTCTCTTCGGCTGTTCCTGACGGAAGAGGGCCACACTGACGTTACCGGCTTGATGTCACAGTGTGAATAGTGGTGTGAATGTGAATAGTGGTCTTGAATGCTGTGCAACGTAATTTTGGAAGATAGTTTCTATCGCACGTCTTTTTCGGTTTTAAGCTGTGGCGATTATCCCATTGGAGACTTTAATTTCAAGTTTTAAATAAAGTTAGCATCATTAGGTTTCAATGTGCAAGAAACAACAGCGTCATTTTTTGTGATAATATATAAACGAAGGTACTTCGTGTGTTTTGGCTGTGAGTGTTACATTATGGCATGCCAGTGATTACAAGCGTTATTTATGTGCTACGATGGATTGTGTGTCAAAGTGGTGATATTTATGCGTAAATTTGTTGATTTGATCTCTTTAAATAATGTGTTATGACATGAATAGTATTAAAAGTGTAACAAATACGTAGTGAGTGTTGGAGAAGACGTAACAGCAATCAGTTCGTTGTCTCTACCTTTGACTAAATTAAGATGTGGAATCTATTTGAATTGAAGTCACGGTGAAGAGGTGAATTGTTCTTGTCTTTTAATTGAGTGTCTACGTCCCAGTGAATGGATAAACAGTGATGTGTAGGTATCATTATTCTTCATTCAGTGAATTTTGCCACCCCATGTTTCATCTATTAATTTCTTTGCATTGTTGTGTCCAATATGATTTTGTTGAAAAAGTAATTAATCCGTCTATATTTTAGGAAGATAATGACTAATTAGCAATAGGCATTAGGATTTGTCATTGGCAGATATTATTGTGTTATTGTAGAATACCATAAATTGTGAGTGTGGTTGGTTGTTTACGTCCAAGTGAAAGGGTGATTATTTGTTGTCTACTTATAAAATTTATGTTGTTTCACTATCCTTCATTCAGTAAATTTTACCACCTCAAAAGTTGTGTTTTCATTTACTCCTCTTGATGTCAATACCATGGATTGTTCCTCTATTTGAGTGCCGCTGTGTGTGTCTGGAGAAATATATCTCACGGTAGGTATTCATATATGCTACAATAAAGCCCTTGACAAGCGGTAAATGGTCTTCTAAAAGTGAGCTACATAAGTATTTGTATTCGACGTGATGGGACGAACATTGTGTTTAATAGTGTGCTGTGTTGGTTAGCGCGTTAATGCTCGACTGGACTGGCTCGAAGATAGTAATTGTGTCAATAAATATCAAATCAATTTATGTCTGAAGTTATATATACCAAGATGTCATATTTGTCTGAGCGTAGTCATGGTAAATGACCTTAGAAGTGATAGGATTGAGTTTGGGTCACCGTTAATTGCTAAATATGTGCAGAAAAAAGTAAATAAAATGTATTCAGATGTAGGATATAACCCTTGTTCAATTTTATTTCCAGAATGTATCAAATCTAGATGCTGATTTATTCCTTTATGTGATGATGGGACGAAGGTTGTGTTAAAACGCCGACACTCATTTAAGGTGATTGAAAGTTAATATTTATCAACTAATTACAATCTCCTTGCACCCAACTATTGCACTTTCGGTGCAGGAAATTTCTCACACTAAAGATGATACACTTAAGGAATCGCGAATCGACGAAATACGTGTCGGTCGGCCTACCGTGGGCTTCAAAATCGTCGGTGGGATCACCCCGGCTGACCGACGATTGTCGGTCAAGTTATCGACGAGTATCGGTCGAAGGTGCCACCGGAATAGCTCTTGACCGACATGTGTCGGTCGGGCGAGTTAGCGACACCGATAGGTGTCGGTCGCATGTACAGAATTCCGCCCCAGGACTCGAATCAACATCCATAAGGTTACATCGCAGCCAGGCTCCTAAAAATGTGTTTCTGCAAACCATTTCGAGATAACAAACAATTCTAGCATCCAGCCCAGCTGCTACAGAAAACGAAGTTTTCTTCGACGAGCATGGGGGGCAAGGTGAGGGAGGAGGGGGAACTAATTGGACGAAGTAACTATCCCACATACCCAAATAATTACGATTTTACCTCACATACAACGCATTTTTGAAGAAATTGACTAATTGCTTACCTTTTATACAGCACTGATGGCGTACCACGTGACCCACTGACCTGTTGGGCCTACCTCAGCATCTAGCTGAGCCATATCAGTCATAACGACCCGAAGAAACCGCACCAGAGTCTCTGAAATGGCTTAACAGGGGGGCAAATCAGAGCGGGTGTTGCGGGTTGCCTACTCTCAGTATCAACTGCCTCGGCGGCACCCCTAAACATTGTCCGAAAAAAAATCTTCTTCCGTTGTTCATCTGGTAGGACGGGCTACATTTTCCCGAATGCTGAACATCGAATTTCGATATCGACCTCCTCACGATCGGGCCTATTGTCTATTGATAACCTCAAAGCAAATTACCCTGAAGTCTGTTGTAAGTGCATAATATTTTATAATCTCGTCATTAACGCGTGGATCTTTCACATGTGATTTGTTTTGTTACCTTTTTGATTTGCCTTCATTATTTCTGCATGCACCACTCATATTTTCTTGATAGCTAATAAAAAGGTGTCAGTGTTCGAGACGACATCGACTGCATGACATTCATTTTGCTATCTATTCCTTGAAAACATGTAAGCGATCATTAAGCTATTACAACAACATCTAAGGTTGGTGTTCCAAATTGTGCCAAGGGTACTCTTATTTTTCAGGAAAATGTTGTCCCGGTATCTCTGCAAGCAAGGCCATTTCCCTGGTTGAAAAATAATTTTTTAGAAACGATCCGTGCCATGTCCGTTCAATGAAACTAAGAGATGTAGAATTAGAGAAGAATCAGTGGACGACCCTCATAGTGCCCATCATTATGGATTAAAGTGACAAGAAAATTGAGATTAGGATTTGTGGTGACTTCAAAGTAACTAATAATAATAATAGCCGACAATAATTATACTCCTTTAAATCTGGGAAGAGGTCCCCTCAGTCCACACAATACTATAACAGATCAACAATCACAACTGGAATCATGGGTAAAAAAAGGAACTTCCATGGAAGACGTAACAATGATCAGAACCAACATAATTTTGATAAGGAAGAATCACACAAATGGTTGGAATTGGGTGAACTCTTTGCGGAGACGGAGGGCTTTATGATAGCTATCCAGGACCAGGTATTTAAAACAAATAATGCATATAGCAATAAAATCCATTAAGACCCAAACGCTAAAGATGACAGATTCAGACAATGCCATCAAAGTGCAGAAAGCATCGAACACATACTTTCAGGATGCAAGATAGGTACTGGCCATGACTGATATTTTACAAAGACATAACTTGGGTCAAAAATAATACATCAACAAATTGGCAAACAAAAACAACAAGTAGATAAGAACTGTCCACAGTATTATAATTATAATCCTGAGTCCGTACCTGAAAACAAAAATTACAAACTATATTTCGAGCGTGCTATCATTACCGACAAAAAAATACAAAACACTAGACCTGGTATCACATTTGTTGACAATTTAATAAATTTGTGTACTCCATTGATATATATATAGCAGTTCCTTTGACATACAATATGGAAAGGAATATACTGGAGAAAAACGGCAAGTACATACATATCAGGACTTAGCAGCTGAGGAATTAAGGATATGGAAAATGAATAAGGTTGAGATTATCCCCATATTAGTATCAGCCACCAGAATAATACCAAAACAACTTTGAAAAAGTCTGGAAAGACTGAAATTAAATTACAACATATATATATATATATATATATATATATATATATCCAAATTCTGAAGGCTGTCATTATAGCAACATGTCATGTATGTAGAAAGGAAATTCTTAAATTTTAGTAAAACAGTCGAATACAATTTTATTCTGGGAGTACATGGTATGTAACCTGTACCTCTGAATATACCAACATGACTGAGGAATAAAAAAGGAGAGAAAACAATAATAATAAGGGTACAAAAGCTACACCCCAACACCTACACCCCCGTTGAATAACTGGTAACGGCTTTTGCTGGCTAATGGTGGACGTCTGCGTGTGGGGCAAACTACCACACTCGCAGTAGCACTGGTTCCAAATAGAACAACCAAAAAAACCACCCACAACCGGCTCCTCTCGGATGGAGGCCCTAGTAAAGCTGGGTGTGGCAATACAAAGAAGACCACCAAGGGAGCTCACATGCAGTGGACAGAAGCCCTAATGACCTTCTTGCATGCCATGCTTCCAGTGAGCCCAAACACAGGGGGAATATGGCAAGGATGCACTCTTTGTGGTGTGAGATACATCCAGAACACAAACACCCATTGCAGCAAACTCTGCGAGATCATGCCAACCACCTGCGTAAAAAGGAGACTCTTCACCATCCGCAAGATCAGAGGAATACACAACCAGCCAGACCACCCTCCCTGGCACAGGTAGCATCTCCCCACTGGCTGACTCTACAGCCACTGCAACGTGTCGGTATCTCCGACAAATAGGAAGGAAGCTGGTCAGACCGACTCTGATTGCGGTTGTTGAGCAAAATCACCAATTGTGAGGGAAAAACTACACAGAGAGACCTCCTTTATTATTACAGCAAAACATCTCTCTGCGGGTAAATCACCTATCCTTATTGAATGGCCTTGAATAAATCCTGAAGGAGACGTCGGACCTATGATTGGTTAATTGCGTGGTCTACACAGCTGTCAAAATTACAGCTAACTCTCAAAAGAACACCTCTTAAATTGAAAAAGAAGCAAAAATAATGGAACAGTTGGAGGCCAAGAACAGGCAGGCGAGATGACAGGCATCAAGAATTCAGTGTGTGATGGAATACATCACATCTGGGTGAAATTTTACTCCGAAAGCTCGGCACGTAGTGTGCAGCCACAGATATCTCCATCACATGAAGAATAAAAGCGTGCTGCTTACCACTAAGCAGCACCTGGTCCATAGAGTCCAACCCTCACCATGGCCTGGTAAAAACTCCTCAAGAGGAGTAGGACCACGATGGAGAACTCTACCCTTCTCCTTCATCCGTTCTGTCTCTTTCAACCAACTCTGCCTGTCATTGAATCTCCGCCACCCATCCAAGAGGTCGGGAGTTTCTGGAAGGATATCTACGAAATGTCGAAACCATTCAATGGAGACACTTCAGCCCTAGGACTCTTTAAAGAGTTCTGTGACCCCCACATACAAGATTTGGTTGTACCTCTTTCAGTCACAGAAAGTGAAGTGAAGAAGGCCTTCTCTGGCAAGAACAACTTCTCAGCTCCAGGAATGGATGCCGTGAATGACTTCAGGTGGAAGAAGTTTACTTCCACCCACCAAAACCTCCCTGGAATCTTCACGTCCTTTCTGAATGGCAGAGATCAAATTCCACCTTGGCTGACTGAGGGACGCACTGTTCTCATACCTAAGAAGGGAGACTTGTTTGATCCACAGAGCTACTGCCCTATAACCTGCCTAAATACTGTATACAAGGCGTTCACCTCAATCTTGACCAACCTTATCCTCCATCACGTCAATTTAAAACTTGTTATTTTTGTCACTTAAATAAATGTGCACTAATAGAACTGAACACTTGCTATAAACTTAACAGTGCATAACATTATCAAATTAAGGCTTACAACATTATCACCAAAAGAGACAAAACAGTATGGACTTCAACTGCAGCCTGATCAAAGCAAGAAGTAAGAACTGCAGTGGTGGGACCAATGGCTGGTACAGGCCTGTCTCAACTTGTCCAAAAATTGCACAGACATTCAGAGCATAGCATTCATGAATTGATCCAGGAACACCAATAGAATCGTCTATGAAATGTTGTCAGTGTCTCAAATTAGCTTAACAATTCCAATAATTTTAGTTTATTTAATTTGCTCAATTTCTACGCAAACATGAAAGCTAGAAAAAAATTATTTAAATGATGTTATCATTGTTGGAATTTTGATGAAAACCACTTTTGTTTAAAATTATTTCAACCATGAACTCACAGCCTTACCATTTTCAAACTTTGTTTATCATTTAATAATTATGTAACCTAATTTCTGGATTAAAAGAAATAAAATTAGAGACGTGCTTTTTTCAAAATTTAAAAGTCACAGTGAGAGTATGAAAGTGCCGGGGAGAGGACGAAACAAGTGCGCCATCTGCTCATTTCTGCGCGAATGCTCGTTCTGAGCGGCAGTTCCACCGACACAACTTTTATACTGTCCGTCCTTTTAACACACTTTTGAAGTTGAGTTGCGAATGCTCCCACCAACCACAGTTTGCCAGCACCAGTACCCCACTTACCCTCCCCACCTCACCGGCTGTTTCCCCTCAAAGACTTGGAGCCGTCAGCAGAAGCGCTCTCCTTGCATTTTGTCCGAGACCACATCGTGGAGATTCTACTGAAGAAACCCTGACTATATCAAGACTTCACGGTACCTATCCAACGGATTTGCTTGAGTTGCAATATATTTTGTAATATAAATCTTCCTCTTGGAAGTCAATCCCATTTTAAGGCTGTTGCTATTTCATTTTGTTTTGACCCTGTCTATCTGCATCTTGTCGGTTCAATCGCGACGAAAAATTCACATTGAGTTCCGTCGCACCATAATCCTTTGATCCATAATGTCAATCCACATTCATCTTCGTCAACTGCAAGAGGCAAAAAAACATCAAAGGGGGGCAGAGTTCCGAATTGGCTAATAAGAAATGAAATATGTATTAGGAGAAGGAAGTTGAGGGGAATTTAAATGTAGCTGCCTCATTAATGAGATCACCTATCACCAAAGGTATAGGGATCCCTTCTCGAGAAGGAATTGTAACTATGTGATTTTTTTTAACACTAGAGAGTGCACAATTGAAAGAGTTTACTAAACATAACTTAGAATTTTCTATCGCTAACAATTGCGTCACTTTTGCTGACGTAGTTGCCATTCCTAGGTCATTAAGACCAAAGTTACAGAAGGTGATTAGCGTTAATTATTGCTAGGGATTCAATGTATTGTTACAAGGTATTACAATTTCAAGTGTTAATTATTGCTATTTCTTCAAAGTACTGTAATTGATAGGGCATTATTATATTTTTCAGGGTTTATTTGATGTGATTGTTATTTCATTGATTAAATGTGTGTATGTCGAAAAGAAAACGGCCTGGTACGCTTTCATTTAAGGGGGGGCTTCATCACCTTTCTCCGCGATTCTTCCTCGTTGTCTTTTTTTTCAGGGCCTAGGGCGAATTAAAAGGTGCTGGTCCCCTGAAATCTCACAGTCCCGCATCTGGTCTTGGGGATTGGTGGAATCAGGTTTGTGTAGTGCCTCTAAGTCAGAAAAATAATTATGTGTGTGTGGCCTCACCAGCTTACCTCACTCCTGCACGTGCATTTGGAGGTTGAGGGGGGGAAGAACCTACCCGCAAGGTTGGGACCGGCACAATATATATATATATGATATGATTTTGTGAGTAAGATACATATATTGATCATATGGTAACAAATCTACTAACCCCTATTATTAAACAATATAAATTATGTGTCATTGTTAATTTATATACATATATTTACCTTTTTTTATACTCATTATCTGATAGTCACTTGATTGTCTTCATTGTAAATGGTGTAATCCGTTAAATAAATAAATATACGATATAAATTTGAGAACCTTATTTTTTACACAACCCTCGTATATATAACAGAATCCAAACAGAGCTTTTTTGCTGGCTGTAACTAATGATCGAGGTGAAATGAAAGAAAAACTAAATACCAAGGAGGGTTGCTGTAGGTAAAACTTACGTATCAAGGGTAAATATATCCATCCATCTCAGAAAAATATGGAAAATCCAATCTAATAATTATTTTTTTATAATTAAACTTACGCCATTGACCCTGGAGGTCTGTATTTCAGTGCCCTGAGCATGCTCAACATCCTCACTGCCATTTTTTCGGGGTTTTCCTCATGAATATCAACCTTGTTCTTTGGATCTAGTTCAGCCAGTACATCCGTTAAGACCTGAATCATATTAATCCATTAATAAAGCGCAGGTACGTACACACATGCACACCCTTACAATGGGCGTCGTAAATCGTACATTTTACGCGTTTGAAATGTCGACAGCAGGATATACAGTGACACACTTCCGGAATTATGAAAAGTTAACTTGGGCAAATTAAGAGGTAAGAATTGTTTACATTAATAGAAAAGAGTTCACGTAATTATATACCTGTAACACCTGTTCAGATGGAAGTGAATCAAAGGAAATAATGCTGAAGTCTTTTTCCCAAGGAGGTTTCTTCAGTTCTGAGACTATAAACTTCAATTCTGCGCTCATTTTCAATTGATTTACAGCACGCGCTAAATTATTAAGCACAATTATGAGCTAATTGCTAGTTCACTCGTTAAAATTAAAGGAAAAGTGAACTGCTCCTTTCTCATGTTGGCTGGAACTCGCTGTTATGCCTTGTCTACACTTTCTGGATGAAACTTTTCAGGTAGAAATGTTTAAAGATGTCCGCGGTTTAAGCTATCGGCGCTATCGGCTCTCGTTGCTATGGAAACGGGAACAACAAAGATATTATAACGAAGAAACGGGGACAACATAGATATACGTTAAGTAGTTCACACTCGTTTAACAATCAGGCGATACAAGCGCCATTCGTATTCATTGTCTAAATCAGATGAACGCGCAGTAGCGGCAGGAGGAGGAACTAGTAGGGCGATGGTGGTAGGACACCCCATTTTGCCTTTAACTTCCGTCTTTGCCGAGATAGCGCTGTGATCGTATTACACTCATTTTGCGTTTGGTAACGAAAATCATCTTGCATGATTGACCTGTGAAACTAACACGTCGGATTTGTAACAGTTGACATGGCGTCCAAAAATCTTAAGGATGTGCAAGGAGTACCGGTCTATGTAAGCAATCCCTTAATCGTAGTTTCTGGGAATTACAAAATATTTATATTAGCTTAAATTATTGTTACTTATTGACATACGTTTCCCATATGTTTGCCATTTTTGTTTAATAGCGGTGTAAACCGGCATGGTGTTGTTCGCTATGTTTCAGGAAAAACCTGTCAGAATCAATAAGTGGGACGGTTCTGCAGTGAAAAATGCTCTCGACGACGCAGTGAAGGAGGTAATTTGGTGTATATCTATTGCTTCCCTATTATTGACCCAATATTCGTGAAAGCTTTAATTTTTTAGAACCACAGATGGCATCGATTTTCATGTATCTACAGTATCAAAATCGTCAATATCAGCGGGTTCCCTGTCTTGAATATCTGTTTGGTGATTTAATGTCTCGCGGAGATTTCTACATAGGCGAGGTTTTAGGGGTTAAACTCCCCTCCGAAACATGTTTACTGAATTCGTTTTCGTTCGTTTACCTGAACTAGCGTTTAGAATTTTGCTTGTTGGGCTGAAAAATATAGTTGAATTGCCTTCACGAAAAGAGTATGTTAATTTAATTATTGTGTCAGTGAATAATAATTTAAATATTTTTATGATGGTGCACATAAATATTTATGAAACTCCCCCAGAAGTCAATCCTGCATACGCTATTGTCTACAACTTAAGAGATTTGGGAACCGCTAGTCTTTAAACATATGTTCCATTATTCTGTGAAGTGCATTCATTGATATTTCTTTATAGGTACTGACCAGGAAGTTCAATTATGTTGAAAGCTTTGCCCTGATGGACGGACGGTTGGCTATGTGTGGATTTGCTGTGGCCGTGGCTATGTTTGCGTTAGTGTGGGATTATCTCTATCCATTCCCACAGTCAAGGTAAATTTATCCGACAATTTTATGTTTTCGTAATTGCCGCGTATTTTTCTTGGGTTAATCAGTTTTGAAATATTTATTGTTTACAGGCCAGTACTTATTTTTTGTGTCTCCACGTATTTCATTATGATGGGGGTTCTGACATTATACACCACATACAAAGAAAAAGGCATCTTTGTTGTCACTCTACAGAAGGATCCTGCTGGGTTTCTGCCGGACAGTATGTGGGAAGCTAGCTCATACTTGAAAAAGTAAATAGTCGATCGCTTACCGCCCTTTTAATTATAATAATAAATAATAACAATGTTGCTTGAAAACTTGCACCCTTGAATTTGCTCCCAAGGAATGTCGCAGCTCCAAATCACTATATGTTGGTATCTCTTTCCTCATTTTCGCTAGGTACGACGACAAGTACAACCTTGCTCTCATTTGCCGTGATGGGCGGACAGGAGCCGTCAGAGAAGCGACAATTACCAAGTCTGTAGCGTGTTTCTTCGATGAAAATGGCACCCTGCTGTACGAGCTGTTAGAGCCCGAGGTCACAAAACTTCACAATGGATTGCTCTCTGATAAAAAAGATAAATAGTGCATAATTTGAAGCAACCAGCGTACCTTATTGAATGCGCCTTTTGAGTGATGTTAGTGTTGGGCGCCCAGGGACTTGAAAACAACGCATTTTGGGCTCTTCCGTCAGACTTAAGTTGACTTTGGTGAAGCCAGTATGAAGTCTTGTTTTGTTGTGTGTTGGTTTGTGATTAAGTTTGGAAGTGGATACTATTAATTTTTATCATTTTCTAATTGGCAGTCATCCGCGACCGGGGAAATACACTATGAGATGAAATTGCCTCTTGAGCTAACCTCACCTCTCGTGGTCGCCCTCTATTTAAATTGTCAGAGGAGATAAGAAACATGGCTATGGTTTGACATAAAGGAAAGAGGAAGTAATGCAACCAACTTTGTTTGCCACGATTGATCTGTTTAAATTCCACCCCTTCAAAGGGCCTGTTTCATTGTAATTTAGGTCTGCGACATTCTTAAATGTCTGCTGTTACTGTTGGGGTTGTTAGGATTTTGTTTTATGTGAATGTGTATGTATGCTTTACTATGATTTGGGTTTTTATCAGGATTTTGGTGGACAAGTGGAATTACCATGGAAATTAATGTTTTTGTGTCACGGCCAACTTATTGAAGTAATGTGATTAGAGTATTATGTTGTTAAAATCAACTTGGAGAGGATGTGTTCGCTGCCTGTGGTATAAATGTTGTAGTGGTGGGTGGATGTTTGGACTTCAATTAAGAGCTATACAATGAATAGAGTTTTTTTATTCATAAAGTTATTGGAAATGTTTTGACATATATCATATTTCTTTTTCGAAAGTACGTAGCAGCTGTAAAATATTTCAATTACATTCCTCAGGAAATATGTACACGTGCAGTTGCACTAGTTGAATATGTCACCAGTAGACTTATATAAATTGGGCTACATTTGCTCAATATTTGTGTGTGCTGACACACTGCTTAAGAGAAGCAAATTCTTCTCAGCCTGCTCTAATTTTTATGTTGAGAATTCACCCATGTTAATGATAATCTTTCTGAATAGATGCTCTTGTGTTTTCTGGTCTAGTGTATGCTTTCGTGGGAGCAGAATTGATGAAACGTTGACCAGTGGTCAGAGAGAGTGACGGAATCTAATGGATATTAATGCCTCCAGGTACCCTAAGGGTAAAATCTGGTGTTACCTCAAGTAAGTAGTTTTGATAACTAGTCAGGTAACCTCAGTATTCTTGCATCTATGTTGTCTCACTACATCTACATATTACCCCGCAAGCCGCCTCAATAGGCGTGTGGCGGGGGGTGTTAGGACACCAGCTGTTTACATATAAAATGGACACGCTCTAATGAAATTACGCCTAGCATTTATTATAGTCCCTTATTGTTCGGGGGAAAAACGAATTCCCATACCTATCCTTTCGGCAAAATATCTCTCTTAATTTATCGTTTCTGTCGGACCTGGAAATACAGTGGGGTTCTAATAGGATGTTCTCCGTGTCGCTCTGAAAGATATCTATTCTCAATTGTTCAAGCAATCTAAGCCTAGTGCGCAGCTTGCGAGTCTAGCGGCTCCCAGCCTAATTCGTTTAACATCTGTGTAACGCTGTCTGTACGCCCGTAGCTGTTTTTGACGAATAGCGCAGCTTTCCTTTGTATTTTATTAAGTTCCCGGACTAAGTCTTTCTGCACCGGATCACATATGCTCGCTGCATATTCAAGGTGTGGCCGGACGAGTGCGAAATAGCACCTCTCCATTACTTTTTCATCCGAAAATCTTCCCACAATACGCTTGACGAATCCTAGCTTCTTCAGAGCTCTGCCACAAATATTTCTTATATGTGCTCCCCACGATAGGTCCGAGGTTATTGTATCACTTAAGGTTTCCAACCCATTTGTTGAGAGAGGAAGGACCAAATGGTCCAAAAATTATGAATTTTGAGGATGCAGTTCCCTAAAATGGCATTTCTTGTGTCCACATAAACTTTTATATTGCTACGTGCATTGGATTTCCAGGTACATAGTGATACACTGAGGTTATTTAGTATCTCTGCAACTCGTATGGTCATCTCAAGCCATGTGTACGAGTTGAATTTTGAATCCAAATCCTCATGGGTTGTCAGGATGGTGCGTTCCCATCTGCCGAACCTGTGTGTGTTCTTACTACCTTATGTGGTGGGCACTGCTTACCAATTCAGCCAGCAAGGAGGATTGAGCGGTTTTAAAATTTAAAGGGTGAAAATTCCACACATCAATGAATTATTCCGGGATAGATCAAGAATGGTTGATAGAAAATGCGAGCAAGTTCAGGAAATTGAAGACCACTGACAGCACTAGTCTCATGCCTCATTTCTTGGTAAGCCTCTGTCATTTGTGCATCCACGTAGATCGTAATATAGCATTTTAATGGCAGATAGTAAATTAGGGTACATTTGTCTTATGTTCAGGGCCAACAGTCCTTTACAGGTTGTCGGGGGAACTGCCGACAATAACGTGCGTGGAAAGTGCTGGTGATGAGGAGGGAGGGGGTGAAATCCCTCGGCTCCACTGCTGTGGGCCGCCTCTTGTCTCTCACTCTCTCTGGGGCAAGTGCGGCCCCTCAAAAGGACTCGATCGAAAGCAGTCCATTGTGCCCCCATTTGTCATGCCCTCAACGTTTCTCATGAATTCTCAGCATTAGTCTCTCTCTCTCTCTCTCCTGAGATCCCTTGCCCACCTCCATTCAATCCCTCTCTGTCCTCGTCACCCTGCGATGTAGCACAACCCCCCCCCCCCCCCCCCATATGTCACGTATGTATTTTCCCCCCTTCTCCTTGTGCTGGAGCTGTCCATTCTATTATGCCCGTGACAAATTTGTCGCTTCTCAAAATGTGGCCTAACCATGTGAACTTTGTCCCCCTGACGCATATAGTGTTCCATATGCTCCCCTTCCTCTTGTCGGACTCTTCCCATCCGTTTGGTCTATAGCACCTGTCTCGAGCACCAAGTTTCAAAAGCATTTTTTTTCTTCTGGTCCAGCTTTCTGATGGTCTCTCATCCATACACGTCAACACTCCACACAATTGTTTTCAGGTTCTAATTCCTTGTTGGTAATCCTAGTCTTTTGAACACAGAAGTTGTGTGTTTACGTAATACTTGTTATTGGCTTGAGCTATTCTTCGCTTGATATCCATTGAACTTTTCCATCACATGTCACACAGCTTCCAAGGTAGGAGAAGTATTACAGTTATTGTAGCACCTCTCCTTTTCGTGTAACTTCTGCCCTCAGCTTCTCTTTTCCAGGTTTTTTGTTTTCTGGCTGTAAATCTGCACGTTGTATCTTGTTGTTGCACGTAATCTGTTGTCAGAAGAGGGGGCAGGTTGAATGACGTCGGGAGAGGGAAGGGATGTTGAGGGGAATGTGCCTCGTGGGGTTTTGATTGGGGTTATGGCTCATCAGGAGAGGTGGATGTGGTCCTTCCCATGCCTATGTAACTTGGCGGCAGTTCATGATAAAGATATGAAAGGGAAACGAGTCGCAAATTACAAATCTTTTGGCAACTGACCATAAGTATGGATTTTAGTGCCAAAATACTTATTGACTGGGTGTAATTGATGTAATAAAGCAGCATTATCACAGAAACACTTTGTAAAAATTTCCACAAGTTTTATTTCACCGACCTAGGTTTCAGCAAAACATTGCCATCGTCAATGATTGATAATGGTAATGTTTTTTCTGAAACTAAAGTATGTAGAATAATACTTGTGGACATTTTTACAAAGTTTTTCTGTGATAATGTTGTCTGTCACACATTTCCACAAGTTATCACCTGATACTTTAAAATCTGAAGTAATAAAACCTTGTTTTCCTAGATATGCCAAAACTTGTCATCTTCTTGGGCATTGTGCCTTCCTAATTTTTTTGGCATTCACTGCTCCACCAATTGGTCCATAACCAACAAATTTGCTGAGATTTTGTGAATCTTAAATATCTTCACGTTATCAAATTTTATCTATTTCCTGGTTGATCAAATTCCTCGTACCTTGTTACTTCTACTGCACCATACGATTGTAATTTAATCCTTTTTTGTGAGGTTCCTTGCTTCTCCTTCAAAGGTGACCACTGGCCTAAAGAGTCTATTTGTGAGCGTTGTATGTTTCCATCTTTCAACAATGGATTTACGGGCTTGCTTCATCACAGTTGACAATTGGCGTACTATGGCCTGTTCCAAACGTTTATTCGGTCTAAAGGATGTAACTTGAGGCATCACGTTGTGAAAATTTCTAATGTTCATGGTGAACAATTAAAACTACCATTTTCACACCTATTGTGTTCGGCACCCGGTGCGATGTCTTACGGGACTTCCGGGTAGCTTGGGCGATACCGCGCCAACTAGGAAAGGTTGAGAAAACTAAGTAGGGGCGGAAGCGGTGGAAGGGAGGGTGGGGTGGGGATCCTTAGAATTCGAAACTTGTCAACGTTCTGGAATTCGACCCACGCCAGTGGAAAGAAAAAGCACATTGTGACACTGTGTTTTGTGGATTCGTGCTAGCGTGCAACTTTCTGGAGTAGAAATGAAGGTGTATTGCAGCGTCGCAGGCTGTGGGGCCCATATTTCAGAAGGGAGATAGTTTCAGTTCCCGAAAACTGTGGAAAGGTAAGTACAGTTATATGTTTTAATTTGAATATTACAATATTTTCATGCTCTGTTTTAAAGTAGGCATCGTTCTGTTCATCTACGAAGTTGACGCTGTTGACTTTCTTTGAAGTCTTTAGCTCCTCATGTGCATATTTACTTTAATTTCCTTGAATGCTAGTGTCTGATACTCCTCTATTTTCTTGTTTTCTCACAATCATTAAGTAATTTTACCTTGTAATTCGGTGACGAGATAGTTATAAATCTGTTAAAAGATGTGAAACGCTCTAAGCTGCTTGTGACATAGCTCATATAGATGCACAGTGTTGTAGTTTTATTTTAGTTTTCTTACGGTTTTCAAAAAAGTTTCAGTGTATCTAAGTGAAACATTCGTAGCTGATTGTGATGTAGCTCCCTTGATATGCACTGTAGTGTAATTATATTTTAGTTTTATTACGGTTTTCACAAAAGTTTTTGTATTTAAATGAAACATTCGTAGCTGTTTGTGATATTGCTCTCTTGATATGCACAGTAGTGTAATTATTTTTTTGTGTACTGTTTTCGCATACATATTTATAATTACAGTTATTCTTAATAAGTTTAAAATCTGTTAAAAGATGTGAAACGCTGTAAGCTGCTTGTGATATTGCTCTCTTGATATGCACAGTATTATAATTATGTTTTAGTTTACTGTTTTACTCAAGTTTCAGAGTGCATGAAAGTGAAACACTCTCAGCTGTTTGTGATATTGCTCTCTTGATATGCACAGCAATGTAATTCACTTTTTGTTAACTTTTCTAAACGGGTTTAAGTACTTTCCGTCATATCTATAAAATGTTATATTATCTGAATACTTTTACTGTTAAAGATAATTTTGCTCGAATTGAAGATTAATGTATTTTAACTCTTTAACTTTTCAGGGCAGAGCTGTGGAGGGCATTCTGTGGCAATGTGGAACTGGAGGGGGTGGATGTACGCCAGCTCTTCTACAAGGGCTTAATCTGTTAATAGTGTTATTAGTGTTTGCCAAGCACTTGAAATTCTGTAATATATTTAACTTCTCACTTTGGAAGCCCTGCTGCTTGCTTTAGAGTCACTGTATGGCACTTGTACTTTAAATAGCTTTTGTGTAGCAGTAGCTATAGTCTAATGCCTTATGATTCTCACCTTGGAGGTCCCACCACTAGTGTGATAGCCACAACATGGCCCTTGAATGACCACAGTGGTACTTGAAATGTTAATAATATTTGTCTAACGCTTGGGATGCTTTAACGCCTTTTGCTTATTTTGTCTGAGGTTATGCTGCTTTTGTGATTACCACTGAGTGTCCCTTGTTAATTATGTTATTAGTGTTTGCCAAGCACTTGAAATGTTTTAATGTGTATTACTTCTCATGTTGGAAGCCA
Organism: Pyrrhosoma nymphula; assembly: GCA_963573305.1. NCBI lineage: Eukaryota > Metazoa > Arthropoda > Insecta > Odonata > Coenagrionidae > Pyrrhosoma > Pyrrhosoma nymphula. The sequence continues at coordinate 129,191,990 of OY754338.1, read as the reverse complement.
TGCTGCTTGATTTAGAGTCACTGTATGGCACTTGCACTTTAAATAGTTTTTGTGGAGCAGTAGCAATATTGTAATACCTTTTGACTCTCACCTCTGAGGTCCTGCTACTGGTGTGATAGACACTAAATGGCCCTTTTCTGTAAAGATTGTATTCCTAATACTACCATCGCCTTTATGGGTATTACTACTAAAATCTTGTGTTGTAATAAGTGTTTATCCTTAACTTCTGAAAGTAAGTGTACTTAATCCCATGTGGAGTTCTTCCTTATTACTCAATTGCTCCACTTATGCCTAAATGTACCTAAATTTGGAGTAGATAAAAGACCCACCATTAAATGTGGAGTAGCTTCTTTGGTTGTTATTTTCTGTACTTTTACATCATGAAAATTAAATAAACAAAGTAAAAACTTAATTCTCTGTTATTATTTAAATCAAATACCTTTGAATTTCAGGAGTTGGTTGGAAAGCAGAAGAACAGGGAATTTTGGTACGCGTATTAAACGGTGAACTTTCTCCTTTTAAAAATTACCTTTGATTTTCAAAATTCGGTAAATAATACGAACCGGGAAATATGGTACGCGATTTAAACGGTGCACTATTTCCCGCGAAACCGCTTGTCCTACCATCTAGTGGCGGTTATTCGTACTGTTGGGGCAGAGGTGCTGCTGTCTGACGACGGACGAGATACTACGTCGCCGAAGCAAAAAGGGGGGGAGGGAAGGTACCTCCGTTTAACATGGGAGATCCCAATCCCTGGTGTTCGGCGACCAAGGTTACAACGCATTAGTGTCAAGGTCTAATAATAAAACCTTGATTGTGACACTGATAGGTTGAAACCTTGGTCAGCAGACAAGTGTGAAAATAGTACTAAATTTTAATTTTTCATTGTGATATTTATTCTATGATAGTGATTCTCTTTAAATTTTCTCGTTTTTAATTCCAAGATTAACATGCATACCATTTCACTGGTATTTGCAGTCCCTTTCCAGCTGAGTTTATGCTGAGCTCTTCATAGACTACAACCTGGCTTTGTCCAATTCCAGCGACTACCATAACATCATCTAAATGTTTACACATGTTGGTTGTTTTATTTATGGTTGCTCCTTGCTGATCCAGGTCTCTCTAACGGGATGATGTAGCAATAGGATGGTAAAGAGGTATGGCCAATAGCCCATCATCGCCTTGTTTTTCACCCTTATGAATCGCACATGGCTGACTTGGCACATTCCATTTCTTTATGTTTGCCTTTGTACATTTCATAGTCATCTTTGTCTGCATTTCAGGTTTTGAAGGAATGTCCATTTCACCCCAAGAGGTCGGATGAGCAAAATAGAATGCATAAGATTTGATTGTAAACTTCATTGTACCAACAGCCTAATAGCGTTGATGTGCAAGAAAAAAACATTTGTTTCTCTCTAACGAGCGAACTGTTTTTCGGTAACAAGTTGTTTTGGGAATTTCGAGTTGGGCAGCGGAAGACGAGTATTCAACGGAGATGGGACGAGTCACAGTTGAGGCTTCGTCTATCCCTTTTTTGTCTTGCCTACACCTCTTGCAAGGTGCTTCCCCCATCGCCTAAAATGTATGGGGTCTCTCGCGTGTATTGGTCACTTTGCTTCTAACAGCCTCCCCTGACCCCTTAAAAATTAAGGACTTATAACCCTAGAAGTTGGCACGGGTTAACACACGGCATTTATTATGATTGTTGGTTGATGGCTGCCTGTGAGCGTTTGTGCGCTAACGCGGTCTCATTCACTCTTTGCCGTCCCTAGATGCAATTGTGTTCCTTGAATGTGTCACATTGTTTTGTCCCGTTGACATCTCCTTCGGCACCTCGTCTTGGGCGTCCACTTAAACGTGTATTTTTGTTTTGCTCGAGTTTACCAGATTAACTCTTACAATGAACAACACGATCAAGTGCCCGGGAATAGTGATTTATTTTACTAGATTTGATACTTCTCCTCACAGCTTTCGCATCCTACTATATTCACGGATCTCTGCATGGCGGTGACTTATTTGACAGAATTATAGTATGGGTATCAAGTATGGTAAATCTAAGTACTGTCGTATTGAAATCAAATGGTATCTACTTGTGGGATACTCAAAAGGACCACCACGCTATTCAGAGGCAGGACAGAGACTGACGCCAATATGGCGGAGCCAAGCTTTATTCGGTTAAAACAAGTGGCACTTATAATGCACACTACACTACATCCCTCCCATGGGGAAAGAGAGAAAAAAAAAGTAAAAAAATAAAATAATAATAATGTTCATCAGACACAGTCGAAAAATAGAGCAAACAATATAAGTTTTTGTTTTTCATAAGTCCCACTTCTTCCTTGGCACCCTCTGCCTCAGTGGATATCGTCTATCCTTAACTTGCGCACTTTCACTTTCTGTAGCACATGTTTTAGATCCTTTAGGCTCCCAGTAGCCCACAGGTTCACCATCATCAACTTGTGTTGACAACTGAATGGAAGGGGATAGCGACATAGGGGTGGGCACTGACAAATCCACTTCATTTCAGGCTGACACAGGCACTGAGTGGGGTGGTGGCTTCTGCACTACCAGGGCACTGCACTCTGATCGCATACCTCTAAGCTGGTCAACATGGCGATGCCACATGTGTCCTTCTTCTGTGAGGACCTTATAGTTCCTGGATCCCAGTACAGCCTCCACTCTAGCTTTAACCCAATCCCTTGAGCCCCCTCTTTTGTAGGCTGTGGCCCACACCTCATCGCCCACCTGGAAAACTCTCAAAAACTTTGGTCCATTTTCAGCCTGATGTGCTTGTTTTTGGGCCACAGCTTGACTCAGGTTAGGCTTTAATAGGGTAAGCCTTGACCTGAGAGTCCTGCCGAACATTATCTGGGATGGTGCTTCCCCCGTAACACTGTGAGGACTTATCCTGTAATTAAACAGGTACTGGGGTAAGGCAATGTGCAATGGAACTCCAGAATGCAACAAGGTCTTTATCTTGGTCTTAAAACACTTTACTAAATTTTCAGCAGCCCCATTTGTGGCAGGATGGTAGGGAGGTGTGCAAAATCCCATTTAATTTACAAAAGTTTTCAAACTCCCCTGACGTGAATGGTGTACCATTGTCACTAACTATTTGCTCTGGCAGCCCAAATGTGGCAAACAATTCCCGTAAATGGCTTATTATTTCCTCTGTTCATCCATTTCTTAATTGGACCACATCAGGCCATTTGGTGGAGCTATCAACCACCACCAAAAACGTTTTTATTTAAAAATGGCCCCGCCAAATCTATATGGAGCCGGACCCAGGGTCTTTCAGGTCTATCCCAACACTTCAGGGGGCTTTTGCAGGCAATGGTCTATTCACTGCACAACTACCACAAGACTCCACTAAGGACTCGAGAGCTGCATCCAATTTTGGCCACCACACATAAGACCTAGCCAAGGATTTCATTTTTACAATCCCCTGGTGGCCTGCATGCAGCTCCCTTAAAACCAAAGGTCTCAACTTTTCAGGAATAATCACCCTGTTACCCCGCATTAAGCACCCCTGCTCAACCGTTAACTCATTTTTTCTGTGTATGAATGGCTTGAAATCCCCATCCAGCTTTGCTGGCCATCCAAACATGCAGTAGTCTAGCACTTTACTAAGCAAGGGGTCTCATGGCGAATACCTCGAGCATTAATGGGGAGGAACTCTCTTTCAACTAAATCAATGTACGTGTATTCTTTAATCTCTTCACCCTCTCTCTCTAAAGGCAATCTTGAGAGACCATCTGCGACTCTATTATCAGCTGCTCTAATATACTTAATTAGAAAGTTGTAGCCCTGCAAAATAATGGCCCAGCGCTGCAACCTATTTGCAGCCATTTGTGGAATTCCTTTCTTTTCCCCAAAAATGTATAACAGCGGCTTGTGGTCAGTTTTCAAGATAAAACTTCTGCCATAAATCTACTGATGGAATTTCTGCACCCCAAACATAAATGCAAGGGCCTCCCTATCTATTTGAGAGTAATTTTTCTCAGCTTTATTAAGGGACCTTGAGGCAAAAGCAATGGGTCTTTCTAGTCCATTCGGAAAACGGTGAACTAAAACTGCCCCTAGGCCAAATGGTGATGCATCACACTCCAGAATTACTGGAAGAGACGGATCGTAATGAGCCAAGACTCGACCAGAGATAATTGATGCCTTCATCTTGTCACAGGCCTCGCTGAACTCTCTTGTCCAGACCAAATCAGACTCCTTCTGAAGGAGGCGATGCATGGGAGCCAACTTCGACACTAAACCTGGTATGAACTTGGAATAATATTCTACCAGCCCTAGAAAGGCTCGCAGCTGGGACACATTCTTAGGAGGTGGAGTCATAGTGATTGCCTCAACTTTTGCATCAGTGGGATGAAGTCCCTCCCTATCTATTCGGTGACCCAGAAACTCAACAGCATTTTGCATGAATTTACATTTCTCTTTATTGACCTTAAATCCCAAACCAGCCAATTTATTGAGCACCCTCTCTAAATTTTGCAAATGTTCCAAATCATTGCAACCTGTAATGATTATATCATCCTGAAAGGACGCAATCCCTCGCAAACCCTGCATGCCTTGATCCATGATTCTTTGGAACATAGCCGGAGCTGAGGCCACCCCAAATGGTAGTCTGGCGTAACGGAATAATCCCCTATGCGTGTTTATTGTGCACACAGCTTGTGACGTGTCCTCTAACACTAACTGCTGGAAAGCCTGCGACAAATCCAGAGTGGAGAACTTCTCCCCCCCCTGCAGTTTGCAAAAAATTAGAGCGAATGCCAAGGCTCTAGGAGCGCGATACACAGGTTTTGCCCCTTTCTTTAAGGTCAATGCTTTTCCTTTGCTGAAAGTCCCTAAACTGCCATCCCATAGCGTGGCAAACTTTCCTAAAATGCCCTCTAAAGTCAATACCGGTCTCTCCATCCCAAGATGAAGCATTTGAAAGCTAAATCTAAAAGTGTTTAACCAATCTCTACCCAATATGGGTGGACCCCCATTTCAAACAACAAAAAGAGGCAACTTGTACGACCCTCCCTGGAACTGAGCTCGCACGCATACTATACCCAACGGCTTAATACACGCATAGTAAGTTCTTAGTTTTACCTCCGTTTCTTCCAAGGGAGAATTGGCTTCCCTTACCAGTCATGACTAGGTGGAATTCTTGGTTTCAGTCAACGCAGTATGTGTGCGAGTATATAGAGGATTTGGTTGAATATCTTAAAGGAATTGAAGAAGGAGGAAGTGCAGTCGACTACTTTAAAAAATTGCCAGCTGACGAGATCACTGCCATCAAATGTTCAGCTGTCTTCTTGTTTGAACATGGTCAACTTTTAATCGACACAATAGTGGCATTAGAGGGTTCAAATTTCACTTTAGCGCATAAACTTTCATCCACTGTTGGCGATATTAAGAATTCTTTCTCACTTGTCAGTAATGGGGCCTTCGGTGATGCCACTAACATAGAAATGGCAAAATTTTAATCTGTCACAAACCGATCGTCCCTAATCCAAGCATTTAAAGTATTGGGTACGAAATGCCATTCCAAATTAGTTCGATTAATTTCAGAAGATGAGGGGAAGGTGTTTTTTAATAGTATGGGTAGATTATTTGACCCGCGGCATATAATTAGCAACACAGTTGACTCAAGCCTTCACTCAATTGTTAAGAAAGTTCCCTTTCTCAGCATTGTTCCTATGCAAAGTTTTCTTGAAGGTTATCTTGCCTTGCAGGCAGCAATATCTATGTTTCAGAAAGGAGGGTATGAGGTTAATATTTTGAAGGCTCTTTTGAGCATGAAAGAAGGGCATCTTAAGTTTTGTGGAGCAGAGTGTTAAAGCACTCTGGATTCCTCCCTCAAATGTGGACAGTGAAAGGGCATTTTCTTCGAATGGAAATATTCTTACTGACCTTCGCACAAACCTAACAACTGAAAACCTGGAAATAATGTTATCACTATATCTTTCTAAGTGAATTTAATTTAATAAAATCAAAATATTGCTATAGTGAAATGGAATTTCATTCATATTTAATTGGAAATTGGAGTTAAATTAGCCTTTGGAAATAACAGAACTTCATATGCTACTTCAGACAGTGTTTTTATTAATTACTGATACAGTCAAAATTTACCGATGTATTCTTCTGTTATTAAGCACCAAAATCTGCTAATTTTAATTACCAATATCTCATTAATTTACCATTTTATTTCACCACTTTCAGTGATTTTAAACACCGAAATCCGTTAATTTTATTTACCAACATCCAGTGTCCCTACTCATTGGTATGCAAAATATGCATCCATCACTTATGATAGTTTGAGCTTGCAAATTAATTTTTGAGTTGTCCTCAATATCTATTTGCGGCCTGGCTGGACGATGGGTGGCGACTCTGACTCATCCTTAATCGTAGAATGGGTCGTAGCAACTCAAAAGAAAAATGGTTGTTTTGGTCTAAGCCTCTTTGCCTATTCATGGCACTGGGGTCGAAAGCTGCCCCCTTCCATTTCTACCTATCCTTTTTTTTTTCTTCCTGTTCCTGCAGCCCTTCTGTTCCCTCGGTCATAAGCGTGAGCTTGCGTACGGGGGGGGGGGGGGGAGGGTGGTGCCGTGAATGGAGGACCCACGAACCCAATGTCCTCAACATCTCCGGACGTATGGTACTTATGCCATAGCAAAAATGCTCTTTTGAAATAAAAAGCATAATATTGTGATGCGATTAATTAAAAATTTTGCAATTTAGAGCATTAATTCTTATTTGGAAAACTTAAACCGTTTTTCTGCAAACATGTACAAATTCAATCTTGCTATTTTTTATATTTGGTAGTTAACAATCTTAGTTATCCATCCTTCAAGTTGTGTGATGGTAATTTTTCTCCTAAGGGAGAAATAAATTTTTATGCCTTCGCTTTTTACGTCTAAGTTTTGGGTCATCCTAGGCTAGGGGGACGGTGGGTTCCTCATTTGCGAGACAAAACACCGCTCTCATATCATTTGAATTCTGTGAGCTAATAACTAAGAATTGAGACCATATCGAGCAAATGCTCTTGTAGTTATGTCTCCGTGTGGACGAATAAAAAAATTTGCTCTTGCGATTTGGATGTTGAACTAATCAAAACCTCGTCATTGTTAAGCTTTTTTGTTACACTTAATATGTCTATGGACAAACTAATCGCATCATACCCGGTCGATTTGTTTCCATCTTTTTCAACTCCCTTGTTAGACGAGGTGGCAAAGAGGTCTAACTAAAGTCTTTCTGAGAAGCAGAATAGTGCTTTCATAATAATGCCCTTCTATGAATGCGAAACTGTAGCATCTTCACCTAATTGTTGTACTAACCATTCAGTGTTAATGTTAACTGGTTGTGCTAGCATTAAAGCATTACAGTAAAACCCCCATACAACGAATTTGTTGGGACCAGAAAAATTACTTCGATGTAGGGGGTTTTCGATGTATGGAGGTGGTGTGCGGGTTGCGTCTCCACAGGGGCATCCAAGTGTTCCGCGTGCTTTACGATGCAAGTCGAATAAATATCTCAATCTTGCTTTATTCACCATTAAAACCTTTCCTAGAGTGATGATAAACAATTTTTATTATTTACCATCAAATACCGTGGCTATCACCGTGTTATTTTCAATCTGCGTATTTCTAATTGAAATTATTGTTTTTTTCGTCGATTCTGCTCTACGCCTCATCGCTTTCTTTAGTTACGGTCTGAAAGTAAAGGAGCGCCAAAATTAATGCCTAAGGATTAGGTATATTTAAAGTGCTCCATAATTTTTCTGAGTATCTAGTCTATATTATTCTTAGAGTGCAATAATTTAAGTCAATATCAAATGGCAGTTTTATGCAGCAATTTTGCTTGAAAGAGCACATATTCCCATTTATACTTCCGAAATGAAACGCACTGTTGGAATCCCATTGAAATACCGGTAAATATCTATGTTCGTGACCAGAATATACTAGATATCGATAAACGACGATGGAATATAGGTGGGGTGAGTTAGTTACCACGAGTTAAAACGTGGCAGTCGGCAATGTATTGAGGTCACAATGGGAATCTCAGATGATAATGCATTGACGATGCCGTTAACGCGTGTAAGAGTCGCACCCCTCTTTTTATGCGTCGAAGTTGAAGAAAAAAATTTGGGACTTTTTTTCTCCTATTGCGAGGTGTTGCGGGACAAACTTCGAATTTTCGGCCATTATCAAAGCCGCTAGCGATATTCTCTTATAATTTACGCGGCATTTTCCATAGGCATGTATGGACCTCGGAGGCAAGTTTTCACTTGTAGCCTAGGCCCTACAATGTTTGCATTGTTTATTGTCCTTTGGAATGTGTGGAGTAATTGATATTCATTAAAACAAAACAAATCCGACCTCGCTACAATTCGTGTTTAGTTGGTAAGTGCGGACAGTCGCACCGAGCTCTGATTTATAAATCCGAATCCCCCCACCATTTTCCTAATGCACAAGTCATAGTCGCTGTAAGTCGCCTTTTAAAACGTGGTTAACTTTTACAAATTATATTTTGCTGTAAACGATGACGAGTGGGAATGCAAACACGTTAAATTCAAAATACCCCAGCGTCAGCCGCGTAAAAAACGAACGATAAGGCGTAGATACGACATCAAAACTTGAAAAAAGTCAAACTTTGAAAGAAATCATAACTGTCTATGGAATTTAAAGCAGTTAATATTTCAATATGGTCCAACAAAAATCTTCAATGAATGACAAAATAAAAAAAATCATGATTTAGGTACATACATAAAAACGGCTGACTTACTAGTGAGACGGGCGTCGCAGTACGGTGGCACGCGCGCGCATGTCCTGTCACAGCTCGTAGATTTTCCCCGAAAAGACCTTCTGTCCCTATTGGTATGAATAGTGCAACCTTATCCTTCCTCCATCTGCTAATGCACGATTCCGGCACATCATGCCTTAGTCCGGCAGCGCGGTTTCCTACATCCTCAGCGTCTTTGATGACTTAAAGCGCTTTAATTTTTTCAACTACAGTGAAAGACCACAACTTTTTGCCCTTGTTCATTTTGGAACAACACTGACCTATATTGACGCATGCACAAATGTTAATAGTCACAGAATTCTCTCAGTTGAGCTTAAGGCAGGTGCATACAGTCACTCAAAGTTGTCTGGTGACAGAAAATGAGAAAGTTAGGGGGGTGGAAAATTCCAGTGCTTGCACTTGTCGCGCGGCCAATCGCTGTCCCCCAATTGCACCCCACACGCTTGCCTTGTCAAACAACAAGTTTTTAAAGTTATTAGGCAACTGCATCCCCCGTAAACAAGCGAGCGAATGATACCCTCCCCTTGATGACTCACGCTAAGCACCAAGGTCACTCAGCTCTCGAGGGACTTGCCTCGGGCACGATACGAGCGGCGCGAGCCGCGGCCACGATACAAGCGGTGGTAGGCAAGCGATAGAGTGGCAACGATGAGTTTTATGTTCCTAATGTTTGACATGGACCACACTCGAACCCAGCCATGATAGACGTGAGTGGCATAGGTGCCGCTCGCCACCAATCCCAGATATTAAATATTTCTTGTGCCGTTCTTCTCATTCTGTGGTAAAATGTCGGCCGAGAACGTTCTGTCTTCTGACAGTATGTACTGCCATTTCAGATTCTGAACTTATCTTAGGACGAATCACTGCTCGTTTCGTGGCCACTACCACCCTGCCGCGTTATTTCTCTGCAGCCCACCGCTCATATCGTGACCGAGGATCGAAGGCTGGCAGATAAAAAATTCGTGTCAGAGGCGCACCCTCATTTTCGGCTGCGATTTCTGGAAAAAAAGGTATCCTCAAGCAATCGAGCAAATATTAGGGCGATCTCGAGCAAACTTGCCGGTTAACAGACCACATCCATCAAGGTTAAGACGGCAATAGCAATATTTGGATAGAGAAGAGAGGTTACTCCAGATTTTCCTTTGGGATGGGGACAGAGTAGATAAAATTGACTCTCATTGGTTGAACACCAACCAATGAAGTTTTGAATACTTCGCCCTCCTAACGAGGGGAGTGTCCGATAAACGGGTCGCAGATCTCGATGAAAATTCGTATGCATATAGAACTCCGAATGCTTTTCACGAATCACTCCACATATGGGCATTGTGGCGGCGCGGCAGACGACGCTGCGCCCACCGACAGTCAATTGTCGGTAGTTCCGCCCGCGACCACGAGAGGGAGTGGGACGGCGCTGGCGTTGGGAGAAAAGAAGAGTCAGTCATGCTTTCGTTACCGTAGAGGAACACCGTGAACACACTCTCGCGCCGCGGTAATTTGTATTGTAAATTGGAAAGTACCAATAAACACCGTCCTTCCGAACGGCTTGAACCTCACACAAGTTATTTCGTTATTGAGTTAATAACCCTTCAACTGGTGACCCCGACGTGATCCACCAAGGTTCAGCCGTTTCCTTTTATTTCGCCCCACGTGTTCCGATTCCCGCGCGTCTTCGCCTTTTTGCCTTCGCGACGGGTGTCACGGCAAATATATTTATTTTCGAGCGCTGTCGATACTCCCGTTGAGAGCGGCGTTAATTTCGCGTGGTTGGACGTAGCGCACATCGGGATGGAGGCGGATGCTAACGGCGCAGTGACGGTCCGCGTCGCCCTCAGGGTACCGCCATTTTGGCCGGAGAGGCCGGCTCTGTGGTTCTCGCAGCTGGAGGGACAGTTCGCGTTGAACGGAGTGACGGACGATAACCTGAAATTCTGGCACGTTGTTGGCGCCCTGGACTGCCGCTTTGCCGCCGAGGTCGAGGATATTATCACCAACCCTCCGGCCGAACATCGATATCTTAGGATTAAGGAGGAGCTCGTGAAGAGGCTATCCGCATCCCAGGAGCAGAACATCCGTCAGCTCATCGAGCGCGAGGAGATGGGCGATCGCAAGCCCTCCCAGTTCCTTCGCCACCTGCGCCAACTGGCCGGCCGCAGCGTTCCCGACAGCTTTCTCCGCTCCCTGTGGATCGGGCGCCTCCCACACCACCTACAACCCATCGTCACAATGCAGGACGACCGGGACTTAGACACAGTAGCTACCCTTGCGGACCGGGTGTACGACATCACCCCACGGCCACAGGTAGCCGCTACATCGGCCAACGACGCCCTCATCACGACGCTACTGCAGCGGGTCGAGGACCTGAGCCGGCAGGTCGCTGCCTTGTCCGTCTCTATCCCGGCGGACAGGTCACGCTCGCGTCCCCGCCACCGATCACCCAGTGGCCGGCGAGGCTCCCGCGACAACTCTCCCCGTAATGACAACGGCAGGCGCTTATGTTACTATCATTATCGTTTCGGAGCCGACGCTTGGAATTGTCGCTCTCCTTGCTCATTCAACCCCCAGCAGCCGGAAAACTACCCGGGCAGTCGGTCGACGCGGCCGCCGTCTCCTGCCCTCTAACTTGCCGCCTATTCATTAAGGACCATGCAACAGGAAAACATTTTTTGGTCGATACTGGATCGGACTTGTGTGTCTTTCCCAGATGCATGGTGAAAGGCCCGCGGGAGAAGACGGATTACGAGTTATACGCGGCTAACAATTCAGTGATCGCCACATACGGCTGGACGACCCTCACTCTTAACCTAGGGTTGCGCCGCGAATTTACGTGGCGTTTTGTCGTCGCGGACGTGGCGAAGGCCATAATTGGTGCCGACTTCCTTAAGTACTACGGCTTATTAGTGGATGTGCGCCGTAAGCGTCTCGTGGACCCGCTCACTGCCTTAGACGTTAAGGGACGCACTACATCCTCCGCGTGCAATGGCGTGAAAGCCATTAGCGGTGACGGCCCTTACCACAGCCTACTACGCGAGTTTCCGTGCATCATCCAACCCTCCGGGCGACCTCTGTCGGTCACTCACGACGTGGTTCATTTTCTCCACACGACCCCCGGACCACCCGTCTCCTGCACGCCCCGGAGACTTGCTCCCGACAAGCTGGCCGCCGCCAAGCGCGAATTTGAGGAAATGATCCGCCTCGGCATAGCCCGGCCATCCAACAGCGCCTGGTCATCGCCGCTGCACCTGGCACTGAAGAAGAATGGCGAATGGAGACCGTGCGGGGATTATCGCGCGTTGAACGCACGGACCGTGGATGATAAATACCCTGTTCCACACATCCACGACTTCACCCATGCGCTCTTCAAAAAAAGTGTGTTTTCCACAATCGATCTGGTGCGAGCGTATCATCAGATACCAGTGAATCCCACCGACGTCCCAAAAACCGCCGTCTCCACACCATTTGGCCTCTATGAATTCCCCCAAATGTCTTTCGGCCTCAAGAACGCCGCCCAAACCTTCCAGAGGTTCATGGACTGTGTCGTGCGCGGCTTAGATTATGTTTATGTGTATATCGACGATGTGCTAGTGGCGTCCTCCTCGGAGGAGGAGCATAAAAGACACCTGCGCGAACTTTTCGCTCGCTTCGCGAAGTACGGCATCCTCATTAACAATTCAAAGTGTGTGTTGGGGGTCCCAGAAGTGGAATTTTTAGGCCACTTAGTGACTTCAAATGGCATCCGCCCTCTAGAAAACAAAGTGACCGCGGTGCAAGATTTCCCCGAACCGGCCACGGTGATGGAACTCCGACGGTTTCTGGGAATGTTAAATTTTTACCGGCGGTTTATTCCGAATGCCGCGGCAATTCAAGCCCCCCTCCACACCGCCTTCGGGAACAAAGTGAAAGGAAAGCACCCTGTGCAGTGGACCCCAGAAATGCGGAAGGCGTTCGCCGACAGTAAACATAGCCTATCCCGGGCGGCCCTGCTCTCCTATCCCGACCCTTCCGCCCCTCTCGCGATCGTGACCGACGCTTCCGAAGTCGCCATCGGAGCGGCACTTCAGCAGCAGTGCGCCAACGGATGGCAACCGCTAGCGTTTTTCACACGAAAACTAACCGCGGCCGAAAAAAACTACAGTGCATACGACCGCGAGTTAATGGCCGTATATTGTGCAATTCGCCATTTCCGGCACATGGTCGAGGCCAGACACTTCACAGTGCTAACGGACCACAAACCCCTCATCTACGCCTTCCTACAAAAGGCTGACAAGTGTACACCCAGGCAGTTCCGATACCTCGACTACATATCGCAATTCTCGACGGACATTCGCCACGTAGCGGGTGAGGAAAATGTCGTTGCGGATACGCTGTCGCGAGTGGAAGCGATCGGTGCCGCAGTGAGCCATGAAGCCCTCGCTTCGGCTCAACAGTGCGACGAGGAACTTAAGGCGGTACTCAAATCGAACTCTTCTTCCCTCGTGCTGCAGAAAACATTCTTTCCCAACTCGCAGGTACACATCTTTTGTGATTTTTCCGGTTCCGCCGCCAGACCCTATGTACCCAAGGCACTCCGGCGACTAGTGTTTAATTCTTTGCACTCCCTTTCTCACCCCGGTGTAAAAGCATCGGCCAAGCTCGTGGCTGAAAGATTCGTGTGGCCCTCCCTAAACAAGGATTGCCGGACGTGGGCACGCGAGTGCACCCCGTGCCAGAGGTCCAAAGTATCACGCCATGTTTCTCCTCCCATTGGAACATTTACCGCCCCGGGGACGCGATTTGAACATGTCCATATCGACATCGTTGGCCCCCTGCCCATGTCACGGACTTTCCGGTATTGCTTAACCTGCGTGGATCGCTTTACGCGGTGGCCGGAGGCAATCCCACTGACAGACATATCCGCGGAGACAGTCGCCAGAGCGTTCTTCCGCGACTGGATTGCCCGTTACGGAACTCCAGCTAGAATCACTAGCGATCAAGGGCGACAATTCGAGAGTCGCATCTTTCATCAGCTAGCAAACATGTGCGGCGCCACCCATCTACGGACTGCGGCATATCACCCGGCGGCAAACGGGATGGTGGAACGTCTCCACCGGCAGTTGAAGGCTGCCATTCGTTGCCATGAAACTACCGACTGGGTTGACGTCTTGCCTGGCATCCTCCTTGGTCTCCGCGCCAGTTGGAAGGACGATCTTTCCTGCACTTCCGCAGAGATGGTCTTCGGCGAGCCGCTCAAACTCCCTGGCGAATTCCTACGCCCATCGCCTGTCAGCCCTGCCGACGATCCGACCGATTATGTGGTGCAGCTGCGGACACACGTCAGGAAACTGACGCCAGCACCTGCCTCACGCCACGGAGAACGTAAGATTTTCGTGTTCCGAGACCTTGCCACCTCCTCGCATGTATTTGTGCGGAACGACCGCACCCGCGGGACACTGCAGCCGCCATATGACGGCCCGTTCAAGGTGCTCCAAAGGAAGGGGACGGATTATCTCGTGCGAATCCGAGGCCGCGATGTTTGGGTGGCCCTGGAGCGGCTAAAGCCCGCATTCGCCGTAAATAACGACGCTATGATCGCCGATGGACGACGTCCCCCAGATGACATCGTCGTACACACAGGAACGTGCGTATACGATGGCGTCCCCGCTGAGCCGCCAGCCGACCACCTACCGGCCCCACCGACCGACCCCCGGCCGACCATCGACCGACCGCACCCTCCCGCCCTCCGTCATGCGGAGCCACGGAGCCCGTCTGCTGGCCAAGGACCAGACAACAGGCCCGCCGAGAGAACTACAAGAGCTGGGCGAAAAGTCCGTTTTCCGCCATACCTGGCGGATTACAAGACCTAATCCGTCCCAATAATTTCTTTTTTTTGTTGTTTTTTTTCTCTTCCTCATTCTACGCAGGCCAATTTACTGCCAGGGGGGTGATGTGGCGGCGCGGCAGACGACGCTGCGCCCACCGACAGTCAATTGTCGGTAGTTCCGCCCGCGACCACGAGAGGGAGTGGGACGGCGCTGGCGTTGGGAGAAAAGAAGAGTCAGTCATGCTTTCGTTACCGTAGAGGAACACCGTGAACACACTCTCGCGCCGCGGTAATTTGTATTGTAAATTGGAAAGTACCAATAAACACCGTCCTTCCGAACGGCTTGAACCTCACACAAGTTATTTCTTTATTGAGTTAATAACCCTTCAGGCATATTTATCCAATAGTTAACAAAAAAGGCGTTTAAACATATATAGATGTTATAAAATCCCTATTTATCAGCCTGCGGCATCAAGGGTGTGGTCCATTGATTAGCGTACGGGGCTGCGGTGCAGAGGGACCATGTTCGATTCCCGTCGGTGACAAATTTTTCATGCTTACTTTCTTTGTTTTTCCTTTCTGGAATTCTGTTAAAATCTAATTTTTACTTTTCTATTCAAAGTTTTTTTTAACGAGTGGAAATATTTTTCTTTTGCGAATAACATAGGGCTTATTTTTTTTCTTTCCCGCAAAATTTCTTTGTTTCCCCATTCTTTCACCACGCAAACTTGATTTGTTCCTTCATTTGCAATACCTCCTGTTGATATCATAATTATACAATAATGAAAATAATCTGCAAGTGGTCACTCGCCATTTAAAACACGAGCCTTTATCGACGAGCCTTATTACAATGTACGTCTTTAGATCGCGAAATGGTGATTCGATTACAGAAATTAGTAGATAAGCCGATCACATTTTCCCCTCCTTTTTTCAAAGCACAATAATACAAGAAAACGGGGATCTTTGATCGTGGGTCTTATAAATAATGATGTAACAATTATTTAGACTATTTTATAATTATAATATCAACAGGAGGTCTTGCAAATGAAGGAACAAATGAAGTTTGCGTGCTGAAAGAATGGTGAAACAAAGAAATTACGTTGACTTCGCGGGAAAGAAAAAAAATAAGCCCATTGGTATATGCGAAAAAAATATTTCCACTCATTAAAAAAAACTTTGAATAGAAAAGTAAAGATTAAATTTTAACATATAATTCCACGAAGGAAAAACAAAGAAAATAAGCATGAAAAAATTTATCGCCGACTGCCTCTCCCAAAATAAAATCGGATACCGAAAGGTAATTTGAAACCATGGAGCTCCTCCCATTCAGGGGTCCCGGGAATGTAACCCAATATGGGAAAGTAATCTGATACGATTTAAAAAGGGAAAATTGAGCTCCATCCTCACCACCTGCACCTTCGCAAAAGAGGTGGGGCGGATGAGTGAGAGTGGAGAATAGCCCCCCTGATCTGATCTTTTCAGAGTATTTTTCTGTATTGGGTTACGTCTGGCCGGCTGGAACTGACTGGTATTCCCCCTCCCCTCTTGGTGCATTACTCATCCACCCAACTATCACCCGGCTCAGCTAAGGTGGAGCGGAGCTTTGGTTTCCCTTACACGTTTTTTATTGTGGGAACCATCAGAGTTGCTGGTTCCCACCATAATAAACGTGTAAACGAGCCTTCACCGAGCGAGAGCGTCAAGTTTCCTTCATGCCCTCTGCTCTGTAGGTCTCCGATGTAAACATTTTCGAAGCCCGGAGCGGAAGGGTTAAGACGCGGTACTCTCCGCTGCGGTTCAACTTCCTGCTCATTACGTAAATGTCTATGGAAAAATTACCTGTAAATGAAGAATGCTACGTTTTTTTTCTCAATAATTCGTTCTAGAGGGGCACTTTTCATGTTTTGGGCCCAAGCGCAGACTTCGATGTACGGAGTTTTCGTAGTTAGAGAGGTTCGTTACTGGAGGTTTTTTTGCGTGTATTGTCCATTGGAAGGGTCCGGGACCGGGCCAATGACTTCGAAATAGGGAGTATTCCTTAAAATTTCGCTGTATGGGTGTTCGTTGTATGGGGGTTTTACTGTATTTGTTAGAATAAGAGCATGGCTTTAAAAGCGCACAAGATTTCTTTTGAATTGGAGAAGTGCTGGAGAGATAATGAGAAATAGGCGATATAATGGCATTCTCCCTGGCGTATGTACGTATCACTTGCAAATGGAAAAATAGTCGTTGGGCTGTCATTCCAATGAAAGCCTTGATTCATCACTTGGAGATTAAAAAAAACAGTCATTGACCACGGTGACCTTTCTTTTTAAAATATTTAACACATCTCCATTTTCTTTGTTGGCGATGAAATCACACGGACAACCTCTAATTGTAAGATATCCAGAACAGTTTCATAGGAAGAGTAATATCCTTGACAACAGTATCTAGGCTGCACAAGTCTACCATAGTCCATTGTATTTATGCCATTGCATTCAAACGCTGCCCAAAGTTCTCAGTAATCATTGTGGATATAATGCGTAACTCTTCTACTGCGCACTTAATCGAATGCAACACGCCTCTGGAACCCGTTTGCAAGAACTGAATAATGTTTACGCACATCGTGTGCAACTGCTTGAGACACTGACTACAGTAGTATTTGTGGATTCCGGAGATGAAAAGTCACATTTTGTGAGACCTACCTACCTTTTCGTTTGGATGTCTCTTATTCAAGTTTGTATTTGCTTGCAAGGTTGCAAAGCAAATATCTTTCATTTCATAGTTATTTCACCTCTCCCACACACTTGTGAGACCTACACTTGATATTTCTTCAATAACAGCTGAATTTAATTTTAATAAGCACTTATTTTCATTAGTACTTAATCAGAAAGTTACCTCATGATTAACACAGCTTAGTACTTTTCTACAATATTTTATTATTGCACGACGTGTTTCGCCGCTTAACGGCATCGTCAGGTTTACAAAATATAATATACATAAGTTTGTTGTTGTAGTTACGGAGGAGGAGGGCACGATTGTTAAAGCGGTGAAACACATCGTGCAATATGAATATATTGTAGAAAAGTACTAAGCTGTGTTAATCATGAGTACTAGTAGCTTCTAAGAAGTGAAGCCTGCAACAGTCAAGCAAAGAAAGTTACCTTTTAACCTTTTTTGTAAAAGTGCAAGACATTTCTTGTTCAGGTAAAATATTAGTGGTTTACCTGGCAAAATAAGGTGAGATAACACTTTTTGGATTTTACCAGTACAACCTGATTTTCAAATAACATTTCTATACTTTAACTATATTGTAAAATGGGACTTTTGCATAAATAGGTGTAAAATCTCTCCATTTTTATCTTCATATACTTAGGCCAAGGTTGAATCAGTAGTCGTGAACCCAGTGTGTTAACTATTCCCCATTTTCCCGAGGTCCGACATTAAAGTATCGTAGCCCATAACAATTCTATTTCCCGTTACAATTTCATGAAGATGGGATGCAGGCATACATGATTATCTATGAGAGTAGTGGCCTTAGTAATTGGCTTGAGCAAAAGTGAGGGATGAGTATGAGAGAATGAGTGAAGGTCTACGCAGGCAGATAATTCGTTGAATGTTGCTTCCTTTCCATCCTGGCATTCCCAGTACCATATACACAGGCATCACCATATCGCGCGGATAGAATTGGTGGAGAAGAGCTAACAAACCCATAGTTAATAATGTTAAACAAATTGCAGAATGGCATAGTAAAAATATTCAGGGAGAGTTATGAGTAAATATAAGACTTATGACGTAAGGTTCACATAAGCACGCAGGAATGAACGAGCTCGCACAGAACCATACCCTCGTATAAAGTTTACAAGTTTCCCCCTCCAAGATTGCTCCCTGAATCCACCCCTGCTTTGCCTGGCGCCATGTGAAGTGATTGAATGTAATACCAAGATTTAAAAGAAAACAGTGAAAAGTGCTTGGAGACAAAAAGCAAAGTATCAAAAATTTAAATCCATGAAAGCTAATCTGAGAAAAAAATGTGAATAAGAAATGATAATAAATTTTGATGCGTTCTACAAATAAAATTAAGGTTAAACTTAATTAATTTTTATATTTCAAATTATTTCAATTCAGTGGTAGTAGTATTTATGTATAACGTGCTTTGATGGCTAAGGTCATTTCACAAGTATTTTCTGCCACATCCAGACAGAGGAACAAGCACTCGGAGGGTCACCCCTCCAAACTCGAGCTGAGCCCAACAATGCCTAACTTCGGTGACTGATCGGGAACCGGTGTTTCCATCATGGCAGGCCGTTGCCCATTTTTATAAATGAATACTATATATAAGCGTTATAAGATATTATATTAATGTGGTACAAGACAATTTTTTGCAAGACATTCATTGTAATACATTATTCTCTGACATATAATGGTTGCTGATGTAAATAGATCTAATCTTCTCTAAATTTGTTATTTTTATGTTAAAATTAATGATTGAATGAATAAAATTAGTTTTTGGTCTAGTTAACTCAATATACTATTTATTTGAGTTAAAATATAAATTTGTTTTACTTAAAATTTATTTTAAATTAAAATTTTTAATTTTTTTCTTTTTACAAATTTCTCTTTATATATTTCAGAAAATTCCAAAACTCAGTTACACACATGTTAATCAACCTTAGAAGTATTCAAGCAAGGAAAAAGTTTCAGAGATGTGCCTAATTAAAAATAAAAGAAATATTTTAAGAGCTCAAGTTAGGCGTATTTCCCCGTACATATATATATATATATATATAATCATTGGAAGTTTTCACGAGCGTGAACACAAATATATAAAAACTTTGTCACAAGTGTGACTAAAATGAGAACACATAAAAAAGACACTCACACGGGTTGTAAATTTTTCGGTGGATCGCCGCCACCTTCTTCAGCGAAAGGTATAGGAAGAATGAAGAGGAAATGTTTGGGATGGTGAGGGGAAGAGAGCAGTGAGGAGGGGAAAGGTGAAAAGTAAAGGAGGGGTGGAATGGAGGTAAGGGAAATGGAAAAGACGAAATGGTGAAGTTGCCATGACCAAGTTAAGAGACAGAAAGATACAAAGTTGAAGGTTGGGAGGGGAGAAGATGTTACAAAATTATAAGTACAATGTTGAAGGTTGGGGGAGGGGAGGATGTTTACAAATTAATGGGACCGGTTGAGGCCAGGTGGCTGGAGAGCGTTAAAATAAAATATACAAGCTTGCTCTAATGTTCTCAAAGTAATTGGAGTGGCTGTGGGGGGTAGAGAGGCCAGAACAGCTACATTGTAGCAATTATCAAATTTAGTGGTATGGGAAGCGGCATGAGTAGGGACAGCGTGAGAGAAGTTTTGGGAGGATGGGTTGCATGAGGCACGGTGATTATTTATCCTGATATTAAGTGGTGTACTACAAAGTCCAATATAAAAGGCCGGGCATAGCTTACAAAGAAGTATATACACAATGTTAGAGGTGGTACAGGAGGATGAGGAAACGGAAGGAAGATGAGAATTTATGAATTTATTCGGGAGTCGGTTCGTGGTAAATAATAAGCATGTTTTGCATCTAGGACGGTTACAAGGGGTGGCTGGAGTTTTGGATTGAATAACTGATTTTTTGAGAGGTTTCGTGGCCTTAAATAAGTTTGATAGGTTGGGGGGACGCTTATAAGTAACGGATGGACATTTAGGGAATAAATTAGTAGTTGTTGGGTTATTCGAAAGGATGGGAAATAATTCTTTAATGAGGTGCTTTAGGGACTGTATGCCTGGGAAGAATGTGGTGCAGATGGAAAGATTTTTAGGGTTTGAATCTGATGTTAGTTTAGGTTGGTAAGACTTTCTGAGTATTTTTTTATACAAAAGGGTATCAGGATATCCTCTGCGGAGAAGAGACTGGTGTAGGTTGGATAGGAAATGGTCAAGGGACTTCGGATTATTACAAATTCGATGACCTCTGATGGAAAGAGAGTATGGGAGAGAACGCTTTGTATGAGAGGGGTGACAGCTACTAAAGTGAAGGTATTGCTGTTTATTTGTGGGTTTAATATGGACAGAGGTGCTAAATTTACAGTTGGATAAAGAGATGTCGACATCTAGGAAAGTTATTTGGGTGGAGGAGATATTAGAGGTGAAAGATACAGAGGATGATGCATTGAGAGAGGAAATGAAAGAATTTAGAGAGTCAATGCCATGTGGCCAAAGTAGGAAAATATCATCTATGTATCGGAGCCAGAGGAGAGGTTTTAAAAGGTTTTGAGAGAGGAAGTTCTGTTCGAGAAGACCGAGGAAAAGGTTGGCGTAAGAGGGACTGAATCTACTGCCCATGGCACAGCCCTTGGTTTGGAGGTAATGAAGATCATTGAAAGAGAAGGCATTATGGGTAAGAATAAAGTTGGAGAGTTCTACCAGGAAATCAGTACTAGGTACGTGAGGAGTGGGACGTTGACTTAGAAAATGGCGGACTGATTGTAGACCTTCTGAGTGGGGAATGGAAGTATAAAGTGAAGTTACGTCTATTGTGGCCATGAGAAGTGGTGTGTTATGGGGAAGTGAAATGGAATTGAGGAGGTTCAAAAAATGGTACGTATCTTTAATGTACGAGGGTAGGGTGTGCACGTGGGGCTGCAGGTAATGGTCCACAAAAGCCGATATGCGTTCTGTTGGAGAAAAGCACGAAGAAACAATAGGACGGCCAGGGATGTTAGGTTTGTGGATTTTGGGAAGGACTTAGAAATGAGGGGTTTTGGGGTGAGGAATGGAGAGGATGGAAATGTCTTTTTTTGTTAGGCCTTCTTCGTGCTTTTCTCCAACAGAACGCATATCGGCTTTTGTGGACCATTACCTGCAGCCCCACGTGCACACCCTACCCTCGTACATTAAAGATACGTACCATTTTTTGAACCTCCTCAATTCCATTTCACTTCCCCATAACACACCACTTCTCATGGCCACAATAGACGTAACTTCACTTTATACTTCCATTCCCCACTCAGAAGGTCTACAATCAGTCCGCCATTTTCTAAGTCAACGTCCCACTCCTCACGTACCTAGTACTGATTTCCTGGTAGAACTCTCCAACTTTATTCTTACCCATAATGCCTTCTCTTTCAATGATCTTCATTACCTCCAAACCAAGGGCTGTGCCATGGGCAGTAGATTCAGTCCCTCTTACGCCAACCTTTTCCTCGGTCTTCTCGAACAGAACTTCCTCTCTCAAAACCTTTTAAAACCTCTCCTCTGGCTCCGATACATAGATGATATTTTCCTACTTTGGCCACATGGCATTGACTCTCTAAATTCTTTCATTTCCTCTCTCAATGCATCATCCTCTGTATCTTTCACCTCTAATATCTCCTCCACCCAAATAACTTTCCTAGATGTCGACATCTCTTTATCCAACTGTAAATTTAGCACCTCTGTCCATATTAAACCCACAAATAAACAGCAATACCTTCACTTTAGTAGCTGTCACCCCTCTCATACAAAGCGTTCTCTCCCATACTCTCTTTCCATCAGAGGTCATCGAATTTGTAATAATCCGAAGTCCCTTGACCATTTCCTATCCAACCTACACCAGTCTCTTCTCCGCAGAGGATATCCTGATACCCTTTTGTATAAAAAAATACTCAGAAAGTCTTACCAACCTAAACTAACATCAGATTCAAGCCCTAAAAATCTTTCCATCTGCACCACATTCTTCCCAGGCATACAGTCCCTAAAGCACCTCATTAAAGAATTATTTCCCATCCTTTCGAATAACCCAACAACTACTAATTTATTCCCTAAATGTCCATCCGTTACTTATAAGCGTCCCCCCAACCTATCAAACTTATTTAAGGCCACGAAACCTCTCAAAAAATCAGTTATTCAATCCAAAACTCCAGCCACCCCTTGTAACCGTCCTAGATGCAAAACATGCTTATTATTTACCACGAACCGACTCCCGAATAAATTCATAAATTCTCATCTTCCTTCCGTTTCCTCATCCTCCTGTACCACCTCTAACATTGTGTATATACTTCTTTGTAAGCTATGCCCGGCCTTTTATATTGGACTTTGTAGTACACCACTTAATATCAGGATAAATAATCACCGTGCCTCATGCAACCCATCCTCCCAAAACTTCTCTCACGCTGTCCCTACTCATGCCGCTTCCCATACCACTAAATTTGATAATTGCTACAATGTAGCTGTTCTGGCCTCTCTACCCCCCACAGCCACTCCAATTACTTTGAGAACATTAGAGCAAGCTTGTATATTTTATTTTAACGCTCTCCAGCCACCTGGCCTCAACCGGTCCCATTAATTTGTAAACATCCTCCCCTCCCCCAACCTTCAACATTGTACTTATAATTTTGTAACATCTTCTCCCCTCCCAACCTTCAACTTTGTATCTTTCTGTCTCTTAACTTGGTCATGGCAACTTCACCATTTCGTCTTTTCCATTTCCCTTACCTCCATTCCACCCCTCCTTTACTTTTCACCTTTCCCCTCCTCACTGCTCTCTTCCCCTCACCATCCCAAACATTTCCTCTTCATTCTTCCTATACCTTTCGCTGAAGAAGGTGGCGGCGATCCACCGAAAAATTTACAACCCGTGTGAGTGTCTTTTTTATGTGTTCTCATTTTAGTCACACTTGTGACAAAGTTATATATATATATATATATATATATATATATATATATATATATATATATATATATATATATATATATATATCCCAGCACCACTTAAAAATTATTTAAAATTATTTTCATTGTGCACTTTATACGTTATGTCTTTCGTCGACACTTTTCCGATCACATGCGAGAGAATTTTTTGCAACAAAAATAAGACAATTTCTTCTGAAGGAATGTAAAAATCAATTGCACAACTGGGAATCAGAGTTTTGCAATTACTCCAATTTAAGAAAATTTGTTTCGCTGCTTTTACAGTAATTATCACTATTGCGAATTTAGAGAATAATTATGAAACGCGCATTTACCGACACACAAGTAATCCTACCAAATGCAAAAAAAAATACAAAGTATGACGCTGAAATTTGAGATCTGAGCAACGGAAAAATATAAAATTAATGACGTTGAGAATTATGATATTTAACAAAAAATTGGCGAAAAAATAAAGCAATTGGTAAAGATGAAAAATATTTTCAGAGCGTTGAGATTAGACTGGACCTTCGATCAATGCTCCATAAACATCTTTAGGTCTCTTAGAAAACGCTTAACCATCTCTATTTTCGTAAAAACAAATGGTGCCATATGTGCCAATGAAATCGAGATCAAATTATCTTTTCACTCTCTAGGTTATAAAAGTATTCGGGGTCATGCGCGGAACGAAAATTTCCTGAAACAATCGAACCTTAGTTCAAATCCGCGCCATATGGCGCGGAGTTGACTGACGAACTCGTTGATTGTCCGACTGCCTTTAGTTCATTGACTTTAATTTTAAAAATAACAATGAAGAAGAATATTGACGTCCAACTGTGCATACTACGGGAAAGAAACGTGCAGTGGTCCAAGGGCTCGCGGAAAACTTCCGTATGGTGGCATACATATTGTATTTTGGGCTTAAAGCATATTGTTTTTAATCCCAATCGCTGCGTCTACCGTAATGTTTTACGATGATTTAAATAAAATTTCCCCATGACGCGTTCGGTACCCTTGAACCTTATGAATATAATTTTTGTCTATTAGTCGGGAAGTCGAAGTATCATTCCCCCGTTCCGTGACGAGGAATAAACTCCGAAAAATTGTTTGCGGAAATTAAAAATTCTCGTGAGCTCTTGGCAAACGCACGTCGCTGCTATTTTGGTCGTACAAATCGAAGATGGAGGACGACTTAGAGGATCAGGTGCTGTATCAGACTTACGTCTCCCACATGAAGATTATATCACGTTTCGCCGTCGGTCTTCCCCTTAACTTTGCCCCCTTGAATTATGCTTGGAAAATATTACGGTGGTGCTTACTGAAGCCGGAATTCATAGTCTTTGGAGCTGTTCTCTTTGTAGTACTTGTTTATTTACAAGCGGTAGATGTATGGAGCCGAACGTTGCTCGCTAAATTACAGACTACTATAGGACGTTCAGCATCTTCGAAGGTTCACCGGCTGCAGCTTTTCGTGAATGGATCAGTGGATAGTGATAAAATAAATTGGGAATTGAATGAAGGAAATGTTGCAGTTTATGCTCTTCAAGGAGCAAGACCGCGAATGGAAGATCGTTTCGTAGCCAAGGAAGATATTCAAAACACTGGGGTTTCATTTTATGCTGTTTTCGATGGACACGGAGGAGAGGTATTGTAAATGATTGTATTTTTCTCATCCATAAGTAAAAACGTGAATGTGTTCAATCATGCAGGTGCCCAACTAATGCCTTAATCTAATTTCCTCAGTTTGCCGCTAATTATGCGAAGGATAACCTAATGAAAACCCTGGAAGATAAAGTTGTACAGTTGAAGAAAATAGCTACTGAAGGTCTTCCAAAACCTTGTAATGACGCTTCCTCGAAGGAAACAAAACCTAAGGACGAATCTCATGACAAAACCGACTCTAAAGGCAAAGAGGAAGGAGTAGGACTTGTTCGACGGAAAAGTAGTGCTAAAGGTATATCTTCAGCTATGCATGTGTCTTTTATAATTAGAAGTAATGCTACCCTAATTACAGAATGGCGAGTGACATTCGTAAGGGATGATTTTATGTATTCTTTGAATTCTCAAACTCACAATTTGAATAGCTCTACCACTTCTCTCATTTTTTGGCTCAAAAAGAACTTAACCTTGCAAGGGGCAGAGCTCAGTGCAGGATCAAATTGGCATTTAGCTCATTTTAGTCCATAATTTTTTCCTTGAAATGGAGATTTTCAATGCCGCAGTAATGTCCAGTAAAGAATATCAGTTGTGCTTTTGATCTCTTTCACATCTCATGTCCAAGGAAAAGTATTTGATCTGTAAGTCCACTGGAACTTGGGTGGACTTAAAGCCCGTTTCACACGACACTTGATCCAGCACAAGGTCTAGTATACTCGCTAGTATGCTAGCTTTCCAGTATCGTGTGAACAGAACCAGTATACTGGCTAGCAAGCATGCTAGCTAGTATACTCGCTGAGCTACTGGATTTCGTACTTGATGCGGTACTAGTTTGCTACTAGACCCAGTAGGACCCAGTGGCCATCTACCAATCACGTTCACGTTACAAACGCTTTGCGGTCTTCTCTTTTTTAAAATAGTATGGAATCATATGGAATAACTGCTTAATAGCAAGCACAAGGTCGATGATCGTGTGAAACCTTCTAGTACGGTTTCTAGTATACTGGGTTTCGTCCTCAATATCAAGTACCAGCTAGCATACTAGGTCTTGTGCTGGATCAAGTGTCGTGTGAAACGGGCTTAAGGGTCTGCAACTGGGAAGAAATGGAAAGCGCTCCAGACCATTCTGGCCTGGAACATCAATGGAAAAACTGGTCGGACTGGAAAAGGTCAAACATTGGCTGTTGCGCTGTGTGCAAATAGAAGGTTCTCAAACTGAGCAGTACAGAAACATACTGATCT
The DNA here is from genome assembly GCA_963573305.1 of Pyrrhosoma nymphula. NCBI lineage: Eukaryota > Metazoa > Arthropoda > Insecta > Odonata > Coenagrionidae > Pyrrhosoma > Pyrrhosoma nymphula. Next base: position 129,165,859 of record OY754338.1, on the reverse strand, counting down.
GGGAATGGTCATGATTGCCATGACTCATAGATAAGATCATATGGAACTCGTTCTAAAATTACCATTAAAAAGTGGCATATCATGTTAACTTCCATCACTAAATATCGCATTTAATCTTTTAGGGGTGAGGTTGAATATATGATTAGAATTTGTAAGTTTTGCCTATCTATCTCAGTGACAACTCACCCTGTATGACATATACACCCTCACAGCGATATGGAGGAGAGTAATTTCGCTGGCCAATTAGGATGCTGTTTCAATTTTCAAATGAAGCATCCATTTTCAATTGTGCATTAGCAACCAACTACTGTGCATATGTAAATAATTGCAGAGAGACCCGGCTTCACACATGAAGCTGTAAATTAATTCCACTGATCAGGCATAAAATAACCAGGCTAATGTTGAGCGTGTTACATTTTCTCCACTAGAAATTAGTTTATACCTACATGACATGAAATTTGATGTTTAATTTTGAGAATAATTTAAAGGGCATATTTTATAAATGTTTCAGAAATAGGAACATAATATATGGCACAAAAATCCACCTTTTTGATATGATTTATTACAATCTGGGTCCAGAAATAATGCTGTAAGGGTTAGATGATGATTGCATTCCAGCGGGAGAAGTGATTTACCTTTATGATTATAATAATCAATGAGTGGTGACCTGCAAAAGGTGGGGTAAATTTATAGCCAAAAGTGGTGTCATTTTTTGCAAAAGCGGTGTTATTTTACCCTGAAATCGGTGTTATTTTCACGACAAAATCTTTGGTGTGATGAAAGTGCCCTCCTCCCAACATGCCCACCCGTTGCCAATAAATGTTGTATACCATTGATTAGGGAGATTTAAACAATACCATGCTGTATTCACATTTTATATTTTTATACATTTCATATGCCTAACCAATTTACATAAAGAGCCAAATTACTGTTAAATGTCCATATTTTCAATTGAAAAAATTGCCAGTGTGGCCAAAATTTCTTTTTTTACATTTGTTCTCCTATTTGTTGGCACAGTGTTGTACGAGGAAAGAAATCTCTTTGAGTCCACATTTGCACTTAGGTGGTCCAAATCCCTTCAAGGCACTTTAATGTAATTGATGGTTCAAACAACTATAGTACCTGAATTGCTTTCGTTATATCCACTGAACCCTGGAAATTTTGTTGCTGTAATATTCGACGTAATTCCCCAAACCCCAACATTAACTTTTCCATCTCAATTGACTCAAGGCCATGAACTTTTTTCAATTTCGTGATTAGGTCAGGGCTCACCTGTGTTGTCAGAACTACTTGAGGGTCAAAAACTGTTTTCAAATCTTAACTCTACTTGGGTCGTCTACTATAAGAGAGCAAAGTTTTATTGATGCCTTTTGCACCAGTATCGACTATACAGCTTCTGCTTTAGACGTCGTCGTACCTTTCAAGGAATCAGTAGTTTAAAAAAAAAAATACAACTCTGAATATTGTTACGGAGATGCTTGCCGTTTTATTCCACTCCAACCGCTAGATTTGTTTCAACATTAGCCTTAATATGTTTTTCACTCAAAATGTGTTTCGTGCAGCTGTCCTTCCTTTTCAACGAGACATTTGTGAACTTGTAAAAACAACAACGAATTGTTTTGTCATCAGCACAACATAATCCATGTGTTGTTGAGATTCTGCCTCGCGCTGCTTTGCCGTCACCGTCCACCTCGGCATTATAAGTTTTAGTGAATGTGATACAACTGTCATTTTAAAAAAATCACTATGCTGATGCCATGAAACGCGCCCCTTGAAAGTAGGCAATGACTCTTTGCATTTCGTAACTTCGTAATTTTCGTAAGACTTGGTGCTTTCCTGGCGTGCAATATGAATAAATTCTTTGCCGGTTTTCCACCAGGTGAGTTGTTCAGCCAAAGCCGACATTTCAATGGCTAACTCTGCCATCGTCCTCAGGGCGTTGATTCAGGACGATGAGTGAGGACTCTATGCCCTGAGGACGATGGCAGAGTTAGCCATTGAAATGTCGGCTTTGGCTGAACAACTCACGTGGTCGGAAACCCGCAAAGAATTTATTCGTAATTTTTGTCGTCTTGGGTAAGGTTCCCACTTACGTAAGTACACATTAACTTAAGTCGAGGCTTACGTAACTCGGGGACTGCCTGTATTTTGGCATGCATTTTTCACTCCTTTGTTCAAGTTCACAAAACTTGATTGAAGAATGTTATCCGAGTCCGAGTAACATTTCTTAATAAAGTTATTACGGAAATTCCATTTCCAAATATGTACAGCTTAATTAAATGTTTATAATCACAAGTTAGATGGCAGAGACCTCCAAAATGAGGAAATTCACGTTGGAAATGTTGAAATTCATGATTGAAATGTTGAAATTTGCGATAATATACAAAATTTCCTTTTTTGCGGAAAAACCCCAGAATTGCGTAACAAGTCGCGTTATTGCATTTGCGAGTTTTGCATGTCCCTATCAATGAGACATGCTAAATGCAGGTATCAGTCGTTAACTGCTCGTGGGGCTGTCAGAGTGAAAAATACCCCCAATTAATTCTCAATGTAATTCGCTTAAATATATTGATAATCTTATAAATAATGTATGTTGGCGTAAAACAGAAAAACAGAATGCGGTACAACTTTCAAGCTTTAAGGAATAATAAATGTTTTCTGCGCACATATATCTCATGGCTACTTTTCAGGTAACTCGTGATCTCTGCTTGAGTCCCTTTTCGTTCAATTTTCTCGGCAAAATAAATTTTCCTATGTACAGTGATTTTAAGTACTAATTCCCTAATGTTTTTAGTGGCATGTTCTAAGTATAGATATTCCAGAAACAGAGAGAAATACCAAGTGTACTGTTTGGTAATGAGATTACATACTACGGCCATAAATAATGTTAATAAGGCAAAGATGAGGGTGCTTGTTAAAATTCAGCAGGAGAGAGACAACATTTAAGCCGTTGTATGTTATGACAAGAATCAATGTGACGTGTGAATGAAATTTAACGAAGGATATGCAGAATGTTGGTTTGGGCTGATTTAACGGAGCAGAATAAGCAAGATGTTATGTCCCCCATCGTCCGCCTCAATTGCACCGCATCTAATCATCATGCGCTCCGAACACACCTTGCTCTTCTTCCCCTTCACTCAAATCCTTTTCAAATATTTTGCTTTCTTAAGACTCCCTTGTAATGTTCCTCCTCTTTAGAGTCTCTCCAGTCCGACACATTCCATCTATCTGCTTAGTTGTTCGATTCTCTCCCATTCTCCCGAGGACCAACAAAGCACGCTCCTTTCATATACTAAGTCCACTAAAGTGGAGAGAGCACCCAACCCACTTTCTTTCCACTCACCCCATATATATCCGCCCCACTTGTGCCACTATCAAACATGCAACCCCATTCCCCCACTGCATCTACAGTCGCCACGGTCTGAAAGAAGTCTGATGACAGATAGAGCGGCCGAGTAAGTGAGAGGGGGCAGTGTTGCCAGGTCATAGAGTGAGAGCGTCAAGTTCGCAGGAGGGAACGACAGGGAGGGACGCCATGAGGAATACAATTTTTTAGGAAGAATTGCTGGAATAGTCAGCTAAAATTGGCAAATTAATCACAAAAAAAATAAAAGGCCACATTATGGCGTAGTGCGTTTCAACCTAGGAATTACCTCTGCTTATAAAAGTCTCATATTATCGCTATATGGCTACAATCGTAAAGGAGTAAATGTAAACAAAGAAGTGCTTCTGACTTAAGTTGTATTATTTCAAGCTAGGTTACATGCAAATGCAATACGTACTAAATTTCTACTCATTCAAATGGAACACGACTTTTTTTTTCCATTTGCCAGTAATTACTCTAATGGGTATACGCATTCCTTCAAGGTACTCTGATAAAGAAAAATGTTGCGCTTATCTGAAATGCAGAATCATTATTAGTATTATTCCTGCCTAAAATTATCTTTATTTTTAAACATGCATATTTTTATGATTACGTACCGTTGTCTGGGAGAAATTATTTCCCTGTTCTCCGAGAAAGCAGATTCGTTATTTGCCGTTCCAGTGTCGGAACTGCTGTCACTGCTGCTATTTGAATTAATTACCAAAGTTTCTACACTGCACTCCACAACACCATCAGTATGAATGGCCTTATCGATGATGGACAAAACTTTTCAGACAACGTTCTTCCAATTTAGAGCACTCAACGTTAAGGATGGCTTCCTGCGTAAGCAATTACACGTCTTATAGCTTAAATGTCTTATTCCATTCAGCTACATACCCTTTTAGCTTGCGCCCATATGATTTCAATTGCATTGAAATGACAATGATATGGTGGGAGTCTCAGGATGTGATGCCCCCTTTCCTTGGTGATTTCGTGCACGGGAAAGCGAAGCTGGTGAAATTTGGTAAAAGCCAGTAGTTCCATCTTATTCATCCCCGGCTCCAATGCCTTCACATCCCTCCCTCATAGCCAGTCGACGATGTCCTTCTTAAGCCATTTGGTGAGTGGGGCCCTTACTTATTCTAATGCTATGGTAAGAAGCGTTGTCCATAACAATGGTGCTATTCGCTTTGATGTTAGGCAGAATCTGGTTAACGAACCAACTTTTAAAGTTTTACTCATCATTTGTTGATGATAGTCCCCCTAGTTTTTATTGCCCTTGAATAAATGTGTGCAATTCAGGATAAAACCCTCTGATGCTCCGGCATGAAGCAGTATCAATTGGGATCCCTTTCCCTACAGGGGCTGGCATGGTTCCTTTTGCCGTTTCATTAGTCCAGATGACACTTTTAGAATGGCCTGCATTTACCCATGTTTCATCCAGCCATACCACATCCTCAATGTTCACTTTCTTTAGTTCTCTTAGGAATCTCCCCTGCCACGCCACTATATCACCCTTCTCCATCAAATTTTTCCTGTTCTCTGAAAATTTTTTCCAGTTGAAACCCAGTCTCTTCAGCACAATCCTTAAACTTGTTTGAGCACCGTCGAAAAGATCTGCTTCTTTCAAAGAATGCAGTAATTTCTGGACTGTCGGATACTCCTTTTTCTCGTAATATCCATATTTATGTCTTCTTAAGGCTTCCTCGCTGAAATTATCCAGGCAGGTTTTCTGTCTTCTCCTTGGTCTCTTCTTTGAAGGTGTCCGCAGTACAGTACTCGGCTCCTTCTCGCCATTGGTTTCACGGCCGTACTTCTCTTTCAGGATTCTCAGGACACTGATTTTGAGCTAACCCCGCAGGCTTGGGCAGCTCTGTCCATCACTCGTGACACAGCAAGGATTGGGCCACCGTTGGGCTTCTCTTTTTCAAAATATTTATAGATGCTCTCAATCATCTCATGAGTTTGCGAGGAGCAACGGCCCACCACGATGGAAACACCGGTTCCCGATCAGTCACCGAAGTTAAGCATCGTTAGGCTCAGTTCGAGTTTGGAGGGGTGATCCTCCGATTCGTCCGAGCGCTGTTACCCCTGTCTGCGCGTGGCAGACAGTGAGTGCAAAATGACCTTAGCCGTCGAAGCACGTTAAACATAAATACTCGAAGCACATAAAACAAAAATACTGAGTTTGCGAGTACAATGTAGCACCACAACGTCGTTTATTTCCACTCATTCTCTTGAGTAAGAGAGAATGAAAACCTATACTACACACTCGATGAAGCGGAAAAGTATAGATATATTACTATAATGCACTCTAATAGCACGAAAGTATAATAATTCGTACACTGCGCACCCACACAACGTGAAGCACTAGTCACCGAAAAGAAACTCACGAACGAGGATTCGCAAAGAGAGTGAAAAGTGAACGTGACAACGTTGGGGGGATGAGAAGTGGTGAAGGGACCCCTCCAAGGGACGCCCTAGGATCCACGTGGCTTCGAATGCATCTTTCACTTTTTGAGCTGTCATCGTACATTTTTCACCGTGGCTACTGTAGTCCACTCCTTATGCTTATCCTGACGTACCCAATTTTCACTGCCATACAATAACAACAGAGGTGAGAACACTTTACTGCGATGTGAGCTTCCCTAGGACAAGCACCCATTCCACTTACTACTTGCGACTTTTCTTTGCACGCCCCTTATATTCTCTCCTCTTCCATCTTTTACAAACCTTTGGCCTTGATACACCAAATCGTCTGCTTGTTCAGTTTCTCCATTTACCCTCGTTAATGGATCATTCTTATCACTATCAACAAACACTACTGTGGCCTTTGATGCATTTTTTCCTCAAATTCGTTTTCGTTGTACTTAGCTTCGTAGAAGATATCCATGGGAGCCTTTCATGTAATTCCACTTGGTTCTCAGACAGCAACACTGCATCATCTGCGCATCCCCATCCATCAATCGTGGTCCCCGGTTTGTGTGTGTGTGAATCGTGGTCCCCAATCCATGGTGCATGTGTATTCCACTATGTCCAGTGTGTGTAAATGATTGGCAACCATCCCAGGTGTATACGAGACATAGACCTTCATTTTAAAAAATATTTTCTTTTACAAACAAGTCTTTGGGGTTAGTTACATACTTAGTTACTCTATGTACAGGGCTTGACAAGATTTAAATTAGGACACCCTGGCGAACCAAACATTCAAACGTTGGGCGCATCACCATTGATAATCATAAAATCCTCAGATGCTCACTCATTACTGTATGAACACTTTAAACTAACAAATCCAATGGGGTGGACTTTTGAACCATCAAACCCTTCCAATGTAATGTTTGTAGGTACAGGTCTAATATTACGTGACAAATTCAAATTTTTTAAATCACTCAATCTCATAGTTGTCACCCTGGGTCTAATTTACACTCAATAGTTTGACCCTTCTATATTTATGTTCTCATACCATTCCTCTTTCTTCTTCTGTGTCAACTTCACACGTTGAAATTTTTTCAAATTCTTTTATAAGCTACTCTTCAATGTCTAGCATACCCACTTTTTCACTTACCCTATGAGAAAACAATGTATCATCATCATCATCAGTGTTACTTGCAGCTTCTACTGATCTAATATTTTTCACATGAAACTGTGAAATGAATGCGTCATTTATTACACTGTTTGCCATGAGCCGGACACTGTCTCGGCCGGTGTATAGTTTGACGACATCTTCTGCACTCGAATACTTGAGAAGAGTTTTTCGTGTCTCACTTCTTGACTCGAGCTGATTTTCTTTCTTCTGTCCATCTTTCTTTAACTTGCTGGAGGAAATGCGGTGGACCGAAGTAGTTTGCGGTCGAGATAAACTTCTCCACCTCTATTTTCCTCTGCTCTGATGATCAGCAGAAACTTGTGGCCTTCTCCATTCTCGTATTGATAAGCTTATCGATAGGAAGGAGACACTCTCTTGCGTTAACGTCCAGAACTCCATGCACAATTTTGTCATGTAGAAGCTGATCTCCGAGTGGTTCATCTTCTTCCCTCACTTCATATTTGCACGATTTCAAAAGTTCACGACGGGAGGTCAAGAAGTGATCTCGAAACTTTCACCTTCTTACAGGACGTCTAGCGTTAAAAACGTCAAGCACTGTTGTATCTCTCATATTCATCAATAACTTTAAGATTCTCTGAGTATGAATAAAGTTGTTTTTTGTCATGGGAAGCTCCATTACCACCTGAGCTGAGTTGTGGCCCATCATATTGCGTGAAAGCGACAACTTGACCTTGTCCGCACTTAGGTGCTGGCCGGCAGAGATAATCCTCAAATTCCTCTCTTTCCTAAACTTCCACTCATTGGATATCAGTATGTTCTTGGAGGTAACTTAACTGGTACGCTGAAAGCCATGATCACAAGATGGGGTAAACTCCATCACAACCTCTCGGAAACGGAAACGTGATTCGATTTAAAACGACTGCGCCATGTTTTATATTCTTTTAACTTAATGTGGATGGATTCATATTGAATAATTTGCAATTAGATATTTGTGTCAGAAATTACACACTTTAATTCAGCTCGTGACAACAATACTATCCATAGAATCAATAAACTTCTAGCATATACACAATCAGTATGTTGCTAATCAAACTCTTGTCCATGAAACAGGTGAGGGTGGTCGAAAGAGATGCCATGGGTAGAGTTCTTCCTACTCCTCTTGAGGAGATTTTTCCGGGCCGTGTTGACCGCTGCTACTCCGTCGACCACGTGCTGCTTAATGGTTAGCAGCACGCTTTTATACAGTGAGATCTGAGGCTGTGCACTATTCATTGAACTTTCGGAGTAAAAGTTCGCCCAGATGTGATGTATTCCATCACACAGTGAATTCTCGATGCCTGTCATCTCGCCTGCGTGATCTTGGCCTTCAACTGTTCCATTCCATTTGCTGCTTTTTCCTCCCAAGAGGCATTCTTTTGGGAGTGAGCCATAATTTTGGCAGCAGCGTAGACCATGCATTTCATGGTCCAACGGTCAGACGTTTCTGTCAGGATTTCATCAATGAGTCCATTCAACTGGGGCAGGTGGTTACCCTGCAGAGAGATCTTTCGATAGATGTCTCTCTATGTACTTCATCCCTCATCATAGGTGATTTCGCTCAACAGCCACGATCAGAGATCAGAGACGTCCTGACCAGCTTCCTTCCTATTTGTCGGAGATACTGACATGGCAGCGGCTGTAAAGTCAGCCGGTAGAGATGCTGCTTGAGTTGGGGAGTGCGGTCTGACCAGTGGTGTACTCCTCTGATCTTGCGGATGGTGGAGTGTTTCGTTTTTCCACAGGTGGTTGGCATAATCACGCAGATTCTGCTGCGATAGGTGGTCGTGTTCTGGATGAATCTCACACCACAAAGAGTGCATCCTTTCCATATTCCCCCTGCAATCAGGCTCGCTGGCAGCGTGGCATGCTAGAAGGTCATCCCTTAGGGCTTTCGTCCACTGCATATGAGCTCCCTTAGACATCTTATTGGTGTTGCCACACCCAATACCACTGGGGCCCCATCCCCTTATCATAATTATTATTACATATATTATGATAGTTGGCTGTTTTGGTAGATTGGTTGTTAGTATATCAATGGTAATTTGTTCGTGTATGCTAAAATTGGGTGAATTTGTGTTTTTACCCATGTACAAAATGTGCACTTAGCATGAAAAGGATGGCTCACAATAGAAATTAGGTTTTTCCAAAAATATGGATGTAAAGCTGATAGGAGGGCTTATATCGGGAGTGGGCAGTTTCGGTGCTTCTCTGGTCACCTCTAGGTGACTCTCTGCATCTAGAGAGTACCAAAATGCCACCATAGGAGTTAATTTCCTTTTGCATTTCATTGGCTATTCGGAATTATCCTTGATGATAAAACCACTAGTTAGTGAAGCACCCTACTTATTTATTTATCCATCATTCATATATGGAACTTGGACCCTTCGACCAAAGTGGACGAAGTGGATAAGTACCTGAAATCTAAATTCAGTTCCAAAATTGTTATAGAGGCCCTGAAACCCCGAGGTCCATACACGTCCTTTAAAATTTCGGTTGACGAGGGTGATTTTGAAAAATTATCCAACCCTAATGTATGGCCTTTCAATGCAGTCATTAATAGGTTCGTTGTTCGAAGGAATAAATTCAATCTTGCTAAAGGTGAGTCTGCGAGTGATGTGAGCATCAATGACGCTTCAACCCGCCTCAATGAGGAGGCAGTAGGTAAATGTAACTCATCATCTGCCACATCTTTCCCTTCGGCGAGTGAAGACGTAAACTTTTCAAAATCCAGCTGACTACATGGATCTCTAGAAGTTCTACACCTAAACATTCAGTGCGTCAGAAATAAGCTGTCGGAACTCAAACTATTGGTTGACGAGTGTGATCCAGATGTAGTCTGCCTATGTGAACACTGGTTAGTCCAAGAAGAAATCCAAGTCTTCACTCTACCAGGTTTTAATGTTGTCAGCTCCTACTGTAGAGAGTTGACTAAAAATGGGGGAGTAATGATATTAGTGAAGAACAGTCTGTCTGCTAATTGTAATCCTGTACAATGTAATAATTTGTCAGAAGAGGGTGTGTTTGAATGCTTGACAGTGAATGTTATCATTAATAACATATCTTTTGTGCTATGTTCAATTTACAGGGCTCCAGCAAGCCAATTCTCAGTGTTTGTACACAAATTTGACCTCCTGCTGGACACTTTGTCCAGATCTTACCCTTGCCTCCCTCTAATTATAACGGGTGATTTTAATGTGGACATGCTAACAAAGAGTAATAAAAGCAATATCTTCATAAACCTACTGGAAGCCTACAATCTCAACTGCCATCTTCAAGATCCTACACGTATTACTAACCATTCTTCTACTCTTCTGGATAATGTTATTTCTAATTTTAATATTAATCTTGTTCAGACATCCATTGTTGCTAGCCATATTTCAGACCATTTACCCTTTCTAGCCATATTTCCTGTTATCTTAAAAATAGCCCATAATGAATTCTGCAGGCGCTCCTTTTCTGAGGCCAATAGATCTCATTTTGCTGATCTACTATCATGTGAAGTTTGGTCTGAGGTATTTGTGCATGAAAATTTTAATGATAGTTTTAATTATTTCTATGACAAATATTTATACCTGTTTGACATAGCCTTCCCTAAGAAACAATTTAAAACTCCACAGCAGGGTCGCCGTAAATTATGGGTCACTGATGAAATACAACAGATGTCATCTCTCCTTAAAAAAATTTCTATTACTAGTAAAAGTGATGTTAATGAGCATATGAAATACAATTTTCTTAGGCTAAAAAAGAAGTACCGCCAAATCATCAACCAAGCAAAAAGATCCTATAATGACAATAGAGTTAGAGTTGGAATTACAGACTTAAATAACTGACACTGATTTCAATGTACTTAAGGCTGTTTTATTGCCTCGTAAATAATTAACATCAACGGGTACAATAAGAGAACTACTACCCAGTAGCAGGCCCGGAATCTGACTGACAGAGTGGCTCGGCCACACGAGAACACATGTGAGAACAGTGCTGCCAACCTATGGCAGTGTGTTCTTGGTTACACACTTAACAGGTTTGCAACACAACATCACCCCCTAACCAGAACACACTTCTCACCAAAAAGAAACAATATTCACATGATAACATTTTGCGTTAAACTCAACCCTTTTCTAAATTTTGCAACTTTAAATGCACTCAAAGGTTTCGTTAAAATATCAGCTATCATATTTTCAGTTGGAATATACCGTAACTCAACCCTTTTATATTCTACAGCCTGTCTTACAAAGTGACAACGTACATCAATATGTTTAGTTCGATGGCTTAACCTTTTGTTCATTGCAAGTTTCTGAGCAGACTGGTTATCATTAAATATAATAGGTGTACAATTCACATTTCCAATTAATTCATGGAGAAGATTTGTTAAGTACATACATTCTTTGGCACCTTCACTGAGAGCCATGTACTCTGCTTCTGTACTGGAAATTGCTACCGTCTGTTGCTTTCTGCTTTCCCATGAAACAACACTTTCATTTAACAAAAACACAAACCCTGTATATGATTTTCGATCTACCAGATCATTAGCATGAGATGCATCTACATAACCATACATATCTACATCTACATCTACATACTACCCCGCAAGCCGCCTCAATAGGCGTGTGGCGGGGGGTGTTAGGACACCAGCCGTTTACATATAAAAAGGAAACGCTCTATGAAATTACGCCTTGCATTTATTAAAGTCCCTTATTGTTCGGGGGAAAAACGAATTCCCATACCTATCCGTTCGGCAAAATATCTCTCTTAATTTATCGTTTCTGTCGGACCTGGAAATATAGTGGGGTTCTAATATGATGTTCTCCGTGTCGCTCTGAAAGATATCTATTCTCAATTGCTCAAGTAATCTAAGCCTAGCGCGCAGCCTCCGAGTCTCTAGCGGCTCCCAGCCTAATTCGTTTAACATCTGCGTAACGCTGTCTGTACGCCCGTAGCAGTTTTTGACGAATCGCGCAGCTTTCCTTTGTATTTTATTAAGTTCCCGAATTAATTCTTTCTGCACCGGATCCCATATGCTTGCTGCATATTCAAGGTGTGGCCGGACGAGTGCGAAATAGCACCTCTCTTTTACTTTTTCATCTGAGAATCTCCCCACAATACGCTTGACGAATCCTAGCTTCTTCAGAGCTCTGCCACAAATATTTCTTATATGTGTTCCCCACGATAGGTTTGAGGTTATCGTAACTCCCAGATACTTAACTTCATCTGTCGCCTTTATCTTAACGCCATCCACAGCATATACACGGGGATAGTTGGACGACCTCCGCAAGAAATGTACCGCCGCACATTTGCTCAGATTAAGTTCGAGTCCCCACTCTTGGCTCCACACATGAACGTTGTTTAAATCCGATGATAGAATTTCAAAGTCCGAGTGATCATTAATTTCGCGATAGATGACAGCGTCGTCAGCAAATAAACGTATTTTACTGCTAATTCGAGAGCATAGATCATTTATGTATATAATGAACAAAAGGGGGCCGATTACGCTTCCTTGTGGGACACCTGATGTCACTTTAACTGCATCAGAGCTAATTCCGTCAAGAACTACTTTTTGCTTACGATCACTCAGAAAGTCGCGTATCCAGTTTACTACTGTTTCGTTTAGGCCGCATGACTGTAATTTGTATAAAAGTTTGTTGTGAGGTACCGTGTCGAAAGCTTTCTTAAAATCTAGGAATAATGCGTCCACTTGTGTTTTCGATTCACCAGATTTGAGAACGTCATGAAGAAAGAGCGCGAGCTGTGTTTCACATGATCTACCTTTCCGAAAGCCGTGTTGACAGCCATGAAGGAAGTTACGACTGTCCAGGAACGTCATGATATTGCTAACGACGATATGTTCGAGTATCTTGCCTATAATAGACGTTAATGAAATTGGTCGATAGTTCCCTGGGTCATGTCTGTTTCCCTTTTTGAATATCGGTGTAACGTTTGCAATTTTCCAGTCGATTGGTATCTTTCCTTCAGACAATGACTTCTTGAATATTATGTCTAAGAACGGTGCGATCTGTGGCGCTAATTCCTTGAGGACACGCGCGGGTATTCCCTCCGGACCCGGAGATTTACTATTTTTGATCGACTGTAGCTGTTTAGTTATCCCATCACATTGAATAGTGATTTCTTTCATCGGTTCCTCAGTGAATGAAATGTCGAAATAACATGGAGTATCGTCTGTAGTGCATACACTTTCGAAGTGGGAATTTAACGTGTTAGCTTTGTCAATATTATCAGTGACAAGTTTGCCATCTTTATCAAATAACGAATCTACGGTTGAAGATTTTCCCTGAAGCTCTCTCGCATATGACCAAAAAGATTTCGGATTTTCTTCGAGTAATTCACCAAGTACTTTTTTCTTGAAATTTCGCAATGCAGTACGCATTGATTTCTTGGTTTTTGAGCGTTGTGCAGCGTAACTTTCTTTTGCTTCAAGTTCCTTCGATTTGTCACCTAACGTAATGGACTTTTTGAATAAGTTGTACAGTTTTCTCTGTCTCTTAAGGTCCCTCCTAACATCATTGTTATACCAGCGAGGTTCTTTACTATCACATTTCAATTTTCGCGGAATATATTCGTTGATTCCCTGGCGTAGAATTTCTAAGAAATATTTCCATGATGCATCAGTGCTTTTGTCCTCTGTTTTAGCTACGAAGTCAGTGTATGAATCATTAAGCATCTCGCCAAATTTTATGAAGTTGCATTTATCAAATAAATAAATATTGCGTTTCGGTTTTACAGCTGACTCTACTTCAAGTTTTAAGGCTGCAAAAATTACTCTGTGATCACTTATGCCATCAATAATATCGAGTTGTTTTATCAACCTAGGATGGCTTACTGCAAAAAGGTCTAACATTTTATTTCCTCTCGTAGGCTTGTCAACTACTTGGGCGAGTGAGTGCTTAGTAAGTGTGTTGAGTAAGATCTCGCTGATTTCCCTATTCCTTGAATTTGGACTTACAGTGTAAGAATCCCGATTTATAGATGGCAGATTAAAATCTCCCCCAATAATTATTACACTTTTACTGTCTCTCAAAGTAAATGCGGATATTTGATTTTCTAATTGGTAAATAATATCAGCTTCGGAGTTTGGAGGTCTATAAAAAGAACAAACATGTATACTCCTTTTGTTTCGTTGTTTAATTGTACACCATACGCTTTCTATTTCATTATCAGTTATTTTGTGGGCGGTGCTGTGTAAATGTGAATTAACTGCTATAAAAACTCCGCCTCCTGTCCTATCGCTTCGATCGCATCTGTAGATTTTATATCCTGGAGGAAAAACTTCGCTGTCACTTATATCCTCTGTAAGCCAGCTCTCCGTTCCTATGACCACGTCTGCGTACCACATATTAACCATTGATTGGTCACCTCTCTTAAAAAACAAACCGTAATCATAAGTCCCCTTTAAATAGCGTAACACTCTTTTTGCCCCTTTTACGTGTTCAGCACTATGACATGTATTATACTGGGATAATACATTAACAGCATGAGCAATATCCGGTCTAGTACAAATAGCAATATACATCAAACATCCAATTAAACACTGATAAGGGAAATTAGTATCACAATTACCTTTTGATAATTTTGTTCCCGTTGACATAGGTGTATCTACTGGTTTACAGTCTGACATTTGAAATTTGGTCAACACTTCATTAATGTATTTGCTTTGATTAACAATATGCCATCACTTGTACTTGTTACTCTCATACCAAGGACATTTTTTACTGCTCCGAGGTCTTTCAATTCAAACATATCTATAAATTTACTTTTGAGCATCTCCTTTTCAACACAATCATTTCCAAAAACGAAGATATCATCAACAAATATTGCAACAACAAGAATACAGTTCCCTCTCACCCTTTTATAAACACATGGTTCAGAGTCACACTGCTTATAATTTAATTGACACAGAACAGAATGCAATTCCTCATTCCATACTTTAGATGATTGTTTTAAACCATACAATGCCTTTTTTAACTTGCATACCTTCTCTTCTCCTGCAATTTTCATACCCTCTGGCTGCATCATATACACATCTTCTTTCAGTACTCCATTTAGGAATGCAGTCTTAATGTCCCAATGGTCCATATCCCAGCCAAAGTGGGCTGATAGAGCAAAAAGCACCCTTAATGTTGAGTACCTTACCACTGGGGAAAAAGTATCAAAGTAATCTACACCATATTCTTTTGCCACTAATCTTGCCTTGTGCCTAATCACATTACCCTCACTATCACTTTTTATCTTAAATACCCATTTATTTTGCACTGGCTTCTTACCTAGGGGTAAATCTACAAGTTCCCAAGTATCATTGGCCTTCAGGGAATCTAACTCTTCATGCATAGCTTGCACCCACTTATCCCTTTCCTTAGAAGACAAAGCCTGAGACAAGGACTCTGGCTCCACACTTGTACATACCGAACTGTAGATTATGTGATCAGGGAATTTCTTCAGCCTTCTTTCTCGCAATGGGTACCTACGATCAAGGCTTTGTGACACCTCCCTTTCCACTAGGTCCTGCCCCTCAGTTCCTTCACCATCACTAAATTCAGAGACTGTCTCTGAGAGAACACAGTCACTCATCACAACAATAGGGTTCACCTCTGGTTCATTTTTCTCACCACCTGGAAAGACACTTTCAAAGAATATAACATCCCTAGCTTTTGTTAATTTACCAGGTACCTTGAGGCTCATAAGACGATATCCTTTTGTCTCATTGCAATAACCTACGAATATCATCTTTTCACACTTTGGGTCTAATTTACGCCTCTTCTCTTTTGGGACATACACATGTGCTAAGCAACCAAACACCTTTAAATGAGAAAGGTTTACTTTCCTTCCACTCCAAAGTTCTTCTGGTACACTTCCTGAAATTACTCTGCTAGGACACCTGTTCCTAATATAAATTGCAGTATTCACTGCTTCAGCCCAATAGGATTTATCTAAATGAGCTTCATGAAGTAGGGTGCGAGCCATTTCAATTACAGTTCGATTACCTCTCTCGATTCTTCCATTTTGTTCTGGATAGTATGGCACAGTTCTTTCATGCTTAATGCCATTTTTCCCTAAGAAATCAGCAAATGGTTTGTTGCAGAACTCAGTTCCATTGTCAGTACGGAGAATTTTTATAGTTTCACCTATCTGATTCTCAACTAACAATATGAATTCTTTAAACGATTCCAACACATCAGCTTTACTCTTAAGAAAATATCCAAATAACTTTCTGGAATAGTCATCCATTATCAGCAATAAATACCTTGCCCCTCCAAATGTTTTTCTTCCATTGGCCCACAGAGATCAGCATGCACAAGTTCCAATTTCTTCTTTTCCCTTGACAAACTTTCTGCAAATGGAGCTCTCCTCATCTTTCCAGCGATGCAGGGAGTGCAACTTATCTCCATAGCGCCTGTAAAATTGACACCATAAGCCAATGTCTTTAATTTAGTCATATCTTGCCTGTTTAGGTGTCCCAGTCTTCGATGCCACAGTGCCTCAGCCTCAGCATTAGGATTTGTTTTCTCCTGTTCATGCCGTGTGGTTGTATTGGTAGTGATAAGGCAGACTTGTGGATTGTCATGCTCTATCACATCTTCCCTAGTTTCAACCTCCAGCTGATAAATTCCTCCGATGTCTTTGGCCACAGCTACCAAATCGCCGGTAATGTTGCATCCATCCTTATGGAAGATTAGGCATCCTTCATTTTCACTAAAAAACATACAAAACCCTTTGCGGACAGTATTACTAACTGACAACATGTTAGCAGTTGCTTCTGGGACATACAGGACATCAGATATTGACGATATTTCACGACTGTTTGGCAATTTAATGGGGATGTTGCCACTGCCAGCAGCCTTGATAACTTCATTGTTAGCAACAGATATTTCAAGATCTGATCCCCGAGAAGAAAAATTAACCATCTTAGTGTTTTTGGGTGATACATGGTGACTACAGCAGCTGTCTACATACCATTTACCAGGAACTAGCTGCTCAGTATGTACCGTTAAGGCATGCCCAATTTCTCGTCCACTCTTTTTCTTCACTTCAAAGAATTCTTTTCGTTTGTGGTCATACTTCTCTGGACATTCAGACACTTTGTGACCTTCCTCATGGCACTTAAAGCACTTAAATACAAACTTCTTTCCATCAGTTTGCTTAGCAGTCCTGCATTCACCTCCGCGCCCTTTGCCCATTTTTTTACCATAGACATTTTTCTTCGCTGCGATGTACAGGGCCACATCGTCACGGTTCTGGACTTCACTGGATTGTTGCCGGTCACTCTCAGATAAAAGTTTATTCATTAGCTCGTCAATTTTAACGACTTCTTTACTACTATCAATGGACATGATAAACGGTGCGTAATGATCAGTTAGCCCGCCTAGAATTATAGATATGAGCCAATCTTCACTCACCTTGGCGTCGATATCTTCCAGCTGATGAGCAAGATTCATTACTTTCGTCAAATAATCGTCCATTGATCGTGATGTTTCCAATTTGCAATGCCAGAGACTTCGTTGGAGTCGCAGGCGTCTGCCCCAACCCTTGTCCTCATATGCGTCACAGAGATTCTTCCATGCAACCTTGGCCGAAGTCGCGTTTCGTACTTTGGTAAAGCACACAGGTTCTAACAGCATACAAATAGTGGTACGAGCTAATCTGTCTTTATCTGCATTAGACGGCAAATCATTACCGTCCTTGTCGGTTTCCGGAACTACTGCCACCCACAAGTTCTTGTTTTAGAGATAATTCTTAACTTGGAACTTCCAATCCTGAAAGTCTTGCACACCTTTCAATTTTGGGATACTCGCTAAAATAGAATTCGTTCCAGCACTGTCCCCCATAGTGCTCTTTCAATCGCACTAATGCTACAGTCAAATTCTCCCGCGAGATGATAATCTCCACTCCGATGATTTTTACGAATAATGACTCAAGAGTTTAAATCCTGGGCCCATAACCAGTTGGAATTAAAGACTTAAATAACTGACACTGATTTCAATGTACTTAAGGCTGTTTTATTGCCTCGTAAATAATTAACATCAACGGGTACAATAAGAGAACTACTACCCAGTAGCAGGCCCGGAGACAGACTGACAGAGTGGCTCGGCCACACGAGAACACATGTGAGAACAGTGCTGCCAACCTATGGCAGTGTGTTCTTGGTTACACACTTAACAGGTTTGCAACACAACAGTTAGACATGCCAACAACAAATCCAAAGTAATGTGGAATATTATCAATGCAGCCAAGACAGAGTATAAGTCTTCCGCGCCACCACCAATAATGACGCCAGAGGGGAACATAATTACTAACTATTCACAGCTTGCCTCTGACTTTTTAGAGTTATTTTCGCAACAAGAAGTTTCTTCAACCAATGCTGCACCTATTAATAATTGTTCTATTCTCTCCCCAGCCATTACTAACAGTTTATTTCTTTTTCCTTGTACAGAGTCTGAACTAAAAATTATTGTCCAATCTTTTGGTTCAAAATATAGTGCTGGAGTGGATGAAGTTCCTGGCTTGTGATAAAATGTTCTTTTGATCAAATAAAACAACCCCTTCTGCACTTAGTCAATGAGTCCCTCAAATTAGGGATTTTCCCTTCTCAACTGAAAACAGCCAGGATTATTCCTCTTTATAAAAACAAGGGAAATAAGCATGACATGAGTTCATACTGACCTATATCCTTACTCAATCAGTTCAGCAAAATATTTGAAAAAGTTTTCTACAATAGGCTTATGCTTTATCTCGAGAGACACCAATTACTCTCACCTTTTCAAAATGGCTTCAGAAAAGGAAGATCAACCTCCTCTGCAATTTTCCACATGGTTGACCATGTTCTAACTGCTCTAGATCAGAAAAAAGAATCACTAGGGCTCTTTTTTGATTTTTCTAAAGCTTTCGATAATGTAAACCACCAAACACTCCTCACAAAACTCCAAGGTTTTGGAATTAGAGGCATTTCTTATAACTGGCTTGAGTCATATATACTTAACCGTAAACAATTAGTAGATATTGTTGTTGGTGGGACTAAATATTCATCTCCTCATAAAATGTCTATGAGTGGAGTTCCGCAGGGTTCTGTCCTTGGGCCAATTCTTTTTTTATATACATCAATGACCTTGCAGATATGATCAGTTCTATCCCTGGCATCAAACCAATTCTATATGCTGATGATACTGACGTGATTCTTCATGCTCCCTCTATCACTGATTTAACATCCTGTTGTAATGCAGTAGTGCAAAAACTACTCTCTTGGTGCCAGGAAAACTATCTAAACCTGAATTCGGAAAAATCACAATTAATATACTTTTCCAATAAAAATAAAAGAAAAGTTGACCTACACATTGAACTAAGTGGCAGCTGGATCTCACAGACATCCTCGGCAAAATTCCTGGGAACTGTTATTGACAACCACTTCTCTTGGGCAGAGCATATTAGAATGCTGGGTAAACGACTCAACTCCATCTGTTACCTAGTCAGGAATATTCGATCCACAGTGTCAGTGGATGTTTTACTCAACATTTATTATGGGGAATTTTACCCCCACATTATGTATAGTATTTTGTTCTGGGGTACCTCTACCCATGCAGAAACTATATTTAAAATTCAAAAAAGGGTTATACGATTAATTGCCTTCGAACACATAAGAGCACCTTGTAGACCCCTTTTTAAGAGACTTAACCTGCTTCCTGTACCCTGTGTATATATTCTAAATTGCCTATTGCATATTAAAAGTAATTTATCAGTCAATGTAAAAAACTCTTCTGTTCATGCATATGGCACTAGGAGTTGTAATAATTTACACAGAAGATTTGTGTGTACCCACGCAACAGCAATGGGTCCAAATCCAACAATGGGATTGGTGCTATACAATAAGCTGAGTGAGGAACTCAAAGGTATAAAAAAGTTGCCTATCTTCAAAATGACATTAAAGCAACATTTGCAGGCCTCACTATTTTACTCTATCAATGAATTTACTGAAGGATAAAAATGTAAGCTTGTGTGTATTACCTGTTCCTGTGTTTTTGAATTACTTTTTTTGTTTTTTGTATGATTACATGTCTCAATGCTCAACTTACATATATGACTTAAGATAATGACGTGTCCTATGTTGTATTATGTATATATCGTATGTATAATCTCTGGACAAATAAATATTATTATTATTATTATATTATTATTATCCCTGTTAATGGATCCTTGTCTTGTTTCCAGCCGGCAACTCAAAGACAGATGATTGCCTGCACGAAACTCCAGGAATCACTGACCCCGAGATACTGAGTCGATTGCAGGAAATCCCACGTCCCCTCACTCGACCAAGAGGACGAACTGGCAGTGTTGCTGGGAATCAGTCGGTGCCCGAGCCGCAAATGCCACTACCCAACCCCTCGGATCTCGCGTCTTATTTGGATGCTGAGGGCAATATCAATTACAGCCAACTGATTACTGATGAAGTCCTTGCCGCCGACAAAAGGTTACTAGATGCTGCCAAGAAAAACCTGGATTATGCAGGTGAGTTTCCTCATCATTTATGTATTGTAATAAGCTGCACTTAATTATAAAATTTATGTTACAGCAGGTTTGCACTCAATCAGAAGACAGTGCGGGCATAAATTTAAGCAAAACTAAATGGAGTCTTTGAAAATGCATTAAGTTCAATTTCTAATTGCAAACATTTATCAGAAATATACAGAGTAAAATATCATTCTTACTTATCTTGTTCATGCAGAATATGTTGTGTCTACATCGTCCACAGTTAGGCCTTCCTACATTCGACCAGTCAGGGCATGAGCTGTCTAGTGGAAGGGAGTCAAAAGAGGCAAGAGGACAAAAAGTGCAACGTGTTTGAAAGGGAGAGATTTTTCGAGAAGAGTTTAGCTCTGTTTATCATAAATGGTGCATGGGAGGCTATTTATATAGCATAAGTATACTCTTACATACGTACAATAGTTGTGCTCTGCCACTCACTACGTCTTACTCGTACACTGTCTTACCCCAGACTCTCCAGTCTCTGCTCTTCCTGCGAAGAAGGACCTCATCACCCCGTATCTTCAGCTCCTCAAAGGCAATATCACACTCCTATCTTAATGATCACTAGCCACCAGGTCACATGAGAAGGGAACCAGCCAAGGCCGTAGTTCAAGGAGCCATTCATGTACAGTATCTCTTATTAATGACCTATGAAGTTACCAGGCTGGTTCCAAGAAGCAGTTCAATCGCAACCTTCATACACCACTTCATTGAGCGTCTCAAACATGTGTAATAGGTAGGGATAGGAAAATTTCGCGATCGCGAATTTCGTGAATTTAGGCAAAAATGTCCTTGGAGTGGTAGTTAGTTACAACATACTCTATACTGACTGGGGAAATGACTTTTGAACTCGCGAAATGTCGCGAATTTTGCCCCAAAACTGGAATTTTCATTTTTTACGAGAAAATGGTTGGAGGTACATTTCAAACGCAAGAAAAACATTAAAATTGCAAGCAAATGTTCTCAATTCGACTTAAACGAACTCACATGCAAATATTCCTGAGGTATGCGGAAGTTTGCAGTTCATCGTAGCATAACCGGTATTACGATAACAATTGCGGGAGGATAACATCGGGTGCTTTCGATTTACGGCGCTAACCAGCAATACGTGGTGCTTTCTATTTACAATTAGTGGAATAACCATCTATCGGCATCTATGATCGGTGGCTCTCCGCCCCGAGGTGAGTCGAACAAAGGAAAAGCAATATGCGCATTTATTCTAAGTAATCTGCTCCAGCAGGGTTTCCCAAACTTTTCCTGCGATGGAACACTTCGTAAATCCTAAAATTTTAACGGAACACCTTGTGGACTTCGCATATATTAAACCATTGTGTTTAGGTAGCAGCATATAAAGCCATTATAGGTTACTCTGAACACCCATTAGCCTTCCGCGGAACATAGTTTGGGAATCCCTGTGCTACAGATTTGAAGATGAGACGGACTGCACATGTGTGAATAGCCTCTTTGAGTTGTTTCATTTCAATGGGATCATTCACAAAGAGATTTTTAATGCCAATTATAGTTTGAAAACTGAAGAGACACGTATTTTTCCGATTTTTTATTTTGGTCTGATTTGTTCATAACACTACTACGGATTTGAAGATGAGACGGACAGCCCATGCGTGAATAGCCGCTTTGAGTTGTTTCATTTCAATGGGATCATTTACCAAGAGATTTTAAATGCTAATTATAGTTTTGAAACTAAAGAGACACGTATTTTTCCAATTTTTTTATTTTGTTCTGATTTGTTTGTTAGACTCTACTACGGATTTGAAGACGAGACGGACTGCATGCGTGAATAGCCGCTTTGAGTTGTTTCATGTCAATGGGCTTGTTCGCCAAGAGTTTTAAATTGCCAATTCTGATAGAGTTTGAAAAATAAAGAGAGACGTATTTTTCCGTTTTTTGATCCGTCGCCTTCTTTTCGAATTATCGGCGGTGAAAAATCGGGATTCTTAACCCTTTCACGTAAAAGAACCAACATGAAAAGTTTTGAAGTCACTTGCTGCTCCGTCCAATCACGCTGGGCGCTATGCAGCATTCCCCTTCCCTCGCTTTCCAGCGAGCGAATTACAAACTGAACCGGATCTCTGATGTTGTCATGAACTTTTTGAGTGGGTGGCAAGTTTCGCAAATTTTTGTTTCTGATTTAAGAGTGAGTGGCTGAATATAGAAGAATTTTGTCTCCACCAAAAATCTATTTTCCAATCCATCTACCGAATTCATGAATTAAATTGCAATTTTGCATCATAGTGAACGACCTTATTGCAATGGGGTTGTTCCATTGCAATGGTTGCGTAGCTAGCTTTAAAGCACCAATCAAGGCCAACTACGACATCAATATAATTGTCAATGTATTTATTTATTGCGTGGCACCAAGATTGATTTCATTGTTTGAATCTCTAGTTTGTGGCCATTTCCATCAAATGACTGTTTGTTTTCCAGTGACAACTGTTAAGTATCCTAGTTTTATTCCTGGTTTCTGTGCTGTCAAGTGATTTTGACGAGTTATTGAGATGCCTAATGCAAAATTAAGCGCAAGAGACCGGGCTTTCCAGTATCAAAAAGATGGATTTTAATGCATCGATAAAAGTACGATCATGTACATATTCTACAACTGTCAGGTTGCTTGGGAAAGACTCGATTGGAAAAATTTAAAATCTTCGAAGCACGTAACTGCAGCAAACTTTCACAAGGATGGAAATTCTCTAAAGTTACATGTCAATAACCGAAATGTATTAAATTTTATTTTTAAATTTAGTGCCACTTTTCCAGGTTCTGCCACCGAGGTGATTGTCTTCAGTCATAACATGGCTAGAAGGGGAAGTGTCGCATAATAACCCAGATCATATTGGGTATAGTATAAGTGACCCTTTTCTAGACTTTGAAATAATCGGTATTTTATGTGTATATATATACATTTGTGGTCACTGTGAAAACACCAAAATGTCTTGTTGAAAGTACCGAATTCCTAATTTCAAAGTACCGCTTTTCTCCCTCTCAAACCACCGAAAAATTCCTATCCCTAGTAATAGGCACTCATCTGACTGAACAGGTCAACACCCTTTTTTGCCAAATTGTAATCAATCAGAGATAACAGTATAATTGTTGTACGTGAGTTCTTGTCTTGCATTTAGATGGAACCAAATCAGCGCTTCGTGCGGGTGGGATCCGAGGAAATCATATTTCACTGGTCTCCTGTCTTGCTAATTTATAACTTGCACACTTTTTTTTCTTTTGGACACACTTCTAACCTCTTCAACTTTTTTGCCATCACCTCTTTTGGATTACCTAATTTATTTTTTGCAGTGTTCCACAAAGGTAGGTTTTTACTCCAACAGCTCCTCACGAAGAAAAATAATGGATTAATAATTGTGGACGTAGAACACCCTACCCTTATTCACTAGTCCCTTAGTCAGCTCTAGAACTGCCTCTTTGGCATGCCCTGTTCTGCCTCCGGAGGAAACCTGTCTCTCCCCAACTCAATGCAAACTGAAGAGGATTACAATCACTTGACACGCATAAATATTGCTGCAAAATACACCTTTAACTTCTATGTGTTTCGAAGTACTTGAACTTGCACTCACGACATAGCCAATGGTTCCATTCCAACGATTCCCCTGGACTATTTGTGGGCACCCTGCTCTCCCACCAAGGATGAAATGATTGATTGATTGTAAGGGTGGCCGAGGGCTTCCTGAAGTCCTCCTGGCACTCAGTCTCACTACAGACAGGGGACAAGAGAGAACCACGGTAGAGGTATGGAGGATTGGCCTCCCCCTGCCTCACCCCAGTACCAGGTATGGAAGATGTCCTCCCTCCAACCAGCCCGGTCTGGGTCTCCCTCCGGCCTCCCAGTATAGGTATGGAGGGAGTATCACATCTCCATCCACATCGGTAGAGGTATGGAGGAGGGCCACCCATCCAACCCCCATCCGGGCTCAACGTTGCTCAACCTATTAAGTCCCAAGCCCTTAAAAATTACTTTTCCATTGAAATATTTGGTGAATTCAATCGTACGAGTCCCAATTTTGGTTAAATATCAGTTTTTAATTTTTTTAAATTTTCCTGTATAAAAAATATAAAATGTTGCATTTTCGCAACCTTGGGAATTAGGGGTAGCAGAAATAGAATGCAGCAGGCTTTTCAAAATTTTAATTTTATTCAAAGTTTTTTCACCACTTTAATACTTTACATATTTATTTAACATAACCATGCTTTGAAATACAACTCCTTGTTGTTAAAACTTATTTCTTTATCTGTGAGAAAATATGTTGTTACATTTGATATCACTGATTATTATGAAAATCTTCAAAACAATTTGTGTGTACAGGCACTTAACATTTTTTGCACTGGTATACTGTTTGTGAATGACACATACTACACCTCTTCCTTTTAAGTTCATCAGTATGCACTATCATGTGCCCTATATTGTCCAATCTTACAGATGTTGGTAGATTTCCCTGTGATGGTCTTCCAAAACAGTTGTTCGCAGTTTTCTTAGTTTCTAATTCCAGATCTCCATTATCAGTTATTGCAGGTTTTCCTCTCTCACTTTGCAGTAAAGGAAGTACCAAAATTGAGCTATAATTGACCAGGGAAATGTCAGAGTCTGTAGATATTTTGTAAATTTTCCATGAATTAACCACTGCGCTATCCAGTGTGTTTGTAAAAAGGGGCCACCACCACTTTTCTCCTTTGATTTTAATTCTGTAATTCAATAATGCATTATCATCATATGAAGGTCTATACCTCACATCCCTTTCTTGTAGTCACTACGTAATAACATTTGGCTGGGGTATTGAATCCATTTTTATCGTTTTGCGGTCAAACCTTTTTGTTTTTACTAAATGATTTAGCGTTCCCAAATTAGTTGCCACTGTGACTATGGCATTCTCATGCCATCGTACCACGAATATCTTGTTCGATTCATTAAATGCTGAGTCATACGAACCTCTATTGTCTAATCTCATCTTTGTTTGCTTTCAAGGGACAATTGGAAATCTGGTTCTCCTGTACAGTGGCCCTCATGTGAATGTGGATTGACATTAGTGCATGGCTAGTGGTAAAGAAATTGTTAAAATAGATTCTGTGATCCTTTGGATTTTTAACAACGCTTTAAAGCAAATTTGTTGCCACTCGATCTCCGAGATGAAGGCCATCATTTGGTTCAGAAGTTGCGCCAGAGTATGGATGAAAGATGGATTAGAGAAAGCCACACGAAGATGCCAAGCACCAAAGCTTAAACCCAAATCTAATAGGCTTCCCATGAACAAACATTTTACATGAATGACATCCAAAATAAGGTGCCATCTGCTCATCTATTGAGATGTTTTATGAAAAGATTCCGAGTTGGATGACATTTTTATTGATTTTTTTCAAATAGTGGCAGAACCTTTGCAAACTTAACATTCAAATCAAGGGCATCATTGCCAGAAAAATGAATGTACTTCTTTATTTCTTGAAATCTATTACGAGATAAATCTTCTCTGGCAATTTTGACTTCCTTATCAAGGTCTCTGCTCCAATAAAATCAGGACTGTGGTACAGTATGATACCCCGTTAAAAGGAGAATGCCAAAACGCTTTCTAAGATTGCTGCAGGTCATTGAAAAATCATGGTTGTTTTTATCCTGAGAATATTTAATTGAATAGGAAATTATCATATCCATCACCTTGTCATCAAAAAACAACTGAAAGGATTCAATTGGGGTCAAATTGCCTAATGAACATTTTAACTCCTTTCGAGATTCTACTTCGATGCAATGAGAGAATGATTCATATCTAGGCATACGTCTCCCCCACTTCGGAGGCTTTTTCTCCAAGAACAGAGCTTCCAAATGGATGTCTGAGTGTCTTCATGAACTAAGTCAATGCTGTGGTGCAGTTCAATTGTCCCCGCTACATCACTCTGAAGCTCTCTGGCTCTGTCATCTAGATCCATTTCGTTGTCATCTATGTCTTCTTCATCAGTTAGGGGATCTGCATCTGGTGGGATGATCACAGCATCGGGAAAACTTCCTCCTTCCAAAACATCTGAGCTTAGTTCCTCGAGCACCGATAAACTTTCAGTTGTGGTTGTGAATTTCTTGGTGCAACTCATCTAAAAAACAGATAATCATATTTAATTTTGTTTCTCGCTCTTGGCAAAGAATAGGTTTACTAACGAATTTTAGTGGTACATTACCTTAAAATGACATTATGTGGAACATCTCAATACTGCCGTCGTCTCTGGAAAAGTGAGGCTCCTAGCTACATACTGCCTTCCTGATGCATAGGGTCAAGAAAAATTAGCACATTGTTGTACATGTGTATTCAGAATGAGAGGATAAATTGTAAATAATTTCCTACTGAAGTGAAATGTAAAATGTGTCTCCCAGCACAGATGTAATCTGAAATGTATATGATCAACATCTGAGAATGAATACTTACTGCTCTACTTGACATCAATATAATGAAAGTTACGTTCTAATTTGAAATCCTCACTCCGTAAAGCTATTAAAGATTCCAATGTAGCTATGTCCAAAAATTCACTGTTGTGGGAAATGAATACATTTGCACACCCGAAGGCCCAACGTTGAATTTTCGCAACATTAACACGCAAGTAAGAAAATATAGTTATAAATGAAAAATGACTTCTTCTCGTGACTGAACCTCGATGATACATTAATGTGTTATTTAATCAGCTCAATGAATAAATATCTCTAAAATATTGGAAGAAGAAAAATTAGTAAAAACACTTCTCGGAAAACGTACAGGAAAGAACAAGTTGCCAAGGCAATAAAAAAATCACTAATAGGGAAAAATTATGCATAAAAAATTATAACTAGTAATAACATCTATATTAGTGTTAAAATTGAAATAATAAACCACAAAATATAAGAACCGATGTAAAAAATTCTCAAACAAAATGTCATGTTTTCGCAACTTTGGGACGAAATGGGTTAACTTCTGTGATCTGACGGGAACCGGTGTTTGAACGTGGCTAGCCCCAAGGATGAAATTAAATTGGCAATCAACTCGAAAAGACCTCCCATAGAGAAAACAATGTCTTCTGAAGCAAATGCTGTCAAATCCACATCTCGTCTAACCTACTGGTCAACTACTGTGCGTCTCTGTGTCAGTGAGAGGCTGCTTGTGGTCTTCCCCACTGATTTTACTTAAGCACGGCCATTTATTACTATCTGATTATGGTTGCCGTTTACAAGAGAGTTCCACGGAACATTTCAAATGTGCACACAATCTACGTGCCTCCACTCTGGTGGCCGGTGCGGGTAATTCTTCACCGACTTGGATGATTAAAAAAGGAAGACGATGTGCTGTTTGTTAATTTCCTTAATATCGTGGGTGAGTGAATGTTGATACATGCCAGGGTGGGAAGCCGACATCCCCCTCTGATAGTGGTCGTGATGCACTTTGTTTGTCCCCTTCCATAGTACGTGTGTTGTTCTCCTGGTCTTGTGCCTTCTTCCAAATGCAGAGTGGACATTTGGAGAAGTGAAAACATTGGCCTGGAATTCCATTGCCTCTGGTCTGTACAAGGAGGTTGGAATGTACCGGAGGGGCGCTAAGGTCCCGAGCATGGAGCAGATGCGTGGCAGGAATAGGGGTGCTTGGGTAGGATAGGGTACTTTGACCAAAACATTGACATTTGCCTAAGGAGCAATGATACATGTTAGTGAAACTACTGATTAAAACTCAGAAATATACTGTGATAAACTTTCTCTCGCAAATGCAAAGCATTCTTTTATCACTTTAATGGCAGCCTTCACAAAATTATTGCCCAGAAATCTTTTTCTAGTGCCAGAAAGTAATAGAAAGCCCCATGAGTACGTTGAACGTTTTGCTGAAAAGAAAATTCAAGCTCAAGAAGAGTAATTTTATGGTTCCAGATTAACATAGACATTTAATACAATAATAGCCGTTTAGGAAATTGAATGTTCACAAAAGTAGTAAAGTAATTTAAGTAAAATAATTATGCACAAAAGAACCACAAATACGCGCAAAAGTACAGAGCACAAGGTAGAAAGAGGCAGGCGATTAATTGGCTTGGAAAGACTGTCCAGAAATTGACAAAAACCAAGATGGCAAAATTTTGACCACACTGAAACATTGCAAACACAGGTGCCTCCTGTCTTTGTGTATGTATTGCAGCCTCTCCACCAATCCTGTGCCTCCATCAATACAGTTGCCATGTGACTGTTTTGGGAAAGGCAATCTCTTTTTTTTGCTTTAACCCTTTCAGTGCTATGCACGCATATATGTATGCGTTTGGGCGGAGCAGTGCCCGCAGTGCTACGCAAGCATATATGCATTTTAAAAAGCAGGAGTTTAAATACCAACAATGAAAGTATGCGCACTACGCTGAGCGTTCTCTGGGATGAAGCTTCGCACTGAAAAGGTTAACTCTCAATTATTGTTTTGCATTACGAGTAGTCACAGAAATTTTGAATTTTTTTTTGCAAAAAATATTTTATGCCTTTCGTGTTAAGAAGTATGTATCAGTGCAGAGATGCATAAATGCTGAAGTTTTACTCGCCCAAATTGTCTTGATTGGTGTGATTGAATAGTGGCAGTTTCTTATAGTTTGTCGTATCGCTGAGTGGTTGGCAACCAATGTGTGGGCCACAGTTTACATAAAATTTAATTGTAAGCCATGCTCGTGCCTCCCGGAAATAAGTCTAATTTATTCATAATTTTCATGGAAAGATGGAAAAGTACTCTTTATTTGTCCCCTCTAAATATAAGCCACACCCCTCGCCCAACTTTCCCGTGGTGGTATTGGGCACACACTCATGACACAGTTGTATTGTACGTTGCGCATGCCGTCACGGGACATAAGCATGTCTCGTGTTATAGAACTACAACATCCATGGCCACAAAAAAAATGTATGTGATGATGACTGATAGTTTGTAAATCCCAAGAACTCTTGTCGCATGCATGAGCAAAATTGCTCGTCTTTTTTTCTACTAGAACTTTGGTTTTTCACGTGAGCATTTGTTGGAGGTAGGTAGTTTTGGTACAGTTGTATTATGGGTGGCATTTAAAATTCTTTTCAGATGTTCAATACTACTAGATCATCGTCACGAAGAAAACTTGTTAAGATAATTAAAATTATTTCTCAAATTCTTCAGAAATAAAGACTTCATTCACTGGTATGAGCTCTCCTGGCACATTAATACATCTTTTTCTTTGTTATTTTGGATCATTTAACACAATTTCCTAGTAGTTTTCTCTCTTCATACTGAAAAATAGCCCCCACCTTGCCACCGCACATGTTTTGCAGCATATTTTGTGAGACTAGAGATGGAGTGGAAGAGGGCGGGCATTATATTCAGACATCTAGGTACATGGTTAGGGCAATCAGACGTTTGCATTGGGGTGGCGTGGTGGATGAGGGGGCCACTCTCTCACCCCCCCTCTCTCTCTTAATTCAAAGGAACGACGGCGCTGATTGCCGTACTCGAGGGACGGCGCCTGGTCGTGGCCAACGTGGGTGACTCTCGAGGTGTGCTCTGCGACTCCCGAGGCAACGCCATTCCGCTCTCCTTCGACCACAAGCCGCAGCAGGTGGGTGCACTTTGTTGCCTGATTGGAGTGAGTGGGATGACGTGAGCAGCTGTGCTCTCTCCTGCCTTTGTTTCTCATCAAATGGCCACCACCACCATCTATCCTATCAGATTATCCCACGGGTACAAGTTATTCTCCCTCCTTTTTTTATTTCAATGATGATTTTTGGGAATGAGCATGCATAGGAATTGCATGTAGAAATTTAACATCCCCATCTTTGTCACCTCTTTGACCACAATCGAGGTATTCGTGAGGAGAGGTGGTGAGATAGACATTCCACACAATCACTGCTTACAGCACATTTTTTTACTATGAAGGTGCCAGCAATAAGCAACAAAATAACTGCCAGTCAAGATGTGAAAGTCTTGAAATGTGATATCTATTTCTTGAGGGCGTTGAAAGGAAGTCTGCTGGTGGATGCCACTTTCCTTCCGTTCAGAGAGGAACTGTCCAAGACCATTCAGCTAATGAACTGGGCTGGCTTCAGCCTCACAATTCTGCCCCTGCATATCCCTGAATGCCAGCCAATTGATGATGCAGCCCTTCAAGGCTGAAACAAATTGAGGAATTGTGGGATTAACGTTTGACCCACACTGCT
Source organism: Pyrrhosoma nymphula (assembly GCA_963573305.1). Lineage (NCBI taxonomy): Eukaryota > Metazoa > Arthropoda > Insecta > Odonata > Coenagrionidae > Pyrrhosoma > Pyrrhosoma nymphula. The sequence continues at coordinate 129,135,217 of OY754338.1, read as the reverse complement.
GGTGAACACACAGCCAAACAGTCTTGAGGGGGTCTTGGTTAAGAGCCCTTACCTATAGGTTTAGGAATATAGCCCCTCCTTTTGATATACGTTAATGATCTACCTAAATATTTAGGGGATAGCGATGGAGTAAAAACAGTCTTCTATGCCGATGACATTAATGTGTCTGTCTATCCGCTGTGGCTCTTTCCAATCTCTTATTCATAATGCAAGATCTGTTTGTGAAAAAATAAATAACTGGTGTCATGATAACTGCATTAGCCTTAATGTGGCAAAATAGTTTACTTTTCACACCACAAAAAGCAAAATGAGAGTCTGATTATTAATATAAATGGCTGATCAATTGAACAAGTCTCAGTTGTTAAGTTTTTGGGTTTCTCTTTGAGTGCCAACCGCTCACGGCACTCTCAAATAAACCATGTCCTTCAAAAACCTTGGTCAACTTGGTAACTACCTACTAAGGCATTTACAAGCAACCATGAGTAAAACATTCTTATTAAATTTATACTATGGGGAGTTGTACTCTCATATTGCTTAGAGCATTATTTTCTGGGGCTCTGCCCAAATCTCCGTCACTGTTTATAAATTACAAAAGAAAGCAATTAGAATAATTTCTGGCAAACCTAATAACTCGCCATCAAGATCAATATTTGTCAATCTACAAATTTTGCCCCTTACATGTATATACATTATGTTATTAATCTTGTATATATGAAACAATATTAATGATTATTCATTAAATTGTAATTACCATGACTATTTTACAAGAAGTAATCATGACATACACTATGAATCTGTAAGAACAAAAGCTGCAAAAATTGGCCCCAAAGAAATGGGTATTCGATTATTTAACAAGTTACCAACAAAAATAAGAAGTATAAAAGAAATTACCATGTACTTTTAAAATAAAGCTTAATGAATATTTACTATAAAAAAGATGTACTACTCACAAGGAGACATCTCGTGACTTATGTTCGGAATCAAAACGACGCAATTAGTTTCTGAAACTATAGAGAGAATAGTGTCACGGCTTTCTTCCACATAGGCCTGGGTTCGTGAGAAAAACGCTATTAAAGAATCTTCCTCCGTATAAATCCTTTGCAGTGCACTCATCTCTCATCAGAGGTCGTAGCCCAGTGGGTTGAGGTGCTGCACTTGTTATCCTCATATGGTGACTGAGGTTCAATCCCAAATAGCGGGAATTCTTTTTCTTTCAAACATTTTATGGAATCACTGTAAATTGTCCAATTGTCATTTACGGCAGTAGCAACAGATTTTTTTTTAATTTTCAGCCTATTTGCTAGATTTTCAATCAACCCCCTTGGGAGACTTTTGAAGCTAATTTCGGGAGTCTTGTTTGGCCGAAAAGAGGCTTCACATGCTGACAGACCTAATATGTTTAGATTTTGAAAATACAAGGATACTTCCGTGAATAGGATGGGCTTCGATTGGTCGTGGGTCTTTCTCAAGGCTGTAAACAATGAATGGATTATTACTTTTAATGGAATGCTACTTTATTACGCAAATAAATTAATTATATAATTTAGCCTTACGGGTTTTTTATTGTTTCCCACCCAATTTCCCGTAATAAAGCGGTTTTCTGATAATGCAGGTGTAAACTCCATCCCCCTAGACCTGCGTTAAAACCGAATTTTACTTGGTGAAGTTTTTATGATTTTTGAGAGATTGTAACTTTTTTATTAGTGAAATACACAACATACTTTTATACGTCATGCACACATATACACAATGACTGTAAGTTCTGCTAATTGGAGATTTTTATCTCCAACCCCATCAGAGTTATTCAAAACCAAACCAGAGTTATTGAAAAAAATTACTTTTTAAAAATTAATAACAATTCAAGAGTAAGTATGCCACTATTAATATTTTAATGATAAATTTAATAGCATATATCTAAAAATAAAAAATAATTCAAACTGTATAATCCACTCCTACTATTTGAAAGAAAATTTCAAACATTAAAACTTCAATCGTAACTTTTTTAAACTTTGATTGTAGTTTTACCTTAGAAAGGATAGAGAGAGTTAAACAAATCACTAGATTTATTTTTTACCTTGAGAAATTTAAAACAAAATTCTTTTTTGTTTCATCCTGCTTGGATAAGTACTTTTATAGTTATAGACATTTACGTAAACCTTTTCAAATGCAAAAATGGGCTCTCACAACATTATAAAAATGCCGCCCAAGGTAAACCGCTTGAGATAAAAACCCTTTCTCTGTGATGTTAGAGCAATTAGGAGCAGAGCAACCAACCATTTTTCGTTATTTATTCTGCAAAACAAGGAAAATCCTGCAGAGTGACTGCCTACCGCCTTCACTTTCACGCAGTAAGCAAGATGTGCTGAGAACAAAAATGGCGGAATGTGACAACTCAACTATATAGTGTATTAGTACCTCTGATGAGAGAGGCGTGCACTGCAAAGGATTTATACGGAGGAAGATTCTTTAATAGTGTTTTTCTCGTGAACCCGGGCCAATGTGGAAGAAAGCCATTGCACTTTTCCCGGATTCTCTCTTTAGTTTCAGAAAATAATTGCGTCGTTTGGATCCCGAACATCAGTCTCGCAATGTCTCCTTGTCAGTTAAAGAGTACCTTAATGATAATGCAGATTACTGAGTATTCTCAATGTATATATTGTATCACTGAATTCAATTGCTTTTTATATTATGTGTACATGATATAATCCTTTTTATACTGATTTAATGTAGTAAGTAATGTAATGTAGAAAGAATCTGTAATGCTATTGACTGATTTAATTGTTTTTTAAATTAATACTTTGATTGTACTTGTATCATATTCTTGACATGCCTTATGTCATATACAACCATATTTTGCATAATTTGTAACAAGGTCGCTAGGCAAATAAAAATTATTATTATTATGTTTAGGGGAGTCGAGGATTTACCAATATAAAAAGCTGGGCAGAGTTGACATTGTAGGTGGTAGACCACATTACTGGTGATGCAAGAGGATGGGGGAGGGCGAGGGAGAGAGGGGATGGAGGCGTTGGGAGAAGGGGGTGAGGTAAAGATAGGACATAGTTTGCATCTAGCACGATTACAGGGGGAGGAAGTTGGTTTGGAAGCAACAGGGGTTTTAGAGAGGGGTTTGGTGGATTTGAAAATATCGGACAAGTTGGCAGGACGCCTATACGTGATTGAGGGAGGCTTAGAGAAAATTTTGGCGGTGGAGGTGTGGTTTTTAAGGATGGGATAGAGGTCTTTTAAGATGGAATTAAGGGACTGCACCCTTGGGAAATAGGTGGTAGAAATGGAGAGGATGTGGGAGTTTTTGGTGGGAGGAGGTTTGGTGGAGCCGAAATTTTTCTGAGTTTTTTGATGAAGGAGGGATTCTGGGTAACCGCGCTTAAGGAAGGAGTGGTGAAGGTTGGTGAGGAATTTGTCGAGGGAATCTGGGTTGCTGCAAATGTGATGGCCACGGATAGATAGGGAGTAGGGGAGGGAGCGTTTGGTATGGGAGGGGTGGCAACTGCTGTAGTGAAGGTATTGTTGCTTATTAGTAGGTTTGATGTGAACGGAGGTGTGGAATTTTGAGCCTGATAAGGAGATGTTAACATTCAGAAAGGTGATTTGGTGGTTGGAAGTTGTGGAGTAAGAGTCAAGTAGAGTAAATTAAGAGTTTAAGGTAGAGGGGGAGGGGAAACAGGGAGCAAGGAAAGGAAGGGGAGGGAGAAACTAGTGTGATTTATTAAGCGCGAGAGGTGAGAGTGTTATTACTAAATTTAATATTAAATGTCATTAAATTTAGTAATATCAGCATTTTTGGTAGCTCTATTTAATTTAACGCTGTTATGACAAAGCAAGGTTGACCTAAATCGGTCTAAGGTGGTAGATCAAAATACACTAAGATTCAAGATCCTTGAGCTGAAGGGGAGAGGAAAAAGTGGGAAGGGAGGCGAGTAAACCAACTTAAAAGTATTATTGAAGGTGGAGTTGTGGGAGGAGACGTGAATGGCAACAGGGAGAGAAACAGAGAGGGAAGGGGTATCATTACACAAAGAGCGGTGCCCATTCATACGCATGTTAAGAGGAGTGGTGGATAAGCCAATGTAAAAAGAGGGGCAAGAGGGGAGCGGAGGGGAGAGAGGAATAAAGGGGAGTGAAAGGAAGTAGAGAGTGGAGGAAGCAGGGAGAGAGGAGATGAAGGGGAGGGAGAGACTAGTACGATTTATTGAGTCCAGGAGGCGAGAAAGCCTGGTGGATCAAAATACAAGAAGATTCAAGATCCTTGAGCTGAAGGAGAGAGGAAGAATGAGGAAGGAAGGCGAGTAAACCAACTTAAAAAGTATTAAATAAGATGGAGTTGTGGGAGGAGACATGAATGGCGACAGGGAGAGAAACAGAGAGGGAAGGGGGATCGTTACATGGCGAGCAGTGCCCATTCATACGAATGTTAAGAGGAGTGGTGGATAAGCGAATGTAAAAAGAGGGGTAGTATTGACAGAGGAGGATGTAAACAATGTTTTGTAGGAGGGGGTGGGGAATGATAATAGAGGTGAATAGGAAGGAAGAACAGATTCATCAAGGAGATAAACATTTTTGTTGGTAGCAGCATTCGAAATTTCAAATTGAGCAAAGAAGTCCAATTTGGCCCCTTTTCTCTCAGTATGGAGCACTTCACTTTCGTGGTCCTCCTCGATTAGCAAAAGATGATGCGAAATCTCCCTTCAACCATCACGTTTTGCGGAGGCATTAAGGGAGGAGATGAAAGAATTTTCCTACAACTTTTCCCCAGTGCCCCTCTCTCACCTTCAGATGTCTTGCCCCAATCTATGGCCCGCCATCTTTAAAACCCCCATCCATATCATTCGAACCCACCAAATCCCTTTCCACCCCATTTCCCCCCTCCACTCCCCCCTCTCCCTGCCTCAGTCCCTCTTTGAGAAAGATTATATTGGAAAACATTGCAACAGGTTTAAGTTTCTCATTTGCGCAAACAACTCTCACTCACATGAAATTTTCACTACCGTCACATTTTGCTTGCACATTGTGATTGGACCAGTTGAGGTTTTGGCCTCTGGTACGGTGTGTTGAAGATAGATGCGTGGTGCCTTCAGCGTGGTGAATCGATGGTTTGGAAAGATTCATTGGATGATAATCAAATTTTCATGAAAATTTAAAAATTGTGTTATTTAGTAATATGAGTTATAGAAGTGCATTGAAACCTATTTTTACCGCTGTTTTGGATCAATAGCCTCGGAATTTGTGAGTGTATTTCTCTTATCATGCTCGGAAAGTCCCCCTCGCTTTTTTTACTACCGATATTTAGCCAAAAATGGGGGACTTATTTTTGGGTATGTACGGTAATGAAAATCAATGATTTATTCCATTTTAGGTGTGAATCTGAATAGGAACTTAAAAATGCCTGCATACGACATTTCACCAGCTTTTAATGCACAGGCATTTCTTCCATGGTCCAATATTTAATGAATATCATTTTTGCTCTGATGATTTCGGTGCCAGTAATGTTTTACTTAGATTCCGGTTCTAAGTGTTAGATCCGGTGGAACCGAGAACCTATGAAACAAACCAACCAATCCCTAGCTACATTTTACTATTGTGTCGAGGAATATCACATAGTGTTAGACAATGGTAAGTTATTAATATCTCTTCCACTAGTCCTCTTTTAGTGCTTGGATGAGGGTGTGAGTACACATGTTTTTCATTTTCAGCTGAAGGAGCAGGCGAGGATCGTGGCCGCTGGGGGTTTCGTGTCCTTTGACGGCGTGTGGCGGGTCTCGGGTGTGCTGGCCACTTCGAGGGCTCTCGGGGATTACCCGCTCAAGGATCGCAAGCTTGTGGTTGCCGACCCGGATGTCCTCGCCTTTGACATGGTGTACCTGAGGCCGCGCTTTGTCCTGCTCGCTTCAGATGGCCTGTGGGATGCATTCTCGAGCGAGGAGGCGGTTGCGTTTGTGGTCCAGCGCCTGGATGAACCAGGCCATGGGGCAGCCTCCCTTGCAGCTGCTGCCTTGCGCAGAGGGTCTCTGGACAATGTCACTGTCCTTGTCGTCGACTTGCGTAAGGTGCAGTGGAAGTTATAGCACGGTCGTGCATCCTGAACTGTGGCTTACTTTGATTGCATTGTTGATTTGAAGCCATTGGTTGGGAAGCTACCAATCGTGGCACTGGTGTGATATGAAATTAGTGCTTTCATTACTGTTGTAATAATTGTCATCTTATTGTCTCGTCATTCTAATTGTATGATCACTCATTGTCCTGAAGAGGTTTGCATAAAAACAGTCATATGTGCATAACTTGATTGAGTGGTCTCACATCTTTTGGTGCAGTTATAATTTAGGACGTTTATGCCGATTGGCTTGTTCAATTGACGAGTAGCTGGTTGAAAGATAAAAGAGCTGTTGGCTGCAAAGATGGACACTATTTTTGAAGGCCATACTGTAATTATGCCACAGAATCATGAAATGTTTTTGAGATGCATTATTTTTTTGTCCATCATGTTTTTGAAATGTAAAATTCTATAAACTATTTTTTAAATGTGTAAACCCACTGACACTCGCATTTGCGCACACATTTCAGCTAGTTATTGTTGAGTAGTGATAGTAGTTTGCTAGCCATTGTCGTTAATTTAAATATTTTCTAACCGTTCATTGGGGCCTAATCTTGATGAGTATTTTGAATCTTGGTGCCTGTTTCACAGACTAAAAAATTTACTTGAGAAAATGTTATAAAGGATTTTTCGGGAGAGAGTCAATTTTTTCTTGTGCTTGCTGAAAAATTTATTGTGAAATCTAAGCGTGATCCAGCCCTCCAAAATATGGAGTTACGGCATGAAAATTTTAAACTTTTTCAATGGTTTGATTTACACTTATGGCATCGGACATTAATTATGTATACTTCACTTTTTGGGCTTAGTTCAGTACAAAATGTTCTCACAGAACCACAGCTTTCTTACTGAGGGCATTTTATTTTAATCACTATAAATGGAAATGTCTCACTATACTCTGATAACTCTCCACCACATTTGCTTAATGTTTTATTGAATTTTGATCCTCTTCTCTCTTGCTCTCCTTCGTTTAAATTTGGAGAATAACATGGCTGACCTGCAATATTACCTATTAATGGCATCATTGACCAGTGCAAGTGTGAAAATTCCCTCTGTGAAAATCATCTGCCTTTCCGTATTTTATTAGCAGGTGGGGACAGTGGCGGATACATATGGGGGGCGCAGGGAGTGCGTGCCCCCCCCTTGCGCTGATCCCGCCAGTCAGCCCGCACGCTATTCGTTCGTGTCTTTTGTTAGTCGACTCTGAGTCAAGTTATCGAGTAGTTGTACTTTCTTATGTAGCACGCGTCCGCGTCATCGTATTTTATACGTTTCTGTGCGGCACATAGATAGCTAACCTATGAGAAAAGTCGCGGCCATTCTAGTGATCTCGATATGTTTTTTCTGTCTGGCATTTGTTCGAGAAAAGTCGCGAATATTCTACTGTTTGTATTTGTTCGCACTCCTTAAAAGTCTGGAAGCGAACATTCTGGCACCGAATGTTCTCGAAACAACCGAGCTACATATATAAGGGAAGCAGAGTCGCTGCCAGGCAATCAATTGGAAAGCTACAATCGTCGCGATAACTTGCGCCCCCCCCCCCCCCCCCCCTTTAGTTTTTTCTGTATCCGCCACTGTGTGGGGGTTATGTTCAGTTTAATGGATTCAACAGTTTTAGGTATGATTGTTAAAGCATTTGATGAAAATCTTTACCCTTTGTGCAAAAAGGGACTCGTATGGATGCAGCGAAATGCCTCCCTTACACTTTGGAGGGGGGGGGGGGGAAGAAAGCTCTGTCCTTCAGATCCAATTTTAGTTAATGAATTAGGATCCGATTTCAGTATCTGGTAAAACGTAAAATCTGTGGATCTTTGGATCTGACGTATCCGATGCGGCCATCCCTAGTTGAAATGCTGAAAATCCTATACGTAAAATCAAGATTATTTTGCTCTTATGGACTGAAGTAATGCTGTGTGAAATCAAAAAACTGTGTAAAACCAAGAAACTACGCAGAATCAAGTTTTTACCATTGAAATTCCCTATGGTTCACGGCCGGGCCTGCATATCACTACGCAACAACTAGAAACAACGTAAAATCAAAGTGCGCAAATTCGAAGTTTCACTGTACATGCAAAGTTGTGCACTTCCAGTGAGAGACTATTTCATGATCTACAAATTCAGATTCACCGCAGATGGTTTTGTAGACATTATTACGTATATTGAACTATGAAACAGTCTATCCGGTCATTGGATTCTCTGAAGTCATCAATGCCTAGTCTTGCTGCTGCATGTAGTGTCTTTTCTTTTAACCCTTAAACACCAAAAGTGCCAATATTGGCACGCACCATTTGGTGCTTCTCACTACCGAAAGTGCCATTTTTTGCTTGGACACAACAAGAAAACGTTTAAAGGGCCGATCCGGCTGGGAGGGACTTTTAAGGAAATTTAAATCTGGCGTTTTGAAGGTTAACAAAACTCCACTAATTGGTATGCATGCAGCTCTGGAAGATGGAAACCATATGTCTTCAATATTTCTTCAAGTTTTTGGAGTATTTAATGCAATTGCGCCTTTAAACCATAGGTCCACACTCCTCTGTACTTTTTTCTCTACTTTTACTGGATATTACCACTAAGTGTTCGACACTGAAATTGGTATACCAAGTTCTTTAGCCCAGGGACATTGGAGTGCCTGTGTAAGAGCCAAATCTTTGCAAAACATTGATTTTTTCTTCCAACAGTAACAATTTTCTCACACGCTTGTTTGCCATTTTAAAATATTGATGAGTAGTTCTCGCATTTCCCGCCGGGTTAGGTTTTCCATGATTGCTGACGTTTCGACATTCGAGACTTTCCTGCCACTATCAAGGCTTTTGAGCCTCGGCGCAATGGCGCAGTCATGGAGGGAGCCTAACCCGATGTGGGAAACCTGAGAACAACTCATCAGCATCATTCGCCGGGAAAGCCTGAAATCGTACGTCATTTTAAAATATGTTTTACTCACAATTGCCGTAAGTACTCCTCTAGATATATGTAGTAAAACATTCAGAGGGGGGCTGAAGAAGCCACAGCTGGAACGCTGAAGCAAAATATTGGCCAGATTGAATGTGGATGGATGAATGGAAGAAGACCTGAGAACCAAGCCTCCCTCCTGTGGACAGCGAAAAAGGTGAATTGACTGAAAATGTGAGATGGAGTCACTGTGTCAGTTACAAGAAAGAAATGAAAGAAAGGTTGCTGCAAAGTATGAGTGTGGGAGTTAACAGCAATTCTAACCTTTTCTCGCCGTTATACGACAGCAGAGTAGTTGTGGTAATTGGTCAAATTAATTAAAGGTTTATGGTTTATGCTAAATTTTAAATGGACACATAACATTCTACAAAACTGTTCAATTCAAAAGCTATTTGGATCGCAAACAAGAAAATTAAACAAATCATGTTTGAGCATATATATGTTATGTATCCACCACTGGGTCGTCAGTTAATGTGTATAAAGTGCACCAGCCAATCTTGCTTCTCGTCAATTACCATAAATGGTGGGGTATTTCAAATTGTGAAAGTGTAAATTGCAGAATAAGATTCATGAGTAGGATTCTAAAAGTGTTGGGACCTGAAGGAAACATTTTAAATCAAGGGAAAATATAAATTGCGGGAGTGTAAAATTAGCATTTCACCGTGTATGTCAAACTTGTGCAAAAGGTAGATTGCAAGCGGTGAAGGAGAAGTACGCAGTGGACATCCTCTCTCTTCGATGCCTTCTCTACAATAAGTTCCATTTTCGTTAGCTTTGGTGCGTGGAGGGCTAACTCACTAATACTTGGCTAATCTTAATATCATTTGTTAGTACATATGTGATTAAGCTGTTGTCATGTTACTCGAAGAAAAGGATAGCATCGGTGAATATTTTTCATTTATCTTTTTGATTTTTAATGTTGGAGTTCCATAAATGTCCAAACATGTTTGTCCAAGCCCCCCCCCCCCCCCCCCCCCCCCCCTCTGAGTAGTATAGGTCGTCCCCCTATTTTTCATCTCCATTTTTGAGTTTACTTAATTTCATTCCTGAGTTGTGATTTTCAAACAAGGCATACACCACATGCATGTGCACTAATGTAGAAAACACTGATCGCCATCATGGTATGCATGAACGAGTGGCACCCAGCATATATTACCTTCAAGCAGTCCTTAACGCAAATGTTAACTAATGGGAGATTTCCATTAAAGGTTTTGTAAGTACTGCGCACACCGGAACACATTTGCGTACTGGAGCGCACACAAAGGGCGTCGAATGGAATGCGCTGGCAAAACATATAGTGGGTAGATGACATTCTGTGGGTGCACAACATTCACGACCAAATGTTTACTGCATAGTTATTGAATTCATTCAAAAAATTACTTAGGAACGTAAGCTTTTTACTATGGAGTAATTAAAAACTTGACGGTGTCCATATTTGATGCCTTAATGGAAAATCAACACCAAAACAATGACTGCAAATGCGTTCATCGACGTTCTTTTGTCGTTTAGTGCACATCAACTTTCCTCCCAATCTGTTTGGAAGTGTGCTCACCTAGTGGTTGGGGTTTGAAATGCGATGGAAGGCGCTGCTACGACGTGATGATGGCAAGTTCTCTATGAGAGACCCAATGGGAAATCTCCACAATATATATACGTATCAAGTGGGATGCTTGTTATTCCTGTAGGAGAATTACAACCGTTGAAGGGTCCCTTGGCACTTCTTCTCGACCAAGTGTGCTCCTCACTCGTTTAATTCTTGACATCGTTTTAGAGTGAACTTTTTCTCTAGTCATAATACAGACTGAAATTTCATTTCAAAATTCAGGCCATGGTAAAAAGCATGAAGTAAATATGTATTGCAATTCATATTTATTGAGGCAAAAACTTTGTTTTGTGACTAAACTTCTGAGTGTTGAACTCGGTGCACATATTTGAGGTTTCTGTTTCTCAGCTTGACTTATTTGTTTCGAGGTGTGTGTGTGCTGAAGCTGCCCTCGCAACTGAAGGGTTTTTAAAAGATTTTATTGAAAGTGGTATGGAGAGTAATAGTTTATTTTCAATAGTTGAGAAAACATATGAAATCCCCACCGTTATGTACATTTCTGATGCAATCTGTGCATCCGTGCCTCATTTGATTCAATAATATGTTGGCTGGGGGCCGTGCAGCCTTACTTACTTGACTCTCCCATGGAAAACCGTCTCTATTCTGAGTGGGAAATATCTCGGAAAGTAGTGCAGTCGGCGGCTGATACGTATCTTGGTATATCCATTTTGAATAAAAAACTTTATACTTTCCCCCACTTTATTTAAAAACTGCGACCGGTTTCACCTTAATTAAGGCATCTTCGGGCTCGCAGTTTTTAAATAAAGTGTGTATAAGTACAAAGTTTTTTTATTCAAAATGGATATCTATCACTTCCACAAAGTCAAGCCTGAGAAAATCAAATTTATTTTGGTATTGTTGGAAAGATGACATCCTTTTCTTTATAATGTGGCATTATTCATTGAATGATGTGTGAAATTATGTCAACTTCCTTGGCTGTGATCGGGAAGGCCTCACTTATTTCATTTTTCATCCAATTCTCTTTGCGCTGTCACTCAGTCCCATTTACTTCCACTGTTGCGTTTGAATGTACCCTCGTTGCTTCATCTGCTTGGCTTGCAAATGGTTGCCCTTGTTGCTTTAATTGATTCACATTATCGTTATATATATACGTGAGGTAATTGATTGACTGCATTATACACAACAGAAACACTTTGTAAAAATTTCCACACCAATTTTTATTCTACGGACCTAGGTTTGGGCCAACATTGCCATTATCAAGCTGAAGTAACGAGTAAGCCTTGATAATGGCACTCTTTGCCCAAAACTAGGTCCGTAGAATAAAAATTGGTGTGGAAATTTTTACAAAGTATTTCTGTTGTGTATAATGCAGTCTGTGTCACATTTCCACAAGCTTTCGCCAGAATCTTTAAAATCTGTAATTGATTGACCCTGACCTTTGGTTTTTGGATGAATCAACGTGCAATTCTGCACCTACTGTTACTGTAATGTCTTACGTTGCCCCGGGTGCAAAAAGAGAAGTATATCAGGCGTGATATATGGTGGAATTTCAGCTTAATGAAGCTCAGAAATGGCAATTTTCCACTGAATAAAATTTGAAGATTTGAATTCAGGTGAAGATGATGCGGTGCATCAAAACCATGGTCGTATTCAATTTTACCGAGTGGAGAATCGCCGTTTCTGTGCTTCATTTTGCCCCAAGTGCAATACTCCGCAAGTGACTTTGGCACTGAAATATGGTCTACTGTCACTTCCCTCTCTACGCTTGCGTGTACAATCAATTATCACCATTATTTCATATATATACTATGCCACAATGTCAGAATTTTCATAGATTTATATTTACATAAATTTCTAGGCTCTCAAAGTAACAGGCAACGTCATATTTCCTACAAAAGGGTTAAATGTAATTAATTTAGTAGCTTTGCTGTTCTAAATATGGCTGTGAGTTTGTGGTTGCTGAAATTTTCTTTCTCTGGTGAACATCTTTCCTCACACTGTGTGGTTAAGGTTGATAACTGTATCGTAATCTGAAATTTGGTAAGCTAATAATCAATCGCCATGTTTCCTGTGTATTTAGATTGATAATGTATTTAATATTCAAATTATTATTTCCTCCTTAACATGTGCATAGCATATGTTATGTAGAGTAATTTTTATCAAGTGGCATTTTCCTATTTCAAATTAGGATTTCAGAGTCATTGGTATATGCTGGCCATTTTCTGATCAGCTTTTCATGTCCAAGTGGTGATGAATTCAAGGTTCAATGTCTATGCAATGCCCTTCAGTGTGAGGGTGGGAGTTTTACGTTTGATACAAACTAGATGCAGAAAATATTCTCTTTTGATTTGTGTCTACTATCACTAAAACTTTATATTCATGCTGATTGATTTTTTAAACTGCTGCATATTGTTTTTTACATAGTACCTCAAAATGGTGCTTACTCATTTTTGCTGTTGTTTGTGATTTTCACAAAGTGGTCAGAAAAACTCTCCAGAAAGCCCTACCAAAGATTTTCTTCTATTCCACTCTATGCTTGGAATATTTCTTTTTCTTTCAAAATTCATTGTTTTGTAACCAGGTATACATTTCTTCGTTTTGCCTTCAAAGTTATTTGCATTTTTAGTTGCAAAGTGTGTGTTAATAGTTGTTGAAAGTATATGAATCCGTTTGTAAGTGCAAATTACATTCTATCTCTGTGTGTATAACATTGTCTGGTTATCGACTTGATGATGAAAATTGTGTATTGTAACGTAAATGTTAAGAATGTTTTTCTCTTTTAAGAGAAATGAGGATACAAATGAATACCAACTATGAAGATAAAACTAAATTTTTGCTCATTACAACGAAGGTTTCAACACATTGTGTGTTGTCAAGATTGAAACCGAGGTAATAATAAACAAAAATGTTGTGGAATCTATATAATTTACTTCTCTCTCTTCGAAGGAATGATCCTATGTCATTAAGCTTGACACAGTTCGTTTTGTTAGAAGTAAGAATGTTTAGCAAGTCTTACTGAGACTTGCTTTGTAAATTTTCCAGCCGATCGGTATCCTAGGATCTCCAGGGTTTCCCGATAATTGAATTTCAAGGTTTCAATGAAGACTGGTCTACAGGTTGTTTAAGCTTTGACTGTGTCATGCATTGCGTCAACAAGTGCCTTTTGGAATCCTTTTATGTATTAGTATACCATTGGTCATATTTTTATTGCAAACCAATCCTCAAATGTGACCTGGAAATGTTGTATTGCTTTCCTCTGTGCCTATTTCTAGTATGATAACCAAGCCTTGATTCATTTGGGTGGTGCAGCTAAATTCGCTGACGTGTACCGTGTGCATATCTGGATGTGGTTTATAATTTTGGCACTTTCATTTATAATTACCAAACTGTGTTTGGATGTGTTGTGTGGAAGAAAATAAAGTGAAAATATTATCCCTTTAAAACTCTTCATGCTTTCAATTCCTATATGCTAACCATTTGTTGAAATCTATTTATTTTATAATAGTGAGGTCATACATGCAAGGCCGTACCCAGGATTTGAAATATGGGGGGGGGCAGCTCATGTTCGGTCAGTGGGGGGGGGGGTTAAAAGGGTGGAGGGGGAGGGGGGGTTAAAAGCAATTTAAAATGGCTGGTTTTGGAAAAAAATGTTCTTAGTTGCATTACAAATACCTTAACAATTCATTGCTTCCATCTATCAGCTTTGCCACTCAAAAGTTTTAGGCTGCGAATAATTTTCTTGGATTTGGTGATAATATTTCTCCAACTTTTTTCTTGACCATTTCATGATTTCCTTTGACAAAATTTCGACGCACACTCGTCAGACATTCATCCAGTCCAATTAATAACTCCTCTCCCATAATAGTGCTCCTATTAAGCCATGTCTTTACTCTTCGTAGACATACTAAAGGACCGTTGTACTACAGTCCTGGTTGGGATTGTGATTAACATTGAGAATATGGGAGAAGAGAGGGAGCCTCCCTCTGTGCTGCATCAAGGAGGGGAAAAAACATTGGTATCGTTTAAAAGATCAACGACTTCATAATCTTTTAGCTTGTCCTCGGTTAAATTTATCTTCTTCCACAAGTTATACCATAGGTTATACCAGCTCTCCGGTCATATCTTCTCATTTATCAAAGCCTCTTAAAGATTTCTCCGTTCTCGAGAAGATCTTGAGAGTCCCTGACGCTCATTTTGTGCCTATACAAAGGATGTAGTTTTGTCGAGGCAACATCTGGGGTATTTTCTTGGGAAAATCGATTTTTTTCATTATGACGCAAGAGAATCAAGGTATGAAATAAATAGTGAACGCCTCCAGTAGTCATTACCACGGTCAGATGGGGGTTACTTCGGTGTTTTTTCTTATGAGCAAGGCATGGAACAGAAATGTCTATTTCCGATTATATTGCAATGTTTTGCGCTTTTTGAAGTAATTCGTTAGAAACTCTGTCTGCGTCTTCACGGTCTTCTTTTTCGATTACTTCAAGGATTCCAGTAATTCCTACCTTTATAAGATCCACGCTCGTTGCTTGCTGTGCATTAACCACTGGTTCTAATACTGCCGAGTATTTTGCAATGGTAACTAGGGCAACGATGAACGAAGGTTTAGTTTACTGCTGAATGCAGGACGTACGCCGCTATTCTTGTGGCATAGTTTGCCTCAATTGATAGTATTTCCAGGGCTTTGACTAACTGGAGGTAATTTTGGGAGAATGTTCGAATGCTTTTGTGTTGTTTTAGACCATCTAGTCTTGCGCATTCGCGATACATTGAGAGTCAAACTCCTATGAGCAGTCTATTCCCTGAAAAACTTTATAGCATCCTTTACAGTGGCAATAGTGTTTCTGATTTCAGGTACATTATTTGCGTCGTTCACCACAAGATTGAGTTGGTGGTTTGAGCAATGGAAAAATAATGCTCGCGAATAATTTTTCCCTAAAATCGCCTGTACACCACCCTCTTTGTCTGCAATGGCAGAACAGCCGTCAAAACCAAATCTGATACAATATTCTGACGGAAGATTATTGTTAACCAAGAAATTGTCGATTGCTCTGACTATTGATTGGGCATCTTGCGCTTTCATTTCCACAAAACCAGCTAATTCTTCTCGAATTTTCCCTTGAATGTCATCGTAGAAATGCTAGCCGATTGATAGCTGTTCTTTCCCTGCTATCCCAGTAAACACACATGGCTGCAGCAGCGCTACACAAGGATGTCAGCGCTGAAAGTGCAGCACATGTCAACTGAAGCGCGTCAGTAGCGTCTCAGCAGCGCTCTCATAGAGCGAATTATCGAGAAACGCATGTAATGCGCATTCGCTGATCGTGTTTGAAGTGCAGCAGCCGCAAGTTGCGGACGCACTGCCACAGCGCTGCAGGTAGTCTTTTGAATAAGGGGAGATGTTGAAAGTCTCAATCGAAAGAGGAAGATATGAATACTCATTCTTTAAACATTTACTATGTATCCTTTGTTTTTTTTATTTAATGAAATATATCCTTGATATATAGTAACATGTTTAGCCTCTGTGGTTCATTCTTAGACCGAAAACTTGGCATAAATTGGAAAGCTTTGACACGAATCGGAGAGACTTGGGTTCTGCCAGTAACAACACTTAATTGTTAGCTTTGTGTAATTAATTTCCGTTGTACACTAAATTATTGTTATGCTTTTATTGGTACATTCATCAGTTTTCACATTCGTAACATTGAGTATGGGCCAATCCATATTAAGTGGTCCAGAAAAAGTTAAATTTGTTGCTTGGCGATTTTTAATATTTTTACCATACAATTGTATGGTATTCATGGTATTGTATGGTATATATAGTTATGGAATGACCAAGTTTAATATATGGGTAAGTTTCTTTGAATTCCCAGATATTCTTTGTATTCTAAGGCCTGCATTTACATTGTAGCTTATGTTTACTTTATAATGAATAACTTGTAAAATGAGGTGAAAACTGATTAATGAGTTATGATAATGATTTTAAAGGCATCAAGCATTACTTAAGAGCAGGGGCGGATTAAGGTCGTTGTTTTGGGGGGGGGGGCGGTTCACTACTTCCCGCGGCGCCTGGGGGTATGCAATACATATCAACAAAATAGAGGTCCGGGTGGACTTCCCTCGGAAAATTAAAAGAAATGTAGCGCTTGGAACGTGGTTTTGGTGTGGCTATATTATATACAAGAGATGTGATAAATTATTGAGTAAATCTATCTGATCAAATTTGAAAAACGTAAAAAAACGATGTAAAGAATGCCATTCTTGTGAAGTGTCTTCCGGGTTTTACACCGTGTTTCCTCGGACGACAGTTTCGGCGGCGTTTCAGTCGGCTTCTTCAGGTCGGTGGAGTGAAGGTGCAGCCATTTGTCGTATTATATATCTCACCCGTTGGAGTCAGGTCTAACGCTTGAGATATATAAGACGACAAATAGCTGCACCTTCATTTCACCGACCAGAAGAAGCCGACTACAACGCCGACGAAACTGTTGTCCAAGGAAACATAGACCAACGCGGTGCAAAAGGCGGAAGACCTTCATCTTCCTATACATCAACCCGCGGCAGCCTACACAAGGATTTCCAACTCCTTGAAATAAATCTTTTTTAATGCCGTACAAAATGAAAATTAGTTGTATGAAATAAAAATATAAGTACATATTCAGAAAATACTATTTTCTTTAATATTTTTATAATTTTTTATAATACCTAGCTACAAAAACGCAGTAATGCTCGGAAGTTACCGTCATTCGTCAAGGGCTCTTCCAATGATAATGCACCGTCGCGTCGTCCCGATGACCTCTGAATGGTATGTTCTGACGGCCAAGAAAAATCACATTTTTAAGTATCAGCTTCAGATTTTCTCCATTTTCCTTGATTTTCTCCCTTCTGTAGCCGTCCAGTTGGCTTGTGTTTTGATTTTCAGGTTTTTTGTATTTTCCAGAAAATTCAGAGCCAACTGGGCACTGCACCTTTGTGATAGACTGTGTGTTGGTGATTTTCCAGATCATCTAGTTTCCCTAGCAGTTTTGAAAACTTTAACGGCTCTGTATCGAGGGATTTTAACTGCAAATTTGTACCGCAAACTGCCGTTGATTGGGAAAAAAGGGCAATACCTACAAAAAAGTCCATTCATTGAGGGAGAAACCACAGGCCAAGGGTACTTTTCATGATGTTCTATCCTCACGTAACGACGCTCTTCCGCGGTTCCCTTCCTATGAGTTGAAAAGGGATACTTGTAGTCGCTTGTGGATGTCCAAGGGCCTTCCAAAAGTTCTGCTTTTTTCCTATCATCAGGTCTTTCCTTTCCTGGTACAATGAAGAGACCTAGTATGTCACAGTTGAAATTTTTTTAGCCAAAGGAAGTGAATAAATTGAAGCTTCAGTCGATTTTTCGTGGCTACGTGGATGGGATTGTAAAAGGACCATTGACTCAGCTTGAGTCTTATTGTCAGTTGTGCAGCATGAAGGCATGATATTAACAAATTATGCATTTCCTCCTGCTGCTTCTGGCGTATTTTGTTTTTGGACGCGAGAGAAAAAGCTTCGAAGGTCCGCAGAGGCACTATTAGTTTTCCGCTTTGTACCAGGCCTACTACAAGAAGACGCCTGTAAACAAAAGTAAACCTTAACTATTCCTTCTGCGACGAGTTGCAAAAAACATTATAAGCATCTTTTTCTCACCCTGTAGCGTAATACTTGAAAATTATTTTGCTTAGAGAGTCCTCAATTTTACTGCTATCAAAAGGAGAGGGGACAAAAATACGGTGGGTGGACCTCTGACAGCATTTCTATGATAACACAATGAAGATGAAAGTCCAATAGGTGGGTGCTCAATTCCTTGACCAAAAAGCAGATAAATAGCAATGGAGGCTAATGTGGGCCCGAGCTTGAAGCCGGCCTTCCGACCCTAATGGCGAGCGCGAGAAAGCGCAAATAAGTTATGTCTTTGTAATTAACCGACTGAAATTACCATCTCTGGCAGAAAGGTTGATCTGCACGTCAGGTATATCACAGAATAAAGGAAAAAGGCCGCAGGGTCCTAAATATGTGAAGAACTCTTGAACTTGTCACTACAACTGAAACAATACACTCGCTAGAGCCGGGCAACTGACATGTCGCGACGAGCACGAGAGCAGAGGGTGTCGCATAATAATAGGCAATGCTGTAGGAGGGCGTGGGGACTGTATTCCCCTCTCGCAGACTCACTACGGCTCAACTGCCCAAACTCGCGGCACTGTTCTCTGCATACATATTAAAAAGGTGTAGGTATATAGGTCTGCATAAAACCATGTAATTAGTTTTTAAGGTTCATGAATATGGGGGATCCACTCACAAATTTTATGTAATCATTAATCTTATTAATACTAGGGTGAACTTGGAATACAGAATTTTTGTTATACTTGAATTATCATTAATATTATTAATACTAGGGTTAACTTGGAATACACAATGATATTGTTATACTTAAATGATCATTGATATTATTAATACTAGGGTGAACTTGAATATAAAATAATATTGGTATATTTGTATGATTATTATAATTATCTAAAGTATATTTAACTGGTGTCACACAATTGCATACTATTACTTTCAACCCTGGCGAAAAATTAGTGTAACAAATATGTGTATAAATATGGTACATTATGTAAAGTTACACATTTACTACACTTTTCTACTCACAAAGTTACACAAATCGTACAGTTGTTACACCCTGTACATTATTGATACCACAGCCGTACTCAATTTGTTGTATCAGATGTTACACAGATTATACCACTAAGTTACCAGTCCATTGAGACACCAGAATTGTACACAATATATACACAGCAATTACCATTTTTGGGTACACAAATGTCATCACAATTGTACCACCCAATAAGCGCCAAGGTGCATTGAATGCGCATAAAACCACCTCGTTCCGGAATCTGCATTAGTTTTTCGTAAGTTACTTCAGTAAAAAAGTTTTGTATTGCTTTGGTTTCTTAAGTCGTAAAAGCGATTGGAGATGCTCTTTATTGTATCCTGCGCATTATTGGTTCCCTGGGTTCCCTGCCATGCCTCGCTAGCTGTGCTAACTTCCTAAGCGCCATTCCGCTGCCACCAATGGACGATGTAAACAAGAGTTGTCGGTAATTTAAGAGTCAAGAAAATGTTCTACTTAAATTGTTTTTGGAGATTATTATGCTTTCGTATAATGTGACTACAGTGATATAGGAGAAATTTGGCCTTACGTTGTTGTTATCAACGCTAATGTATGAAGGATAAAGTACCATTAAATGCCGAAAGCGTGATAAAGACCAATGCAATAATTACCCTGTAAACACAAAATGCTGCTGAAGCGCGGCAGCAGCGCAATGTCGTAGCGCTGCAGCCGATGCGGACGCGCTGCTGCAGCGTGACCGATACCTTCAAATTTCCGATATTCCCGTGTCAGCAGCGCTGTTGAAGCGCATGAACAGCGCTTCAGTAACGCTTCCACCACGCTGCGGCAACGCTTTCGTTATAATTTTTAATACATTCCAAATGCCTTATTATTTATGAACTCTAGGCGAGCCTCTCATTACCTCTAACCTGACGAGCCACAGCCTTAAAAACATTATACTCGACCGGCTCGCCCTCTTCTTCAAGGTATAAAAAGAACCTAAAATTAAAAATGCCCCAAAGGAAATAACAATCATAACAGCACGTAGAATTATCCGTTAACTCGTTACGAAAATCACTTAAGTGTTCATTTCTAAAGATGATACACTCAAAAGAAGACCAACTCGGCCCGGCATAATTTCACGAGATAGACTCAGTACTGTATCCCATGGATTTAATTGAGTCCCCCACGGCTGCGTATGTCGAGAGCCAAAGATGTGTACTTTTTAATGGCTTATCATGAAAGCTACGATGACATATATTGTGCCTTGTGATAAAGCTGAAGTTTCTAAAATAATTACGTGATGAAAAACTGTTCACTAAAAGATGCACTTTACGCAGCAACAATCTACAGTTCATCTGAGATATCAACGGTAGTCAGCGCCATCTCTTACTCAATTGTACAACCCATTCCATTAAAACTAGGCGCGAAATGTATCTTGGCTGTCTGCTTCTGATGTAGCTCCTAATGCGAGCGCGTGCCCTATGAATAATGTTTTTATCCGACAAATTGTAGAAATTGGAACTGACACCGATAAATACGTGAGGGGCATAAAACTGCGTGTTCCATTCTGAGAACTTCATTTCGTACTCTACATCAATAGTTATCTTTTCAACTTATTTTAAATTATCTCGATACATATGATAAAACAGGTGCCTGGAAATATACTAACACTAACAATTCAACCTTCTCATTGCTTCGTGTTAAGGGAGGAGTAAAAGAGCCTATGTTCTTTCAGCGGTGGCTTCATGCTTCACGAACATGCATCGGTAGCGCTACAGCAGCGTGTTGCTGGCGTGCATCACCCATGCGCTGTTGATGCGCTGCAGCTATACCCTTTGGCAGCGCGCTCCGAAATACCGCTGCGGAGACGTTGCGGCAGCGCTTCCTTAAGTGCGAGTTGCGCGTGCAACCTTGAAATCCTTGTGCAGCGCTGCTGCAGCTTTTTGTGTTTATAGGGTAGTTGTTGGTGATTTAGGGTGAAGCAAATGTTCTTCTTAAATTGTGTTCAGTGATTATTATGCTTTGATTCATTGTGAGTGCAGTGATAAACGAGAAATTTGGCTTTAGGTGGTGATAATATCATAGTAGTAGTTCAACGCTGATGTATGTACGAAGGATAAAGTACCATTAAATCTCGAAAACGTGATGGCTTTTGTGGCTATTGTTGTGCTCATGAAAGTAAGTGTTTACCCTAAAAGAATTCCATAAATGCGCAAGGTTTGCATGATAAGTGAAGTGAATTTTATTGTGATACCGATCTGTTACAAGTGGGTGAAAATTGCGTTTCAGCTGGCAAGACTCACCTTAACCAATGTTCTTGTCGGTGTTTAAATAATTCTTGTGAATGAGCTATGCAAAACGATGAGGGACGAATATTGAGAACTTAGCAAAATTGTGTTGAAGTCTCACCTTTAACTTAAGTATTTGATGTGTTTCTACTTTGGTTGAAAAAAATTGTACCAAATGAATTTTAATAAATGTCACCATACTCGAGCAAAGAGAGTTTTATCTTCTTCGGAGTATTTAATCATTCCCTTTAGTTGTAATCCACGGCAGAAGTGTACATATTTAATATATATTTCCATTATGCTCTTTCTTTTCTAGTTTATGTCTTACAGTGCCTTATAAAGGTGCATCTGCAATGCACTGTATATGCAGGAAGAATGTGCATTAATAATGCGCATTTAATGCACATTAAAGGTGTGGACAAAAATGTGCTTTTAATGCACATTTGAAATGCGCATTTAATGCTTATATGAATGTGCATTTAATGCACATTTAATGTGCATTGGCTCTGCCTGGGAATGATCTCACGAGTTTAACAGCAGCAAACGTTATGATAGTTGTCTGAAAATTGCCTGTCGTGCTTCCGAAAACCCTTCGCGACAATGTAAAACCATGTAGAAAATATGGTTGCCCTACGACTATTTTTTGTTTCGAGATTACAAATTAACTTCTTTCCGTGACCATATGGTCACGCTAGGCGTTAAAGGGTTAAAGCATGGCTTTATACCTTTCAAATAAAAAAATTACAAACATTAAGTATCCTGCCATCCTATGTAAAAAATTGTAAAAATTGATTTTTTAGTTGAGTGATGAAAACTTTGAAGCAATATTTGGACCACGGATACTATTTGGACCCTAGACTAGGGATGGGAGAAAAAAATCGATTCTTCATCATAATCGATTATTTGCTTCCGATTCTTTCGATTAATAGATCGATTATGGGTGGACGATTTAATCGTTGAATCGATTATTCAATCCCGATTATGACCGTCAGAAAAAAATCGGCGGGATTGGTGTAATTTGAAAATTTACCGAGGGAAAAAATAATCGGCTTTAGAACTTTGATGATTTTTTTCGCAACTGCCAGTGAATAGTTTAAAAATAAAAAGATTCAAATAGCCCACGAAAAAGCTATTTTTTGCATTTTATGTTTGAACTGCGATGGCAAGACTGCAAAATCTGAAAGAAGACGAGTGAAAACGCCGCAGATAAAAAATATGACTCAGATGCATGTGGTTTAACGAGAGATGAGGTAAAACATTTATGACTCTAAATGACAGACAGCTTCATTTCAAGGATAACGATAATAATATTTGACGTAATTTAGGAGTATTAATGCTCCTGATATTTACTCCATGAAGTATAAGATGTCGAGAAAACATATACTTTGAAATAATAAGCTAATTTTTCGAAAAAATAGAAGAACTAGGTACATTATATGTATGATTGACAACATAAGTTACCATTTCTGTCGAAATAATAAATATATATGTATATATAATAAAATATATATATATATATTTATAACTCAAGTATCATCATCACTGAGCGATGTAAATTACAATCATTGTAAATTTTGCAGCATGTTGAGGGTGAATTAGAGCTATGCCAAGTATTACATATGGAGACATATTTTTTACTGTATTCCAGGCACCTATAACATTCCCATTTTGTCTATAACTCTCTCCTTTACAAAACCTTTACAATAACCTTGATTAGTCACCTACTATTCTCCTCTTTTCAATTAGGTTATTTAACACAAATGCACAAAAATCAACTCCTTATATACAGGTCTCTATTCCCACGTTACTTCACAGTATCGTTTACTTCAGTCAGAGAACATACTTATATGTCACTGAATATAATGATTTCACCACAATCATACAACACCGTGAAATAATTTCAACAGACCCTTCGTTTCAAAAATCGGGGCGAATCGCTTTCCGCTTCGCATACTCGGCGATCCTCCACAGGAGTCTACGATTATTCCATCCGTCACAAATATATCCGCAGAAAAATCGCATGATTATTTACCGATTCTTCAAATAACCGATTATGCTACCCGTCAGGCATGCGCAGAGTGATGCTCATCCTTGACGATCCTTCACAGGCTTGAATGAATCGCATGATTCTTCCGATTCTTCTGCTCGTCACAGAAGCAACGAACTTCACAGAAAAATCGCATGATTATTTACCGATTCTTCAAATAACCGATTATGCTACCCGTCAGGCATGCGCAGAGCGATGCTCATCCTTGACGATCCTTCACAGGCTTGACATGAATTGTATGATTCTTCCGATTCTTCTGCTCGTCACAGAAGCTACAAACCCTACAAACTTCACAGAAAATCATATGATTATTTACCGATTCTTCATAATCGATTATGCCTTCCCGATTTTTGTACTGAATCGATTCTCCCGACACGATCATCATATGATACGATTAATCGATTACTGAGAAATTTTGCCCATCTCTACCCTAGACTTAATTTTAGGTCGATACATCACCCGACCTTTATTTAGTTCATTATTTTTTGAATCGATTGGTTTTTGTTTGATTGTTCTAGGTTACACAGAATTGGAGATATTTGCTTCAACTGCAGAACACTGAAATCGCCTAAAATCTGTGTTTCGTTAGCATAAAAATGGCCACTATCAGGAAAAAATAAAATAATGACATATTTGTATTCACAATAAATGGTAATTTGTATGGTAAAAATATAAAAAATATTAAAAATCATCAAGCAACCACCTCTGGACCACTATATATGGATTGACCCGTATACATGCATATTCACGTTCGTAACATTTGCGAGAGTAAGTTACGTCTTCATTGAAATGTAAACAAACGTGTGAATTTGGAAAACATCTTGTTTATTATTATTAATATTGGCTTTATTTTCATTTAATGTGGCAACATAGGTTTCAGTTAATTAATGCCTGAAAACTGATATCGTGATTGGATGGTACGTTTCCATAAACTATCACGGCATTGATATTTAAAAGTTAGTTCTCGCAAACACATTTACGCACGGAATGGCCGTATATATACAACTTTCAAGAAACACATCTATCAGTTGAGAGTTGGAAATGGCGTAGGTAGTTGCGTGATAGGCTTAACGTCGATGTGAGGTTGACCGTAGGTAGATGCGAAAATGAAGTTGAGTCTATGCAGTCAAGAGATACCATCTACTTTCGGTCCTTGAGTAAACCATTTTTTGCAGGTTGAAGCGATCGTGACACGCTTGTGCAGTGCTTATGCAGCGCTCCTGACGCGCGTGTGCAGCGCTCCTGACACCCGTTAGCAGCGCATTCGACATTCAAAAAAGGGAAGTTTAGGAGTGCTAGGTGCGCTGCAGAAGCGCCTTCGTGATAGCTGCAGCGCTACCGCGCAGCGCATCAGATGCGCATCTACAGCATTTTGTGTTTACTGGGATGCTTGATGTTTCATCAGCTAAGACTGCATAAGCTATAGCTTTTTGTACATCACTTATCACCTTTTCCTTAATAACTTCACCATAAAAACTAATCAATTTGTTTATTTTTTTATTTTTGGTGAAGTGTAAACTGCATTTCGACAGCACGTCTTTAGGTGATTCTTCAATTTTTGGTTGCCAGAATCGATTTGTAAAATCCCACTTAAGCTCCAAGGTCGTTCGAAGTCTCGATTCTTTGCCTCCTAGAGTCAATGTTGATGTGATAAAAATAATAAATCGGCCCTGCAACGCTCTAGGTCACACCGGTGAACCTTGCCGCTGTATTACATCCTTTTTGCCTTATGTGGCTACACGAAACGATCGGCCGCTATATGTAGCAGCACCGACACTCGCACATGGAAAGCATTGACGAATACGTAATCCAATGAGTTATGGGTAATTTTTGCATTATTATGTTTAGTTGATATTAACAACGAACAAAAAGAGATAATACTTATACTAAGTAAGTACAACAGCTAATTTTTCTTAATGTAATGTTGCCCGCTAAACGCGAATGCCTGTGCATCCTCTTGGGGTTCATATAAAAGTTACCATTATTAATAAAATGATATATCCCTCCGCACTCCTCCGATCCAGCACAAAACACAACAGTCTCCTTCACGCATTGCTTCATTCATTCTCTTGTTCTTCAGAATCCGCAGGTTAAGAAATCACCAGTTGAGATATGTGGCCATTTTGTCAGGACAACAGAACCAACAAAACATATTTCAGATGAATTCGATTACGTAGAGGAACTTTATGCTATAGAATG
This sequence comes from Pyrrhosoma nymphula, assembly GCA_963573305.1. Lineage (NCBI taxonomy): Eukaryota > Metazoa > Arthropoda > Insecta > Odonata > Coenagrionidae > Pyrrhosoma > Pyrrhosoma nymphula. The sequence goes on along the minus strand of OY754338.1, from coordinate 129,109,417 downwards.
TGCCATTATGGGCTGCTTCCTCTTAGTTTTTCTAAGTACAGAAATAAGATATGCTGTCTTCCTACCTGCAACGAGAAGAAATACGAATTGATGCAATTTTTTATAAAATTGCTTTGTCTTCTTTCAAGGTTCTATTTTTGAGCCTCTAAGGGGGTACCGCCCCTCGCTGGGGCATCCAGGGGCATATATCTACGTAAAAAATACTTATAAAACCCGTGCCGCCATAAGGTAGAACTGATGGTAGAAAAAGTTGATCCACTGCCGTTTGAGGTGAATCGAAAATGTGTTAAATTAGTGTGTGTTAGAGGAAGTTTTCTGTTGCAGTAAATCATCGAGGGCGATACTGTTCCTGAAAAATTGTTACGAAATAATGAAAATTTTGTACACAGCGCCGGGTTTCCTTCCTTCACTCACTATTTTTATTGATTTCCTTTTTCACAATCGCAGCGAGCGAAATGTTTGCCCTTCACTGCGTTCACGCGTGCGCGCTCCCGCAGTGAAGGGCAATCATTTCTATTTACTTGGAGGGAAACCGGTGCTAACAGCACTTAATATCGGAAATATAGGAGGGAAATCTGGTGCTTACTGTTTTAAAAATGCCTTTTTAGTTTGTTTTATCTGATATATGAATCTCTTTCTGACTAGTGGTGCCATCTGTTCCGCTGCCAGCGTAACTAAAGTACGCCGTAAATCGGCGTAGAATGACGCGAAGTAAAAATACATCACTTTTTAAGGAAATGGGCAAATTTCAGCATTTTTCCATTGATAACGTATTTCAACCAGGTCCCCTGTATTTTTACATGTCGACAGTAAGTTCCTATCACCTGCAGTTTCCGTGCCACCAGGGTAGAGAATAATTTCAAAATTTCTTTTGTATGTGAAAATATCAAAGTTTCGCCATTAAAATGTTTGAACGCTTCATTCAATAATGCCATATACCCAAACTTTTATGGCTGTACTGTGCGGAAATCGTTATTGTGCTGAAATGAAGAATTGGTAAGTTTGGAACAGATTTTAATATTTTACATTGTTATTATGGGAAATATTTTAACGTTGTTTCGCTTGACGTCCAGCTTTTCAGGAACGAGTTAACAACGTTAAACGAGGACACACTGTATAAGAATATAACACCAAATTGTTTTCTTTGACATCGAAAACTATTCAGGTTTAAATAATTCACTACACTGTCATATTCTCCTTTCTTTCTGGGAATAGAAAATTTGATTGAAGCAAACTTTAAAAATTTTTGTTGGACCCTCTTCACGGATGAGTCATATTTCCCATAAAATGGTTTCCACACAATTGAACAGTACTTACTCTAAGATTGATCTGACAAGAGACATATAAAATATCCTTAGACAATGGATGTTTTTAAATCCTTACACGCACGACAAATAAAACGCAACATTCTATATGCCATGGATGTTATGTTTGAGACATGTAAGTCATAACACAATCTTGAATCAAAAGTTACCCCAAGATCTTTAAAGTAATTGACTCTAAGTAGCAGGTTCCCAGAACATGAGTATATTCATATGAGAATGATGGATTACCTCTACATTAGGTCATTACAAAACATTTACTATAGTTAAGGGACATAAACATTTTCACACACCACTGGGAGACATTTGTGAGGTATTCCTGTAGTTCTATGGCATCATTTTCAGTCCTCACTTGGTGAAATAATTTGAGATCATCTGCATATAACAAGTATTTAATGGGAGTCAGCTCTTGACCAATGTCATTTATAAAAAGTGAATGTATCTAATGATCTTTATCTGGCTTGTAATCTTCGAATCACCAGAGATTTCCACCCAAGTCCATCTAAAGCCGCGTGACACTCTTTGATCTTTCGTATGGATTACTGATGAAGGTCGCTGCTTAACTTTGTATCTTGTTAAATTCACGAATGAATTCTTTATTTTCTGGATCCCAAATACTAGCGGAGTACTCCAGGTGCGGTTTTACCAATGAAAAAATGTATTTTACTTTTAAACAACGTTATACATAAGTGCTTTTTTTCCCGGGACCATCCGGGCCGCAGCCCGGTGACTTCCAATTTATTCTTCTTTTCATACAAAAAAGTTCAAAAGCAGCTGTTGGTGGTAGGCTAAAACCATTAGTGGCATCTAAAAATCTGTCTCCTTTCCCATTTTTAGTTGGTACATATCTATTGATTTTATTTGGAATCGTTATCAGGTATTTCTTTTAAATGTTACTCATTGAGCTTGGAAGGAACCACCCGATCATTCAAATAGATTGATTAACATCATTTGGCTGAGATTAAATCTGAATTACTAGTTTATAACTCATATGTTCCTTACCTTCTTACATATCTACCCTGACCGCTTTCAGGTTTTGGTCAGGTACATGAAATAAAAATTTGCAAAATGTTTTAATTTTATTCATTATGATAGTTCATTTTGTCATTTATATGAAATATAATTGTTTCATTTAATTCATTTGTGCTCTAAAATCCTCATTTTGTCTCTGGCTGTGGATCTTATTGTAAGAATGCGTTGATAGTTTTTTTTAATGATGCACTGAAACCGCAAATCTGAAACAAATTCAGTGTGAGAGTCACAGCCATGTGGCACCGGCTCCCAATTTTGACTGCCTCTCAATGTTTTTGCTAATTTTCTCATCAATATTTGTTTTAAATTCTGTTTGTGGGATATTTTGGGGAAATATGCTTTAAACACACTCAATGCAGAGTTTATTCTGGCGTCAAGAACTCTTCAGAGGGATAAATACCCAGTAAACACAAAATGCTGTAGATGCGCATCTGATGCGCTGCGCGGTAGCGCTGCAGCTATCACGAAGGCGCTTCTACAGCGCGCCTAGCACTCCTAAACTTCCCTTTTTTGAATGTCGAATGCGCTGCTAACGGGTGTCAGGAGCGCTGCACAAGCGCGTCAGGAGCGCTGCACAAGCGTGTCACGATCGCTTCAACCTGCAAAAAATGGTTTACTCAAGGACCGAAAGTAGAGGGTATCTCCTGACTGCATAGACTCAACTTCATTTTCGCATCTACCTACGGTCAACCTCACATCTACGTTAAGCCTATCACGCAACTACCTACGCCATTTCCAACTCTCAACTGATAGATGTGTTTCTTGAAAGTTGTATATATACGGCCATTCCGTGCGTAAATGTGTTTGCGAGAACTAACTTTTAAATATCAATGCCGTGATAGTTTATGGAAACGTACCATCCAATCACGATGTCAGTTTTCAGGCATTAATTAAATGAAACCTATGTTGCCACATTAAATGAAAATAAAGCCAATATTAATAAGAATAAACAAGATGTTTTCCAAATGCACACGTTTGTTTACATTTCAATGAAGACGTAACTTACTCGTGCAAATGTTACGAACGTGAATATGCATGTATACGGGTCAATCCATATATAGTGGTCCAGAGGTGGTTGCTTGATGATTTTTAATATTTTTTTATATTTTTACCATACAAATTACCATTTATTGTGAATACAAATATGTCATTATTTTATTTTTTTTCCTGATAGTGGCCATTTTTATGCTAACGAAACACCGATTTTAGGCGATTTCAGTGTTCTGCAGTTTAAGCAAATATCTCCAATTCTGTGTAACCTAGAACAATCAAACAAAAACCAATCGATTCAGTAAATAATGAACTTATAAGGTTAGGTGATGTATCGACCTAAAATTAAGTCTAGGGTCCAAATATTGCTTCAAAGTTTTCATCACTTAACTAAAAAATCAATTTTGACAATTTTTTACATAGGAAGGCAGGACACTTAATGTTTGTAATTTTTTTACTTGAAAGGTATAAAGCCATGCTTTAAGTTTGCAGAATTTTAAGCTGTGGACTTCATTGGTTTTTTTATTAAATTTTTTTAAAGTTTTTGATTTTTCAAATTTTCCAAAGTTTAATGCCCATTATCTTCGTTGGGCATAAAAATAAAAATTTGAAATTTGGCCCATTTACAGACCTTTAAATGAGGAATATCTAGTAAAAATTTTGTTCTGTGGACTCAACTATTTATAAAGATATTAAACTTTGAAAAGTACCAAAATATCGACGAAGTCGACATCAACACGGCACCATTTAGTACCCTCTTAAGTAATGCTTGATGCCTTTAAAATCATTAATTAATCAGTTTTTCACCTCATTTTACAAGTTGTTCATTATAAAGTAAACATTTGGTATAGTAAACTTAAGCTAAAATGTAAATGCAGGACTTAGAATACAAAGAATATTTGGGAATTCTAAGAAACTTACCCATATATTAAAATTGGTCATTCCATAACTATATACCAAATGTTTACTTTATAATGATTACCATACAATTGTATGGTAAAAATATTAAAAATCACTAAGCAACAAATTTAACTTTTTCTAGACAACTTAATATGGATTGGCCCATACTCAATGTTACGAATGTGGAAATGTGAAAACTGATGAATGTACCAATAAAAGCATAACGATAATTTAGTGTACAACGGAAATTAATTACACAAAGCTATCAATGAAGTGTTGTTACTGGCAGAACCCAAGTCTCTCCGATTCATGTCAAAGCTTTCCAATTTATGCCAAATTTTCGGTCTAAGAATGAACCAGAGGCTAAAAATGTTACTATATATCAAGGATATATTTCATTAAAAAAAACAAAGGATACACATAGTAAATGTTTAAAGAATGAATAGGTATTCATATCTTCATCTTTCGATTGAGACTTTCAACATCTCCCCTTACTCAAAAGACTACCTGCAGCGCTGTGGCAGTGCGTCCGCAACTTGCGGCTGCTGCACTTCAAACACGAGCAGCGAATGCACATTAGATGCGTTTCTCGATAATTCGCTCTATGGGAGCGCTGCTGAGACGCTGCTGACGCGCTTCAGTTGACATGTGCTGCACTTGCAGCGCTGACATCCTTGTGAAGCGCTGCTGCAGCCATGTGTGTTAACTGGGTAATCCCAGTGGATGAGTTTTTTAAATGAGGAAACATCTTATAAAGAATTAGCAGCTGATTCTTGTTCCGTAGGTCCTTAATTATTACCTGTAAACTTATATATCTGCATTTTTGGGAGGAAAACTTTTCCACCAGTCTCTTTGCTAAGTAACCGGAGAAGTATACTTCCGAACAACGTTGAAGGGTCACTACTTTGGTCCTCAAGGGACGAGGGACCTCAACGTGCTCTTCAGAAGAATCAGTGGTGGTTACTTTTTCAAAATCCTCAAAATTTTCCGGGAAAGAGGTCAGACTGGAGATCTCTTCCTCTCCGACGTGAAACTCGAGAACTTTATCCTCATCTAAATCATAACTTGATGATTTTGGAGGCTTTAATAAAATTCTGCGTGGCAACCTGTCGATAGCTGGCCCTGAATCCCTTCAAAGTCTGATTACGATTGAATCCCCCCTTTTGCCTTATTGCCGAAAAATATTTTCTAAAGGGTCCTGATTTAATCTGGTAGTGAAAATACATTCTTCGCCCATATCGTGAAATAATGCCAGAATTGAAGAAATAGAAAGACGGAAACCATCAAAACAGGGGGGTCCACTTCCGTCCTTCTTCTTGCTCATAATTCTCAGCCATTCCCGAAGCAGCTCTAAAACTTGAGCATTGTTTTTATCCAAGCAGAAATCACTAGAGCATTTTGAGTAAGCGCTAGTGTTCAAGGCACGAATAAATTAATTATTGTCTCTATTAAAGCAGCTGTTGGAAGTGCTCATGGTCGTTTTAACTCTCCAGTGTAGTGGCTTGTGCGAATAGCAGCTGAAATGGAATAGCTGAATATTCGAGTGGCCAGCTTCACAGACATTTTCTGAAAAGAGTTGGGCCAAATGTGTGCCCTAGTCAGTTTCCACAGAGCTCTAGTTGTCGAGCTGGATGTATCGCTCTGATAAACCTGGCATATATTTTCAAAGGAAACGGTCTTTCCGTCCAGAACAAAATCACTATTCAGGAATTTATTTATCAAAGACTGTATAAGATGGGGAACATAAAAAATACAATAAATTTTATTTTCGTTACGCTGAAAATAAGGATTTTCGAATGAAGCCCCCATCTCTTTAATTGCTTTTCTATTGGTGCTGGCTTGGTCACAAATGAATCCTCTGGGATGCAAGCCTATCCTTAACTATACTATACCCTTAACTATACTTACTTTTCAATCAAGGACAATAAGATTTTCCGTATATTGGAGCTAATTAGCTCCAATAGTTATACGGGACTCTCTACTTTTGCAATGTATGTTGTTTCATTATGCTTCATTCAGTAAATTTTACCTCCTCACAAGTTATTTTATCATTTTCTCGACTTGAAGTCCTTAGCAATAATGTTCCTTTATTTGAGTGCCGCTGTGTGCACCTGGAGAAATAGTGGAAATTATTTTAAAGCTGCCCAATATATCTCACGGTAGGTGATCGAGAAATAGTGGAAATGATTTAATAATATATCTCAGGGTAGGTAATCATATATGCTGGTTTAGGTGGTAGTACAGCGTTCCGCCGCACGCTGCACTACTGTATGTAAGTAGCTTACCCATTGTGAGGCTATTTGACGGCGTTCCTTACCACTGTCTTACCTGTTTTTGAGCAATTTCTTACGGAAGCGCCTTACCTCCTGGTGAGCTACTTACCAGTTTCTTACGTAAGTATCTCGCAATAAAAGAGTAAGGAGTACTCTCTGTGCCAGCTGGGAATGGGCCCATGCTGAGAAATAAAGTACCCTACAGGCAACTTCCAGTTGTGATGAATACCCCTGATGAGGAACGCAGATGCATACTTTCCCACTTGTTTCTTCCTACAAATGCCCTAAATCTTCGAAACCCTCAATCATGTCCAGGGAATTTGAATATTCTGAATGTTCCATCAGAGACATCTTGTCAAATAAAATTACACGTTCTTTGCTGACATCCGACATTACGGAGACTTTGAGCTTCAGCTGATGGAAAAAAAAGACTCGTTTAATCCCATCAAATATCGTGATGTTCCGTTCCACTTTCTCACTGTTGACACAGCGGGAAGGGTTAGCTTGCCCAGGAGAAATCGGTAGATATGTGGTTGGAGACTTGAAATACAGGGAGAACGCAAAATGTTCTTCCTCCCTATACTCCATGAGCTACGTTTTTTATGGCACACCTGCATCTGAGTCAAAACAAATGCTTCCCGAGACTTAAAGTTTTTTTCTACACAACTGGAGGTATAAGCGAACCCAATCTGCCTTATGACTTGATAAGATCGCCTCAGCGGAAAAACTGATGACTGGAGTTTAGAAATAGTTTTCTCGTACTTTTCCATGCGAGCGTGATGATTTTTCTTCCTTGGTGTTTCCTTTGTGGCTATTTTAAGTGAAATTGGAGACCAACTTGAGTCAGGGGAAATTGAGGGCATAGCCTCCACCGTCCATAATACCCTGCGAGCCATCTTACAAAGAGTTGTCCTCAAAGGGAACGTAGGTGGCGCAAGAAAGGATATTTGGTTATGTCCAGATCCAACAGTGGGACTTGAAAATTTAACTGAAGGAGTATTTATTGATATGTTCCCAGAGTACTGATGAATCATCCGTTGCGGTGAAGTCCTTTCGGGAGCACTTGCAGTTTCCTCTCCCTCCTCCGGCACCACTGTTGCCGACTGGTAATGAAGTGGAAGAGCTCCTATCCTCAGCCGACTGCTAGGAAATATATCAAGTTTTGAAAAGTGCTTTTCCTTTACTAACTTCTTGTTTAAGGTATTCGGAGATAAGCCAAGCAGTGTAGGAGTTACCTGTAAAAGGAAATAATTACCCAAAAGTTAAAAAAGTGAGACAACCCAGCCGGCACAAGGGATATACTATCTGATCTAGGGTGGCTCTAAAGCGGGTCTAGGATATCTTAGAGCCAACCTAGAGCCAGCCTATCTCAACGCGAGCGATGTAAGAATACAAAACAACGTCTTTTATGTGAAATTGTAATAGTATAAATAAATTATTAACATGTATTTCCTATCTAAACCAATATTATAAATTATTCGCGGGGTTAATTGAAGAGATACGAGGAAAATAACAACGAACGATAACCGTTATTAACTTAGTCAAATTATGCGTAACGTAGTATAAGGATGATCCACCTCTATCAGCTGTATAGCCTAGATCTGGAAACAACACAAATCCGTAAGCGGAATAATACTCATCAATAAGTAAACTACAAAGTAATTTTGCATAGTAAAAATATTAATTAAAATTTAAAGGGCTTCATGGATGTACAAAGAAGCATGATCTAAAATGTAGTAATTGCCTCGTCGTGAACTGACTCTGCCGATTCTCGCGCTTCACGTATTTCTTTTGTCATCTTTGTGAGCGCATATGAAGATCATGGCGGTTGTGTTTACCTTTGCTACCGAACGTACAATCTTTTATGAATGATGTACCATATAATATTTGCTACAGAACGTACTGTGATATAATCTTTTGTACCGTGTGCAAATAATCTTTGTTGCATAACCTTGGTATCGTGTGTATACATCGTTGCTGCTGAACTTGTCGGAAAGGAGAATGAACCCAGTAAACACACATGGCTGCAGCAGCGCTTCACAAGGATGTCAGCGCTGCAAGTGCAGCACATGTCAACTGAAGCGCATCAGCAGCGTCTCAGCAGCGCTCTCATAGAGCGAATTATCGAGAAACGCATCTAATGCGCATTCGCTGCATGCTCGCATGCTCGTGTTTGAAGTGCAGCAGCCGCAAGTTGCGGACGCACTGCAACAGCGCTGCAGGTAGTCTTTTGAATAAGGGGAGATGTTGAAAGTCTCAATCGAAAGAGGAAGATATGAATACTCATTCTTTAAACATTTACTATGTGTATCCTTTGTGTTTTTATTTAATTAAATATATTCTTGATATATAGTAACATGTTTAGCCTGTGGTTCATTCTTCGACCGCAAATTTGGCATAAATGGGAAAGCTTTGACACGAATCGGAGAGACTTGAGGGTTCTGCCAGTAACAACACTTCATTGATAGCTTTGTGTAATTAATTTCCGTTTTACGCTAAATTATTTTTATGCTTTTATTGGTACATTCATCAGTTTTCTCATTTCCACATTCGTAACATTGAGTATGGGTCAATCCATATTAAGTGGTCCAGAAAAAGTTAAATTTGTTGCTTGGTGATTTTTAATATTTTTACCATACAATTGTATGATATTCATTATAAAGTAAACATTTGGTTTAGTTATGGAATGACCAATTTTAATATAAGGGTAAGTTTCTTTGAATTCCCAACTATTCTTTGTATTCTAAGGCCTGCATTTACATTTTAGCTTAAGTTTACAATACCAAATGTTTACTTTATAATGAATAACTTGTAAAATGAGGTGAAAAACTGATTAATGAGTGATGATAAAGGTTTTAGAGGCATCAAACATTACTTAAGAGGGTACTAAATGGTGCCGTGTTGATGTCGACTTCGTCGATATTTTGGTACTTTTCAATGTTTAATATCTTATTATTATTGTTATTCCTCATCTAAAGGACTGTAAATGGGCCAAATTTTAAATTTTTATTTTCATGCCCAACAAAGATAATGGGCAATAAACTTTGGAAAATTTGAAAAATCAAGAACAAGAAAGTTTGCAGAATTTTAAGCTATGGACTTCAGTGGTTTTTTTATTAAATATTTTTAAATATTTAATACAAAAACCACTGAAGTCCATAGCTTAAAATTCTGCAAACTTAAAGCATGGCTTTATACCTTTCAAATAAAAAAAATTACAAACATTTAGTATCTTGCCTTCCTATATAAAAAAAATTGTAAAAATTGCTTTTTTTAGTTAAGTGATGAAAACTTTGAAGCAATATTTGGACCCTTATACTTAATTTTAGGTCGATACATCACCCTTCCTTTATTTAAGTTCATTATTTACAAAATCGATTGGTTTTTTTTTATTGTTCTAGGGTGCACAGAATTGGAGATATTTGCTTTAACTGCAGAACACTGAAATCGCCTAAAATCGGTGTTTCGTTAACATAAAAATGGCCACTATCAGGAAAATAAAATTTAAAAAAATAAAATAATGACATATTTGTATTCTCAATAAATGTTAGTTTGTATGGTAAAAATATAAAAAATATTAAAAAGCAACCACCTCTGGACCACTACATATGGATTGACCCGTATACATGCATATTCACGTTCGTTACATTTGCGTGAGTAAGTTACGTCTTCATTGAAATGTAAACAAACAAGGCAATTGGAAAACATCTTGTTTATTCTCATTAATATTGGCTTTATTTTCATTTAATGGGGCAACATGGGTTTCAATTAATTAATGCCTGAAAACTGTTATCGTGAGAGTTGGAAATGGCGTAGGTAGTTGCGTGATAGGCTTAACGTAGATAGATGTGAGGTTGACCGTAGGTAGATGCGAAAATGAAGTTGAGTCTATTCAGTCCGGAGAAACCTTCTACCTTCAGTCCTTGAGTAATCTATTTTTTGCAGTTTGAAGCGGTCGTGACACGCTTGTGCAGCGCTCCTGACACCCGTTTGCAGCGCATTCGACATTCAAAAAAGGGAAGTTTAGTAGTGCTAGGCGCGCTGCAGAAGCGCCTTCGTGGTAGCTGCAGCGCTACCGCGCAGCGCATCAGATGCGCAATTACCGCATTTTGTGTTTACTGGGAAAAGGCAAGAGTAACGTAAATGGTGACTTGACAGGTTCTGCATATCTGCCGTTTGAGATCAGGTAAGTAAATTGTTTTTAGAAGTAGATAATTAGGTATAGTAATTAATAAAACAACTTCTGTTACTTCACATTAGTGAAAAGGGCTAGTCATTATATTTAAAAATTTGCAGTTTGGAAGCCCGGGCGATTCCCCTGGCACCGTGATTGTAAAAAAATATTTTTTACTACGTTTAAGTGGTGAATAGCCCGCTCTCTCGCCCGCGTGAAAATTTTGTCTTTTGACAGCTGCAGCTGTATATCCTAGCTCTGGCGAGGGACGAAACAACGCAAATCCGTAAGCGGAATAATACTCATCAAAAAGTGAACTACAAAGTAATTTTGCATAGAAAAAAAATTAATTACAATTTAAAGGGCTTCATGGATGTGCGAAGAATCATGTGAGCTAAAATTAAGTAGATGAACACCCTTCTGAACAGCATCGTCGTGAACCTTCCGTGGAATAAAAATTTTTTGTGCACAATTTGTCATGCCTATTGTACTTTTTCTTTTGTTTTCGAAATTTGTATTCATTCGGGGCTAATAGAGCACAATTGTGTTCGGTAAATCACTCTCTGAAGTATATACGTTGAGTCCCACATTGGTCAGTATCCCGCTATACACTGACTTGTGTACATCTTTGACCGGCTGATCTGTTAGTAGGCGATTGTACTTTAATTGTGAATGACTAACACTTTTAATTATTCTTTCATTCGTACGAAAGTATTTCGTTTAAGGATGCTGATAAGTGAAGAGCAGTATCGTTTCGTAAACTATCTCACCGGGCTCCCCGCTGGAAGCCCGGTAGTTAATACTCTTCGACGATAACATCGTTCGCTGAGTACGATATTTTGCCTAGGAGTAGGCAAAGCATGTATTTAAGCAATTCGTCAGCTTCTTACTCTATTATCGATAATACCAAGGTAAGAAATGAAATAACTTTTATCAACCCAGCCGGCACAAGGGATATACTATCTGATCTAGGGTGGCTCTAAAGTGGCTCTAGGATATCTTAGAGCCAACCTAGAGCCAGCCTATCTCAACGCGAGCGATGTAAGAATACAACTCAACGTCTTTTATGTGAAATTGTAATACTCAAAAAGAATTATTAACATGTATTTCCTATCAACACCAATATTATATATTATTCGCGGTGTTAATTGAAGAGAGACGTGGAAAATAACAACCAATGATAACCGTTATTAACTTAGTCAAATTATGCGCAACGTAGTAAAAGGATGATCCACCTCTATCAGCTGGATAGACTAGATCTGGAAACAACACAAAATCCGTAAGCGGAATAATAGTTATCAAAAAGTGAACTACAAAGTTATTTTGCATAGTAAAAATATTAATTAAAATTTAAAGGGCTATTCAAGGATGTACGAAGAAGCATGAGCTAAAATGTAGTAATTGCCTCGTCGTGAACTGCCTTCTGCCGGTTCTCGCGCTTCACGCATTTCATTTGTCAACTTTGTGAGCGCATGTGAGGAACATGGCGGATGTGTATAGCTTTGATGCCGGACGTACTGTCTTTTATGAAGAATTTACCATATAATATTTGCTCAAGAAAGTACCGTGATATAATCTTTTCTACCGTGTGTACGTATTTTGTGCTGTAGAACGAACCGTGTGCAAATAATCTTTGCTTGCAGAGCCTTGGTACCGTGTGTATACATCGTTGCAGCGGAATGCGTCGGAAAGGCAATAGAAACGTGTAACTGGTGACTTGACGGGTTCTGTATATCTGCCGTTTGAGATAAGGTAAGTAAATTGTTTTTTAGAAGCAGGTAATGAGGTATATTAATTACTAAAATAACTTCTGATACTTCACATTAGTGAAAAGGGCTAGTCTTTATATTTGAAAATGTGCAGTTTGGAGGCCCGGGCGATTCCCGGGGCGCCGTGATTGCGTAAAAATATTTTTTACTATGTTTAACTGGTGACTAGCCCGCTCTCTCGCCCGCGTGAAAATTTTGTCTTAAGCCGGCCCTACTCTTTCAACCTCTTTGCCATGTATTGATCAGCGAAATTGTTGATATTTCACTCGTTCCATGTTAAATCAACTGACCTGCTACCGAACCAACAATCTACAACACAATAAGCAGAGAAAAAAATGGGTAAATGTTCTCGAAGAGGCTTCCCCGACGAAATTTTTTTTTCACCCCTTAGATTTTGCTAGTGTTGCACGAAATTTAACAAACTCAAATTGTTGAAATTGCCAAAATAATCAATGAAAGGATTTTTAGTGTACTTAAAGAAGTTATGCTTCTAGAAAATGTCCATCTTCGTAGGTGATGTGCGGCTGGTCGGCCATCTTGAATTATGTTAAATAAATGTTCGCGAAGCGGCCTCGCCAACAGAAATATTTTTTCATCCCTTAGATTTTGCTAGTGTTGCACGAAATTTAGCAAACTCAAAGTGTTAAAATTGCAAAAATAGCCAGTGAAAGGATTTTTAGTGTACCTAAAGAAGTTATGCTTCTAGAAAATGTGGAACTTCTGAGGTGATGTGCGGCTGGTCGGCCATCTTGAATTTTAACGTAGGTTTTGTGAAAAGGCAACAGAGGGCAATGACGCCGGAGTAGTTCGCTTTGATCTAGAAGTTCCGTGAGCAGTCACAACCGCGGCAGTTTTAAATAGTAGGTGCCAGTGGGTGCGTCACAATGATGAGCTAGCATTGCTATCAACCTCCTTGTATATAGACTTGGGTGTTAACTGTAAATAGTTTATGAAAACCAATATATTTTTCAGTAATGCCTGGTCGGCATTGTATAATAATATATTATATATAATGTATACGTATAGTAATCCTGCCTTATTCCACAGGAACAAGAGAACATCAGCCTCCGCTCAACAGAACCACCAGTCTCAACAGGCAATCGACGTATGACTACAGGAGCAAAAAGCATCCAGCGCAAAACGACACACCTCAAATCAGTGAAGTCCAGCACTCCTGCCAGCAACAAATATACCTACATCCACACGGCGACTTGCGTGAGGTTTTGCCGGTTTCCATCAAGCCTCGGTTGATTGCGTCATTAAGCCATCCCGGATGAAAAGAGTTCCCGCAACATTATATTACTCTCAATATTCAATGTGCTACACGCCTATGTACAAAGTTAAAATATGTATGTATGTTAAATGACGAACCCTGATGAAGATGGGCTATTGCTGTAAATATGTTGATATATAGTGAGAATAATTATGTTAATACTTGCATATGTGTAAATATATGTGTCATGGCAGTAAACACCTTTTGACCTGACTTAGATGCAATAGGGAACTTGCATACATATCAGATATAATCATGAGCCCCAAAACTCAATAGAAATATATGTTTGCGTTTCACGGTGAAGTTTTTTAATTATTTTTTGACGTTGTTAGCGATATTTAATTCATTAAAGTTCAAGAAAATTTTCAAACACAAGTGAGAATCGAAAACGCCCGATGATTGGCTGGTGGCAAAGTGACGTAATTATTCAGTACGCGGAAGCAGCATACCGCTGCAGGGCTAGTATTTGATCTTTATTTTCCTCCATTGAAAGCCATATATTGCGTAAAGATGACGGAATAAGTTTATTGTAAGGAAATGAAGGAACCTTTGATTATTCCACAAAAATTTTCATTTCGCTTGCCGACTATAAAGGTTTCGACTTGTTAGTTAAGTCATTTTCAAGGGCTTGGTATTGAGTTACACAACATTTCTCAAATTTCATATTATTATCGATCATTTATAGATACTTGATTAAAGGGTCCACGTCCCAAATATTAAAATATCCCCCCTTTGAAAAATGAAGGCGATGTCTAACCATTGGCGATAGGTCTTAGTTATATATATGTAAGTTATAAATGTTGAATGCTGAGTGAAATATATATGGATACCTAATGGTGATCCCGCAACGCTTATCATTTTTAAAGCATTGACGACATAAGTTGAAACATTGGTTGACAAGCGAAGTAAAAAATAATAATTAAAAATACAAATTAAGGCCTTGATAATGTCTTCGTAGGCCGAATTCTTGGACAGGCAGTGAAACAAAGTATGTTTTGTAGACAAGACAAAATTTCCTTCATTTCAAATTATTATCGATATACTGGAATAGTGTAACCTACCCTTAATACAATCTATCCTCTCTTTAACTGCTCATGGCAACGTCTAATCACTTTTAACCATATCAGTAGTATATAAATATTTATTCTTTTAAAATTGTGTGCAGACGGTGAACCCGTGATCCCTCCACGCTTTCCGTGATTCAACTGTTTTCCCATGATTCTTACCAGAATTTTGACTAACATTACGTTCCCATTACAAAAAGACACGACGGTAACCACTATTCCCTGATCTTACGAGGGTAACTCAATGCTAGTAGGACCATCTACCATGGTAGGCGTTTTCGAGCGTTTCCATTACTAGCATTGCGTAAGTAGAGAGTTACCGTCGTAGAAATGTCAGTAGAGGAAACGGGGCCTGATTCCCTCATGATTGCCAGGTATTTCAGTGAAACTGAAGACTTCGTCGAAATGGAAAGGAAATATGTTGAGTAGCTGATGTGCTTCTGAAATGTTTTCTAGTTCATAAAAATGTTTAATTTGCATATAATCAGCTCGTATTGACGAAAGCGTATATTTATGTGAGATATGTATTATTTTTGTAGGTCCGGTAGAGAATTTTATGGTGACTCGGCAGTGGGTTATGTGCAGGTGAAAAAGTGTGGAAATATGGAAATGTTACTTACATTAAAGTGATCTTTGCACACATAGCAAACGGATTTATGGCTTATTTTTCCGTGACGCTCATCTCGACGAAGGGCATGCATCCAAGCTTCTCTACTTTTTTCCTATTTCGGAACGCTGACGAAAATTTTGTCTGGGGTACAAATAGACGTGTTTTTGCTCATCGGAACAATGCACCACTTGTAATTTTTCCTTTTTTCAGTCATTTTCCCCTTTAAAACGCAACGTGGTTCTTCCAAACTTGAAGCTACGAGGTTGTGGGGCTAGGATCTATGACTTCTACTGAATAGTGACGTCGCGGCGTAAGATTAGTGGGGGCGGTATTATTTAGCCCGCGAAACTCGGCAGATTTTTGGGAGTCATTTTCTAGTGTATAAACTGAATTTTGAGCGGAAAAAATTATATTGCGGTAACATGTATTTGCCGTAGAATATCACCATACTGTCTATTAAAAGTATGCAATTTCCCTATTGTGCCTGCCTTTTCCTTCATCTATTGTTTTTGCTATTTGTTGAGTGGTGAATTATTTTGCAGGAATTGCAGCATCTGGAGCTCTGGTAGCCAAATCAACTTGCGGTAAGATCGGTTCTCTACGTGCTGTGTTTGGTATGAAGGTTATAATATCAGTTACTTATTTAAAAGGCGCCCGTGGTCCCGCCATTCGTCATAAGTAGTGAGCAGAATTGCCGTTAGGTGGCGCCGCATGACACGTAGTTCCCGTTAAGCTCGAGTGTGGCGCTACGAGCGGCTAAACATGGCGGTATACGTTCTTACTACATATATAGATTCCTTGGCTGTAGAGATAGGTTCCACGCAAAATAGAGGAAATCTATCTAGATGATCCACGGATAGCCCACGTCGGCCATATGTATTGCATCGCTATGCCGAGAGATAGCCTATCCTTAACAGGGATAGCCTATCCTTGGACTCCAAGGATGCTATTCGTTTATTTGGGGATATGCCTTGACTTGTGCTGGCTGGGAAGGGACTAACCGATCGTCCGCTAGACACAAAATTGCGCATTGCACGGACTGAATGCTGGGAACCATTGAGGAACCGTGTGGGTGGTGTGGGTGGACGTGGGGTGGACCGGGAGGAGTGGGTGGTGTGGGTGGACCAGGGTGGACTTCCGACCATTGGCCGTTGCAGCCGTTGTCACCTCCTTGTCACCATATGTCACTCTGCCGATCTCTGCCCTAGTGCTTGGACGCCATTGTGGTTACTTCTTGCTTTTGCGAGTGCTTTTGGGAGCGTTTATCGTCCTCGACCTTTCCTTTTGTTCACCCATCATTTTCCCTATAACGTTATCACTTTTCCTGTATCACATATTTGTTTAATTATTTTTATTTCTTCTTTGTTCCTCGTGGTCCCGTCTTTGCCTCCCTCATCTATAGATATATATATATATATCACATCACGTTTATCACGTATATCACAATGTATACATCACGTTTTCATAACAGCATCCTCATCCATCATAACCATCTCCCAAATTTCATCCCCCTATTTTCATAACGATCTCCCATATTTCATCCCTTTTGCATTTATACTTTTCAGTTTCCGTGAAATATATTGGTTTTGGAATCGCTGACGCGTTCCGAAACAAGTGGAAAGAGAAGACCCTTGCCTGTCTCCGGCGTTAACGGAAGATTTCCTTGGACCTCACCGCCGAGTTCCGGAGCATTGTAGGTAAGTGCATTCGTTTTCTCAGCGTCTCTATCTCATTTTAGCAGAATAGGTAGGTAGTTAATAGTCGAAGGGAAATGTTTGCTAGCTGTGGGGGTTGTCATGAAAACGGCTAATGTACGTACGTGTGGGTCACAGGTTGCTCAATTTTCCGGAATGTTAAGCTCCGTATAAATGCCGAAAGGTAGTTTTAAGCTATTTAATGCCGTTACAAGCACCCAAAGGTGGAGGCTGATACAAAGGGAGGCGCGGGGACACGCAGTGGGCCGTAATGTCTAGGTAGAGCCGGATAGGGAGCATATAGTGCCGGTTAAGTTACCCTCGGAGGATGATGGTGGAAGCGACAGTGAATTTGAGTTCCGAAAGAACTCGGGGAATAATTTGCCCAACCTCAGTAGTAGAAAACTTAGATCTTGTTGGGTCTTCGGAGGACTGTGCTTCGGAATGGACGAGTTAATCTGATATCAGTGAAGATGAATTTGATTTTGGAGACTTCGGCCGTGATATCGCGAAGTGGGCAGCGGAAGGTGTGAGCAGGAAAAAAGTTGTTGATTTGCTATCAATTTTGCCTTTCCCGCCAATCCCAAGACGCTTTTACAGACTCCTCGAACCATTGCGATAAAAACTATGGAGGGGGAGGTAATGTGCGCGAAGAGGCCTCACCGACTTAAATTTTTTTCACCCCCTAGTTTTCACTTGTATTGCTTGAAGTTTTACAAACTAAAAGTGCAAACACTGCAAAAATAGCAAGTGAAAGCATGTTAATTGTACCTAAATAAGTAAGGCTTCCAGAAAATGTGAAACTTCGGACGTGATATGCGGCTGGTCGGCCATTTTGAATTTTAACCTAGGTTTTTTGAAATGGCAACAGAGGGCAATGACGTTGGAGTGGCTCGCTGGCATATAAGTTCCGTGAGCTGTCACCAACCGCGGCTGTTTTGAATAGTACTACAGTGCGTCACAATGATGGATTACTGAGTGACGCGTATTCCATCTCGAAATTTTCACAGAAAATGTATTGACGAGGACGTTCTTTGCTCAAAGTGTTGTAGGTAATACGTTGACAAACGCCAGATTAATGTGAATGAGGGAAATACTGAAATCTAGTAAGCAGCTAGAGCCATAGTAATGAGTGATTTTCGGCCCCTAAAAGGACTACATACAAGGAAAGAGAAGGGGTTAGGATGGAACTAGTAAATGGGAGGTGGTGGGGAAACTAGCTGAATTGAGATGTATGCCATATTCCAGTGGATGTGCTTAAGGATCAATCCATGTTAGTTCGCCTCATTTATGTGCCCATTGCACTCATAACTCAATCTTGCTATTAGGAAGTTAGCTGTGATTAATTTAACGCAATGATTATTGAAATACGTGGAGTTAATGATGCATGAAATAGCCTGCTTTCAAAGTGAAATTCAGAAGTTTTTATTGCAAATGAGATCTGAATAATTATTGATTCTTATATTTTGTGCGTGCTTACAGAAGAATAAAATTGGTTTATGGGGGTACTTTTGTTATTTGAACTCACTTGGCCGAATGACATATTTTGTTTCACAATTGTTTAATTGCTTTTATATTTTCTTAACAGGCTGATCTTCATAGACTATAGCATATAACATTTGGTGAGGTACATAGTCATTACTGGCATTATATATTTCTGCATTGACCCTACTCCATTGAAATGGCAAATAGGCGATATCCCATGTCATATTTGTCTGAGAGGCAAAGGCGTAATGTTAGGGCCAGTAATTCACAGCAAATCCCTAATTTATTACATGCTGAAGTTCCAGATGATATCTATCATGATCCTACAGTTGATGCTGAGGACCAAGGCCAAGGGGTACATGATGAGCAGATTGATTTAAATGTTTTCAGGGAGAATGAAGATGTTGTTGTTCAGGTGGGTGATGGGATTTTTTCTGAGTCTGATTCTGATGATTCAGAGGATTCTGATGACTCTGAGGATGAGGGAATGGACAACTTCCTTAAAGGTCTTGCGAAGTGGGCGAGTGAAGGTATTTCAAACAGGAAGACTAATGAACTCCTATGTTTACTGAAGGGACACAACTGCTTTCGGCATTTCCCAGCAGACTCAAGGACTCTACTAAAGACTCCTAGAACAGTTCCTTTGCGGGAAATTGGGGGAGGAACCTATTGCCACATTGGGATAAGGAAGAGCATAATCCATCTGGTTGAAAATAATCCTTTGATTTTAGAGAGAGAGATAATCAGGCTGCAGTGCAGCATTGATGGGCTTCCTCTAGCCAAAAGTTCAGGAAGTCAGGTTTGGCCAATTCTAATGTGCTTGGTGGATTTCCCATCAATCCCTCCTTTTGCTATTGGCATATTCCATGGAAATGAGAAGCCTAGGTCGTGTGCAGAATACTTGGAAGAGTTTGTTGCAGAAATGATTCTCCTTAAAGCAGAAGGTCTGGAACATCATGGGGAGGTCAGGGAAGTTTGTGTGACATGTTATGTTTGTGATGCCCCTGCCCGTGCCTTTGCTGCACAAATCAAGTCTCACACTGGGTATTTTGGCTGTGGGAAATGCTGTGTCCAGGGAGAGTTTATCAGTAACAGAGTAATTTTTGATGAAATCAATGCACCCTTGAGGACTGATGACAGCTTTTCCAGTGAGACAGAAGAGGATCATCATGTGGGTCTTTCACCTTTGGAGAGGATACCGGACACAAAAATGGTTACTCAATTCCCTTATGAGTATATGCACTTAGTGTGCCTGGGTGTGATGAGAAAACTTCTTCTGGCTTGGTTAAATGGCAACTTAAATGTTAGATTGCAGGCTAGAAAAGTAGCACTCATAAATGAGCGCACAATTGGAATTGTTGGGGGAATACCTTCCAAAGATGGGGACATTATTGTTGTTGAATTGTTAGGGTCAAGAAATGAAGAAGTATTTGCAGTGGGCAGAGCTTTTCTGTCAGCCCTGCCATTCTATGCCATACCTGCACCTTCTACAAATGTAGGGATATATAGTGCCAGTAATTTGGGTGATCATCAATTGTGGGCTATATCCGACATTGAAAGGAAGGCACTTCTCATTGCAAGCCCTTGGGAAGAAAATAACTTTTATGTCGTTGAACTGCTTCACCATTAATTTGGTAACTACTTACCATAATTTTTTTCGGTGTTGGGTAACTCTAAGTTAATGCAGCAGTTTATCTCATGAATACTGTGGTTCTCCTTGATTTACTATTGAATTTATCCATTTCTTGATATTTCTCTGATTAGTTACAATGTCTTCCACCTCTGTTAAATGTAGCTGAGTTATATGTATAAGGATTTTTTCCAATAGAAGACATATCTTTGTTAGAAATTTGATATATTTACTTGAAGAACTATCCTCTTCCATTTTATTGACCACTGCATCAAGGACAATATTTAATATTCCTGTAGGCTATGGCCAAGCATGTGTTGCTAGTTCAATATTCCTGATCAATGTTTGCTCCAATAACTTCCATTGCACTCATTACAATGTTATGCCATATAACTGAAGCAACTGAATATGCTGAAGTTTTGTAAAACTGATGTAGTGTTTTCATATTAAAAAAATGTTATTTCCTTTAGGATGCCGTGGGTGGTTGCAGAATTCATGCCACACAGGGCATATGTTCGTGCGACGCTCCTGACCATTCCTGCTGGCTGGGTTAGTCAAGAGACGTATGGTTTGGTGGCGTCCTATCCACCAGAAGCGTTTTCTCCAGATGCAGTGAAGAAGCTAATTAGGAATGAGGCAGCTCCACGCCAAGGATGGATCAAGTTACCTCTGAAATTTGTTTCCGAAGAGTATGGTAAGGACTCAAAAATGTTCAAATTGCTGGTCAACTTTACAATGAATGCATGTTCAAAATCTGTGATTTCATATTCCTCAACAGGAGATTTGATAACTGCAACATCGATGGAAATAAGAGCTGCAGCTTGTGAAGACACTGATTTGGAGGGATTCTTCCAGGTCCTCAATAGTGGGAAGCGGATGAGGAAGCCACGGACGGTACAATATCCAGGAGAATCAGAGAGTGGTGCTGACATTTCCGAGGATGACTATTTCAGTAATCCTCCAACACCACCATCACCGCGTAAGTTTTGAAGATGTGTCTCATGAAAATTGGAATTGAGGTCTTAAGAGCGTTGAAGTTGAAGTAAGAGGCCCTTTTGACTCTAGGTTAGAAGGCTCCAGATGAAAACATCACTTGATTTGAATGCAAAATTTGCTAAATTTGTCCTTATTTCATGCTTGCAGCTAAGTCCTCAAGGTTTTCTGTACACGGCAGATCATCTAATCACTGTGAGGCATCTACGAGCAAGGAGCTCACACCAAAGGCCACAAGATTCGATGGTGGCAGGACAGAGCAGGAAGCTGACCAAGGGTGTGCTTATGAGTGGTCGGAAAGTCATAAAGCCACCTGTGCCACAACCGGAGGCGAATTCGCCAGCCACCTCAAGGATCCCTCCAGAGAAGCGCCATAAGACCCTTCCATCTCCAGAATGGATGAATGGGTGTGAAAGGCGGCTGAATGAGGGGATTAACCTCATTCGGGCCTCAGTGACAGCCGTGGATTCTGTCCCTCCTTCATCAGAAACAGGTTTGTTTTAATGCAGTGCCTATTCATTTTATAATTGAAGCCTTGTGTAATGAGGTGACTATTTTCTATGAATTAAAATTGCATGGGTTTCTTCCCAGACATTAAAAGCTTCATTGAAGAGAAAGTGGAAAAGCTTGGAAAGGAGCTGAAAAGGGAGCTGAAAGCCGAGGTGTCGGACCTAGCAAATGAAATACGTGATAGGTTCGACTCCTTGGAGTCTCTGATAAAAAGAATGGGTGCTCGTGGCTCCTCACCTCCTCCAGGCCATGCTCAGGACCTCGTCTCCCTGCATGCTTTGCCCCTCCAAACGTTTGACGACCTTGGGATGTTTGAAGAAGACCTATGCTCAAATACTAACTACAAAGAATGCCTGGTCAGTATGTCTGAAAGTATTGATTTTTTGAAAAGTAGGTAATTAGTTATCAAAGCTTTGTAAGCAAAAAAAACCAACCATTATGATGATATCATATTGTTTATTGCTGAATTTTCTTTCATGGAAAGAAATTTGTGAACTGATTATAATGAAATGTATTGTATTTCAGGTATGGTATTTAAGGGATAGGTGTTGTAACCTTCTATGCCGTGAAATAGGGGATGCAATGTTTACCTCGGCTGTGAACAAAACAGTTAATGAGGCATGTGCCTCGATTATGACCAATGGACTTGCGAGTGCCATGTGTCTCAGCAAGAAGAATACGCAGAAGGTGTGCCTTGAGGGCAATTACCCAAACACCATTCAACTAATTTATGGTATGTACATCCTGCTTATTTCCTAATGTGTTCAATTCACCATTCTTTATCCGTGTGATTATTATCAAATATTTCATGTTCTCTTGTTACAGACACTGTGAAGCAGAAGGC
This sequence comes from Pyrrhosoma nymphula, assembly GCA_963573305.1. NCBI lineage: Eukaryota > Metazoa > Arthropoda > Insecta > Odonata > Coenagrionidae > Pyrrhosoma > Pyrrhosoma nymphula. The sequence goes on along the minus strand of OY754338.1, from coordinate 129,086,854 downwards.
CACTGCACGACCTGTTGACTTTTCGACCGTCAAGAGGAGCATTGGCGAGTGGCTGCGACAGGCCAAAAATAGATCTGGGGGACACGTTAGAAATGTGCAGGATGTTAATTGAAGTTGTTATTAGTTTGGTTTATATCTGGTTGTTGTTAGTTTACCTAAATTTCTCTAATGTTTGTTATTAATAGAATATTTACATGGAAGCATGAGAAGGATTATCTTAGTTTGAGTTTTTCAAGGATAGATGAGTGGATATTCTGCGAGTTCATGACTTTTATTACATACATTAATAGCACTCACAGTTAACTCCTAGCAATGGAAGAACCAGATACAACGCCCAGGACTCTTGAGTTAATATTATATGTATTTGATGTACCTTTATGTGAATGAGGACTATGTGACCATTTGTGAATAACAACTGCTTTGTTTTTGGAAATGTTTTCGATGTAATAATTAGGAAAAAGATTGGCAGAGGACGAGACAAAGAGAAAAACAGATGGGCACGGGAACAAGGTGGTTCTCTTGTAGTCAGTCTCCGGACGACTATGCAGGGGTCTGCTGGATGACTGCTGGCACGAGGAAGACTAAAGCAAAGGTTACAGGAGTCCTGACGGTCATCCTGGAGACCGTCCACCCACCAAGACCATCACCACTATGACGACGAAGAAAACGATGCCAGCCCAGTGACCTCCACCTCCTCCAAACCTTCACCCTTTACTCCGGTTCCACCATCCTACCCAAGCACTGCGGCATCTCAGCTGTCACCATCCACCCCTCCCGCACCAACCAAAATCCCTACCCCCGCTCCACCCCACCCCCATCTCCAACCACCTCCTCTGCCTCGGCGCACACTTCCCAACCCACACCTGACCCCGCATCCCGACCCGACCCCAGCGAGAGGTGCTGCATCACCGTGTGCACATCCTCTGCCCGGGAACCTACTAAGAAACCTCCCTCCTTATCGTGGAAGGTTATTCGGGATTTCCACCGGGTCAGGTTCTCCATTACGGCCGATGTTTCGATGAATGAGTCGTCCATCGTCTTCAGGGCATGGTAATGGAGAACCTGACCCGGTTGAAATCCTTAATAACCTTCCACGATACAATATGCCGGGAAAGCCTGTGATTATTCTCCCTCCTTATCTTTTTCAGTGGTCACACGAGGAGTGGACTTGGCGATGTCAGAAGATGACATCAAGGAGGGACTCTGGTTTGCAGACCTCCGGACTGAGAACATCTACCGCACCACGGCACGACGCACAGGGATACCCACCACCCTCCTGAGAGTCATCATCAAGGACCAGGAGACAGCCCGCCGCCTGCTCCACGAGGGTGATGTGTCCTATGGGAAGCGATATCGCGTGGAGCCCTCACGATCACCTCACTCCCAGCCCGCTCAACGTCATGGTTGAGACCGCAGGTGTCATGGTTTTGACCATCAGACACATGAGTACAAGAAGGGTCTCCTCTGCACGAGAAGCGGGAGGACTAGTCATAGGACCACGGAGGGCAAGGTGGCGGCCCTGACATCCGGTGCCCTATGCGCCCCAAGGAACAGTTGGAACAGTTCTAAATAAGTTATGTACATATAATCTTTCTAATACATTGACAATGCCCGTTAATTAATAGATAATATGTGACAAGAGCTAACATACCTATCAGCATCCTTGTAAATAGACCTTGGCTTTAAACTGTAAATAACTTATGCATACCAATATATTTCAGTAATACCTGATTGGCATTTTATAATATAGAGCATTTAGTTACTTGGTAGTCGTCTTATCGATAGTATATTATGTAAATATGTAAATTAATCCTGCCTTATTCAACAGGAACAACAGAATATCAGCCTCTGCTCAAGAGTATTACCAGCCACAACAGCCAATTGCTGCATGACTACAGGAACAAAAAGCATCCAGCGTAAAACCACTCACCCCACATCAGCGAAGTCCAGCACTCCTGCCAGCAACAAATATACCTATATCCACACGGCGACCTGCGTGAGGTTTTGCTGGTTTCCCTCACGCCTCTGGTGAATGCCAGGTCATTAAGCCATCCCGGAAGAAAAGAGTTCCCGCACCATTATATTATTCTGAATATTCTATCTGCTACACGCCTATGTACAAAGTTAAAATATGTGTATATGTTAAATGAATAACCCCGAAGAGGATTTTATCCTATAACAGGGGCTATTGCTGTAAATATGTTGATACATAGTGAGAATAATTATGTTAATACTTGTGTATGTGTAAATATATGTGTTGTGACAGTAAACACCTTTTGACTTGAATTAGATGCAATTGTTCCCACCTTTTCCTTTATTGTTAATCCTATTTGGTGAGTGGTAAATTATTTTCGGTATTGAGGTCATATTATCAGTTACTTATTTAAAAGGCGCCAGTGGTCCCGCCAATCGTCTACAAGTAGTTCACCGAATTGCCGTTAGGTGGCGTTACATGACACGTAGTTCCCCTTAAGCTCGAGTGTGGCGCTGCAAGCTGTTAAATATGGCGGAGAACTGTTTTACTACATATAGATTCCTTGGCGGTAGAGATAGGTTCCACGCAAAATAGAGGAAATCTATCTAGATGATCCACGGATAGCCCACGTCGGCCATATGTATTGCATCGCTATGCCAAGAGATAGCCTATCCTTAACAGAGATAGCCTATCCGTGGATTCCAAGGATGCTATTCGATTATTTGGGGATATGCCGTTACTTGTGCTGGATGGGAAATACCATTTTTCATTCAGCCAAACGTTAAAACCCTATCACATGCAGCAAAGTTCTCGAAAAATAAATTTTTTAGTAATTTGCCTATAATATAGTTTTTCATGAACATAAATTATGAATGAAATTGAAATTTCGTTGCTCAGAAACGTCCGCAAATTAAAATCATGGGGGGCCTCTTCACCCCCAGATTTTATTTATCTCATTTAAAACCAATTTCTTTATTTTACCGTGAAAAGTAAAAATCTTAAAGGTTACACTTAAAATATCAATAACTATAACCAAATTTGTATGGACCAAATGGCTATATGTAAAGTGATCATGTGAATTTATACGCCTTGAGAAGGCTCCTAAGGGGGTACTGGCCCCCTTTTAATGGATGTCCATGACCACGCTAAGTCCAAGTTGAACTATCCCAGTAAACACAAAATGCTGCAGATGCGCATCTGATGCGCTGCGCGGTAGAGCTGCAGCTATCACGAAGGCGCTTCTGCAGCGCGCCTAGCACTCCTAAACTTCCCTTTTTTGAATGTCGAAAGCGCTGCTAACGGGTGTCAGGAGCGCTGCACACGCGCGTCAGGAGCGCTGCATAAGCGCTGCACAAGCGTGTCACGATCGCTTCAACCTGCAAAAAATAGTTTACTCAAGGACCGAAAGTAGATGGTATCTCCGGATTGCATAGACTCAACTTCATTTTCGCATCTACCTACGGTCAACCTCACATCTATCTACGTTAAGCATATCAACTACGCAACTACCTACGCCATATCCAACTATCAACTAATAGATGTGTTTCTTGAAAGTTGTATATATACGGCCATTCCGTGCGTAAATGTGTTTGCGAGAACTAACTTGTAAATATCAATGCCGTGATAGTTTATGGAAACGTACCATCCAATCACGATATCAGTTTTCAGGCATTAATTAACTGAAACCTATGTTGCCACATTAAATGAAAATAAGGCCAATATTAATAATAATAAACAAGCTGTTTTCCAAATGCACACGTTTGTTTACATTTCAATGAAGACGTAACTTACTCGCGCAAATGTTACGAACGTGAATATGCATGTATACGGGTCAATCCATATATAGTGGTCCAGAGGTGGTTGCTTGATGATTTTTAATATTTTTTTATATTTTTACCATAAAAATTACCATTTATTGTGAATACAAATATGTCATTATTTTATTTTTTTTCCTGATAGTGGCCATTTTTATGCTAACGAAACACCGATTTTAGGCGATTTCAGTGTTCTGCAGTTTAAGCAAATATCTCCAATTCTGTGTAACCTAGAACAATCAAACAAAAACCAATCGATTCAAAAAATAATGAACTTAAATAAAGTCGGGTGATGTATCGACCTAAAATTAAGTCTAGGGTCCAAATATTGCTCCAAAGTTTTCATCACTTAACTAAAAAATCAATTTTGACAATTTTTTACATAGGAAGGCAGGACACTTAATGTTTGTAATTTTTTTACTTGAAAGGTATAAAGCCATGCTTTAAGTTTGCAGAATTTTAAGCTGTGGACTTCATTGGTTTTTTTATTAAATTTTTTTAAAGTTCTTGATTTTTCAAATTTTCCAAAGTTTAATGCCCATTATCTTCGTTGGGCATAAAAATAAAAATTTGAAATTTGGCCCATTTACAGACCTTTAAATGAGGAATATCTAGTAAAAATTTTGTTCTGTGGACTCAACTATTTATAAAGATATTAAACTTTGAAAAGTACCAAAATATCGACGAAGTCGACATCAACACGGCACCATTTAGTACCCTCTTAAGTAATGCTTGATGCCTTTAAAATCATTAATTAATCAGTTTTTCACCTCATTTTACAAGTTGTTCATTATAAAGTAAACATTTGGTATAGTAAACTTAAGCTAAAATGTAAATGCAGGACTTAGAATACAAAGAATATTTGGGAATTCTAAGAAACTTACCCATATATTAAAATTGGTCATTCCATAACTATATACCAAATGTTTACTTTATAATGATTACCATACAATTGTATGGTAAAAATATTAAAAATCACTAAGCAACAAATTTAACTTTTTCTAGACAACTTAATATGGATTGGCCCATACTCAATGTTACGAATGTGGAAATGTGAAAACTGATGAATGTACCAATAAAAGCATAACGATAATTTAGTGTACAACGGAAATTAATTACACAAAGCTATCAATGAAGTGTTGTTACTGGCAGAACCCAAGTCTCTCCGATTCATGTCAAAGCTTTCCAATTTATGCCAAATTTTCGGTCTAAGAATGAACCAGAGGCTAAAAATGTTACTATCATCATCATCATTATTGGCGCTACAGCCCATGTAGGGCTCTGGCCTTCAGAATTATCTGCCCCCATTCTTCTTTATCCTCTGCAACACGCCTCCATCTCTTGACTCCCAGTTTTCTCAGGTCTGTCTCTACATCCTCAAGCCACCGCTTTCGTGGTCTTCCTCTTCTTCTCCTCCCTCCTGGAGTGCCATTGAAGACCTTTTTGGCTGCCCTGCTTTCCTCCATGCGTTGCACATGGCCAGCCCAACGAAGTCTTCCTTGTTTTATAACTGATATGATGTCTGGTTCACCGTATTGTTCATAGACTTCAGCATTTGTTCTTATTCTCCATATTCCTGCATCTATCACAGCACCGTATATTCTTCTGAGAATCTTTCTTTCCCATCTTCTGATTATATCTTCTTGTGTAACTGTTAGTGTCCATGTTTCAGAGGCATAGAGGACAACAGGTCTTAGCACTGTCTTGTATATGATTGTTTTGGTGTTTCTTGAAATATTTCTTGACCTGAAAATAGGCTGCAGTGCATAATAGCATTTATTACCTATGTGTAACCTGTCTTGAATTTCAAGGGAAATCTGATTTTTTGCTGTTAGCAAGGATCCCAGATATCTGAAGCTTTCCACTCTTTGAAAATGTTTATTGTTGATTTTTATTGTTGGTTCTCTAGTTTTTTTTTTTATTTCTTTCCATTTTCAGATATTTTGTTTTGTCTTCATTAATTTTTAATCCCAGTGTTTCTGATGCGGCTTCAATAGAAATAAAAATCTCTTCCATTGAGTGTTTGTTTCTTGAGACTACAGCCAGGTCATCAGCATAGGCAACACATTGGGTTTGTCGGTTCATTATTGTTCCTCCAGGATTTATTGGGAGCTGTCTCATTGCTTTCTCCAAAGCCAATATGAATAACATTGATGATAATGCATCTCCTTGTTTGACTCCTCTTTTGACTTCAAACTGAGATGATAGTTCTCCATTCACTTTAACTTTGCTTTTAGTATTGTCTAGTGTCATTTTAATGAGTTTTATTAATTTAGAGGGGATGTTAAATTCTTCCATGACGTCATATAGTGCACTCCTTTTGACAGAATCAAAAGCCTGCTTGTAATCTATAAATAGGCTATGTACTTCTATGTTGTGTTCATAACACTTCTCGTATATTTGTCTCATAATAAAAATCTGATCAGTGGTAGAACGATTCTTCCGAAAACCACATTGATAATCTCCAACTTTTTGTTCAATGAACGGTTCGAGTCTTGAAGCTAGAATATTGCTAAAAATTTTGTATGCTATACTAAGTAGTGTTATTGGCCTGTAGTTCTCACATTTAGATTTATCACCTTTCTTGTGGACAGGATGTATGATTCCCATGTTCCAGTCTTCAGGCATTTTCTCTTCTTTCCATATAATTTTAATAATCTCATGCATATGTTGTTCTACAGCTGATCCGCCATTTTTGACCATTTCAGCAGTTATACTATCCTCCCCTGGAGCCTTGTTATTTTTCAGTTTTTTAATTGCTTTTATGACTTCCTCCATACTTGGGCTCCGGGTAATTTCACTTTTCTCATAGTCTTCTTCTAAGTCCGCAATTCCTTTTTCATTTACATTCACTTGTGTTAATACATCGCTTTCATTCCTGTTTAACTGCTGTTCAAAATGGTCTCGCCATCTGGCTAATATGTTCTTTTTGTCTCCTATGAGATTTCCATCTAAGTCTTTGCAGAAAACAGAGTTAGGCTCAAAACCCTTTTTTGTTTCTTTCACTCTCTGATAAAATTTCCTTATTTCTCTTTTATCTCTCATATTTTCTAGTTCTGTGATTTTTTGTTTCTCGAATATTCTTTTCTTCCTTCTGCATTCTCTAGATGCAATCCTCCTTTTTTGCCTGTAGTCATTGACTGTTTGTCTTGTTCTTTTTTGTAGCATTTTCTTTCTGGCTAGGTTTCGTTCTTCAATTGCTAATGCACAATCGTTGTCATACCACTCTTCCCTTTTTTTTCTTTGAATGTAACCAACTACTTCCTTAGCTGTTTTTCTTATCGCTTTTTTCATAACATTCCATTTTCCTTCTAGATCACTTCCTTCCCACTCTTTCTTGTTTTCCTGAAGACTAGTGGCTATTTTTATTTGGTACTCTTCTTTCTTATCTTCATCTTTGATTAATTTTTCAACATCATATCTCTCATTCATGGTTCTCTTGTTTGTTCTAGCTACATCAATCTTTTGCCTATACTTTATTCTTACTAAGTAGTGGTCTGAGTCCCAGTCGGCACCTCTGCAACTGCTCACTTCAAGTATGTCCGTTGCGTGTCTTTTCTCTATGAGTACGTGGTCAATCTGGTTGCATGTTTTGCCATCTGGCGAGCACCATGTGGCTTTATTAATATCTTTTCTCTGCAGCCAAGTACTCCTAACTACCATGTTATTGCTTGTGGCAAAGTCGATAACACGCCATCCATTATTGTTGCTTTGTAGATGAAGACTTTCTTTCCCTATTGTTTCTCTGAATTGCTCTTCCCTGCCAATCTTGGCATTTAAGTCTCCACAAATTATTTTGACATCATGATTAGATACTTTTCCATATTCCTCCTCTAGTTTACTATAAAATTCATCTTTAACATCCTCCTCAGTGTCATCTGTAGGTGCATATACAGAAAATATTGTTATGTTGAAAAACCTAGCTTTTAATCGAAGGGAGCAAATTCGATCGTTAACAGGATTGAATTTTAAGATGGTAGGTTTAATACAGTTTTCTATGATGAAACCTGTTCCATTCCTTCCATTGTTTCCTCCACTGTATAAGACGATGTGATCCCCCGATTGCATTATTCCATTTCCTGACCATCTCATTTCCTGCAAAGCTGCAATTTTTATTCTGTATTTTACTAGTTCGTTTTTCAACTGTCTTAATGCACCTGGCTTTCTCATAGTTTGTACATTCCATGTGGCTAGATATATGTTTCCTTTAACCTTACTCAGTCCGTTCGTTCGCCGGGTCTGTTCCTTAATTCCAGTCCTATTCCGAGGCATATATTCTGAATCCGTAACATGGTTGTTTTCTAAGATAGGGTTGTTAACCCTATGCTAAACCCCCAACCTGGAGGACCGGGTACTTTGATTTCGGAGTTTTCTTCTCCTAGACAGGCTGTCTTTGCCATGACTTGGAGCCCTGTCTGCCCCCACAGTTCATCTGCCGTACCGCTGCCCTTCAGCTCCGCCAGATGATGTCTGGCCATGGGCCCTACCGACTCATACCATCTTCGGCCCCATGCCAGTACTGGTGGCTGCTGTTGTCCACCACCAGGGATGTTTATCGACTTCCCAGTCTAGATCCGCCGTGTTCTGTATGAGCAGGGCCACCTCGTGCAGGACGTGGGTCATCGCCACGCTGCAGTGTTGTCTCTCACTCAGCACTGCATCACGGACGGTCTTGAGATAGCATCCTCAAGGTGGCTCGTCGGCCACCTCTCTGCTAAACCCCTAGTGGTGTGTGGGGACCAGTGTCAGGTTGAACCTGTACTAAAGGTACTACCCCTCCACACCACCTTGACCCCAAAAATGTTACTATATATCAAGGATATATTTCATTAAAAAAAAACAAAGGATACACATAGTAAATGTTTAAAGAATGAATAGGTATTCATATCTTCCTCTTTCGATTGAGACTTTCAACATCTCCCCTTACTCAAAAGACTACCTGCAGCGCTGTGGCAGTGCGTCCGCAACTTGCGGCTGCTGCACTTCAAACACGAGCAGCGAATGCACATTAGATGCGTTTCTCGATAATTCGCTCTATGGGAGCGCTGCTGAGACGCTGCTGACGCGCTTCAGTTGACATGTGCTGCACATGCAGCGCTGACATCCTTGTGAAGCGCTGCTGCAGCTATGTGTGTTTACTGGGATTTTCTGATTTACTCACCACAGTTTTCAACCCAATCGTCGGCGATTTCAGAATTCCCTGACGGGATACGAAAAAATATCACTCCAGGGGAACGTCGACGGGTAGCATTGCATCCGAGGTATATACATTTATTTCCAGCCATTTTATATGACAATTTGGTGTTGACACTAATACGTGAGCTTCTTCATCGAGAGGTATGTTGCGTACGACGCCACTTAAGGCGCCCCTGTAATTGGAATTGAGAAACAATAAGGTGACAATAATCACTGGCACAAGTAATTACACTATCGATCAATGATTTATTGTTTTCTGAATAAATAATTTAATTAAAGTAGAAATTAAAAATGGTATAATGATAATAATAACAGTGTTACTTTGCCCACACAAATAGGAAAAGCTTTATAAAAAATCAAATTCATTGAAAAATATGGAAGAGGCCCGAATTACAGGGAGGGGTAAGAAGAATAAATAAAAATAGTTTAATTTCCAGAAGTTATCGAAGCAAGTAACAGATTTTTTAGATATTTTTATGTGACATGTATAATTTGTCAGTTCTGAAGTATCTAGTCTTCTATCCTAGTTCCTCGTGGCGCCCGTTGAACTTAAATGATCCCCCGGGCGTGTGGATCCACACGAAATAGTCAATATGCAGTAGTAGAGTAGCTAGTAGCAGACAGTAGAGTGTTTGAGAAACGTTAAAAATGAAACACTAACATCATTATAAGTAACAATGAAACACTTCATTCTCATTAGTCAACGAAGCAATACAACGGGATTTGTACCAGCGGTTGTGAATTACATATGTGGCCTCACCACGCCATCTCATTTTCACTTATACCGCATATTAGATAGATAAAAATATATTTACGGTTTCAGCGTAATGGAAAATGAAATATAATGAGATATATTTGAGTTTTGCAACACAAAATGCCATATTAAGAGAGAGCAACGGTTCGTGTCACATGCAAGTAATTTCATATTAAAAATACGAAAAAACCTTAGAAACAGTCATTTTAATTACTTCAATCGATTCATCAGTCTTTTAGATCATGATCTCGTGAAAATATAGGCGAACATACCGTAAAAATGTCTCCGAATAACAAATTAGGAATCTCCTCCCGTTCCGTCCCACACAGCAGAAATACGTCTCGGATACATCTCGAATATCACATGTGATGTCTCAGAGACATTCTTGAGACCTACGGAGACATCTCTGAGACTTCTCCGAGATGTCACTATGTCCAAAAAAAATGGTCTCTGAGATGTCTCATGAGACATCTCAGGAAAGTCTCTGAGGTGTCTCATGAGACATTCGAGATGTATCTGAGACATCTTGGGAGCGTCTCGGAGATGTCTTAGTTCATGGCTTGATTTCAATAATATTGCTTTTTTAATAATTATATTAAAACAAAATATGTATTACAAGAAATATGAAAAGTATATTATCAATCTTTTGCCATTGCATGAATCTTTTTATGGCCTTCATTGGAGGACGATGGCATACTAGTGGACCTAGAATGTTGGCAAAATCAAACCAATTTGATAAATATTAATTCAAATTCTAACAATTTTTATTAGCCTTTGCATGTATGGATGAAACTCTCTTTACTTTCTCTCAGTCAAGTGTTTTTGACACCCTTATAAGGCATATTTTGATATGTATTTTTAAAATGAATGGAGCCCCACAACTAATACTTTGAAAAAAGGAAAATTTCTACGAAAAATTATATTGTGACATCCAATCTAAAATAACAAATTTACATTTTCCCATTTACGATCTCCAACAGTTAGAGTACTTCATTTCCTTCAAGAAATATCAGTCTTGGATATCTTGAATCAGTCATCATTCAATAAAATACAAGATAGCAGTATTAACTTACTGCTATCATCTGGCATTGTAAGAAATATCTGGCATAGAATTAGGAAAAATGGGTAATCTTGCAATTGAAGAAAAAAGTTCATGGTCTAATCACAGTCAGTTTATTTCCTTAATAATTATAAATTACAACTAAATATTTATTATAATAAATGGGAACCTATCATCAATCTTCTGCCATTGATTGACTCCAATTAATGATTTCAGCAGAGAATGATGGCATGCTGTTTGACCTAGAATGTTGGAAAAAGGAAACCAATTAGATGAATGCTAATTCATACGCTAAGAATTTAAATTAGTCTTAGTATGAATGAACGAAACTCACTTTACTCTCTCTCTGTCGAGCCTCAGCTTTGCTAGCCTTAGCCACTGTTTGACGTGAGAAGATATTTCTTCATCTGTCGCACATTTAATATGCTTCCTCACAACAACTGTAAATAAACAACAGATGTAGTTCACTGATTTACATGAAAATAGCACAAAAAGAAATCAGCAATGATGGTTCCTACAATCTACAGTAAAACAATCTTACTATACTAGGGTCCACCATCATTTAAAGGGAGATTGCAGTTTATAGGAAATTAATTTTAATTTAATTAATTAAATATTTATTGTATTTTTTTTAGCAACATGGCATATATCATGGCATGGCAAATTGCTATGTGCCTCATATATTAAATAAAACAAGACTATAAAATATGAAAATTATCGATGCACGCAGTAATTTGTAAAGCTAGTATGCCATTTCTGTAAACAATACTGAGAAACATGAAAATTCGTATAACAAATCGTATCAATACGCATTATTTTTAAAAAACAATAATGTGGTTGTTAATAATTTTTCAATCTCCTTTAGATAAAAAAACGTCGAAAACGATTGGGTTTTCACAAAGATATTTGCGGCGGATTTTTCCGCGCGCCGCCGATCTGAAGTTGCATAGTAAACCTGCCGTATGCACTTACGGGACGTTTAAATATGAATAATTCCACCACACAAAGATATGCACGCATTGGTTATAAAATATTATTTGCGTATAGTAATTTTTGTGCATGGTTTAGTAATTTATCTATGGTATGATTTGTTGCCATGGGTGCTACCTACTACAAGCGAAACCTATATATGCCAATTTTAAATTAACCGCTGAAACCAACACGCGTAGCTCATTACAAAAGAAGACGCCGAATGGTATTCCCGGTATTCCCTGATATGATTATGGTGGGAAACTTAAAAATTTATAATACATAGCTTTCTCGTATTTATATCGCGGTATACCCATAGGCGAACAGAGGATTAGGTACTCGGACATGATGCATATGCATTGAGTATTAGCTGAATAAGCCATGGCTAATTCAACGAGTACTCAATTGGAAAAAAATATGAAATTTTAAGAAATGGGCTAAGCTTACCTTTTACAAACGGAACACAGGAATGAAACTTGAAACAATGTTTCTAGTAGGTATTTTCAGCCACTTTTGAATCTTCTGGCAATGATGCGTTCACGGTAGTTCACCAAAAACACGGTTAACTGCGACTAACCACGCTAGCAAATGTTCGACTGCCCCAAGCGTTTCACCGTCGCTTGCGTCTTTCCACCTTTGTTCTCCACATCTGGTAGCGATTGAAGGAAGTGCTTTTTCTCTCACCCCTCCCACGCGGGGAGAAGAAGAGCGGACAGAGAAGACCCAAGTGACGCTGCTCTAATAGCTCCTAAGGAGTTCGGCGGTTGCGTGTAGGGGTGAAGACAACGGGGGAGGGGCGGGGAGGGGGCGGCACTCCCCGGACAGCAAAAGGTTCGAGCTTACTTCTCTGTGACCGTGGGGTCGAGAATGCAAGTGACCATGAGACAGGAGGGTGAGGTGGCTGGAAAAAAGAACCCCCTACACCCTCTTTGAGAGACGCAACGAGAAGGCTTATAAGTCTTAAGACATACTTGCCTTGTTTAAATTTCCAACATCTTACGCAACTCAGTCAAAATATACATTTGTTATTAGTCACGGAGCCATCTATTGGAAACATGAGGTTCCAATCCTCGTCTGCAGCCACGGCCTTAGATATGAGAAAGTATTACCTACATTAATATATACTCCTTGGCCACGGAAATCAGGAAATAATTGTTCTTATAACAAATATTGTAATTTACATGGCGTCTTACTCTCCCTTTAAATTCCTCTGCATTGAGATCAAACTATATTAGCACAATTTATTCATATGGTCAAAATTGAAGTCTTAGTCAAAATTATAAATTAATAAATGCTCAGGAGAGCATACCGGAATAACTTATAGCATTAGTTAGATAATAGTGATATGCAATGAAAAACAATTCGAAAATTATAAACAACACGAAAAACTTACATAACTTACCTTTTGATCAAGTTGCAACGGTAGAGGAAGAGTACTTGTCTGCCAAAAGTCACAGAGAGTCGCGAAACTATCAAATCACGAAACGCAAATACTTGAACACATGGATACACGTTCGTGCGCAAAGATTACCTTGGAACCCGCACGGGTTACATGGACGTATCGGAAACATGAAAACAAATTATATAGTTTAGGCGAGTCTGTCCGTCCTACTTTTTCTCGATCATTATTACGATAATTTTGTGATGAATATTGACCATTTGAAAATAAGAATTACATATTAAATTTCACGATTTTCATAATCACAACTTCATAATTGCTCCGAAAAAAAGGGATGGAAGGGGTTGACGGCGGTTAAATATGCAAAAAGAATTATTTTCTGAACGTCTCACGATTACCTCTCTGAGACGTCTCCGAGACATTCGCGATGTTCGAGATATTCGAGACTATGGTGAGACGTCTCCGAGACATTCATTGATATGTGGGGTAGTCTAAACACAGTAGTTTAGACTGTGGCTATAATTGTTGGCTATTCTCACGAACATGCATACATGTTCATGGCTATTCTAATGGCAGAATGAACTAACAATGGCGTCCAGTGCCTTCCAATCAGAGGGGTTCATGGGTAAAAAGAGCTCAGCCAATAGAAAATGGTCCGAAACCCGACACTTGCCCAATCTCTCATATAGAGGCCTCTATGAAAACAATACAACATCAAAAATCGTAGCAAGAAAAGGGATACGATTGATACGTAGTTGTCACTGGGAATGTTGTCACCTATTGTGACCTATTGCCTTTTTGCAGAATTTGTGATCGGTATATTGTAAGGTTTAATGTGAAAAATAGCAACCTTTGCCCTATGGCAGATATGAGTGACACATCGAGGTGTTATGAGTGTTATTCCAGATGATCGCTTCTGCTGTTTTACACCAGAATTATAATTTTATATTCGTAAATAAGGGCAAGTCGTCGTTCATAAGTTTCGACGAAATGCTGCATGTTTCGTAGCCTGCTTTTTTAGGTGTCAGCTAATGGTAGGATCTCGACGAGTTCTGCTTCGTATGGCATTTTATCTCTGTTAAATTTGGCCATGGATATGATGTTCGAAGCCTATCTTACACATGAAGCAAATTCGAAATCAGAAGATATTCCGGTAACCACAGAACCTGTTTGGATACTTGGAAAAAAGTACAGTTCTATCCACAGTGAGTGTCACTAGCACTCTTTTACATTGATTTCAGGCTTCTGAAAGGGAAAGAAATGCAGTATGTGTGTAGCATACGTATCTTATTGTTATTCCAGACCTTGCAATATTTGGAATTGTTATTCAGCATTTTTGACAACCTAAAGTATTTATTGAATAAAATCAATGGTTGATTTATTGAATGTCTGCATATTTATTTATTGAATGTCTGCATATTTTTCCCAATTGAGCTGGATCAATGGTTGCAATACTTATATTATGTGTGCGCCTCCCTCTGCAGTGTTCTACCTACGTGAGGTTCTTGTGGAGTTATGGGTGTTATTGTTGTGGGACGGGATCGCATTTTGATCAATATTGAATACTATTGGAAGTCATGGGTTCGTAGGTGAACCCTCTGTTTTCCCTTGTGCTCAACGCACTGGTATTCGTTTCATAGCATGGTGTTGTGGCCTCTTTTCGATTCGGTGTTAAAGATTGAAATCAATGGGTGCCCTGAGCATCACAATCATCACCGAGGAGTTTTCTTTTATCAAGGCTATCATTTATTGTGACCGTTCTTTTGAATGCCATAGAAATAACTTTTGAACGTTTCTGACGTGTTTAAGATTAACTTTTCTTAATATATTTCATCGTATGTTGCAGATTTGGAGGAGATAAGGAAAGACATACAATCCCGACTATGGTTTACATATCGGAAAGGCTTCATTCAAATTGGGGACACTGGACTTACATCTGACAAAGGCTGGGGGTGTATGCTTCGGTGCGGGCAAATGGTGCTTGCCCAAGCACTCATTCATCTACACTTGGGTATGTTAGCCAGTGTTAATTAGTGTAAGTGTTATTTGATTCTGGCTTACCTGTCACCTTGAAGGGGGAGCATAATTATTTCTATCCTTTGGGTTATAATTTCATGCCATGGACATTGTCATGAGAAAACAAATGCATAAGAAATGCTTGCTGATGATATTAGTGCAAATATATGTTGTATATATAGTGAATAGATTTTTAAAATGATTTAACACTAAAATCACTGTATCAAAATAAAATGTAATAAGCTTCAATTATTTATTGCCAGAAATTAATTACAGCAAAGTTGATAATTTTGCCAGGGAAATGATTTCCATATTCGATAGCACCTACATTACTGAACAGACATTCTACATAATATAGCACATACTAAATGAAAAGACAGCTCTAGACTGACAGATAACCATTTGAAAGCTTTTTTTAAATATACGTGTTTCGAATTTTATACCAAATATTGAAGAAGTAATTCAAAGTTCAACAGCGCAGGTGCATTCACACATGTTAGTGCTTTTTCATACTGCTATACCATTCTTGGTAATGATTTGATTCTTGAAGCAATTTTTAATATTGGACCCGAAAATAAATAAAAATGGCTCATGCTAATTTTCTTGCAAAACGACCTTTGCTTTGCATATTTAATAATTGTCATGCATACTTTATATATTTAAATTTGTTAAATTTATTGCAAATAAAAACTCATTCATTTCTCAGTATGCCATGTGGGGAAATGAAGTGGAAGATTTTCTTTGAATGGTCTAACACTATCAGCTATTATGTACGTACACTAAAGTGGCCCTCTACTCTAAAAAGTTTGGTACCCAGTGGTGTGGCCAGGTTTTGCGTCTAGGGGGGCAGAAAATTTTTAGGGGGCGCTCACTCATAAATTAACCAGTTTACTAAACTTTACACATTTTGGTGATGCAATAGGCAGATGGGTTTGCACAAAATATGATAACGCATTATGCACATTTATTTATGCGTCTTTGGGACGTAGAGTAGAAGCATTCACTAACTTAGGAGCGCCGGGGCACGGGGGGCCCTATTTGCCCCCCCTGACCCTCCCCCCTGGCTACGCTTCTGTTGGTACCTCCTGGTTAACATGTATTCTAGTCAATGTGTACTGCCACGCTGGCTTTGGTGGCTGTGTGTCCCAGTTGAATGCGAGAGATGATTTGTGGACTGGGCATTGCAGGGCGTGAATGGAGGTGGGCTGCAGAGAGATCGAGCCGAGATGTGTCTTACAGAACGTACCTCAGGATACTGAGAATGTTTGAGGATAGGCGAGCCGCGCCGTTTTCAATCCACCAGATAGCGCTGATGGGCGCCTCGTCGGAAGGGAAGGCGGTGGGCGAGTGGTTTGGGCCGAATACGATTGCACAAGTTCTCAGGTAAGTGTTGAGCTCTTCCACCGTGCGGACACCATTCCATGTGTCAATTGTTGTCCATACCTTCGCCTGCATCATCTCAGATATCTTCAGATCATGTGTTCCCTGCACGGCTAATTGTATCCACCTCAGTTGGGAGAAATCCAAAACATGTTAGCTCCAATGCAATTACTTTCCAAGATATGAATACATATTAGTTCACTCCAAGGAATTTGTTTTATTTTTTTATGAGTATGCGTTGCAAGTGCTGCCTAGCTACATATTAGGTGCTACTTTTAAATTGGTTAAATGAGGTTTGGGCCATGATTGGGCTCATTTGTTGATAAATTTCCCGAATACTACCACTCCGCTGATGTTCTTTTGTTGTAAAATACCACTTTTCTCACTTTTAACAACAAGAAAGGGACATCAAGTAGGAGGTAGAATAAAAAAAAATAACATGCACTAGCCTCCCTATTTAAGGGAATACAAAACTGAAGTTGTCTTCTTGCACATACGCTAATATTAACAGTGCTTACCCTGATTTTCATGACTTAAACATGTTGAATGTAATTTGCACATGTGGCTCATGTCATTTTTTGGTGGAAATATGTCAATATTGCCATTTTTGAATATTTATTACAAAAAGTGTTAAAGTGAGAACATTTTTGGCAGTATTTTTTAAAACTGAGATTACATATCTATGGCATCTAACATGTTTGCCAACATTGCTCCACTTATTTAATATTTTGACTCTTCATTCATTCGTCAAATTCATTTCTCTTCACAAAATTGCTATTTTATGTTTAAATAAGGGCTGTTAACTAAATTATAGCAATGAAGAAATTTAAACCATTTTTTTTTGCATGTCCCCTACTGGGAACATAGGACTGTCAAGTTAAAAGGGTGATGAAATTTCATTTGAACTTCTAATGCAACTGACAGATGCACAAATTCTTAAAATCATTGCCATACAAGTTTTTCTGCTACAATTAGAGTTCATAATAGTATGCATTCAAAGAACAAAGCCAAAACACAACAAAAACTCTAAAAAAATCTGTCCTCTAGATTGCTTCTGTGAAACAACACAGGAAAGCAGTGTGCATGCATTTGTGTCTGCATGCATTCCTCGTGCATTGAAGAACATTGTTTTTTTGCGCAAAACACATTCCTTGAGTTGTTTCTCAAGGGAATGTCATTTCTATACTTTTAAAAATTGAGATGGGGAAGTTTTTGGTCCATAGTCACATCAGATGTTAACTTCCCTCCTGATGAAATGTAGACGACGTGGCTCATCACATGGCTAGCCTGCAAATATCCTGTGCAACAAGACCATGATGCCATAATGGCCACGTTCAATGCATTTGAAATTTAATTCCATCACCACTTATTGCTTCTCAGCTGAGGACGGTAACTGACTATCAACAGTGGCTTTGGGTCTACGGGGGGCAGAAAATATTTAAGGGGGGCAGAAAATTTTTAGGGGTCGCCGACTCATAAATTAACCAGTTTACTAAACTTTACAAATTTTGGCTGATGCAGTAGACGGATAGGTTTGTACAAAATATGACATGCATAAACTTATGGGCTCCAGAACACAGGGCGGGGCATTCGCCCCCCCCCCTCCCTCCCTGGCTACGCTACTGCCTAGCAACCTGTCACGCACATCTACACTCCTCATTCTAATACAGTAGAAACTCAAAATTGCAAAGTTGATTGGACCGGAAAATCTGTACTTCACAATATCAAATTTCGTTTGAACGAATAGCTTTCATCATCGTTGCAAAGAAGCTAATTTTTTTGTTTCCGTAAATTAAGATACACTCTCGCAACGTACTTGCATGATTTACGAAGTGAAAATTGAAGAAAGTATATTTAAATGTGTATTCATGCCCACAGGGTGCACACAGTTGAACACGACTACTTTGTCAGAGGTTGATTCTTTCGATTTTCATGATTTCCACCTTCCATCTTTTCGGGGTGAAAATTGGAAGAATCAACCTCCATCCATGCCCCCTGGAAATTTACATCACAACAACTAGCTTGTCATAGTTCTATCCATTGTTGTTCTTTTATCCAATTGGACAATGGAGCGTCTGTGCAAAATTTTCGTACAGTTTGGACTAAGCCTATGAACCTTCATACGGCATTTTTTTATGTTATTTCCTAACTGGAGAACTCTTAACATTAGTGTGAGCGATGTCTAATCATTGGTAATATTGATTGATGCGTACGCGCTAAATAAGGAAGTGTGAGCAACTTGTGTGATCATGGTGTGCACCAAATATTGAAATTAGAGGAATACAATTTTGTTAGAAGAACATCATATGCTCCATGTCAGGCATATTAATATAAGTGGTACCTATATTAAGCTCAGACTGTGAAAATATGATCCTCTCGCGGATGTTTTGCGTTGGATGCGTGTATTTTGTACAATTATATGCACGTTAATTTTGCAAAATAACATGATTTCATTATTCTCCCTTGGATTCAGCTTATTTGTGCGTGATTATTTACATGACGGTGGAGCTGAAAGAAGAGCTTGTAGACGAGTCCAGCTGAATGTGTACCTCCTGTTAAAAGTAGATTGTACAAGCCATGCACTTCAACAGTGAAGGCATTATAATTCCTTTTACACTCAATTGACTACTGACGATGCTATCACTACAAATCAATAATTTTCGTTCTTCACTCCAATATGCAAAAGCTTCATTTGTGGTTCTATTCAGATTAGGTCACCTGCTCTTCAATCATTAAATCTCTTCATTTAAATATTTGATATTGAATTAAAATTAGGGATATTTTTGCTTATCATTTTTCCTCTGCTTACGGTCAAGTAAGGAGATTTTCATTCGAGCATTGCAGCTCCAGGTCAGGCCACGCATAAGGCCAGAACCTGCTGTCTTCCCCTCCTTTCCTCGTCATGGCGGGGGTTACTCCATTCACCCTCTCAGAAAAACAGAGCTACTAGACCCATGATCCAGGAGTATCGTACGTCACTTGTGAGGTTGATCTAGCTGGGAGTCAAGGCCAAGGGATGTGTGCGAGGAATAAACATCGAATGAATCATCAGTTTTACGCCGAATTGTCACATCTTATCTTCCTCCTCCCTTACCTCAACCGGCTGCGTCAGCGGAGAGGGAGGACATGCCTCTGGAGAGTGGGGGTCTTTTACCTTTGAATCAATGATATGCCCACTAAACAATATTTCGGCTGTGTTAGGCTCATGCACAGATTCCTATAGGGATATGGGGAGGGGGGACTTCTTGAAGGGCCCAAGAGTTGGCCCATGGGGGCCTGCAGAGCCTGGCGTGGGACATCAGATCCTGACCTAGTGTTGAAGGGGTGGGGTAGAGGCATCACTCGAAGGGGCCTGATCTCCTGGAGGGCCGGAATGGGGGCTTTGGTGTGAAGGTGATGGCTCGTGCCCACCCTTAGGAGTGGAGAGGGTGTTCAGTTGAGGGGGAAATATGACCATTATGGGAGAGAAGGGAAGCGTATAGTTTCAGGCTTGACTTTGTGGAACTATTTCACATTTACAGGAAGAAGAAACTTTCAAATGGTATTTGTCCACACTGATTTATTGATACTATACCGACCCAGGTTTCAATGGGTGACCGTCATTTTCAAGGTGTCGAACACCAGCAAAGCTCCTGCATGTATAAGGTTATTAACTTTTTAGATTTGACGATTACCTTAGTTGATAATAAACATGATTTTTCAATTTTTAGGAAGCATACTTATGCCGACGTCGTGATGCCTGCGGACTCGTGTCACCACCGCTCTCTCATAAGCTCTTTCTGCTTTTTTCACTCAATGCTGTATCGCCTGGTGTACATTCCCCTGTCCCAAAGTAATTTTAATGCTGAACTATCAACGATTGTACGTATTGCTTTAAATAATGGTTACAATAGAAATTTGATTTTATCTTTATTGGACCAAAAACACAAAAAGCAGGCAGTTACTTAAACATCTTCCCTCTTACCATTTGTGTCTGACGTGCCTAGTCATTGGTGTTTGTTGTCGTTTAGGGGGAAGTTGACTTATAAACTTCTAAAAGTACTACCGAAAGATATGTTTAAATATACATTTTACAATCCTTCTACTGTGGGGAAAGCTCTCTGTAATGCCAAAGACATGTATGTGGAGTGGAGTGTATGTCGTATCTTGCAATGAGTGCCAAGCCAAATGTGTAGTGCGAACTGGACGGATTATTCGGACTAGAATTAAAGAACATTGTAAGTGGAAAAAGGTGATCTCTCGTCCAATTTTGCTAAATACCTCTTAGAAAGTGGACTCAGTAGTCATTTTAAACCTAATTTAATCGGTGTTGAAAGTAAGGGTGACAAGGTTAAATTTTTTTGGAAACGTTTGAAATTGTAAATTCAAAGAACACACGTTTGTTAAATGACCACATGTTCGACGGTCATTCTCCTTTGCTGTCCGTCGCCTTTCCTCTTAAAGAGGTTCATCCATACATGTGTAACTCACCCCAACCCCTCATGCCTTTCATTGCCATTTACAGTGTTTATTGTTTGAGTATTGTTCTGTTGGACTGATCGGTATCGGGTCATTCCATGTCAATTCAACCACAAAAATGAGGTTTTGACACCCACCGACTCGGATTTTGACGAAACTTGGTACATATCATCCCTTCACTAATTTAAGAGACAGCTCCAAATTTTATTTATTTAGCTCCAGTAGTTCTTTTAGTTACAGCCTCTCAAACTTGAAGCAAGTTCTCAATTTCTTCCATTGAGGAGGCTCGCCTCTCAAAGTGTACTATTTTACTCAAAAAATCTTATCTCACTCATTTGTGGATCGTTTCTCCAGATATTTTCCAGCTATGACCACAAGACTAATGAGGATTTCTGAAAAAAATAGAATGAGCCCTTAAATTGTCTTTTGCAGTCTCTAAGAAATTCTTATGTTAAGTCTTAGCATCTTTTTTCGGCAAAAAAACATGGTGAACTACTAATTCCACTGTCACCAAAAGGGTATTTTTTAATCTTAACATTTTTTATCATAATCATTGAAAAGGTTTGTACTTTCATCTCCAAGAATAAAAATTTTGGCTTTTTCATTCCTTCTTTAAAATTTAGTGCTACATTAGTTTTATTTTCACAAGATGGCTTCCGTAGCACAGTTTTTTGTGATGTTCTCCTTTAGTTTAAGAGACCCTAATGAAACTATTGTGATGAAACAAAGTTTTTGTCCTTATAAATTCATAACATATTGATTTGATGAGCGTTTGAATGCATTCGATCGCAGCTGTGAATACTTTTTGAAGGGTATAACAGCAACACTGCAACCCACGCAGGTAAAGGGAAATTGCTCTCAATATATCTTCCAAGATTGCAAGTTCCTTTTTTATTGCTAGTTGTGATTTATTATTGAATTAAACTTATTATAATGATTCATCATCTATTTATAGCAAATATGGAGTGCAAACACAATGAGACATAGGGTCATTCCACGTCAGTTCACCCAGGCAATGTCATCCACTGTCTCAGACTTTCATGAAATTTTTTTCACGTGCTGATATCATCACTTTAAAGAGCCATACAAAGTTTTTCCTCCCTAGGTGGCGTAGTTTCCAAGATTAAGGGTGTCGCATGTAATGGACAATTGCTCATAAAGGTCACATCCGAAGTTCCACGTGTAAAGTACAGTGAATAAGGAAACAAGTCATATCTCATGGACTAATTAGTCTATCACAGTCAAATTTTTATCACAAATCATTCTAGAAGTGCCTAGATTCCACTGAAACAAGTTTCATTAAATTTTCCTTGCTCTGTGAGTCAATATAACTGCATTAGTTATTAATTAATGAATTTTTTCAGCACCAAAACCTTACTTCCTTTAATAGGCATCAACACTCAAAGGCAGAGAAATTATTGAATCAATTTTGTTTTAATTGAGCCCAAACATGTACTCAGTGATACTGAGAGAGAAAAATAGTGGTATTTTGATTGCCAATGTGACTTTTTTTATTTTTTATTAAGTTTTTATAGCCACAGACGAAAAGTTGAAGGGTCATTCCATGTCAATTCACTTAGCCCATGACTCCCACTGGCTCAGATTTCCATGAAACTTTTATCACTACCTACTGCAACCAAATTATTTATCCATGCAATATTCTTCAGTCATAAATCCCATAGTTTCCAAGATATTGGGGTCAATGTTATGGAAAAAATCTCATAAATGTCACTTCCAAGGTTCTGCTTTCTGAGTACTGTGTTTACTGTAGAAATTCATAGTTCATTGACTAATTAGACAAACACCTTGAAATTTTTATCACAGGACAAACAAAGGATGAAAATTACATTTTAAAAATATTTCATCTTTGCCTAAACATCTGAACAATTGTAACTGCATTAAAGTTAAGTTTTTTTGCGCATACAACACTACTTCATGAAGTGAGTGCCACCATGTTAAAGTAATGGAGTAACATCCATTTTTTCATTGAGCCCAAGCATATGGTTTTCAAGGTTGGGGACAATATGTTGTGTAAATTTGATCTTTCATAAGAAAATTTTGATTAAAATGATTTTTCTATGCATGCACAGATTATGTAACATTCTTTTGTGCACCATGAATCATGTAGGTCCTGTAAAAAATATTTTTGGCTGTTGCTCAATAAAGTATTGCTGACAAATTGATTTAAATTTTCATGTAAAAGTGTACTAAAATATTTGTCTCAGATAACGTAAACAATTATTTAGCCATTTTTCTCTGTAATTACTGTGGGCTCTTATTTTTGGGATAATTCGTGAACGACAAAATTTAAAATAAATAAACTCTTCAAAGTAGTGCTGACGGAAAATAAATCACCACAGTATTTGCCTATTTGAAAGATTCTGTGTAATCACCAAAACTCCCCCATAATAACTGAGTAAGTTCAAAAGATACGATGTCTCCTATTTCTCCTGCACGATTCGACGAATCAGTTATCTTCTTTCTCCTCTCGAGTTTGCTTTAAAGATAGGTTACATTGTAACACTCCTCAGGTGGGAACATTATTACCTACATTGAGTAAGAGGGTGAACTGCAGAAGATAAAATTGCACCTGCATATTTATAGCAATGATTCATTCCATGATTCTCGTAAAGTGATGCCTTTGGAGTGAATGTTTCCTCAAAGAATAAGTAACATTGTATCAGTCCTTAGGTGGGAAAAATTACTGCATTGTGTCACAGAGTGAATTTGACAGAAAACACAACTGAACCTACATTTCCCTTCTAATTAGCCTTCAGTCATCTTGTTTTGAGTGAAAGTGTTCGTTCTTAAGTGCCTAAAGGTTTTAAGCACCAAAGCAAGTTCACTCCAAAGGAATCGCTATGGAGGAATCATGGAATGAATCATTAGTTATGCTGGTGCAATTTTATCTTCTGTCTAGACACTTTGACTGACATGTGATAAAAATTTGACTGTGATAGACTAATTAGTCCATGAGCTAAAACTTGTGTCCTTATCCACTGTACTTTTCAAGTGGAACTTCGGATGTGACATTTATGAGCAATTTTCCATTACATGCGACACCCTTAACCCATTCAATTAACCCACCCTTAACCCCCCAAACCTCTCCAGCATCCTTAAAACTGCCCATTGATCATTCTTAGTGAATGTTGTGTCGGAAGTCATTCTTGCAATGTGTGTTCTTACATTTCCTGATTTCTTTTCCAGGAAGTTAGCTGTTTATGATGAGTGGAGTTCTCTCGTTGTTCACGTTGCCATGGACAACACTGTCGTCATTGGTAATATAAGTGAGTTGACAATTCTGTTCATTTCAATGCCCTTACACGACTCATGTTTAAAGGAATGCCCTGTCTATTTCAAATTACCCTTCAACGTGTACTCTGCTGGGTGCTTCATCCGGAATGAAGTGCGTCGTGGTGTACTGACCGCATGCATGTGTGCCACTCCTGAGTGAGCCATTGGTTGCTGTCCATTGTTGTCCCCCACATCCCCTTCAAATACATTGCTTGACCATTGTTGTTCCGAATCAGACCTTTCCAGCCATATCCCAGTTTGTGTGTATCTTTCAGTGGTTTGAAATTATTTGGATACTTTTCAATTACACTCTTTCTCATATGAATGTCTGATTGTATTAAACTCCTCTCGGCAGTAGTTTCATTATTTAAAAGTGTGAATTATGGCTTGGACTGGAGTTGCTATGCTCGGTGATAGCTGATTCTTTTCACTTTTGGGAGTTCAGGGTTACACTTGTGACGTGTGTACTAAATGGGGCTTGTTAGATACTGTGTGTTGGTAGTGGCTCGTGAGTAATGTTGTGTAAATGGCGCAAATCTCGAGTTTTTTTGTGGCAGTGAGCCAAATCTAATGTCAATGACGTGTCAAGAGGGTTGCCAAATTGGTTTCTTTAGGAATGAGGTCTATGAAAAAAGGAGGAATGAAAGAAGTCCGTCACCTACTCTGGAAGGTCCATTCCATTCCCCTTTCAACAACCTAGAGTTATTTTTATTTTTGAGTTGATATTTTCAGGTAGTTGTGTATTTCCGTTATTTATTAGTTCCAACTCCTATCCTTAGGACTTACTGCTAAAACAAAGCAACATCCATGCCCGATGCGGATTTCAAACCTGCGATATTGTGGTTATTAGGACAGTGGGTTACCAACTAACGTTCATTGTCTTACCTCCTTACTACCTTTCTATCTACAGTGGCCATCACAGCTTACCAATTAAATCCGGGATCAGGATATGGAAGTTTCAAAATTTTAGGGCCTAAATACCAAATAACCTACACCTATGCTTCTTTTTAACTCTGGAAAACATTTTTTTTGTCAAAATTTCAGGTTCTTGTGATTTCTTTTAGGTGATGGTTGGTCAAAATCCACATTTTCTCTATTATACATACAACGTACATGCATCAGTGCTAAGACGAGGAAAAGATGGCGTGCTGCTTGGAGTCTTTCTTTCTTCATTGCCTAAATATGCATAAAATGGCATTTTTTGAAATATGTATCTTATTGAGCAGTTAAATAAGCCTTTTTAACTTCCGCAAAGTCGACCAACAAGTTAGAAGTATGTACATATTGAGTACTGTCTTTGTGCTTTCCATGGATACCTTTATTGCTTTTGTACAGTGGTGGAAAAATTTAACGCAAAGCTCATTGGTGTCTGTAGATGTGGCGAACACGGGAACTACTTGGAGCAGACCACCTACCGAAAATTTGACAGCAACATATCTCATACAACCGGGAATTTTCAAACTTCATACGCTTCATACCAGTGATATTAAATCATATGCATTGAAATTTGACTACGCGTAAAATGCACAACTGCAAGTTCTTGTTTTTATTGTTCAAATTATGTCTTCGCCCACAGCTCACCAAGTAACTGTCGTCGGGGAATGTGTGAGCGCAACACACATAATGAACATAGAAACCGCTACATAAACATAGAATACTGCATCACAGTTCCAGTTGTGTAGTGGGTAAAGCATCCGGCTTCCGACCTGAAGATAGCTAGTTCAAATCTCGGTGAAGCCTCATTAACTGATCCACCTTAGTCCATTAATTACGTGAGAGGCGATTTTGGCAATTTTTCGACCCCCCTCCCCCCTTGGTGAGATGTCGTGAGTTATGGCTCGACCCCCCCCCCCCCCTTAATCTCACGTGACATTTTAAAAAATGCGTATTTTTTGTGTTAATTCGTTAATCTGTGCTTAATTGCGTTGAATTTATAAAAAAACATAATTTTCTTAATTATTTTTATTTAAGACTAGTAAATACTAGTATTTAAGACTACTAAGAATGTAATCTAGAACCACAGTGAGAAAATCAAACAATAAAATACTTAAATAGGAACTACTGAAATTCGTAAAAGTATACTGAATTCTAATTCAGTCCACGGGGACTCATGTGTGGTCTCAAGAGTGACTACTGGAACCAACATGTCCATGTCATTTGTTTCCACATGTTATACTTAATTTAACACAGTTTTCTCGCAATTTTACACTGTTTCATGCGGAAAAAAATTAACAAAATCTTTCTCATGGATAACAATGCGATCCAAACATAAAATGTTGAGATCTGTTTTAGCGTAAATACCCACATCACCACCTTTAAATTTTGTCCGGCAGAAGCTTGATATCAAACTGAAGCCCATTATGCTGTGTAGAGTGATTTCGCTAGTGGTGAGGCAGTGTTCACACAGTAGCACAATATCTAAGTTAAGAGACTGCAGTAAAACTTCAAGAACGGAACCCTTATTTCTGAGCGATTGGATGTTTGCAAAGAAGATTCTTTCTAAAACCAGGTTTTGGTACCTTGTCCTCGACTTGAAGACTTAGTCAAGAGATGTCCCCTTTTTTTTGTAGGCTTTAGGTTTCCTGTAGTTGTGCGGGTTCTAACTCTAACTGTCGCAGTTGAATTGTTTGTGGGGGGGACAATGTTTGAGGGGCTCACTTTTGCGGCTTTTTTGTCTGTTAAATTATCAGAGTTTGTTTGTTCAGTGACATTCACGCATTGAAAATCACTCTGGGGCAGGGTGTGAGAAAGATCACTTTTACACTGAGGTTGAGGGCTTACTCTACTGGTTGCTATTGTTAATTATAATTATACCTTTAACTTTTTAACGACCCAACTTAGCACTATTTTCTAAATTGCAATTCAATAGTAATTTCTAGTTAATTAAAAGCTAGTCCTTATTTTTGGTATAAATCAAAACATTTAATTTAAATGAGCCATCGCCAAGTCTTAAAATGATCAAGATAATCTTATCAGTAATCCAAGCCGTGAAGTGAAATTTTTATACTGATATCTCAGCCCCTTACGCTATGGGAAGGTGAACTTGTTTTACTGGGGCAATCGTATTTCGCCTTAATCCTCCCCTAGGGCACTAGTCTGGGTGAAAGAGGTATAGGCAGTTCCATGGTTTTGCTGCGTTATCTGGATGGTGATGATGTTTTGTAGCCAATGCAGGCCACATCTTCGGACCAGGTCATTCGGTCTTGGTCTGAAGGTCTCTATTTGCTACGAAACGTCATCACCGTCCAGATAACCCAACGCAGCGAAACCATGGAACAGCCTGCACTACAGCACTGCGACAGCATGAATCAGAAAGAGGTGCAGTCTCTTATTTCAGGGTTAGATTTACTTGGTGCGCTTTTGCAGTCCTTGTCTTTGCTTACCGGTTTGTAGTTGGTCAAGGCGGGTGTTTGGATGAGGAACGGAGATCGCTTCTGCTCCTCAGAAGCAAGGAAGCCTAGGAAGCTAGGAAGGTTTAAGTTTCGGAAGAGGTATCAGATTGTCGGGAAAGTCTTAATGGGAGTGAGGTTGAAGATTCCGGATATGATGTGTTGTCGTATGTACATGGTGGAAATCTATACGTGTGGCGGCGTGCCACTGTATGTATATGTCACATTTTTGTAAACCTGTGCGTAAATCCATCCAAGTGCGGTCCAAGAGAGGGGAGAGGAGCGGTGGATTGGGGAGTAGTGCAGGTGTTGGAGATGCCAGTGCGTCGAGCCAAGGCCAAACGGTGCGAGGATAGTTAGTATTGGGGGAGGTGAGAAACCTAGCGGAGGCGGAAGAATATCTCAGCAACAACCTAATGTGATGTGTGTCTGTCTTTTCAGGTTTACGCTAGGAGCGCGTTTAGTATTTCTCACGGGAGGAAGATTGTGGGAAATTTCTTGAGTTGCATAAGGCTGTCGGAATTGAATCCTGCGCAAAGGGGACAAATAGTTACCTTGTCCGCTAAAATTTCAATATTTTTCATTCCAACAATCCGAAGGTAGAAATTAAAACAAATATGCATAAATACGAGTTGTCGCCATGAATGTTCAATAGTTTCTCATTGATTAATCAATATTCTTTAAGAAATATTTAATAACAATTGAACATTGAATGTTAACTTGGGAATAATGTAACTTTGAAACCAGGATACTCAATTACATATTTACACTAGAAGGACGGGATGGGTCATTTTGACCCATAAAACGTGTTCAAAATCAAATTTAACTACTTATTTGTGATTTGATTCTTTTTAAATTTTGTGACTTTGTGCATTTTTACTTATATTTCACTAAAGAAAATCTCGTAATTGTTGTTGTTTAATTTTTTATTTATGTTAATGAATTACTTCTTTCTGTATTGGAGTCATGTTTTCTCACTATTTTCTTCTCCTATATATCACTGATGTTTATTTTTTCAACTAAAATATATCAGCGCACATTTGGATCAGTACTTGAAACCTTTATATTTCATTTGAATGCCATTTGTCGATAGTGGAGCTCTCCTGGTTGCAGCTTACGAAAATTATGGAAAATTTTACTTTCAAACCGGCTTTGAATTTTACTTACAATTGAAATGGCCAGAGGAAAAGGATTGAAAATACGTATGTCACTTTCATTAAGCCATTGTATACATTATTATCATATTCATTGTTAAAATATGTAGAGTAAAATATGACAGCTAGATGATAGGAATGTGATCAGCATTGCTTCCATTCCCAGAAGGAGAGGTTACAGCGGCCATTGGTGCGACAATGGAAAAAAGTTGTCTTGAACATCGCTCCCCAAACTGTTTTGATCTCTCACTAGAGATACGCATGTTCGCCCAGATATTTTTGGTCACGGAAGTGTCGGCACACTGCTTCTGAAAGTGGTCTAGAGGGTGCGCGGTGCTCAAGTTGCAAAGTCATTTCCGAATCCCCTATTCTTTAGCTTTAGGGAAATCACTCCGTGGGATGCAAAAGAGAGGAGGAAAGAGTTTTGGCTCTTATTATGAGAGCAGAAAAGCCTATTGCTTTTGTCCCTCCTAAGATTAGTGGGTACATTTTCCGATGCCGAAAAACTCGACAAACCTTCCGTATGCTTCCGGCTCCTTTTATCGCAGGTGGCCGTGTACTATTTAGATCCATAGTGGTTGGTGGCGAGCGTCATTCACGTACTCTAAAGAACGGGGGATTTTCCCGGGAAGGAATAAGGCTACCAGGTGGATAGCAGAAGTGACGAATAGAAAATAAAAAAATAGCAAGATAGAAGTGACAAATAGCAAAATAAGTAGAAGTATATATTCTAAGGCTGGTTAAAGAAGTGGTGAGGATGCCAATTGGAACGAAACCCTCATCTTCCTGGGAAGCGCACGCTATTGCCCCAATGGGCCTAAAAGAAGCATTGTCAAATTTTTAAAATTTTCACAAAGAAAACTGCCAATATATGCCCTCAATGCAATAGAAGTGTTTGTGGAAACTGTGCTGAATAAATAACTATATGTGTAAGTTGCGCAAAAAAGTGATCTTATATCTTTCCAAATACATATAGGTATTCACATGTATATGACTGTGTATGGATGTAATTTTTAAATATATTTTTTATTTGAAAGAGGTTATGAAAAATTAATATTTATCAAATTAAACGATATTTATCAAAATATGCACAACGTTCAGCCAGGTGTCTTTATTTTCAAATTGTCATGCTTGAGAATATCCTAATATGAGCACTGCTGAAGAGGATCAACTGAAATAATTTTGATTATAAACAATTATGAATTAAAAATATTTTTTTGCTAATAATGTGTAGATAAGGCCCTCTCAATCCCATTTGTGAAGAAAATAAAGTGCCGGGAGAAAGAAGTAGCTATTATATGCTGAAAAACTTTATGGGTCAAAATGACCCCGTCCTTCAAGGTAGTGCGAAACTCCCGTCCTCCTAGTGTTAATTTACAACTTCTTCCCCTTACCCGCTTGCCCAACATCCTTCTTTCTTTCGCGGCCTTCAGCAAACCATTGCCCCTCGTTGCTTCTTCCAGCCAAGGTCGCTATACCCCTTAGAAGGTGGAAGGACGCCCCTTCCAGCCACCTACCCTGCCTCCTCCTAATCTCATCCAGAAGTTTCCTCTCTTCGCCCACCATGTCAAGCACTTCCTCTTTTGTCTTCCCCTTTCTGTCCAACGCACCTTCTTCATCCTCCTCCACACCCACATCTCCAACGCATTCAGCCTATTTTTGTCCTCATTTCTCAGAGTCCACATTTATGCTCCAAACAACGCCACACTCCATAACAAGCTCTTCACCAACCTCTTCTTTACGTCCTTACTTAAGGTCCATGTCATCAGCTCCCTTCTATTATTGAATGCTTTCTTCGATAACGCTATTCTCCTCATAATGTCTTTGCTACTATGCCCATTTTCTTCTAGTCTACCACCCAAGTGATGAAAATGCTCTACTTGCTCCAGTTTGTGCCATCCTACTTTTATGACCAGTCACGCTTCCTTTGCCCTCGAGAATCTCATTACTTTAACTTTCGTGTGATTAATCTTCATCCCGTATTTCTTGCACTGAATTTCTAATGCATCTACTTAAGCTTGCAATCCCTTCGATGACAAACTTACCAACGCCTGGTCATCCACGAGCCTAACGGACTTTATCGGCAGACCTCCTACTTCGATTGCCACGTCTAACTCTTCCCATGCCTCACTTATCATCTCCTCGGCATAAATGTTAAAAAGCAAAGGTGACAACGGGCCTCATCCGACGACCAACAACTCCCCTCTCCGTCAACCACTCTCTCCTTTACCCGCCCCTAATCGGTAGTCGTTTTTTTATAAACGGATGTAGTTGAGTACAAAAATTTCGTCTTCTCGATTGATGTATTTCACAATAAACTGAGAAGCATATACACTTGCAATGGAAAAAAGGAACACCTCAAAAATGTGTTAAGGTAAGGAAACGGTCTTAGAGGATGCCCTAACGCCCAATCGCTTTCAGTTGTGAGTGAACAAGGACTGTGTTTTAGTGGTCCAGTATTGAAAAAGAAGTCGGAAGACTTCTTAGGTATGTAATATGGATCAAAAGGGGCAACGCCTGTCGTCTGCGTTGGATTTTCGTTGCTTCTTGTCTAGGTTGGTCTTCTTTTTCTCCTGTAGATACTTTTGGGCATCTCTCCCACGCTAGGATCTCTCTGGATCCCAGGTGGTGTAATTCTCCGTGAGTTGAGTCTCTAGAACTCTGAGAGTCAAAGGCTTTATGCTTTTCAGATAAGCAGGGAGCTGATCAAAAATATTTTGGCTATTGGGAACAGTGTAATGCCTCGCATCTGCAAGTGCTTCAGCATGAATAGTTAACTGATCTCGTATTCGCCTTGGTGATGGACTTTTAGGTCAGCCGTCAATTAATTTCATTAGAAATTTTGTTGCAACGTTAAGTATGGCACAGAAAGGAGAGGTGCTGCTATTTTTTAATGTTATAGGGTCATTCCATATGAAATCAACCAAAATTAAATATTTTTTTTTGGTGACCTTCTCCGATTACTGTGAAATTTGACACAGTCATTCATACCACAGTAAGTAACAAATATGATTTATTTTATATTTTTAGGATGATCGGCTTAGGATTTATGAGGGGGTCAAAATTTGACCTTTCGGTGGCCTTTTCGCGCATGACTTTAGTTTACTGGCAATAAGTCAGCTCCTATCAGAGCCACAAAGTTGGGGTTGGACTCATTGAAAAGGCAATTAAATTTCCTATTATAAGGATTGACTTTTAAATACTCATGATTTTAAATCGCATCACTGAGTGGACTTAGATCTAGGTTTGGTCAAAGGTCAAAAGGTCAAATACACCATCTTCAATTTTTTTAAAACTTGGTGTTATCAATCTACATATATGTAAGTACGAGCACACAAAATTTGGAGATGGCTTTTTTGTTAGTTTTTTAGATATGTAATTTTATATGCTAATTACTTCACAGATAAACTAGCACTATTGTAGCATGTTATTTTATATGGCCCCTCAGGAAGGAATGAATTCTGGAATTGAGAAACAAAATTGGTTATATTTTCTGTTTGTATATCTGGCCTACATACCCTTACACAGACTTGCCCTATCATGCTTAACTTTACCTATCTTAGCCGCTGAGACTTCCCCAATGAAAATTTGGAAAACCAGAAACACAGGATTTCCAATGTGTACATTGTGTAGAAATTGTATAAAAAAGGTGTACATTGTACCCAAATTTACCTTTACACACTTGTGCACAATGTACACTTTGTGTACAATGTACACTTTGTGTACAATGTACACAACTGTACACTATAAAACGTGGACATTATATACAATGTGCACAATGTATAAATTTTTATACAACTGTATTAAAATGTATATAAAAAGTGCACATTGTGTATGGAAATTGTATACGTGTATATACAACTGTTTACAAATGTATATAAAATGTGTACTTTGTACACATTCTGTATAGGATTTTAGTGCAAATTAACATAGGGGTTGTTCAATCCTGTCTGGACATACAATGAATTGTGCTGTGCTGAGCCTGCTGCCATCATATAATTTCAGTTTCTTTCTACCATCAGAGCTAGTAGGTGGCTAAGGTCTTAGGACGATAATGTCTTGAAGTGTTCGTCAAGTTATTTTTTGCAATGTGTTCAATTGGAATTTTCTTTAAAGATACGTGCTCTGAGGATGTTTCTTTTAAACCTTTCATTGACTTTGGCAAGGAAGAGTGCTACTAATTAACAATTCGTTCTTTTTGTGATAAAATTGAGGATGTGTGTGCACGACATTTAAATACTTATTTGTATAAATTTTCTCTGTTTGAAAAAAAATGTTGTGATCCGCAAAATGAACATCCTAATGCATGTAAACGGAAAAATTTACGCGAAATCAACATTGATTTTGTCAGTAAGTTTAAATCAATGGTCCAGTTGATACCAGGGAAGAAACTGTGTTTTGAGTGCCAAATTTCTTTGTCCAAGGCTGTCAAAGAGCATGAGGTAAATGTACGCATGTAAGTGCGAGTGCATCGACACCCTGTGAAACCAAAAATAGTGATGTTCAGTCCGAAGACGTACATGACCACTTCCTCCCATCATGTACCGACACCTTAAAAAAATCGCTGTTTTTACTTGGTGAATCTCCCATCCACTGTAACAAGTTACGGGGAAAGAATTGACCAAAAAGGAAGTTACACAAAATTAAGGCCAACATAATGAAAAAAATTAAGATTATTTCTCCTGGAGAATCGGGAATTCTAGATTGTACATCTTCATCTGATGAAAGCAATGTGTGCAATGACGTGTCAAATGACTACCAGGCCATGATGACCCAGCTGAAAGAGAAGTACAACCACCCAGACTGCACGAGACGGGAACGATTCATGATTTTGTCCATGCTGCCAAAAAAATGGAGCTCGAGGAGAGTGAGGGAGGAATTTCCAACTACATGATTAGAAATGTTAAGAAGGCTGTTGAAGAGAATGGTATTCTTACTCCACCCAAACCTAAGCCTGGCCCATCATTGCCTGTAGAGACAGCTAAATTAGTCTTTTCTTTCTACGAAAATGATGATGTCAGTCGGTGTATGCCTGGACAAAAAGACTATGTGTCAGTCAGAAAAAATGGTAAGAAAATACATGAACAAAAGCGATTGGTGTTCTCAAACTTAAAAGAAATCTATGCACTCTTCAGGGAGAAGAACCCAGATATTAAAATTGGATTCTCTAAGTTTGCTGAAATGCGATCCAAACATTGAGTTCTTCCCAGTGCATCAGGTACCCATGGAGTTTGTGTATGTACGGTTCACCAGAATTTCAAATTAATGATCGAAGAAGCTAAATTGCCTTCATTGACGATGAACGGAATTCGATTGGCTACATACTATGATGCTTTGAACATGATCATGTGCAATCCACCTCGTCCTGAATTCTCCTTAGGGATGTGTTCCGATTGCCCAGGTATTTACAATATCAAAGTAGAATTGGAGACAGTTTTTGAGGATCCGTTTGAAGGATCTGAGGAGGATGAAGTAGTCTATAAGCAATGGCAAACTACAGACCAATGCAATTTAGAAACAGTTCACCAGCCTTCCAAAGACTTCGTCAACACCTTTACGAGTAAACTGATCATGTTACGTGATCATTATTCCATCGCCAGACAACAAGCCGCCTTCCTCCAGGAAGCGAAACGATCACTTCAGCCAGTTGAAGTTATAGTCAGCGGAGACTTCGCAGAAAATTAGTTTCGTTCTTCAGGATGCCACCCAGGGCTATCATTGGAATAATAGTCAGGCTACACTCCATCCATTTGTTTGTTATTACTTAGAAAGTGGCAAGCTGGAACATTCAAGCTTTGTATTCATCTCTGACTGCCTCACACATGAAACTGCTGCCGTCTACTCATTTCAGAAGCAGATAATACCCCTTCTATGGGAATAAGTGCCAGAACTTAAGAAAATTATTTGTTTTACTGATGGTTGTGCTGCACAGTACAAGAATAAAAAAAACTTGATTAACCTGTGCTTGCATGAATCTGACTTTGGGGTGCCTGCTACATGGCATTTTTTGGCCACCTCGCATGGGAAAGGGCCATGTGATGGTGTAGGTGGTTGTGTTAAGAGGTTGGCTGCTAGGGCTAGCTTACAGAGGCCTTACAATAGACAAATCAGAACCCCTAAGGACCTGTTTGATTGGGCTGAAGCTAATCTGAGCTCCTCAACATTTTGGTTAGTGTCTGTAGAAGAGATGGAAGCAACGCGTCAATCTCTTAGTGAAAGGTTTAAAATTCTTCAGCCAGTTGCCGGAACGCGAAGTATCCACTGATTTGAACCGATATCCACAACAATGATATGAGTGAAACGATACTCTTCGTCTGCTGGAAGAAAAGAGGTCCTGCTGATCCCAGGGGAAAAAGACACAATCGACACAGCAGATGAGTCTGATTTTGAGCCAGATGTGAATGAAGATGGATCAGAACCTGTTTTAACTATTGAGGCCATAGGTGAATATGTCACCGTGCAATATGATGGACATTGGTGGCTCGCATTTGTTTTAGAGAAGATAATGCCTGAAGAACTTAAGAGTTCGATTTCTCTATCCCCATGGGCCATCTCCATCCTTCGCATACCCCCAAAAGACGATGACCTCATGCTCTCTTTAAGCCATGTGCTGACAAGAGCGAGTGTCCAGCTTGGAGGGATGTCTGGACGCACATACAAGATCACAGATGAGGACAGCAAAGCGCCGCTTTGCTGTCCTCATCGGTGATCTTGTATGTGAATTTGCGCTTTGCTGTCCTCTTCTTTGCTGTACTGGATCGCTCGTAATGAAATGAGATCAAGGTAAGATTACAGAGGAACCAGTTCTTACTTATATGTGCAACTGCAAAATGATGAACAAAGCAAAACTAATTGGTGGTCAATTTATTTGAATTGCAGGCAAAAAGAGGTGGATTGCTGTTTACCAAGATGAAAATTCATGTTCACTTATAACAACATATCTCGAAAACAAAATTTTTAGCCATCTCCAAATTTTGTGTGCTCGTACCTACATATATGTAGATTGATAACACCAAGTTTAAAAAAAATTGAAGATGGTGTATTTGACCTTTTGACCTTTGACCAAACCTAGATCTAGGTCCACTCTGTGATGCAATTTAAAATCATAAGTATTTGAAAGTCAATCCTTGCAATAGGAAATTTAATTGCCTTTTCAATGAGCCCAACCCCAACTTTGTGGCTCTGATAGGAGCTGACTTATTGCCAGTAAACTAAAGTCATACGCGAAAAGGCCACTGAAAGGTGAAATTTTGACCCCCTCATAAATTCTGAGCCGATCATCCTAAAAATACAAAAAAAATCACATTTGTTATTTACTATGGTATAAACCACTGTACCAAATTTCATGAAAATCATAGAAGGTCAAAAAAAATGTATTGGTTGATTTCATATGGAATGACCCTATACTCTTTGATGTTGTTGGCGTACGTATTAACGTATTGGCATATATTTGGGCAAAATTTTGTAATAATTCGTTGAAAATGTTGAGTATGTGTCTGGTCTTTTAAGTTAAAAGGCTTCATTTTTACAGTACCCGTAGGTTTCGTTTCAAGGGGCTTCTAACTTTAGAAGCCCAAATTCTGGACGTTTTAAAATGTTCACGATGCCTTTTAAAAATGTGGACATTCCCAGGAAAAGGAGAGACGTTGGCAGACGTGCAGTTTGGTTTAACTTTCACATGAAACTGTGCAGTGATTTACTTCACTGGATTCAATAGTCGAGAGAGGTGGAATGGCAGCGCCGAGGCGGCGAAAATGATTGACACCGTTCCACTGAGTGGAGCTCTTAACAACACAACCGGTCTTTTAACAATTTAAAAATATAATGCATCACGGGAGATTAAAAACTGGTGTGTGAGGTGTTGTGTGTGTGTGAAAATTGAAATTCTTAAAATGTAGGAATATTTTTCATTAACTAGACCTAAAGGGATGGGGGATTACAATGTAGGAATGGAATGTAGGAAAAGGGAAAATACAAAATTCAAATCGCTCTTTATTCAAAATGTAGTTTCTTATAGTATTTTTATTGTTATGTTTTTTTCAGTTTTTTATAATTTTTTAACATCTATTTTCAATTAATTTTTGTATGAGTTATATGTAAGTATGTTTTGAGTAAAAGTTATATGTGGAGGCAGTGTATGTGTAGTATGTGGAACAGGGGTGGACGGTAGGGGGCATTGGCCGTTATTAATATGCAACAATAATGATCAGGTGACTCTCCTGATTGGCTCGTTTGAGTGAATGACCATTGGCTGATTTTCTCGCCTTCTGTTTCAATTTTAATGTAATTGATAATAGGACTCCAGACCCTACTTAATTGAAAACCGGTATCTCTATTAAAGTTCTTTTTTCTAATCGGATCTCTCAATGGCCTCTTTGATTAACCGGTCCCAATAGCCATGCGTGCGGCTAAGTATCTTTGCATCTTCCCATTGTATGTCATTGTCTTCGTTGATGCTACTGCCAACTTCCGTGGTTGCGCCAATCTAAAGTGTCTCCGATGCTCCTTCAGCCTGGTCTCAATCGTTCGGCCTGTCTCTCCCACATAGACTTTACCGCATTCACAGGGATTTGATAGACCCCTGGCATCTTCAGGCCGATGGAATCCTTCACCTTCACCAGTTGATCCCTTATTTCTGTGGTGGTAGGTGAATAGTTTTAATACTATAGCGCTGACGGAGAGTCCTTCCCGCTATGGTGGAGATACACGGGAGGAAAGCTTCAGCCGACAGGTTTTCAGACGGCTCCCCTGTGCAGATCTCGTGTCGCAAAGGACCTTCTAAGTATTTTTCAAATTTGTTGTTATCCATAGACATTCTGTAAAAATGTCTTTCTTAGGTGGGTCAACTCGGCCGGGATACTCTCCTTATCAGCTGTGGAATGGGCTCTGTGGAACAAGGTTCATAATACCGCGTATTTTTTTGTGAAGGATGGTGGTGTCTCTGTCCGTTATTATATAGATCGGTATGG
Source organism: Pyrrhosoma nymphula (assembly GCA_963573305.1). Lineage (NCBI taxonomy): Eukaryota > Metazoa > Arthropoda > Insecta > Odonata > Coenagrionidae > Pyrrhosoma > Pyrrhosoma nymphula. The sequence goes on along the minus strand of OY754338.1, from coordinate 129,049,027 downwards.
GTTGGCCTTCCGGTAAACAGTGTCTATGTGAGAGAGACAGGCCAAACGATTGAGACCAGGCTGAAGGAGCATCGGAGGCACTTAAGATTGGCGCAACCACAGAAGTCGACCAGAAGCGAAACATAACATCAATGAAGACCATGCCATACACAATGGGAAGATGCAAAGATACTTAGCCGCACGCATTGAGACAGACGAACCAATCATGAGTCACCTGATCCGGATTCTCGGGTATAACTGACGGCCAAATTTGATCATTACAGAGTAAAGAGTCTTCTGAATCATTTCCTCTCTCTTTCGCTCTCTACAACAACACAGAGAGGCAGTGCTTCACTCCGCCAAGGCCACACGGTGACACGACGACGACGGACACCAAGGGCCCGTGGAGACCCCTTCTGCTGGTCGTCCCCCTGCGACTGGGCCTGAGCGAAATCAACCCACTGTATGTCCAAGGTCTCAAGGTCAGTTGATGGTGTTGTTCCCTATGAAGCGGGTTTATGTCTCAAACACGATTGTTACATTGTTGCTTATTCCTCGATTGGTTGCATATTTAAAGTATCAAATGACACAATTTAGTTTCTTCATTCATGTATTCGATTGCGTCCACGATTCAGTCATCAAAGTGGTTCACTGCCGCATGTACGTACGTGAGTGAGTGACCACCCACATCCATCAGATGGTCATTTGGCAGATGACGGTGGTGCAGTTCCGCTTGCTACGTACGCTCAGGGCGAGAAGGGTGTTATCCTTTCCAAATATATAGGGTTGTGCAGAGAGGCATGGGTATAATTTGTGGGGTGCACGAAGAGAATGTCGCTCGTCACGTGACTTTCTTAGAACGGACCGGGATGCAGTGGGCATTGCCTTCCCTCTCGAAAATTCTGTCGCTCTCAGACCTCCGTTGTGTCAACTTCATGAATCTGCTTGCTCTGTTGTCGAACCTCAGCTGCCTTCGTTTGGTCTGTGTTCCGTGGTGCTCTTCCGCCTTGGTCAAGCCACCTTGGCCTCACTCCGTTGGACTGGGAATGAAGCTGAGAAAACCTGCTTTTCTTCCCTTTTTCTGTGGATAACTTTTGTTGAAAATGAAATAAACCATAAACCTTTGGTCTTCTCTTCCCCGTAATAGCCCGAGTGAAAGGTCTAGCAAAGAATCCCCTACAACGAAAAGAATGCAAGCTCTCTAGTTTCTCCACCTGGGCATTGGCCAGGCGACACTTTGCCCACAGGGCCAGTCCCTCATTGTGGTCCACGTGGATTTCTCAGTTGAAGGAGTTGAGGGATAATAATGTCGGCAACGTGAAGCTAGAGCTCGACCCCTTTCGGTGGTAGATCCCCACCCCCCCAGCAGTGGAGACCTTTGAACTGTTCGGAAGAACCGTTGACAAAAGTGTGATTTTGCTTATAGAATTAGACTCATTCGCTTATCTTTTGTTAAAGGACCTCCCGGAGAGGCTTCTACGAGCCTTCACAATTTCTCTCTTCATCTCAGCGTGCGTCCTCTATCTCCTTCCTATCCTTCCCGTACAATTCATTTTCATTAATAATTGAAAACCCATTCTCATCTTATTCTCATTCTCTCTCTCTTTCCCTGCATCATCTCCTCCTCCTCCTCCACCACCTCTCCTTCAAAATTATCCCCTTCCGCCCTCTATCCATTCATTACCTCAGCCTTCTTATGCCCCCCCTTCCCTCATAATCTCCTCCAGATATTTTCTCTTCTCGTCCACCATACCAGGCACTTCCTCTTCCGTCCACCGCACTCTCTCCTCCTAACCCACATCTCGAACGGCTGCAGGTTGTACTCGTCCTCTTTTCTCAGAGTTGAGATGTCTGCCCCATTCAGCGCTACAATCGATGTTAAATTCTTCGTCTACCTTTTCTTTACATTTTACTCAAGAGTTCCATAATCAGCTTCCTCCTTTTTGCCGAGGGGCTCTTTCGTGGGCACAATCCTCCTCCTAATGTTCTTACCACTCCTCTTTTATTTACTCCAAGCTACTACCCAAATAATTACATTGTTCCACTTGCTCCAGTGTGTCCTCCTACTTTTATGACCAGCCTCCTTTTCTGTCCTAGAAAATCTCATTTACTGTTGTTTCCTTTGATGATTAATCTTCATTCCATATTTCCCGCACTGCTTTTACAATTCATCTACTGTAGCTTGCAATCCCTTCGGTGATGGATTAACCAACGCCTGTTTGTCCGCGAATCCAACTGAGTTTATCAGCTGGCCTCCTACTTTTCTTCCCACATCTTGCTCTTCTCATACCCCTCTTACCATGCTCTTCTCGGCATGGATGTTAAAAAGCAAAGGCGACAGACAGCGGCCACCCTTGCTACTCCGGGACCTATAACTGCCCGCCCTGGTTCTTAGTCCGCCAACCACTTGTGTCTTCTGGGCTATAAATAAATTTCGGATGAGTCTCCTATTCTTATTTTCACAAATATCTGCATTTGTTTTTCTCAATCAACTCTATCCAACCGATTTTTGAAAACCACGAAGCAATGAAAGACGTCTTGATTATAATCTAGGCTCCTTTCTATCAGTATTCTCATCATCACATCCATTATTGTCTTCCCCTTCGTAAAACCAAACTGGTCATCGCTTAAGAATTAATTTGCTCTGGCTTCCAACTTTTTATAATTTATTCTCAGTAAAACTTTCGCAGCATGTAAAATCCAACTAATTGTTCTGTACTCCTCGCCTTCTGATGTTATCTTTTTCGGGTTAGGTACGATGAATGATTTCACGAAATCATCTGGCCAATCATATACCATCCTCGTAGACCCAACGTATAAGAATAAAAAATGCCCTCTTCCTTTATTGTTTTAATGCCTCAGTAGCCCCGAAGGAATATTATCTAATCTCACATGCATGCCCTAGCCTTCATTTCCCGTAATGCCTTCTCTATTTCGCTGTCGAGTATCTCGGGGCCGAGATTATTCCCTTCTTTCCCTCCTCTGTAACCTTTTCAATTCTTCCACGTTTCATCTCTTCACCCAACTACTTTTTCTTAACCTTTTTTTATCTAATTGTACGTTTCATAGGCACTCAGTTATTACCAAAGTCGGTATCCGCCTCCAGAAATTAGTGAGCATTTTTACACTTCTACTAAACCCGTAACAAATTTTATATTATTCACTTTCCCCCGGCATTTTTCAAATGGATCTGCTCCTGAGGTGAACTTAAAACCACGTGTATTACGAATTCATTTCTCCTACAAAATTCGAATGCCTACTAACCGCGGTGACCTATTCAATGTTAACCACCCTCATCCCAAATTTTGCATTCAGGGCCATAACTACCCCACGTTAACTCTCTCCTCCACTATTATGAATTGAAAACCAATAGTATCTCCAGCTGAACGCATCTCCACTTTCGTCGACCATTGCCTTCAGCTTTTAATCCATTCCCCGCCCTCCTACATGAAAGGCACTTACCATCGCCTCCATCCCACCCCCTCCCAAAGGATACAGGCGTCGTCATGGCTACCATCGATGCGACTAAGGTCTAAGGAATGCCTTCGTCGTCTAAGCTGTTGTTGCAGGAGAGGACAGGGGGGGCGGGGGTGAAAAGAGACTTCCTTCTCCGAGCGGGCAGGTAGGGGAGGAGGAACAATCAGGGGTTTTGTCTCGGTGGAAGTCACTACTGGGGTGTGTGGCATGGGGTGATTCCACACCAGGCACGCAGCACCCGTCCCGGTCACGGACGTAGAATTTACAGGACTGGCCACTCCCGGGAATTTCTGCTCGTCTTACTGTCGCCGGAGGTAGAAACTGAAGCCAGGTGGCATCACGCTCCCTCGCCTATTGGCTTTCATTGCCACAACGGACTCATTGTCTCATTGTTGTACTGGACTGCGGAGCTCGTGGATTTAGGAAATATTTAACTTTTTAAAACAGATGGTGAAAGAAAAAGGATGAGAGACGCATAAGATCTGAGAAGAGAATGGTGGTGTGAAGATGGAATGATGGCCGATTACAGGTGAAAAAAAATCGACTTGGCTGGGAATCGAACCACGGACCTTTCAACGTCGCATCAACTGCAAAATACGAAAGAAAATCCCCAGGAGTAGCCCGTAAAGCTCGCCGATAGATGGCGACAGGGCAGTTTCTTCCACCAGCAGAGAAGGAATGAAGAGAAGAGGAAAGGAAAGATAATCCATGGAATAAACGGGAGAGGGAGGAACCCAAGGTTACGTGAGAGCTGTTCTCACACGGAGCAGGAGCAGAAGCGATGTTCCTTTGCTCTTTATGTAGTGCCTGAGACGATACAGAACGGGGGAGAGTAAAAGAACTCCCCCCCCACCCCCCCTTCCTGCTTGATTGCCTGCCACTGTCCTCTGCCCCATAGTCAAGCAAGGAGGGTGGGGTCCCCTGCTGGGATCCTCGGATATTTGGCACTCTACCTAGGCCGTGGCGAGGCCCATTTACTTGAGCCAGTATGAACGGCTCATTCGTTAGGGCTCCCACATGCTAGCAGCATACTCTCAAGTGACGTATCATGAGAGAAAAGAATATCGCCCTTTTAACCTTCTTGTCACATTTTCCCAGGATTCTTATAATAAAGTTTTTATGTGTGAGTGTCCGTGATTGTAGGAGTGCTATTCTTATGGATGAAGACTCTGATAATTAAGTGCTCGCTGAATGGTTGCGTCAATCTTGTGTTTTGTATTCGTAGTTAACGGCACTGATATTAATGTCATTGATTGGAATGCTCTTTTCCTTTCAGGTCTGTTTCACATTCAAGCAGTCACTGGGAGTGATTGGAGGGAAGCCTAACCATGCATTATATTTCATTGGCTGTGTTGGTATGTTGCTATTTTATTTAAGGCTAAATTTTTTAGGCTAAACTCTTAATGTAATCCATATTTTTTGTCTCATTCTGTTCGCAAAATGATAGACGCATAGAAAATTCATAATGTTTTCTGGTTTCCACATTTGGTCCTCAAGGTACGTGATCCAGTTACTCATGGTCAAAAGTAATTCCCAGGGAAATTTGGGTAAAAAGTCTTGGTTTTTACATTTACAATATGGATGCTGTCCAGGGGAGTAGGCCATTTAATCTATTGCAAAATGACTCAGTTTAGCATTGTGTATAAGTTAGAAAACATCGAACACTGCAAAACCAATCTTAGCCATGAAGTAGCCAGATCGTTTCTCCGCTGAGGACCCGTAAAAACCAGCCAAATTCCTTCCAAGTATGATGCTATGTTTAGATATGAGGTGAAACCAAGCTAAGCTGATTGTTTGAAGTGCAGGTTGTAGGACAAGTATATGCGTGATCAAAATACCTGCAGTTTGCATTATACATGGTGTGATTATAACTACAGTCCATTGCTTTCTATTATGCAGGAAAAATATTTGAAGAAGCAAACGCTACAGGTACACATGTCCACTCATTAAGGACACAAGGGAATATTTTAATGGATGAGGACTTTGTGATTTTTAGAACTTGTTCGTGGGTGATGCTGAGGAAAGCCTCAACATCTACCAGGCAGGTAAACAGGCAATTTGGCAGATGCGGTGGTAGGACGGCTTGGTTTGAGGCCAGCGGAGGAGGCACGTTTCTCAGCAGAAGGCTTCGTGGTTTTTATTCGCCTCTTGTGGCTGACACCACCGGGGAGCCACGGAAGGTCAGCTCCGGTCAGCTGTGCATACTGAGGGGAATGTCTGTTGACTGACAAATTCCCTCCGCCTGTTTTCAGGATGCTGAAAATAATTGTGCAGGATTTTACGATCTAAAAGAATAATTTTTACAACGGAGCGGTGGAGTTCGCTGCACTTACTTGTAGAGAAATAGTTATTTGCATCGCCGATCATCACGGAGTAACTTATATGGGGAAACTCTACAAAGCTTCCCCAGTGCGAATCCAATGAGTTACGCTGCGACCGTTTGCGACGCCGAATTTCACATCAGTTTTTCGATGGTCCAACCCGCCTGCAACGGGGAGTAAGGTGGCGCGGCAAGTGTGTGGAATGGATTGTAGCCGCATCCACTCCGCTATGGAGATTTTCGAGATATAAACATTGAAAAGAATCTCCATCTATTATATTTTGGAGAAATCCGGGAAAAATCACGAATTTTGACACATGGGGTAAAGGTTTAGGAAGTACTGAAAGACTGCTTTCTTCGGGTGCACCGCAGGCATTTCTCTTTTTGGCAACTTGACATGGCCTACTGACGAATAGGTACACTTTTAACGGAGACAGCATGCATACCACACAGGATTATCATCTCTTCGAGGCCACCAAGCCTCAGCTGGTGTCGAATGGCAGCAACTCCCTCGCCCCCTGCACTGTGGTTGGGCGTACGGCGAAGGGTCGTTTATTGGCACCGCGGGACGTTTTCTCGGTTATTTGCGGATATATTTGGGATAACGTTTTCTAGTCTTCAAAGAAATGCACTAGAGGACTCAGTTTCATTTTTCAGTGGTGGGAAGTGGTATTTTTTTGAAACTTCAGCTCTGGTTTCACTCGTATTGGTGTCAGTATTGGATCTCTCGAAAATCCCTCTGCAACTCGTAGTGGTGTGGATACGTTGCTTACCACTTCAAGAATCCCCGCTTTTTCAAGGTATATACTCTATTACTACAACCTTATGTCTATTTTTTATATAAGTAACGTTTCTGTTGTTATTTATATATTCAATTGCTTCGAATCGTAACGTCACTATTATTGCAGAATCCTTAATATAATGCCAATTTGCTTTTCGAATATTCTTTTCTTTTGTAATGTGAATAAAATTGACTCGCCTATTTCCTTTTAAGCTTATAGTTTCGGCTCGCCTTTAGGGGTTGATGGTGTTAATTAGTGAAAAAAATGCCTCGATTGGTAATCACACGTTTACAAATGTATAAAATACTAATCGGAGTGAAAAATGCATTTCGTATGAAGACTAAGCACTTATTGTCTTGCGCAAAGGTTGCATTTGGAAATGAATAATGAAGTTTTTAAGGATTTAAGTGATTAGACTAAGAGGTCGCAGCGTGAACCCCTCCTTCTGGATGTGCAGTATTGGTGGTGCTGCGTTGGTGATTTGTGTGTCGACGATGTGCCACCCATCGTCTCCCATTTGCCCCCCTCGTGATCGCATGCGGGGGGGCAGGAGTCTCGATTCAGTTCATATGCTGCTCCTCTTGTCTCCACGTTGCCCGTCTTCTTGAGGTCAGTCTTGCTTTTGAACATTTGGAGAGGTTGGAGCGTGCGGAATAGGAAACTGGGTATTTCTGTCTTTAGGGGATCTGTGTTGGCCATTTCGAATCACACAAACGTTGTGAGAGGATGGAATGGATAACTGTGTCACATCTCTTGTTGCTTATATTTTAAGCTTCTTGCGTACGCAATAGAAGAGAATAGTCCACGAGGTCCACCCTGTACCCGTTGTTGACGGCATTATTTTTATGGTACCTAATGCCTTTCCATAGTTGGATATAGTTCGTGGAAAGTAGCGAGTCCGTGGTTCGTCAAGTGGAAAGTGGCCAATTTGTGTCCGATTGGTTGTGTTGGGCAGTCAGCCGCTATTATCTATTCTGCGGATGTGGGATTTATGGAAATTGAAAATTTGTGCTTAAGAGTCTTCTCTTTCAAATGTAGAATTCTAAAAGTTAATTGAGCGATTTTTTCTAATTCTATTGTGAATTATATTTTGCTGGTTAATGAATTTAAACAGGAAATGAAAGAATCTAATTGTCTCTTGGTTCCTCTCCAGCAGCCAAGGATGTCGTCGTCAACGTACCGTAACCAGTAGATTACATTTTTCATCAAGTTGTAACCTGACTTGAAATTTTGTTTTCCTGATCGTCCGTGAATATTTTTGCTGTAAGAAGAGGAGGGAGGGGAGAACCCACGGAGAGGCCGTCAGTTTTTATTTACATGTTGGAACGAACTCTTAAACATTTTTAAAACTTCATTGTGTGATACGAAAATTTGACCTTTATTGACGAATAAGTATAATAAAACATTAATTCAACGAGGAGTGATAATAAATCTAAATCATAAACTCAGGCTATAGTTAATATCATGATAGATTATACTACACACTTTCCTATTTTCGGGGCCGTTGAGAAAGGATGGGATCTCGACTCAACTATATGAAACAAGAAAAAAATCAATCCTTAAGCGTTAGTCATTGCCCCGTGTTCAACTTTCAATGTCCCTTCAGATTCTGTATAATGTTCACAAAGACTTGGAAATACATATATAATGTACAGGCTCTTCCAGTTTCACTAGCAAGTATTCACAAAACAGCTGATTCTCAAATGCCCACTACCATGGTGAACTACGTGCAGAATTAGAGCAATGAGGCAGTCGTGCATCGCTTTTCAAGTGGTAAATTACCATCAATCGTAATTTCATTGGCCGATTCTTCCCAGTACGAGTCCCGGGACCCCAAAGTTCAATCCGTTACTGAAAAAAAAATGTATTTTATTCTTCATTGGTTTCCATTTGATACAGTTATTCACGATTGCTTAGTTTATTTAATTAAATTATAATAAATGTGTGGTTCTGTCATTTGTTATGGTGTTCCCACCGAATCCTGGAGAATTTAAATTATTGTTATCCAGCAGGACAGTAATGATTTCATTTGGCAATGAATGCGACGATTATTTTTTCCACAATTTCCAACTTTTTGGTAAAAAGTGAAAAGAACCAGTTTTTTCCTGGCCTTCAAAATTTTTCGAAATTTGACATCACTGTCGATACGTCTGTTAACCGTCTCATGGGCATATCGTCGCGTATGATTTGAAAGAAGGAGTGATGGACATGAACCAAATCGCATGAATCGATTCATCTAAATGAACCAAAATCGAACCGAAGTGAATCCCATTGAATTTCGTTGGTTCAATTAGCAAAAGCAACCAAGATGGACATCATGCGATCGTATCATGCGGACACTCGCGGGATCATGCGATCAAAACTAGATCATGTTCTATTTTTGCTATGGCATGGTTGAAACAAGTGTGAGAGTGGCCACGTCGCTGCTTGACGATTTCTTTGTCCTTCTTTGTCTCCACTGTTGAAAAACAATAATAAAACTGACTCCAGAAACTGACCTGGACAGATTGCGCGACTCTGGATGTATGACTTGTAGTTATATGTATATATATATGTGCCATTGTGTCTTTCCATCCCCTTTTGTCCCTTTGCCCCCTTTTCTCGCCATTGTGGCGAGATATCCAATAATGGAGACCTAAATTGCTAAGAGTGCGAAGAATCAAGAAGATTCGATTGTTTGGTCTAGAGTTCCATCTGTGAACCAGTTCTCGACACTCGTGGGGATTGTGATACAAAGTGGATTAACGTTTTTCATTATAATCCAAGTGCAAACTACGAAAAGGGAGGAATCAGGTGAGATGTTGTGGAATATGAACGTAATAAGAACTAAGACGATGCAATTTCCCACGGATGAAAATTTATTCGACCTAGGTTTTGATGCACTGCATCATCGTCAGGTGTACATAAATTTGCAAATCAAAGTATAATCAAAGTATATATAAATGCAAGAGCATGTGGGTGGGGGAGGTTGGGAGGAAAGGGGAGGGAGGGGGAAGGGGGAGGGAGGGGGAAGGGGGGAACAAATTTCAAGGAGGGGAGGAAATATTATTATCACAAGAATATCGTTAACATTGGAAATTTGACAAAAAGCAAAAGTTCGTTGGGGTGATGCCCTGCAGCGCGTCGAGGGGGGGAGGAGGTGAATGGGACAAGCATTGGAAGTATATCTCAATGCTTGGGTTACAGATTCTCACTTACGGCAGTAAATTTGAACGTCGCCACTTATGGATAATTTTCTTTATATGCTGCTCTTTAATTAATGTAGATGTATTGCCTTACAATTAATTTTTTTTAGATTTTGATAAAATTTCTGGTATACAGATGGATGAAATCTGCATGGATGGAATTGATAGCGCAGGTCTTGTTGTTGTCTACCCCACAAAATTCCCCAGTAACCAGTGACAAAGTGTTTATTTATCCAATGCTTGTCCCTTCCCAGAACATCACCCCAACGAACTATTGGTTTTTGTCAAATTTCCAATGTTAACGATATTCTTGTGATAATAATATTTCCTCCCCTCCTTGAAATTTGTTCCCCCCTTCCCCCTCCCTCCTCTTTCCTCCCAACCTCCCCCACCCACATGCTCTTGTATTTATTTATATATACTTTGATTTGCAAATTTACGTACACCTGATGATGATGCAGTGCATCGAAACCTAGGTCGAATAAATTTTCATCAGTGGGAAATTGCATCGCCTTAGTTCTCATTACAAACTCCGAGTAATACTCCTCCACCTGGATTTTTAAGGAAAAATAGATTGTTGGTTTTAATTGGGTAAACTATGGTTTCCACAAATTTAAGTCTTGAAAGAGTTGAATATATTTTTCATTGTATTAACATTTCTTGATTCTCAGAATTAAGTGACCTTTAATCTAGGATGATTAATCACTGTGGCGCTAGTGTAAAATGCGTCTTCTTCAAGCCATGGACCCCTTTGATGGAAAATACCAAATCATGCATGACACTTATTTTAGATGAACGAGGGGAACTTTCGTTTCCAAAAATTAATGATGCTCTTCACTAGAAGACTTAAGAAATAGTGACATTGCTCTCACTGGCAGCGAATGTTGCTCTGCAGAACACTTTCGGAATTCCTGCCCCAGATCCTCGGTAGAAGATTGGTCACCTGATAGAAAATCAAAGTAAGGGTGGAATGAGAGGTTTCTCTCTTTCGTGCTACGCATTAATTATGGTGGTGGTGGTGGTGGTGGCTATTGATGGTGGTGGTGGTGTTGGCCGATGTGGTGATTTCTCCTCTTGACTCCGTGCAGGGGACGAAGTGGTGTTCCTGGACCCTCACACGACGCAGCCGATTGCGACCGTGCCCGAAGAGAAGTTCTCGCCACTGCCGCCTCTGGAGAGCCAAAGGGCGGCCGCCGCTGCCGCCGACAACTCTTACCACTGTCCCTTTGCTTCCCGCATCCACGTCCTAGGGATGGACCCGTCTGTGGCCGTGGTGAGTGCTTGCGCCACTACTTCTACTCACTCCTCCACTCGACCTTCGTTCCTTTCTATCTTCACTGGCGCCTTCATCCCCACTTTCACTAATATTCACAATTTCAAATAGTGCAATTAGATTATTCATTCGCCAGGATTAAAAAAGCACGAGGTAATTTTCCACACATTTTCTTTTTTTCTGACTTGACCTGACATTTGTTATTGACGTGAAACCATGGAAACTCGTTAGGTCAGAAAAATGGTGTGTGGAATATTACCACTTATTTTTTTTCCATGTTATGAAGTTATTTCTCGGATGTCATACTTTCCTCCATTCAACCCCGTCTGTAACTCGCTAAAAATCCTCCCCTTGCCATGTGATTACCTCCTTTTTAGCGCATTGTTGGTCAATATAAATCTCAAGCATTTTGTTCGCCCCCGTGGCCGTGATGTCCCCAGACAAAGTAAAGAATCCCACAAGGAAAAAATAAAAGAATGGAGGCTGGCCTTTAACGGAACACAAAATAATAAACTCAAGAAATACTGTGATAAAAGGTGAAACGGAAAATTAATAATAAAGAAGGGAAGGAAATTGCCGGGCATAAGCTTCGCGTACCTGAATCGCCGACGACTCCGGATGTCTTCAATTCTCATTCACACTCACACACCATTCACACACACACGTCATGCCTTGCAGGCCACTTCTACTGTCTTGTTTGAACTCCGCACACTGGTGTGTCTTCTCACAGTCAGTCGTCCAGTCTGTCTCCCTCGCTCAGTGCCCTCAACGGGCAAAATCATTACTGCATAACAAAATCAGGCACACAAAACTTGCTGCGGCATAAAAGGGAGGAAAATTTAAAGAAGCAAAAATGGTGGCCAGTCCTCGTGCGAACACATTTTTCTCTCGACTGTCGTCAGCGTGACCCAAGGAACTTGACCCATCTTCACCCAAACACCGAGGTGAGGTGGAAAAGTATAAAAAAGTATGAAGTACTGTCCACTTCATTTGACAATGATGTAGTGAGAAGGGCAGAGGGAGGGAATCGGATCAATGGAAACGAGAAGGAAAAAGAAGCAACGGGTCTCAGAAGAAATGAATAGGAAAATAGAGAAGGACGTGGAAACACGTCGACACCGTCATAGGCGAGAGAGTGAACAAGGAATGAACTCTGGGGCGAGTAACCAATCGGGCAAAGGAGATGACGATGTGAGGAAGTGGAAAGGAAGAAACAGGTGCGCTATACTTAGGGTAAAACATGTAAGATATACGAAAATGAAAGTAAATAGATGAAGTACTGTCCACTTCATTTTACAATGACGACACTTGTTTTGGCGTATTACATAGCCATCGCCAATTTCAATCATCATGCAAAATAAATTGGACTGTAGGTAATTGATCTATTGATTTTTACTTTTGAAAATGTCACCAGGATACACCAATTGTGAAGGGCTCAATGTGAGTCAGAAAGATACGTCGTGAGAGGAATACTTACATTTTGCCAACCAGGCCTGCCAGGTGAATGTGAAGTGTTGTATGGAGTGACAGAAATGTGGACTCCCGAGATGGGAGGACAAGAATTGGTTGAAGGCATTCAAGATGTGGGCGTGGAGGAGGATGGAGAACAGATATTTATTTATCGTATAATGTTTTGACAACAAAAGAATAAAGTAGATTTGAAAAAAAGATAACAACATATAAGTAATTGCATGAAGTGTACATAAGAATGATGATAACAGTTATATAGAAATATCTAAATTAACAATACATGCTTCATCGGCATCAGTTGCCGTTGGTGGATGGGAAGGAAGACAAACGAGGAAGTGTTTGGTAAGGTGGGTTGAAAGGAAGATGAGATGAGGAGGAGGAAGCAGAGTGGGTGGTTGGAGGGGGGTGGGTTGAGGGGAAGATGCTGCTGGGTAATGCAATAACAAAAGAAAGGGAGCATGGTTTATGGACGGGATGATGAATGCATGAGGGGAGGACGTGTGCTGAGGGAAGGAAGAAGAAAGGAATACATACTCTGGTGGACGTGCACATGAAAAGAGGATTTTACTTACTCTAGCGAGTAAAGACGTGAGATAGCGCAGTTCGTAGTTCCTCCGTCTGCCGCTCAGGTCCTTTCACAGAGAACAACAGGCATGCCTTTCTCTCTTGACTGCTAGAACTCAACTAATCCCACCGTCAAGGTGTTTTCCGTTTGCTTTCTCCTTGCACTAATATGTACAAATATGAAGGCGTGGAGAGTACTGGTCCACTTTGCGTACGGCCCAAGAAGCACATGAAATAGTAAACGGGCCGGAGTGAACCGGAAGTGGTAGATAACGCTTCCTTTCCCTTCATTTACGTTAAAACAAGGAAGCACGTACGACGCGGAGATCCGTTTCATGAAGTGGATGTACGGTTCCTTTCGCTCCGCGTGTACGAACTCAGAGGGAGCAGGTTTCACTCTCATATTTAGTGATAAAATTCTAACATACTGGATGTGTAGACAAGCAGTATTAATGGAACTTCGAATTAGACATTGATCCCCGTGATAGGCGTTTTCAATTCCTGAAGGTGAGGTCTTTAACCAGCTCTGTGCAACAAAACGGCCAACGACCATGCCAAGAATGATCTCATTATAAAGGTCTTTTTTGCATTCTCCTTGCACATGTTTCAAGTGACCCCATTTGTGCTGTGGTTGAGCCATGGAAGGGATGTCTCTGGAGGAAGCGACCTCCCATCGCATTTAAAAGTGTGAAGAAAAAGCTCATTTATTTTTTTTTGCCGAATACCCTAATCACATATTAATGAGAAAAACTTGATTGGAGAAAGCCGATGCCATCATGCCAATCCAAAAATATGTTTATAGCCAATATTTGGCCATCTTGAAATTTAGCGTCGTTGGTCACGGCCGAAAAGAGGGCGAAGAGTTGTTATTTCTTATAGGTGGCCATTTCTCCTGGAAAGAAGGGTCTAAGAAGCTCTTCAATCTCTGCTTTGCGCACGGCCCGATATGAAACTTTAGACGGGCCGTAGTGAGAACATTGCTTTGTTTAAGTTTGAGCAAGGAAGCAGATGTACGCTTCCTTTTGCTCTGCGTACGTTTGAGCGAGTGGAGTTCTACTTGTCGTCCAGTAGTTGTCATTTCTATTTTCAATTTGGCACAAAATTGGGGCTCAACAATTAAACAAACGGCAATATTTTCATTATTTTTGTACAGGTGAGAATGCAGTTTGACCATCACGTATTTTTTTATTTAACCCTTTGTATTGAAGTGTGGCCCATTGTTTAATATGGCCCACAGGGAAATCAAAGGACACACAATTTTCTCAGCAAGCGTAAAATGTTGAATCGGTGGCAGATTTTAAATCGTCAGTCATCTCCTTTGCATTTTCAATTTTCACAAACACAATGTATCACCCGTCATATTTATCACTTGTGAAAGAGGCCATCATCACGCATTCCAATTGAACCACAAAGAACTCTATTGGAGGCCGCGCCTCGGAGAGACGACCTCTTATGGGTGAGACAAGTGCTCGCCACGCCACGAAAGGCATCAGGGATGGCATTCTAGCAAGATGTTGTCATAACCCCGTGCACTTAAACTCAAAATGTATACTATATATGAAAGGAAACAACTGCTTCTGTATCCTATTTAGTTTTCTTGACCACAATCAATTATTCTAGTAAAATATTTTTGAGGCTTTTGGTCATTTCATTTGCAGTTCTAATAATAATAATAATAATAATAATATTTTATTTCACCGATTAGCAAGAGTACAATTGCATGGCTACGTCATAGATAGTAAACAAATGTATATAAGAAAAAATACCATGATGAAGTGTCATCACAATTACATCGAAATTACATCAGCAGAGAAACAGCTAATAACAACAATAATAATAAAATACATAAAAGGATTAAATGGGAAAATACAATAGTATGGACAATGCTAAATTAGGAAATGACACAAGTAGCATCATGGAGGTTATCAGATTCACATAGTATCTTCCATATATTCAGCAATGCTGTAATAACACTTTTTTGATAGAAGGTGTTTCACCTTACTCTTAAATACATAAATTGAGGTGATATTTCTTATTTCTTTAGGTATTTTGTTGAATATTGCCGAGGCAGAGTGTCTCGGACCCTTTAAACAACAAGACCCTTCTCTTTTCCGACATGTCGGTGTATCTTGAAACAATCTGCAGGGCATTCCTATTTTATTACATTAATTCACATTGCACATAAAAAATCCTGGTAAACATGAAAAAATACAGAAACCACAATGTAACACTGGACGAATTCGCAAAACAGTCAAATCAGGAAAATACTTGATTTGACTTTTTCTTGATTAGACTGTTTTGTGAATTCGTTAAGTATTACATTGTGGTTTCTGTATTGTTTCATGTTAACCAAAATGCAATTACCAAAAGCCTCGAAAATATTTTACTTGAAGAACTACTTCGATGTTTGTTGCATTCGCTAAAATGCATGTATGTATGTACCAAAGAGTTCAGAGGAGAGAAATCAGAAAAGATGGCATATGGTCACCTCGCGAGAGAGCGAACCTGTGGTATTGTGGGCCGTTATATGTATACTAAGGTGGGCGGCGGTCCACTGTAGTGAGAGAGTCATGTGTGAAATGGGCTTAATCTTTACTCTAAGAGAAGGAGTTCCCATCTAATGGGGAAGCGAAAAGAAATGCTAACTGAGAAACGTTTCTCACGCGTGGGAAAACGGGAAGAGAGAGAGTAGAGGTGTCTAAAGGGGGGATGTGTGCCCTGTCTGTCCCTGAAAGCTGAATGCATTATGTGACGCAGTTTTATGTGATGCACTAATGCGTGTAACAACTCAAGATTGTTTTTTTTTTTCATTTTCAGTGCTTTTTCTGTCCTACAGAGAAGGATTTTGACAGCCTCTGTGCCCAGATCCAGCAGCAAATAGTTTTGCCTGAGAGGCAGCCATTGTTTGAACTGTGTTCTGATCGTTCCTGTCATTGGTCGAGATTGGATGAGTCGTCTTCGTCGACATCGACGGCTTGCAGTCTGCTCGATGACTCCATCGTGAAGCTGTCTGCAAAGGCGGCCGTGGCGAAGGAGGCTGCTTGCATTGGTAGGATGTCGTCTGCAATTAATGTGTCACTTCTACTGTCCGTTATGCCTCGTGGTCCATGACGATGCGCCACCTACTTCAAACGTCTTAAATTGAAGGTTTCTTTGGGAGCTTATCTTCAACAAGATCGGCGACTGACATTGGCAGAGCTGTCGTCAGATGTCAGAGGGCCTCCGTTTGATCTGTTCACATAGTCGCATTTGCTCACTTTTGAAGTGCTTCCACTTAAGTATGTACCTCTGCTCTGACAGATGACACATGCGATTATTGTGATCCCTGACACAAATTGAACAGCGACAATGGCCTGTCCTCCATTTTTAAGCTAATTCAACAAGCAATACAGCAAATGTCACCATCGCCATCTGCTGTATTTGATCATGACTCTCTGACCACTGGACGCCAATCGTCAAACACAATTTATGCTTAAAGTATGAGTGTGGGTCCGCAGCAAACTTCGCTTTGGTGGTGTGGTATTATTGGGTTCGCCTTAGGTTGCATGTTTGGAACTGCAGTTAACACTTCAGCTAATCAGCTACTTCTCCCTATTAGACGCCAATTGGAATACTCTGCCAGCATTTGGGTTCTTTATGATGTAGGCTTAAAAACTGAGTTAGAACGCTTGCAGGGAAGATTTGTAAGGTACATAAATTCGTTAACACTTTCAGCCCGAAGTTTAAAATTTTCAATTTTCCGAAATCCGAAACTTTATTTTTCGTGATCTGAACTTGAAAGTGTTATGCCAATGGTGACCAAAATAAGTCATTACTTTGAACATTTCATTGTTTTTGTGATTTTTATTTGCCGCCATCTATAGATGGCGCTTGGATCCTGGCGAAGTCAAAGTGTCCTGGCACGTGCAATATTTTACGAATATCATGTACGGCAACTTTTTCAACCAGTTTTACTAAAAAATCGTAATTGAAACGTTATAGAGATAGTTAATTATTTAAATAAAAATTCTTTATTTTTCAAATTTTTTTAGTAAAGCTTCTTTTTTTATCTTTATCAATAATTTTGCCAAGTTCTAATTATAGATAGGTAATGTTGAAGATTTTATGTAAATTTGTATCGATGATTATAAAACACCTGCGTTTACACGAGTTGATAGATAAGCGCTTGAGTTCCCCCCTCCCAGAAGCGAGCTTCAAGTGCGTGTGCGCGAATGTTAGGAAGGTCTCGGGTGAGTTGCTGTGGGTGGTCTGAATCATGGTGCCTCTAACAAAATGACGTTCGAGAATTTGTTCGAGAACGAAAAACATGTAACATTATGAGCACGAGCCAAACGTGCCTCCCCACCCCCAAACACTCGACCGCATCCACACGCCTCCCGTCACGCACTTATTTGCCACTTCCAAGCTGCCAGGAACGGCATCCTTTCATGTTGAAAAGGGTCAGTGAACGCTTCACGATAAGCTCCCAACCCAAGGATGGCCGCTTGGGCACTTTCGGCACAGGAGGGTACCTATTGCTATGCCAGCAGCGGAAGTTCAGTTGCGAGGCTGCTTGGAGTTTCCGCCCCTTCCCCTCTCCATTCTTTCCGGCGAGGCAACCGACTGACGAAGCATACCCAAACAACCAACTTGGACGAATAACAGAAATCCAAGGAATATTTTCCGAAATATTTATGCCCTAATACATTCATAGTTTATTACATTGCTATCAAAAATATGTATCTGAAACTAAAACAGTCAGCAGTAATGTAGAAAAAGTAAATATGTTAGGAAAACAATTTACAAATTATTAGTAATATATTTACACATTTATGTATACGTACATAATTGCAGACATAAATTTAAATATACAACAATTGTATGCAATATTTATAATATTTACAATACATATTTATATTTTCAAATATTTATAATATTTATACAATTAACAATATTTACATTTTCGGCAGTAAAGAGGGGATTACCGATGGAAGTCTTGGAAGAATTTTTCCAAGCAGAGGCCAGGCTCTTCAGGGCAATAGGTAGTCACCCCAGACTTGTTACCCTGCTTGGAACACCGTTTCTGGACCCTTCTGTCATCCCTCTTTTCACAGTACTTTGGAAAATGAGAATCTCTGGATATCATGGAAGGGCCCCGTGAAACGGGCAAACTCTCTCTCGTTTGGCCTTTGGCATCAACGATGGACAACCTGTATGAGTACAAGCTCAGTTTTTGCGAGCTGAACTTTTGGTACAGGAGATAGGAATTCAGAAGCGTTATATGCATCACATGAATCCCTAATATCCTGAACCATTTTAAAGTTTTGTGATCACACGGATAGTATTCCATGAGTTGGTCAACACGGTCAATATGGCCCCCCATACTTCTGTTGTATTCAGCAACTGCTTTTGGACAATATTACCCCTGGATGTGGTAATATTGACCAAGTTCAGTTGCCGAATTCAGTGGCCTAAGTAAGAGGACATCCCGTTTGTCTTTCCATTTCATGACATTTATCCCTGTGTCGGTACTCATATACAAATTGTCTCACCTCGTTTCAATTTAGCCCGGATCACTTCTGGTGGGTTCCCTTGACGGTCTCCACGCAGTGTTCCAGTGCAATAATACTCATTGCTGAGTAGTTCACGGGCTAAATTGACGTCATTGTAATAGTTGTCCATAAACAATGAATACCCCATTCGTAGTCTTCCCTTCCATTACTTTATGCACAACCTTACTTGCATGCCCTCGTCCGCCCAACTCTAGGTCCTTTTTGCCCGAGTACACAATGTAATCCAGGACATATATACCCATTGGGTTCGGTAAGCATGGATAGTTTGACTCCAAACTTATGCCTCTTCCCTTTGATGAATGTCCTGAACCCCAAGCGACCCCTCCACAATACCATAGATTCATCAATACATAATACCCTGTCTGGAGTATATGTTTTTTCCGAAATACTGTGAAAAAGGTCAAGAAGGGGCCTAATTTTGTACAAGGGATCTATTGGAGCAGGGTCACCAACATTTGCATTTTCTGCAAAATGCAGACTTTGTAAGATGGCGAGAAACCTATCTCTCGTCTTCCTGCGGTGAAAAAAATGCAAATCAGATTTGGCATTCCTGTTCCAATAGTCCCTTATCCTGTTTGTTCTAACGGTACCCATATGGAGCATCAATCCCAAAAACACTTTGAATTCTTCCCTGGTCAATTCACTCCAATTCACAACTCTTTGACGTTGAACACCCATCTGATTTAGGAAAATGTTTTCCCCGTAGGCGTTCATCCTCTGGATTACTAATTGGAAGAATTCATCAGAGAAAAACAAGCGGAAATAGTTGATGGGATTATTTCCACTGGGTGCCGTTAGAAGAGCTTCCCTTCCCCGAAAGGGAAGGGCTGCAGGCTGGCAAGCACCCTTAGAACAGGCAAGGGGGGGTGTCTGGGGAGGGAGGGTGGGAAGAGAGGGTGCATGGGAAGTGGAATAGGGGATGAGGGTGGAGGAGGAATCTCCTCTGAGAGGTGGGGAGCATGGGGTTGGGCCTGTACCTGGAGTTATTGCTTCGTCCGACTCCCCCTCGTCAAACTCCTCCCCACTGCCCAAATCGCTCCACGACTCTGAAGACGAGTCTTCTCCGGAGGAATCGTCTTCTAGAATCTTTTCTATTTCTCCCTCCGCTATTCTAGCTGGAGCCCCTTTGTGGCCTCTCTTTCTTTTGGCTGTCACCTCTGGAATAATGAAAGCAAATGCAACATAAATGAATATTTATTGCAATAAAGACAATAATACAGGAGTATTATACTAAATAGTTATGCCAAAAATTCAGTTGCTCAAATATTCTGGAGAAATACTCCTCTGCCGCGAGGTTGACGGTTGAGGGGAGTTAGATCGCTCCATTCTAAAATGAAAAGGAAGCTGAAAATCACATCCCACAGAAATGGAAACATTTTTATTTACAATGAAAAAATTTTTTGTAAAAGTTTGAACCCGGGACCCTTCCGTCATTAGCCCAGAGTTCTACCCTTCTAGGCCACCAACAACATCTCATTTTAACATTTCTGTAAATACAATGTATATGACTACCGTAAAAATTGTTTTAAAAAGCAAAATAATCGAACTTACCCGTCTTTTTCAATTCCTTCTCCAAATTTTTGAAAAACGTTTTTTTTTTAATAAACTGTTTTCTCAATATTTTATCTCCACGTATTGGAAATGAGAACAAGAAAAAAGTCTTTGTTGATAAAAAGAAATGTAAAAAGGAAGGGGAAGATATATTTTTAAACACAATGAGAATATTTATAAAAAAATACCTTGTCGTAGTTTGCGCAATAGCTGGTAAAATACGAGGAGTCGCGGCAGAATCCAAAGCATACCCTGCGGTGGCTAAGGCTGAAGTGTGATGCCTGTGAAGATCCGAGACTGCCAAGCAAAGGGAAACGGAAGAGCTGGGCTCTCGAGTTTATGACTGCTGAGCGCAGCGTCCTGTCCTCTATAGATGGCGCTCGGACCTGGGCGGAGTCCGCCGCGCCATCTATTGATGGCGCTGTCTCATAAAGGCGGTTATGATAATGTCGTAAGTGTTACTGACCTTTTGCAGCTGCTTTTGAAAGGATTGGAATCACTTTCACGTAAAATTTAGACCTTATATTTTCTGTAAGTTCTTAGCTGATCTGTTTTCTGACAACGTGAATAGTATTTTACGAAGCCCGACATACTATGGTTATAATAATAATATAATATTTTTTATAAGACATTAAACACAGGTGCAGTGTAATAGTCTTCGTCAAACACAAGATACAGATCAAAATTTAATATTGGTGTGTTTGCACTCCAAAAATTCATTTATTGAATAGAACTACCTACCTACTAGAAAATAGTTGGAGAAATAACACCATCTTTCGCATTTTCTTAGTATTCTTTTTAGAAGTCCCAACTCGCGATTTGAATGAATGAATGAATGGTTTATTGATGCTCTGGGAAACCCATAAGAGCAAAAAAAAGAAAAAAAAATATAAGTACAGAAAACATTCTGCTCAAAATACAATAATTATGAAACAAGCATAAACACAAGAGCAATTGAAAACAAAGGTTCTAAGAAAAATCAAATTAATCAACACAAAGATTCTTACATTTGAAAACAACACTGCTACTGTATTAAATATTCGTACAATTTCCTCTTAAAAGATTCCGGATTGGAGGAGCATTTTATTGAGGGGGGTAATGAATTCCAAAACATGGATGCGATAATCGGGAAGGAATTTTTAGGTATTGGTTGGTACGGGCTTGGGGTATGTGGAGAAGGTTTAGGTCTGCCCGAGTTCTTCTGACGGAAACAGTAGTTTTGAGGGTGAATAGGTCGTAGAGGTATTCAGGCATATGAGTATGAAAGAGGGAGAACAGAAAACACCCCAGGAAGTAGTTCCTTCGGGAGCCAAGGGGCAGCCACTTCAAGGCAGCGAAGTAATCAGAAACATGGTAATCTCTGCGAAGATCGAATATAAATCTAATGCAGCTGTTGATTAATCGCTGGATACGTATTTTGAGAACATTTGTTAAATCGATATACACTAGTATACAATAATCTATAATTGGAAAAATCAATGAGGTTACAAGTGAAATTCTTGTGTGAACAGGTTAATTTTTCTTTTGAAGCTTTAGTAAATAGAGAATTTTATTTCCCTTGTTACACATTTCCAATACGTGCTGATCCCATTTTAAGTTAGTGGAAAGAGTGATGCCAAGGTATCAAACAGCTTCTTTTAATTTAACAATGCTCGTGTGAACACGAATAGGCGGAAGACCATCATGATCGATG
Organism: Pyrrhosoma nymphula; assembly: GCA_963573305.1. Classification (NCBI taxonomy): domain Eukaryota; kingdom Metazoa; phylum Arthropoda; class Insecta; order Odonata; family Coenagrionidae; genus Pyrrhosoma; species Pyrrhosoma nymphula. Next base: position 129,027,181 of record OY754338.1, on the reverse strand, counting down.
CTATTCAAAAGTCTTGAATTTCCGAAAATGATTGCTTGAGTTTTTATGGGGTTTAGTTGTAAGCAGTTGATATTAGCCCAATGGCTGACGGAGGAAATATCACTGTTAATTATTTCAATGAAAAATGGAAGTTCATCAGCAGAACAGTGAATATAAATTTGCAGATCATCTGCATTGAGCATATAGTTGGCGTGACTAATGCTTTTAGCCAGATCCAGGGTGTACAAAGTAAAGAGGAGAGGTCCAAGGACGGATCCTTGCGGAACGCCGCATGAAACTGGGAGCCAAGGGGATAACTCCTCTCCAGAGTCCTTGACGGATTGTGTTCTACCCGTCAAGTAAGAATGAAACCAGTTCAGGGCGGAGCCGGAGAAATTGAGGGATTTTAACTTGCGTAAGAGAACTGCGTGGTTAACTCGGTCAAATGCCTTGCTGAAATCGAATAGGACCATAATGGTTACCAATTTTTTATCGGAGGCGAGACGAATATCATTAGTGACTTTGCGCAAGGCAGTCTGTGCGCTGAAACCCTTGCGGATGCCTGATTGAAAAGGGACTAGTTTACCAGAGGATTTAAGAAAATAAGTGACTTGTGAGTGCACAATCCTCTCCAGTGTTTTAGAGAGGGCGCAGAGAATTGAAATGGGTCTGAAATCGGATGGGTTTTCAGGCTTTTTAACCTTTCTAATGAGCCTGACAAGTCCTTTTTTCCAGGCAGCTGGAAACTGGGCGTAGGATAAGCAATAATTAAAGATTTCAAGGATAAATGGTAGCAGGACCTGAGTGGCTTTGTGAACGAACATAATTGAAATATAATCATGGGCTGGGGAATTAGATTTGGTCTTCTTTAGGTACTTCAGAGCAACATCCGGTGTAATGTGTTGAAGAAAGAAATTTTTGGCTCCAAATGGAACTTGAAAATCTTCATTAAATCGAAATTGGAAGCTATGACGTGGTGGGAGGGAGACAATATTAGCAATGAAGAGACTTTGTGACTTCCACAGTTTATTTGATATAGAACGACCCGTTTCGGCTGTCAAGCCATTTTCAGGTACGTTGAAAAAACATGGAAACAAACAGGTTTATATATATGTATACTATGGGAAGTTGCTATGGGAGGGGGGGGTGGGGGTTGGTTGAGCAGGGCGATGGTAAAGGGGGTGGGGGGGAACAAAGTATGCGTTGTAACTGGGATAGAGGGCGGGGGGGGGGGGGGGTTAATCACTCGGGTTGTGGGGGGGGGGGGGGGGGGTGATGAGTATAGTCTGGGGGATGGGTTAGGTTACGTCATTGAGAAGGTGGTTTCCTTGTATGGTGGTGATCTCCCGAATTTCTAGGGGCATCCATCCTCCTTCCATTTCCCAACCCATCCCCCCCCCTTATTACTACTCATCACCCTCCCCCCCACAACCCGTGTGCTTGACAGCCAAAACCAGTCGTTCTATATCAAATAAACGGTGGAAGTCACAAAGTCTCTTCATTGCTAATTTGAAAATCTTCATTCGTAAGTGCCGCTGTCGCAATATCACTGTTCGATGAAGAGGTAAATAACTAATTTATTTGGTCAATTTGAATATGACCTGGGAGTGCATTAGAATGCTGGCGTACTAACCCGAGGTTCCTCAGTTCACGCCATATGGTCTCTTGAGTTTGGTGAGTTTTGATGTATAATATTGGTGTTTAGCTTCAGTCATGCGGGCTTTGACCATATTGCGCTATTCCTTAAATTATTGGAAGTCAGCAGGCCATCTAGTGCGAATATTTATTCTGCGAAGATAATTACGTTCGCTTATAAGTTTGCGAAATTCTTCATTAAACCATGGTGCTTGAACACGTTTAGGATAGCACGACACTAGGGGAGCCAGAGCATTGATACATTTCAATAAGTGAGCTTTCAACCTTAATACAGATTTGCTCCTCGGACGAGCAAATCGCAAAGCAATAAAAACAATAATTGGTAATTTGAGTTAACATTTTATGTCATTCACTCTCAATTGAATATCATTTATTTTTCAGCCTTGGAAGATTTTGATCGTCAGTTTGATGACTCGGATGAAGATTTTGAGCTGTTGGGCTGATCCTTCGTCTCACCTTTGGGTAGGAGTTACTCTTGGGAGCCTTACTTGAGTATTTAGGCTTTGCCAAGTGATGTGCTTCGTACTGGACAGTGCTCGTCACTTGGTCTCTGAAGTGTGATGAATAAAAATGGGAATTCCTGGAAATGTGATGTGTGACATTTATGAGACAACAAAGAAATGTTTAACTATGTATATACTATTCAGGAAATTATTTTGTGACGACCTCAATAAAGAAATGTTTAACTATGTATATACTATTCAGGAAATTATTTTGTGACGACCTCAATGCTCCTCCATGCAAATGAGATTTCTTCTTATTACTAATATTCTTTTTTATTTGTGTCTCGAAGCAGAATTTTTGTATGGTGCACGTATTGTTGTGTTATGCAGCCTAATATTTTTTATAATAAAGAATTTGCAAAATTTCATGAAATACAGATCTGTGAGCCAGATTATTTACTTATGGACCCCTCCCAACGATTGCTTTATGATGTAATTTTGTTGTATTTATCGTGTTTAGCCTGATATTAGCCGCTTAGGGACTGGATCGACTGAAAAAACACGTCCACTACGTTCGAAGGCAAGACTGGCGTAACTTTATTATAGAAATCACCACCAGGGCGCAGCACATACAAGAAACAAAATACAGTCGAAATACTGCCGATCTTTAGTTGCATTTTTGCTTTATCAAATAACCTTTTTAAACATTATTTCAACACCTATCCTCAAAAATCAACACAATGTTCTCTGAAAGAGAGAAATCAACATAAAATACACAAGCCAGACCAGAGTGAATCAACTTCCCGAATATACAGTTCTTGATTGGCAACAGAAAAGAAAACTTGAGCTTAACTATTAAGTAATCAAATCCTGCTCAACATAATGTTTCACTTCAGCACAAAAGAGAAAAGAAACTCATTCATGAGATTCACAAAACACAACTCCTAGTTTGAGGTTGAGGCAAAACCTATGTTAAAATGTCCAAAATATTGTCTGAAGAAGCCACATACATCACCTTGACTTCACCTACACTAAGTAATATCTGTTCCTGGTGCGTTTCTCTCTGTCAACTTCTCACATTCAGCCTGACTGTTAGCTCCTTGGTTGTCTCCGTACACTCTTACAGCCGGTGGCCTAACTCTTCTAACAGGTCCCTAAGCCACACGACAGTCTTACATGTCTCAAATAAAGAATAGTACTCGGCTATAGCATAGTACTAGTGGTGACAAAATTTTGCTTTTTGCTCCTCCAAGCAACTGCAGTCCCTGAAATTAGAAGCACATGACCTCCAACTGATCGTACTTGCATCGTTAGCCCAGTCCGCATCCCAGAACACACTTATATCTAGGGAACTTCCCTTCCTGAAAACTAACTTGTACGCAGCTGTGTTCTTTAAATATCTGAGTACTCTTCTCACAGCTTTCCATTGCACAGTAGTAGGGACCCAAGTAGCCATGAATGTCGGCTGAATATTGGCCCAATATCGGCTTCAGATTGGCACATCGGCCCCTCGTTGCCATCGTTTTACCGATGTTGGCCCGATATGGGCAGCCAACATTGGACCGACATCATCTGCTGATGTTATGTTATGAGGCGAATATTGACGAAGCTCCGAAAGCATGTTTTAAAACTCGATTCACAAACTATGGAACCGATTAAACATTAAGTTGGGAAATTATTTTTGTTTCACACACAACTTGGGACTTAACCATTTTTGTGGCCTGGTCAGAAAATTTTCTGACGGCCAGGGGAAGTATCTTTTGGTTTCAAATGAAAAATGCTCTATGAAATGTGGTTTTAAAATTTTTTGTGATCTACTGGAGCGATGGAACACATGAGATATTTCTCCCAGCGGTATAGATATTTCTCAAGTCATCAGTCCGAGTTTTCCGATTTCTGGGGGCTTATTCTCTATCTCGAAGCTACCGATGCCGTAGCTTCGAGTAAGCTACCAGAATTGGCTACCAACCAATATTCTCTAACTCGCGGGAGCTTTCTCAAGAACGTAAAAGGAAGTGGAGAGAAGTTTGACGAAAGGCGGGTATGAGAATCTTTTTAAACCAAATCTGCGGAAACTTCATTACTGGTGACGTCATTCTTAGAACCAATGGGAAAGCTCGTCTCAATGTTTTTCCGTGGATAAAACTGGTGAAACATGTTTTAAGGCCGTTTTAGACGGTGAAGATGCTCTTGTATCGTGTTTAGCGAAAAATGCCACGCATTAAAAAGCATACAAGCAAAATCTTAAAAATGTTCTATTTTTGCTTACATAATCTCGTGAACAATGTCGTGAATATGAACGCACAACGTCCATCTTGGCTGTTTTGATCACTTGAAATAAGATTGTTCGTAAATATATTCGGGAATTAGGGTTCATGTCGATGATATGGTTCAATATGATTCGTGCTATTTGCTTTCGTCGATTACTCGTTGCTTCAAATCATTTAAATAATATACGAAGATGAAACTTTCAAAAGAAATGCGAAGGTGATACTCGCTACCACGCCACAGTGGTCCAGATTTCAAATCTGTCTGGACAAAACCTCAAAAGTCGACTTTTTAGGAATGCCTTCAACCATTGGGTGATCAAAGTAGAATAACGGTGGAACCATAAGATATCAATTAAATTACGTTGTATCAAGGGGATACCAATCATGAGAGTGTTAAACATTGGGCTTCTGTTTGACAGTTGCGCCATTTCTTGGCGGCCGAGATTTTAGCGCTCTGCAATAATGATGATATTATGATTATGATGTGTGATTATTTCATTTTTTTTGCTTCATTATCCACCTTGAAAGTATTACTTTCATTTAAATACGAAAAAGAAGCATTTTCTCTCATATACGCATGGTTAAAAAATCCAGAAATGATGAGTTCCACTATAAGTCAAAGAGGAATAAAAACAAGTATTTTCGCAAGCCTTAAATAAAAAACGCCGCGACATTCTGCGATAATTTTTCGCCCAGTGAACAACATTACATCCGAGAGTCTTTGCAAATAATAATTAGCTGCAACCTCGCGCAACCTCTGTAGTTATTCTTACTTTCGTCTGTGACGTCACAGGTTATAATAGTGGACCAAATAGTGTGACGCAATATGCTGATCACATGGTAAAGTTCCTAAGAGCATATTTCATTTATATTTCAATAATACGTAAAAAGACATTCGGATGGCTTATACGTTGACTCTGGTCTTGAATGTGTAATGCTTATTGGGGCTAGAAGCTGAGTGAAGAAGATAAAAATGTGGGAGAAAACCTAGCGGTCAGTTTATGGATGGGGGAAGCAGTAGAGGATGGGCGAGGAAAGAGAGAGGGAGACCTTTCTTATATCCGTCTTCACTTCTAATCTACCCTTCTGCTCCCTCTGACCCTATGTGCATACCCCCACATATGGTCCCCTAGTTCTTCGTAGAGTTCCTTCGTTTCTAGTTTTCTACCCAGGAAACATCTCCCAGTTGTGCGTCTCTTGTGCGTCTCCTTCGGACGTGTTCGAGTGTTGTGTCTAGTGTTCCGTTGCTGAAATATTGTGCATCGCAATTTTCCCTCATTCGTTACACATTGTAACTGTTCTCAATCGTGGTGTTGCCTGCGCTCCTTTGATAGTCAACGCTTAACTGAAAGGTGCATAATTTTTGGCATGGAGATCGCAGATGAAGGTATGATATACTTACATTAATTTCCTCAGTAAGAAATGATTGTCTCATGACGTGATGTTAGTTTCGCATTATCAAACGGGAAATATAGGAAAGTTTTTCAATTAGGTCATAGGTTACCTTAAGGTAACATGAGTTGACAATCGGCTGAAAATGATGAACATTACTTAAGCATCCTTTTATAATTTCAGGAATCATTTCTCGTCAAGATTTGAGGTTTGGCGAAGTGAATCTGATACAATTAGAAGAAACTCCTGTGTGCTAGACTATATTTTGAATCGTTATAATTTAAAAGACTGTAGTGATGATGTGAGAGCTTCAGTGAAAAGAATTAGCGATGATTTTTGTTTGAAAGTTAAGAAGAGATGGTCATCTAATTTTCGTGTACTGTCTAAATTCATGTCAAAGAACTCAACGTGGCTTCAAGGGGTACTGAAATTTCCAGATATTGTGAGTAATGCAATCGCTCGTGGTCGACAATCATCTAGAAGTTCCCCAGGCTTGTCTGATTCACCCTTTAATCCTTCCGGTCGACCGAAATAGTTTTTTGAGGAAAGCAGTGCTAGAACTAAAAAAAGGAGGGTTAATGAGTCTTTAATATCAAGTACAACATGCAAAGAACTGGTTTTTGCCACTCAGGTTAGCTTGCGATCAGAGGGAAGAAGAGATGCAGCTGAAATTGTGAATCAGGTGTCGAATTTCTCCCCGAAGAGGGCCACAAGAATTAAGAAAGCCTTCACTCCGTCTAGTGATAAACTTCCAATTAAACTTACAACTGAACAAGCTCTGGCGTCGTATGTTGATAATAGGTTAACGAAAAAACAATACCTCTCAATACGCCATGAAGCAAAAAGGCAGAATGCAGACATATATCCCACGTACAATTCAATTATTGACGTAAAAAAACAATGCTACCCGGAAAACATACATATCACCGAAGTGTCCGCCGAAATTGAGCTGCAATCCCTTCTAGATCACACTGTAAAACGGCTTATTTGCGTGCAGTATGAAGTTCTCAAGCAGCTGAAATTGGGTAAAGATACTCTCCCACAACTAACGGCAATTTTCAAATGGGGATGTGACGGCGCTTCAGGTCAAAGTACATACAAGCAGCAATATAACGATGAAGAAGGCGATGACTCATTTTTGTTCCTAATTTCTCTCGCTCCTCTACAAATCCACACTCATAATAACGCTGGTACTAGCGGAGGAGGCAAACAAATTATTGTATGGCAGAATCCTAGGGCTTCATCAACGAGCCACTGCCGGCCAATAAAAATACATTTCAAAAAAGAAACAGCGGAACTGACGCGTGAGGAGGTCAGTAATATGAAAGCAAAACTACATAATCTTATCCCAACAAAGGTTGAAATTGAAGGACGAGAGATTTTGGTGGAGCACAAACTAGCCATGACGATGGTTAACGGCAAGGTGTGCGCTACCCTAACCGAGCAGTCTACACAGAATTGTTTCATTTGCGGAGCTACTCCCAAGACAATGAACAATTTGAAAAGTCACTCCAATAAAAATGTTAACCCTAGCTCACTCTCTTATGGACTATCTTGTTTGCATGCATGGATAAGGTGCTTTGAATGCCTCCTTCACATTTCTTATAGACTTGAGGTAAAATCATGGCAGGTAAGAAAATCTGACAGGGAAAGAGGGGAAATGAGAAAAAGAGAAATCCAAGGACGTTTTCGTCGAGAAATGGGATTGTTAATCGACATACAGAAGCCAGGTAGTGGCACCACAAATGATGGAAACACAGCCCGTCGATTTTTTGCAAACCCGAAGTTGACTTCATCAATTACAGGGTTAGATGAAGACCTAATTAAGCGCTTCTCAGTGATTTTGAAAACAATTGCGAGTGGTTTCGACATAAATGTGAGTGCGTGTGAGAGCTACGCAATGACCACCGCTAAGATGTATGTAGCTTTGTATGAGTGGTATTACATGCCTGCAAGCGTTCACAAAATATTAATTCATGGTGGAAGTATAATTCAAACAGCCCTGTTGCCGATGGGTTAATTATCTGAAGAAGCCCAAGAAGCACGCCATAAATATTGTAAGCGATTTAGGGAGGGACACACTAGAAAATTTTCTAGGAGAAGCACAATAGAAGACTTGCTACATATGCTACTAATAACATCAGATCCTGTAATCTCAAACCTGAGAAATCTTCCTAAAAAGAAAAGTGATACCCTTCCAGTTGAGGTTGTCAAATTGCTCCTAGAACCTCATGAACAGGCCATGGAACACACGGAAGGCAGTGTTTCCGAATATGAAAGTAGCTCAGAGTCTGATGACAGTTTTGATTTCTGAGTTGAAGGTAAAGAAATACTTTATTGGGCTATTGTTTGTAAATGTTTTAGCTAATACGTTTGAATTTCTCATCCCGTTGTACCTAATGCTAGAAAACGTTCACATTTCACAATTTGATAGTTCACATAATTAAATCATTTATGCTGTTGTAATATTATTCATAATTTCTAAATTTTAAAGCGTAAGCTTCATGTATGAGTGATATAAAATTAATATTTTTCAGTGTAAATAACACCGTGTAAATTTGGATCAATCGTTGGATTACGCTCCCACATGTTGTTATAATTTTATTTTTTGTATTTACTATTATTGTGTATTGTTTACCATTTTTAATTTTATTACTCATACCTAATTCAGTTGTATTATAACTTTAAGACTTTTGGGGAATGATCAATGCATTGGATTCTATGGTTGCATTTTATGTTCATATTCTGGTTATTTTCATCATTGCTATTGTGGATATTTAGCAATTATTGCTTTTAATTTTCAATTATGCATTTCATCCCTCAGTAGATTAACATTCTGATTTTTTAGTGTAATGAAAATTTTATAAACATTGAAATCTAAAATTTTCATTGTTCCAAAATTTCACTCGCCAGAGAGACAGAATTAATGATATTGTAATAAAAAAATTAATATTTGTAAAAAAATTTGTAAACTTATGTCAAATGGCATTAGTAAACATTTTAACATCATACAAGTCGAGAAAATCACTTTCCACACGCAATGCCCTTCACAGACAATTTTGTCCAGTCAGATTTGGAATCTGGACCACTGTGCCACGGCCCGAAAAGTATCCCATTATGGGCTGGAATCACGTAATTCACCCAAGGTAAATATGGCTTTCCGTCACTCCAGTTAATATCTTTTTATGTGAAAAATCCCGCTAATGGCGAAAATCACAAAGTAACACAGTGAAAGTGCAAAGAATGCGCATTTAATAAATGTAAGAAACATACCCGTGCATTGGATAATTATACATAGATAAGCGTTAGAAAATGACCATTATTTAAGCAGGGTATACGGAGGCCGCGCTTCGTAAGGCTACCGTGGGAGCTTATTGGGGCTACGGAAGTAGCTTAGTGACATTTACAGAATATGGGTGGGAGCCTAATATGCTACCGGTAGCTTCTGCTTGCTCTTTCTCCGGTAGCTTCCATGATAGAGAATACCGATGGGAGCAAGTAGCTTATTGAAGCATCTTTTCGCCAGAAAGCTCCGATGCTTCGAGTTAGAGAATAAGCCCCCAGAAGGCCGGTTTTCGAACTCCGCCCGTGATTTACAATTATCGAATACGATCGATTTAGTCGTATATCGATTTTCATCGTCAATCAATATGAAGTGATCCAAAAAAATAAGTTGGTTGCTTGACCATTTTTAATTTTTTTTTATGTTTTTACTACACAAACGGGAAGTTCAAAACAGATTTTTAAAAAAATTTTCTTACACCGTTTGCATGTGGCGGCCCTTTTTGTTTTGAATCACGTAGCGTTTTTTTTCCCTTTGAAGACGTTTTTGTTAAATTGATTATCTCTGGACTGCATCATGCTACGAGATTGGAACTGGCGTCATTTTTTTCAGTACTTTCTTCCCTACAATATTGTTTCATAGCCATAATTCCCTATGCAAATCTTACCTGTCTAAATGGTCTCCAAAGTAGGGGGTCGAAAATTGAAGAATTCCACTTTTTAGAAATTAAAAAAACCATGAAGGAGGAATTTAATAGAGTTAATATTTTTTTTGTTGTAAGATATCATTGGGTACTCACATTTTATAGAGTATCAGCATTGACAGCTCACTCGTTAGTTGTTTATGGAGTTTTAAAATTTGGATTTTTGAAATTTTTGTAAAGTTTGAGGCTGCATATCTCAGATGGGACTGGATAAAAATCCAAAATTTTCCATTTTAATTCAAACACGATCATTGTTAGACTTTTAAAATGATGAATGTATAGAATTTGTATACAGTTTTTTCACTGGGGGTGGGCTGTGCCAGCTGGGTTGACATGTCTGAACAGGCCCACCAATGTCTATGACAATGATCGTGTTTGGATTAAAATGGAAAACGTCTTAAGAAAATTATCAGTTCTTGAACTTAAACAGTAACAGGAAGATCCTACTCTATCTTACCTAAACTCTGTGAAGATATAAGTGTAATGCTTAAAAATCACTTGGGTTAAGCAGTAAATAAAATGTAAGTACGGTACTAATAATTGTTTTTACTGTTAATTTCTAAAATAATACATTGTAATTTTGCTCATTTTATGTGTTTTTCCACCCAATACGTATCCTATTTCAACACTTTATATGGTAACTTTTCAAATTAAGACAGTTTAACTTATATTTGTTACTATAATAACTGATATAGATAATTTGCAAAAACGAAGATTGCCCGCATTTTCAAAAATTCATAACTTGGTTCAGAGTCAAATATCAATGTTGAAATTTTTACTCCGCCTTGCTATCATAAAGGACTACATAATATGTAAAAACGTGGATTTTTATCCAGTCCCATCTGAGATATGCAGCCTCAAACTTTACAAAAATTTCAAAAATCCAAATTTTAAAACTCCATAAACAATTAATGAGTGAGCTGTCAATGCTGATACTCTATAAAATGTGAGTACCCAATGATATCTTACAACAAAAAAAATATTAACTCTGATAAATTCTTCCTTCATGGTTTTTTTAATTTCTAAAAAGTGGAATTCTTCAATTTTCGACCCCCTACTTTGGCGACCATTTAGACAGGTAAGATTTGCATAGGGAATTATGGCTATGAAACAATATTGTAGGGAAGAAAGTACTGAAAAAAATGACGCCAGTTCCAATCTCGTAGCATGATGCAGTCCAGAGATAATCAATTTAACAAAAACGTCTTTAAAGGGAAAAAACGCTACGTGATTCAAAACAAAAAGGGCCCCCACATGCAAACGGTGTAAGATATTTTTTTTTAAATCTGTTTTGAACTTCCCGTTTGTGTAGTAAAAACATAAAAAAATTAAAAATATTAAAAATGGTCAAGCAACCAACTTATTTTTTTTTGGATCACTTCATATGGATTGACCCCGATACAAGATTGGCCAGCCCCTAGCAACGACGCTGAAGCTAACGTGTGGGAATTGGAAAAATGTTTTGTATTCGCAGTAATGTTGCATTTATATTCATACTATGTGGCAAAATAAGAAAACAGTTATCTGGCGTTAAGTAATGGCAAGAAATTTTCGTCAAGATTTTATTGTATTTCCTCAAACTATCACGGAATTATTATGAAATGATTATAGTTCTGGAAGTCACATTTATCCAAGGAAGTGACTGACTACATATATACGTATTTATCATCACCAGTATTTCATAGAATAGGTAAACATTCGTTACAGGTATTATAACATTAGGGAGATACGAGGTGGCATTAACGACGTACTATATCATGCCATTGCGCAATAGGATAGTGAAATTGAATATTGGTTATTTATCTTTTTTCATATTGAGAGAGCAGCGAAGTCAGTGGAGAGGTAATACGATATTCCGGCTCGTGAACGTTTTCGTCCGCTAGGTTTCCGGCTCTGAAACGCTTCCATACGCTAGGAATTCGGCTCGGGAACGCTTCCATACGCTAGTTTTCCGGCTCGATAACGCTTCGATTTGTATGCTTCCTTGTCTCATTTTACGTTTCATTTCGCTTCGGAGGCGGTTTAGTTACGGTTCGACCACATTCCGATTCGCTTCGTGCACGCTTAAATCTCTGCTTCGTCGACGGTTCGTATCCGCCTCCCTCTACAATATTTTCGCCAGGGTTCCAAATCATAACATTCATTAGCAGTGTATAAAGTACTTTGGATTGGGCATCATTCATCTAGTTATACATTGGCCCTATATTGGCTGCCAATATTGGTCCAGCAATGGCTGAAGAAATCGGATTAATATCAGTCCAATATCGGGTGAACACCGGTATACTGGCTAAATCTTGGCTGCCAATATTTGGCCGATATAGGCTGCCAATATTGGCTACACGACGCAAAACGTTATAATTTGGACATTGGCCCAATATTGGCTACCGATATTGGGCCGACATTAGAACATTGGCAAATGATATCGGCCCGACATATGCCCGATATTGGGTGGCTACTTGGGGAATTGACAAAACTTACTGAGGCACCCCGCAATCAAAGCTAAATCTGAGCGGGTTCAAGTGCTGATATACAGCAACCTCCCGATAGCCGCATGATAGTGTTCTCGGCTCACCGGTTCACCTGGTTCATTGAAATCAGTACCAGCTACTCCTCGGGTGTTCGCACCATTACAATTTGACATTCCAAATTCATTTAACACATTGTTAATGCAATTTTCTTGGTCAACTTGTAAGATACCTATCTCTAGCCTAGTGAAACGTGAACCAATGAACTGTGAAATAGAGCCCAACTCTTCAATTTCAAAAGCTTCACCCAGTCCTCTTTCTGCATGAGCAATGAAATCAACAGTTCCACACAACATCATGTCATCCACATACGCGCCCCTACATACATGAGGGCCAACTCCATCGGATTATTCTTCTCACTCTTCCGAGTTTCAGTCTGTGACAAGGACGTACTTTCTGCATCGACGTACCCGATAACTGCTTCCCAACAATCCCTAGGAAGCATCTCTGACTTTATTCGTGCCTTCCACGCGTTATAGTTGTTCCTAGTCAGCTTAGGAATGGTAAAGGTCTTATCCTTGGCCATTTCTCCCATCTTAACGCACACGAGTCAAATTGATTCCGACAAAAAAAAGCTATGGACTAATTACCTCGCGTTTATGTACAACTTAATTCACACGCAGTTCTCTATTGCGTCTGGGCCCATAACCTGATGTAATTTCGTCGTATTCATCGCGATTAGCTCGATATTTGAAGCTTAGATACTGGATCGACTGAAAAACACGTCCACCACGTTAGAAGGCAAGACTGGCGTAACTTTACTATAGAAACCACCACCAGGGCGCAGCACACACAAGAAACAAAATACGGTCGAAATACTGCCGATCATTAGTTGCATTTTTGATGTAACAAATAACCTTTGTAAACATTTTTTCAACACTTTACTCAAGCAGTCAGCGTGAATGTCAAAGGTTCAATTTTCGCAACTATTATCCCTCCCAAGGCCCTTCGCTGGGGATGTAAAGGTGGCATAGTGGTGGTCAAACGCTTGAGCATGATCAACGTACGAGTTGATGTGGAAATCCACGAACGCGAAAATTCATCGGGTAGCCACAAAGCTACAAGTCTATTCACTTGTAACTTGTGAAATTCTGTTTCTCAAACGTACAAGTCTACTAATCACAAGTTACAAGTCCATTTCACAAGTTACAAGTGTTTAGTCGCCCAGTTCAGACTACTATCGTACGTACCATCGTAGCAACCCTGCACGCATTCACACTACCCACACTATTATTGTATCTCAGTGCTGCCCTCACTAGGAATCGCGACGAACAAGTAAAGAGCAAGCGAAAAAAAACAGTAAACACACGTGGCTGCAGCAGCGCTTCACAAGGATGTCAGCGCTTCAAGTGCAGCACATGTCAACGGAAGCGTGTCAGCAGCGTCTCAGCAGCGCTCTCATAGAGGGAATTGTCGATAGACGCATCTAATGCGCATTCGCAGCTCGTGTTTGAAGCGCAGAAGCCGCAAGTTGCGGACGCGCTGCCACAGCGCTCCAGGTAGTCTTTTGAATAAGGGGAGACAGTGAAAGTCTCAATCGAAAGAGGAAGATATAAATACTAATTCTTTAAATAATGACTATGTGTATACTTTGTTTTTTTTTATTTCATGAAATATATTCTTGATATATAGTAACATGTTTAGCCTTTGGTTCATTCTTCGACCGAAAATTTGGAATAAATGGGAAGCTTTGAAACGAATCGGAGAGACTTGGGTTCTGCCAGCAACAACACTTCATTGATAGCTTTGTGTAACTAATTTCCGTTGTACACTAAATTATTGTAATGCTTTTATTGGTACATTCATCAGCTTTCTCATTTCCACATTCGTAACATTGAGTAGACATGCATATTCACGTTCGTAACATTTCCGCGAGTAAGTTACGTCTTCATTGAAATGTAAAAAAAGTATGACAATTGGAAAACATCTTGTTTATTCTCATTAATATTGACTTTATATTCATTGAATATGGTAACATAGGTTACAATTAATTAATGCCTGAAAACTGTTATCGTGATTGGATGGTACGTTTCCATAAACTATCACGGCATTGACATTTGAAAGTTAATTCTCGCAAACACATTTACGCACGGGAATGGCCGTATATGTACAAATTTCTAGTATTTATAAATATACAACTAGCAGTTACGAGTTGGATATGGCGTAGGTGGTTGCTATGACATACCGTAGTTAGATGCGAGATTAAAGATGAGTCTATACAGTCCGGAGACAGGTAATAAAGACGTCCATGAGTAAACTATTTTTTTCGCAGTTTCAAGCGATCGTGACACGCTTGTGCAGCTCTCCTGACGCGCTTGTGCAGCTCTCCTGACGCGCTTGTGCAGCGCTGCTGACATCCGTTTGTAGCGCATCCGACATTCAAAAAAGGGAAGTTTAGGATTGCTACACGCGCTGCAGCAGCGCCTGCGCGGTAGCTGCAGCGCTACCGCGCAGCGCATCAGATGCGCATCTGCAGCATTTTGTTTTTACTGGAAAATAGGGATACCCACGTCCCTGTGGCGTTTTTTAAGACTTTCGACATGGTTTTACAAGGAAATGATACCTATATTTGTTTATTCAACAAAGTACCACCATCTAATTCAATATAATGATTGACTTTTTTTATTATCGTCATTCATCGTTTCCGGTCGTCATACCAGCGCTTTCCATCGTTGAGTGGCAACGTTAGGAACTACGTGTTACCACTGCCCGAACATGCATTCACACTACGATTTCCGCCGACGATGATCGTAAGGACAGTCGTACCCCAGTCAGCATACGAGGTATTATATACATATTTTTAAAGTCAATCTTGGTAAAATATCTAAAGTATATTGAAATATGTAAAATTTACATATCATATACTCGCAAATATTTACATAGAAAATGTTGTTAACTTTTTTTTTAGGTCAACATAAAATGCTGTCTTATTTAATATGTGATTGATTTAAACCTATTTTCTGGCCTATTTCTCGATACATTTAATGTATACTGAATTTAAATTATTTACATTCCATATACTTTTAGAATTGACGTAAAATATACATATATTTACGTCCAATATACATAAACCATTTTCCTGGATTCATGCCAGATAGTTCATTTACTGGACTAAAGGTTGCGTGTCGCAAGAATGGCTGGTGCCACATATTAAAGAGCGCGGAATAGTAGATTCAATTTCAAGCGTATTGCTTTAAGGATTTCAAATAGAAACTAATACTTCAAAAAGAGATTTAAATCTCTCAAAAGTTAACATATACATTTTTTATTTATCAGATGTTACGATTCGTGGTGATCATCATTATATTCTTTTCACGATTAATATTAGTTTCCTAAAGAAAAATTCATCAACAGCAGCCGCCCCCCTGGCCAGCCCCTGGCTACTACGCTGAAGCTAACATGCGGGAATTGGAAACATCTTGATTATTCGCAGTAGTATTGCATTTATATTCATACTATGTGGCAACATAGGATAACAGTTATCTAAATAATAGGCGCGAGAATAGGTGCGTTGCGTCGTAGGAAAGGTATTCAAGCGTTGCAGGTACAATCACGTTAGGTAGATACGAGGTAGTATAATGTACTTCGCTTCGGGATCTAACGTTAAATTTCTGCTTCGTCGACGACTTTTTTTCGGAAAATGTTCGGAAAGCAAACGGAAAGTATGAATTTGCTTTCCGAATGCTTTCCAATTGCTTTCTTTTTGCACCATTGGCAGGCAATCGGAAAGCAACCTACGGAAAGCAATTGGAAAGGGTGTGGAAAGCAATTTTTTTTCATCTGGGTATTTATGTATATCGTTTACGTAAATTGACGTATTAGTAATACGTATTATTTACAAAATAAAGTGGGACGTATAAACGTATTATTGATGTATTCAATATCTATGCAATACGTATCATTTACTTAAGATTTACTTTGGCTCAAAGTAAAAAATACATATTATATACTTCTGTGTGCTGACTGGGACGTATGTACGATAGTAGTGTGAACGGGGCATCACAAGTGTTTACATGGTAACGACACATTCTGTTTCTCAAACAGACTTGTAAATTACAAGCCCTTGTAACTTTTAAGGAAATTTCTACTAGTCCTCCTAGCTGAGAAAATCGGAAAGAATAACTGGGAAAACAAATGAAAAGCGACTTGCGATTTCCTTTTCTAAACTGATACGAAGGCGATAGCGACGAACGCGACGAATAAGGATTCAGTAGATAGGATTTTTTCTACCGACGTTTGACATGACTTGCTCAGTTTACGTTAAAACACATTGTTTGTTTATAATTTAAAGTTAAAATAAAAGTCTTCTAGACCAAAACATAATGAGCCAAGATCACCTCTACGGAGACTTCGCGAATAAACAACGGAGATGAAATATTTGTTTCCGACAGGAATGTTGCTTTTAATCGTGCAATTTACAAATGATCTCATTTGATAAAAAATAAATCATTTTTAGGAAGTGGGAATGGTTGAATATGTGAAAGTTGCGCACAAGTTTACTTGTATTCTTTATCACTGTTTAACAATATAACTACTTTTCATGCAACTGGTGTTGTTGTGCGTTAGATTGGAGAGTTTATTCAGGATTGATAGGCGGTTAAGTAAGCGATCCATCACCTTCTAACAATTAGTGGCATTGCAGGCATTCCATTCAATTCCATAGCAATTACTGAGATTCCGTTCCAGTTGAAAAGAGAATCAACGAACAGTTTGTTATCGAATTATCGCCTCTGTAACTGAATTATAAGCGCATGCTAAATCATTAGTGTTATCATATCACCATTATTTGATATCAATCTTCGATCAACTCTCGCTATGCATACAGCAATTGCACGCATAGTATGTAGTACATGCGTATGCCGTGCGAGGTGATTAGGTTCCTAATCTCATTTCAATAATGCATTTTACTTTTCACCACCGAGTTATACGTTAACGCTTTCCACACTTCAACTGTTTTCCCATGATTACAACTGACCAGTATTATGCCTACTTGGCTTTCAACCATATACTATAGCGAATTGCAATAGGACGTAACTCCCTTTCCCTTGGGGGTGATATATATTTACTGCGGTACTCGTTTTAGAGCTTTTCCATGATATTCAATTTATCGAAAAATTAATTAGCGAAGGTGTGGAATCGTATATAATTAGAATAGGTTCTTTTTATCAATTTCAGTCTATTATCTTTGTTTGATATGATTATTTATTTCTATTTTTTCTATCTTTGGAATAGATATACAAATTGTAATTTATACTTACAAAAAAACCTACACTCTACGCGAGTTGGTGGTTACAATAGTTACAACAGTATGGCAGTTAGTAATGGAATAGCGAAGCATTCTTATTTGGACATACCTTGAATGATACATTCTCCGATTGCTTGAATGAGCTGTCGTCTCCTTGGCGACGGAATCAGAGTTTCTGATTACTGCACTGCAAACATAGTTCTTAACGCCAAGAGAAGAGAGATTACCCCCTGCCATACACATCCTTGAGGTTAATGCTTACAGGGTATTTTATAGATGTAGATATGTAAAAGAGAGAAGTACTCTCGCGAAGGACAGGAAGAATGTTTCCACGAAATCTTCTTCGCCACTGCTTCAAATTTCAATCAATCATTTCTCCATTACACCCAAGTTGTTTACAATTCATTGAAAAACTTTATAAATCATGTGCACAAGTGCTGTAAATCAGACGTATAGGTACTAGTTTTGTATAACTATCTCTGAGTTTATAGTGACTGGGACTTAAGTTGAGTATCACTAGGAGCATCCGTACGTGTAGCACTTACTATAAACGCCTCCTGTTACTGTAACAAAATGGAATAAGTTCAGTACCAATTCATCGCGATAAGAAATTTCAATAAGGTGATATTAAATTGATATTTGGGTTAAAAACAATGTCTACCTGTTTCTGGGATTAAATAATCCTCAAACTATTATTTTGAAAAGATTTGTCATTTTTTTTTTAAATTATTACATAATGAATGTCCATTATGTTCTTTGTATTCATAATTAACGCTTTAAAATCTGTCAAAATCCAGCTCCAGAGTTAAACGGGATATAAAATGCCAATAATAAAATAGAGCTCGTAAAGGAGAAGTACTGCCAAATGAAGAAGATACGGAAACGAGTTTCAGATGAGTTGTAGAAACCGTTAAAACTGTAAATGAGATTAATTTAAATAAATATTTAATTCTCTGATGAAGCTTCTTTTCGTAATTAACCCTTTCGAGACGGTGGAATTCTCTCTTTAGCATGACTGCTACACTGAGCCCCAAGAGACTTTTTCGTACTCTCTGTACGGAGCATTTTTGCGGGGCATCCGTTAAGAAGGGTCTCGCAGGTAATCACACACCCCCTGACCCCAACCTTTTTCGACCCGTCTCAGCAGGGACTCCGCATTATCTCGAACTCTGAGGGTAGTTGGGCTACCTCCTTTCCAGGTTTAAAACCATCCCTGCGGCATTGTTTCGCGGTCAACTTATGATTTGTTTATATGTATTAGCTACATGCATAATTATTGCTTGCTCTTAAATTGCAGACTTTAGACTGAATTCCTTGTTTTTTTCTGTGCATTGTCAAATTTTAAACGAAGCTCTACGGTCAATATTAACGGATTTAATGCAACAATCATTTCCAATTCAAAAATAAATTTTAATGGATGTTAACTCATTTAACAACAAAATATTGAAATAAACTATTCCGGGTATGCATTATCAAGTGTTGGTATCATACTGTAATTGAGATTTCAGTTAATATTTATCGTAGAATTTCGTTTAAAAATTGTAAACGCTCATCAAAAGACAGAGAATTTAATTATTAGTATATAATTTCTGAAATTAAAAAAAACATAAATTTTGAAAAATGACTGAATAAACAATCGTATGACCGCGGTCCCTTTCCACAAAGAGGGGTAATATACTAAGAGGGGTACAGGTACCTGCTTCCGGATTTCGTGGGTGAGGCCTAATCCCAGCTGCGTTGGGTCCCAAAACTAATCCTTCGCGTACCCGCGACCGTCATAAAAAGGGGGGGGAGCACGAAGCCGAATATATACGGCATTCGTTCCCTTGGCCAGAAAAATCTCCGACGAATATATTCGGCCTTCGTCTCCCTGGTCAAGAAACTTAAAGCCGAATATATACGGCGTTAGTAGGGAAAGGGTTAAATATGCACAGGGTGACGGGGAGATGCGATGTTGCCAACTTCAGTAGATAGGATAGTGCTATGCACATCATGAAATGTGTAAGTATTATTTCCTAAAGTAAGTGTACTATAAAAGTAACCGACTTGAATTTAGTGCGGTGTTGCAAATGGTTACACCACGTGGCCGTTCGAGGTGAGGTACTGGGCACACGGAGCGTAAATTTGACAACAGCGTTCTCCATAAGACACATTAGATCAACTAAAGGTACGTATCTGCCGCAGTGTTTTACTACAGTATGGTTCAATGGTGTTAGCAAAAATAAACGTCATATTAATTAAATATTTATTTCATTCTAACATCCATAACACATCGAGATGATCAATTTTGTTCTTCTGGAGTTGATTTGAATTTGGTGCGAGGTTAGGTTTATTAACGTTGACCTAGAATAGTAAATCTTAAAAAGAAATATTCAGCCGTGGTAATTTTAACTCAGTAGATGCTGCATGATTCTATCCAACACAAATTAACAACAGATATAAAAATAAACTTCTTTGTACGAAGTAGGTACGTATGTTTGAATACAAAACTTCAATTTTTTATAAGGCGATGACAATGCACATTTCAGCATCACTCCGAAGAATGTATCGCAGTTTATTCCTTTTCCGATCACTCGTCATTATTGACTATTATATATCACATTCAGACTCATTGCAGTTGTGTTCCTCATCACACATGGCACATTTATCTTGCTCGAAGTATCGCATCATTTTCCTCTGGGTAGGTAGCGCTGAATCATCACTTAGTATTGGAGTATCCAAAGTTGTGCCACTCTGAAAATAAAAGAATAAGGAAGAATGTTTAGCGCACACCAGGAATGAACATAACGCACACACATACACACATGGAACAAACGGAGCCTGCAAGCCCTCGCCTCCATAGTGTTTTGCGGGGGGTGAATATATCATCGGATAAGTACGACATTATAATTATATATGTTATATTATTTTTTAAAATTTATTTTAACATCCTCGAAAACAGCACTGACGGCCTTTTACATAAGGGGGTTGTAACGTATAACAATGGACGAACACAAACACCCTTTGTCCTGGTGAAAAATCCACTCAGGCGGGACTCGAACCCGCGAGCCTCAGTTTAGCAGGCGAGGACTTAACCCCGCCGCCACTGGAGCCGACACATGTGTTTAATTATAAGGTTATATCTATTAGGAGCACATAATACAAGGCTGGTCTAAAGGTGAAATTTTAATAAACAAATTATACGGCTATTCATGAAAAAAACAAAAGATTTAGAAAGAGATGGAAAATTATCAATGTCTTCAACAGGTATGAATGCGTAGTAGTGACGATGAAAGAACAAACGAGAAAGGAATAACAAAGACAACGCATCGAGCGAAACAAGAAAACAAAACAATCTCAATAGGACATTGTGGTTAAGAGATATGAACTATGTGTTCGAAACATTTATTGAAAATTACTCGTAGCGTTCTTTATGAAGCGAAAATTTGGTAAATGATAAGAGAGATAGTGAGAGGGAGGGAGGTTTGTGGATTCGGACTGTTGGAGAAGAAGCTGTGGAAATCCCAAAAGGAAATCGAAGGAAGGAGAAAGATGCCAGAGGCAGGGAAGTAAAAGTCACGGACGAAATAAAGGGGTAAGTATAATAGGGAATGATGGAAGATTTGAAATGACACGCGTCGTCGTCTTGAGAATGGGGGGAAGCCGAGAGTGGAGATGGTCGGGAAATGGAGAGAGGACGATGGGAGGAACTTTGGATGACCAAGGGAAGGGGGGGAGGGGACGGGACGAACAGAGCAGGAATAATAATCGTGTTGCGGATGCTGGGACGCGGGAGGATTTCATCTCTTGTCAACGAGGAGAGAGAGCGAGCGAGTCATCTGGACGTTCTGGGAAACTTCTTCTCGTTCAAAGGTGTCGCGCCGAAAAGAGATGGATTTGAAGGAACGAAAGGAATCAAAAGG
Source organism: Pyrrhosoma nymphula (assembly GCA_963573305.1). NCBI lineage: Eukaryota > Metazoa > Arthropoda > Insecta > Odonata > Coenagrionidae > Pyrrhosoma > Pyrrhosoma nymphula. The sequence continues at coordinate 129,005,783 of OY754338.1, read as the reverse complement.
AGCGAGAGGTAGGCCTGGGCGATATATCGATATATCGTAAAATATCACGATATTTTAATTTATCGCCAATCCGATTTTGAGTTTTTAAAATTGACGATATATCGTTGTTCGACAAATATCGTCTTATCGTGCCCCGATATTTTATCGTGCCCGATAAAATATTGAGGCACGATAATTATCGCGATAAAATATCATGTCATCGCCTCCCGATAAAATATCACGATATCGCGCCCCGATAAAATATCACAATAAATATAACGATAAAAGATCGTGATATTGCTCTCCTTCAAATATCGCGTAATCGCGCCCGATGAATTATCGTGATATTGCGTCGGTTTATCGCGTCGGAAAAAGACAGCCGTTGGGTTGGCCTTCGCTTAAGCTGGAGCAAGTACGTTTGAAAACTTACTATTCTGCTATCTGCTAAATAAAATTCTCAAACAATATATACACTAATGTACATACAAACAGTTGTTTTCAGTTCCTTCCAAATTTTGAACAAGACGTCACCTATAAACTATCGGACCACTGTTATTGAGAGAGAGAGTGAGAGAGAACTGCCGAGACTTTGAATTAGCAGAATAGTAAGTTTTCAAACGTGCTTGCTCCAGCTTAAGCGAAGGCCAACCCAACGGCAGTCTTTTTCCGACACGATAAACCGGCGCAATATCACGATAATTCATCGGGCGCGTTTCGCGATATTTGAACGAGCGCAATATCACGATCTTCTATCGTGATATTTATCGTGATAAATTATCGTGATAATATATCGGGATATTTTATTGGGGCGCGATATCGTGATATTTTATCGGGACGCGATATCATGATATTTTATCGCGATATTTATGGTGATATTTATCGCGATATTTATCGTGCCCCGATAAAATATCCGGGCACGATAAGACGATATTTATCGTCACGATATGAGTTATCGATATCGCCACCTGACGATATGCTAAAATTATCGTGTCCCGATATTGAATTATCAATATCGCCCAGGCCTAGCGAGAGAACTCGGTGTAGCACACTTTTCGGAAGAAAGGACTTTATTACTCGGAAAACGAGAATCAAATGTCGACTGTTAATATGAATTACAGCGAACGGCGACATGTTGTTGGTCAATAAATGTTGACTTTAAGGACAAATATTGTTTTGGGGCATATGCTAAAACAATTCACACATAATGGTCAATAAATCGGTAAAGTAAAAACAAATTGGAGGAAAGAGCAGAAAATAAGAACTTAATTACAGGACTGAGGGCCCGGGAATATACCTATACTACTATTTTATTTAGTTCACTAAAATTTCAATATTGTTGTCAATTAAGTTTTAGCTACCTTAAAGCTCTATCATGAATTCTTTTCTACTTACGCTGGTTAATAGGATTGGAAATATTAACCAAGATATTAACTACTTCTTCATAAATAAATTAGGTGTAGGTATTCATAACTTTAGGTCGTTCCTTTGTCAAAGAGGTGAAGGCACCGGTTTTTATGATGTCATTATGGTGTCATTCGAATACTTTGACTTTAAAGCTCTCTGTAGTTTGTTTCATGTCGTGTTTTCGTCGTTATCATTTATCTGTGCACATGTTTAAGCGTCGTGAATATGTCATGCAACACCTTTTACCCTAGGATATTAATTGTGGGTCAATATGTTCGCCGACCATCCTGACGTATACATATGAGTACTCTTTTTCATTTCACTCGTTTAACGAGGGCCTCTCTCTGAAGAGGGCCTTTAAAATTTCGATTTTTGAACATTTGAAGTGCACGACACCTGAGATCTTGTCAAGTGCTCTCGGTACGCTAAGACTTTCGGCACATTTCATCGATCCTTGCACACAAATAAGGCCGACCACTTTGCCATTTTGACAGTCGTCTAAGCCATTGTAAAAATGACAGTGTTTTGAGGCAAAGTGGTAGAAGTCATAGTGTTCTTATTCCACGAATGACGGGAGGTCACAATCCCTATCAGTACCCTATATCAATGAGAGGCCCTTTGAGGCTGACATAGCTCATGTATCCCAAAACCCACAGCCCTTTCCTCCGTGGTAAGACGAATGATCTCACTTGTCGATCGCACACTCCTTCTGAGCTCTTCATCTCTGTCTTAGTAGATACGAATTAGATCACTGGTAGACGAGTTAACTTCGTGGAAGTTCATCTTCACAAAAATAAAGAGAACTTGGTAATTTTCCCCACTTTTCTATTGATCACTCAACCGGTTTCAACGTATCTACTGATCACGTCGTCTTCAAGAGCTGAGTACCGTAAGAGAGTGATCATCACTTTGAAACTGGTTGAGTGACAATAAAAAAGTAGGGAAAATTACCAAGTTATCTTTATTTTTATTAGTAGATACGTTTTAAGAGTTATATAGCTTGCATAAGAGTGGTACCGCTTCAGCCTACCCCGCTTGGTTAAAGTGCATTTTCTTTAGGTATCCGCTCATTCGTCTTGCTATATCTTAGTTGAATGGGTCACTTGAAAAGTGGTTCATACCTACTTATGAAAAGGTTAGATGATTGGAATATCAGAGGCGTGAAGAGTTTGGCTTGAGGAAAGGCAAAAATACCACCTACTTAGTTTGAGTGGTTTGGCATTATTTTAAAGGCGACACACTTCACCCTTGGATGGGGTTTGAAAGTCACTCTGAAAAAGGCAAATTCGTAATTTTAAGGAGTCTATACTTCTCTTGAATAAGGTCTAAAAGCGGAGAAAAATACCAGTGAGTAGTAGTCCCACACATTTCTATTGAAACGTCGCGGTATTTTTTAACCCTTGAATTTAGGCAACCAACGTAAATGCGAACAGTTCATTGAAATTGGTGCACTACAGTTTGTGATCTATTGCTTATTGTAACTACAACATCCCCAACGGAAAGACTGACTCGCTGGTGTTGCCGCCATTGCGTAAGAGCGCCAGTAAGACTGGGAGAAGGAAGGTGGCGCCGCTTGCGTCTGTCGAACGAATGAACTTGGCTGTGGGTGTTTTGTTTTGACGAGAGAGGAATGGAGTTACGGGAGAGTGTGTGAAGAAGAGAGTTTTGATTTTTTTATGGACCACTCTACCATCGAGGTCTAGTCTATTGGTGTGCTTCCCGTCTGTAATCTAGTCCTTCTAGAGAGCCTTCACCATCTGTACCTACTATTTGCTCACGACATTTTGACTCGGAGACAATATAAATGGCCAAATGTACTTACGCTTGACGTAATCCTCTTCTTCCTTGATGGTCTCGTACCAATCGCTGCCGCTGTAAGCAATCTTGGGTCGAGAGCCACCGTAGTTCTCAGGCAAGCAGTCAGGGTCGATGAACTTGTGCAATGACGACATGTCCTTTCCGTGGAAGAACATCTGTGCGCCCGATTGAAAGGGAACCACATTCATTTCTCATATATATATATATATATATATATATATATATATATATATATATATATATATATATATATATATATATATATATATACGAGTTCGTGGAAAATCACACACGCGATAATGTAAATAGACTATGCCACAGGTGGGGCGGAATTAAATATAAACACATAAAAAAAGAACACTCACAATATTAGTTGATATTTCGGTTGCTAGAACCTTTCTCAAAGGAAGACGGATACAGAAACATCCTGTATCCTGAAATTCTGTATCCGTCTTCCTTTGAGAAAGGTTCTAGCAACCGAAATATCAACTAATATTGTGAGTGTTCTTTTTTTATGTGTTTATATTTAATTCCGCCCCACCTGTGGCATAGTCTATTTATATATATATATATATATATATATATATATATATATATATATATATATATATATTATATGTCAGTCTATAGCATGTCGTACAAAAATTTTAAACTATTTAGTCGTTTCAATTTTTTACTGCCCTCTTGGCTCTTGTAAGGAAATCTTGTTAAAGAAGTTGAATCGAGTGACAAATGTCCTCACAATTGTTGTGATGTGAAAGCTTATTTGAAAAAAAACACGCTATAACTGATTATTTGAATCTGACGTTTGTCATTGCAACACTTATCGTTCATAGAAAATTATTAAAATATGCTTAATACTGTACGTGAAATGGAAGATACGATTTGATTAACAATTTTTCGATTTTACAGTAAAATATTGTAAGGAGATGGAAACATTTTTGCGCTGTCGCGCATTGACTCATGGGAAAGCATTTCGAAAACGTAACCGAATAGGAACTTACTCGAGAAAACGAGACAACTTGATCAATGCTTGCGAAATACATTTTTAAAGGCAATAATTATAAAAGCAAGTGCCTTTTTAGACGGCACGGTGGTGTTGCCGTTTGGGGTCGTTATCTCTTACCCTGCTCTTCAACTTTTCCCGAATGAACGGTTTGAACATTCCGAAGACGATATTGAACGCATAAGGCTGCTTCACAATATGGATGTTCTTCAGTCTCAGTGGCATGGCATCCTGAAATGAAATATTAGATATATGCTCAGTCTTTTGAAATGCAGTCGATCTAATTCATCGATTGATAATAACATGAAATCACACACTGTGTATTTTTGCAATAATATATATATATATATATCTATATATTTCCATTGTAAGTATATTCCCCCATTTTCTGTGCTTGTAATTATTGGTGGCTGTTGTGATGTTGCAATCGCTCGCGATTCATTTAGGGCGCCGTCGTCGTGCTGTCGTGTCGTCATCATTCGTGGGTGGAGAGCGAGTTTTGGCTTCCGCACGTATTGTGTTCAACCCCTCCTCTGACCACGTGATTCAGGGCAAGAGGTCGTTTCCCGGAAATGAGGTCACGTTCTTCACAACTGTAATCATTACATTTATGGTGGTGGTACTACAGGGAACATCAAACTTCCTTTTTTCAAAACGCAACTAATCCCATTTTATGAATGAGAATTTTTTTATTTTTTTTTTATAATGTAGGTACACATTTAAAGTTTAAAAAAAAATACTTTTTTGAAAATCAAATCAGGTAGATGACGCCCCCTCGTTGTCCATATACACTGAGTAAGCCGATTTCTAGGCGTTTGTCATGACCCTTATATCAGCATAGCACCCGGTATGTTGGCTATTTCTGCTCGGATGTTGGCCTCCAGGCCCCTTGTGACTTTTTCTTGTGGGTTTTTTGAAACCCCGCGTTTATGTCAACCGTCGAATGACCCTACAACACCTGACGGCCAACATCCGGGCAGAAATTGCCAACATACCAGGTGCTATGCTGGTATAATGGTCATGACAAACGCCTAGAAATCGGCTTACTCAGTGTATATGGACAACGAAGGGGCGTCATCTACCTGATTTGATTTTCAAAACAGTGTAAAACAAAACTTTAAATGTTTACCTACATTATTTAAAAAAATAAAAAAAAATTCTGATTCATAAAATTGGTTTCATTGCGTTTAAAAAAAAAGGAAGTTTGATGTTGCCGCCCCCTCTGCATTTGTGCAATTACAGGAGTGCAATCGAAATCACGGAAGCAGCAGAATAGAGAGTGTTATTGCATCTACATATCTACACTTAATATTTTGTGAACTTTTTGGTTGCGATTACAATGTTTTCGCGAGCCATTGGAACAGCAGGTGGCGTGGTCACTAAATAGCATTGTTGCGCGTTTTACAGAACGGTGTTTAAGAAAGGACTCGCTCTTAAGTTTGGTAACAATGACTTCGCCCGATACCAAATGCAACAACAATATTGCAATAAATACTTCAAAGGAGAGGATGTCTCTGTCTGGCGTCCTTTTTCAGACATCTTAGCAAACATGATCAGCGTTTCATTCCTTTTATGCACCAACCTAAATTGGGACCATTGAGGGCGTTTCTATAGATACCTATATTAGAATATGCCTTATTAAACTATAATCCTACTAAAAATGAATCTCACATTCATATACAATGGCCAAAATCGCAAAACAACGTAATTTAACGTAATTGAACTATGAAAAATCGACATGATAAAACAAATGAAAACTGTATGAACAAGAAGAACAGTGAGGTGCGTCGTGCAATGTTAGTTTGTTGGCAATGGTGAGAATTAGTTACGGATCCGTACTTATGCATAAAGTTCTGAACGCATTAACTGGATTCTAATAGGTAGATATGTAACTTTAATATTCCCCGGAGAACCCTAAAAGTAAGCATTTAAACATAGTATTCTCGCGTTCGTCCATATTCCAAAGTCAGCTCAACTTCTTTTCCCATCTAAAGACCACATCTCTCATAGTTTCGGCCGATAGTCTTTCAGCAGTTTAGTTTAACACCAAATTCTTTTTTTGCAATGCAGAGCAAATTACAAATTTATTCACATATAGCATCAAACTATTCGCAGACATTTTGTGCAGCGATCGTTTGAAAAAAGAAGATTCCGAAGAATCAAACCGACCGTCGAGAATATAAATTACTTAGGTTTGCCATTGATTCCAGAATCATATGTCCAATGCAATATTGTTCCCATTCATCGAAGTGTTATGCAGTTTTAAATCATATAGCATATCTATGTCATGGGCGTGCATTTCTTCTTAGCTGCAGCCTTTGTTGATGCCCATGGTATAATGGTAAAGTTATCGCCTATTTATTTTTCCTTTTTTTTAACTTTTTACTGTGTTTTTGTTACTGCGATGATTTTTATCTGTAGTTGTTTGACGCACTTGTTTATAAAAAATGCTATGCAAAATATCAATTCGTCTCCCATAATTAGAGCCAAAAGTCGCAGAAATAATTAGAGCCAAAAGTCACAGAAATAATTAGAGCCAAAAGTCGCAGAAATAATTAGAGCCAAAAGTCACAGAAATAATTTGAGCTCAAAAACACTGGTCATTGGTTTTGCTATTTTTGAACATGAAGCACCACTTCGAAATATATGAGAAAATCATGGTTATAAGGTTTTAATCGTTCATATACCTATAGTGCTTCCCTCTGTTGGGAAAGGACGACAGTAGATAGGATAGAAAAGGGCGCAATCCTTGAAAGTATTAGGACCTAACATAAGCATTGGGTTCGCAAGCATTCGAAGGTGACTTTTGGTTGTCTCACAAATAAACATATGAATCACGTAAATAAGGTCAAGGAACAAAAGCAAGGTCTCGTAAGGCTTTTTTTTGTAGCTCTAAATGCAAGTACGAGAATTAGATAAATCGGATTTAGCGTAGTTCACGTGGCATACTGGTGTAACTCAATTCCTCAATTGTAACCCCATATTACGGCTGTACTACTTGCTGGATTAAGGAGGAGGGATCTAAATGAAAAAAAACTCTTCCATACAAAGCGTGCGATGGATATTCGTCCGTAAGTTCTGAATGCAATGGAGGAGGGGGTGGAGATACGATTTTGGGGTTTTTCGCGATCACTGTGCATCGACAATTTACATATTTACATTTAGTCGAATTTCCATTTCTGTTTTCGAAAAATATATATCCACTCCCCCTTTTTCTTCGCGGAAAACGCAAGTTAGGAGGAGGATTAAACTAGCCCCCGTCTTGATTAGTTAGGGTGGTTTGTAGCCATTGGAGGAGGAGAGTTGCCTCTTGAGATGCGGGACGAGAGAGGGTTTGGAGGGAGAGGGGAGGAAGAATATATATATATATATATATATATATATATATATATAAAAGTACTTACCTGTATGAATGAGAGAAGACGTCTCGAGAATGCAATGGAGAAGGCTCCCACTTGCTTCATACCCATGCCGTCAAAGTCCAGGATGACGATCACACCGCACACTTGGGACTGCGGCTCCAGGACTGCCATCTGGTGGATGAGGTAGAAGAGACGAAAGATCTGGTCCACGTTTATCCTCTTCGGCTCCCATGACGCTGTGTGACAACCGAAACGGAGTTCATTAGAGATCAGAGGATTCTAGTGATTATGGCAGTAAAGCTACGTTTTCATGTGGCCGTTTTTGCGTCGTTGCGACGGTGCGTTGTGCGGTAAACAAATACCCCGTTTTCATGTCAGCGTCGGCATTCGTGCGGCAGCACCTCGTAAGGTATGATATAATTTAATAAATATATAATTGTTTATTGTTGCAATTTCACCTCTCAGGGTATTAGTACCATTTTGCTTTAAATTGAGAAATGCGTTTGTAGACTGCACGAGACATATTATGGTTGAAATTAAGGATAAAATATTTCTAGCGACGAAAGGTAAACAAGGGAAATCCCTCACTTCGTACTTTATGAATAACTTTCAACAGTGTATTATAGCGTACATTGTAAATATAAGCATTCCATTAAATTATTGATATCATGCTTGGTATTAATCTAACGTCATTTATTCGAGTAATAAGAACTTATATACAAATTTCCCTCACAAACGTCCCAGGCGAAGAGGACACTGAATCACGTTCCAATTATGTATCATAATTTACGATTTTTGTGCCAGTTTCCCCCAAATTATGAATTACGACTTGATATATGTAAACAGTGATAGTTTTCGTGTGTAAATAAGACCCTTGGGAACATTATGAAGAACCATATACGCCTAAAATAACTCCAATCGGAGGCAAACATGTGATGCCATGCCGTGGGGACGCATTCTTGAGGATATAAAATGCCATATTTCTCGATTTTTTATTTGTGATGTCGTGGGCTAGTGGATAGCGTTCTCGACTCCGGGTACGAAGGATGCAAGTCGGCGCCCCACTTGAGTAACATTTTTTTCTTTTTTTTTTCAAGACCTTTTTTTTACGCTCTGGATTTGAAATATTTTCAAAAACAGTGTCGGAGAGCCTGGCCAAAACATTAATTATATCTGTTGCTTCGAATGATTTTAAGGTGAAAATTGTCTCGGCGATTCTAAGCGAATGATACGGGATCCCTCGCATGCAGTTCGAGAAATAAAATTCATGTTCCTGATGCACGCCTTCGTCATTGCCATTTCCCGTTTCAAATCCTGATAAGATTTCTTTGGGAGCTTTTCAATGCAATTCCACCGCTTCAGTTACAATAAAAATGCAACTATAATTATGTGCACTTCATAAATACCTTTTTTTATTCAAAACAAGAATGTCAAGGACAAGTCTTAGCTTTCTTATTTACCTCTTTCGTTTTAGTGAATCTACATACTCTATTCCCACGTCTCAAATTGTCATTAAACGCAGCTACTTCACAATGAATTCAAAGGCAGCGAGGGAATCATCACAGACCACGGTCCCGCGAAAGTTCAACTATCTGAAGATGACCCACAATCCTCGGGAAAAAAATCAAGTGATCAACAAATGACAGGCAGCAAGCGTGGGTCCTCCTTCCCCGACGCAACTGCGTCAACGCAATCTGCGTTGAGTATCTCGCTTCTGATTGGCCGCGCAGTGTGCGTCAACGCAAAAACGGCCACATGAAAACGTACCTCAATTCGCGCTCATATTACACCTACTCGTTCATTGAACAATCGCTGCATGTGATAGGTAAAAATCTTATAATCAGGCTAATATATAAAAATTGAATGGCGATAGAAATTTTTATCATGGAATGCATAAAAAAAATGTAGTATTTCATTCAATTATCTAATACGCTTCTTTTTTGTCCAAGTATTGCGTTTTTATCTCGAAATTCATCCATTTTTCATTCTTTTCAACAATACAATATTTCCTTGGCAACCATAGGCGTGAATATCCATTTAGTAGCGGTTTCATGAATGGTTATTCACTCCTTCGGCATTTAAAAGGCCAGGTTCAGTGACTAATTTGATAATTATTGTAGTCAAACGACCCCGTTCTCTTTGCCTTCTCAATGACCATCAACAAGGCACAAGGTCAATCGCTTCAAGTGTGTGGATTAAATCTGGAAAGTCCATGCTTTTCACGATATGGTCAATTATATGTTGCATGCTCACGTGTCGTGAGAGTGTGACAGCCGAAACACTTATTTTGTTAAATTATTATTCATCCGAAAGCACTTGAATAAATATTTTCAACTTTAATTTAATAAACAAAAAACCATTGTACTTCATTTATTTTGTACATGTGTCTGTTTTGTATGTGTGGGCTTACTTATGTTAGATAGGCGTAAGGAGGCGAAAGGAGGCGCATGTCGGGGAAATTAAGGTGAGTTGTTGAGCGCGCGCCTTCTTAAGGCTTCTGAATCATTAAATCCATTGTACGTAGTACAATAGGCGGAGCGGGAATAGTTTCAACAAATGAGTGTGGGCACGCGAGCTTCTCAACACAAGCGAGGAACAACAAGTAAGCAACGAAGCAGATTGTTTAAGAGTTGCTCAATCACGTGCATCAGAATCGTATCAGTGAGACATAATTTGTGTTAAAAGTAATGTAAGTTATTTGTACGTAGAATAAGATTTGGTGCAGTGGTCTCTTTGTATGCTTCCGGATTTTAAATGCTTATTATAAGATAACTTTAAGAACAAGGTATTGAATTCTTGGATTCGATTTTTCGTATACGGTTCTCTTTTTCCTAAAATTGGATTTTTAAACTCGAAAATCTTCAATATTTACATAACTTCAACAATATAATATTTTATTTACTTGGAAACCGCAGCATAGGCATGGAATATAAACTCGTGCCATCATTTGTTTGTTATGAATTCCTGTGTAGGTACGAGGAATTAATTGAACTAGGTTTTAAATTCGTTTAGGGTCAGATTTTGAAGGCAGAAAAGATTTGTGGGCCAAGACATGAAAAGTATGGAAATCAATGGAGAATTCAATATAGAGTACTTTATTTTGCGAATAGACAAAAAAATCATTGTCCTTCATTTATTTTGTGCATGTGTATGCTTTGTAAATGTGAGCCTACTTAGAAAGAAAAGGGGGCATTGCAACGCATGCCGGGAGCAGCTATTATTATGTAATAAAAGGGACAGAGCCACAGTTGGGACAGTGTACAACATATAACAAAAACTCTTAAAAATTACACTCTCAGGTATTTCGTCCTACGTTTTGGCTTTTTTTGCATCAACGATCAAATGACATTCCTGTATAGTGTAGTCAGACAGACACACTGTTGGAAACATACGATTGAAGATTCATTCAACTTTTGATCCTCGGCAGCTGGTGAATTGGGAAAGGTAGAATTCCAAATTCCATCGTGGTTATAGGTTGCTAGGCAACGGGGTAAACAAGGGTGAGGCACTCACATCCCAGGTTGCAGACCATGATGCGTCTTCCCAGCTGGTCCCTGTCAACCAAGACGTTTACGACTCCTTCGTGAAAAGAATTCTCTTCCATGTTCGGGATCAGGCCGTCCAGGACAGAGCCGTTGTTTACCCGGAATTCGCATAGTTTTTTTATCTGCAAAAAGAAATTAAAAAGATGAAAGAAAAGAGGGGGCGGGACGGGAGGACCTTTTCCTTCGCTTCTCCACCGACACACAGTTCCCAGAAGAACAACAACCGGAAGAAACCGAAGAAACAGGTTCCCCGATAGCAATTATATATTTTTTAAAACCTTTGATTCAGTCAAATTCCGACAGATGGTCATTTATATTTAATGTTTTAGACGACAGAATCTCCGATAAAATTTAAATCCTTTTTTCGAGTCATCAGAAAACCTATTAAGTTGGCAAAATTGGAAATGTTACCTTGTGCTGAAAATTTATCTTCGAAACTATTGATTTTCAAAATCATCGTCTAATTTCAATTCACGACTGCAGTGACGTACCATTAGATAAGGCTTTTAAACTTGTATAATATAGATAATCTTGACCACTTAAAAAATAATTGATTGTTTTATCTGGAGCTTTGTTCTACAATTCAATTAAAAAACTACCACTTCACCTACGTTTCACTTTTTTATTAAATCTACATCATGGCTAAAAGTTCAACATGTAAGTCATACAGCAATCACGTGCTTGTATATAATTAAAATAAACATATGATTAATGGCTACTCAGTGCATACCTGAGCTACGTTCGGATGAAATTAACGGAAGAGAGTAAAATATTTATCTCAGTATGGTTGCCATGTGTAACAACAATGTTCTTCTTAGAAAAAAAAATTTCCATCAACAAATAATTAGACGAATAAATAATTGGAATTAGTAGAGAAGTTAAAATCACATCAATCAATCAAAATGGAATATATACGATTGCTCCTCATATCATAATCTCATATGTGCATCCGACCCATCTCCGCCGCACCGACACCTAAAAGCTGTCGGTGCGGCGGAGAATCAGTCGGTTTGCTTGAGAAACACCGAAGCAAATCGATAATTAATTTGGATTTTTAGCCCGAAATGGGATATTTGATACTTGTAATAATGATTAAACATATATCCATGGATGTAATAGCGACGTAATTTGTTATTAAGAGAGCAAATGCAAAAGTCGATGGATTTGAGGTCATAAAGGTGATGATCTATATGAGAAACTTCTACACAACTAGAATTCCGTAGTATTGCATTGTATTCTCTTGGCCGTTAAAAATGTTTTACTATTTGGCACTAACAATTGTACGTAAATAGCACCATATATAGGCTATTCAGCATACTGTCACCGGAATATTTTTCATAATAATTGCCAAAAATTGTCCGCGGTGAATGCCTATTATTGCGGTTTGGCTATTCTTAAATGGATGATTCCCGTTGAAAGTTTTCATATTATAATCTTACATCGTGTATGGGTCACTTACTTAACTAGATTACATACTAAAGTAGCTTCTGATTTCAGGAAATAGGCGATTTCGCACATTTGCGATACCTATGTTATCCCCCGATTTTGGGCCAGGGTAACGAAATTTCGTATTAATACTGATGTTTGTTTGCTTCCGGCCTCTATTTTCGTAGTTGAGGAGATATATTTTATGAATCTTTTGCATTGAACTGTAAATCATCACTCTATCATAATAAATTTCGGATTATTCATCAAATAATGTTGAAACAATGTGTTGGACAACACCATGGTGGGGTGACAACATTACTTGCAAATAGGTACCTACACGTACAATAACCAAGAGTGCTAATAGCAAATTTACTTACTTCTACACTCAACTTAAATTTCTTTCACCATATGTATTTATTTATCACTCATTAAATTCATTTTACATTCAACTTTGCTCCACGAAATTACATAATAAATGTTTCATGGCACGAGCGCGCAGCAATTTCACTGTCCTAAAACCACGAATATAGAATAATATACCAACAAGAATATTTCAATACCATACCTACAATATATAATACATTCACGGATTTTCTATTTTCGATATCACGCCACTGTTCAATTTATTTCAACGAACAATTCTATCAATCTTTGGAAGATTAAATACTATATCGGTACAACACGTAATGCCTTTTCTGCAACTAGAAATTCCAAATGCGAAACGCTGTTAAATATCGGATCTCAATCACACGAGTTAATAAATATAATCAATCAATATACAGGTTAAATTGAAATTTTGAAAGTTATTTCTGGATTCAAACGATCACAGCTGATTCATTCTCACTTCGCACACTTCATTTAATCTCGTAGCACTCAACGTCTTTTACTGATACTTCATATTCTCACGGACGCTACTAGATATGTGCTTTAAGTATAATGCACTTATTTTAATTGTCAAGTACACATCGCTCAAAATTATTATACGATCATTCTCTTTTCGACATCGTTGATTTCTGTTGTTGTTTTCAACCCCGAGAGCACTAGGCGGCTTCCGATAGTCATTTGTTTGTTCTATCGTCTTCCATTGGTGGGAATACAGCATGTGACCGTCAGCTTCGGAAACACTCGGAAAATTGTGAGGAGGGGGGAACATTTTGTGGGAGGGGTTACCTAACCGACTGGAATGGCACCGACTTGCATACAGAATCGCTGAAATAGGCTCCGTCGGTGGCTGAATCCAAGTCGGTACGGAATCTCAACCGGTCGGTTGGTTAGGAAGCCCAACCGATCGGTACGGAACCGACGAATTACAGAATGACACCCCAGGACACATGGGATACCCTGCAGAAGCTCTGGAGGCCCTGGAGTCATTTTGGTATACTAATGTGGTAAAAGACACCTTCCAACAAAATTTGGGTTAGGACACTAAGAAACATGAGGGCATAATGACTCAGATCTTAATCTGAGCCTAATGCATTTGGTCGAGTACCTTTCTCAAAAGAATCTTAAAAAGCGTCCCTTGGAGAATTGATTTAGATCCATTAGATTGTTTATGTTTAGGGAAATTAATCTGGCGTGACCAATTTTGTTGGGTCGTACAAGGCACTGCTTTTGAAGGACATGGTGTGAGCTCATTCTCTGGGAATAAACAGTGAGGAATATGGTCATCAGTTGTTGAATAACCTTAGAAATTACCTAATGATTTCTTAGCCATCCAGCACTGTATCATCCTATCTCCATGGTACATTCCATACTGTTTCAGTGGATCATGATGCCACATCATTGGAGGATACGAGGTCACCCTCAGAACACAGAACTGAGCTTAACTGTGGAATTCAATTCATGGTCAGCATTGGATATGCTTCAGAAATTTGGAATTTTACTCTGCTCCATTAGCCATAGAAAACGAAATTTCAAACCCGTAAGTCATATTTTTCTCCTAAGAGCTGGTTGTGCAAGATCTGGTTATGGAAATAATTATGATTACTGTCATAATTGCACAGAAACGTATTCTGTGTAATCATGACTAGCTATTACTTGCTTGTGACAGCCCATTGTTCGACCAGCCCTTACTGTCCTAACACAGTTTAGTTTGTAAATAAATGCTGGCTGGACTTCTGAGTTGAACTGCATGCAGACAATTTGGCTGGTTCTACATATCAATTCACACCGCAACTACTGTGCTCTAAGGCTAAGTTTACTTCATTCCTGAACGCTGGCTACAATGTGAGATGAAATTTATGTCAGCAAAATGCTCACCATAGGACACAACTCAGAAGACTCAGACGGCAATAATAAATCTCTGGGAAAGTCTGTTCAAAAGTTTTAGATAAATATCACCTGATTTAGCTCTTTCATTCAAAGTAGGAAAGATAGGGTCAAAAAAGCAGGCCTTGATATTATAAGGCCCGTTTTCCCACCTCTTTCGCATCCATGTTTGTTTCAGCTCAATAAATATAATATAACTTAATCACGAACATGGAGCGTGTGAGGTGGTCGAGGAGAACGATATCAGGCTTGATCACTCCCAACTGCCTGGAGGTGGGGAAGGAGTAATTCCACCAGTTTGAACATATATCGTTCTCCACGACGGACTCAATATCTCCAGGGACATCTGGTAGCACGAGTGTTTCTTCGATGCCATAATGGTGTCGCAGGTAAAAGTATAACACCCGCAGGGCCGCGTTGTGTCGAGCTAGATACGCTGACCTGGCGTACTAACTGCAGCCGGAGAGAAGGTGGTGACTCAAAGTCTCCGGCTGGGCTCGGCACGCCCTGCATCTCGTGTCTGCGACCTTCGCCTTGAATATAATGCGGCGGGACACGAGTGTGTTTATGGCACCATCCTGGCACGCGAGTACATACAAAACCCTCAGTCCCGGACTTAAGACCATCGGAGCGTAGGAAGGCAAACGTCAGCTTCTTCAATAGCCCATTCTTTTCGATGTTTCGATAGAAATATCCATGCATGGGCTTATCGGTATGCGCCTTGATCAAGGCCTTCTGCTCGGCTTTTTTTATTTCGAGCTTGAGGACGTCTGCCTTCAATGACGAGATGCAGTGGCGTAGCGAGGGGGGATGTCCGGGGGGTCCGGACCCCCCCCGAAATATTCATCTACATCTACATACTACCCCGCAAGCCGCCTCAATAGGCGTGTGGGGGGGGGTGTTAGGACACCAGCCGTTTACATATGAAAAGGAAACGCTCTAATGAAATTACGCCTAGCATTTATTAAAGTCCCTTATTGTTCGGGGGAAAACGAATTCCCATACCTATCCGTTCGGCAAAATATCTCTCTTAATTTATCGTTTCTGTCGGACCTGGAAATATAGTGGGGTTCTAATATGATGTTCTCCGTGTCGCTCTGAAAGATATCTATTCTCAATTGTTCAAGCAATCTAAGCCTAGCGCGCAGCCTCCGAGTCTTTAGCGGCTCCCAGCCTAATTCGTTTAACATCTGTGTAACGCTGTCTGTACCCCCGTAGCAGTTTTTGACGAATCGCGCAGCTTTCCTTTGTATTTTATTAAGTTCCCGGATTAAGTCTTTCTGCACCGGATCCCATATGCTCGCTGCATATTCAAGGTGTGGCCGGACGAGTGCGAAATAGCACCTCTCTTTTACTTTTTCATCCGAAAATCTTCCCACAATACGCTTGACGAATCCTAGCTTCTTCAGAGCTCTGCCAAAAATATTTCTTATTTGTGTTCCCCACGATAGGTTCGAGGTTATCGTAACTCCTAGATAATTCACTTCATCTGTCGCCTTTATGTTAACAACATCCACAGCATTTACATGGGAATAGTTGGACGACCTCCGCTAGAAATGTATCACCGTGTATTTGCTCAGATTAAGTTCGAGTCCCCACTCTCGGCTCCACACATGAACGTTGTTTAAATCCGATGATAGAGTTTCAAAGTCAGAGTGATCACTAATTTCACGATAGATGAGAGCGTCGTCGGCAAATAAACTTATTTTACTGCTAATTCGAACAAAAGGGGGCCGATTACGCTTCCTTGTGGGACACCTGATGTCACTTTATCTACATCAGAGGTAATTCCGACAAGAACTACTTTTTGCTTACGATCACTCAGAAAGTTGCGTATCCAGTTTACTACTGTTTCGTTTATCCCGCATGACTGTAATTTGTATAAAAGTTTGTTGTGAGGTACCGTGTCGAAAGCTTTCTTAAAATCTAGAAATAATGCGTCCACTTGTCTTTTCGATTCACCAGATTTGAGAACGTCATGAAGAAAGAGCGCGAGTTGTTTCTCACATGATCTACCTTTCCGGAAGCCATGCTGAGAGCCATGGAGGACGTTACGACTGTCCAGGAACGTCATGATATTGCTAACGACGATATGTTCGAGTATCTACCCTATAATCGACGTTAATGAAATTGGTCGATAGTTCCCTGGGTCGTGTGTTTCCCTTTTTGAATATCGGTGTATCGTTTGCAATTTTCCAGTCTAATGGTATCTTTCCTTCAGACAATGACTTCTTGAATATTATGTCTAAGAACGGTGCGATCTGTGGCGCTAACTCCTTGAGGACACGCGCGGGTATTCCCTCCGGACCCGGAGATTTACTATTTTTTATCGACTGTAGCTGTTTAGTAATCCCATCGCGTTGAATAGTGATTTCTTTCATCGGTTCCTTAGTGAATGAAATTTCAAAATTACATGCAGTATCGTCTGTAGTGTATACACTTTCGAAGTGGGAATTTAACGTGTTAGCTTTGTCAATATTTTTTGTGACAAGTTTGCCATCTTTATCAAATAACGAATCTACGGTTGAAGATTTTCCCTGAAGCTCTCTCGCATATGTCCAAAAAGATTTCGGATTTTCTTCGAGCAATTCACCGATTACTTTTTTCTTGAAATTTCGCAATGCAGTACGCATTGATTTCTTGGTTTTTGAGCGTTGCGCAGCGTAACATTCTTTTGCTTCAAGTTCCTTCGATTTTTCACCTAACGTAGTGGACTTTTTGAACAAGTTGTACAGTTTTCTCTGTCTCTAACATCATTGTTATACCAGCGAGGTTCTCTACTGTCACATTTCAATTTTTGCGGAATATATTCGTTGATTCCCTGTCGTAGAATTTCTAAGAAATATTTCCATGATTCATCAGTGCTTTTATCCTCTGTCCGTGTACGAATCATTAAGCATCTCGCCAAATTTTATGAAGTTGCATTTATCAAATAAATAAATATATCGTTTCGGTTTTACAGCTGACTCTACTTCAATTTTTAAGGTTGCAAAAATTACTCTGTGATCACTTATGCCGTCAATAATATCGAGTTGTTTTATCAACTTAGGATGGCTTACTGCAAAAAGGTCTGATATTTTATTTCCTCTCGTAGGCTTGTCAAATACTTGGGAAAGTGAGTGATTAGCAAGTGTGTTGAGTAAGATCTCGCTATTCCTAGAATTCGGTTTTACAGTGTAAAATCCCAATTTAAAGATGGCAGATTAAAATCTCCCCCAATAATTATTACACTTTTACTGTCTCTCACAGTAAATGCGGATATTTGATTTTCTAATTGGTAAATAACATCAACTTTGGAGTTTGGAGGTCTATAAAAAGAGCAAACATATAGGACTCCTTTTGTTTCGTTGTTTAATTGTACACCACACGCTTTCTTTTTCATTGTCAGTTATTTCGTGGGCGGTGCTGTGTAAATGTGATTTAACTGCTAGAAAAACTCCTCCACCTGTCCTATCGCTTCGATCGCATCTGTAGATTTTATATCCTGGAGGAAAAACTTCGCTGTCGCTTACATCCTCTGTAAGCCAGCTCTCCGTTCCTATGACCACGTCTGCATCCTGAAATATATGCTTGATTTCAGCGCGCTTGTTTTTAACGCTACGCCAATTAACTACTGTAAAGTTAATGTCATATTTTGTAGACTGAGTGTCGGTTGGTTCTTTTCCACGCTTATGTGTATTAGGTGGGCGAATTTCACTGGAAGTGCTTTTAAAATTTGATATAATTTCTTTCACTGGAATACGCGTTTTGGGAAAATTGTCACTATTTACCGGCTTTAGCGCTCCTAAGTTTACTTGGATGTGAAAATTTTCGCAATGCGGATTTCCTCGGAGGCTACTTTTGGTTAAATAAAGACAAAATATTAAGACATATAAAAGAATAAATTTAGCTTGGAGCAAGGGAAATTCTACAAATAATAAATTATCATACCGTTGGAAAAAGGTTTGTCCTTTTGTTTAAATAATAAATTCTCAAACGATACGCTTGAGCTCGGTCGCTCGGGTAGTGTAATGGCGGTGTTTGTATAGCTGGCCGAGTTTCGACTATGGACTGTCTACAGTCTAGTTCGCCCTGTTTTTCAAAAATTTTCCCCTGATTTTGGACCCCCCCGAACGAAATTCCTGGCTACGCCACTGACGAGATGTTCGTGTCATTGTCGCTTCCGTCGGATGACGGGTCGAAGTCGAGACCGGTTTCGTCCGCTGCCCTCTTTGCCGCCTGGAAGAGAAACGCCCCTGCTCCCGCACTCTCGTGCTCTCTCAGGGGGTCCCTGCTTTTCAACACTCGGCATGCCGTACCCAGGACAACTCTGTTGTGGAGACATTCCAGACTCAATAGTCCTCTACCACCTACATTGCGAGGGAGATTTCGGATGATGACTTCTATAGATGGTCATCATCTTCCTCGTTCCCTTATCGAGATTCTGCAGCTCGTTGACCTTTCACTTCATGCATCCGAATATATACAAGCAGTGTAGGAACCGCGAATATGTTCGTGGCAAGAACATTGCTCTTGTCAGACAACTCAGAACTCCAGATGCTTCTTAGAGACTGCCTGTACTTAGTGGTGAACCTTTCCTTCACTGCTGCTACCTCCTGCATTTGGCGCTGGGGGACGCCGAGGTATTCATAGCTGTCATCGTCCTCGAGGTGACGAATGACGCTCCCTTCAACAAGTTGTACGTCTTCCTTGATATCCGAAAATCTTCCTCTAGCCAGGTGGATGGATGCACACTTGTCCAATCCGAACTCCATCCCTATAGCCTCACTGTATTCCAGTACGGTGTCCAGGGCAGTGCGAAGGTCTTTCGCATTATAAGCATATAGCTTCAGGTCATCCATGTAAAATAAATTGGTGACCTTGTTCTTCCTGTCACGAGGGACACCGCACATATATCCTCTACCTCGTTGCAGCCTTAAGGACAGAGGTAGGAGGGAAATACAGAACAGTAAGGGGTTCCAGCTGTAGCCTTAAAAAACGCCATGATGGTATGTTACCAACTCTGTCAAAACCGACCGCTTGCCTGTAGTTAGGATGAAGCGCGTTTTCCAGAGTGGTAATAGGCGATGGATACAGGACACAACCTCTGGGTGGACTTTCGTCAAGTTCAGCATGGCGATCATACGTTCGTGCGAAGTGGTGTCAAAAGCCTTCTTGTAGTCCACCCAGACCATTTATAGGTTTTGCTTATGCCGGATGGCATCCTGGCACATACACATATCAATGAGCAGGTTGTCCTTGCATCCTGCGATTCCTCGCTTTGAGCCTCTCTGCTCGTACACCTCCTCTCTCGCTGGATGGACGTGGTGGAGGATTAGGTCGCTCAAGATCGAGGTGAACGCCTTTTGTACGGTGTTGAGGCAGGTTATAGGGCGGTAGATCTTTGGATCGGACGACTCTACCTTCTTAGGAATGAGAACAGTGCGTCTCAGTCAGCCAAGGTGAAATTGTTTCTCTGGCTTACAGAAAGGACGTGAGAATTCTGGCGAGGTGTCAATGGTTAGAAGTAAACTTCTTCCACCAGAAGTTATTCACGGCATCCATTCCTGGAGCCGAGAAGTTCTTCTTGCCTTAGAAGGCCTTTTTCATGACACTTTCTTGGACTGAAAGAGGTCCATCCACATCTTGTAGTTGGCGGTCATAAAGTCTTGTAGTTGGCGGCCTTAAAGAGGCCTAGGACCTGAGTGTCTCCGTTGAACGACTTGGACGTTTATTAGATATTCTTCCAGAAACGTTCTACCTCTTGGACGGGTGGCGGAGATTTAGCGACAGACGGAGGTGGTTGAAAGAGATGGGACGGGTGAAGGAGAAAGGTGGAGTTCTCCCTCACGGTCCTACTCTTCTTGAGGAGTGTTTTTTTGGGCCGTGGTGAGTGCCCGTACTCTATCAACCGCATTCTTCTTAATGGTAAGCAGCACGCACTTATTCAGTGGGTGATGGTTGTACCTGAGACTGCGAGCTATGCGCCGAACTTTGAGTGTAAACGTTCACCCAGATGTGATATATTCCATCCCTGGATTCTCGAAATCTACCGTCGCGCCAGTATGATCTTAGCCTCTTGCTGCTCCAGCATTTTTGCTGATTGTTCCTCCCAAAAGGAGTTCTTTTGGGAGTGATCCGTTATTTTGGCAGCAGCATAGACCACGCAATTGACCGTCCAGAGGCCCGACGTTTCTGTCAGGATTTCATCTATAAGGCCATTCAACCGTGAAACGTTGTTGCCCCGCAGAAAGATCTTTCGGTGGATGTCTCTCTGCATAGTTACCGTCGCCATAGGTTATTTCACTCAACAAACTTGATCGTAGTTCAGGGACTGCTTGACCTCCCTATTTGCCGAAGATACCGACATGGCAGCGACTGTAAAGTCAGCCGGTGGTGGAGAGAGGCTTGCCTGTGTCGGGGAGGGTGGTCGGTAGCCGTTGGTGTATTCCTCTTAACTGGCGGTTGGTGGAGAGTTTCCATTTCACGCAGGTGGTTGGCACATTTCGCGCAGGTTCTGCTGCGACAGGTGATCGTGCTCTGGATCCGTCTCACACCGCATAGTGTGCACCCTTGCCACATACCTTCTGCATTATATAATGCTCGCTGGTTGCTTAGCATGCAAGAAGGTCGCCCCTTAGGGCTTCCATTCACTGCATACGAGCTTCCTTGGCGGACTTGTTTGGACTCCCACACCCAACCCTACTAGGGCCCCCATCCGAAAAGGGCCGGTTGAGGGTGGCTCTCCTGGTTTTCTCATTTGCAACCAGTAACACTGCATGTGTAATGGTTAGCCTCACTCGCAGACGTCCACCATCAGCCGGAAAAAACCCTTAGTATTACTATTATTATTAATTGAAATGTAAAAGTATGCAATATCTTTAGGGTTTAATTCCAATAACTTACTCTCTACTTACCAGAGCAAATGCACTTTCCGGGTAAAATTTTGTTGGCCGTAAAAATATTAACAGGAACTGGTCATCGTCACGAAAGTGGAAGTTTTCCTCATCTATAAATAAAAAAAAACAGTTGAATAGATAAATAAAAAGATAGATGTGTAAATAAATTATGATTAAATGTATCTGTCCTGTAGTTTTTCAACAATTCGTTCCTCTTATTGCCTGTTTCCCTTTTTCTTCTTAATTTGATAAAAATTATGCTTACATTTTAAAAGCAGGTTTAAAAGAGGCGCTGGTTGCCAGGCAATTTTGTATATTGTCTGCCAGATCAGTTATTCGAACTTAAATCTTAAATTGCGTTGTATGTTCGCGTTACCGGGGCAAGACCATACAACCAATTATGTCAGATCTTCCCTCTCCAAGGGTAGTGCCACAGCGGCCATTTTCTTGCGTGGGTGTGGGTAGTTGCGTGGGTAGTTGCGTGTAGTTGTAGGTATCACCTGCGCAGATTCCTAAACGGTCAAACGTTGAATTTCGAGGAGTTTGCTACGCTTTATTCTAAAATTGAAGCCGTTTTAAATTCCCGACCGTTGACACCAAAATCACCGGACCCAAACGAGATAGATTGTCAGACCCCTGGCCATTTTCTAGTCGGTCAACCGTTGATAGGTTTGCCTGAGATCACTTCAGACGATGAATTCCATTTGCCTACTCGATGGAAGCTCATTGAGCAATTAAATAAACAATTCTGGCGTCGGTGGTCTCAGGAATACTTACACACCCCACAACAGCGGCCAAAATGGACGCGGAAATCTGAAAATGTCAAAGTTGGGGATTTAGTGCTTCTGCGGGACTCAACTCTTCCACCTGCGCTGTGGAAAATGGGGCGAATCGTTAAAGTATTTCCGGACTCGACAGGCGTAATTATGGTTGTGGACTTAAAAACGTCTTCGGGTACATTGAAAAGACCAGTCGTGAAGTTGGAACCGTTGCCAACTTCAAACTAAGTTATTTTTTTTGTTAAATATTTTGATTGACCCGCTCTCACTGTTATGTTCAAGAAGGAACGTTTTTTCTTCCATTCTCCTCCTTATTGGCCTTCCCGTTGGCCCAGCCCAATTCCCCATTTAGCCTCTCTGACGGGCCTCTGGGAGAGCGAAGATACTAGTTTCATTCCTTCACCTCACCTTTGTTTAGTGTCGATTTCAATATTCCGAGGGTGGCCCAATGCGGTCAGATGATCATCATTATTTTTGTTGTAGCAACAATTTTTTAGTTCAACTTTTCCATACTTCTCCCGCGTGTTTCGCCTCTTCAACTGGCTAATACTCATTAAATATTAATTGTAAAAAAAGTATGACAATTGGAAAACATCTTGTTTATTCTCATTAATATATTGACTTTATAATCATTTAATGTGGCAACATAGGTTACAATTAATTAATGCCTGAAAACTGTTATCGTGATTGGATGGTGCGTTTACATAAACTATCACGGCATTGAAATTTAAAATTTAGTTATCGCAAACACATTTACATACGGGAATAGCCGTATGTATAAAACTTTCTAGGAACGCATCTAGCAGTTGCGAATTGGATATGACGTAGGTGGTTGCTATGACATTCCGGAGATAGATGAGAGGTAGAAATACAGTAGGTAGATGCGAGATTAAAGACGAGTCTATACAGTCCGGAGACAGGTAATAAAGACTTGCCCATGAGTAAACTATTTTTTTCGCAGTTTGAAGCGATCGTGACACGCTTGTGCAGCGCTGCTGACATCCGTTTGCAGCGCATCCGACATTCAAAAAGGGAACTTTAGGAGTGCTAGACGCGCTGCAGAAGCGCCTTCGCGGTAGCTGCAGCGCTGCCGCGCAGCGCATCAGATGCGCATCTGTACCATTTTGTGTTTCTGGGAAATGGGGATACCCACGTCCCTGTGGCGTTTTCAAGACTTTCGCCATGGTTTTACAAGGAAATGACACCTATATTTGTTTATTCAACAAAGTACCACCATCCTATTCAATATAATGATGCCATATGAAGATGCCATATGAAGCATAAATACAATTAAAGTACACAGAAAATACAGCAGTAAGACACTTGAATACAGCATGTAGTCATGGTGTATTTTGGCTGTATTACAGCTGTAATAATTATATAATACACTATGCGTGCTGTGTGGGTACTTATTTTCTTTTGCTGTATATCTGGACAAATATTATGTTAAGACCCGAATATAGATTTATACTTATAGTATATGAACTCGTTCTTATAGGGCTTGCACTGAACCTTGAATAAAATGCACTTTCTATCTCTCTCCGTGTGTGCTCTCTCGCGTGTGCATAATTATAGCAAATGGAAAGAGAAAGAGAGACCCAAAATGGCGATCTCACCGTGGATCAACTTGCGGAGCTCGGTCAACGCCTGCTGCCTCCTCTCGGCCGTCTCTCGCAGCTCCTCGAGGGCTATGCGCTCCGTCCTCTCGTCCAATGGCTTCTCAGCTTGCACCTCGAACGTCTCCCGGGGCAACGCGCTCAACTTCCCACTCATCCTGACACGGCGACCTGCGGGAGGAGGCGAAAAAGATCACTACAATCAGTCAGTCGGGTTTCATTGCCAAAATACATAAGTGTCTCTATGCATTAACCGTATATCCCATAACTTACTTCATCACTTTGTTTGAATTATACAATTTCGATAATATATTTTACTATGAATTATCATATGTCGCGTTAATTTATTTAAATTCACAACAGATTTCAAGGATAAGTAATTATTTTAGAATAGGTTATTTCTGAACAATTTGACACAATTTTTTTGAAGAAGATTCGCCAATTTTTTAAGCTCTCATAGCTCTATCAGGATAATAAGGTGCAAACTATTTGTTGTAAATTCCGCAGTATGTACTATAATTTTATTATATAAAGTTTCACTGTCTGTCGCTTTTTAGAATAGCAACATCAACCACAAAACATTGCAGTCACCAGTGCCGTGCAAACTTTAATAGTATGTAACCTCCATTTTGAATTGGATAATTATCGTTATAATTACTCGTTTATATTAAAAGCTCCTGCCATGATTTTGTCATAAAAATGAAACTCGATGGGAAAATTAAATTTTATATAAGCTATTTTTCCATCATTGTTGATGAAACATATTTAGAAATGATTCGGGAAATTTTCAGCGTGCTGGAACAAGTTTCAACTCTGGTCCTAACTCCAATCTACTACTGACGTCGGAAAAGTTATATAAAGACCTGGAATTTGTCCCACATTAACGCTAAGCACACTTGGTAATATTCATTATGCATCGTTTGAATGGGAATTTATTAATATGATAATGAAAAATATTAATTTAAACTTTAAAATATTAATATAGAAAAAGCTGCTTCAGTAAAAGAGGAGAAACGATAGAAAAAACTAGGACATGGAGGTCAAAAATACCTAGGAGAAGACCTAGAAATAAGTTAAAGCACGGAGGACGACATTGATGGCCTGTTTGTCTTATTGCCACATTGGTTGTACCAATTTCATCAGCATATCGTAATTGATCTTATTTATACATTTAAAGAAATCTGTAGGGAATAATCTAAACATACTTTTCATCTCTATCAACGTATTTCAGTCTTTGCGTAATTATAGCATATGGTGCAATTGGAAAGTAACAACTCTTCGTACATTAAAAAAAAAGAAAGAGGCACTCCGGGAGTGCCGACAGAAGTGAAAACTTGAAATAACGTGAGCATTTTTGAATGTAGGGAATAATTTCTAATGAAGTGTTTTATTAATCAGTAGAAAGTAGTTTCATGTATATAATAAATTAAATATTCATTTATTGCGCTATTGTACACAATTATTTTACATAAAAATTGTACACTTCAGAATAATCAACTTTCATCCATTATTTCAACAACTCTTTCTTCATCACCGCCATCATCATCGGCAATATCTAAAACTGATACAATAGGCTTATGGTAACTTAAGTAAGAAACGAATAATTTTGATTCGAATTTGCTTAAATGTCTTGTAAATACTGCATCAATAGTAGTTTTATATTTCGTTGTGCCAAGATTGCGATCATTAGACATCGTTAAACCAACCTCACTATTTAAAAATTCAATCAATGGTAGATTTTTATCGTCTGCAAAGTTTATGTTTATGTATATATGAATAAGCTACTCAAATTGAAGGTATTAAAAGAAATTGAGTTATATTGTACTAATCTTCACTATTCTTGTATCGAGTACACTCTCCTGCACGAGTATGGACTATTATATTATCCGGCACAATATTTGTAGCAACCCAAATTGAATGAACTAAACCGTATATTAGATACATATAATGGAAAATGAATAAAATTATAATATAGTTTATTTGACGGTGACGCGAGTCCAATGGTTTTTACCCATCCACAAGTACTGTGTATATAGCGAGTATAATGTGTACATACAGAATATACAATTATACATATATTTATCAGCAGTGACGGTGACGCGAGTCCAATGGCTTTTACCCATCCACAAAAGTGTATATACAGAATATACAATTACACATATATTTAGTAGCGGTGATGGTGACGGTGATGCGAGTCCATTGGTTTGTACCCATCCACAAGTACTGTGTATATAGCGAGTATACTGTGTATATACAGAATATACATAATTATACATATATGTAGTAGCGGTGACGGTGACGCGAGTCCAATGTCTTTTACCCATCTACAAAAGTGCTCAACGCGACATAAGAAGTTTTCACTTCAAAAGCCTTTGTCATGAGAAATGATATGCAACCACCATGCTTTTGACAATCTGGTTCTTTAGCTTTCTATCCTCGGTCCACTGCGGCCAACTCCAAAATCCATTTCTCTCTTCGTCGTCATCAAGATTTTGAGTAGAAAAAAAAAGAGCTCTGCCTTTTTGAAAGGGTCGTGCATTATAACAGAGACGCATGCGTCTTTCGACGCACATTGCCAGTGTCACAATGTGGAATTATTCTTGAAGTAGTTACTCATCGAATAATCTGCGTACTTTGGACCTTAATTTTGCTTTCTTGACAGCTGAGAGATGTCACGAGCGGCATTTCTCAAACAATGCACGGCGTGCTTGCGTCTGACGTGTCCTCCATGCGCATTTAAATGCGCCATGCGCCCGTCTCTCCATCACCAGAGAAACCGATGACCAATGCCCATCCGAGAGGGAAGGACAACCGAGGAAGACCACCGGCACCCTGCGGCACCCGCTCCTGCACCCACCGCACCCAGTCAACACCCAGACGACGACGACGGACCCGAAATCCACAACGGATCGCTATATGGCACAGGTCATCGCGAGAGGCGGGAACATATTATGGTTTAGGGTGCGTTTTGGTCTTCCTCCTCTTGGCGGCCGGTGGCGGCGTACCCTGCGGCATTCACCCAGGGTACACGGGTGCAGGGGGGAGGAGTAGAATGGCCAGGAAGTGTAGGGGAGAGATTTCTTGAACACTCTCCCGTCGCCCACTAACAAGTCCTCCGGATTGAAAAGCGAGAATTCATTTGACCGCCTCAACGGGGGGGCGGGGCATTCGTAGCCTTCACCCTTTTCACACAAGTGGCGTTCATCCGAGTATTCGTGTCCAGGTATTCATTCATTCATTCATTCGTTCGTGCATTCATTCATTCATTCATTCATTCATTCATTCATTCATTCATTCATTCATTCATTCATTCATTCATTCATTCATTCATTCATTCATTCATTCATTCATTCATTCATTCATTCATTCATTCATTCATTCATTCATTCATTCATTCATTCATTCATTCATTCATTCATTCATTCATTCATTCATTCATTCATTCATTCATTCATTCATTCATTCATTCATTCATTCATTCATTCATTCATTCATTCATTCATTCATTCATTCATTCATTCATTCATTCATTCATTCATTCATTCATTCATTCATTCATTCATTCATTCATTCATTCATTCATTCATTCATTCATTCATTCATTCATTCATTCATTCATTCATTCATTCATTCATTCATTCATTCATTCATTCATTCATTCATTCATTCATTCATTCATTCATTCATTCATTCATTCATTCATTCATTCATTCATTCATTCATTCATTCATTCATTCATTCATTCATTCATTCATTCATTCATTCATTCATTCATTCATTCATTCATTCATTCATTCATTCATTCATTCATTCATTCATTCGGGTATTCGAATACTACCAATTAAATAATAATACACTTATAGGCGCACTCCTAGGCCAAGTGAAGTCCACTCTTCCGAGTAGTACACTCATCAATTTGGACCCTGATATTCACATTAACAATTTATCATGTGTTAATGTCTTACGAAACAACAAAATGCTTGCGATATTCCACTGAGGAAAAATCATTCACTTTGACCGGGATTCGAACCCGGATCCCTCGATTTCGCGCCACGAGTGCATTCACCAGAATATCATCGCACTTATAATGTGCACTTGCGGGTGACTCTGTAAAGGCAACTCTACCGTGGCTAGTCCCGGTATCCTCAAAATTAAAGAAATTACTCGTTTGATTTATATATTTTCAAATTAATCCAATAAAAGGATTATTGTAAGTGAAGTATAATAAATAATAAAGCATTGAAAATTGAATTTTTTTCGTTGAATTTGAATTGAAATATCTTCTCTTCGATCGAAATAGATAAGTATTTGCTTATATCTTTAAGAACTTCATGAAGATTTCACGGCTAAAATGTTCCTCTACATTTTAAACCCAAGCACATTTTTGCTAATCTTGAAACAGATTCACGCGAAACATCATGAAAAAATATGTATGGGTTTAATTTATTCTCAGATCGTATTCCACAGCATTGTTTAAAATTTCTATTTTAGGATGTTTTAAAATGGGAGTCAGTGCCACTTGTGTCTTCCTAACGCTGCATTCTAGTGTTTTATGTCAACATGACTAGTTCTATATTTCTTTGCAGTGACACTACTTGCTCAATAAGGCGGAGCTTGTGCACTTGGTCGTCTCTAATCGTTGGGTACGGACTGAAGAAAGACCTTGAGGGTGCTAGTGTTAAGGGAGGTGACTTGACTATCGTGGCCATTGTGATTTGGGTGTGTCCGGAGGGAGGGAGGGATGTAGAACGAAGGAGGAGTTGTAGGGAATGGTAGGTATCTTTCACAAGAGGACGTGGTAAGGCGTGTGCCAGTGTTTGGAGGAGGTAATCGACAAATGCCTGTCAGTTGGGGAATTGCGGGAGGGGACAATTGGTCGGCCAGGATGATTAAGTTTGTGGATTTTGGGGGAAGATGTAAAATTTAGGAGATGATCAAGGGAAGAGCAAGGAGATATTGGCGGTGGATGAACCCTCTCTCTCTCTCTGATGGGTATGTTTCTTGGAGGAAGTAAATGATTTCTTCTTGAAAGGTGGGGTCCGGATCATTGAGAACTACAGCATAGGAGGAGGTGTCTATTAGCTTCAGCAGTGTAGTCGGAGGTGTCGAGGACTAAAAAACTGGAAACTTTGTAGGCTGAAGTGATGACGAGGTCAGGGTTATGAATTAATTCCTTGATGGCAGTGGATTCTTCTGGTGAGAGGTTAAATTTGGGATTAAGGGAATTTAAAAAAGAAGACTTGTGTAAACTTGGACCGGGTGGTTTGATGAATTGTGTTTGAGAGCAGGAGGAGGTCGGAACTTAAGACACGCGGTGTGTATGGTATTGGGAAGTGACCGAGGTTGGTTTCGAGAGTCTCAGAATATTCTCCATATCAAGTTCAGGCAAGAGCGCAGGTAATCCCTGAGAAAAGAGCGACTTGTAGTATAGTACTATATTGATATGGGGGAGACCTTAATATTGAGGAGAGAGAGTTGTTCGAGGGAGTGGAAGAGAGATTTACAAAACCCTTGCTGTTTCTAAACCCTCATATTCCCCACGTGCAATCGTGCTAGATATGTCGCATCTTTACCCCTCCCCCTCCTCCAAACCCCTCCACCACCTCCCCCTCCCCCCCTTCCCCTTGCATCGCAGCTTATCTCTTTATATGTATAGGACAATCCTCCCATCCTACGCATGTACGAATCAACCAACACCGCTCTAACTGTAAGAACCCTTCCCAATCTGATTATCTCTCCCCTTATACTGTTACACGCCTAACTTCACAAACAATATTTTTAAACAACCGTCACAATATAAGACTCTGTCTCCGGAGTTACTCCGTGGAACTCCTTCATTTTAATAATTAATAAAAGCACTTGGTTGTTATTCCACACTTTATTTTAAGGAAACGACCCGGGTTTCTGCATATCTTAGAAGATGGCATGAGATGCTGAAACCCGGGTCGTTTCCTTAAAATATAGTGTGGAATAACAACCTAGTGCTTTCTTATTATTATTAAAACCGTCACAATGTTTTTATATCTTACTCCCTCACCTCAGATTCCCAGGTTGATCTCAAAACGGTGGTATTAGCGTACATCTGGCTTTACAAAGTTTTCTATCCTCCTGGCATCAATGAATTCCACTAGAATCTTTCCCATCCAATCCCTGGCGGCCCCAATCTCTTCTGTTCTTCTGTATTATCTGATTTTCCGGCGAAGGTGGTGGTGCTCCCGAAAATTCAACTATGATGGACTAGTGTGGATTTTTTTCTTACCATTCAATTATATGGGATAATTCGCTCACAATAAACAGTTTTTCTGTCACAAAAATGACATATTAGCCCAATGCATATGTAATTTGAAAAAAAAAGGATTCTTAGTAGCGATTTTATTTCGTAAATTTGCTGGGGGGCGATTATAGGAAAGGCCTCTCATCTCCAGATTCCAAAACTATTTTCCGCGTCAATGTTTTATTCAAACAACAAAGTCGAAATAGTATTTTTTCGAGGATATTGGAATAACTATCGGTCGTAGAGAAAAATGAAGCGCATGAGATTTGTACGTATTAAACATGCCTACAGTTTAAGATTTGCTGAATGAAAACCGGTCAACAATTTAAAATGCAACTGCAAAGAACGTGAAAATTGACCTTTTTTTCCTATTGTTATAACTTTTCAAAACCTCATTTAAAATCAATCAATCTATCTTTATATCCTAGTTTTTAGTCTTTGTTGTTTGTTTACTCAGACTTGGCGTCCCTAGTGACGGCTAGAATTGATTTGGACCTCGGATGATGACGAAGACGATTCAACTACATAGTCTTCAAACCTAATCATACCCAAATTATTATGATTAAAATACAAGGTGCAATTAAAAAATCGTAAAAACAATAATTATATTTATGTCGTAATTTTTCGGGTCATTACCTTTGTTCTATAAGCATACAAATGTGCTAGTTGATATTTTCTATTCGATAGTAACCGCTAATTATGAAAATGAAGGTTCTAAGATGTCTAGAAGCCGAGATATTGCATAATTATCCCTCTCTTATTTGAAGAGATTCATTTTCGATTTCGCAATGCTATGCTATAGATGCTTCTCGGACCCCCATTCACATCGGACCCTCGGACTCTAAACAGTGGCGTCACTTTAACCAGTTCTAATTTCGTTGGTTTCTCATATAAAGTGTTGAAATAAATTGGATATTATAGTTTGAGTGATTGATAAAAATATGCGCAAATTTTTTGCAAAAACTATTGAACCGATAGTGCCCATATTTTGCACTTTTTTATGCTTTAGAAAGATCATGTTATAAAATATAGATTGTTTGATTTCAAATGAAGTTTTGTAAAGTTATAACAATGACAAAAAAGGTCAATTTTCGTGTTTTTTTGCAATGACTTTGTTATTTGTTGACCGGTTTCAATTGAGCTAGTCTTCAATTGTTTGTGTATGAGTGTAATACGCACAAATCCCATGAACTTCAGTTTTATCTACGACCGATATTTATTCCAATATTTTGGAAAAACTACTTGTTCGACTTATTTGTTTAAGTAAAACAATGACGCCGAAAGTAGATTTTGAACCTCGAGATTAGAGGCATTTTCTATCATCCCGCCCCCAACACAAAAAACGCAATAAAATCGCGACCAGGAATCCTTTCGACTTTTAGCTGTTTTTTTCGACATATGCATTGGACTATATTGGATGGAAATATAAACATTTTTCCATACCATTCATTCACTCCATTTCGCACTGAGAAATATGTGATCTGAAGGTGAATTCATGGAAAACTAGAAAAGGATTGACTTTGTCGTTGATATGAAACAAAGGACGCGATTCGTAGCCTCTGTTGTTTTATCGCCCGAAGGAGGAGGAGATGATCGCGGGATGTCGAACGACGCCCACCGTCTGCGACACGGCCAATACTACAAGGACGACGCGACGGGTCGTAAGTGGTGGTGGGGAGAAGGAGGTCTCTTTCGATCGCCCTATACCACACCTCAACCCTTAATAATAGCCTCCCGGAAGTGATGCGTTGTTTGGCCCATCATGGCGACCAATGAGAGGCGTGGTTGGAGGGAGTGATCTCCGCTCGGCCAACAAATGGCAGAGCGTAAATTTCGATAGTAGCATAGAAAGACATCATATGAACAATCCTCTGTTTAAATGTTTAAACCAGCGAATGGCGCAGGAAAGGTTAAACAATTACGGAAATAAATTGCCAATTTCTCTCTAAAGTGAAGTTTTTATATCCAATTCCTTTTCATTGCTACTACCGGAGCAGAGCAACGCAAGCCTATTTAATAAATGACTTTGAGATTCATATTACAGAGATTTATCAGCTGTATTAGCTGGAAAGTGAAGAATTATTTTTTTTAAAGAAGAGAGCGTGTTGACTTTGACGTAGAATATAGTAACAATGACAGTCGTGTTCACTCTGCATTCACCGTGGCTGGCAAGAGCAGGAGGAACAGCGGGTAGATACTATGGGGGAGAAAAGTTTCCCAGAAAACGGAGCGCCGCCCGCCACTATCTCTATCGGGGGGGGGGGAAACACTTTCATTTCTGATGGCATATATTATTCTTAGGTCTCGGCCACGACAAAAGGGAAATTCAAACGCAGTGTAAGGTGGCAGTGATGGACTGATCGTCCAAATCGCTGATGGATTCCCTGCCCCTCCCCCTGCCCCCCCCCGGGGCGTATTACGCGCTGTCCACGAGAACGGAGGTGCATAAAAATAACCTATAGCATGCATTTGAAACGTTCCATTGAACTCCCTCCTACGGATCAACCGAGACCAGGTAATGATAAAAAGTCTTCCTTCAGTAAAACTGCGTAGGTAAGACAACAGATAAGACAGCATATCACCAAAATACTCATGGAAGTTGATCGGTAGGTTAGATAGGATGCGGATTTGAATGCATTTGATTTTGCGCATACACTTTATTTTCTCTGTGACGACTACGGCGGATATTTACAAATTTCCAACAAGTCCAGGAGAGTGCGGGAATAAATCGATTGGATATAGTTAAGGTAGTCTCAAATGCCGTTCGGCAGATATCGAGGGCAATGCATTTTAGTGGAAACACAGTATCAGTGCTGGATCTAAAATGCTGGAGGGAAACGGGATAGGCAACACGGCGAAGAAGCGGAGAGACCAAGATTCACATCTCGAGATGATGATTGGCAGCACACATTAGCATCCTAATGTAAATCCTATTACTATTGGCTGTGATAAAGAGGACATAAAACTCAAAAGAACCTGAATAGTGAGAAACCCCCTAATGAAGCTGGTATGAGAAATTGCAGGCCGACAAGAAAGCCAGCAATAAATGAAACTAATTAAACGGCAAGGACAGATTTCGCTCATTCGTACCGGGACATGGACCAATCATATTGGAAAATCGTAACTTTCATCGATGGTTAAACATTAGAAGTGTTGAGTATGAACGTGTTTAACAATGAAAAACACGCAATTGTAGGCAAGTATAACTTGAGCAATTGATAGTACTCTTTAGGACATTATCCTATTTAGAAAAAAATAATATTCCTCCTGTTTGTCAGGTATCGCCCAAAAAACATAACAAGGAAACATAGATCTGGGCATATATGTCTGCGTTTTTTGGAAGCATTTTACGCTGCTGGGCCGGGACCATTATTAGAGTATTATCGTTCTTATAAGAACACCACCTCGAATGCCGTATGAGAACTACACCCGTATCCTTCGCATTGTCCCATACATAAACAAAGTACACAGTACCAAAGGACGAAGTAAAATGTAATATATTTCTTACTTACAGTTTTTTCTGTTTTTTACTTGCGTATTAATTAATTCATTAGTATTTACAAATTCACAGCTTATTGATATGCGTAGCCTTTGAAAATTTACCGCCATGCTTCAAATTGTTGCATTGAACATACGTTTGAGTTTACGATTAAAAGAGGAAACCCTTTTTCACGGTGGTGTTCTGTTAACTATCGTAGGTGAGAGGGAAGTGGACACCAGTGGGTGAAGTACCTTTTGCTATAGTGCGAGAATTGGAGCGAAGCCGAGAAGAAAGAGGAAAGAGAAAGGAAACTGCGGAGAGAACGAGAGAGCATTCAATGATACGTTTTAAATGCATACAAAGTCATCTAGTGTGCCTCCGCTTAGAAGCCAGCGCGAATAACGCCCAAGAGTACTAAGCCGTCGTCACTCGCTTCGTCCATCACCTTATTATTATTTCCCTCCTATTGTCGTCGTTGCCGAGACCTAGGAATAATATGCGGAACAAGGAGAGGGAGCAGATTTGTCCCCCGAGAGCGATAGTGGCGGCGGCGCTCCGTTTGTTGGGAAACTTTTTCCCCCATTGTACCCATCTACACTTCATTGAATGGGGGAGGAATTGGAATGGCGACCGCTTCTTCATCAGTTCCCTCATCTATTAATAAGCACACTTACCCTCTAGAATGTCTTTGCCTCCATTCTCTCCTTTTGCGCACTGCCCACCTTTTATGCTTTACTCCCTCCAATGTGCGTTCACCACCAACCTCGCCATCTTTGTCCACCCACACAGAATCTCATTACCTTTTCTTTCTTATGATTTATCTTCACCGCTCACTGCTTTACAATGCATCTACTTGAAGCTTGCAATCCCTTTTATGATGGATTAACTGGCCGTCCCCGAATCTAGCCGACTTTATCATCTTGCCTCCTCCTTTTCATTCCCACATCCATAGTTCTCTCTTCCCATACATACATACACCCCCCTCTTCTTACCATCCATCCATCTCATACTCGGCGTTGAAATGTTTTAAAAAAGGCGACCACGCCCACCCTATTGCCACCCCCTCATTCCCCACCACCACCACCCCTGTGCCATGTTTCCGATATCGCCAATGCAACCGTATTTCCCCGAGCATCTGCATTTAGTTTTTTTCTCAATTGGCTCAGCTGAATACCTGTCCAAAATGAACAAAGCAAACAGACATCCTCTCATGACACTCTGTACAACATGTTTCTCAATCCACTTCCGTGTCCTCATCATCACCGCATCAATCGCATCTCGAGTCTCGCCACCTCCACCTCCTCATCCTCCTCATCTCTCCTTCCTGTTTGCCCAAACTGGCTCATCGTCGCCTGCTGAATTTGCTCTTTTGTTCGCCCTTTTTTTACCATTGATTCCTCCTCACAATACTTCTGTGTTTCGATAAATTAAACCAATTTGTCCATGCTCCTCTCATCCTCTGCTCCTCCGGGATAGGTATCAAGAGTCATCTCACGATTTCCTCTGTCAATATACTTCCTCCCCGTAATATCCTACGAATAAGTTCGGAAAACACTTCTACCGCAGTCATTCCTCGACCCTAGTCACATACATACTCACCAACTTCATTTCTCCCTTCCCCTCTGCCAACTCTGCATTCCAATCACACTCATTGCGAGAAAGGTTTTTCCCCCGGGATTTTTCTCTCCTAGTGGCTCGTCTCCACTTTTTGCCTCCTTTCCCACTTTTAGACACGAGAGAGAGAGAGTTATGAATGAATGAGTGAGTGAGTGAGTGAGTGAGTGGGTAAAAAGATTAATGAATCGCTCCAGATATGTATTTGAAAAGAGACGCGATTCGGTCGTGACGAGAGAGAGAGAGAATGGAGACAGTCGAGTAGGTTCATAATGCTGCAGCGTTTGAACCGTACCGCAGTATTTGTTTTTAATTTGTTTAATTTGGAATTGTTTAAGTTTGAATGTTTTAATTTATTTTAGTTAACAAATGTTTAATTGTTAAAATGTTTGGTTGCGAAGGTTTTGTTTTGGTGAGAGATGGGTTGTCAAGGGAGAGAGCAGGACTGGAAACTGCTCTGATGAGTTAAATAATAAAGAAAGCGGAAATGTGTTGAATAGGTGTCAATTATTTATGAACATCGTCTGACGCTACAATGCAGATCCGTGGGAGGTGTGGTAATATGGCGTAAGAGCGCAAGAGGCAGACCGAGAAAATCGTTGAGAGTGGGTGGGATAAGGGAAGACATATATATATATATATATTAGGAGCCGTGTGACCAGGAGAGCGTCTGTGTGGAGAGCAATGCATATGTAACGACGAAAGTGTTTCAGTGATGCAAACAATGTGTGCGAGGATTGGTTTTTAGAATGGAAGAGATATACTTATTATTATTATCACGAGATAGCCAGCGCCGAGATTTGGATTTTCTCCTTTGACTGCGCCGGAAGGGACCTCGTGACGGGTATACAAGTTCGTGTATGTTGTCCTACAGATGCTACAGCGTAGCGAAACAAGTTGAATTGATTTATCTTCGACAGAAATCGTTTCCTGCGTGTTATCAGCGCTTCGGGAGATTGATGCGACCTTCAATGCATTCCCTTGTTGCGACACTGTGGTTTTTATGTGAGATGTGGACATTCCACTTATCTTTATCATATTGTAAGCTAGAAGGACGTACAGATTGAAGCATATCAACTAGTTTCCTGGTATCCTTAAGCCTAATTGATTTCGAGAAGAGCAATAACGACTCACAACCAGTTTTAAGCATTTATCTACTAGAAAATACATTTTTGAGACCTAGCAATAATATTTTCTGGGTAACGAACGAATTTATGGTCAAATCCACGACCTTTTTTTCGGTCCCGTTTTTCATGCCATGCGCTTTTTACGTTCCCATCTGAAACGCCAAGAAACATAATTTGATTTTTAAGAAGAAGTTGCATCAACCTATCACCCTGCGAGCCTGGGGCATGTGTGGGGGGGGGGGGGGTTGCCAACGGAGCCCGTACCGTGAAAACGGTACGGGTTCTGCTCCTAGCAGAACACTTTGATGAGTTCGAGCAAAAACAGTTCCGCTCCAAGCGAGAACCCATGAATCAGCTTATGAAGACGGTTCGACTACAGACCCCGAATTAATACTTGAATAATTATCTTAAGGATGCATCATCTTTGCTTGTAAACATTCTCCAGGACAACAATGGCCTTAGGTCTAATCAAGAAAAAGGAGGAAAACATTGCGGTGAAACGAAAACTCCATGAGTTATACGATGAGAACAGATCGAAGAAATATTTTCAAGCATGATTTACTGCAATTTCAAAAGAATTCTCACCGCAGTGGATGACATTTATCTAATTTTAAAGTCGTGGAAAAAAATTGTGTTTATTTCCTATTAATTCCCATGCTATTTCGTTTTGGGAACAAAAATCTCTTCTGGACTCAAACTTGATCCACTCTTCTAGAATTTTCGATTTAAGGTAACAGAACACTATCCTTCTATTTTCTGCGATGGCGGCATGACCGTCGAAACACCCAAAGATATATTTTGTGTATATAAGAGTGTTCTGGTAATTTATTTTCATATGTCAGTGTTTCAAGTAGACATTTTTGTGTACATCATTCTCCATGTCCGTTTTCCTGGAACACTTAACAGGGCGGATTTCCAATTTAAAAAAATCAACTTTAATTTAATCTAGGTACTCTACTTATGCATCATTTCCATGCATTATTTAGGGTGCAATTGGCATTTTAGCTCTCAAACGAAGCTCGAAGTTTCGCGCTAGAAATTATGCGCCGTAAACGTACACTTCTGTGAAAAAATCGTACCGCCTCGGTGCCGAAAATTTTCAAGTCCCGAATTGAAAACGATGTGACAACGTGGTCGAACCACGCCCCCCTGAGTGGGAGAGCAATAACCTCTCCAAGTGGAACGAGAACCCTTCCTCTCCGTAGCTGAGTGAGTTGAAAGACCCAGGGAAGGAAAATTTTGACCTGCGAAATGAATTATTTCCGAGGGGAGGGGTAGGGTTTCTTTTCTTGTGATGTGTGAGTAAGAAGAAAAGGGAGATGTGCGAAGGTCAGACGCGCCAAGATCCCTCGCACACGACAGATGCAAGCAGCCGAAGCAACCACGGAAAACAAAAGCCTATCTTATGTCTCAATCCACGGAATTATTTTCGTTTTTTATGAGTATTTTAATTTATACGCGTGTTCATGAACGTAATTTACCTGCCAAATCATTTTTTTTTGTAAAACTATTATGTATCGGTATAATTAATTGCATTATCTTTTTAAAGTCAGTGACTAATTTCATAATTGGATGGCATTAAATTTTTTCCGTGATTCAAGTATGTAATATTTATAAATATTATTTGCATTATTATTTTCCAAAAGTGGCCAAATTTAGGGTGACAGTGGCAGTAATAATATCCACCAAGCATGAATTTGCTGGATGGTTTCATTCAAGAGTGATCGTCAAGACATCAAGTACCAGCCAGTAAAGATTAGTAGGCATGGATTCATGGGTTGGCTTGGAATCCTTTGTAAGTTGAATAAATGTGAACAGAAAGCCTCTTACTCAGCACATTAAAATGTCGTTACAAATCATCAGAAACATCTATAATAAATCATTTAAATCAA
Source organism: Pyrrhosoma nymphula (assembly GCA_963573305.1). Taxonomy (NCBI): domain Eukaryota; kingdom Metazoa; phylum Arthropoda; class Insecta; order Odonata; family Coenagrionidae; genus Pyrrhosoma; species Pyrrhosoma nymphula. The sequence continues at coordinate 128,967,312 of OY754338.1, read as the reverse complement.
TGTTCCAGGAAGGAATTTCGATAACTAGGTACAACTTTTTTGAAAATCCCGATGTTATTAAGCCATGCATGTAAAAGCGAAGCAAATGTTAACTTTTTATTGTAATTTTAAAATCGATGGAAATTTTTAAATAATTTTTACATGCCCTTTATTTTGAAGTAGTAGTAGAAATGAAGTAGTCCGTTGTCTTCGTTTTTCGAGAAAAATTCTTCCACCATCATGATATCAACAATGTGAAGATATCTCGTGAATGATTTTACAAATATCCATCTCACTGCCATTTCTCACTCTGGGAATTGCTCTCGTGAGTTTCACATCTAACATAGATGATTATTTGCATGCTGTTTACTCCCTCCAATCACGCCCGCAACCGAGCCGTGACGTCACAATCACGTCCACCAATCAGCGAACGTTTTCAAGTCTTGGAGGAACTCAATTTTTTTGCGAACTTTGACTGAAAATATCTCTGTCCTTTCTATAAATAACCTTACGCGCGCTAAGATCTCGCCGATGGCCTGTGCAAGTTTTATATAATATTCTAGATTTAGCTGCCATTAACGGATGGGTGGTATACAAAGAGGTCACTTCACAAAAATCAGTCGCCATAAATTCATTTTGTCGCTAGCTGAAGAACTACGTAGTGAGTACATCAAGTCACAGGCAATGCCAGCACCTTCCATGCCAGGTACAAAAATTAGAAATAGACATCAGTTCAGGTACAAGTATGTAAAGGGAATAAAAATATGGTAAAATATTCAAGATGCCAAAAATATACTAGCGGAAAATGCACATTCAAGTTTTTCAGTTACACAATTTAAGTACTAGCCTTACAAAAATTACGAATATTTATTGCGTCCGTTCGGAAAGTTCGTTCGCATCGAGGGTTGGTGGTGGTGGTAAGAGGGGGTAAGCGTGGTTCATAAAGGAAGGGGGTCTCAATGCGGATATACTGGGGGCGGCGTATTGGGAAAGCCAGAGGGTCACGTGGGGGAGATTGTGGAGACGAAGTGGAGGGGGAGGCGACTGGCAAGGAAAGACCCTTACTTTTATACCAGTGGCGTACGGGCGGGGGGGGGAGGGGTATAGGGTTTAAACCCCACTCCCCGAAAAACATGTTTACCTGACATGTTCGTATTCGTTCCTTTAGCTGAGCTTAGCGTTTAGAATTTTGCTCATCGGGCTGACAAATAACGCTGAATTGTCTCCACGAGAAGAGAATTTTAATTTGTTACTTTTTAGTGAATAATAATCTAAATATCATTTTAATATGATATTAATGAAACTCCCCAAGAAGTCAAGCCCCCCCCCAGGAGGCAATCCTGCGTACTGCTTACTACATAGTGTATGTAGAAAAGCAGCACAAATGGTGGAACGTTTCTGAATGTAATGGCGTAGTGCTGCGTCTAAGGTTTCGCAATGCAGAAGAGAATATATATGATTACTAATAAGGAGAGTACTAAGGAGATGGTGAGAGGGGGAATGTGGTTTTTAGCAAGGGAGTGAGAGGCGATCTCGAAAAGAAGAACAAGGAGCTTATCCTGTGGCATTGAGACTCTGAATTTGAATATTCCGATTGCATTCCAATGAATGGAGATGTATGTATGAAAGTATTACTATGGGATGGAAAGTATTACTATGGGATGGAAAGTATTACTATGGGATGGAAAGTATTACTATGGGATGGAAAGTATTACTATGGGACTATTACTATGGATAGTATTATTAGGGGTGGTGCCGGAAAGAGGGGGATTTATAACGCGTATGATTCCTAAGGAAAGGCATGAGGAGAGAAACCCTGCGGTGCGGCTGCCATATTGGGTGACTTTCTGCACGTGTCTGCGAGCTGTCCGTTGCCAAATTTGGAGAGGATTATGACGATCCATGGTAACAGGAAAGATAAATTAAGAGAGAGAAGGAAAGAGAACAGTGAGAATGAGGATAAGAAACAGGCCATTTAGCTAGTGCCTGCACATGGCAGAACAGGAACTGATGAGAAGATGACGAAAATGGATTAAGAATTCTGAAGTGGTGAGGATTTCCTTGTCATTTGCTCCAGTGTATCTACTCCATACTTACATTAGTGGAGTTGTAGAAATAAACTGACACTGGTAATATTTTTTCTGGACTATCTCAATCAATGCTGGGATGCATGGCACTCGGAACCATTACGTTTTTTTGTTTTTTATTTACTTTGGCATATTAGGGAGCGTAGTTGTAGGGTAGTGGGTAGAGCGCTAGAGCTATTGATCGAAGGGTTCAAATCCGGGTGAAGCCTTTGGACGCCCCCGAACAAATAGAAAAATCCTCGGAGTGCGAAGTGGCGAACAGGGAAAGGAACTGTCCACCCTGAATGTGTGATATATTCACACGCTTCTGTGGCTTAGTCCGGGTTGATCTCTACCCTCAACTATCCAAACCAACCTTCGGGTTGAATCACTGAGTGTGATACTCTAATTATAATATTCATGTTTTAGGGCTGTGGTATCGCACAACTTAGCTTTTGGCGTCCGAAGTACTTCAGGGATTCAGATTCTACTCATTGTGCCGACAATGCTAATGCTTTTCTCCTTTAATATTTCAGCCAAATTCAGTGATGTGAAATAACTTATCTGTCGTGACATTTCGTCCTGAATTCAGGTACGGACGCAATAAACACAGAACAACATTTTTGGGGAGACTTTCGTCCGGCGGGCGCAACTCATCTTTTCCCAGATTCGGAAACCCATTGCAGACATATTTGGAATCAACATCTGCTAATATCCTAAACTGTATTCCAAATTTGTCTGGTTTATTTGCCATATACGGTGTGAATCTACACCTAGCTTTAGTTGCTCCTCCATCGTAAGGTATTCACTTGGATTATAGCAAGCTATGCAGTTGACCACAAAGCTATTGCATATTTCGGAAATCAATGCAAATTATCTGTAGTTAGACGCTGAGATCTTGTACTCCGAACATCAAAACGTAAGTACTTCATAAGCGAGCGAAATCTGCTTCGTGACATTGTCTTAGAGAAAAACAATTTCCCCCATTCACTGGACCATTACTCCAGTCATTGAAGCGAAAAATAGGGTCTTACCTCAGAAATATTTTACTATGAACCGATTTACATGAAATTTTGGAATTAGGCTTTTCTTACCCTTAACTTCAAAAGTGATATTGACCCGACCTCCGTTCTAACCCTGGGGGTGGTTGCCACCCCTTCTCGTTCGTGGAAACTTTTTTGGTCAAAGTAACCTCGGTGATCAATAGAAGACCCAATTTTAAGCAAAAAGTGTTCTATAAAGTTTTTTCAAAAACTCAATACTTTTCGAGTTATTGGCGATTGAAAACTCAGAATTTTCCCACGTTTTTCAACGGTTTTTTGCTAATATCTAAAACAATATTCGTTTTAACGATAATTTTATAATAATCAAATTGTAGCAGGTAATAAAATGAACAAATTGATTTTTTATAGAGTGTTTTAAGTGCAATATTAAGCGAGATATTGAAGATAAAAACAGGTTTCTTTTTGTCTGAAATTTAATCGATGTCTTCAATGCCATCTAGCGGACAACGGATATGTTTTATCGATATGACAATGGGAAACTTTTATATAGTGCTTAAAATAATCTTTAAAATGAGCAGTGTTAAAAGTCTTTTGCACGTAAAGTGAGTGAGTTGTAATGAAAAAAAAAAGGGACATCTAATAATTTTTTTTTAAATCGACGTGTTTCATAAGTGCTATTTCCACCAAAATTAAAATTAATCGTATTCCGTCTAGAATTATCTTTAATATGAAGAGTCTATTGCATTCTAGTGGTTTGGGTGCTTTGGAATTGCAGATCTTTCAAAAAAATAACGATTTTAAGAAAAAAAAATTAACATTAAAAAAATACCTTTTTTTCATAATATTTCAAAAACAATGAAAGATACGTAAAAAACTGTAATGATGAAAAATGTAGGTGTATTTTTGACAAAAATTTTGGTGTTTTTTTCTGTCAGACCAAAATTGACGGAGATATGACTGTTTAAAGAGCGCGCGGTAGCGCAATCACAGCCTCTCTCGAACCCTTTGACCCTTCACCGTTTCAAAATAAAGGGTTTTATACTACATGTCATAATGAAAAAAGTTGTAGCTCTTTAAATTACCTTTAAAATGTTTTTTTTGTAAATTGTGATAGCTTTAAAATTGAAGGAGTTATGCTCCAAAAACTAAACGTTTTTTTTTTTAGTTGAATTCTTTGTATTAGTTACTTTTACGATTTTAAGAAAAATTTTTTTTTTCTTAAAATCGTGATTTTTTTTGAAAAGTATGCAATTCCAAAGCACCCAAACCGCTAGAATCCAATAGACTCTTCATATTTAAGTTAATTCTAGACGGAATACGATTAATTTTAATTTTGGTGGAAATGGCACTTATGAAACACGTCGATTAAAAAAAATATTAGATGTCCCTCTTTTTTTCATTACAACTCACTCGCTTTACGTGCAAAAGACTTTTAACACTGCTCATTTTAAAGATTATTTTAAGCACTATATAAAAGTTTCCCATTGTCATATCGATAAAACATATCCGTTGTCCGCTAGATGGCATTGAAGACATCGATTAAATTTCAGACAAAAAAAAACCTGTTTTTATCTTCAATATCTCGCTTAATATTGCACTTAAAACACTCTATAAAAAATCAATTTGTTCATTTTATTACCTGCTACAATTTTGTTTCATATGAAATTATCGTTAAAACGCATATTTTTTTTTAGATATTAGCAAAAAACCGTTGAAAAACATGGGAAAATTCTGAGTTTTCAATCGCCAATAACTCGAAAAGTATTGAGTTATTGAAATAACTTTACAGAGCACCTTTTGCTTAAAATTGGGTCTTCTATCGATCCCCGAGGTTACTTTGACCAAAAAAATTTCCACTAACGAGAAGGGGGGAACGGAGTTCGGGTCAATATCACTTTTGAAGGGTAAGATAAGCCTAATTCCAAAATTTCATGTAAATCGGTTCATAGTAAAATATTTCTGAGGTGAAAAGCTTCAATGACTGGACTACATGGCATGTGATCAGATGATCTTGCCGAGACGCTTGTGTCGCCGAGGCATCGAGCCTGAATTGCCGCTATCCCACGATCAAGCAATGTCACTTCAAGTGGCGGATCATCCGAATCAGAATGCACTGGGTTGAGTTCGTCAATATCAGAATCGTCTTCTGATAAGTCTTGCAACATTTACACAAGTTATTCCAGAGTAAGGCTGCACATCGCCATGTCTCATAACATCGCATTCGGGGGATTCGCTCCTACCCAACGCGCTGTCAGAGCTCCACTGACCGTGTAGGGATAAGGAAAAGGGACGAATAGTGTGTGTGGTGGAAAACAGCACATCTCGAATCCCTTAGAGTGAAACAGAGTTCTATTTCATATCGGTTTTATGTGTATTCCTTAACATAATTCTGAGAAAGTCTATGCAATAATCCTATAATATAATTGCATAATTTTAAAAAAATGAAATTTCTACAGAAATCTGCAGAAAATCGGCAGTGAATTCTATCAGTTAACGTGACTGCTACTCATCAAACTAGAAAAAAATCACAATCGAAAGGATAAAAATAAGAAGCTGAAATCTTTTAATACCGGTCAAAATGACCGCTTTTAGATACATATCAACAGTCATTTCATAAACCATGCAGCCGAGAACAAAACATTATTGGCGTGCGGGCGCGTAGGATACAAATTCATTAAAATTCGCGAAATACCTACAAATGTTGGTAATCGTGAAGGAAAAGGGGACCATTTGAAATTCAAAAAACGCTCATAATGACCGCTCATGCGCTTCTAGTGTTAATACGCATTATTATTAAAAACCAATAATGTGGTTGTTAATAATTTTTCAAGCTACCCCAGGTATAAGAAAACGTCGAAAGCGGTTGAGTTTTCACGCATATTATATATATATGGGGAATTATTCCGCGCGCCGCCGATTTGAAGTTGCGTTTTCAGTTCTTGCTTTGGGACGCGAGTCTCTCGTCGCGGCAATATCTCCCCAACCACTCAACCACGGTGCGGTGGTGGTCGCTCTGAGCACGGGCTCCAATTTGTTCGCTATTTTAAGAAACATGACAGCTTTATTTTTTCAATATTTATTTTGAAAATATAAGCCTTTGACTATCTAATGCCGTTGGATTGGTATCTTAATTGTTAGAAACAAAGAAGCTGCGAATTTTTTAAAAAAATTTCCAACTTGGGACAAGTGGATTGTAGGGCACTTTTCTTTGTAATCTTTGTTTGAAAGCCAGCTTTCGATATATTTAAGTTTGAATCTCGTACGATATACGATCGATGCTGTGGCTCTAAATGTTAATAAAAAAAGTCTCCCCTTTTTTGAAGCAATGAATAAGAAGTTAATATTTATTTTTTTCACTGATTTTTATTATCTATTGAAAATATAACTTTTCCAAAAGAGTATCCATTTTGAATTGACCCGAAAAGTTGATAAACAAAAACATTATGGCTTTAAACATTTAGCGTCTTGGGTTAATAAAATTAACATATCTCAGCAATAAATTAACCGATTGACTATTACAAACTCTCGATCGATTTGGAATTGAAAAGATTTATTTTTTAAATGATCAAAACATTAAAAAAAAAAGCTTTTGTGATAAATAATTCTTTTTTTTAAATGGCCGCTTTGGACGGTTTTTCGTAAATGTTTCAATAACAAATAAATCAAATCGAACTTACCTCGTCTCAAATTAATGGCAATTGAATTATCTTTAAGTGTCTAATGCTTTTCATTCTCTAAAAATCTTACATTGGCCGGTAGAAATTAAAAAAAAACATGTTTTGGCCAACTTTGGAAGCACGTAGCTCTGAAAAGACACCGAATCTCGAGTTGCAAACATGTTGGGGGGGATCTTCTTTCTTTCATCCTCCCCCCTCTCCCACCAATACAACGTAAAACAGGTCCCATCCATTCCCCCCCAATTACCCACCCCCCTGAAATCGATATATTTTTTCTCTGTTTCTTGGACTATGAGTCTAACAAGTTTTAAGCAGACACTCTACCATTGTAATTTCCGAGGATTTGGTCATAAGTACAATCATACCGTACAACTTATCTTTGTAGGGACTATTGACAACTGACATAGTCGGTATCTTTCCGAGTGGCAAATTGGCGATAGCGTTGATTTAATTCAACTCCAAATCCTCGACGGTTACAACGATGGAATCAATGTGACTGTTATTTATATAAAATATTCGTACTATTGATATCGAGGCTGTGGATCGACTCTTTCATTTCACGACTACGCCAAAGGGATCGTATTTTTAGATACGACGGTTTCGGACCTTACTTGGTGGGATTCCTTGGTATCAAGGATGGAAGAGTTAACGCTGCAATTCCACGTATGGCAATAGAATTGATGACATCGCCGCGGAGTTACCACGTCACCTTGAAGATGGTGAAACCGATCGTGTCAATGAATCTATTGCCATCGCAGTGTTGATTCTTCTATCCCTGAGAGCGTATTTATTTTCAATTTTACTAAAAGTATTACGGAGAGCAATAAGTCAATGTTTACGTAGGTATCAAATTCATTCAAAAGCATTCGAAATACCCACTGTGCAACATGTCTGACGCGATATGTGCGAAGGAAGCCCGTTTTATTTTTTTTCAATTTTTTAAATGAGCGACTTCCGTTGCACGCTTAGTCAATTCATCGCTCAGCCAATCCATGGGTGGTGATGGAAAGTTCTATTTTTTTGGCAAATACTATTTTCTATCAACTATCTCATTGTGGCTCTGATATCTTGGTGTCATTTCACGGATGAAGTCTCTTTCTTTCTAATGTGGAGAAATGCATCGAATACATTTTGTACGAAGTGATAACTCGTTCGACTTAATGTTTAATTCGACAAAATCTATTCCGCCGTCGTACGCCAATGAGATTCTAGAGCGAGCAGAGAGCACAATCTCTTTAAGCTGGTTCCCATGAGCCTCATTAAGGAATAATGAGGCTCTCTTCTCTCCAAAAGTGGCGAGGCCTCGGAACCGCGGCCGAATGAGCGATTCAATGGAGGCGTCGCACTTCGTTGAGATGGCCTCGAGGTATAACTGAACTGAGATGCACTCGGGAGAACCCGGTTCGAATCCCGGACAAGTCGAACGCCGCCTTATTTTCCTCGCTGCGCTTCCACGCGCGTCATCGCGTTCCTCCTCATCCTCTAAAAAGGTGCGAAGAATAGAGAGATAAAGAGGAGATCCACGCCCTCTCTCAATCAAAGGTCCATTCATGAAATCAAACCATTCACACATCCCCTCCCTCCCTTCGATACAATCGAACGCACTCCACTTCGATACGAGAACCGATGTATCGATGCATGCGCGATACGTGCGGGGGAAATGGGCTCTTTCCGTGCGTCACTCCGCCTCCCTCGACGATTCCACTCCGATACATATCGATTGTTGCGGAGAATCGAACGGTGCGCGCCCTCGGCATGCCACACTCTTCTCCTTCTTCTCTCTCTTACCATCGCCCCCCCCCTCCCCCTTCCCCGTGCTCTTACGCACACACAGAGAGATAGAGAGAGAGAAGAGTGTGGTAATGGAAATTCTCGCCCTTTGTCTCCCCTCCCCTCCCTCCCCCCTTCCCCTCCCTTCCCTTCCCCTCCCCTCCCTCCCTCCCGAGCGATCTTCGATCAGTTGCTTCGAGCCATTTCATTGACTCATCCGCCAATCGCTCAGCAACCGCTCGTCGCTTAAAAAGGGACTTTGTCCCCTCCCCCTCCTCCCTTTTCACCCTCGCGCCGCCGTCAAGAAAGAAATGATGACTACTTGACAAGTGAGGGGCGGGGGGGGCAGGACGGTCGCCCCCGGAAGCGGACTTCGCCCCCCCCGACCGGAGGCGCCACATGTGACCTTGCGCCACCAGACGGAGAGTCACTCACTCACGAGGCGACCCAGACTGACCACCCTGACCCCTCCTCCTCCCCCCTGAAACGTCCCCCGATCGCCGAGCGTCTGTTTTGTTCGCACTAATTGAGAGCGGAGCCTTTCTTTATTATTATTAAGTAGTACACCTTGTGGAAGTTGACTTCTGTGGAAGCGACGAGTACCGACGGCCACCTGCAGAGGGCGTCTTCGGCTCATCCGAAAAACAAACATCGGCAAGCAAGGAATGAGACGTGCTGGCGATTCGTAATATTGACCAGCACTCGATGCGTTGTTGTTCTTACACCTCCACACTCCACGAATTCCACTACAGGCGCCTAAAGATGTATATTTATATATACGTGCAGATTAAATGAAACACAAATAATTTATCTAGTGAAATTAAATTTTAGAAATAATTTTATTTGAGAAAAGAGAAATAAAAAGTCCACTTTAAGTATCCTATAGTAAGAAACATCCAAAAGCTAACATAATTATTTGCTTTTCTAACAATAATTCCTCGTCAGATAGTTAGCGACTATCGTCAAGATATGTAAGAGGTTGTTACGACCAAGTCATGTGTCACAAGCCCAAGGTCGAAGCCCAAGGTCGAATCCGAATTTTTCCCCGTCGACGACGACAGACATGTTGAGGAAAACGCACACATATGTGTGTGTGTGTGTGTATATATATATATATATATATATATATATATATATATATATATATATATATATTAGGGTGTCCCTTATTTTCCGACTCTGAAATTTTTGAACGCTCACCCTCCAATTTTGTTCGAATGACTCTAAAACATGCCTATACAAAATTTTGTTGAGATCGGAGCATTCTAACCCGTGCCGACTTGAGCGCGAACTCGAATGAAGAAAAGTCCGGACTTTCCACCCAGCGCTGAGTCAGGCCTCAGCCTGTCACTATATGCATTGACGTGAGTTCTTTATTTGTTATCCATCGTGATACACGTGTTTTCGGGTCGCTCATCTAACATAATTTCACATCAATTGCCCAGAGCCAGGAAAAGTGTGTTTTTAATAGGAGATATTATGCAGCAAATAACTGGACACAAATTGCCATCAAATAGACAAGTGTTTGAAGTTTTATTTTGTAACATACGGGAGGTAAAATTAACTGTCAGTGTAATTGCTTATCTTGTGATTCGTAAGTACATTATATTTTGGGAGAAAGCATAAATTCCGACAAGAGATATTCAGCATTGTTTACTACAAATACTAATTAACTCTCATTCGGAGTGGAAAAAATGGCAAAAATACGCAAATAAGTGTGAAAATATTTTTAAGCATCGTGAAGAGGAGTTTAGAAATAATTTGGACAACCTATTTGATATTGCACATGCCAATGCTCTTCAAATGATCAAGTTGGAAGTAGACGGGATGCTTTTACTTCGGCAGCGAGAACCAGGACGTAAAAGCTACCTTGCAGGAGTAGACCAAAAACTCGCGGATAAAGAAGAAAGGGCGATGAAAAGAAAATTAGAAGTAGAGAAAAGCAGTGTGCAGCATCTACATCTTCTGCCTTTCCTCCTTCTTCATCATCTGAAGATTCACATAACGCACATCCAAGTTCCTATGAAATCAACGTTGGTAAACTTTTAGGAGAGACTTCTGATAGTACATCAATGCAGAATGCTGCAAGGCATGGCACGAAAGATTTGATCACACTTTATAAGAAATTAGTGACTGCTTTGGATATATGCCAGCTGAGTAAGAGAATCTGTGTACATCCTTCTTGGTAAAGCAGAGGCACTTGGTCACATTACCGAAGGGCTTTTAATAAATCTCCTATTCATCGAATCAGACAAAAGAAGAGAACGTTCTGAAACAATTAAATCTGCTTTCAAGAATGATATACCTGCAATTCTTACTGTTCAATGTGATGGAAAACTGTTGCCTGCATTAAATTTCAGCGACCAAAATGAAGAATGTCTTCCGATTGTTGTTACATTTGGGGACATTAAGCAGTTCATCTGGGTTCCAAAATAACAAAAATCTCCTGGTAAAGAGCAACCCAACGCTGTTTGGAATGCATTAAGGTATTGGGGTATAGAGGACACTGTGCAAATTCTTTGCTGTGACACAACTGCATTAATATCTGGACGTTTTACATTCGTCTTACTTGAATAAAAAGTGTTCAGGGAATTGTAGTTTTTTTCCATGCCATCATCACATATATGAACTTGTATTTGAGTGCTGTGTATTTGAATGTAAAGTATGTGATGTAACAAGCAGTCCTGACATACCACTTTGTAAACATTTTAGGGAAAGCTGGGAAAGTGCCAATGCCAATAATTTTCAAAGTGCCAAAGAGAATGTGGAAATGTTTTTAGTGAGTCGAAAATTAAAGAAATGTCAGACTTTAATGAAAGTTAATTAGATAAACCAACACTAAGCAGTGATTATCGTGAATTCATAGAGCTCTCTCTAATGTTTTTGGGAGAAAAATTTTATTTATTTCATTTATTGTTTTAAAAATATTTCTGCTAATATTGCAACTTAAACTATCCAGTGCAAATAAAAATGCGTTATAAGATGTCTCTCTATTCATTGCAACTATTTATGTCAAACGGTGGCTTCAGTGCAGTGCAGCAGTAAAAGCTCCTTATCAAGATCCCTGCTTCTTAAAAGTTCTAAAATCAAATGAAAGAATAGATTTCACACTTTCAAAAGCAGCTCTAAAGAAATTTAGTCACCATATGTGGTATTTATCAGAAGAGTTGTCTGTCCTATCGCTCTTTGATGGTGAAGTAGACATACAAATCAAAATCAAAATGGAGGCAAATTTAGCCAGAGAGAATCAACACATGGAAATGAGATAAATTCCTCTTTGTGGAGAATTGGATATACAATTATATAGTAAGTTTAATTTTATCCTGATAGGCATTCTTTAATTTTTTATTCGTTAGTATACATACATCTCCTAATCTTATCTTCATTTCGGTGAAAACAATGGACGACTTTAGGTCAACCAAAAGCAGAGATCTGTTCTCTTGCCTGAATATGGACACTAGTTTTATTCAAGAATGTCCTTCGACATTGATGAGCAACACTTGATATGTAGAAGCTCAAAGGATAGTTATGGAGTTAACAGCTGTGAATGACCGTGCTGAAAGGTGTATTAAATTTATATAAGATTTATATAGACTACTGACTGTAGATGAGGAGAAAAATCAAATTGTGTGTGTTCAAAAAGTCGTATACTGTTCCCAGATTACAAGAAAGAAACACTTAAAAGAAAGATAACAAGAAACATAAAATAAATTAAAAACCATAATGCAGGAAATGGGAGGAATGAGGCGAGATGTTGTGGAATATGAACATAATAAGAACTTATAAAAATCAATTTTCAAAAGTTAAAAATTTTAATTCGACCCGGGTTTAGATGCACTGCATGATGATGCAGTGCATCGAAATATGGGTCGAATAAAAATTTTTGTCTGTGGAAAATTGCATCTTCTAAGTTCTTATTACCATAATGCAGTCTAAAGAGTGAAGATGTATTAAATTGTAATATAAAGTTACATATTAAACATGCATCAATAACTTTTTCACAGAATTAAAATTACAAAAACCTATAATTCCTAACATTCAAACTTTGCGCTCCAGTCGGCACGGGTTAATATTGGCCTATTGAGATGAAATTTTGTTTTTGAGAACACCTGACCTAATGGAAAATATTTAGGGGGTGAGCCCGAAAATATTTGCAAAAAAATTTTTTTTTGCCAAATAAGGGACACCCTAATATATATATATATATATATATATATATATATATATTAAAAAATACACTGGACAGGGGGTGGGGAAAGAAAATTAAAAAGAGAAGACCTACTGGGGAAGTCCTTGCTGGGAACGTTTCGGGCATGCAAGCCCTTCGTCAGCTGGAGAAAAAGCACTATATATATATATATATATATATATATATATATATATATATATATATATATATATATAGTAACCTAACGGGCCCCGTCCCTCCGGTACACTGAAAGAAAATGCCTGGCTAGCGTCGTCGGCAAGGGCCATGAAATAGGTTCTCTCTCTTACGAGGCACGCGACAGGGAATTAAGGGGCGATCACAAAGAGGCGATCACAAACTCCGGTGAAATTCAATTCGTGGTAATGATTTATTTTATCTTCACAAATGACACAGAACAAAAAGGCAAGGATCCCTTCAGCAATAAAAATTGAGCATGTGGCTGACGCAATAATACCGGGCACGAGAAAATAGTGAAACATAGTGAAACGCATACACAGTCAGCGACCCACAATCCCAGATAGACGAAACTCAGACCCCATACCTGAATATGAATGCACTTGAAGAGCGACGGGAGAGTTAACATGGTAATGATGGAGCGTTATCGGGTGACGGGACAGAGGAAAAGCTAAACTCGTCTATTCGTTGTTTTAGGCAAGGCCGATTACCGGCGTCCTCAGGAGAAGTGGCAGCAGCAGGAGGAACTCTCGCATCCTGGCTCCTTCTCAAGTTCAGGCAGCGTCAGGACTCGTGTCCTGAAGACATGGCCGAGAGATTGTACGGAAGTACTCCGCCTTCCTCTCCGCCGTGGTACTCAGAGCCAGTTCCTTCTACTCCGCCCGTTCGATGAAGAGGGAACTAGCTGGGTCCTCGCCTTCCCACGCCGCAACCGCTGATTTCTGGGACCGTCTTCACTGGGATTATCTATCACACTCGCAAACTCACGCACCGGCTTGACACTAAAATGTGCTTCATGTGGAGTAACTTCAATACTCTCGTGAGTCACTTCATTGAACCACTTTTTGATAAAGGGTAACAAGTCAGGCTAACTGTCGTGTTTTTTTATCACGATACACTCTAAAAATGCGAGATAATTATCGCATCACTCGCTCCGCTGGGTTACTTTGAGGATGCCTAATATATGAATACACACACTTTATCCCTAATTCTCGTAATCCACCCTGCCAAATTTCACTTGTAAATTGGGTTCCATGGTCAGTTAACACTCTTTTGGGCACTCCTCCCCAGGGAATGTAAAACTTTAGAAACTGCCCCAAGACAATTAATTGCTTTCGGTTTATTTAACGGGATCACTTGGGTACGTTTGGAAAACACGTCCACCACCATTACGAATTTATTACCTCTTGCTTTCGGTAATGGTCCGTATAAATCTATGGCCACTAAGTCTCTTGGACACTCAGGAATAATATTCTCCGTTGGATCGCTATAGCGTCTATTTGGGCGCTTGGTACGCTGACAAACGTCACATTTGCTCATGCATTTCCTTACGAATCTACTCAAATTTTTTCAGTAATAATTTTCCTGGATTATCCGAGAAATTTTATGAGGCCCAAAATGTGCAAATTTAGTATGAAAATTTAATTATAGGATTAATTGAATATTGGAATATTGAAAAATAATATGAAATTTAATTATATAATAGCAAAGTTAATTTTTTCGTCAACGAAGCAGGGATCCAAACCTTGTACTGTTTACTGTCACGGCCCCCCGTCTTCCTAAAAACTATATCATTATGAAGAATGTAATCCCTTAGTTCCCTTTCCTCCCTATGATCACCTCTTACTACTAGTAAGTAGGGACCTCCACACCTCCTACTAGTAGGGACCTCCATATCGGGTTACTAATAGGGTCCGCCCGCTGCAATCTACTGATTTCCTTCAGCTCCTGCTCTGGTGACTCCGTTATGTCCAAATTTATCTCCGCCATTAGAAAACCCTTATTTTTCTCATCTCCCTCTCCCTAACTGGGACACGGGTTCAGACTAAGCCAATCTGGCACCACGTTTAACTTCCCCGGGCGGTACTCAATATGAAAATCATATTCCTGAATCGCTAATGACCATCTTATTAGTCTACTATTCCCACTATGACTTTTGACCATAAAGGTTAGGGCCTTATGATCCGTGATTATTGTGAATTCAATTCCTAATAAAATTGATCGTAGGCGTCTTAAGGCCCAGACCACGGCCAACGCCTCTTTCTCAGTAACCGTATAGTTATATTCCGCCCCCCTTTTTAATGTCCGACTTATAAACATTATCACACCTTCCTGTCCCTCCTCGTCGTATTGATAAAGTACCGCACCTAAACCTTTATCTGAACTGTCGGTTCTTAAGAAAAACCCCCTTGAAAATCCGGATATTTTAATCGAACCGTATTCAGAAATGCCTCTTTCATTTTAATAAAAGCCGCTTGGTGACCTTCCGTCCATTTACATTTAACTCCTTTCCTCAACAAACTTAACAACGGTGTTGTTAAATGAGAGTAATTTTCACAGAATTTTGCGTAGAAATTACAGACTCCTAAAAACCCTCTTAATTGTTTCACACCTCTAGGCGTTTTAAATTCTTGTATGCCTTGCACATTCTGTGGATCGGGCACTATCCCTTCGGTACTAATTATATGCTCTAAGAAGGGAACTTGATCCCTGCAAAATTTTGATTTTTCAATATTAAGGGTAATGTTAGCCTTCGATAACCTTTCAAGAACTAATTTAAGATGGTCTACATGTTCCGGAAATTATTTAGAAAATATGATCACGTCGTCGACATATGCGGTTACGAAATGACTGAGTTCACTTCCTAGCACACTGTCAATATATCGAATCAAGTCAGCGCCACTATTTCGTAAGCCAAATGGCACGCGACAAAATACGTATGAACAATGATCGTAAATAAACGCGGTGTATTTCCTATCACCCTCGTGCAAGGGTATTTGCCAATAGGACGCCGTACAGTCTAACGAGGAAAAATATTTAATACCGGTAAATTTACTAATTATTTCCTCCATATGTGGAGGCCTATCTCTTTCCGGTACTGTTACTTGGTTTAACTTTCTCGCATCTAAACATAATCTAACCTGACCATTCTTCTTCCTGACGATAATTAACGGATTATTAAAAGGACTCGTGGATTTCTCGATAATCCCATCCCGCAGCATTTGTTTAATTTGCTCATCTACCTTATCCTTGAAGGCATACGGGATTGGATAGGGTCTCTGGAAAAACGGAGTGTCATTGCTATATATATCTATATATATATGTACACCTCCTCCTGCGGTCTGATCATCTGCATCTGCACATTATGAAATCTGAGCCTGTTACCTCGGACTGGTGTGGGATGCAAGAACCCCAAGAGTGTGCTTGATTTATATTTCCGTTTTGAATACCATTGTCAAACGTCTGCGGAATTCAATTAGA
Organism: Pyrrhosoma nymphula; assembly: GCA_963573305.1. Lineage (NCBI taxonomy): Eukaryota > Metazoa > Arthropoda > Insecta > Odonata > Coenagrionidae > Pyrrhosoma > Pyrrhosoma nymphula. The sequence continues at coordinate 128,951,171 of OY754338.1, read as the reverse complement.
AATAAACATAACAAAAGAACGATGATGGAAAGTAATTGGAGAAGATGTGACTTTTCTCTCGAGAAGAAGTTTGTATTTATTTCTTTCAAATGCATTTAAAGAAAACCTTGAGTGTATAATTATTTTAGACTTTCCAACTGTCAGTCTAGCGTTTTACAATGTATGGATAATGATCCAAACGAAATTTTATTTTGTGGTTGTGTTCACGTATGGCGGATATTGAAATCGTGCACCATATTGTTCTTTGTATGTTTCCATCATTCGTAAACACATTCCATGCGCAAAAAGCAAGATGTGTGAAAGAAGCATGGGACACGAGGCATGATGTTCTATTGGCGGCACGTTTTCCTAGATTTTGAACGAAGACTTCTATCATTACTTTTTGTTTTCAGCTGTTTTGATTAATGATGAAGACGTCGTTTTGAAATCTTGAACGAGTTGATAACGTGTACTTTTAAACACGAGCCCAAATATAGTTTGTCGTATGTTTTGAAATTATTATTGATCATATTACAGTAATTATTATACAATTAAAACCTTTGTGAATAATCATTCTTTAAAAAATTCAGTTTAATAATAGAGAATACCTTTCGAGATAGAAAAGAGTGCTTCAAGAGAAGAATAGGGGGGGGAAGTGTGCCAAGCACGGTGCTTACTACTGTGCACACCAGAGGGAAAGGCATTATCGTTTGAAGGAGAAGAATGGAAGTGGTGTTGTCATCAATCATAGCGGCGTCCGTAGTTCGTACGTTGCGCCGCTTTAATTTAAGATCGCCGTTACAATTAATCAGTTATTTTTAAACATGCATTCATTATTTGCTATAATACATTTTGTTTGCTAAGTTTCTGTTGTTGTCATATAAAACCTGACCCAACAGTGAGTGAGTCTCCCCTCGACATTAAAAACGGCGTCTTGAATAAGCTGCTCACGGTGGAGACCATCTTACATTAGAGGTAATTGTGTTGTTTCGGATTTTGATGTGGGGGAATTTATACAGAGCGAAAAAAGAACTCTCTTTTTTTCAATTTCCCACTGGTAAGTGTTTACTGCGACCGATTTCGATATATATTGCGTCGTTGTAAAACCCTCGACTCTGGGCTCCACAATGACGTTGAACATCGACACTAGTCGTAAAAAATATTTCTCGCGATTGTAAATGGGAAATTACATTGAGTCATTCTGTCGTCATGGAGACCATATTCGATATTTTTTCATTCATATAGTCGTAAGAAGCATGAAGTAAATTATGTATTAATATCAATGACGCAAGGCATTTGTTTTTTTACGTCTTAACTTCTCAGTAATCGACTTTAAATACACAATTGTGGCTTTAACTATTAGTTATCTATTAGTTTCACACCGCCCCGTGTAACGCTGACAATGCCTTCACGACCGAAGTTTATTTTATTTAAGATTTTTATAAAACGTATTTCCGAGAGTAACACATCATTTTTTTAAAATACTAATGAGAAAGCATACTTGTGCTAAATTAACTCTTAACATGGGACCGCGCGCGATGACGTCTATGACGCGATCTGACGCCGCCGTCTGGTACAGCCTGCTTATTTCAACGATAATACGTCACTGCACGGTTCGAAGCCTTACGCACAACACATCCTGCATGGATAACGGTTTCTAAGTGTAGGCAAATGTCTCTAAATTAGTGCGATGAGTTAATGATGCCAACACATTGGCATTGGCACATTGGCATCATTAGAAAGATGAGATATTTTTATTCAATGATGAGATTCCAAGTTCATAGAATTCCATGAGAAATAATAAATATCTCCCTCTTGCGATTCCTTGATCTCCATTAGGTATTCTTGTATGCAGACACGTATGATTAATTGTATTAGATGTCCCTTTTTAAGTTCCAGCCGTTGATTGAGAAAGCTGGGGCAGCATATCGTAACAGCGGTGAGTCACACGTCTAAGAGTTAGTTCTAAGACGATGATGACGAACGCGCGCGCGCGCGACAGTCGTCTTGGAGACCACGCGTCGTGAATGAGTGTTGAACGCCGCGAGTCTGTTTCGACGGAATGCAATCTCAGTGCAATCGCTGGTGTTGTTGTCACTCGGACTGAATGAACCTCTCGGAATATTCGCAATGAATCTATGAATCAAACATTCGCCCGCGAAACACAGCTGTGTTGATTGAAGCACACATGTGTACTTGCATTCCTTCTTTTCCTTTCTATTGTGTAAAAATTGAGAAAGGAAGTTGAACAAAGGAGAATGTATGTACCAGTGGAAAGTAGGCCAAAGACATGTTTTGGACACGGAAAATGTGATGAGTGATTCTGTGTGTATGAGATAAAGGTGAAATAATTGATCAAGTAGGAATGACTTTGCGTATCGGTACCTTGGTCCAATACTTGCGGAAGTTCGGAGGTTTAAATTGAAAGAGGGGGAGTCGGATGTGTAGGTGTAGCAGGTGTAGTAGGTGTGTAGTAGGTGTGTAGTAGGTGTGTAGTAGGTGTGAAGTGTATCAAGGAGTGAGTGTTTGAAGGAAGGAGGAAGCGAAAATGACCGCGCGTGTACAAAAGAGTGCCAATTCCCAATTGATTGCAATTGGGAGCCGAAACTTGGATGTGAAGGAAGGAAGGAAGCGGTTTGCAACGAAGCAAGGAGGGAGAGGGAGGGAGAGTGGCTCTGATGAAAGAATGGAATGGAAGGAGATTCGTCGAGACGACACACGACGGAATGAATTGAATGTCGTATATAAAGAGAGAGAGGTATGAGAGGAGTGAAGAAAAGGAGACGCGTGAATGAAACAATTGAAAGAATGAGAGTAACTGAAGCAAAATAGTTGTACCTACCACAGGGATACATGGCCACATGAAGGAAATTTTAAATCAGAGTCCGCTTCTATGGGCTTATCGCCGTAGTACATTTACCTTTTTTATCATTAAACTGTGCCCGCTACCCCTCCGAAGGGAACGCGGCGTCACGCACCCCTGCACACGAAAACTAATACTAATACTAAATCCTGACAAAACTTTGCTGTCAAAATGAGCCCTGAATGCAGTTATAATAAAGAAGGTACATAAAATTCAGATAAGTCGGCAAATTTAATTTTAAGAAACACTTTTTGCAGCCAAAGGAGCAGACTCAACACATTTTAGGTAAAGTTATTGGTGTAACTTTCAATTAATTAAAAATAGTAAAATGGATCGGCAGAATAGGTGAATGACGTCTCATTGCCTTACCCAATTTCCCAATTCGCATCCAATGAACTGTTTTCAACTAACGAAGAGTACTGCAATTGCTCGTTATTAGTTATCGATGAAACCTAGCATTAATTATTAATCATTTTAAGTATTCTTCAATTAGATAACGGCAGTGATCACAGGGAAAATTATCCGATGTTTTATTACGCGAGCGACCGTGTTCATGGAGACCAGAGTGAGAAATTAAGAAACCTTTCGCTGACATATGAATAGCGTAAAGCGTAGAGCACTGTTCAAGATGGATAACGATGCATGTACTCCTGCAAGTACGATATCATGAGTGAATTTCAATTGTACCACATGGCATTATTCAAACTGCCCTCAATATACTATTAAAGATAATACAAGTTATTATGTAAGTTCGGAAGAAAGTTACTCGCGGCGATTCACATATTGCTTACCATTAAAAGTGAATTAAGATAATTGGCGATGATATTTGAGTAATTATTGACTACACTGGAACATACCCCATTTTACGGAAATACTGGACTAATTAAGTCAGATTTACTTTACTTTGCAAATAATTTATGAAAATAAACAGTCTAAAATACCGGCATGACGATAATATTGCGTCGGTACTCCCCGTCCAAGGTGCAAGTAAGTAGTGCTTGAAAATACTCGCATGTTACTAAAATGCCGTTACTTGTTTAGGAAGTGTGGCCCGAGCCTAGTTCGCAGGGGGTGGCGGGGAATGAGGGGGTGGCAATAGGGTGGGCGTGGTCGCCTTTTTTAAACATTTCAACGCCGATTAGGAGATGGATGGATGGCAAGAAGAGGGGTACGTATGGATGGATGGGAAGAGAGAACTATGGATGTGGGAATCAAAAGGAGGCCAGATTATAAAGTCGGATAGATTCGCGGACGGCCAGTTAATCCATCATAAAAGGGATTGCAAGCTTCAGTAGATGCATTGTAAAAGCAGTGAGGGGTATAAGGGTATAAGCAGGGGGTATAAGCAGGGGGGGTTAAGATAAATCATAAGAAAGCAAAGGTAGTGAGATTATGTGGGTGGACAAAGATGGCGAGGTTCATCTACATCTACATACTACCCCGCAAGCCGCCTCAATAGGCGTGTGGCGGGGGGTGTTGGGACACCAGTCGTTTACATATAAAAAGGAAACGCTCTAATGAAATTACGCCTATCATTTATTGAAGTCCCTTATTGTTCGGGGGAAAAACGAATTCCCATGCCTATCCGTTCGGCAAAATATCTCTCTTAATTTATCGTTTCTGTCGGACCTGGAAATATAGTGGGGTTCTAATATGATGTTCTCCGTGTCGCTCTTAAAGATATCTATTCTCAATTGCTCAAGCAATCTAAGCCTAGCGCGTAGCCTCCGAGTCTTTAGCGGCTCCCAGCCTAATTCGTTTAACATCTGCGTAACGCTGTCTGTACGCCCGTAGCAGTTTTTGACGAATCGCGCAGCTCTCCTTTGTATTTTATTAAATTCCCGGATTAAGTCTTTCTGCACCGGATCCCATATGCTCGCTGCATATTCAAGGTGTGGCCGGACGAGTGCGAAATAGCACCTCTCTTTTACTTTTTCATCCGAAAATCTTCCCACAATAAGCTTGACGAATCCTAGCTTCTTCAGAGCTCTGCCACAAATATTTCTTATATGTGTTTGGGTTGGTGGTGAACGCACATTGGATGGAGTAGAGCATTCGTTGGGTATGGCGCAAAAGGAGGAAATGAGCGGCAAAGACATTGTGTAGTTGTAGCCAAGGAAGCAATTAATGGGAGCTGAAGACATTGTGTGGGAGGGAAGAGAAGGCACGCTATTGGGTGGTGCGTGGCGTCGCATGTCGTGGTGTAGAAACGTAGAAGCGGAGAGAAAAGAGGACTCTAATTATTGTAAGTGGTGGGATATAGGGTGAGGTGAGTAGGTGGAAAGGAAGACAAACGAGGAAGTGCTCGGTGAGGAGGAGGCGATTAGAGGGGGGGGAGGCAAAGCAGGAGGAGGTTGAAGGAAGAGGCGTGAAGAGGGGAGAAGGCCGTGAAAGAAAGAGAAAGGACATTCTAGAGGTGAGAATGAGAGGAAGAACATGGACGTAGTGAAGACGTGGAGTAGGACGTGTGTGCTGAGATGCAGGAAGGAAGTTAATGCAAGTACTTATATAAGGTGCTGGACATGCAGAGGTCTACAGCATGTTTGCCCTCTTCCATTTTAGCCTACCTTAACCGGTGACCACCCTTAATAATAAAAAATAATACTTTTTATAACATCGGACCTTCGGTTGTGAAGAAGTTGTCAGCGTACGACGTGAAACAAAGTGGGTCAAGTTTAAAAGCATCAAGCAAATATACATCTTACTAATATTAATTTATTCCTTATTTGATTATTGAAGAGTTGGGTGAGTTTATTCGTCTCTTGAATCACTATTTTTACATCACAATTCTTAAAAATGGTTACAGTTTTGGATGAAATACGAATATGGTGGCCATTATGAGTGTATATAGAACAATCTCGCTTTAAACTTCTTTAATCTCAGATCACGCCCAAATAGTTCGTTGAAGTTCATAATATGAGCATTTGGAAATTTGGGCGACTCGGTCCTTCACATATCATAATTAGCTGTTCTTAGGAATATGTAATGTGCACATTCGTCCATTTAAGGTTTATTGGCTTTTGCTGCTAGATATGAGCTTTGAAACATTATTTTATCGTGAGGGTGAATTCTGGTAGCTCATTCACTGTAAATGGCTGGATGGACTTTGTTGGAAAGATGAGGAGGAGGCTGTGACAGGACAAACATTCTAATAAATGGAGAGAGGACACAGCTTTCCTCGGAAGAGGTTGCGAAGTCGACGACTTGAACTTGGAACTAAACTTAAAGAGGAAAGGAGAGATGAATGAGAGATGAATGAGAGAAATCCCCTCGAAATCTCTCCCAAGCACGATATCGATGAGTCGATATGTTTTGTTGTTTTTGGTCTGTTATCGGATCACAATTTTGGAATCTTGAAGCAGCTAGTACAGTCACCTGATTAAGTAACGCGACAAACTAGCGGCCTCGAGCCAATTAATATCGAGATGATAAGTGTGCCTACATAAGTATGTATTTGGGTGGAAGGAAGTGAGATTGGCGCGAAGGGGAAATGTACGTGAATGCCGTGCAAGAGTATACGAGAATGAGTTTGGAGTTTCTCGCTTCGAATATATATACAGGGGAAACGAACGCCTCTGGTGAACAAGCGGCCGATATTATATATCACACTCTACTCCAGGTTCAAACGAGGAATAGCCAGATTAACGAGAAAATGACCTAATTAAAAATTAACTAATAGGACAGCTGAATGTTATGTATTTTTTATTTCGAAAAAGTTGACGCCATGAGTATCTATGCTCTCCATAGGCTGGCGTTATTTTCCTCTCGTGTCTTCATATGCAAATTCTGGGATAAGGTGTATCAATTGCTTATAAGGGCCAGAAGCAGTAATATATACCAATGCAACAGGCAGCAGACAAATTTTTCCCTTTTTTTTAATTATTATTGTTATCTTTGGAGGGAATAATTTCCAGGGCTGGTCCTTCGCGGTGCGCGGGTGCGACCCCTCGCGCCATACACCGCAATTAAGAAATAATTAAGCGTTAGGGCGTTTAAGGTTCCTCTTTTATTCATACCTGTCTTAAAGAATGTTGATTGTGCGCACTCTCCTTCGAATGAACTCGCCCGGCGGCGTCTAAATCCGCAGATATTTTTGCTATACGAATTAGGCTGGGAGCCGCTAGAGACTCGGAGGCTGCGCGCTAGGCTTAGATTGCTTGAACAATTGAGAATAGATATCTTTCAGAGCGACACGGAGAACATCATATTAGAACCCCACTATATTTCCAGGTCCGACAGAAACGATAAATTAAGAGAGATATTTTGCCGAACGGATAGGTATGGGAATTCGTTTTTCCCCCGAACAATAAGGGACTTTAATAAATTCTAGGCGTAATTTCATTAGAGCGTTTCCGTTTTATATGTAAACGGCTGGTGTCCTAACACCCCCCGCCACACGCCTATTGAGGCGGCTTGCGGGGTAGTATGTAGATGTAGATATTATAGGAGAACTTGAACACACACACACAGACCAGTGTGTGTGTGTGGTATTAGTTGAAAAAAGGTCAAAGGGCCAAGGACGGAGGAGAACAAACGCGTCGTCCCTGCAACGAACTCTCAACTCAACACTCTCCACTCCATATATATATATATCAACCATTTTCCAGACGGTTTTAAAGGCCGTTTTACACACGGGGCACGAAATTGCACAACTCTTCAAACTGTATGTTTTTCTCAATCGGGCGTGCAATCATTTTCGAATTGGAGAGCAGGGGCTATTTTGCCATCTCGCGTTCATGCATTCGCGCATGCGTTCTTGCAATTCACGGCTTTACACGATGCAATTTGAAATGCACGTCCGTACGTTCATCAGATTGTGAAATCACGCGTCCCGTGTAAAACGGGATTAACAACCAATGGTCGTTCAAACACACAGTAAGTGGGCTCGAAGCGATTCAATCGTGGAATAGATTAGACTCGGTGCACCGTCAAGGGACGGGGGCTCGCATCTTTCAACGACCGATCGCTGGACAACAACAGCCCTTACCCATGAAATAAACTGCTGCGACCAAATCTAATCTGGGTCTCATAATATTCGAATCGGAATTTCATCTTTCGCAAGCGATGAAGTGTCCGACTTCTACTTGGTGCTCGAGCTTAGAAACGGTCATTTATTCACCAATGAGAATTCCTCGATTGAATATTATTTAAAATGTAGACAAAGCCCTCTCCTCCGCGACCCGAAATATATTCGTCGCCTCTGATTCGTTGAGTTTCGTCCCTCCAACGAAATGGAGAGAACGACCGTTGTCGACGACTCACCTCGCTTGCGCGGTCTGGCGGCGGCCCTGCGAATCAATCCGCGCCCACGACGGCGGCCCCTTCAGTCGACACGGGAGAAACAACAATACTATGCAGCGTGACGCAACGACGAGTGGGCAGGTGTAAAAGGGGGTGCGTCTATATTGACAGTGTGTCCGTCTCCGTTTGTCTCCTTTCCCGCGGAATGCGTCTTCTCGCGCTCCTCCACTCACTCTTCAGATGGCTGTCGGACGAATGTGATCGCGAGCAGCTCTCGTCTTGAGACATTGCGGTCTCTTCTTAGTCCAAAGATAGGGAGAAGAGTCATTTGCTTATCAGGGAGCAAAGGAGAGTCCTTTCCCAACATCCCCTCCCCCCCTCATCGGTCCAGAATCCACCCATCGTCCACTCCGATCACTTTTCTCTTCTGTTCACATCCACGTCTTGTCCCCCCTCCCCTTCTCCCCTCCCCACCCCTCCTCCCCCCTCCACATCTCATTGCACTACGCCCCCTCTCTTCTTATCCTAACGACGAGTGACTGATTCGTGTAATGCCTACCACACGATTGGTCACCAGCTTCAAGCGTCGAGCACAGATTTCTTCAAGCCAATCTTATAATCGGGCCTTCATGACCTAGAGGGCCTTTCGATTTGTCTGCATTGCCATGTATTCACTTTTGAACAGTTGTCCGCCAAAATCTCCACACGGATTATCTGTGACGCATGTGATTGTGATCGCTGACACTACTTTAGCAGCAAAAAATGGCCAATCCAAGATTATTTAAGCTAACCCAGCGCGCGAAGGAGCTCGCCGTCCGCTTTATATTTAAGCGCGACGCTCGACAACAATCGCCGTATGTATGTACCTTGAGAGTGAGCATTGTGCGAACTTCGCTAAATGGTGTCTGAAAATGGCGCTCGCTTTGAAGCAGAGTGGACCCAGCATTCATTTACTACATATATATAGATGCACACGTGGCGAATCGTGGCGGATGAAGCTGATGATGATGCTGGTCCATTTCTCTTCGTTCGGCACTATTGGCGCTCGAAGCGTTGAGTGAGATGTTAATGCGCTCCAAGGCTCGCTTCTCTCGATCGTCAATCGATCTATCGATTGCGACCGCTCGATGGACACAGACTGTCGATCGAGATGGCTGGAGCGGCGTTTTGGCTCGCTGTGAAAAGGAGCTATCATCGCCACGCGAAATCATTGCTCGTACCAACTGAATTACATCGAGAAGAGGCACTCTTAAGGTGGCTGCACTGGTCAGTCATTGATTCCATTTTCAACTGAGCTGGAAAAATTACATTTAACTGAATCTGTGTCTGCGTTGAAACTCGCCTACTGTAATGGAAGTGGTACAGCACTTGTATTTTATATTTTATTCCTTAATTAAAGCATGTAAAGCATGCATGACTGCATTTTTCAGTGCAGTATTCGAAATATAGACTACATTATATTGAAATATATTTTTTATATTGGGCTCGGCGTAACACCTTGCTATTTATTAGCAACAATTATACTAATCACAAATGCATTATTTCGTGTTTATGATAAAATATTTACATATAATATCGATTTATTATGAAATGCATGTCATGTGTCATAAGGCTACTTGTTAAAACAGCATTGAATTGCTAAAAACCGAATCTGTATGATGCAATTTTTTTCTCTTCAATCTATAAATAAAACTAATGAGAATATGTTTGTAAGGTTTGACTCAAATCTGTACATTTCCATAAATCGCTCCAACAACTTTGAAGCCGATGTCCCGCCGTCCAAATTGGATACAAATTTTGCATAAAATTTTGTTGTCCACACCTAAGTTCTTCCAAAAATGTGTATACTACGATATGGTGTTTCCCACGGTGTTGTACATTTGATCCAAAACAAATGAAAGACGATATAATACTAAATTAAAATGCAGTCTACAGATAACTACAGATTGTAAAGTATTCCATCGTTCCATGTCAATTTCAGCGAATGGGGAATAGGAGGCGTAGTAAGTGTGTATGAAAAACGAAAGTGGCGAACAAGAAAGCGACGCCAATATGGCGTAGACTCGGAGGCTCCAAAGAAGAAGAAATCATAGCTGGATTAAGAACGAAGTATGTCATCAGGAGCATAAGTTTCAGTTCTATAACTTCAGACGAGGGATCCCGAATCATTCACCTAAAGCCGCTGTCACAAGGTTCACCTAAAATAAAAAGAGACAAATTCTCGGTAAGACCCTCTGACAGTAAATATAACTGTTTCAGGCTGGATATGGTGGAAGTTCTCGATATTCATAATGAATAAAAACACTTGGTAATCTTCCACAGATTTATTTCTTTGGCACGACGCGTTTATACGTAAGGAAAATATTCCTATTAGGCATTCGGTTGTTTCGTCAATTGCAGCCCCTTCCCACCGATTGGCCTGAAAAATAAACACTATGTTTAGGGAGCTTACAAATTTAAAACCCAATTATTCAAGTAAAAATTCAATTGTTTTGGCGAATGAGTTAAAAGAAAAGTCACAAACCCTTTAAACGCCAAAATTGTTTCATTCGACATTCAGAATTTGTTGGCTTGTGTTCCGTTAGCAGAAACCTCGACTAGGGTCCAAAGTTTTCTATCAACTGACAACGTTGACGTTAAAACGACCAGCGAGGTGATGAAACTGCTGAAAGTGATTACAGAACAAAATTACTTCCGATTCCAAAATAAATTTTTCCAATTAATAGATGGCTTAGCCATTGGCTCACCCATTTCCCCACTTCTTGCCGAAATTTTACTAGACAACCTGGAAACGAACCTATTTAACTCGAGACGCTACCTTCTCCAATACGGTCAGTATTATTACCGGAATGTGGACGACATACTTTGTGTGTGGACAGGAAGTGACCGTCAGCTGGGGTTATTCCATAACCTTTTAAATATGCAGTACCGGAATATCAATTTTAAAATGGAGAAAAGTAACTCTGGGAGAATATTTTTTTTTAGATTTGAATATTTCAATTGAGGGAGATAAACATGGATTCGCCATTCATAGGAAACCGTCCAATACGGACCACACCATCCCATCCGATTCTGCCCACCACCACCTCCCATAAGCAGCATGCCGCTTTCCACTCACTTGTACATAGACTTATATAAGTGTACCCCTCAATGAAATTAATTATAACATAGAGTTAGAGACAATTTAGTCCATCGCTATTAGCAATGGCTATTAAGCAGAATTAGTTTATGGAATAATTAGAAAGAAAATTAAACAAAAAATCTTATCGGCGCCAACGTCCCTTACCCCTCCGCCCTTAGATAAACAAAAATGGTGTAAGCTCCCCTTCATAGATGGCATATCCCACAGGCTAGCCAACTTGCTACCCCCCCAATATAAGGTAAACCACTACGCAAAGTGGAATCTAAGAAAGCATCTGAGAAACGGGAAGGATAAAAAAGAAGTGTTCGAACAGTCTGGCGTGAACAAGCTGGAATGTAATACACACAGGGATGCAGTGCTGTGTACGTCGGTCAAACTGGTCGACTGGCGCTTAAAACAAGAGCCAGGGAGCATGAAAGATATTTCCGATTGGAGGATACATCCTTCAATTTTGCCAAACATCTGCTGGAAGGCGGCCACAGGAGTGATTTCACCCCCAAGCTGCTTCATAGGGTAGATAAAGGGTGGAAAATGGACGCTTTGGAGACAATGGAAATTGTGAAGCATCAGAAGTGCAATGATACCAAACTATGTAATGATTTCCTATTTCACAACCCTTCTCCTTTATTGGCCACAAAATATTTCCCAGACTAAAGCAGTCCCAACCCCTGCGTCCGTTTCTCCCATGTCTTTCCGCCCTCTGTCCACTCCAACCCTTAGCCCTAGCCCCCCACCACTTCACTCTCCTCCTTCCCAACCCCACTTACCCCCCTCCTCCCTTAGCCTTCCCCCTCCTCCCCACCACCCCACTCCCTAAACTCCCCTTGGTGGAAACCTATATATATGCATGACCTAAACCGAAGAACCCTGCACATAATTATGCCACAGTGTGGTTGATACGCGTCGTGCCAAAGAAATAAATCTGTGGAAGATTACCAAGTGTTTTTATTCATTATGAACCCTCTGACAGTATTTTTGAAATCATTTCACGTCCCAAGAAAAAAAGTGGTGCCTATGAAAATAATTAAAATGCTAGACGAATGCTCAATCCTATGACGTTTCCATTACCAGACAAGTACGCTGTCCACTTGAGACTAACATTACCTAGTTATTTACCAGAGATAAACATTGCCTTTTAATCTCACATTATGACCTCTAGCCTCTTCATGCTAGTCGCCCGTTCGAGTGTTTTTCGACGAAAATTATTCTTATTACGCAAATGCAATCATTATTTACATACATACATACAGTCGGGTGTCATATGTTGAGCGAATTGTAGAACAGAAATCGTAGATTAATTATCATAAATATGTAGACGGTGTATGTACTACTCTTCTCTCCTCGATAAGTCTGTGAGGGAAATTTGCTCCACAAGTTCTTATTGCATCAACAATGGACGCTTGATGAATATCATGCAGGGTAGCGATGATTTAATGTAATGTAGAAATCATGAATGTACGCCAAAATATCTCATTGAAAGTTCTCAAGGAAAATACGAAACGAGGTATTTCCCTTGTTCTTCTTTCACCACTAAAAATATTTAATCGCTAATTTCTACCCTAATATACCTCTTACATGTACACCTTTCTCAATTTAACACACAGTAGCACTTGTATGTCAAGAAATGTATTTGAAACGTTAAACTATTGCGTTATCATTAAAAAGTAGCATAAAATACGAGATTCTTCCGAATGGAGCTCCTTCAATTCCACCATTGGGACACAATGAACTTCCGTTGTATCCAAATGGGATACAAAAATTGTGCCCTTATTGGACCGTAAGACATCCGGGCTTCAGACGCACTTGAGATCGACCATTCTTCGGGGAGACCCGGAGAAAGAGCAGATCCTCGAACCATGTTCGAGGATTCGCAGCATCCTTTGCCATGGAAACGCCAAAGAGCCGAAATTGTAGCACACCCGATCCCTCCAACAATCTCACCCCTAATAGTATAAGGGCCTCCTGCTATGAATATCTTCAATTCAATTGAATATATTCATGGCTTATGCCAATGTCTCGCAGCGTTGCGCCTCATGTTGGTCTCTGTTGTTTCAAAGGCGAACTTGTTGAAGGATCGAAAGGCAGCAGCGTAAGTACAAGGTACACAAGGCGAAGGGGGAATAGAATATGATATAAGGAAAAGTCGCCAGATTGAAACTGTCGCGAAATTAAGAATTGAAAGTGAAACCTTCGTGACTCATAAAACATAATAATAAAAGACGTCAATGTCGTGGATAAGGACGTAAAAAAACAAAGTTCTGAGATACCAGAATGAACGAAATGATGTAGCCTACTCTTCTAATAAGTATACCCAGAACCTCCGACAACCCTTTCTTCTTGTCACTAAAACTATATCCACACACGCTGTTACCTTGGAGCGACTCCTTGCCCCCGGTCACCTTGGAGCGAGAATGCATTTTGGTCAGGCGTAAAAATACACAAGTTCAAATGAAAAATTTATTATAACACCAAAGTGCACACAGTAGATGATCCCTAAAATGTAAACGAATGCCGTGTGCCGCTTCTTCCGTCTGCACTTCCAGACTCACTCAGTGAGACAACATTGGCGTCGGTAACTGGACCACTCATCTTCCCCTTTCATCTGCCCACGGCAACCAAGACGACGGATTTCAAGACAGTTCCCATGCGCCTTGATTCAATTCAACATCTGCGCTCATTTAAACACACAGTGAAAACGAAACACAACAAATGACTAAACAGCATGTGCCTCTCTTCAGGGGCTGAATAAACGGATCGCTGGAATTATTTCACTCTGTAACAGGTATCTTCGGGAGGAGCGACTTGGCCCGGAATTCGCTCGAAGACGGTGACGGCACAACCCTAAAAAAACCACCGTCAAGCCACGACAATAACAACAAAAAATAACAGGAATAAAAAATTACAAAAAATGGGCGGGAATAGCTGAAGACTAAATTTCTCCGGTTATTTATTTCACCAGACCCCGAGGAATTTTAAATTAACTTTCCAATTTTCAAACTTGATCATATAGTAATTATTAAAAGTCAGTCTCAACTTAAATTTTAAATTGCTTCTAAATTATATAAATTCTTCCTTTACGATATTATAACTAGGATGACGCCTAACTATTTTAAGCAGATGGCTTTTTTCCATTTATCTTTGAGGAGAGCATTATTTATCCAAGGTTTCAGTATTTTTGTATCTTGTTTTCTGGCTACTTGGGGATTTTGTCGCACTGGCAACTTATTGTATCAAATCCAACATAACAGAAAAGGCTCTTGAGACATTTTGCTCATTGACCACATGGAGTTCAATCTGTTGTCCTTCGCCCTCTCATCAAATAACGCATTCGCAATTTGTGTTTTAATTATAGTTTCGTTTTTCACATAGGTCCTCGGGACATGTTGCCTTTTTCCTCTAGAAAGATAAAAATTAATCATGGAATGACCAGTTATACCCAAATGTTTAATATCTGCTATCATTTTATATCTAAGTGCACTATAAAATCTGACGAATACATGGTCGATGCACGTTGGTGATAGTGTACTAATTCTAGTTGGATGATTTAGCATGTAGCATTAGTCATTATGATTTTGGATGCATTTAAATTTGGATGCCTTTAGCATGATGTACGACTACATAAGAATATCTAAGCGTCAATTCTCGTGAAACTGCGAGGTGTACTAAACAATTCGATCTTCGACTCTCACCACCATTCGGAGCCGTCCTACACGAGTAATCTGATCCTAATTCCAAACTCCCCAATCCTTCCCCCCCAACCCTCTCCCCCCTTGTACATGTGTGTACTATATGTATATATATATACTGAATGTATATGTACTATAGGTATATATATATATACCTATAGTACATATAAACCAAGAGTGCTTTGTAAAGAGGCTTCACACCTGATGATGATGACCTTATAGTACGTACGTCGAAACCTGAGTCGTGCCAATAAAAATATCACTGTGGAAACACAAAGTTAACATTTTTTCATTTTAAATAATGAATAAGTTCCGCCAAGTAACGCCTGAAACTACCAGTTACTAACCTAATGATAACCATGAAATGGTAGGATTTTGTCCATTCGTCAGTTTTTGTTGGATGGTAACCAAAATTAGGATCTATCACTTATTTCACATTCTAAACAATACTAGATATATGTACCTACGAATGAATGCACTGCGACAGCTTTTAAAAAGTGATAAATACGGTACTAATCTTGATTAGGGACGGGGGTATATCGCTCGTTTTCCTCGACTGCCATAACAGACAACAATAGACGATCGAATCAACAAGCGGCGAGGCTCAGTAAGTTGCACCACTTAGTATAAACCAGCGGGAAGTGTCATTGACTTTCTTTTCCGTTAAACACTAGGTATAAAATAAACGAAGTCTCTCCTTTCTAAATGAAGCAAAATAATATAAAATTGAAGGGGAAATTCTCATGTGAAATCATCTTTTTACAGCAAAATATATTTTTATTGCCCTGGCCTTGGTTTCCCATTTATATCAGCAAATCATCGCAGAGAAGTGTGATAAGCCCAGTTTCTTGACCAGCGACTAAAACCTTTGACAGCATTATTCCACCACAAGAACAATTGCTGCAGTTTCTTGATGTGAAACTCACTCCTACCATAAATTCTTAAGAATTTGAAAATGCTCCATTTTGGTATCAAAAGCTGACAACTAGCCTCGCCGCTTGTTGATTCGATCGTCTATTGTTGTCTGTTATGGCCGTCGAGGAAAACGAGCGATGTACCCCTGTCCCTAATCAAGATAAGTACCGTATTTATTACTTTTTAAAAGTTGTCGCAGCGCATTCATATAGGTACATATACCTAGTATTGTTTAGAATGTGAAAAGTGATAGATCCTAATTTTGGTGACCATCCAACGAAAACTGACGAATGGACAAAACCCTACAATAACCTGATCTTGCCTAACCTTTAGTACACGTAACATTTACGGAACGAAAGTGCAAACTTACTTGCTTCAAAGTCTTCTTGGTTGGCAATATTTCCTCCCAACGGAAGAACACTCAGAGCGCCGTGAAATATTTTATCAGGAAGATCAAGAGTGGAAATGGCGTTTCAATTTTGAAGACTTTGTCCTCTTCAAATTCACTTGATTCACAAAGCGCCTTTCATAAACCAACTTGGAACTCAATCAATCCACTGTTGAAAACATTTCCTCCGACCGACCGTCTCTAAGCTGGCATTTGTTGATGTACATTGTTGACGTACTTGACGTCGCATAGTGGTCGGAAATCGGAAAAAAGCTGGCCGAAATTCCAAAATGGCTTTTTAAAAATATATATATGAACTTGAAACTGCATGAAAACTCAAAAATGATTCATGTATCTGGAATAGCACTTCATTTGGCATCTTTGTTCTTACCCGTTACTGAGATAAATAGGAGCCTCAAAACATGAGCAAATTTCCAGAAAAATGCCAGATTTCAGTTTTCTCGGAAAAACTTCCGACTTAAGTTGATAGTGAAGTAAAAGCAGAATTTTTATGGAATGAAAAACGATATTATCTTTTAACATGGTATTTTTTATTTACAATTCCGAATTTTTAAGGAATAGCTTCGATACAATCTTGCTATGCCGTTACAAAATGGCGGACGCTGTTTTTAGACCAAATTTTACATTATGTGGGAGATTCAAATGGGTTTTTGGCAAAGTCACGCAAAGTGACTTACATCAGAGCATTATTTGAAGACTTCTTAAGGTTTATATGCAGTTAACTGAGAAAAACGATTGCCGGAAATACATTTGATTTTTCGATCGCGCGTCGGGGTTCGGCTCCGCGCGCCGGGAGCTGGATTTGCCGCGACGCGGTAATTGAAGTGCTTTGGATTTTAACGCTCAGCATTCACCGTATTTTAAGCTTTGCTTGTGGGCACTGATCCCCAAGGAGTCTATGATGAAGACACGGGAGGATTTTCAGTCGAGGTAAGTGCACGCATAATCGAAGTTAAGATAGTTTTCTTTGGATACGTTCGGGAGCCATGCCTTATATTCAAAGCGTTCGAACCTTGAAAAAGTGAGTAGTGTTCCTGAGACCCACACAGAAAAACCTTCCAAAAAGACACCAGCTGGGATACTTATACCTTTCCTCCTCCCCCATCCTTAACCCCCAGGATTCAAGTGCGAAAATGGTCGTTTTATGACATCACGGAGCCTTTGACGGTCTAAACCGGGCATTTCCAGGGGAATTACTGTCCACCAAAGGGCTCGACCATACACATGCTTACATTTCGGGAAATGGAGGAGAAGCAAAGTATTCATTTGCTAATTTGTATCAGAGAATTGAAACAAGGATACTATATCTCTAGATGTAACACGGTAACTGCTGTAGCAGGAATTAAATAAATTGGGAATCAATTTTAGCGATAACGATGAAACACTCCAGCAGAGCATAAGGTCAAAATAAGAATATATTAGCAAGAAGTAAAAAATATACAAAAGAGATCACATAAGATGTTATTAGTGCAACTCAATCACATGGAAATAAAATAAAAAAGGAACATATCCTTAAATGAAATATTGAAATGCACACACAGGGAGATGTTTTCAGGAAAAAGGTCACCAAACTAAGACAGATAGAAATAATCCATAAATGGCTGCAGTTGAAACTCCCTAAAACATTAATTTAGTAAACATTTTAATGGAAAAGGAAATGATATTCTTTCATTAGTCCTCCTTGAATATTTCTGCCTTTGTTTACATTTCTTTTTTTGTTTATTTCGTCGTCCACTGAAAGCGGATGTGACGTCAGAAATGTCGTGTATGACGACGACGGCCGATGGTTTTTCCCAATAAGATAATTTCACCTCAAAATAAAAATAGCCTCGATAAGAAAAGTGCCAGTGAGACATTTCTTGATCCATAGGTGCGAGATAAATCAAACTAACCAAGAGAAAACTAGAAAAAATTGAGTCTTTACCTGTAGCGATATTAACAAAACGAAGAGGTATAGCGAAACTTGGTGGCACTCACCAGCGAGGAATCAAAGATCACTGAGTGTAAATCAAGCGTTGATGAGCGGGCAAAGGTACCGATGGACTCCCGGAGTGACATCTGGAGGAAGAGTCAGCCACTTTATCCCACATCACTTGTATGCTTTCCTCTCCCTTGCAACATAACACTCTAAACAAGCGAGTGCCACCAAGTTCCGCTACACCTATACCAGGCATGAATTAGAATTCGTCCGATGCATCCACTTGTTGCCACAGTTGTTTACATTGAGAGTGGCTCGAACTTCCGTCAAAGCCGTACTTACTTACTTAATGAGCATTTTTATAACATCTTTGAACACTTGAGTGGTGGATGCGAAGGCCAGGATTGGCGATGCAGTGTGATTCAAAAGAGTTTGAAGGTTGACTTCGCACATGGTCTCAGTTCTTGTTACTCCTTCAGGGTAAGCCGCCACCGAATATGTGTCGTTGTTGTTACTTCCGTAACTAGCTTAGCTGCTGCAGTATCTCCCTCCTTCCTCCAACTCATAGATGCTGCGAGAGCAAGATCAGCAGTAGTGGAAGAAGTTTTTAAGGTTTGAATTTTTCTTCTTCGTCATCTATCACATGAAGTGTGAAATTCTTTTTCTGGCCGCCCGGGAGTGCCTGGTAAATTAATTATGAAATTTTGTCACACAAGGATAATGTTTGGATAATTATTGATCTAAACTATTGGAAAAGGATTCAATTATACAAAAATACAAACCGACCATTGTAGAAGTACCGGGAAAGTGCTGAATTACAAATTCTGGAAAATTAATAGATTCCGTGAGCCACTTTTTGTGACATCGTGACATAAATCTTTAATTGTTCCGGACAACTCTTTTGCCTATCTCTTTAAGTATATGGCCATGAAATGCGTTTCTTTAGGAAATCACTTCAGGAGATTTCAGGGCGTCGGCGTTATGTCTTAAATTTAACCCTTGCGATAAAAAATCCAGCAAAATTTCTTTTTTTTTGGGTCACTGATATTTTCCCCCGATTCCATTATTATTTTATGTATGTCTAGTCACGTAACGTCCTGAAAAAACATATCCCATTGAATGACGGAAGAAGCCTTCGTAAAACTTCGAAAAAAAGATTTTACATTGATAGAATCCGAGGTTAGCCGATTACTACCTACTCCCTCAATGCATTCACGGGGAAGAATGGGGGGTAAATAATAATCGCTAATAATAACATCAACTCACAACCCTTCGGCAAAATTGAATGAGAATCGATTGGAAATTAGTCACGCCAATCATTCTTGGCCATTGGATCTCTGTTCAAAAAGAACAATCAATGACATGGACAAATACAAGTTATGTCACTCGTACTTCACCAATGCTTACGCATCTTTACAATGTTCCTATGGCCTGCGTTTCTTAGTGATGCTCGTTTAAACTAGACGGATTAATTTCGACCAGCTGCAATGTGGCTTGTAAATACCACCAAAAGACAAATGAAGTATGCATATGATCATGGGCGTAATTTGAAATTGGAGGGGCAGCCAGCTCATGTTCGGTCGGGGTGGGTTGCATAAGCAAAATAAAATGAAAGGTTTTGGAAAAATTAATTTTTTTACATTAAAAATACCTTAACTTCATTACTTCCATCTTTTTATAATTCCTTGACCACTCAGATTTTTAGTTTTAAGCTAATAATAATTTTCTTGGATTAGATGAAAATAATTCTCCAACTTTTTTCTTGACCATTTCACGATTTCCTTTGACATAATTTCGACGCACGCTCATCAGACCAGTCCAATTAATAACTCCTCTCCCATAATAGTGCTCCCATTAAGCTTCGGTCTTTACTCTTCGTAGACGTACTACAGTCCTGGTTGGACCGTTGTACTACAGTCCTGGTTGGGTTTGCGATTAACATTGAGAATATGGGAGAGAAGAGATGGAGCCAGCCCTTCGTGCTGCATCAAGGAAGGAGGGGAAGAAAAACATTGGTATCGTTTAAAAGATCAACGACTTCATAATCTTTTAACTTGTCCTCGGTTAAATTTATCTTCTTCCACAAGTTATACCATAGGTTATACCAGCTCTCCGGTCATATCTTCTCATTTATCAAAGCCTCTTAAAGATTTCTCCGTTCTCTTGAGAGTCCCTGACGCTCATTTTGAGCATATACAAAGGATGTAGTTTTGTCGAGACAAAATCTGGGGTATTTTCTTGGGAAAACCGATTTTTTCATTATTAAGCAAGAGAATCAAGATATGAAATAAATAGTGAACACCTCCAGTAGTCATTACCACGGTCAGATGGGGGATTACTTCGGTGTTTTTTCTTATGAACAAGGCGTGGAACAGAAATGTCTATTTCCGATTACATTGCAATGTCTTGCGCTTTTTGAAGTAATTCGTTAGAAACTCTGTCTGCGTCTTCACGGTCTTCTTTTTCGATGACTTCAAGGATTCCAGTAATTCCTATCTTTATCACATCCACGCTCATTGCTTGCTGTGCATTAACCACTGGTTCTAATACTGCCGAGTATTTTGCAATGGTAACTAGGGCAACGATGAACGAAGGTTTTGTTTACTGCTGAATGCAGGAGGTACGCCGCTTTTCTTGTGGCATAGTGTGCCTCGATTGATAATGTTTCCAGGGCTTTGACTAGCTCCGGGTAATTTTGGGAGAATGTCAAATGCTTTTGTGTTTTTCAAACCATCTAGTCTCGCACATTCGCGATAGATTGGGAGCCAAACTCCTACGAGCAGTCGATTCCCTGAAAAACTTTATAGTATCCTTTACAGTGGCAATAGTGTTTCTAATTTCAGGTACATTAATTGTGTCATTAACAGTGCCAAGATTAGGTTTGTGGTTTGAGTAATGGAAAAATGATGCTCGCGAATATTTTTTCCGTAAAATCACCTGTACACCACCTTCTTTGCCTGCCATTGTAGAGCAGCCTTTTTTTAAAAAAGAATCCTTAGATTGACTACGGGGTTGTAATTGACAATGATGTCTATGGTGTTCAGATTTAGGACATGGAAATAGGTGGGAATAGGAGAAGAAGAGAGCTTAGGATTGTAAACATGTATATATATATCGCGGTGAAGACGAGAGACACCAGTCCCAGTTGCTCCGGTCAATTGTCCCGCAGATCCAGAATGGCCAAATCAGTGCCCTTCAAGTAGACACCTTAAGAAAGCAGATTCATGTCAATATCCTTGAGATTGAATATATAATTACAAGGAAAACACAAATGAAAAAGTGACTTTGCATTCTTCCCGAGATTTATTCTCTTGGTACAACAGGCACCACCTCATGATGCCACACTTGTGTCAAAACATGTTGTACCAAGAGAATAAATCTGTAGGCTTCTCTTCAGGCCCCCCTGGCCCTCCCCTCCCCCATTGGCTTCAGGATTTCGATTAGAATATCAGATACATTCACTGCCTCAGTCAGTCGTTTCATTGAAGAGAGATGACCGAGGCACTGCATTTATCTGATATTCTAATCAAGAGATAATATTTCCTGGCAGTAGCTTTTACTGAAGTAAGGCACTTAATAATTGTTTATACCACCGAAATCCTCAAGGCCACATTAATGTATTTGCCCTGGAGTTGTTCACATTAGAACACCCCTTCGATTATATTCCAAACAAACCAAGTGGTGATGATGAAGATCCACTGAAAACCGTAAATGGCCATTACAGTTCTTATCCTTCTTCTTATTCTTATCCTTCTTCGCATCCTCTCTTGCAGTTCTCCTCCTCTGCTACAACTCATCTCAAAACCATCTCTCCTTTCCTCATTGGCCATGCCAATATGGAATCATCTCCCTTCATTATTACTTTTGGTCCACTTCTACCTGAGTAGTAGTAGTATTTTTGTTTAACGTCCTTCGACGGCTAAGGTCATTTCGCACTTAAACTGTCTGCCACGTGCAGTAGACAGGGGCAACAGCACTCGGACGAATAGGGAGGATCACCACCCCTATCCAAACTCGAGCCGAGCCCAACAATGCTTAACTTCGGTGACTGATCGGGAACCGGTGTTTCCATCGTGGCAAGCCGTTGCCCCCACTTCTACCTGAACGCATGATATCAGATGAAAACCCTTTTCATACAAACTTGCCATATTTATTCATGAGGCGAGAGAAGGTTGCAGTTGCAAAAAATATGCAGATTCAGAGGGTGAAAAATGTTTAATTTAAAAGTTAAAAAAATGCAACAATGTCTACATCCTCAAAATATTGATGCTGTTCATTGCATGATTAGAGTATTTTTGTATATTATTTCTAAGCTACTCTCATCCACAACAATTACACACAAATGGTATTCTTAGTGGGGATGGCCAAAGATGGCCAACATGTCAAAGTGGGCTCACCCTGAAACCTAACTACCAACCCCTATGCTATTATTTATATATTACAGTAGTACAGATGATATTTTGACCGGTGGTCACCCTGTACGAGTCCTCATCATCGTCATCATCCTCGTTTGAATATATATACCTATATGTTCTTACACTGCTCAAGACAACACACCCACACACTTTGAGGCATGTCAACTTCTTTACTGTACACTCACACACACACAATTAGATCTATCACAATCTGTAAGTACATACATACATCCGCACTGCACGAGCTGCTTGTATGTGGGTGGAAATGGATCTTTTTCCCATCAATTTAGGTTTTTATTCACCATTATCATCGTACCAATCTCCTCCTACAGTGCTTTTTTTTCCAAACAAATGCTTGATAATGTGCGCGTGTTGAATCTGTAGCTTCTATGAAGCATATGTAGGAGGAAGCATTTCTGGTGATTTTTTCACAAACTGTGATTCCCGAAGTTCATTGATTGATTTTAAAGTTTCTGCATTACGTATATAGAGTGCGAGTAAATGCTAATAAAAACATCTCCAGCCGATTTCATTGCAATTGATCCGATAATGTTCCAACACCAATTTCTGCAAGCAATTTAGGATTTTTCTGATGAAATTCCCATGCAGTCTTCTTGCCAGTGCCATTTGGCTGACTGGTTGTGTCACATCCAGTTATCGAGTGAAAACCAATAATAGATTCTCGCACATCAGTTGGTATGCCTCCGAATATTGCATGCACGAGGACTAATATTTTCTGTGATGATGTCCCTTTGGACATCCGTACTTCGTCTGCGTGAATTTCTTGAAACATGTTCACTAACATAACTAGCACATCTTTGCATTGCTCAACAATCCGACTGTATCCATTATTATAAGTTGCATCTTTTGCATGAAGCAAAATCCTCGTCTCTGCGTCTTCGTGGTTTGCAAATAATGAATCTGACTCAATTCCAGATATGTGGAAGTAGCCTCATCACACTGTTCATAACCACATGCTGTCACTACAACCTGGTTTGGGTTTAATTTCTTAGAGGATACATCCATCGACTGATTTGAGAGGAATTGAGTTAGAGCTTTTTTATTCTCAAGAAGATTGATAAATGGATCCATCCCAATGCTGTGGCAAGGGAACATTTCTATCTTGTATGTCACGTCTTACAAAGCTCAAGGTGCTCTTGCTTTTTGGCCCTAGTTGCTGATTTAATCGAATTATTCTTGTAGCTATCACAGACAACGTCGATTCTCGTAGTGTGTTCAGAGAAATTCTGCAATACTAACTTCACAAATGAGTCCGATAAATCACCAAATGTTTTTGCTTTACTTGTCTTTCCGAGTGCTTGTACTATGCCCATAGCATCAATGATGCAGCATGTACGCATACCAGGTTCATCCACAGGAAGGATATATACACAATTGTCCCCTATCAATATTGTACCGAGCATGACTTTATTTGTTGAAAGACGAAGACATCCGTCATATGTTGCCAGTAACAGTGGGGCATCATGCAATTCATATTGAAGTAACTGTTTTAAATCAACATCTCGATCACTATCGGCAGCAACAACAAATCTTCGTAATAGCAAATCATCAGACTCATTAAGTTTCATTTATTTTGCAGGAACAACTTTACCTAAACTTTTGAATGTTTTTGAGTTGTGCCTTGATATTGTGTCGAATATTGTTGCATTGGAATCAGGCTGCAGTTGATCATTAATAAAAGCTTAGGTAGCATCCTTTCCTCTCTCAGACACTGTGAGTAAATCTTTCTGGGTGTCTTCTGAAGAAATTTACTTGGTTGAAATATTGAGTAAATAAGGAGTGGCAGAAAATAGATCACAGAATTGAAACTGATCCTTAAGAGCCATCACATCACGAGTAATAGCAATTGCAATTACCTCTTTCAATGTGTAGTAGCTCATCCAAGTCTTCGTGATCTGCCAAACCTACCATCCTTCTTGTGTCTTCATAAAGTCTACTACGGCCATTGTATCTCCAACACCATTCATTAATCACGTGCTGAATCAATTCTTGTCATTCCGATCAGTCCTCCAGATGTTTTGCCTTTTTTTATTTATTTACATGTTCTAGAGCTTGGTCTACAGGTAACTGGTTGAAGCGTGTTATGGTTAGTTTAATAACAACATTACCAGATTCGAACTCATCGTACACATCAGACGCAGTTGTGGAAAGCTGCTTCATATCTGATAGATAAATAGGTCCACATCTACTTAGCATAATTGGTGTGGTCGTCATACATTACCCTGCTAAAAATGTCTACTGGTTTCAGTAGGATTTTCTACTGAGTCCTACTGAACTCTACTGCACTCTATTGGACTCTACTGCACTCTATTGGACTCTACTGGATCCCAACTGTTTTCTACTGTTATGGGTACAGTAGCCTACTGAATTGTACTGGTTTCTATAAACCAACTGAACTCTACTTTTCAGATTGTTAGGGACTGATAGGTACAGGCAGATATACATAGATAGTTAAACCCTTATGTAATTCCTCTATGAGGATTGTCATTGCAATTTCAAAAGAACTCGTATCTAAGAAGGATGTATGTTTTTTTATCAGCAGTGTTATTCTGGAATCGATTGGCGAAGCATGATTTGTGATACTTGGCTTCAAATGCTATAATCCTTCAGTTCGACAACGTAGTTCTTCATCGCTTTTGGCAATTTCGTGAATACTGTTCTCGCCATTCTTAGTTATACCTACTTGTGACAATTTGATGGAACCTTTGCTTTTCCTCAGTTGGCAAAACATACACAAAGACCAGTTGACATATTTTTGCATTCACCCCCTTGTTGCAGGGACAGATGTGCAAGGTTGTGTATTATCGGTATCACTGCTGGAACTAATATTTGAGATAGTATTTTCCACAGCCTTTTCAAACCGTATTTTAAGCCTTTCAATGTTGCTCTTTGTTATGTGCGGAAATAATTATAAACCAACCCTTTTTAAGATGGACACGGATTTATTGACCAGCACTAACAACACACACGGATACAGCCAGGGCACGACTTGCACGCCCGGAATTCCTACTTGCTCTGCCAACATGGCCGCCCTTCCCATGGGGCAACAACAAAACACTACCGAAACTCCCTGGAAACAAGATGGCTTCCACAAAACAAACATATCCAAAACAATCACATAAATAATACAGAGCAACTCCTCCCAACTTTAAATACAGCCTTACCCTGTATTTAAACAAAACCTACTCTATGAACTCAATCACTATTTATCCCCAGAAAATAATAAAAAAAAAATAATTACAAATCTAACATCACTCAAACTGGTATGACAAATTGTAGTCTTCCAGATAACTTGGTGGTTTATTGGTTCGGGCTGACACGCACACTACTTGTTTCTGCTGCCCCTGGCTCACCCATTTGAAGATTTGCATCATCTGTCCCGGCACACAAGGGTTCCTGTTCCGGAGCAGCCAGATCTTCATCAGTGTGGAAGAAATATCTCCCTACCGCCTCTGAAACACAACCTGGCCCAGCTGGTTCTTTCCTCTGCTGCCCAAGATTCTTCCTGTGGAGTACTTGGTCCATATGATGTCTTTCAATTGTGCCATCAACCCTTCCGATTTCCAAGTTGCGAGGCCCCATAACTGCTGTTACTCTCCCTGGGTACCACCGTTGAGGTCCAGCATACATCCTGTAAAAGACTAAGTCACCAACATTAAAATTGCGTCTAGATTTAGAATATTCACAACTGTTAGCAGCTACATTGTCTCTTTTTGCAGAAGGTGGGAGAGAGGCAGGGTGTATTTTGTGTAACAGTGTTTGTATCTGGCGACCCATGAGCATCTCTGCGGGGCTGCGGTTGGTGGCCATACTTGGTGTTGTCCGTTATGTGAGAAGCACATTTGACAGTTCACTCCTCCATATAGTCGGTGGCAGTCTCTTTAAGCACCTCTTTAGGGTCTGGACCACTCTCTCAGCTTGCCCATTTGAAGCAGGGTTGTATGGAGCTATGCGTACATGAGATATAATATTTTGCTGAAGAAATTTTGAGAACTCCTGTGATCGAAAAGCAGGACCATTGTCAGATACAACTTGGTCGGGAAATCCATGCACAGCAAACCACTTCCTCAAACACTCAATTACAACTGATGAGGACATGGATCCTCTAGTCTCCTCTACCTCAAGCCATTTTGATAGGCATCCACAGCAACAAAAAATGTGTAACCATTAAGCGGTCCAGCAAAATCAAGGTGGAGCCTTGACCAGGGTTTCTGCGGTGCAGTCCATGGGATCACTGAGGAACGTGGAGGCATGGAACGATTCTCGCAACAAGCAGTACACGATGAAATCATGTTTTCAATGTCAGCATTTATACCTGGCCACCATACATAGCTTCTAGCTAGGGCCTTTGACCGTACAATACCTTGGTGCACCTCGTGAAGCAGTTTCATGACCTCAACTCTCAACGGCGGAGGTATGACCACCTGATTTCCCCGCAGCACACATCCATTCAGTACTGTTAGGGTGCCAGGTGGATCTCTGAAGTATCCCTGGGCAGCTGGCGATAACCGCATAGGATTCCAACCCTGCTGGAGCCCCTCTCGTACCTCTGCCAAAGTAGAGTCCTTCGATGTGGCGGCAGCCACTGAATCTGCCGATAATGGAGACATCTTAGAGGCCTGATCTAGGAGAAGAATGCCAGCCGGTTCAGGCACAATGGTCGTTTCATCCTCTGTTGACTGCACAGGAAGACGACTGAAAAAATCAGCATTTGCATGCTTCTTGCCAGGGCGATATGTTAGTTTATAATCATAATTGCTCAATAGGAGCACCCAACGCAGCATCCGAGGACTCAACACCTCAGACATTTGTTTGCCTTGTCTGAAAATGCCCAGAAGGGGTTGGTGATCTGTTACTATCAAAGTGTAGCCCCGTGAGGAACATTCTGAATTTCTTTACACCAAAAATAATCGCCAGTGCCTCTCTGTCAATCTGCGCATAGTCTTTCTCACTCCCTCTGAGCACCCTTGAGGCATAAGCAATGGGATGCTCTAACTTATCAGGACCGAGGTGTGACAGCACAGCCCCTACTCCATAAGGCGAGGCATCACAATGTAACACAAGAGGCAATTTGGGATCAAAACATTTCAACACTGCTCCCGAGGACAATTCTTTTGATGTAGGAGATGCATGCCTCCTCCCTCTCTGTCCATCGCCAGGGAACCTTTTCACATAGTAATTCATACAGGGGTGCAAACACAGTGGCTTTGTTGGGGAAAAACCTGTCGTAATAATTGACACAGCCAAGGTAAACCTGCAACTCAGAGACCTTAGTGGGAGAGGGAGCACTTAGCAGAGATTTAACCTTCTCAGTGGTCGGTTGGATGCCATTTCCTGAAATTGAATATTTATTTATTTCATCAACCTGAATACAGCTTCGATGGCCATTTTACATCAGGCGTTATAACAATAACAAAGGACAACACACACAACCATGTCCAGGGAGGAGAAAAATCCTCCACCGGCGGGACTCGAACCCGCGACCTTTGGGTTGGCAGGCGAGGACGTTACCCCGCCGCCACCGAGGCCGACAAATCCCAAGAAATCTAGTTTCTTCACTGCAAACATACACTTTTCAAGCTACAACTTAAATCCTGTTCCTTGCAATCTCTCCAACGCCCCCTGCACCCGCTGGTACAGCAACGTCTCAGTGGGTGCTTGGCACAAAATGTCATCAATGTAGACTAGAACATTATCCAACCCAGCCAAAATGTTCTCCATGATCCCCTGAAAAATGGCCGGAGCAGAGCACAACCCAGGAGGCAAACGAAGCATACGGAAAAGTCCCTTGTGAGTGTTCAACGTTAATATGTGTGATGCTTCTTCATCAACACTAACTTGGAGAAATGCATTAGACAGGTCAATTTTGGCAAACCAGCAACCACCCGAGAGTCGACTCAACATTTCATTTATCGTTGGTAATGGGAAAATTTGCCGCATGCAGACAGGATTTACCGTTGCACTATAGTCACCACATATTCTAATTGAGCCATCCCTTTTTAATACATTGACCGTGGGGGTTGCCCACTGAGAATACTTCACTGGCTCTAGTATTCTTTGCTCAACCATTTTATCAAGCTCGTCACTTACCCGTTGAGCTAAAGCAATAGGGACAGGGCGGCTCTTCCTGAAGACAGGCTTGGCATCAGGCTTCAGAACAACTTGGGCTGGGGGACCGGCATAATTACCCAACCCGGGGTGGAAAACCTCTTTAAAACGTTCCAGTTCACAAGGGAGCTGCACCATACCAACAGCATGCACGCCATGTACTGAAATTCCCAAGTGTGGGAACCAGCTCCGCCCCAACAGACTGGGTCCATCTCCTGCCATCACCAGCAATGGTAATTTCCCTCTGTAGGGTGGATAACTGACATCAACAAAAATATTCCCTTTCACAGGCAACTGCTCCTTCGACCATGTATTCAGGATCACTGCAGGACGTTCAAGTTTACATTTAGGAAATAGCATCATGTAAGTTCCATGGCCAATGATGGAAAACCCAGCCCCAGAGTCAACTTCCATCGTCAGCTGCTGACACCGTTATCTTCATGGGAGGCGGTGCAGCGGCGGCAGGAACGTGGAACAAAGTACCGTACTCCTCAGAGCAATCACCCTCTGATAAATAAAGACTGGGGATATGTACCTGCATAGCTGGGAACGTCTCATCATCCGTGGCCTCCATGACGTGGGCTGCAGATCTCCTTGGTGGATCGCTTCGATAGCCGAAGCGCCTCGAGCTGTCGCTAACCCCGCGTTGTGATCCACCGGCCAAAGGCAAGGGCGTAATCTTCTTCTTTTTGAAGCAAGCACGTTCAATGTGACCACACTTCCGGCAATATCGGCTGGTGGAACTCTGGTGACTGCAATCTGCTGGGTGATGCCAACCCGTGCAACGAAAACAAGGGTGTTGGTGATGTGGAATGTCCTCCTCGAACATGGGAGGAACGGAACGGCCGCGACTACAGGCACCATTTTGACGCGTTGGACCACTACTACCCTCTTTAAATCTAAAGATTCTGAGGCGAAAAGGGCCTCCTTCAATCGCATATCGGATAGGCCTAACAGCACTTGCCCTAATAATGATTCGTCCGAATTGGAGAAATCACAACCCTCCGCGAGCGCCTGGAGGTCCGAGAGAAAATCCTTAAAAGACTCTCCCGAGTCCTGCATCCGCTTATGGAAAACTTCGCGTTGCACCCACTTGCACGGTTTCGGACTAATGTACCCGTCCAAGAGTTTGGTAGCATCTGCACTGAATGATATTTCCGTGGTGGAACGCGGTTTACACAATCTAATCACGTTTTTCAAAATGAAATCGCCTGGCACCGTCATGGCCTTCTTCCTATCGTCATCCGTGATGTTGTTCGCCACGAAGTAGTAATACAATTGTTCCTTAAATACGCACCAGTCATCTGAGTTACCTGATGAAAAACTGGGAAGATTTCCAAGGGTTCCCACGAAACTCGACCCTGAAGAATTCGCTTCCATTTTCACTTACTCACGTGGTTATAAGTTGTTTTTTTTAGAAAAAAAAATTAACTGCGGAAGATCAGCATCCCATCCTCGTCGCCAATGTTATGTGCGGAAATAATTATAAACCAACCCTTTTAATGATGGACACGGATTTATTGGCCAGCACTAACAACACACACGGATACAGCCAGGGCACGACTTGCACGCCCGGAATTCCTACTTGTTCTGCCAACATGGCTGCCCTTCCCATGGGGCAACAACAAAACACTACCGAACCTCCCTGGAAACAAGATGGCTTCCACAAAACAAACATATCCAAAATAATCACATACATAATACCAAGAACCCTATATAAGGACGGCTATCTTCCATCTCGAATTTGTTGCCAATACCCGCGAAAGAATTGAAGTTCCACTTTTGGCCACAGGCTGCGCTGCAGTCGAGGGCGAGGCATGTAGCAGACGGATACTTGCCCAACTATACGTGTTTTTATGTTTCCAATTCCTATACGCAAGTATGATGAGCAATACTGCTAGTAATACTTTAAGGCATTTGCTAGTAGTTATATTACTTACTCAAGGTAAAGAGCCATCGAATAGAAAACTCTCCAGAACATCGCGAAACAGAAATCATTTACACTAAGGGCCTACGGAATTAGGTGATGTGATCGGTGGGTTTTTATTCCATATTTCGCCCGAAAATTTCTAATTTATGATGTAAGACATTCACAAACAGTGCATTAAAATAATAATTAATGCAAATAATTTGAAAGCTAGTTCACTTGTCATTTTACGTATTTCGATTACGCCGCTAGCGAAATCAGCTGATGTTATTGATGCCATGACAATCACAATGATTCCAAACCCCTTCCCATTTGTAGGCCGTAATACAAAATTAAAATATATATTGTAAGAACATGTATCCACTCAGAAGAGTAATTAAGCTCATTTTCGTGTTACGGCATCATAATATCCAGTTGTATGTACCAAGAGTACTCAAGATTATGCTTCCGGCCGGCCAGATATGAACACTAGGTTATTTGCGCCGAAAGTCGTCATGACTATTGATAAATTAACCATTGATAAAGCAAGTTATTCATTGTGAATCCCTTGCCTCCATTAGCCTGATCTCTTACTTCAATGGGGAAGCGATCAAAATACTACTCTAGGCGTTGAAAAAAAAACAGTATCAGTCACTTCACTAGAATCTATGAACATTTAATCTGTCTAAAACAAATTGGAACCCGTTATAAACAAACAATCGAATATGAAATGATTGTATAAAAGTATATATATGAAAATGTATGATAAAATATCAAATCAAATATGAAATTAATTCTAGAAGATGAAGGTCAAATGAAAATGCACAACTTTAGCTCAATAAAGTCCCTGACACTAGGGACTTTAATTTTAATTTTCTGTATCATATAATACGATACAAAGTTGCTATATTAGTTAAAAATAATAAGCAGGGAACCCTGTCAAAGTTATTTATCACTTCAAAATGAAAAATTTACCTTTGAAGTTTCATTGTAGGAAGGAAACATGTTCCTATCTTGAATCTCTGTCCTACTCAAAGGCTGCGTGAAGCCTTTGAGTAACTAAGATTTTGGATAATTAAGACGAATACCTCAGTAGCACTCAAGTTGAACAACATGGATGTAGCCACGATAACAGAAACAGTAAAGATAGGCAGCAGGCAGATAATAAGGCACACTTTCATGTACGCAATGTTGGAGGAATACGGAATTATAAACACTGAATGCAGTTTATCTCTGCAGTAAATGAAGGAATAAATACACTGAGAATGCCAAAGCATTGGAGGCACACTTTCATGTACGCAATGCTGGAGGCACATGGAAATATAAACACTGAATGCGGTCTCTCTCTGCAGTAAATGAAGGAATACATACATTGAGAATGCCACAGCATTGGAGGCACACTTTCATGTACGCAATGCTGGAAGCACATGGAAATATAAACACTGAATGCGGTCTCTCTCTGCAGTAAATGAAGGAATGCATACATTGAGAATGCCAAAGCAATGTAGGCACGCTTTCATGTACGCAATGCTGGAAGCACATGGAAATATAAACACTGAATGCGGTCTCTCTCTGCAGTAAATGAAGGAATACATACATTGAGAATGCCACAGCATTGGAGGCACACTTTCATGTACGCAATGCTGGAAGCACATGGAAATATAAACACTGAATGCGGTCTCTCTCTGCAGTAAATGAAGGAATACATACACCGGGAATACCAAAGCAATGGAGACACACTTTCATTAACGCAATATTGGAGGCACAATGAAATGTAAACACTGCACGCAGTCTCTCTGCAGTAAATGAAGGAATACATACCCTGGGAATGCCAAAGCATTGGAGGCACACTTTCATGTACGCAATGCTGGAAGCACATGGAAATATAAACACTGAATGCGGTCTCTCTCTGCAGCAAATGAAGGAATGCATACACTGGGAATGCCACAGCATTGGAGGCACACTTTCATGTACGCAATGCTGGAAGCACATGGAAATATAAACACTGAATGCGGTCTCTCTCTGCAGCAAATGAAGGAATGCATACACTGGGAATGCCACAGCATTGGAGGCACACTTTCATGTACGCAATGCTGGAAGCACATGGAAATATAAACACTGAATGCGGTCTCTCTCTGCAGCAAATGAAGGAATGCATACACTGGGAATGCCAAAGCATTGGAGGCACACTTTCATGTACGCAATGCTGGAAGCACATGGAAATATAAACACTGAATGCGGTCTCTCTCTGCAGCAAATGAAGGAATGCATACACTGGGAATGCCACAGCATTGGAGGCACACTTTCATGTACGCAATGCTGGAAGCACATGGAAATATAAACACTGAATGCGGTCTCTCTCTGCAGTAAATGAAGGAATACATACATTGAGAATGCCACAGCATTGGAGGCACACTTTCATGTACGCAATGCTGGAAGCACATGGAAATATAAACACTGAATGCGGTCTCTCTCTGCAGTAAATGAAGGAATGCATACATTGAGAATGCCAAAGCAATGTAGGCACGCTTTCATGTACGCAATGCTGGAAGCACATGGAAATATAAACACTGAATGCGGTCTCTCTCTGCAGTAAATGAAGGAATACATACATTGAGAATGCCACAGCATTGGAGGCACACTTTCATGTACGCAATGCTGGAAGCACATGGAAATATAAACACTGAATGCGGTCTCTCTCTGCAGTAAATGAAGGAATACATACACCGGGAATACCAAAGCAATGGAGGCACACTTTCATTAACGCAATATTGGAGGCACAATGAAATGTAAACACTGCACGCAGTCTCTCTGCAGTAAATGAAGGAATACATACCCTGGGAATGCCAAAGCATTGGAGGCACACTTTCATGTACGCAATGCTGGAAGCACATGGAAATATAAACACTGAATGCGGTCTCTCTCTGCAGCAAATGAAGGAATGCATACACTGGGAATGCCACAGCATTGGAGGCACACTTTCATGTACGCAATGCTGGAAGCACATGGAAATATAAACACTGAATGCGGTCTCTCTCTGCAGCAAATGAAGGAATGCATACACTGGGAATGCCACAGCATTGGAGGCACACTTTCATGTACGCAATGCTGGAAGCACATGGAAATATAAACACTGAATGCGGTCTCTCTCTGCAGCAAATGAAGGAATGCATACACTGGGAATGCCAAAGCATTGGAGGCACACTTTCATGTACGCAATGCTGGAAGCACATGGAAATATAAACACTGAATGCGGTCTCTCTCTGCAGCAAATGAAGGAATGCATACACTGGGAATGCCAAAGCATTGGAGGCACACTTTCATGTACGCAATGCTGGAAGCACATGGAAATATAAACACTGAATGCGGTCTCTCTCTGCAGTAAATGAAGGAATACATACCCTGGGAATGCCAAAGCATTGGAGGCACACTTTCATGTACGCAATGCTGGAAGCACATGGAAATATAAACACTGAATGCGGTCTCTCTCTGCAGTAAATGAAGGAATGCATACACTGGGAATGCCACAGCATTGGAGGCACACTTTCATGTACGCAATGCTGGAAGCACATGGAAATATAAACACTGAATGCGGTCTCTCTCTGCAGCAAATGAAGGAATGCATACACTGGGAATGCCAAAGCATTGGAGGCACACTTTCATGTACGCAATGCTGGAAGCACATGGAAATATAAACACTGAATGCGGTCTCTCTCTGCAGTAAATGAAGGAATGCATACACTGGGAATGCCACAGCATTGGAGGCACACTTTCATGTACGCAATGCTGGAAGCACATGGAAATATAAACACTGAATGCGGTCTCTCTCTGCAGCAAATGAAGGAATGCATACACTGGGAATGCCAAAGCATTGGAGGCACACTTTCATGTACGCAATGCTGGAAGCACATGGAAATATAAACACTGAATGCGGTCTCTCTCTGCAGCAAATGAAGGAATGCATACACTGGGAATGCCACAGCATTGGAGGCACACTTTCATGTACGCAATGCTGGAAGCACATGGAAATATAAACACTGAATGCGGTCTCTCTCTGCAGTAAATGAAGGAATGCATACATTGAGAATGCCAAAGCAATGTAGGCACGCTTTCATGTACGCAATGTTGGAGGCACAATGAAATGTAAACACTGCACGCAGTATCTCTCTGCAGTAAAAGAACGAATGAATACACCGGGAATACCAAAGCAATGGAGGAACACTTTCATTAACGCAATGTTGGAGGCACAATGAAATGTAAACACTGCACGCAGTCTCTCTGCAGTAAATGAAGGAATACATACACTGGGAATGCCAAAGCATTGGAGGCACACTTTCATGTACGCAATGCTGGAAGCACATGGAAATATAAACACTGAATGCGGTCTCTCTCTGCAGCAAATGAAGGAATGCATACACTGGGAATGCCACAGCATTGGAGGCACACTTTCATGTACGCAATGCTGGAAGCACATGGAAATATAAACACTGAATGCGGTCTCTCTCTGCAGTAAATGAAGGAATACATACATTGAGAATGCCAAAGCAATGTAGGCACGCTTTCATGTACGCAATGTTGGAGGCACAATGAAATGTAAACACTGCACGCAGTCTCTCTGCAGTAAATGAAGGAATGCATACACTGGGAATGCCAAAGCATTGGAGGCACACTTTCATGTACGCAATGCTGGAAGCACATGGAAATATAAACACTGAATGCGGTCTCTCTCTGCAGCAAATGAAGGAATGCATACACTGGGAATGCCACAGCATTGGAGGCACACTTTCATGTACGCAATGCTGGAAGCACATGGAAATATAAACACTGAATGCGGTCTCTCTCTGCAGTAAATGAAGGAATACATACATTGAGAATGCCAAAGCAATGTAGGCACGCTTTCATGTACGCAATGTTGGAGGCACAATGAAATGTAAACACTGCACGCAGTATCTCTCTGCAGTAAAAGAACGAATGAATACACCGGGAATACCAAAGCAATGGAGGAACACTTTCATTAACGCAATGTTGGAGGCACAATGAAATGTAAACACTGCACGCAGTCTCTCTGCAGTAAATGAAGGAATACATACCCTGGGAATGCCAAAGCAATGGAGGCACGCTTTCATTTACGCAACGTTGGAGGCACACGGAAATATAAACACTGCACGCAGTCTCTCTCTGCAGCAAATGAAGGAATGCTTACACTGGGAATGCCGAAGGACGGGAGGCACACTTTAATGTACGCAATGTTGGAGGCACAAGGAAATGTAAACATTGAATGCAGTCTATCTCTGCAGGAAATGAAGGAATGCATATACTAAAACAAGCTTTTGTTCTTTATGCCGAGAACCTTGTTCCTCCTATTTGTATTCGTGTGTCCTGTAGAGCATCCCGGCAATAAAACAACTCCGCAAACCCATTTTGAAGCAAATTATCCTCGTTTAACTGCACAAGCACACACCAATCTCTATTCCCAGCAATGCAAAACTGACCGTAAACATGCCTCGAGCTTCGCATCAGTGCCACCTATCGGCAAGCTCCGAAATCCTATTAAATTGCTACAGCAAATGTTAGCAAAAGACGGTCGAAAGCGCATCTAGAGAAATGTCCTTATATAGGGTTCTTGCATAATACATAACACTCTTACTGCAAAGACTGCCATAACAACTTGCTTTATGTCATTTCGGATCTTTATAACACTAGTGTTTCTATGTCTGGCTCGAGACGCTTCTTCAGTACATCCCAATTATTTACATCACCATAAGATATATACGTTTATAATAGCATTTACGATTTACTCCTTCTTTGCCACCATTTGTCAGATTTCCACTGGATACAACTTGACAAAATATGAATAAATTACAATTTGTTATCTCCAAGTCTTTACGCTTCACTGGCAATCTGGCAACAGGTATCAATGCTTGATCCATTTCAGATATTTCACAGTTGTAATAACTTCAAAGTTCCGCCATCATTACTTCATAATCTGAAAAAAAAATTGTAAGTATTATGATAATGGTTGTTAGATATGCTAAATGGTGGTTAGGCGCCTTGAGTACAATCTGTAAAAATAAATGTAGCCATTTTGAAAAATGGGAGATGGGTTGTATGAGTGAATAAATTAAAGACTTATTCGAATTCCTTGACCCCAAAAACATGCAATTTGACACAAGGATCAAGTTTTTAAGGTTGAGTGGTTTCCCAAGTACGAACAAACAAATATTTGCATCCGCCATTTTCCAAAATGGCGACCAGAAAAGAGGTTCCCACTCATACAGAGTGACCACCGGTCAAAATATCATCTTTACTACTGTAATATAAAATTTAGCATAGCATTAAAATTAAAATTGCGAAATATATGTACAAATACTTAAAAATCGATGGAAAGAAATTTAAACCTTGGTCAATTGGGCATATTGTTCACTAAGTTTCATGGTTGTAAGGTTTTTTCATGTAAAAATTCGAGAAAGAACGTTGTAAAGGTCGTTTTACACGGTACATTTGTTTGTACAAACTCTTCCGTGAACTCTTGCATGAGGCAAAATATATCGTGTAAAGCGGCAAATTGTATGAACGCTTGTGCGAATGTCTCAATGCCTGCACGGGAAATAGAACATGTTCTAATTTCGTCGACACAAACGTACAACGTCACGTATGTACATACGTTTGTACAAAATCTTTCATCGTGTAAAACTGCCTTAATATATGGTAACTTTTAATTTTACTCTTTTAACAACAAAAAACTACATGATTTCTGGTCTGGATCTCGGGTCAATGCCCGTGGTTATTTTTATAATAAAGAATTGAAAAAAATAAAAGCGTGATAAATATGCAAACAAAGTCCACGAAATATCTCAAAGATGTGAGCAATAAGCAAGCAAAGAAAAATGGCGAAACCTAAGCTTGAATGAGTGGACCCTTGAAGATAAAAAAATGCCAATGTAATTGAAAATTGTAAGCGGGTTGCAAGTAAGTTTTTGTTATAATGTTTCCCGGTAAAACATGAAATGCTAGAGCAGCATGCTTATGGACCTCTTCAAACTTCTGAAGGTTATGTGCTATATCAAAGCTAATAAAATAATCAAGGACTTCTTACCTTGAATGCCTTGTTGCATGACTACAAATTAAAATGATTAGCAGTTGTCAGCTATGCGGGCTGAATCAATATTTTTTTCGCTGGCCGTATAAAATATTCCGTGAGTAGTAAGACGGGCTGCGGGGGCTCCCCCTATTCTACAAATGAATGTAAATAATGCTTGTGAACGAAAACTGTAATAATATTAATAGTTTTGACAATTTTTATGAAGATTAACAAATAATAATACTCAAGGATCTTAGCGTTGAATGAACGAGTCCATGATCGATTTAAATGCTTTGGTTGTTGTAAAGTTGTGTTCGATATATTTCTGTTTCAACTCATGTGCCATTTAGCTACTTCTAAAGCATATGCATAGAAGATCATAAAACCTAATAAATAGTTAATGAGGAATAGTCTTTTTTCTATCTATTGAGGTGTTAACCAATTCATGGCCTACACCAAATATATTTTCTAAGCATTCTTGCAATGAGAGTGCTGGTTATTTTTCCCTTTAATTTGAATACAATATCAGATCATGGCCACGGTTTACAGATGTGAGAGTGTAATTACTGTGTCATCTATGTATCATCCTATATTCGTAATTCGATTTTTTCAGTCATAGTTTGCAAGAATACAGGTTTATAAACGACCATAAGTTATGTATATCATCATGAAACATTTTAAATCGTGTAGTTTGAAGGCATAATGTCGTTAATAGCTATTTAAATACGCTCCAAGAAGGTTAAATTCCCTTAAATGCAGCCTTTACAGACAGTTAATATGGTACTGCAAGCCTCGGAAACAATGGAAAAATTGCTTAGCAACGAAAATGGAAAAAGATCGAAATTTGCATTAATTTTGCGTTTAAACTTCATATAATTCAGTTTATCGATCGATAGCCAAAAATCGGTTGCAAAAATTAAATTTTTTTATGCATTTTGGTCGAAGAATGAAACTTGTATCTCAATTATTTCATATTTTAATGAATGAAATAAAATTACTCTACACGTAAATTATTCGTTTTTCCTATTTAAACCCATTAACAACAAAATCCTATCTGGACTCGAACCCAATGAAAAATATTGGTATTTTCGATTTTTTCCTGACTCGACACCAAATTCCAAACTCCCCTGAAAACTTTAACCTTTTAGCTCGATTAGAAATTCCCAGGAATTAGTATTAATGAGTGAGTGAGTGAGTCAGTTTTGTAGCTTTATATATTACTAATAATGTGTGTATATATGTAAATATTACTTCGGAAACGGCTCTAACGATTTTGATTAAAGTTGCAAATTTAGTAATTTAGGGAACGAAAAAACGATTTACTTAGGTCTTGACTCTGGGAAAAGTCTTTTTTCAAGATATTGGGCAAAACAAATTTGCATTCTTAAAATGTAAAAAGGCTAGGCTACTCCATGTTTGTTTTACAGAGGTTTCTTTGTTTGCTTTGTTTAATCGCTTGCACTCCTGATACAAATTGAAAATGTTACTTTTAGATAAATTAACGAACAAATATTTTAATTCTTGAATTCAATTTCCGTATACCCATCGCATTTTCCTGGATTTTTAGTTTTTAGCTCGAAAATCTCAAATTTTTGCACTACTCCAACAATTGAATATTTTGTTTACTTGGAAACCGCAGCATAGGCATGGAATGGAAATTCATGCCTGAGACATTTACGCCTCTTTGAAAAAATCTCTTTTACAGATGTACTTTGAAATTTTAGCTGGAATATATTTCAACCCAACCTCTCCATGTGTGGTTAATTGCTGCTATATAGTAAATGTTAATATTCACGTAATTTTTAAAGTGTTTGCGTGAGTCCTTCATGCGCTGTAGAATATTGATCCGATGTACAGAACAACCTGAAAGAGAACTTGAGGAGCAAATGGTACAAGGTGATGACCCAATGCCCAATACCTCAAAGTATTTTATTGCGGAGCAAATAGAACAAGTTGATGACTCAATAGCAGGTACCTCAAGTAGTTTATTTCCTACAAAATGAAGAACATTTTCTGACATCGGCAAGACCAAGCCGGGTAGCAAACACCACATGTGAAAATAGGTTATTTTAAATGATGCCTGAACTAAATGATTCTTACTCTCAAGAGAGGAACCGATCAGAAAAGAATGATGCAAGAATATGAGTCTTCCGATGATCATCTAGAGCATTTATAAATGATACGTGATCTTGCACGAATCCAGAGAAGTGGAGAATCAAACGAACAAAGGGAGAAACAAACGAACGATTGCAAAAGATAAGGCAACGACAAAATAACCAAAGAACAGAAGAATCAGACTCGCAAAAGAATTAGCGGCTTCAAGACATGCGTGAACGAGCGGCTCAGAGGCGTACAGAAGAGTTTAATGATGATTATCATTATAAACGATTGGAAGAAGAACGCCGGAGAAATTCAAGACGACAACAAGCATTACGGCTAAACCGAATAAGTTCCTACAAGGCTGCTACAGCGGCTGATATTTCTTACCATAGTTTGCAACCTTTTAGTGTTGCTTGTATTCATTAGGGAGCATTGCAATTTCCCGAAGAACGTGTGCCAAATCGAATTAATTGAGATACGTTTGGCGACTGCTGCTTGCATGGTAGATCTACCACATCCAGAATTTCAGAACGAGTTAGCGCGATTGTTTCTTCGACGTCATTTTCTGATGACTTTTATGAAAGGATTCGAAATTTGAATTTATGTTTTGCAATGGCTTCATTCACCGTATATGAAGATCGAACAGTCAACGGTGGAGGAGTTTACAGTTACATTCCTAGCGGTAAAGTTTATCACGAACTTAATGTAGCAGCTCACCCTACTCAAAATTATGATGGAAAATTTTGAACGGCCTCAATATGGACAGACATACATTTGAATAATCAGGATGCTCTTAGTGCACACATGAACAATGCCATTAATCATGGTATCAGCGAGAATCTTATTAGTCTCTTGGAACATATTTTGAGATCCGGTTTGCTCTTGGATTCATGATAATGCGGGAAGTAGAAGAAGAAGCTAATAGACGCGCCTAGCTGCAGAAGGTGTAGAACCGCCTTATGTTAAGCTGCTTTTTGCATTACCTGATGCCATTGATCACAGAAGGTTTAACATCCCCATTCATAATGAAGTTTGTGCCATTGTTACCCTCAACGCTCACCAAAGCTCTCCAGATAAAGAGTTAATTATTCGTAAACGTGGGAAATCTTTAGTTACCATGAACAATATTGACAGTCGTGTTGGGCCATGGCCCCCTCTAATACAGGCCGGAACATGGAATTTTGGCAACGCTGTGTGTTAGTCCTATCGTTGCTGTTTGGAAGCATGGCGTCTTACGGGAGAAGTGTGTCCGTGTGATTAAAAACGTATGAATTCACTAGTTAAAAAGGCCGAACTGGACTAATTTTTTGTATATTGTGTTGGCTAAAGGTACGTAAATTAGTTTAAAGATATTTTCTGTGAGTTTAAGGTGGAAAATCACGATTATTTCTTCAAAAGCATTTTGCGATCGCTTGCCGGCCGGCCATTGTTGGAATGATATTGAGCACGGGATATTGAGAGTGCAAAAAAGCTGGATTAAAAGGCAGAGCAGGGATTATTTTTTTGTATATTGTTTTGGCTAAAGGTAAGTAAAATAGTGTTAAGATATTTTCTGTGAGTTGAGGGTGGAACATTACGATTATTTCTTCTAAAGCATTGCGACTACTTGCCGGCCGGCCATTACGGAGGGAAATTGAGAGTACACAAATGCAACGTAGATTATATGTAGGGAATTTAGCAGCTATTCTGTTTTTATGCTAATATTATTATTGGGTTAACAGTGATTGTTATTTTTGGTGGATCTTATGAATTAAATAATTGATGTTACTCAGGTTTTCTAAAAACAATCATAAATGAACTACACTTACTGAACTATGTTTATTCCTACAACTCCTATTTTTAAATTAAAGATACCCCGGCGTTGTTGTGTGCCAGGTTGCAAAAGCAACTACATCTCCACTAAGAATGAGGGGTATGTGACTGTGTTCCGATTCCCCAAAGACGAACGCAGTAGAAAGCAGTGGCTGAAGAATATTCCTAGGAAGGACTGGAATCAAACGCAGTAGTTCGCATCAAGCATTTTGCTGAGCGGGATACTCCTCCACTGTTCAACTTTCACGGATACGAGCGGTGAAGTGCAAAGTTACCAGTTACATCGCCCAAAGTTGTCCCCTGGTGCTGCTCTTACTTTGTTCAATGTTACTACTCCGTGTTCACCTCC
This sequence comes from Pyrrhosoma nymphula, assembly GCA_963573305.1. Lineage (NCBI taxonomy): Eukaryota > Metazoa > Arthropoda > Insecta > Odonata > Coenagrionidae > Pyrrhosoma > Pyrrhosoma nymphula. The sequence continues at coordinate 128,909,226 of OY754338.1, read as the reverse complement.
CTCAGTACTCATGGCCCCATATCCCATGTTTGTGAAAATGAAGTGAAATATAATTAAGTGAAGTTTTGTTCTTTGCTTTGTGAAGTGCAACATGCGATGTGAGTAGCTTCTAAGGGTGTGATAGTGAATGACAGTGAATTGGTAAAATAGTTTCATTGTATATTTTTAATTGTCCAACCTCACAGACAATACAAACAACACTGATACATTAGTCTTACTGCTAACAATCCTCATCAGCTTACTCCATTTTCACGGCTGAATATCCATGCGATTACAACCATCTACCTAAAGTAAACGCTCGCAACGTAAATGTTTGCATTTTTAGTAGTTTTTTCCAAAAAAATCCTTTTTTTCAACACTCCCACCCACTGTGAATTTCAACCGTTACATGTATAGCCCACAAACGCGTGACCCCGCATTATCCACTAGACTGAGAAATTTCATTGGCCTGTATGTAATATTCTTGTGGTTATTTGCAATAATTCCTCCTGAAAATCACAAAAATTCCACATTCTCGTTTTCTTGTATTACTTACATACATTATTTTCAAACCGGTGAACACTGCTTCCAATTCCAATTGCTTCCAATGTTGCTTTCTACTTCGTCTACACATTCTGTTAGTTTTTAATTTGAAATTTTTTTGAGCTTACATATTCACACTTTCCTCTAAAACTTGATTTTTTTCAAAATGGTGAACACTACACCACAGGTATATGTGCTGTTACTTCTGTCTACCTCAGATTCACACCCTCAACGTGAAATATTTTACATTCTTAGCAGTTTATTATTTACAAAAAAAGACTAATTTTTTACTCTCCCACCCACACTTTTACAGCTATGGAATTTCAATCGTTTGACGTATGGCTTTCAAATTCCACACAAACGTGTAATATCCTCAAGAATTAGTAGCCACCACACCCCCTGATTCTCACAGATAACTACACAATCTAAGTTCCTTGTAAAACATTCATTGTTTTGAAACCGGTGAACGCTGTACAGCTGATACCTATTTCACAGTATACAATTGTTTAGACTGTGCCTGTTCCAATACTACTTTCTACTTCCCCTACCTATCTTAGTGTTAAACTTTATTATTTCAAAAAAATTTACTTATAAGCTTACATTTGAATATATGTTCCTTTTACACTTGATTTGTGTCAAAATAGTGAACGCTACCCCACAGATATTTTTTTCCTTTGGTAGTCTTGTAAAACTCGTTGAAAACGATTTCTGAAACGAAATCATTCATCAGTGAATTTAATTGCTCAAGGATGTGTCGTGACTGTTTCTTTGCGAGCCTGATGATGATGCGGTGCATCGAAACCCGTGTCGATTAAAAATTTATATCTGTGGAAAATTGCATCGTCGTAGTTCTTATTGTGACTGTTTCTGATTGGAATTCAAGTGTATTACTTACAGCAGCTTTTAGTTACGTATTCCATATTAGGAAGTTTAATTTACGCTTTTGATGGTCGTTTGCACTGAAATTTGAGAGTGATGTTATTTGATCTACGAAGTTGCTTCTTGTAAGTTTATTTACTCAAGATGGATTGATTACCTGAAATAATGTATTTTATGCCATTTTCCTTTGAAATAAATGTTGTAAAGTTTGGAAATGTTGAATTGTTTCATTCCTGAAATAATCCTGGTGATGGCTGCAAGAAGATAACCGAAAACCTTAAAAATATTTTGTTCGCTTTCTCACTATCCGGGACGGATGTGCATCCAGGTAGGTGTCCTGTCTTTTCACAGCCGTTTAATGAGATATCTTTGTGATGATTGTAATATTTAAGTTTAGCTTCCCCTTTTGAAGTTAAAGCCTAATGCATATTTCAACAACGTACCTTGGAGCAGCCCGTCAGCTGTCGCGACTATATATTTCTAAATTAATACTTATGGACAGCCGTTCATTTGCATAACTTTTGTTACTTAACTAACCTAAAATTCCTTCCTGTCCTGCAAAACATGTTTTTAATCGAAAATGCTGTGAGATTAAATCGCCCAAGTTCATCACTCGTCTCACTTGCCATTGACAATTCTCACATATGCCTACAACAAAATGCTATAAAAATACGAAATAGGTATTAGAATTACTCAAATGATGCAACCATATGTTAAAAATTAGCATAACTGATGTCCGTCGTTGTAGTCACATCAGTTCTATCCCTACTTGCAACGATGACAGCTGGCAGAATAACAACAGGACCACGGGCGATGCAGTAGGACCAATGACGTCATGCAAAGCGCTGTTGACAAATTGCATGTTCCGGCCTGTATTAGAGGGGGCCATGGTTGGGCCCTTTACTTATCCACTATTTTACCCAATTTTTGCAATTTTGGATTCTCTGTATTATAATTCCTTTAAGAACACCTTATACCAGTCATCAAAATTTGACTAGATTTGAACTAGCTCGGTACCGATTAGCATTAAGGCTTGCCAAATACTTTCCTTCAGACATCAACCTAAGAAATCCTGATCTCCGCCTTTAGAAGTTCAATGCTTTGCATTTCGGTGGTCGGCATTTTCAGCAATATCTGGTTGATACTTATATAAGAGTGGAACATGACAGTATCCAATGGATTAAAGCAAAATATGAAAAAAATGCTTGCAGAAAACTGTACAAGAGCGATTCAGTTTTTGAGTGAATTGGCTGAAAAAAAAAAGAATGCTGTTTTTTGTGAAAGGATTATTTTACCTCCTTCGTTTCCTGGATCTATACGTTTTTACTCTGAACATTTTGAATAAGCTATTGCTTTTGTCCGTCGACTTGGATCATCGGACTTCTTTATCACAATGACGTGCAATCCTGAATGGCCCGAATTTGCGGAAGCAGCTCGCACAACTTTTGAAGATGGATCAACCTTGCAACAACTTACCCAAGAGCGTCCTGACTCAATAACTTCGATACACGAGAAACGTTGTGTGGAAATAAATATTGAATAATTTTGAATTTAATAATAACAATGATATGTCAATGAACATTGGAAATAATGAAAACAATGTAAATATTGAATTTATTGATGATATCAGAATTTCGTTAGAAGAAAATTTTAGTGTTAGTGGTGTTTTTGAGTTTGCTTTATTCTTCCATAAAAGTCATCGCCATTTTGTTTTCTGTCTCAGCCCAGTATTTCTATCATTCGCTCGGATCGTAGCTTTCTTTCTTCATCTGAGATCACCCTTCCTATTCTCTGTTTCTTGATCTTGGTTTGTAGTCTGATCTGTTTGTCCTTGAGTTTCACGATAGCATCTCTCTTTTCCTTCAAATCTTCTATTGTACTGTGTAATTCACTCATATCTTCCTTAATTTCTGCTTTCCATCTTGCACTGGTCTTCTTACTGTTCCATAACCTTTCTATAATCTGTTTTCTGGTGTTCTGATTAGGTGTCCATAAAATGAGATTCGTTTCTTTCTCATTGTTGCTCATTACAGGTTCTATTTCTCTGTGGACTGTTTCAATAACGTAAATTATTATACGATATAGACCATGCCCGGAATTCGTAGGCCCTCCCTAGGCACCACGCACCGGGTGCAAGTAGACTAAATAGCAGGCACGCAGATTTAGAATTCCGCCATTGGGGGAGATTTGAGTCCAACACCTCCCGTCCATCGAGTATCGAGGGGTCAGTATCCACGCAGTGGCGGATACATATGGGGGGCGCGGCGGGCGCGCGCCCCCCCCTTGCGGGGCCGCTCGCATTGCCGCCCGCGCCACCCCCGCCAGTCGGCCCGCACGCTATTCGTTCGTGTCTTTCGTCAGTCGACTCTGAGTCGAGTTATCGAGTAGTTGTACCTTCTTGTGTAGCACGCGCGCGCGTCCGCGTCATCGTATTTTATACGTTTCTGTCTGGCACATAGATAGCCAACCTACGAGAAAAGTCGCCGCCATTCTAGTGATCTCGATATGTTATTCTGTCTGGCATTTATTCGAGAAAAGTCGCGAATATTCTACTGTTTGTATTTGTTCACACTCCTTAAAAGTCTGGAAGCGAACATTCTGGCTACGAATGTTCTCGAAACAACCGAGCTACATATATAAGGGAAGCAGAGTCGCTGCCAGGCAGTCAGTTTGAAAGCTACAATCGTCGCGATAACTTGCGCCCCCCCCCCCTTGAGTTTTTTTCTGTATCCGCCACTGTATCCACGTAGTATCGACAACGGATACCCAGCATCCCGTCCGATATTGCGGTCTCGATCAGTCTCGATGGGTATCAGAACGAGTCTCGGCTATAGGACTCCACGATACTCGAGGATACTGCCAGGATACTTTCGGCGAGACTACAGCGAGATCACTTAGGCGATACTTAGTATCGGATAGTACCGTTTGATACTGATCTCTGTAAGTACTCTTCGTTTTGACTCCTCGGGGCTGTGTGCGTGCGTGCGTGAAGAAGTGCTCGCGGTGAGTAAATTCTCCTCTCGCCGCTACCCCCCCTCCCCAAGGAGGTTAAAGCCGCGTCCGAATTCGTTAGGATTCAAGGACTCAAGGACTCAGGCGGTAAGGCGAGGTGTCAAGGTGTCTCCTCGAGGATGTACGAGTTCGGACGTCCTTGTGCATAGTGCTGCCATCAATGAGACAAAAATATCAACAAAAAAAATGAATACTACAAAGCAACTGAATTAGAATTTATGCAGCATCCCGCTAAACCCAAATTAATCGTTTTATTATTAGCTATTTAGCCGTACTAATTGTAAGTTTTGTTGCATTCAGAAGTTTATTTATTTCTCATAACAGAGTGTCGTATGAATTTCGGTGTATAATTTCTTGTGTTATTATTTTTCAAAGTTATTTTTGCGTTATTTTTTTCTTAAGATTGTTTGTTTATGATAATTAGCCTTGAATTTGTCGTATGATTATCTTTCCAACCTTAAAAAATGTCTCCCATAACAGTTATTTGGTTTTACTTTTTATTCAATCCTCCTTTTTTTTCATTTCATTTGCGGTAGGAGTTTGTATTAAGTTTAAGAAATTTGAAGTAAGCACTTTTAGTTATATACCAATTTAGAAAATTATAACTCCCAAATAGAAACTACACCGGAGAAACCAACGCTTAAATACTTAAAATAAAAGTAAACGATAGGTGTTACGTTGGCGAAGGTTTATTAAAAGCACCGAACTATAACTAAACACACCTACAGTAGATATCTACCACATAATTTAGTTTTATTGACACTGTTGTTTAGTAGATATTTCTTAATTATCCTTCACATGTTATGCTTGTCTTTAATTTTATCTAATTTAAAATTTTTCCGGTGAAACTTAATTTGGAAATTTTAGTTTATCAATTTAGTTGTCTCTTTCTTTAGGTCGTTGCTTTTCGTTCTTAAGACATGGTACACCACTACGTGAAATTGCAATGAGGTAAACTAGATATTCATTCATATTATGAAAATATTCGAAAGAATTATGCCGGAGATAAATTTAAAAAATCACTGTACAGATATTATGTATTCGAGGTTAATATTTTTATTCAGGGCTTCCTTCTCATTCCCAGAGATAACTTTAACCAACAAAACCGTTGCCACTTGAATGTAGAGGACGATTAGAAGCAGAGGGCAACAATATTATCACCGACATTTCCTAACTTCTTGAGTATATAACACATTACGCAAATTCTGTGATCTATTCTAAATTCTACTAAAATTGGCATAGGAAACTAATGCAAAGCGTTATGCGCGTCCCCCAGATGTATTCCCAAGGTTCAACATTCCAAAATGGCGGCCCGAGGACGGGTCGAAGTGTGCACCCAATGCATCCTCGATGGAAGCGTCCTCGCACGGATCCTTGCGAGGAGGCTCAACCAATTCGGACATCCTTCAAGATGGCCGCCGTCCTCGGAAGGACGTATATGCGCACTTGGAAGGATCCTTAAGGCGAATTCAGACGCGGCTTAAAAGAAACTTTTCTTTTAACCTCCTTGTGCCCCCCACTCCTCCTTTCGCGTCATGCGTGCGCGCGCGTGGGTTTGGTGCGCCACCACTCGGCAATCCCTCCTACTGCATGCGGTGGAAGCGCCGTCGTCGTCGCCTATTTTCGAACACGCTGGCTGGCTGGCTTAAATAACCGCTTCATAAAATGCGCCCAATTTGACTTTGGCCCCACTCGCTTCACTAGTGTCGATCTTTCCAGAGGCATTTACTTAATATTCGGAGTGCATATTTTATCGAATTCATGGCGCGTATGAGTGTCATCAATGAGCATTTTTATTCATGTAGTACTTACATACATGTATGCAACATATCCTGAAACATTTCTCATGTTTTCCTGCACATTGTGGCCAACCATGAGAATGCACATTCTGTGATTTGAGGTTAGTTTATTTTTTTATCGTCGTAGAACTTGAAATGTTTAGTTTGAGGTGAGGTAGCTTGTTCGGCATCCTTATCATAGCCGTCGGTGACTCTGAAGGGGGCGTTTCTTTATTCTCCGGTGGACGTCTTCATCTGCAATCATGGTGAGAGACTAGGCGCTGTCTTTTTATCGTGTGTCTTATCGTCGGAGAGTCTCTCCTTTTGATGGAGCAGCTCACGAGACTGCACCAGAGAGAGAGACGCCGGGAGATGGATTGTAAGAAAGGGAGATGCAATAGTCCATCCTTTCGACCGCTGGACGGCGATTATATAAGAGGCCTCTCATCTTCCCTCTCTGTTGCCCAACTGCGGACATTGTCCGTTTTGCAACTCCCCATCTAATCCCATCTAATGCCTCCCCTTCTAATCCCACTACAGCTTAATTCCTAATCCTCCCCCCCTCGACACACTGATGGACTCAAGACGAGTAGATTACAATGAAAATGAATTGCGGTACCTACCTCACGATGAAAAGGCCGCGCGGAGAGATTTGGAAAGTGCATATGCACGCTCACGTCGCTCAGTTGGCCTGTTGGGCTGAAATCGAAAAAAAGCTGGCCAACATCCGATAAGTGCTTTTTTTCTAACAGGAAGCTACATCAATTTTTCTGCATTTCAGTATTAACTTTTGTTTTCCGATAGCCATTTCGTACATTGAGGATGTTTTAAGCCGCATTCATTAAGACAAAATATTTCAGTTTTAAACATATTTCGATTTCCTGCCTGTTTTAGACCCTTAAATTAAAAACTTAATCTTGGATCCGGCCGTGGGACCAGGATTAAAAAGGATTTCTAAAAAGGGGAAAAATAGGTAATTCAAAAGTATTGACGTGGTAGACACAAGAGTGAGTGAGTAGGTACTGGGCCACGACCTCAGGAAAACCAACGGAAGTATTCTACCGCGTCCTGTTTCGTCTCAAAAATGTTTTGGTTGCTCCTGAAACATTTAATTACTTCCACACATAACTAAATATCGTGCGAAAAAGTAATTGTGTAAATAATCGAAGATAATACACTTTTCTAGCTTTCTATTTCTATTATATTTTGCATTCAGCTACTTTCAAAAGCGACTTTTTGGCAATAAAATCCATTAAATATTTTTTTCCTTTGGTAAAGATAAATGTTTAGCCATCAGTAGTTTTCTATGAAATAATAGATGCGTGATCATCATAAAATGCATAATTTTACAACTAAAGAAGTCAAAAGCGCTTATGAACATCAGAGAAAATAATTAAACGCAAAGGTTTTCCTGCGAAGAGAATGGAGCCACACGTGAAAAATGAATAGAAATATTCAAGACATTGATATGGCAGTGCCAAAATATCGTTTCAAACTTTTGCTAGAAGCAACACGCAACCTAGAATCTATATTTAACAATAGGTTAAATTAAAAGGGGCCTTGATTAAAAGAGGATAGAGAGGAATGACGATTCCCGGCGTGCATGATGTTGGCGAAGTCAATTCGGGTTCTCCAACACCACCACCACCGGCTCACAGTTCTGCCAACGTCGTCCATCATTCGGCAGGCATGCCTTGATGACGACATTGGCAGAATTGTGACCCGGTGGTGTTGGAGAACCCGTTTAGACTGACAGCCAGAGACAGAAGGGCTTCGCGCCATCGCAATCCGTGCAGAGCCAGAGAAGAAGTTCGATGAAATCACGAAAACGGAACCGTTCTTTTCCAGAGACGAAATAGAATTGGATACTCATATCCTTACGAAGGCTGTAGCGTTCAAAATGTAACGCCACACATGATACTTAATGTGCATCGAATCGTCGAAGAAAGCGTTCTTAATACATACACACAGAAAGCTAACGACGCACACTATTGGCTGAAATCGAGAAAAAAGCTGGCCAAAAGTCAAAAAGTGATTTTTTCAAACCAGGGAGCTGAAACTTTGGATAAATATTTTCAAAAGACATGTGCATGCGATGACGTGAAGTATTTTCCTTAGTACTCTGCAATTCACAATTTGCATGAGGTCAAAGTTGCACAAATTTCGCAAAAATGGTATACACTCATAATTTTCTCACGAAATCTTCAAAATTAAGCCCTTGCTAACCCTTTATGGGTAAAGAATTGGAATAAAAAATTGATGCAGTAACATGAAACTGTTTTTCATCTTTGTTTTAATGTATTTTACTAATTTTTTTGTCATCATACACCAAAGATATTATACAAAATGGCGGACCCTCATTTTTGGTCATTTTTTAAATATATGTAGAGAAATAGTTATTTGCATCGCCGAGCATCGCGAAGTAACTTGTATGGGGAAACTCTACAAAGCTTCCACAGTGCTAATCCGATGAGTTACGCTGCGACCGTTTGCGACGCCGAATTTCACATCAGTTTTTCGATCGCGCGGTCGAGTCTGGTCATCCTTCGAAACGTCGGCAGATGGAGTCACTAACCCGGACGGTGCGGAATTCACTGCAGCCATTCGCCGGGAGAGAAAATCAAACCCTACTATTCAACTGTTTTCTGTTGTTCAACGCCATTTTTTATCCCACAATCTATAAACCCCAGCACGTTCGGTAAGAGCTTCTTGCTTATTTCTTCTTCGATTCTTCGGCGGTTTTCAGACAGAAAGGTGAAGATGGGCGTTTTTCGACAAATTTGTTAAACTTTGAGCTCTCGTATGACAGATGAGTAAGAATTGAAACAAATGACATGAATCACTTTCATATGCCAACCAATGGAGACAGGTAACGGCACTTTTTCCAGTCTTTTGCATATAACTCCTAAACGATGCATCGTAGCCAAATTTGCTCCATATTCATTCTTGTAGAGGATATAATTTCCTACAGGAATTATCAGTTAACTTTGTTTCCACGGCCAATAGCAAAGGAGGCACAGAGTAGCAAAGGGGTAAAATCGCAATTCCAGCAAAATTGTCACTTTTCCGTCCCTTTTGATTGCTTAAATTCTATGAAAAACTGATTTTTATTAAATATGCACTCAAATAAGTTGTGGAGGTGTTGGCGTTGCCTTTAAATTGCAGGTCTTAAAAAGATTTTTTACCACCAATATCAAGGGGTGGGGGTAAAATTAAAGGAAAAAAGGGAAAATGTTTTTTTTATAGTTTTCCAGAAGTGTTGTTTGGTCATTACCTTTCTTTCATTCTACTTTTCAACTACTTCCTCATTCATATTCGTATGCGTATATTAGAAATGATAGCCATGTAGCCATGTTTTGGCGAACTTCAGTGTGGACTTGTGGGCCTAATAAATAGGCAATAAATCGAAGACGAACGTCTGGTTGAAACATTCCTCGTGGACCTTGTTTGTGTGCGCGGGACAAGGGACCGTTCAACAAAAGGCTCCTATTGGTACATACGAGGAGGGGCGAACGATTTGTGAAGAACCCCCATTGGTGGATTGAAAACAGTTCAAATCAAACATATTCTCTCCTCTGCTGCTACAAATGTCATTTCTAAGTCTACTACTGACGTCCTGTGGCAATCAGTAGGTATTTTTTAGGTATTTTGTGGTAGGGTTGGATCCCTCTAGCGGCTGAACTATTAGAAAAAGAGCACTTTTCTAATATTGGCCTGCTTTTTTTTCGATTTCAGCCCACTATGCGCCATTCTCTTTCTAGGGACGAAAGAGCTACTTACTAAGTACAGGTGTTGGATATACAGGAAACTGGCTTCGATTCGAATAATTTCCTCCTTACATTCCTCTTATCCTTCCATACCCTTTTTTGCTTTAGTAGCATTGCTTCAGACACGCCTCTTTTCCTCATGGCTGGTAATATCCCCCTTGTTAATTGCATCACGTAGGAATGACAAATCATTTAATATTCTTATATTATTAACAATAAGCCTATGGAAATTAATCATTGAAAATATGTCTTCATACTTGACATGATTTTCAAAAGTGGGGTATACATGGTATCGAACGTAATGCAGAAACCTCAAAAACCTTTTCTGGATCCACTCAATTATTTCACTATACTTTTTAGTACATGGCATTCCTATCACCGAACAATATTCCAATTTGCTTCTTACAAAATAAAACGTAGTCTTCAGAAACTTTGTGGTATTCCATCACAACAATTTATTAAAGTGAGGAAACTTTTAGAAACCACATATAAAATAAACTCAACCACGACCCGGGTTTCAACGGCTAAGCGTCATCATCAGGTGAACAAAAGTGTACAGCAATCCCTTATATATACTATCAGTCAGTTGGGGGGGGGGGAATAGTGGGGTGAGGGGGACGGGAATGGTCAACAAGAGAGGAAAGGATAGGGGAGTTGGCGGGCAGCAAGTATTCATTTAAAACTTTTTTTTAACAATTTTAAATGAATATTTGCTGCCCGCCAACTCCCCCATCCTTTCCTCTTTTGTTGTCCATTCCCGTCCTCCTCCCCCTCCCCCTCAACCCACTACCCCCACCCCCAACTGACTGAAGGTACATAAGGGATTGCTGTACACTTTTGTTCACCTGATGATGACGCTTAGCCGTTGAAACCCGGGTCGTGGTTGAGTTTATTTTTTATGTGGTTTGTAAAAGTTTCCTCGCAGTAATAAATTGTTCTTGAAAAATATTAACACAACATTGTTAGTACACTTTCATTTTTGAAGTACTTTGAAAGACGACATAAAAAACCAAGCAATTTACCATGGTAATTTACGATTGATATTTTCCTCAAACGGGCAAACATTATTTGAACCCTTTTGTCGGTTGCTGGGCAATGATTTCTACGTGTGAATGGAATGGTCGCGCAGATTCAAGATGATGCTTTAAACAAGGCCAACAAGAGATGCTTGCGATGAGCGATCGAGTATTTCACACATTGCGATGGTATTCGTCCCTCGTTCCTAACAACATCCTTGTTCAACTTCCGGCTAGCGTCCCAAACAATGATTCTGCCACTGTTCCTGTTAACGTTCCGGACAGCACTAATGTCGACGATGGACCAATCACACCTCTCCGCGATCGCAGAGCACCAAATCGTCTAACGGATGATTGATCTAGGTGGGGAGGAATGCTATATTCCGTTCTTTACTTTTCCATAACTACAGATTGTTTATGAATAATTAAATCTAATCTGACAATATTAATCTCATCCTGGATTGTCTTTTAATTTGACTCCTGCCAATTAAACTCGGATCACTTTACTCAAAGGAGGTGAGCTGGATCAAAGGTCCCAAACGTGCTAACGCCAGCCAATTTGGATGTGGTGGAAAGTGGTACTACATACTTACATACTACATATGCAAACCAATACAGCAGAAGTAAACGTGGGAAATTTCTGCCTGCGCGACGACGACTCGGACTGAGCTCGAACCACTATAAGTTGACGAGAAGGAGTTTCGTATGTTGTTGGTAAGAAGTTTATTTGACGCGCTTAAAAGAGGTGAGTTGGGAGAGGAGAGTGGAGGAGGAGCAGAACAAAAGACGGGAGTATGGCGTCGTAGACGGCGTGTTGAATGATATTTACTCTGAGGTTGAATGGAAATGTGAGATTCCGAACTCTTCCGAGTCGCTGGTGATTGTTCTTTTGGTGGTTGGGGGATCTGCCGCACTGCGGGAGCTGCAATCGTTCGCGCAGAGAATTTAAGAAATACATAGTTTTCTGCTGCCTTATATGATGAAGCAATTTAAAAAGAAATCAGTTTACTAATTCTGACTTACTGCCTTCAGTGAAACAACTGAGGTGAACGCATCCTTTGTAGTTACTTCGGAAAACCAGGATCACTGAGGAACACGGGTTGAACAAGGGTCTCGGGATGTTTTTTAATGCTCTTTTTAAAACTCGTAATTGAATGTAACCAACAGTAATAAAAATATCATCTTATCTTATCTATCATGTTAGGTCTTCCACGTGTTTCAAATGTATTTTCCTTCACAGTAGCTGAAGAAACTGTGACAGTTTTCTTTGATTACGACTGGTTTTCCTTACACAATTTCTCACAAATAGGGTCTAGAATTTTTCTCATGCCCGAGTCGTTAATGACAGTTGAGGGACGACCGTTAACTGTGCAAAATTCGACGCAGGCATTACGTAAAGATTCCTATTTTATTTTAACTGCGACTTTCTTCAACGTAACTTAATATATTTCGTTGGCCCCATGCCTTTTAACGGTTGCCTGCTGTCCTCAGTTATATTGCCACACCTTGACTGATGATTCCTATCAAATGTTAATGCAGTGTGCGCCGTTGTCTCACGACTTGCATACGGTTTCTGCGAGAGCATCTTTTGAGGATCTTCAGTTGATACAGAAATTAACAAAACATTTTAAACGCTTAGATTGTATTTGTCCAGTACAAAATGACAGGAAGTGAGTAACTTATCTACTTTACATAAAAAATGAAATCACATTATGAAGAATTGTAAATTTAAGATATCACAATAGATGAACACTTCGTGTTCATCTGTATGTTGGAAAAACACACAAAGACTGCAATTTTCGGTCAGGTTTGCCTTTGCAATGCCTATAAGACAATAGAGCACAGGATAATATTCGCAACTTACTGGTATAATCTGGAGAGAAATTAATGGGCAATATATCTAGAATAAATAACCAGTGATGATGTCCAAATGTGCATATGCTATTACCGATATTGATGCTATGTCCTCGCAGATTATGGCTGAGGAACTCTGGTTATCTCCAAGTACATTAACTCATTCTTAATCTATTATTTCTACTAAAATCAGTTTTAGAACAATACATTTTTGCAATGTCGATGACAGTGTTCAGTGATACGTAGATTTGTAATCAATTGTACATACAATGTACTTTACGCGAATATTTATGACAAGATTTGGAATTAGAGTTCGTATGTGGAATACGCCTGTTCAAACTATTTTCATCATAATTTCCACAAAAGCAACCCAGGGAAATTCGGGTCGAGACATATCCTTGTTAAAAAACGAATTAGACGTTATTCGAAGTGAATTTAAATTAAAGCTCTTTTTAGCAATATGCTCTCCCTTGAATGAATGTTTCAAGACAGTAAATATTAACAGTTTCATAGCCAAGAATACAAGTTTCATTCAACAGCTTTTATTTTTTTCTTAAAGTAACCTGAATTCTCCCGTTTTGCTATATTTTGTGAACCCAGGTGTGAATCAGAGGGGCATTCCAGCTATTAGTACATAGTGCATAGTGCATAGATGAACTACTATTCACTAAAGAATGTGATAAAATTTCGATATAAGTAATTCCTGTAATACTCACCACTCTGTAATGGCTCCTGCCGTTTAACCCTTTATGTACAAATGTATTCAAATAGTTGTATTTTTTATAAATATTTTTATTCACTCCCATGATGTTCAGAAACACTTCATGCTGGTTATACAAACACACATAAGTCGCAAGTACAACTGTTGAACAATGTCTTACGTGTGTTAGAAGCTAGCATGGGGAGGAAAAATCTTATATTGCTTATCACAAAATAGTTTTTAAATTTCCATCTATGTGCTAGCCTACATAGGCCATGGAAAATGCTGGGTGATACCAAATTGATTATATTAATTGTGAGGCAGAGATTTAGGAACAGTGTAAAGAACTCGCGTAGCTATCCAGGGGCGTATGCGGACTTAGATCATAACTTGGTGATGATTAAGTGTGAAGTTAGATTCAAAAGGCTTTGTAACGGTAGGAAGATAAAGAGGTGGAACCTTGAAGCATTGAAAGGGTTGAAAATGAGGGAATACCAAGAGCTGGTAGAAAAGAACATAGTTGAAGCAAAGCGGATGGGAACAATAGAGAGAAGATGGGAGGTTATAAAAACAGGCATCGCAGGAGCGGCAGAGAAAACAATAGGAACGGTGGAGAAGAAGAGGCGGTTAAGAAGCAGTGGGTTACGGAAGAAATGATTAAGAAAATGGAGGAGAGAAGGATATGGAAAAACATCAACGCCAACGTAGGCAAGAGGAAGTACAAGGAAACTGAATAATTAACTCCGGCGAGTGACCAATCGGGCAAAAGCAAACTGGTGGAAGGGACAATGTGAGGAAATGGAAAAGATGCAGGAGGAGAGGGAAGTGAGCGCTTTGTACGCCAAGGTGAAAATGCTATCGGATGGAAAGAGAGGTCAAACGATACCAAAGGTTAAGGACAAAACAGGGAAGATATTAATCGAACAGGAAGATATCCAGAAAAGGTGGAGAGAATACGTAGAGGAGCTATATGACAGCGAGAATGGACCGTTGAGTCTAGATCTAGAGGAAGAAGAAACAATAGATAAGGATAACCTCGGACCGGAGTTACTTGACAGCGAAATAGAGAGGGCATTAAGAGAGATGAAGGGTAGAAAAGCCGTGGGAACCGATAACCTACCTTCGGAGCTACTGAAGAATCAAGGTAGTAAGGGGAGAAAATTGTTTTTCGAACTTATTCGTAGGATCTACGAGGAAGGAGTATGGCCAGAGGATTTCGTGAAAACAGTATTAATACCTATCACGAAGAAGACGAAAGGGTCAGAATGCGAGGAGTATATAACAATCAGTTTAATTTCACATGCGGCAAAAGTTTTACTCAGAATAATAAAAAGGTTGGAGAGCAGAGCAAACTACTATTTAGGCGATGACTAATTTGGGTTCAGGAAGGGAAGGGCCACCAGAGACGCGATTGCGGTAATGAGGACACTTATAGAAAGAAACATAGAGTATAATCAGGATGTTTTCGCTTGCTTTGTGGATTTAGAAAAGGCGTTCGATAGAGTATAGTGGGAGAAACTAATGCAGATATTGGGGAAAATAGGAATAGATTGGCGTGATAGGAGACTCATCCGAAACTTATATATGAGGCAGAGGGCTCAGGTAAGGGTAGCTGACGGTGAATCAGGGTGGGCAGTTATAGGTCGCGGGGTACGGCAAGGGTGCCCGTTGTCGCCTTTACTTTTTAACATCTATGCTGAGGAAATGGTAAGAGAGGCATGGGATGAGCTAGATGTGGGAATGAAAGTAGGAGGCCAGTGGATACATCTACATCTACAAAATACCCTGCAAGCCACCTCAGGGGTGTGTGGCAGGGGGTGAGTAATCACCAACATGCATTACACTATACCCTAGAGTTAGTGTAACTACGACTAATTATGCATTAGCATAAATCGCTAATGCTTGTCACGAGGCGAAGCCTCACAAGCATGCAACACTACACTACAGATGTCATCAAAATGGAGAGTGACCGTCAATATACATGCATTCTACAACTACACAGATGGACAGGGACACAAGACCCATGTAGAAAACATGCTAGGCGTGCTGTTATTATGTGCTAGGTAACAGATAAGGATTCAAGTATTAGGAGTACTACTACTACTAAGAGCTACACTACCTAACGACAAACCTAGTTAAAGTCTCATGGCAGCTATTATGGTCCCTTATCGTTCGTGGGAAAAATGACATCTTAAATCTATCCGTTCTGCAGTCTAGTTCTCTAATTTTACTCTCATGATCTGATCTACCGTAGTATGTCGGATTTCGTAAAATATTGTCAACGTCGTCAGAGAATAGACCGGTTTGGAACTTACATAATAGATTTAGTCTAAATTTTAATCGACGATCTGAAAGCTTTTCCCACCCCAGTTGCTGCAAAAGGTCAGTAACACTAACGAGATTATCATAACGGCCTTTAACATATCTTGCCGATCTTCGCTGCACGCGTTCTAACTCAGTTTCCAAGCCTATCTCATAAGGATCCCAAATACTGGCGGCATATTCTAAGTGGGGTCTAACGAGGGAGAAGTAGCTGATTTCCCTAACTTTATCGTCGCACTTGCCAAGTACTCTTTTAACAAATCCCAATTTACGATTAGCTTGACCGGTAATTTCTCGAATATGTTTACTCCACGATAGATCATTAGTCAGTTTAACTCCGAGGTACTTAACGGATTCTACGGTCTCTAATTTAATGTTTTTTATGCAATAGCTGTTACAAGTAGCGTTTTTCCGTTTCCAAAAATTCACAACAACGCATTTTTTCAGGTTTAATTCTAGCTGCCACGCATCGCACCACTCTTGTATTGCCTCGAGGTCCTTAGTTAGCGCTTCCTTGTCATTAAAGCTACGAATTTCTCTATACATCACTGCGTCGTCAGCAAATAATCTAAGCTTACTGTCAACTTTATCACCGATGTCGTTTATGTACAAAAGGAACAGAAGCGGGCCTATGACACTTCCCTGTGGGACACCCGATGTGACTTTTACTTCATTAGAGATAGCGCCATCTAATACAACCCTTTGCACGCGATTACTTAAGAATTCTCTAATCCAGGAAATTACGTCGTCGTCTAAACCGTAGGATTTTAATTTCATGAGTATCTTACTGTGGGAAACTTTATCAAATGCCTTTTTAAAGTCAAGAAAAATTGCATCAACTGGAGCGTTATGTTCACCCGAGACTAAAATATCGTGAGCAAAAAGTGCTAATTGAGTTTCGCAAGATCTTCCCTTTCTGAAACCGTGTTGTGTTTTTGTTAACAAGTTTTCTATATCGAGGTGTCTCATAACTGAACTAACAATTATATGTTCAAGGACTTTGCAAGAGTGACGTGACCCCGTGACGGATAAAGTCGGTTAGATTCGCAGAAGACCAGGCGTTGGTCAGTCGGTCATCGAAAGGATAGCATGCTTTAGTAGATGCATTGGAAAAGCAGTGTCAGAAATACGGGATGAAGATTAATAATAAGAAAACAAAAGTAATGAGATTCTCTAGGACAAAGAAAGCGAAGCTGGTGATAAGAGTAGTAAGTCACAAACTGGAGCAAGTAGAACAATTTAATTACTTGGGTAGTACGCTAGAAGAAACAGAACATAGTAGCATACACATTAGGAGGAGAATAGCGCTAGCGAAGGAAGCGTTCAATAATAGAAGGGAGCTGATGACGGGGAGCTTAAGTAAGGATGTCAAAAAGAGGCTGGTGAAGAGCTTGGTATGGAGTGTAGCGTTGTATGGGGCAGAAACGTGGACCTTGAGAAAGGAAGATGAAAATAGGCTGAAGGCTTTCAAGATGTGGGTGTGGAGGAGGATGGAGAAGGTGCGTTGGACGGAAAGGAAGACAAACGAGGAAGTGCTTGACATGGTTGGCGAGGAGAGGAAACTTATAGATGAGATTAGGGGAAGACAGGGTAGGTGGCTGGAAGGGGTAATAGAGGGGCGATGGTTTGCTGAAGGCCGTGATAGAGGGTAGGATGTTGGGTAAGCGGGGAAGGGGAAGGAAGAGAATATGTTTTATGGACGGGTTGAAGAAAGGCAGGACTTATGCTGAGATGAAGAAAGAAATACTTGAGGTAGAAAGAGCACGGCACGTGTAAGAGTTCGTTGGATATTCTCTGACTTTCATCACAAACTACCTCTAACCGGTAGATTACTTTAATGAATGAATGTTAGCGGACGGTGACACCCTTCAAAGTCTAATGCGTCAATTTGCTTTGAGATGTTTGTAATTGACTCTAACCTCGTGGACTGAGGCGCCATGCGCACGAATATAGGTTGTTACTTGCGCCATCATTGGCCCCTAGTCACAACACCTTCCCTTGAAACCCCTGCGCTAAAATCGACGCTGGAATAAGAGAAGAGAAGGACGCTTCTTGGTTGGTTGAAACGCTCGCCGTGGAAGAACTAGGTTCGTATCCCAGTCGAGTTAGGAGGGACCTTAAGAGACAGAGAAAACTGAACAACTTGTTCAAAAAGTCCACTACGTTCGATGAGAAATCGAAGGAACTTGAAGCAAAAGAAAGTTACGCTGCACAACGCTCAAAAACCAAGAAATCAATGCGTACTGTATTGCGAAATTTCAAGAAAAAAGTACTCGGTGAATTACTCGAAGAAAATCAGAAATCTTTTTGGTCAAATGCGAGAGAGCGTCAGTAAAAATCTTCAACCGTAGATTCGTTATTTGATAAAGATGGCAAACTTGTCACCGAAAATATTGACAAAGCTAACACGTTAAATTCCCACTTCGAAAGTGTGTACACTACAGACGATACTGAATGTAATTTTGACATTTCATTCACTGAGGAACCGATAAAAGAAATCACTATTCAACGCGATGGGATTACTAAACGGCTACAGTCGATAAAAAATAGTAAATCTCCGGGTCTGGAGGGAATACCCGCGCGTGTCCTCAAGAAGTTAGCGCCACAGATCGCACCGTTCTTAGGCATAATATTCAAGAAGTCATTGTCTCAAGGAAAGATACCAATAGACTGGAAAATTGCAAACGTTACACCGATATTCAAAAAGGGAAACAGACACGACCCAGGGAACTATCGACCAATTTCATTAACGTCGATTATAGGGAAGATACTCGAACATATTGTCGTTAGCAATATCATGACGTTCCTGGACAGTCGTAACTTCCTCCATGGCTGTCAGCACGGCTTCCGGAAAGGTAGATCATGTGAAACACAGGTCGCGCTCTTTCTTCATGACGTTCTCAAATCTGGTGAATCGAAAAGACAAGTGGACGTATTATTTCTATATTTTAAGAAAGCTTTCGACGCGGTAGCTCACAACAAACTTTTATACACATTACAGTCATGCGGGCTAAACGAAACAGTAGTAAACTGGATACGCGACTTTCTGAGTTTTTGTAAGCAAAAAGTAGTTCTTGACGGAATTAGCTCTGATGTAGTTAAAGTGACATCAGGTGTCCCACAAGGAAGCGTAATCGGCCCCCTTTTGTTCATTATATACATAAATGACCTAGGCTCTCGAATTAGCAGTAAAATACGTTTATTTGCTGACGACGCTGCCATCTATCGCGAAGTTAGTGATCACTCTGACTTTGAAATTCTTTCATCGGATTTAAACAACGTTCATGTGTAGAGCCAAGAGTGGGGACTCGAACTTAATCTGAGCAAATGCACAGCGGTACATTTCTTGCGGAGGTCGTCCAACTATCCCCATGAATATGCTGTGGATGGTGTTAACATAAAGGCGACAGATGAAGTGAAATATCTAGGAGTTACGATAACTTCGGACCTATCGTGGGGAACACATATAAGGAATATTTGTGGCAGAGCTCTGAAGAAGCTAGGATTCATCATGCGTATTGTGGGAAGATTTTTGGATGAAAAAGTAAAAGAGAGGTGCTATTTCGCACTCGTCCGGCCACACCTTGAATATGCAGCGAGCATATGGGATCTAGTGCAGAAAGACTTAATCCGGGAACAATAAAATACAAAGGAAAATGCGCGATTCGCCAAAAACTGCTACGGGCGTACAGACAGCGTTACACAGATTAGTCTGGGAGCCGCTAGAGACTCGGAGGCTGCGCGCTAGACTTAGATTGCTTGAACAATTGAAAATAGATATCTTTCAGAGCGACACGGAGAACATCATATTAGAGCCCCACTATATTTCCAGGTCCGACAGAAACGATAAATTAAGAGAGATATTTTGCCGAACGGATAGGTACGGGAATTCGTTTTTCCCCTGAACAATAACACTAGCACAGTTACACTAACTCTAGGGTATAGTAAGAAAGAGTAAGAAAAATATTTATTGTTCAGGACAAAAAATCCAAAAGAACAAATATAATAATAAAACACTTTGCAGGCACAATCTTTTAAAAGTACAAAGGACAAACTTTTCATAATTTCAAACTTTTCAAGTACAAAAGGAAAAACTTTTTATCATTCTATAAATGTAAATTAACACAAAAAAACTCATGTATTAATAACTAACAATAGAAAAATGTATAGTGTAATGCATGTTGGTGATTACTCACCCCCTGCCACACACCCCTGAGGTGGCTTGCAGGGTATTTTGTAGATGAATAAGGGACTTAAATAAATGCAAGGCGTAATTTCATTAGAGCGTTTCCTTTTTTATATGTAAACGGCTGGTGTCCTAACACCCCCGCCACACGCCTATTGAGGCGGCTTGCGGGGTAGTGTGTAGATGTGCAGGCGAATGACTTCTTTCCGCTATGAATTTCAAGCAGTGATTCCGACATGATCACTTCAACTCCCTCCCTCACATTCACGTCCAATGGAAAGGGGAAAATGGAAAGCGGAGGTGAAATCCTTAAAGTAATCGTTCGCCAGTCAACACTCATTCGTGGTTTCATCATTTGACACGCACTCATGAATTGGCGTGCGTGTATTTGCGAAGTCTTGTCGCTCCGATCATACGCTGCTCTTTTTCATCGAAGAAAAGCCCTCCTAGTGAGGAATGAAGGTCAGTTTCGCAATTATGATTCAGAACAACGCTCTAGTCATTTATTTCTAGCGTCTTTATCTCATTGGAACTTTGTTCAGTGGTGGGGAGCTTTCAAGTGCCGGGTAAACACTTATATGCGTTTACACACATGGGCAGTGCGTACGTTCACTCAGCGAGTTAACAAATCAATGCCGAGTAAGAGTCACGGTTTAAGATCAACCGTCTCATCAACGAGACTTGTGGAAAAGAAGAATCCCCACACGTCGTCATCCCTTCCCGTCAGCCCTTCCCGTCATCCCTTCCCGTCATCCCTTCCCGTCATCCCTTCCCCACGGGAGATGAATGGGCTGATATCGTGTGCGACCCTTGTGGCAGAGCCCAAAAAAAAGCACCTGTATTTCACTGACGAATGTTTCAAAGCACTACTTGTACCGGACCGGTAGTACGGAATAGGTCATCTAGACAGAGAGTAGGTCATCTAAATAGAGAGTAGGTCATATAGCGGGATTAACGTTCGAAAACATACATCCGAATACAGCCTCTGAGATAATCAGTGCAGTGTAGATTGTCACTGCAGAGAAAATTTTGGAGAAACCCAAATAAATAAATGTAATTTACTTCGCGATAATAATTCCAACACGTTCACTCAAGAGAACAGCCTAACTTCTGAGAAAATCTCCTTTCATTAGCACCTCTTAGACAAGAAAATCAAACCAATAACACACACACAGAAACACAGCAGAGAACGCGAACCGACCCACATCAAGCCAAATACGATGTATCAACTTACTTAGTAGTAGTTCACTGTCGTAGCGTGAAGAACAAACGTGCAGAAGTTGAGCACATATATCTCAAAACGCAGATGTAGTAGTTGGAAGAGAGAGAGAGAGATGGCCTGCAGAGGATATTAGTGATAGCGAATTTTTTCCACCAAGGGGTCATTCTGTAACTCCATACCGATCGGTACGGTAGCCTCTTCGTCGGGTGTGACGTCACACCGACGACTCAGAGAGAGCACCCGTACGGTTCTGTACGCACCCGATCGGTGCCCCGGTGAGCTCCAGTCGGTGGATCGCACCGACACGCAAAAGCTGTCGGCACGGCGGAGAATCGGTTTCGGTTTGCTTGAGAAACACCGAAGCAAATGGATAATTTAAATTTGGATTTTTACTCTGAAATGGGATAATGTGATACTTGTAATAATGAGTATAGATATGTTCATGATTTTAATAGCGACGTAATTTAGAGAGCTAATGAAAGAAATACAAAAGTCGTTGAAATTAAGGTCATAAAGGTGACGATCTATAGGAGAAATTTTCGACACAACTAGAATTCCGTGGTATCGCATTGATTTCTCTTGGCTCTTCAAAATGTTTTACTATTTGGCGCTATCAAGTACGTAAATAGCTCCATATTTAGGCTATTCAGCATACTCGATCACCGGAATATTTTTCCTAATAATGGCCAAAAAATCGTTCTCGGTGAATTCCTATAATTGCGGTGTCTTCTTCTTTGGTCAACAATCAAACAAACAACAATGAGAGAGAGAGGTGGGAGGAGACGAAGTATATCAATTCTCCACATCATCTGTCCTCGTGATAGTCCTCGAAGACGAAACTTAATTCGTAGTGCTGTATTATATAATTGCCGATATAAATATGAATGCCCTACCTATTTCTATTGTTTCCCGACTATCTGAACTGCGGTGCTTTTAGCTGAGGTTAATTTCCAGGTGAGCTTCCAAAGAATTCTTGCGTCTAATTTATTTTTTCCTCCTATAGACTTCTTCTAATCGGTATAGAATTGAACCTTTGTTCTCTCATCAAATCGAAAGTGACCTGTACTCACTCACGCCAAAGTCTTCGGTATCCTTGCGACCATGAAATTGGGTGCTAAACAAGATGTTATTTGTTTCAGCACTCGAAATTCTAAGTTTCAGTTTTCCAAATCGTTATATCTGAATCCTATCAGAGAAACGCCTCTACTCAAATAAACCCAAATTGCTTTGACAATGTGGCTAATTTAAGGCATGGATTGAGGGCGCAGTCAGCGTTTCAGAAACACTGTATCCTCCAACAATATCAACACATCAAAGTCCCTAACAATAGTACTTCTTTGGATGCTTGCCTTGAATTAACTTCAGCTAACAGCACCGCAGTTCAGAGACTCTGGTATTGGTGGTCTTCAGTGAGCATTATGTTCTCAATCCCTCCTTCTACTAATCCTTTCTGTGTTATTTTTGTTAATATTTTAGAGGCGTGGGGACTAAGTGTGCGATACTGTTGACAACATTTTGCTGTAAAACTGATGATCTCAGGCCTGACCTCGTGGAAATTATGGATATCCATGATGAGAAAACCACCTTTGTAAATTTGTTTGTGGAATTTACAAAGGTGGTTTTCTCGTCATGGACATTTTGTTGTAGTTTTTTTTTGGTATTGGTGCATACATACAATGACACACTTTTTAAAAATCTTCAGGTAGTTTCCCTGTATCATACGTGGTACCCACCAGATGGTATAAAATGCGTTTCATCTCATTCCCATGAGATACTTGAATAAGTTCTTCAGGAAGTGTTCGTCAATGCCAGAGGCCTTCTTGTGTTTGTTTTATGGCTGCAATTGCGTGATCGAATTCCTCACTCATAATTCTGTCGCCTACTTCATCGTGGTTTTCAGTGGCTTCGTCCTCAACAATGCCATTTTCTACTCATGATTCTTCGTCTTCCCCATAAAGTCTTTCCAAATAAAATTTCCATACTTCAACGATTTCGTCCTGTTCGTAGTGTTGCTTTCTTTTCGTAGGGTACTGCATGTTATCTTCCTATTTCCAAAGAAATTTGTCACTGTTTTGTAAGCTGTTTCAAGGTTTCCGGCCTTCATGAGGTTTCCAAGTACCTCTTTGCAACTCTCCTGCGAGTATATTTCTTTGGCCTTTCTTGCTTCCCTATCTATTGCATTCCTTAGTTTTTTAATATACTTTTTTTCCTTCCCTCTTCAGCCGTGTCCCTTTTTAATTTCCTTCTTTCGTTCAATCATGGCTATTAAATCCTCAGTCACCCACATGTTTCGTATAACTTTCTTTTTTCCAAGGATCTCTTCTGCAGACTTCCACATACCCGTTTTGATATTGCTCCACTTTTTTCAACATCCATATCTTCCTCAATGGCCACATTATCGTCTGTTTTGTCTGCGAATAGATATGTAATGTTTTCATTTTTTTAATTTTCCTCAGTTCTATTGAACGGTTTTTTTTGTCTTTTTCAACTTCTTAAACTTAAGTTGGCATTCGCTCATAACTAAATTGTGGTCAGAATCTATATCAGGACTAGCGTATGCTCTGCAGTTTTTTATTTGATTCTTAAACCTACTTTTGACTAGAGTGAAGTCTATTATGTAACGCTTGTGATCGCCAGGTGCTCTCCATGCGTATCGCCGTCTAGTATAATGGTGCTGGAACCAGGTGTTACAGTCACTACCAGCTGGTTGCTGTTGCAGAAGTCCACAAGTCGATCTCCGAGTTCATTTCTTTTACCAAGTCCATTTGAGGGCCTACCACCACCCCTTCTCCATCGGTCCCCCCTCCCCCCCTTACGACTGCATTCCAGTCACCAATTATAAACAGGTTAGCATCACTTTTGAGTCCTTTCATCATGGCGTTGGTCAGTTTCTCGCATATTTCTTCCAACTGTTCTTCTTCCTGACTTGATGTGCGAGCATATACGTTTGTATTATCACCGTCTCCCTAGGTTTAGGGTCTATTTTGACTAGTATCGTTCTACCACTGTACTGTAGTACATATATCCTTTTACTCTTCTTCTACACCCGTCTCTTTGCTGATCAGTATATCACTCCAACACCTCCTCCTTGGCCCTATGCCTGTTTCGTGGCAGTGCGAATAATACGGCAGTCGACCCACTCCATAAAATCCCCGCTATCAGGCATTTCGCGCATATCCCCAAAATGTCTAATTTAATTTTAGCCATTTCTAGTTTCAGATTTTTAAGTTCACCACTTTTTTTATGTACAATACGGTCATTATTCCATGTTCCAATTCTTTAATTTCTGCTTTTAATACGTTTTTACATCCTTGCAAAATCTCCAGCAGTGCCCGCTCGGAGATCCGATCGGGGGAATATTTAATTACCTCCGGATTGATATTTTACAAGAGAGGAATCCATCCTATTACCTAATTAACTGAGCTGTTAATTTGGAAATCCTATGGATGCGGTGGTTTCACTTGCGTCCCTTGCATCCTATGTCTTGTAAAGACCATCCGCCTTTAGGATCCCAAGGGCGTCCTACCTTCTATCGGCTCATCCACCCTCCGTAGAGGCTGTTGGCACTTGATAGAAGGGGTCTCCTTATCCCGGGCGGTCCCTGCGTCGTTTGCCACTTGTTTAAGAAACGTTGCCCCCCCTCATTCTGCCAAGGGGAGGTGACGTCAGGAATTTCGCTTCACTGATTCTACATCTACATCTACGAAGTACAGTGCAAGCCACCATTAGGGTGTGTGGCAAGGGGTGATTCCACACCAGGCATGCAGCACTCGTCCCAGCACAAGTCAGAATCTCGCACGCTCCCCCTGGCGCTAGGCGCAGACACCAAAAAGCAGTCAGGAGAACAGTGCGCAGTCCAACCGGAAACTGGGAGAGTGATACGTAAATGAACATGCAAACATGCAGAACAATGCTATAGACACATCTAGGGGTTAATATTACTAATACTGTTAATTTATGAATGCCACGAGATGCTACTTCATACAGAGAACAAAATAAAACAATGCCGGGCAAATCGACCGGTGTGAAGTGTTAGTAATGATGTTGTGTTATTTAGCACAAGTGAAAATTCTACTCTACTTGTTGAGGGTTGGAGTTTCATATGATTGATCTGTCGCAGCTTTTATGATCCCTTATTGTGCGTGGGAAAAATTACATTTTAAATCTCTCGGTTCTGCAGTCAATTTCCTTTATTTTTAGGTGGGTCACCGGCCTAAAGGTGAATATGTGCGCTCAAGTCAGCATATTTAGCTCGGCACAACGCGGCCCTACGGGTGTTATACTTTCATCTTCGACACCATTATGGCATCGACGAAACACCTGTGCTGCCCTATGCCCCTGGAGATATTGAGTCCGTCGTGGAGAACGATAAATGCACAATCTGGTGGAATTACTCCTTTTCCACCACCAGGCAGTTGGAGGCGACTAAGCCTGATATCGTTCTCCTCGAACACCTCACACGCTCCATGTTCGTGATCGAGTTTTCGGCTCCGGCTGAAACTAACATGGATGCGAAGGAGGTGGAAAAACGGACGAAATATCAAGACCTGCTTTTCGAACTTCGACAGATGTACCCCGGACACTCTGTGAAACTGGTGGTCCTCATCATAGGTGTGCTCGGTGGAGTTAAGGGCTCGCTGCTAAATAACATCAAGTGTATTCCGTCCTGCGTGGCACAGGCGGAATCACTAGTTGCACGCATGCAGAAGGCCGTCATCCTGGGGTCACTCCGTCTACTGCGGACGCATGACCCGACCGCAGCGTAGCCACACATCCGATGGGCGTCGGACGTGGCTGCGATTACTGCCCAACCCCTCTCGAGTCTTCGGCCATTATGACGGCAATAAAAACCTGATGCTTGCCGGGGACTCGGAGGGTCATGTTACAATTGTAACAATTAAAATAATAATAATAATAATCTTTAATGTCCTGTCGGTTATATAAGTACAACATAGGACTTAGTCATACAAAAAATTACATTAAAAAAAAATTACATATAAAAATACATACAAAAGAAGAAACGAGCAGTAATGTACACTCTACAAAAATTGATCACTCAAAAATTCATCTACACTGTAGTAGCATTTATAAATAAGCAGTTCTTTCAATTTATATTTAAAGACGTTTTGGCTTGCTAAACATTTAATTGAAGTAGGAATCTTATTGTAAATCATTGAGGCTGAATGATGAGGACCTTTCCTGTAAACTCATAAGAACGAAGGGGGGTTGGGGAGAGGGGTAAAAAAAATCACCTAAAACGGTAACGTAGTTTATGCACGACCCCTAACTTGCAGAAATGTTGAAAGGAGAAAATTGCTAAATGTACCAATAAAAACATAGAAATAATACAATGTATAATAGAAATTAATAAAGCAAAGCTCTCAGTGAAGTATTAACTGGCTGAACATAGTCCCTCCGATTCGTTTGCAAGCTTCCCATTTTTGCCAAAATTCCGGGTGAAGGAGGGACCACGTGCTAAACACACCGGGTAGATGGTAAAATCTTCTCGGGTTTGCCACCAGGTAAGGCTTTTAAGGCTTTTTTTGGGCCTTTAAAAGCCAATTACCTGGTGGCAAACCCGAGAAGATTTTACCAATATTATTCGCCGGGAAAACCTAAGATCTTTTATCACACCGGGTAGATGCTTCTTAAAATTCTTCTTACAGAATGGTCCATTTAGCACAATAGCAATAGAGCCCTCAGACTCAATAAACAACAAGAGGGGATTTCTTCGGAAGGCACTCGAACTCGGGAGGAGTCCGAGCCTCGCGGTCGAAGGCGGCCCAACCCTTCTCCCCGGGTTTATGCATGAGAGAAAATGCGTATAGACCGCCGGAAAAAAAGAACGGCTCTTCTAGTTACCGAACAGCACGAATTCCAGGAAAACTCCAGTATTTCCAGGATATTTTCGTTATCCCACCTCCCAGCGCTTAAGGGACTTTCGATATGTTCATCTCAAAGGGGTCCTTAATACATCTAAAAATGTCCGGATTTGTTATTTATTATTTCCAGATTCGGGTCAAATTTTGTTTATATTTCCTGGGCTAGATAAATGTATACTGCAGTGGTATCTGGTGAGGCCGTGTCTTAGCTTAATCCCTCTTTGAACTGCCGCGTAAATTGCACACATACCAAGTGACTCATGTTGGTGCCGTTTTTCGTGATAGCGCCGATAGCGCCACCGTAATGGAGGCGATTCTCACGCCGCGCACCGAGGATATCGAGAAGAAGAAATATCTTTTTTTATGGGCTGCCGGTGCTGCCATCGCACAGTACTACGTTGAATCTTTTGCCACCACCGTCGTAATCGCGGTAATCGCCGAATTAGTTCTATATTTAGGCGCTCGGAGCGTGTAAATCAATGCAAAACAAATATGGAAGAGCATTTTATCATAAGCGGTAATGAAATTGACGGAATATGGTCATTTCTTCTGAGTGTAAGTACCTTTTCTTAAAAGTACTGTGTATGCAATCTCTGCAATATTTCGTCAAATAAGTTGAAGGCTTGTCCTGAGACGTGATGACATTGAGTTTTGTTTTCGAGTAACTGTGTCAGTGGACTGCGGCCGAGTGAAAGTTATTATGCTAATTCATTCTTATTATTTCAGATAGAATGGTGGGATCCATGGTTGATGGGATTGATTGGATTTCATATCGTGATTACACTTATGACACTCATGACTAGAGACTATGGGAATTTCCAAGTTATTCTTTTTTTTGTATTGTGTAAGTTGTATATCATATTTTAGTTGTTTACAAGTGAATTTTTGTCACTATCTATTAATATTTCTATTTTTACAGTGTTATTGGTGTACTTCTCGGAAAGTATTAACGAAATAGCAGCGAGAAACTGGAGGTAAGCTTCTTTGTTCTTTACGTGGGAATACTTCATGAATGTTGCATTGACACGGTGGTTGTGTGAAACTTATGGTTCAATGGTATACCTGTGTAGCTCATATATTAATTATACATGTATTTTCTCTTGTCGTCAGTCTCTTCTCTCGGCAGCAGTACTTTGACAGCAAGGGAATGTTTATTTCTCTTGTATTCTCAGTCCCCATTTTGCTGAATTGCATGATCATGGTGGTGAGTGATAATGTATTATTCATGTAGAAATGATAGCTAAGCAAATATGCCCCACTGTATGCATTGATTGATGATGAATAATATTTCTATTCCTGGGGTGTAGGCGAATTGGTTGTGGCAGTCTAGTCAGCTGATGATGAGAGTAAAGCAAGTCCAGCTGAGACACCAAATTGAAAATAATACCAAACAACAAAAACAGGAGAAAGTGTCCAAATGTCCACCTCAGAAATCACGGCAGAAAACTGATTAACGACTCCTTTAGACTTTACCCATACTGCTTTTTAACTTGTGATTTTTTTGTTGTGCCATACAATGATACTCGAGTGCAGCATTTACTGCAGTCTTAAGCTGTCGAGTGTATTTTCTAGTGATATCGGTGAGCGGTTACATTGACGCTATTTAATGGGACCTAATATTTATCTGTCAGTGCCTATTTTATTTGTTTGTTGAAATAAACTGCCTTTTATCGGTACTTGCACTTTGCTATTATTTTAACTGTTGGTGAGATGTAAGTGTGGTGTGTGTACAACGCCGGCGATTATGTTAAAGATTAAGTGGTTCTTGATGCCGAAGAGGGCCTTGATCAGTAGAACTATCTTGATGGGTACCACTGGCATCTGTTTGCCTATGCCGTGGCGAGAAAATAGCTTCTCAATGAATGTATTCCGGAAATTTATTGATCAATCTTTTACTCTTTTTGATGGAACCTCAAATGTATCCATTTGGCCTTAAGGTGTTCAGTTGGGAACGTGGAATCGTGGTAATCAATAATCCTTATAAAACTGTTATCGTCGGACGGCCACCCTCTTATTGCCGTATCCATTGCTTCGAAGTAAGATGCTATCTGTCTAGATTAAAAGTTGCGCCTCCAGCAAACGCATTACTGACTTCACTTGTTTAACCATAATGCTGTGCGGATCCGCAACATCGAATGACTATCGAAATTAAATGCCGTTTGGTGGAGGTAGAATATTTTGTTGACATGTTATTTTGAAAAGTCCGAAACTTCATAACGTGTTCGAGTTTTTATTTTGTATTTCTTCACAATATAAATAATGAATTGAGTCTTTCGTCAACCTCAATCCCGTTTATTCTTAAGGGTTTTCACCGTAGTCGGCTTAGTAAATATGTAACTTCTCTTTTAAATCCCTGTGTTTCGGTAATACTGCAATTATGAGTTCTGACGGCAAGAATGGGCCTGGACCATTACCCCCTCGGTGGCTGCACTGTCCACGAAAAGCATCACAGCTCATCGGGGAAAAATTTCTTCCTTTCAAAACGCCATTGAGCAAGAAATATGATGACCAAGTTCCAGAAGAATTTCGTTTTCCTCCAAGAATGCTGTTTAGTTCGATGAAAAGTTATAAGGTAATAATCTCTGTGCTGTTTTTACCGTGTTAAAAGTTTTAAGGGATGGCATTCGAGTGAATCGAAAGCCTTTGCCCTAAGTATAGAACTGATGACTTCACTGCTGGCAGTGTACTTGGGTGACTATATTGGTTGAATGATTGGCGTTCGGTACTTACATGTCTGTAGTTAGGGCATCTTTTTTATTGGCGTGCTGTTTCAGCCCACCCCTGTTGCTATTTTAATTTCACCCAGTGATTGTGTAGGTACCTAAATTTTATGTTTACATTTTGCCTTTAATGTAAATTATTGCTGAACAATGATGTTACTCCAGAGTTTCTTTGCAATAAAAACTTGATGCATGCATTGGAGCCATAGGCGAGATCTTAACAGAATGTTGTACCTTGCATGGATTGACATATGCTGGTTGCCACATAATATTGAATGATGTTGCATCCTAGTCATTCTTTAATTGAAAGTGTGTATTTAAAATGTTGTATCTTTTTTATTAATCTTTTTTGAGACTGGTCTGTTTCTCGCAGGGATGTCTTAGTGTGTATTGAAGTTTTATCGACTTGTTGCCAATTGTTTCTATCATAGGTGAAAATTGGACTATGGATTGACCTTACATTCACATCCCGCTTCTACGATAAACAAGAAGTGGAACAAGAAGGTTGTCGCTATGTTAAACTCCAGTGTCGGGGTCATAAGGAAACTCCATCAGAAGATCAAACTAAAGCTTTTATCTTAGTTTGTCAGCAGTTCATAAGTCAGCACCCTCTGGAAGTGATTGGTGAGTATTTATATGCCAACTTAGCTACAATTTCTTTCTGTCATTGTCTTTGTGGATAGCAAATATTCTCCTTTGGTTTATATCAGCAAATTCGTTACCCTGAGCAATCTCCTATCTCTGAATTTGGTGGAATATGCCGTTCATTGCTCAAAGCATGGGATTTATTTGGTATTATTTAGTTTGATCCTGGAATACCTTTTGAATGGATAACCTGTCCTCCTAGCTTATGCATTTCAGTTTTCTTGTAGTTATCGTGAAAATATTTTTATACGGCCCAACATATTTGTGGTTCGCCTGAAAACCGCTTCATATTCCACATGGATGATGAATTTTCCTTCATCGATGGCTCATTGTAGGCTACTCTGGATTTATCACTTATTGTCGATCATTAGGGTGTGTTTCCATTTTAGTTATTTCATTTATATTGAAATGAAAAAGAGGAAGGTATCTGTCAGAGAAAATCAAGTCCTGAAAGTGATAGTAACCACTATTTAAATGAATAATAATAGTCTCTATGCATTTCATGAAATGCATAGCATGGTAGATGTTGTAAAATTATAAAAGTACATAAAACTACTACACTGCATGCAATTTAAAAGGAACCACAGATGGGTACAACGGGATGTACCTTAAAATTTAACACTGGAGAAGTCAAGATCAAAATACTCCTCCAATGAGTAAAGAGGGGTTTGGTGCAGTGAGCCATTCATGAAGGACCACCCTGAACACATTATTGGAGACGGGTTTAGCCAAACTGGGCAGCATATTAAACAATTTGAGTGGTAAATTCTCAACTTTCTGAGTATTGCTTAATCTACATAATGGCAAATCAATAGTTTTTAGCTCTGGTATTGTAATTGTGCACATCTGCCCTTGTGGTGTACTTACATGTAAAGATTTTCTTTCAAGCGTACCTAGGAATGGAATAGAAATGTGTTATACACTGTCAATATTTTGAAATTATAAAAAAGAGGTCTACAGTGCTCAAGTGGATTTGCATTCGATAAGATACGGACTGCCTTTTTTTTGCAACAGGAGTAATAGTTCTACATCAGAAGCATGCCCCCAAGAGTCTAATGTCATAAGTGATATGCGAGTGAAAGAATGCATACCAAGCATTTACTAACAATAAGTAATCATCGCTCACATACAATTTTAGCTTCCTGAGTAAAAATTGGACTCGGGCTAGTTTTTTCCTGATAGACAGTATATAAAAAGCATGGATTGTTACAGATCTTTTTGTTTCTGCATTATGGTTTCCTCATCCTCATTTTGGTAAAACAATTCTACAAAAAACTGGAACAAGGTTTTTGTTTAGAAAAAAATAAAACTATGTTACCCTACATGTTCATGTGAGTGTTAGCTAGTTCTCTCACCGAACTAGACTAGCATCCTAGAAACAATTACAATAGGTGGACACTTTCTTTTAGTATAAGTTTGAGTGGAATCTGCACTTGTCAGCAGTGAAATCACCACGGATAACTGTATTATTTAACGTTCTTAGAATAGGTGGGCATAACGTTTAGCTATAGATCTATAACATCAGAAATATTATCACCAGATGATCGATAAATGCACAAAACAGAAATATTGAAAGCCAATGGTCAATTGAATCCCACAGCATTTGAATTCCTGCTCCTTGCTGGGGTTATTGAGCCTAAAATTGTGTACTCCTATGTCATTCCTAACTTGTGTCAGCAAACCTCCATTTTTACCCAGAGATAGACTAAAGCTGTTGACCTCATTATAAATCCCTGAAAATTATAATGTTGCCTTCCCTGTGTGTTTTTCACTTAATTGTTGTTGCATGTCAGCGGAAACCTTTGTTCAATATTGTGACTAATGTTGATGTTCACAGTTACTACACTAGAGGGTCTCCAAACATTGAAGGATTGCCTCGTATAATAATTTAACCCTTGCTAAAAAAACCCTAGATCTATGTTGGTGAGAAATCCTTTGTTAACCTTTGAGTCTTATGTAAATGTACTAGATTTTTAGTATATATATACTAAGCTAACTGGTATTTAGTAACTGTTATTATTTTAACGAATCCATACCTATTTCCAGAATGTAATGATTGCCTTGTTTTTCTTGTTTCGTGCATATACATCTGATATATTGGGAAATCCGCCTAACTTGAGCTACCTATGTTACTATGATTTATTTTTTGACTAATCGATATATTTCAAGCCGAGACCAAATGTAATTTAAAATTATGTAATTTTATAAGCATGCAACAATTAACAACGTTTTTCGTTGCTAAGTAACTGAATAATGTTACATTTTATCTGAAAAATCCCTTAACTTTCCAATTTTAACATTGTTACGGGGAAATATTAAATTAATATTTTCGCTATAACTTTTTCAGCATTGCATTAATCGATTTGAATTTTTCAGAGATAAAATTTCACAGTTTCAGATATTAATCTCATTTACTTTCATTGATGTGCCTAAAAAAATGAAGGTACATATTCGAGTTAGAATTAGCGTTACTGCATTTGAATCAATTGGACAATCTTTCGGTTTTATCGCTCTAAATTTTTCAGCATTGAAATTTTTACATTATTAATGAATGAATCGTGTATAAGGCATTCAAAGAAAGAATTTGAAACCTTTTAAAGAAGTGTGCCTCAATATTGAAGCATCATTTATGACTAATTTTTGAAATATCTCTATGCGTAACTGGGAATTAATATTGACATTTTAAGCTGGCACAATCACATAATACGTGTAAATGATGTAATAACGTAAGTAATTATTAGTGTTTGTACTATTACACATTCCTAAAAAGTGCTAAGTGTAGGTATAAAATATTACTGTATTTGTCAATCACGCAAAAATCTCAAAAATATCTATACAAATAGATTAATCAGACAAATTCATATATATGAAAAATAGAAAAATTAAATGTATAAAAATCAATGGAACTAATCGTTTTCCATGTATTTTGATCTATTTTGAGACCTATTTGAACAAATTAATTGATTGAATTGAGTAAAAAGCCTTATAATAATAATAATAATTGTTTATTACGGGCATATACCCAATTTAGAATAGACTTGTACATTTCTTTCAATATAACTCTTAGTAATTTATAAAATATTCTTAAAATAATAAGTATTACATGAGAAAAGGACCACTAGAATATGAATTATATTATAACAAAAAAATATTGCTCAAATAACATGAGGTCAGACAGAGTTCGACAATGATAAAATACACTTCTTCTTAAATATGGAATGTTTATCGCTAAAAATATCAATGTTGCCAATAAGGTTTCCGGAAAAAAAAATTGCCGTACTTATTGAAATTGAATTGAAAAGTACTTATTGCCGAAAAATTCGTGCAATAAGTACTTTTCGTGTGCAAAAATTACCCAAGTTAAGCACCTAAAATACTTGGGAATAGTTTTAGATGAAAAATTTAGTTTTAGTAATCATATAACCTATATATGTGACAAACTAAGGTGTATTTTGTTTCAAATGTCGTACCTAAAGCACTATTTGCCTCATGAGTTGAAAAAATTAATGTATCAAGGCTTAGCTGAGGCTGTAATACGTTATGGTTTGACGATTTGGGGTAGCACAAATTCCACCTTGCTGAATAAGGTTATTACTTTACAAAATAAAATGGTTGCCCATTTGATGGTCAAGGAAAATGATGTGAGAGAAGTATATAAGAATCAGTGTTTGTTACCATTAAAAGAATTGTATAATTATGTGTTAATTTGTGACAACTTTTTTGACAGCAAATTAATAAAGCAACGTGTGATTAATACTGACATGCAACTGCGTCGAATAAATAGGTTGTCTGTACCTAAGTATTTTAACCACCATGGCAAGAGATCTCTTGCACATGTAGTCCCTGGGTTGTTGAATGAATTGCCTATGTCAATGAAGGATATTAATAGCATATCTGCTCTAAAAAAGTCACTGAAAGAGTGGCTCATAGGCTAGCATTGTTGAGCTCCGAAATTGTCCAGAGCGCTGCACAGCAAAAAAAAATATTTTTTTAACAAAAGGCACCTGCTGACAAGCCGCTTTGGCTTAGCAGGACCTTAACTGCAATATTAAAAAAAAAAAAAAAGGAATTATATAGTCGAGGGATCCTGGTTAATGGTGAATTAAAAGTGAAATTTCTACTACAGTATTTAACATAGAATAATTTTGTGCTTCTGGTGGTGGAAAATGTGGCATTAAATGGGATCAATTGAAGTAGGGATGGACAGTTAATAAAGTCATTGCATAGATTATATAGGAATAGCAATTCAGCAAAATTTCGTCGAACATGAAGTGGCTTTAAATTCAATATCTGCATTGTTTCTGCATATGGGACATCATGTGTTGAAAATCCAGCATAATAATTTACAATTCTTAAAAATTTCTTTTGCACTTTTTCTAAGCTATTAATATAAATTTTATAATGTGGGTTCCAAACAATGGAATCATACTCTAAAATAGGACGAACAAATGATATGTATAAGTTTCTTAATATATTAATGTCTTTAAATTCATTAGTAATCCTAGTAATAAAGCCTTATGAGAATAGTTCTTGGGAAAGTTACAAAAAATCATGGCATGATGAAACAGTTTTCAAATGTAGTTAGTGTTTCTTCTATGAAGAGATATAAAAATTCAAATTTACTAAGTATTCAAATATCACGTCCAAATTTGCAAATTATCAAATCAGAGCTTGCTCAAAAGGTTAAAATTTTCTTTGAAAACGATGAAAATTCTATCTTGGCTCCAGGAGTCAAAGACACAGTTACTAAACATAAAGTTTAAAAAAAAGAAGAAGTTATTTCCTTGACACAGTTAATAATTTGGACGAGAAATTTAAGTCACAAGAACCTACGTTAAAATTAAGTCGTACTATATTTTAACAACTAAAACCTTTTTGGATCATGAATCGAAAGATAAGTGGGCACGAAACATGTTTGTGTAAAATTCACGAGAACATTAAGTTTATAATTCAACGCTAATCTCTTCATAATTTGTTAGACAGTATTTCTTGGCAAAGTCTTACAAAAATGAGAGTATGTCATGTTTTTAATTTGGAATACTGGTATGGTCGATGTACTAGTTGCATTCAAAATAAAAAAATGGACATTGCAAACGTTAAAAGCGAAAATACCTGGTACTACAAATGGCTCACTCATACAATCGAAAGACTTGGGGCCAAAAATAAAATTTATACCGTAAAAGTTACATCAAAAATTAGAGTTGATTGTACTCTAAAAAATTTGGTTTGTGAAGCAAATAAAATCATCCCCGAATTTTTGAAACATGAATATCTTCGAATTCATCAAATTAGATCCTTTTCAATTATACAAAGCCAGTTGAAACTAAACGAAGTACATATTTATCATTGTAGACTTTTCTCACAATTAGGTATATTTGCAAGTGTAGTGCCTAAATTCAAATTGCTCATTTTGGGGCTTCAAAGAAGCAGTTATCCCTCCATGCTGGAACATTCTATTGAAAAAATGAATAAAATGAGTTGATTTGCACATCATTTTGTACTGTTTCTGAATGCCTTAGTCATGATGCTGCTGCTGTTTGGGCGCATTTGGAGCCTGTTTTCAAATGAATACAAATGAATATACCTCACCTTAATACCATGCATAATCAGACAGATGGCCCCAGCACGCAGTACAAAAACAAAGCCAATTTTCATATTTTTCAACAATATTGTAATGAACTACAGTTAATAAATGCAACGTGGAATTTCACGGCACCTGGGCACGGAAAAAGCGTGGCAGATAGGGCTGGTGGTACTGTGAAAAGTCATTGTGATCGGTCAGTTATGCAGGGTAATGATATCGTTACGGCAGAAAAAATGGTAGAGACAATTAATTCATCAAGCAAAATCAAAGCATTTTTAAAAAATGAAAATTATTTCAAAAAAGTTAATTTAAAAGTTAATACAAAAATACTGACGGCTCCAAACACAACAAAAATATATCAGTTGATGTGGTCAAAACAAATTCCCAAATCTCTCTTCCTAAATGAATAATCCTGTTCGTATTGCGTTAGTAATTCTTTGTATGATGTTCCTTGCAAACATTTTCCTTTAAAACCAAATAGATTAGCACCCGAAAAAAAGAAAAAAAAATTCTGAGAACAATAGACAAAGCAAAATGCTTGGAAGTGAAAAACTAAGTGTGAAATAAATTAATTGCAAAAATCTGAGAAAGAAAAATGCTGTGATTAAAAGAAAACAACGAAAAGTCCTTGATGGCTAAAATAGAAGTTCACAAAAATATTGAATCCAAAACTAATCAGAGAAAAAAAATTTAATAAGTGCAAGGTGAATAATACGATAATAACCTATTATGCGTTGTACAAAAAGAAAAAAAAAGTTAAACGGTACATTTTTATATTTATAATTATTGCATTTCATAAGTTATGTGAATGAATATTGTATATTAGCGTTGTTTATGTTGCAAGATACATTTATTTTTATGGTACGAGACAATATATTTTATGTTACATGATATGCATCATGCATACATTATTATCTGACATGCAACGGTTTCTGATGTAAATAGAGCCAATCTTCTGTATGTTTATGTTCAAATAAATTATTAAATGAATAAAAAAATTAATTTTCGGTCTGGTTTACTCAATATATTATTTATTTAAATTTTAATATAAATTTGTTTTCATAAGAAGTAAATTTAATTGAAAATTATTAATTTTTTTCTATTTTACAAATTTCTCCATACATATTTCAGCAATTTCCAAAACCCAGTTACACACATGTTTATCAACCTCATAGGGTAGTATTCAAGTAAGGAAAAAGTTTCAGAGATGTGCCTTCAAATTAAAAAAAAATGAAAAAAAAATTTTAAAGAGCTCAAGTTAGGTGGATTTCCCCATATATTCTATACACATATTCAAGCTCTGAAACAAATGAATTAAAAGTTATTAGTTATTCGTTCCTGCAGGAACAAGAAGTGTATGAATGAAAGACCACACTCTCCAGTTTCATTCTAGCCCGTGACTAATCATTTTTACTCCGTTTTGGAGGTAAGTTTGAACTAGGGATGGATTCGAAATGATTCGTAAATTCCTTTATTTCTCCGATGGTGAAAGTAATGATAGGAATCTAGGCCTACCCTTGGGTAAGAATATATTTTGGAATGTATCCCATGTAAACAATAAATTGGAGAAGCTGTTTTTTCCAAGCATGAACGATACTGTTGATGAATATTGACATTGTATTAAGGGTCCTTTATCCTTCAGACGGTAAACATATTCCCATGAAGAAGTTATAATTAGACTTAAAAACCTTCGAGCTTTGTGAAGCAAGCAGTGAATATATATGGTCATTTTTTCACTTCCATTGGTGAGGGTACAATCTTTTCAGTCAAAATTCACCGTCCCAAATATGAGCAAACTTAACAAATACATAGTTTTTAAATAATTGTGATTTCACTGTCTGCACATTCTAACTGCTTAAATGTGAAAGAGGCACGCAGTTTTGATTAGGAAGCACGTGGGAAGTTTGAACTCTAGAGGGTTAATTGGCTGCTTCCCACCACTCGAGTAGTTACTGGCGTAGCTAGAGTCACGTATGCAACTTCCTCTCAAAGGCTCCTGAGTGGCTTGATCAAATGGGCCGAGTGCTTGGCTCTCACTAGAGCATGATTAGCACACGACTGCAGAGCCTCACACGGCTTCGAACAGCCCCTGGCGTGGGGTTGAGTTAGCGTGGAGGAGAGGGGCTGATGATGGTGGTCTGGTACCGTTGTCCTTACCTAAGCGCATCCTAATGTTTAGGAAGGGGGATGCTATACATGCAGCACATCATGGAGAAGAACATATATTAACTCCTGTCCAGTTTTATTTTTCAATTTCCACCTTCTCCAAACAGTCGAGCCAGAGTCCCTTATTTTCAAAGTGGGGAACCTTTGGGCAAAAATTGCTCCCGTGTTTTCTTAGCGCGAGGTGCTTTGCAAACAGAGAATAGGAGTTTGCTTGCTGGAAACTTCATACTCCTTTATTCTGTCTTTAAATTTACGACCAGTCTGGCTGTTGTATATGGCGGGGCAATTGTTACATTGTAATCTATAAACTTCACTTCTATCCATTATTTTAACGTTGTCTTTCGGGTGGCTTTTAATAAGTTCCACAGGTAAAAACATTATCTCCAGGAATGTGTTTCTTTACTTGATAGAAGATGTCCACTATGCCATTAAGTATCCGCCATTTAATATCTTTGTCTTCTACTCTGCCATAAATTTCATTGGTTGTATGTTTGAGAAGTTTCTTCTTGTATAAATGGTCTATTAAGTTGGAAGTGTTTCAATTTTTTATGGCTATTTGTTTAATTACCCTGAGTTCATTGTTCTTGCTTTCTACACACATAGGGATGGTTATTAATTTGCATAGTAGTGAATGAAAGGCTGCTTGTTTTTGTGCATGGTGATGCCTGGAAGTAGCGTGGATTATTTGATCTGTGGCCGTGTGCTTCCTAAAAATATCGAATTCTAGTTTCCTACCGTAACGTGAGATTTTTAGGTCTAGGAAATTTAAGGACCTATTATGCTCCAATTCCATAGTAAATTGAATCGATTTGTTGATCTCGTTTAAGTGCTTATTAAACACACTCAGTTGTCTTAAAGAATCTCACCAAATACAAAAAATACCGTCTACATAGTGGAAAAATTGGAACACTTTTCTCTCAAATAGTCTTTCGAAAAAGGTTTATCCTCGAAATTGTCCATATAAATATCCCCCAGAAGAGGTGAGAGAGTTCCATTGCAAGCCCCTCGTTTTGCACGTAAATGTTGTAAATGTGAAATAATTTTGTGTAACACACACGTTGGTCATGGAGCACAATTCATCGACCACCGTAGCCGCCATGCCCTTTTTCACGAGTGTGGCTTCCACCCACAACCATCTGTCTTTGCATATAGGACATTGGTGAACAAATTGCTCACGTCATATGAAACGAGAATACATGTGAGGGGGATGGTTTAATCGGCCAGCCTCTTAGCTAGCTCGCTTGAATTCTTTATTCTGTATTTTGGGACAAATGCAGAGTTGTATTGGAACAATGAGTTCACTTTTTTGGCAATCCGATGGTTGGGAGGGGATACATCATAAATTACTGGTATGATCGGGTTGTCTGGTTTATGAGTTTTGGGTAAATCAAAGAATCTAGGGACTCTGGGGTATCCCGGTATCCTCAAAATTAGCTGTAGACATGAATGTAGAAGCTGTAGCACTGCTTATTCGCTACCCTCCGGGACTCTCTCTCTCTCGGTCTCAAGTAAAAATAAAGGGAGACGAAGGATCTGTTATGTGAGTTGCCGGATTCCTCGAATTCTTGCTTGTCATTTTCCTTAAGATACCTACCTCTGAAAAATTTAGCGATGGCAAGAGCAACTTCGGACTCCCGGACGTAGCATATCATAGACTTTTGCATCCAAGAAACTTCCTCCTTTCGCTTGATAAACCCTGGTTTTTTTAATGCAGTGCTGCAAGTGTTTTGTGTGTATTTCTCCACGATAGGTTTGAAGTAACTAGGTGATTCCCAGGTACTTGGCTTCATCGGACTCCTTTATATTTACTCCTCTCTCTCTCTTTACAGATATGTATAGATGTGTTGTTGGTGTGATTTCTTTCGTAAGTCGTGCGCTGCAGTCCACGAAGGATTAAGTCCTAGCCCCCCACTCAAAGCACAACGAGTTGACGTCATTTTAAGTTCTGATGAAAGAACCTCTGAAGTCAGCTTGAGTTATCATTTCTTAACAAGTGACTGCATTGTCAGCAAGCAATCTGCGTGTCCGCTAACTCTTGAGTTAATGTCATTTGTATAATTAAGGAGTAACAGGTGGCTTAGGTAGTGCTTCCTCTTAATTAAATTGTGCTAGCTAATGTCTGTTGTACATGATTATTGTATACGTTCGCTTGCCAATGTGCTCACCAAAGGTGAGGAAGCGGGAGGTGTGTCATGTGCTGTGCACGGATATAAATTATTCTGTTCCTCCACGTTCAGGCATTCACTGCACTCATGGCTTCAATCGCACTGGGTTCCTCATCGTTTCTTATCTTGTGGAGAACATGGATTGGAGTGTTGAAGCTGCCGTCAACGAATTTGCCCGAATCAGACCTCCTGGAATTTATAAAGCGGATTATTTAACTGAACTTTACAGGAGGTTGGTACATATTTTTTCTTTATTTTGGAGTGCAAATGCATGCAGTGAAACCTTTTTTGTGTGCAACCTGAACTCAATGAAAACCTGTCTCATCTAGAAAACGTTTGTATGAGGGGTTTGTATAGGGCTCTCATATGCATCGCACCCCTACTTCATGGTAAACAGAAACTGTCAAGTGTGGAATTGCAATCGATTCTGGGACACGTGAACCTGGGTAGAGCAGGATTCTATAAATCATGTCCGTGGAAAATATTCATCTCCGAGCACACAAACCGAAAAAAATTGTATCTAGAATGTTGAACTCTTGAAAAGATTGGGCAGACTCATGTGTGAACGGATTCTGATTCAATTAACTGATAAGATGGGGCAGTTGGCAGTGGAAAAGCTTTCATTATTCAGGAAAGAAAGAAACGGCAGGTGTAAAGGGTGGCATTTGTGGTGCATTTGGTTTGAGCAATGATGTCATACCGTTGAAATAAAAGACTTCGTGCACTATATCTGACAGTTTGCTCTAATGTATGAATTCCATCTGTCCGTGGACTTTCAGTGAAACTTGGATGGATAACATCTTTTGGGTGTAATTACATGGGCTCTCAATATTCTCTTTTTGTTAAATGTCAGACCTAGAATAAAGCAGAGTACTTCTTTAATTGGATACTTATCTTGCGCCAGAGAGATTCTACTAAAGATAAGTTTCACTGTTCTTGGATACGCATGAGAATGTTTGAGGTAGCATTGGCAGTGGTCACCTCTTCCCCACTATATCATTCTCTATCTATCCATAGGACGTATGTTTCCATCTCTCTTTTTTGCATTTTGGGTTATTACTTCTTTTATAGCCCACCAAACTGCCCTGGGTATCATAAAACACTTTCTGCTGCCATAATGCTTTTCTGTATAAAATGAGACCATGTCCAATTTTAAGAATTGATGATTTTTCAGCACAAAATTTTATTTTGCATGCTTATGAATTTTGGAATAAATTGTACTAATCTCATTAATTAATGAATGACAACGTTTTCTCTCTGTGATTGTTCTTTTCCATTTCCTTTCTCTCCTGCAGGTATGACGACCCAAACTTTGCCCCCTTGCCACCTGAGCTGCCAACGTGGCACCAAGAGTTTGACGACGGAGGACAAGATGACGATGGAAATGCTGTGGAAGTCCAAAGTGACAGCAAGAACAGGTACTTGCTCCGAGGTGTCTGCATTGTCTCCCTTGAACGTTGAAATTTCAACGTCAGTTAATATGTAGATATGTACTCTAGCATATCGCTGCCAGTTGATTTCAGGGTGGTGAGGGTGTACAAAGAATCAGAGACATTTTCATGAAGTTGCCAGTGTTTTAAAGTTTTTAAATTTCTAACAGCCACTATATTTATTTATCCAACAAAGATTAATTTTTTAAATATTAGGTAGGCTTTTATGTATTTTAGGATTAAATTGTGAAAAGTACTGCTGATGCAGTAAGAACCACCATCTAACAAAGTCCCTTATGGCAAACTCTTTACTCTCTCTCTTTGCGAAATTTAAATCCTAAAGCATGTGTAGGAATATTTAGTAATTATGAAACATGGCAAACATGTTGAAACGTGAGTTCATTTCTGTAATCGATTATGAAATGACGTTAGGGAACTATTCATCATTTCTTGTGCAGACTAACCCACGGCTAGTTTCTTGATCCCTAACATGCCGAAGCATGGTTTGTCACTTGGCAAAGTACGGAGGAAAATTGGGTGGGCAGGTCCCTCTATTCACGACTAACAGTGGTGCAAACCTTAAAAATGGCCACAGTCCAGTTGACCCTCTTATTCGGTCACGTGGTCCACGGGAAAGAGGTCAAATCATGATACATGGGCATTGTTTGGTGAATCACTTGGGGTAGTTCAGTCTACAAAGTATGTTATTTCCAATCATCTTTTTTTATGGAATTGTCCTTATGTTCAATTTCCTTGGAATTTCTCATGTGTTTGACAGCAAACACTGCATACATCAGTTAATAAAAAACACATATCAAGCGCAGTGTCCTCTCTTTTTGCCCCGATTGGCGAAAGGTGAGAGAAATGATAGTTTGGTAAATTCAGTAAAAAGACATATAAGCGGTCTGTATAATCTATGGCCAAAAGCAATGCATGACTTACCGATAGAGACGTTAAAAACTGCAGGTGCGGTTAGGTGTCTCGAGGTCTGATGCTCCCTCGACGGCTATTCGTTCAGAATTGCACTCGCACTCACAAGCATGCACACGGACACACAAAAAAAAAGAAAAACCTCCACGATAAACGGTCATGGCATGCATTGCCCTCTTGTGGCCATAGAGAAAAACAAAGATTGGCGTGAATACGAAACATGCAGCCTTGAGACAACGTGAGTAAGATGGGTTGGTCACGTTCCACTGCTTCTTGATGTTGGAACAGAA
Organism: Pyrrhosoma nymphula; assembly: GCA_963573305.1. Classification (NCBI taxonomy): domain Eukaryota; kingdom Metazoa; phylum Arthropoda; class Insecta; order Odonata; family Coenagrionidae; genus Pyrrhosoma; species Pyrrhosoma nymphula. Next base: position 128,866,156 of record OY754338.1, on the reverse strand, counting down.
ATTGAAAAGGATTGGCACCGAAATCCTCAGCACGAAAGCTACTCGTTGTCTCAAAGGAGATGGCTTTGTCCTTTGTTACTCTGTGCTAAAATCAGCCACAACAGAGTACAGCCTAACTCAGGGCTGTGTCATCTCCTTTGACAACACCAAATCCATTGCCAGGTCAAATGGGTACTGTTTGACAAAGGAGGCCATAAAATCTGGCTATAAAATGGTTTCAATAGTGACTCGGGACATGAGCTGAGCTCTGAAGCTTGTACTCAAGGAAATAACTGCGGGAAGAATTAGAAAGCATGACAAATATCCAGAGATGACTTGACCACGAGTGAATAAGACAAGGGAGCATGCCCTGGCGCCTATTCTTATCTTCCTTTCTCACTTTTGTGCCCTATCCACTCTTCGCCAACCTTTTCTTTACATCATTAATCAAAGTCTGCATCATCATCTCCCTCCTATTATTGAACTCTTCATTCGTTTTCACAATTCGCTTGCTAATGTATTTTCTACTCTGTCCATTGCCCTACATACTACCCAAGTACAGTGGAACCTTGTACTATCGTTTTTCAAGGTGATGGTTGAAAAAGTGATGAATTCAGGAAAGCAAATAATTCGGTAAACTATTACCTGGGTCTATAGCAAGCGGAAAATGCAGACATTTACAGGAAGTTTTTATACTATACAGGAATCATTCTGGAATTTTGCGTCAAAGCCGGACATTTTTAAATTTTATGAATATGTATACTTTGGGTGTATATCAGTGGCGGCGGGTCCTATGGGTTCACTGGTTAACTGAACCCACTAAGAAAATCCTGCTTTAGTTTTCTCTGTATCAACGTTCTTGTCATAATTCAAATTACCCTGACACCAATTGCTGGGTCCAACTTTTCCTCCGCTGTGACACGATTACTGCCGCTTTTGGTCCCAACTAGCTTGCCTTTGCACGTGGGTCTTGGCTTTCATCTCCTTAGATAGTAGAGTTGACTTCAGGAGCTTAATATTAGCAAAATAAGCCCTATTTCAAGCCATTATCCTCTTGTTGATCTCTTCTGTCATTGAGTTCTTACAGTTTAAATTAGTACCGAGGTAACTGAAATAATTTCCATTTTCAACATTGTACTGCCCAAGTGTAACGTTTTGAGTCCACCTTCTCCTGTCTTCCATGGCCATCATTTTCATGTATTTCATTTTTCTCTCATTGATTCTAAGCCCTATATTCTTACTCTTCTGTTTCAGAGAATCCATACGCCGTGCCACTAGAACTATGTCGTCGGCATAGGCCTGAGTAGATTTACGCACAATTGTTCCCTCTGACCTCAGTTCTTTCACGGCTTCATGTAGACACAGATTAAATAGTACTGCAGAGAGATAATCTCCTTGTCTCTCTCCAGTTGTTATCTCAAAGGCTTCACTAGTCTTGCCCCCGATATATATAATATAATCTAATATCCGTTAGATAATCACAAGAAGCAACTCAAGAGAACCATGCAGAGGCGCCCCCTTATTCAAAAAAATTGAAAATGTTGACATTACCCTCATTGTATAAATTTATGAAATAATTAAATATGCTATAGAGCATCAAAACTTATTCATTCTAAATAAAATCGAACATGATCATGGCACAACGAGAAAGCATCTAAAAATTAATATACCAATGCGCCAATTGAAAGCTCCCCCTATCACATGGGAGTAAAAATTCACACTATTGCATGATGAGAGGAAACTTAATACAAATAACAGGGTGCTGACAAAAGGCGCATTAACAAAAATAAAGTCTATGTTGATTGAAAAACGTTATTATACTGTGAATGAGTTTTTGAATGAGGGCTGCTTATTTATGTAATTTATGTAATGTACGTATGTTTTTAATGTATGGTTTCATATTTTTTACTTGTGTTTTTACTTTTGATGATACACCAATTTACATGTAGCTGTACATGATGCTATGAACTGTAAATGTAATGTGTCAATAAATTATAATAATAATAAGCCTTAGCTTGAGATCCTTCCATAGTCATATTTACCAACTTGATTAGTTATTTTGGTATTCCAAATCCCTCCTATACATTCAAAATTTTTCTTCTATTGACACTATCAATAGCTTGCTGGAAATCAATGAAAAGCATATGTAGGTCAATGTTGTACTCATAACATTTCTCCATGCATTGTCTCATTACAAAGATTTGGTCGGTTGTTCCTCTTCCCGGCCTGAAGCCACATTGGTATTCACCAAGGATTTCTTCAGCATACGTGTTAAGTCTCCTCTGCAGTATACAAGAAAGTATCTTATAAGTTACATTTAATAATGTGATTCCCCTATAGTTGCTGCATTGCAACTTATCTCCCTTCTTGAATATAGGGCAAATAAAACCAATCTTCAATTCCTCAGGCATCTCTTCTTTCTCCCAGATTTCGCATATCAGTCTGTGTAGGTTCTTTATTAAATCTTTTCCTCCATCCTTGATTAACTCGGGTACAATTTGATCTTCCCCTGGAGTTCTCCCATTCCGCTGCCGCTTTGCCGACTCCTCCACCTCCTCTATCGATGGCCTGCCAATCTTGGGGGTGTCCACCCTCCGTGTCCAACGTTCCTCCATCCTCCTCATCTATCTCATCGACATTCAGCAATTTCTTAAAGTACTCGGCCCACCTTCCCAGTACTTCTTCCTCTGTTCCAACCAACCTCCCATTCTTATCCTTACATGCGTTTGTTCTTGGTTGAAATTGGTTTGTCATTCGTTTGATTGCCTGGTAAAACTTTCTACTTTCATTTTGTGTGTTCAGTTCCTCAATCTTTTCCATACACCCCCTTAAGAATTGTTTTTTTCTTTTTTCATAGTATTCTATTTGCTTGTCTTCTGCTTTCTTTATATCTTTCAACATTTTGTCTCGTCTCTTTCTGGATAGTGTTCTTTCTATCTATATTCTTCCTTTCTATAGCTTTTCTGCACTCATTATCAAACCATTCTTCATTCCTTGCTCTCTTTCTTTCTCCTATAGTCTCCTTTACTGCCTCTTCCATAGCCTTCTTTATACTAAGCCATTTTCTCTCTACTGAGTCAGTTACACTCAGGTTCTCTGCTCCTTCTTCCAGTTTCTTACCCAGGGTTTCCTGGTATTGGGCTACAGCTGCTGGTTGCCTGAACTTTCCTCACTCCACTGTATTCTCTTGGGTCCTTTAATACGTCCCACATTCGCGATTCTTTCCCTGAGCTTGGCCTTTACCAATTAATGGTCTGAATCACATTTCGGGCCTCTTGCAGACCTTATGTCAATGACTGAAGATGCATTTCTTCTGGAAACCAGAACGTGGTCAATTTGGTTGACCACTCTGTATATCTTTGTGTGCAAAACAGGTACTTTTGATTATTAGCCCTTTAGCTTCTGCCAGCTGGCTTAGCATCTTTCCATTTTCATTTGTTTCGGTATGTAAAGAATGTTTTCCTGCTACATGATGCAAGAGGTCCTCTCTTACTAATTTTACATTGAAATCTCCTAGGAGAATCAACACATCATATTTAGGTATCTGCTGCATTATCTATCCAGTCGGTCATAGAAAGCATTCTTCTCATCATCATTAGCATCTTCTGTGGGTGCATAATTTGAGATGATAGATAAGTTTCTAAATGGTCCTTTGAGCCTTATCTTACACATTCTATCCCCCAAAGGTTCAAACCCTAAGCAGCTTTGCTTCATTTTGGTTTTAAGGATAAACCCTGTTCCACATTCCCTGTCCAATCCCTGTCCAGTTCTCAGTTTAGGCCCGCAATAGAACATTGAGTAGTCCTTTTTATCCACTCTTCCATTTCCGTTCCATCTTACTTCTTGTAATGCCACTACATCCATCCCATATCTCACTACTTCCTCAGCAATCTCTACCTTTTTTCCAGCTTTCAGCATTGTCCTTACGTTCCATGTAGCTAAGGTCAGTGTTGCATTCCGTTTTCGAGTTCCTGATCGTTTGCCAAGTTCATCATCCGTAAATCCGTCCGTATTCCGAGGCTTCTTTATGGGTTTCGTAACAGCACATTTTTTTACGGCGTGGGGTTGTTAGCCCCACGCCCAACCTGGAGGACCAGGGTACCTCTTTTTGTCTGGCCTATCCCCCTTGACATGTCCAGCTTGGCTGGCCCTACCAGGAGCTTTTGCTCCCGCCGGCATAGCTCTCTGATTCGCATAGGCACGCAAGCCCCCTCATCACGACAAGATGCGAGGGGGGTGGGGGTTGGCTCTATTCAATAGATTTGCTTGCAAGTTGTAATAAGCATTGCAAAACGATGTAAAAATGAGGCAAATTTGACCGCAGGGACCAGAGTATGACTGCGTAAAAACAAAAAAAAACTTTGTAAAATCTAGAAAATATGTAAAATCAAGAGTTTGCCTATGAAATGCCCTATTCCCCTTCCCGGCCACTCCGAAATGTCTCTACTGTGCAAAATCAACAGTGACGTAAAATGGAACTTTTACTGTATTCATTTTTTTCAGTGAACTCTTTAATGTTAGTAACAAATTCGTTTCGTGAATGATGTGTCTTTTTACATAGGATATTTTAATGTGGCTATAAAATTAATGTATGTCTTATTATGTAGTATGTCTTGACTGTAAATTTTTTGTGAAATATATATATATATAATTTTCTTTAGCAATGAGCGTGTGAGCAGCGGCAATCGAAGGCGCAAGGGCAACATGAGGAAGAGGCCAGCTGTGTTCATGGAAGGAGTGACAAAGGGAATATCAGTGGTTTCCAATGCAGAAAAGCTGAATGCGATCCAGAAAAAGGTCCAGGCACTGACGAACTTTTGTGGTGAAGCAGGTGATGGCTTCCCTGGCTGTCAACCGGTCTCCATGGACACCTCAAATTTAATTCTCTTGCGCGATATGCCTTACATGGTATCATGGAAGGCAGATGGCACAAGGTAAGCCGTGATGAACAGCCTTAGTGTATATGCAGGGCTATATAAATATTTTCCCGTGGGCGTATGGCAGGAGGTGTTGGGACGCCAGCCAAGAAATAGGGAGAGAATATGGAAAGGAATTGGAATAGACTAAAGTGTGTGAGAGTGAATTGCTTGTTAACAGAGTTTAATGGCTTCCTACTACTACTCTGTTCTTGCCGCTAGCGACATTTGCAGAGAATGAATGTTCATACCTGTGTCAGTTCGGCAGTGTATCTCTCTCATACCTACTTTGTCACTCCTATAGATTCGAGAGATAGAGCGCGGGGTCAAATGAATATCCTCCGTGTCTTACAGAAACTAGTGATGGGACGACCGGTTCCACGGTTCTTCGGTTCCACCGGTTCTTAAAGGAACCGAGAGAACTGGATCCGGCCTATAAAACCAGTTCTTCGGTTCCATTTTGTGTATTATTAATCTTTGAAATGACCAATAACTGAAGCGTACACTAGTGCTGTTTTCTCAATCAGAAATGTGTAATCAATAATGCTCAAGATGATTTGACGATAATCACGGCAAGGGTAATGAAAATGTGCTCCATGTCAAACGCCACGAAGTTGAGAGGGTTTAGAGAGTGGATTGAAGCTAGAGCGGTCACATCGCACAGTGAACACATAATGCTAAAAATTGTTCTTGTTCATTATTTAAGTCCCGTCGTGAAGTCGGCCCACGGTGGAGTGTTTTTTAAGTTTCCGATCAAAGGCGTTGACTTGTGTACCGTAGGCATAGTTGATGAGGAAATACAGTGTAAACAAATACAGATGACTTTTAAAGCTCTTTGACTCACTGACGAGGTAGAAATCACTTTTGTGCCATATTGGCTACGTAAGCCATTTCGGACGTAGTCACTGTGAATGATATGAGAAATCATAAGAAATTAAGCAATATCCGAGGTAAGTCTACTTTCGATAGCAGCAAACAGCAAACAACCTTCATTAATCGACCACTATGATATTCGATTAGTCTCTCTGAGAACGTGATTCCAGTAATCGGTGTCAGTGTTCAACAATGCTCAGCCAGTTTGTTATCACGATGTGCTAGTTTGGCTGTGAACCCAGAAAAAGTTACCATATAAAAGACATTAAATAAATTTTTAGTGCTCCCACGGACATATTATCCTCCAGTAATTAATTAAGACAACGATGTCCGATGTGTGGAATCACTTCCGGATAGACCATTCAGATGACAAGTTTGCTGTATGTAAACATTGCGGCACTAGAATTTTGCGGGGTATCTCAAGAAGTACTTGAAACCTGAGGAAGCATTTAAAAGCCAAACACCCTGCTGCAACGTGCGAGAGGCAATGCATTGAAATTCCTGAACCTGAGACTGACTTGACTGAGGGGCTGGAAATGGATATAGATGAACCGTCCGTATGCGACGTTAGTGGTGAGTGGTCTCAATCAACTTTCACAGTTTCAACACGGAGTGTTTCTCCATGTGGTACTACTACGTCATCTCCTTCACTATCGGTTGAAAGATTTCTTTGGTCAAGACGGCATGAATACCAGCCCACTCTAACAACATTTGTGGAGTTGAAACTCAAATTTAAACCAGGAGACCGATGAAGTAATGATATCACACGTTTAGTTGGCGAAATGATATGTAAAGACCAGCTCTCTGTAGTTGAGGACAGAGGTTTTCGAAAACTTATTCATCATCTCGAACCTCGCTACTCATTACCTTCTAGAAAGCATTTTGCCAAGAAAGTGATCCCTGAACTATTCGAAGAAATGAGGGTTAAAGTAAAGTGTGTTCTTCAAAAGGCAGAATTTGTCGCCATCACAGCGGATATGTGGACATTGTCTTCCTGTGATGACTACTTGGGCTTAACAGTTCCTTGATGAAAGCTTTGTCCTTCACCATTATATCCTAGAAGTAATCCCATTTCAGGAAGTAAGCCACTCGGCTGTGAATTTATGCGAATTTATCACAAAAACTCTTAAGTGCGTGGGGTATTGCCGAAAAAGTTGTGACTGTAGTAAGAGATAATGGTCGAAACATTAAGGTGGCACTGGAGATGTCTCAGTTCAGCCATATCCCTTGTTTAGCCATATCCCATGATTTAGAAGATACTGCTCCCCCAGCTTCAGGACTTCAGGGGCTAAGAAATGATTTATTGGCATCTCTGAAACTTCGGTATGCTAATTTGGAAAAAGAGAACTTTTATGCTTTTGCAACTCTCTTGGATCCACACCTGAAGTGGCATCCCTTCAAAGATCCATTAAAGTTAGCGGCTGCTAAGGAAAATCTCATAACTGAAGCAAGACATATTGTCATCAATGAAGTGCATTCCTCCGATAAACGTGACATGGTATTAGATCAAAGGACCCAACAAACTTCAACACTACAAAGCTGCAAGTGGTCCCATTACAGTTCAATGTTCAAAGAACTTGGTGGTGAATCAAGTGAAGCGGATAGTGCAGAAAATGAGGTTACATCTTTCCTTTCTGAAAATACATTGTCACCAAACTCCAGCACCGCTGAATATTGGAAAGGATGCAGTAAATTTCCACGTTTGGAAAAACTCGCTAAGTAATATTTATGTATTCCTGGAGCCACTGTTTCTTCAGAAAGGCTTTTCAGTACCACTAACATAATTGTTGACAAAAAACGAAACAGGCTAGACCCAGAACGTGTTAGAATGTTGCTCTTTCTGAACAAAAACTTGTGAAGTGAAATCTGAACTATGATCCACTAACTCAAAGCATGGTCCTTATAATACTGGTTGCTCAACTGTAGAAATTTTACATTGAAAACGCTAGATGGTGCTGTTGCCGCAATCCTCCGACCCCAAAGAGTTCATTTTTTTAACGGGTGTGGCGCTCCGAACTAAGAAGTCGGCTTTATTTTGAAAATTTACATGGCCATGATAGCGGAAACGCGGACACGAGATGTTTTTTTCGTCTTTACAGTGATAAGGAGGCTTTCTGGAGGAGTATTTTTTGACAGTACGATACTGTGCGTAGTGACAAAAAAGTGGTGCTATTAGCACATACAAGTCAGTGGTGGTTCTGGAGTAGTGACGGAAAGTAAATACCGTGCCGTCGGTCGTTGTGGTATCCCATTTACTTCCCCGTGAACGCCATGGTGTACGACAACAGGTCGTGTTCTGTGCCTGGGTGTAAGTCGGGATACAAGGCTACGAGGAAAGAAAATTCCAGACTGGGCATTAAAAATGCCCATTTGTTTAAGGCCGCGGTAAGTACACTGAATGTTGCATTGTATTTTCGGAAAAGTTGTTTTTTGTTCATGAATGTAAGGTGTGATAACGGTGGAGTGCCGAAGTCTCATTAATCTTAGCTACAAGTTTAGGTACACAATACGAATGTTTCAGCTACGTGTCCTTAATAACTGCATTTGTGTGTAGATGAAACTCCTATTCCCGCTCATAATTTTCAGTAGACCTTATTTCAAGATGGCCGAAGGTGGTTTGTACCGCTTGTGGTAGACGCGTTGATTTTAATTTTACTAGTAATCTGTGCCACCTATTGTCTATCGCATGGCACAAAGATTGTTCGCATTGGAAAGAATGGGTCTGCTATGGTGGTTTGGGTTACATGTTGATAAAGTACTAACTGAGATGCCCGTTGATTTTCAGCAGGAGGGTGAAGAGTAAGAGATGTGTTACCTAGTTCTTTCTGTGCATAATTAAGTCGGGCATTGTGCGTGAAAATGCTGCTGTTCATTTCTCTTCGTCATAAGATTCGTAAGTTTGTTCATCGTAGCCTGCAACACACCACTTATAAGACCTTTAATCACAATGTACTTCCCATTTCTATTTAATATGAGGCATAATTACAATAGGTGAAGTCCCCATTCGTAAAGTCAATGGCGTGGTTACTAAGGAAATACGCAATTGTTGATATCCGAATTGTTGACATCATTAGTTCCACATTTCCCCAAGTAGCAGCGCCACCGTTACACTAGTCGTAGTGCGTCGTCACAGGCAACACTCCCGAGGGAAAGATGGACGACCATTTTATAGGGACCTTGCTCAAAAGTTTCCAACAGAATATCATTTATTTTTCTGTAAGTCTAATTCTCTATTTTTTATTAGGAAATTATTCCAGGTATTAAAACAATACATTATGCTCTATTTCTGTGAAGGATGGTTACATCTGATTGGCAATAGCAATAAGTTTATGACTCCTGGTTGTTTTTCTTGTAAATTATATGTTTCTTTTATACAGTTAGCCAATGATAGAAGTTATTTCATAATAAAGCAATTTATAATTAAAAAAAAAATTCTCACTGGCATGTACTGCAAAACTTACGAGATCAGTTATTAAGAACAAATCTAAATAACTTTTAATTGTACTCCCTGTCTTTTCTTGCACAGCTACGAATGTGGCCCATGTACTTGTAACTAATTAATTTGTAATTAACACTTACTTATTCAGGCTTAAATATTACAGCATTTATTTCCTTTAAATAATATAATTAAAAACACTGGTGCTTTAGTAATTAATAACATCTTATAACAAATTATATTATTCCGATTGTATTAGTGGTTTAACTATTATCAGTGATAGAGAAGTGGAGTTGATAACCGGGAACCCATTGAAAGAACTGGGAACAGATTGATGGAACCGGGAAAATGTGGAACCGTCCCATCCCTAATAATAATAATAGACATAAAAATCCACCCACTTAATTCCCAATTAGATATTAATGAAGAATTAACTATTCTTTGACGCTTGACTTCATGACCTGTGCTGCACTTTTCAAAATTAAAAAAAGCTGTTAAAATTGACTTTTTCATTAGTTGGGAAAGATCATGAATGTAATTAATAGATCACAAATTAAATGAATCACTATTTACAAGTTGATGGTTATGCTGTATGGCGTATCTGACTGGCAATACGGAGGCCTGGGTTCGAATTCCTTCCTAGTTAAATGAGTTTTAATGCCAATATTCTCACATTTGAGGCAATTAACACATGTGGGATTTTGTTTCAGTGACTGGCAGATGATCTGAGGTTGTGTAATTACGAAAGGAATAAAATTCGTCATGAATATGTTATTTGATTGTATGAATTTGCATATCCTAATGGTCTGTCAAGAGTGTTAGCCAGGTATACCACCTCACCATCTCAATTTTTGGCAAATTTCAGTGGTGACTCTTTGCACCCCCCCTGCACATGGCGAAAAACCAAATAATTTGTGCATCTCGCTGTGATATGAGCATTTGCCAGTTTACGCTGGTTGGAACTGCAGGCAAGAGGAAAGAGGCAAGCGATTTTCCCCAACATCGAAGTAGAAAGCAGTGGTATGCGGAATATGGTGTTGTCGGACGTGATAACTCTTCTGCCAATGATCAGGATTAGAAGCCCCGTCGTTCAGCTCATGGGAAGGAAGTGGCTTTTGACTTAGTCTTCCAGCCCACAAGAATTTGACTGGGGCCTCCACATTTCTCTAAGGGCGACGAGTCTCTCCTCTCCTGTGCAGCGGACTATTCGGAAACTTATGCGTCACTCACAAGAGCAGAACACTCCAACGCATCGTAGGTTCATTCATTATCAGACTTTCTGGTGACTACTACCACTTTGAGGCCCGCATCGATAGGCGGACATGGAGATCAGACTGCGCAAGCAGAGATTTAGTTCACCATTTACGACGAGTTTTTGCAAGAGTTAATACGACCAAATTGGATTATTATATAATTCGCCTTCGTTTAAAATGGGCTATGTGATTTTTTATTCTATTTGTTGAGTGTTGGTATTTAAATAGGAATTTACATTAGTAAATACCTTATTTAAAAAAATAGGAAAATCGCTTGAAAAAGAGCTTAAGGTTAACTGTGTAATATGAGTACTAATTAAACTATATAATTTGTTATAATTATCATGATATATAACCTCAAACCCTTATTTGTCATAGACAGCTATATTTGGACTATAACTGGTAACGGAATATAATGGACTACATACGATTAATTATCTTATTAGCCAGTCATTCAGTGTTTTGAAAATAAAACTGTGCAACTTGTGTCTTGAATTTAAGTATTGTAGTAGTTCAAAATAATATTGGCGGGTATGTGTAATAAAATATTTTAATGCCTAACTAAATCATATTTTAAACGTAAGTTTAACCCAGCATTGCCGAAGCAGTAAACTTGAAATGTTGGACAACACAACTTCCACACTACGCACAGGAAAACTGGAGATTAACGAAGGAAAAACTGAATTAAAACCGATGAAAAAACATCGTGACCATAGTCTTTCACCATTCTTTGGGTCCCTCACTCAGACCCAAAATTGCTATTAAAGTCACGGATTTGGCAGATGGACCCGAAACTGATTTCATTCAAAAATATTTTTTTCTACACTTAGCCATTCAAATGTAAGTTAATAGTAAAAATAGCCACAAGTTAGTTCTCTAAATTGAGAGATACAGAGGTGTGGCCAGCGACCTGATTCAGGGATAGCGGTTCATGGATAGCTGAAATAGCGAGTGAGTGGATACAAACATCAGATGACCAGAAGTTAAACCTTAAAGCATAATTTGGTAACCATAAAGTCACATCGCGAAGATTATGTGAGACGGCATTCAAAGAGGCCTCACCAAGATTTGAACCCCAGACCTTCTGGGCCGCAGACGAACTTGGCTACTGCGTCAACTAAGAATATTCCACGTCAAGAGGTTCTTTTTATTCTCCAAAAAAGAACAAATTCAAACGATTCCATAGAAAACTTGAATAAATTAGATCTCCTGGAATTGCTAGATGTGCAAGCATTAACTAAGAAATTTAAGGATTTGAACCACCCTATCTAGAGTGCAATAGCCCCGAATCTTAATAAGGATATTTATGTATCGACAATATTTTAAAGGAAAAATTTTACCCCCTTTTGGTAAGTGAATTCTCTTGGAAAGAATTCTGTTTCACCAAGTTTCATGTATTTAGACGTATAAGCCGCTAATAAAACGTCAAAAATATTTATTGCAATGTTTAGTATTCCTCGATAGTAGTTTTGGACGTATTAAAATGACCTTCATCCACAATTATTTCCTACACACGAAAAACGTTTTCTTTTAGGTAGATATAATCTCGAGGAAACAAGAAATCTGTATCTTTAGGAATAATTCCTTTCTCGTGTAGTTTCTTAAGTTTCAATCGAGATAAATATTTTCAAAGGGGTCACAGTACTTACAATATGGCAAGAGTAATTACAGAATTCACAAAAACTTCGGAACCTCAATTGGCTGCGGGAAGAAGGAAACTGTGATCGCGTTAATTACTCCCAAGGCCAAGGCGAACGTGAACCCTATTAGTACCCCTATCTATTTTGCTTTGCACAAAGTCTATTTAAATTCATATGAGTTTGATTATTCCCGCAACTTGCGACTGGCTTTCTCAGTGTTGCCAAGTTGTCGAAGGAAGAGCGATTTCAATAAGTTCTCGAGTACGCTGCATCCAGACGCCAATGAGTTTTGCGTTAAATTTTTCCGCCACTGTACAGAAGACACACTCCCATATCAGTGGGATATGTTCACGGGACAAAGTATTCACAATCTGTGTGAAAGTGTGGCACTGTAAAAGCGGCAGTACGTGGTTTTGGGACCAGAAAAGGGACTACTGTAAAAAGTGCATATAATGTGCCATCTGCTATGGTTACTTTCTAGATATCTGCCTATTACTACTACATATGCCATATGGCTTCAGTTGAATCAATATGTTTACCTATTCAACAGGTATATGATGCTGATTGGTGGAGAGAACCAAGTCTATTTTGTTGATCGTGACAATAATGTGTTCCAAGTTGACGGCTTGCGCTTCCCTCATCGCAAGGATCCAAAGAGACACTTGAATGCTACGCTATTGGATGGAGTAAGTGAATTGAATTGAGTTATTTGCTCTCTTGAGTTCCATTCTTATTAAAAAGGTGAATTATTGCAAATGTACGCTCACGGGCACATGTGTTTTTGTTAATTGCTGCAAGAAGGCCAAATTCCCTTTCTTGTGCACAGTTGACTACCCTTAAATACTTTGTATTTTCATTAAGATTTCCCATTTTGAGCCTGTTGTAAGTTATACAATTCAACTACACTGAATTTTCTGGAAAAGAATGTTAAAAAAATGTAATTGCTGTGATAGTTGCAATTATTGATAATGAAGTCAATTGTGTCCAGTGAGAGACGTGGTGGAAGAGCATTGCAAAACATGAACAGCAATGAATATGGTACATTTCGCACTTTATTTTAAATTAACTGAACATGCTTCACAGCTCTTTTACTTGGCCTTTACTTAGCCTGGACTCTAGCTGAAGATGGCCAAGTAATAAAGTGGAAACGTGTGTAGTCAATTTGAAATTAAAAGAGACGGTACCATATCGATTGCTTTTCATATTTCCATCGATTATGCACACCTACCAGATAAATGAACTGTAAAATCCAGTTATGACGCACCTCAGAATACCGTGGTTTTGGATGTACTGAGGGTCTGGGTTTGTCCCCCAAAATTATCAATTCGTTCTCCTCTTGTACTTACTGGCTTTGTATCGAACTTATCACGACCCAATTCTATACTTTTGTGCTCCTATGTACATATTATGGTTATTTTGCTGTTATGGTTATTTTGGTTTTCTGCAGAAAATATGTTTTAAGTAGTAGATATCTCAGCCATGGGGGTTTCTCTTGATTATCTGCGGCTACAATTCGAGGGCAGTGAAATTTCACTGAATGCGTATTAATAATAATAATAATAATGTTTTATTTGTCCAGAGATCAAGTCGTTACAAAGGGTACACTGATATAGGACACGTCAGGTTAAAGAAATTAAATACATACAGTGGATACAGGACACATGTCAAACATTGTTAAAAAATTCATCAATGGAATAAAAAATTTTTGATTTCAGATACCTTAGTAGATTAGTCTTAAATGCAGCTACACTTTTTTGAGCCTTAAGCTCAGCTGGCAGTTTATTGTAGAGTTGAAGGCCAATACAATTTGGACCAGCACCTGCATTCCGAGTTCGTACATATAAGACGTGCAGCTGATCAATCTGTCTCGTAGAATAATGGTGAATATCACAGTTCTTAACATACTGAGAAAGATTTCGTTTTGTATTTACAAGCACATGAAAAATATATACACATGGCACTGGTAATATATCCAATTTTTTGAACAGGGGACGGCATGGGGCGTTGTGTTTAGAAAAAGTCATGAGCCGAATGGCTCTTTTCTGAATCCTGAAAATGACCAAGGCCTTAGAGGATGAACCCCAGAAAATGATGCTATAGGCTATATGAGAATAAAATTCTCCATAGTAGAGTCGTCGAAGAACATCGACAGAAACAGTGGGTCTAATGGATCTAATTAAATAGCAGGCTGAGCTTAACTTACAAGCTAAAGTATTTATGTGTTCATCCCAACAGATTTGAAAATTGATATTGAAGCCCAGAAATTTGGTATTTTGTACCTGTGGGATCATCTTCCCATCAGCTTCAATTGAAAGTACTTTGCTTGCTTTATTTTTATTTACAAAGTAAATTAGGTGAGACTTTCCTATATTTAAATCTAGAGAATTATAATGACACCAGGTAAGTAAAGCATGACTCACCTGTTTACATTTTTCTGTCAATCCTCCAAAAGTAGGTGCTGTGAGAACAATGTTGGTGTCATCAGCATATAACACGGGGGTAGCACCATTTATGTGTAGAAAACTATTTACAAGATCATTAATGTACTAAAGAAACAAGACAGGCCCAAGGACAGAGCCTTGAGGAACACCTCGAATTGGGATCTTACCCGGGGAAACAAAAGTTGCACCATTTACTGAGATAACAACGTGTTGAATTCTGTCTGACAGGTAGGACTCAATCCAAGCATTAGGTATGCCACAAACACCCATCCTGTTAAGTTTCTTGAGAAGCAATTGATGGTCCACACTGTCAAAAGCTTTTGAGAAATCAAAAAACATTGCAGCAACTTCCACTTTGTTATCTAGTGCATTCAAAGTCTGGTTTATTAATTGATAGGTTGCAGAAGATGTAGATTTCTGTTTCCTAAAGCCATGCTGAGATGGTGAAAGGACATTGGTAGCCTCCAGGTAAGAAATTAGCCTAACATAGAATGCCTTCTCAAATATTTTGCTGAATTGGTTCAGCAGAGAAATTGGGCGGTAGGAGTTAATGTCATGTCTATCACCCTTGTTTTTATAGAGTGGGATGACTTTGGAAACCTTTAGAGGGGATGGAAACACTCCTAATCTGAAAGATTCATTTATGAGAAAATGAAGAGGCTGTATAATGAAGTCAATAGATTGCTTAATAATGTGACTGGGAATTCCATCAAAACCAGAGCTTTGTTTTGTACCTAGATTCTGCACAATATTTTTCAGTTCAGATTTTGTGAGAGGGTAGAGAAAGAAGGATTTAGAGTGGGTAACAGTGATGGCTTCTAAATTAGAAGAGCTGTCAGGCTTAGCAATAGACAGAGGTTGAAAATGATCTGCAAAGTTACAGGCAAGTTGGGAATAGTCTGATATGATAATTCCTTGTGAGTCATTTATCTGGACTTGCGACTGCTTCCTGGGTTTGTTTCTAGAGAAATTTATAATTTTCCAGATCTCTCTAGATCTATTGTCAGCATTAGTGATCCTATGATCATTGTAACAACGTTAGCTGACTGCAACATTTTACGATAATACCTTTTACTTTCTAAATATTCAGTCTTAGCTTTGCTATTAGTTTTACTAGAGATGGCCAACTCTTTAACATACTGAGACATGAAACGTATTTCGTTAGTTATCAAAGGTTTACACTTAGGAAACTTGGTCCTTTTCTTATACTGAACAGGAAATGACATGTTAAAGTAGTGCAGAAATTTAGAATAAAAATTATCGAAGCTTGCATCAAAAGAGCCAGTGTTATATACATTGTGCCAGTCCTCCAGCCACAAGAGATTCATAAAATCATGAATATTAGAACTCTTGAAAGGTCGAGTGAC
The DNA here is from genome assembly GCA_963573305.1 of Pyrrhosoma nymphula. NCBI lineage: Eukaryota > Metazoa > Arthropoda > Insecta > Odonata > Coenagrionidae > Pyrrhosoma > Pyrrhosoma nymphula. Next base: position 128,850,251 of record OY754338.1, on the reverse strand, counting down.
ATATACCTCCTAAGGAATTTTTTCATTCATTGGAAAAGTAGCAACAACTGGGTAATGGTCAGAAAGATCTAAGGAGATGGTTCTAGTTGTTACTTCATCATCATCAAAATTAGAAATTAACACATCAAGTGAGGTGGAAGAATGTGAAGTTATGCGCGTGGGTTCCTTATTATGTACACACAAGTTATAAGATTGAATAATGTTCAGAAATTCCGTTTTATCAGCTGTGCTAGAAAACATATCTATATTAAGATCACCAGCAATAATTATCATACCATTGGGATACATAGCAACTATAACTTCTAAAAGACTCACAAATTTGTCCAAAAACAAAGGGAAGTTTCCCATGGGTGACCTGTATAAGGAACAAAGGGTCACAGAAAATTTGTATTGTTGTCACTCCAATTCAAATTTATGTGGTACCCAAATCCGTGCCGTGGAATGCAATTCAATTTTACACGGTTGCCTTCGGTGACTATTTCCTCAATTTTTTTCTAAAATGTTAAAATTTATTTAAAAGAAACTCACGGATGTTAACTTTTGATTGTACTTCACTGCCTGATTCAATATGCTTTTTTAATGGCGAAGCCAAATTTTCCTCAAGGCTATTCACGGTACACAGTCATGCGTGAATTGATAATTCCCATGAGGGCTCTTTGCTTTCACCTTGGGATGATTACCTGCTTACGTACATTGAATGGAACTGCGCATAGTCGTGCAGGTTGAGAGAATTTCCGAATGTTTTCCAAAGAGGCCTCAAAGAGCGACGTCTGCAATGCTTTTGAAAAATAATTAAATTCCCATCAGGGAAACACGATGTGCAACAATGCTAGCTGACACACTATGATCAACAATGGGGCTCACATTCAGAATTTAATTACGTGCTGAAGATAATTCTAGGTAGGCTTGTGCGATGACCGATTTTGGTCATCGATTTTCGATGAAAAAATTTCATCGAAATGTTTCGATGACGATGGCTGTCATCGATCATCGATTCATCGATGAACGATGAATTTCGATGATCGATGAATTTCGATGATCGATGAATTTCGATGATCGATGAATTTCGATGATCGATGAATTTCGGTGATCGATGAATTTCGATGTTCGATGAATTTCGATGATTGATGAATTTCGATGATCGATGAATGCCGATGATCGATGAATATCGGTGATCGATGAATGTCGATGATCGATGAATGCCGATGATCGATGAATTACGATGATCGATGACTCTCGATGAACTGTGCAGTAGTGATGAGCGATATATCGCTGTGATTGAATCACCGATACTGAAAATTAGCAATCACAGCCTGTGACTAAATAATCGACATCACTGTGACTGTGAATTCGGTGAATTTAGCCGATTTAGCTCAGGCTGCTACCGCTGCTACCAACTGCACCAGTGCAACCAACGAATACAATGCTACCACTGCTACTGAGTATTAACTGTGATTGAACGTGATCGCTACTTCTGTATCGTCTACCACAAACTTGACGAAAAACATGAATTCCAAACATCCCACTGTGGCCCTGCCATCGTCCTCAAGGCGCAATAGCTGGGGTGTTTATACTTTATATATACATTTGAGATAAGGCGTTCAAATGAATGGAAAAAAAGAAGAAAAATTAGTGATATATGGAACTGTACGTGAAGCATAATTACATGTTCGTGACATACTCGTATAATAATACGTAACTTGACTCATATAATCTACCGTAAACATTGATTTGAAATGTGGAATAATTCTGAAATCATTTGACGGGGTAGTAGACTAAAATGTTCTGATTGATTTCCATCATGCATCTATTTAAAACAATTTGCATCTCATTTGAGATATTTTCCATTTATTTTTCCTAATATCTACTGTATTTAAATTGTCCTATTCTCCGTGAGTCGAAGTACGTAGATATTGCTAAATTTCAATATGCTTATTGCAGAATATTACACTATCCTGTGAAGACGATCCACCGGCGGAAGATGTCGGAGATTGTGTAACTTCGATGGATAGAGCTACTCCATCAACAAGTAATGATGGTAATGATAGCTCCCTTCGAATGCCAGCCGCCGTCCCACGTCCGTCTTCTTCGACCACAGTTCAACGCCAATTAACAATTCCTTCTTTTGGTTCCTAAATGCTCTCTCTCAAAAGAAAGCAGTACATTGAACAGAAGCTACTTGGATTATTCATAATTGATTTGCAGCCATTCAGCATTGTGGAAGATGTTGGGTTTAAAGAATTAATGGAAGTGGCGTTGCCGAATTATGAAATTCCTGGTAGGCATCACATTTCGATCACCATGATCCCTGCCATGTATGAGGGATGCGAATTTTGCGTACGCCAATTACTCAAGGCAGCCAAAAGTGTGTGTGTAACCACAGACTGTCAGTCATCCTCAAGAAGAAATAGGGTGATGATAAAGTGAACGCCATTCACTTTTTAAATGCGAATTCCAAATACATGGAAAAAGAGTGACATTGGCATAGGGCACGTTTTCTTCCTTAATTGTTTGTTTAATTCTTTATTACTTTGTGATATTACGTAAGAAACGAAAATCTTCTAGTCTCAAACCAAAAGTAACATTTATTTATATGCCAAAGTTTTGTGCAATTACCTACTTAAAATTTTTATTTTTTTCCAGTAGAGCCTCTATATGTAAATGTTAAATTGTTTATACAGTTTGAGGCATTTCTTGAAAACTAATGTGAAATAAGTTTATCATTTTTATAATTTCATTTCAAGTTACCATTTAAGGAGAAGGGTTGCATTTCTCAGCCATATATATACGTATAGGTATATATCTCCAAAAGTTTATAATAAACAGTATTTTTTATCACTTGATCGAAGAGTCTTTCTCTTTTATTGTGCAGTTGAACTACTGGAATGCTGACGTACCGACATGGCCAGCCCCCTAATATGTGATTGCGATTGTCATTTCCATGCCGTGTCCATTCTAAAATGTGATCGCAATTACATTTTATAATCACAGTTATTGTAACGAAACAATCACATTTAAGGCGGAGACAATAAAGTCACAGTTAAGGCCATCCCTACTGTGCAGATGTCTCGGTTGGCAGTTTGGTGTGGCTATTAAGTGAAGATTGAATTGGGTCAACCGTAATTGAGTAAAACAAGGCCTTTTTATGAAAGAGAGAAACAATCTCCAAGTTACAATTTTAGCAACAACTCTTTATTGTGGTATAAAACAATTCTTATTTCCGCATTTTCGTCGGTGAGTAGATGTCGGGCGTCCAACACAACGTTTCCTGCATCGCTGAAGAACCGCTCTGATGCTGTTGAAGTGGCAGGAATACAGAGGTATTTCCTCGCGTACTTCTGAAGGCGGGGATATACATCCTTCCTGTCCCTATACCAATGTAGGACGTCCAAAGATTTGGATAGAGCTGGGACATCCTCGTACTTGTCGAGCTCCGCCAGGAAGGGGTCGTCAGCAGAGGTAGCGCTTCTCGTGTCAGCAGCACGAACAACACCATCACTGGTGCGGCGCCTCTTCGCAAATAGCCCGTCTAAAGATTTCCGCGCATCAGCCTGTGCTCCTTCGCCTTGGATTTGGCGGAAAACATGACCGCGATTTTCCTAGCTGGGATCAACTGAATGCAGCGTAGGGAGACTGACACTGGGAAACAAGCTACAACACGTCTAGACTGGACCACAGTTTCGACACTCAATGTTATAAAACGGCGACATTCTAGTAGCAGACGACAACATCGAGGCCAAGCGGTGGAGCGCCAAGGTGCTCATGGGCAGAAACTCCGTCCCCTCACCTACCTTCCCCGAGATATCGTCTGCTAGAGTCGACGTACTCCAATCCCTGTGCGGCCCACGTGGCTGGATCTCAACGCCGCCGGCTTTTTTCAGTAAGTAGGCGTTGCGCAATAGAACAAGGAAGGTGCCGGGGAGGGGGAGACAAAGGAGGAAGCGGTCACCGGCGGTGGCACGGGACGGACGGGCGACACAAAACCTATAATTTTCATCGTTCCATCGATCATCCTCATCGATGGTTCTCATCTACTCATCGGGATCGATGGTTCTCATCGACTCATCGGGATCGATGATTCTCATCGACTCATCGACATCGATGATTCATCGACTCATCGACATCGATGATTCATCGACTCATCGACATCGATGATTCTCATCGACTCATCGACATCGATGATTCATCGACTCATCGACATCGATGATTCTCATCGACTCATCGACATCGATGGTCGATGACATTCATCGTCATCGATTACAGTCATCGCACCGCGATGACTAAAATCATCGTCGATGACTTCGATTAATCGATTCATCGCACAAGCCTAATTCTAGGTGTACAATTAGCATGCGTGATCAGATAAGCAAGTTCTTCACATCAATTTGATGCCTGTGTACGTAGGTATTTTTTTATTTATTTATTTATTTGTCCAATGACATGCAGATTGAATACAAAATACATATATAGGACACGTCAAGTTACATACAGTCAATAATTAGACTTATTAAAATACAAACAATTCAGTATTAAATACATAGCACAAAGGTTAGTATTGCCAAGTTCAATTTTTGAATTACAGGTTAATGCACTTATCATTTTCAAAGTCTTCGACGCAATAGTACATTTTTTTATACAAAACTTTTTTCAACTTAACTTTAAAGGAATACATACTTGTACAATTTACAATTTCCATTGGAAATTTATTATACAGGCGAATACCCATTTCCTGTGGTCCCAGTTTCATCTTTTGTGTTCTTATGGTTGTTTGGTGTATTTTGTTGTGACATCTGGTTGAGTGAGAATGGTAATTCAAGTTATATGAGTATTTATTTATATTTGTTCTTACATAAGTCAATAGTAAAAATATATAAAGACAAGGAAGAGGGAGAATTTTAAGAGAATAAAATATTGGCTTAGTTGGGGAACAGTGATGCTGAGAAGCTATAATTCTGATTATTCTTTTCTGAACTTTAAATATAACATTTGATAGGTGGGAGGACCCCCAGAAGATGATACTGTATAATACCTTAGAATAGAATTCACCATAGTAGAGTTTCAACATGATATCAATACTTGTGGTACGTCTTAATTGTCTCATTAAATAACAAGTTGAGTTCAGTTTATGCTGTAGGTCTATTATATGCTGCTCCCAGGACATATTAAAAGAAATACTTATGCCAAGGAACTTACACATAGAGACCTGTTCGATAGACTTTCTTTCTATCCTCACAATACAGCTTTCCTTAGGAATACCAGAGTATGAGAACCGAATCATCTTAGTTTTATTCACATTTATACTAATATACATTTTATAATACAGGTATACTAGGGATGGGACATTGTTGGATTAACTAGCTATTTTCAATCTTGAAAATACTTGTGTATTGTGGAGCTGGGCGAATGCTTCACAATCGAATCAAATGAGGACATGCTTAATTTGATTCGATTCGCCTGCAAATCGGAATGCTTCGAAACTGAATGATTCAAAATTTTTGAATCTGATAAATTCATCTTTGAATCGTAGCATGCATTTAAACATGGCGCTCATTCCCCAAAATGGCGCATGGCCGTCCGTTTAGAGGATGTTTCCCTCTGAACGCGAAACAAAAATTTAAACGGTCTCAGAATGAAATTTACCTCTTTATATATGTGTGAAGTTAGTTGTGGTAATGGCCCATTCAAGAAAATTTTCTTAAAGCAATTCCCTGAAATATTGTGAAAATCTTAATTACTTTTAACTCTGTATAAGCTTCTGCATTTCATTGAGATTCGAATTCGACACGAAAGCGAATTTTTTAGTGTGATTTGATTCGTTACCAAAATTGAAAAAAAATTCGTATAGATTCGTTTCGAAATATTTTTTGGGAGTTTTGATTCAAAATGAAAATCCCTGATTCACACGGCACTAGTGTATTGCAAATTGAAGAAAAAACTGTTTGTTTTCAGGTTGTACAACCGACATATGTGTGACCATTTTAAAACCTGTTATCGGTATTACAGTAGAAACTCGAAAATACGAACTTCGAAATTACGAAATTTTGATTTTACGAAGCAAAATCTTCGGTCCTGACCAAAAGGGTATCTAAGTGTATGTAAGAGTACGCGATATTACGAAATAACGAAGTTTTAAAATTACGAATCTCGGATCTTGGTCCCGACCTGAAAAAGTTACTCGTTTATACGAATAGTGATAGATCACAGTAACGTTTTGGTGCTCTTTTTCAGAGTTAAACATATAATTAATGATCGTCGCCGAATACATTATGCACTGAATGTATTACCTGAACGATATCTCATTTTTCAATGCTTCAATAGTAAAGGTGTGGTTTCGCTGGGGCGTCTGGCGTCCATCCAGCAGTCGGAAGTCACTGACGTACTCATCCAATGTACAGTAAGTCCTCTACATACGAAGGAGATGCGTTCCGAGAACTTGTTCGTAAGTTGAAAAACGTTAGCCAGGCATCGAAAATTGTAGTTACTGTATTTCCTGGCCCATAAGACGCACTTTGTTTGCTCCAAAATGTGCTCTTAAATTGTTCGTTCGTCTTCTAAGACACAAGCTGATTCGCTGGGAAAATACTATTTAGGGATGGTCAGATCCGATCTAAAGATCCGCGGGTATTACGTTTCTCCGGATACTGAAATCGGATCCTAATTCATTTTAAAAAATCGGATCTGGATCATATAAAAAAATTCACACTGGGGAGTGGATACCATTAAAATCGCCCTGAATAACGGTCATCCTGTGTTGCGGCCGATGTAGGAGCTAGTTGGAACCATGGAAGTTGGCTGCTGATGCTCTCGAAAAGATGTCTATAGGATGTCCTTGAAAGGATATCCCAACTAGTGGAAACCACCTGAGAAGTTAGGGTGGGTATGCGATGAGTGAAAGTTGATACGTTTGGTTCGCGTTCATAGCTGATAAGGAACTCCCAACGGGTAACGCCGACCCCCCCACCCAACTTTTGGAAGCCACCTGTGAAGTTAGGGCGTGGGAAAGCGATGAGTGAAATGTGATACTTATGATGAAATGTGATGCGGACTCGAGAAAAAATATCACTCTACTCCGACCCCCTAACTATGAGCACCAAGCCTCATTTCTAATAATTATACGTTATACGTTACAATAATTTTCTATTAGATAATTAATTTATAACAACTCTGCGTCCGAAGACCTCCTTTCAGCTCGCTGAATAGAGGGCCACTTTGTGGCCAAAATACGCGTATCCTCTACCCACCTTTCGCCTTCTTCCTTTCCTTTTGACCATTGTGGCCAATTAGCCATCCATTTGTGGAGTGGTGTTAGATGTGAGCGTGTGATATTTAGAGTGAATGTGTGTGTTTGTAGCCCTTCACAAATTCGTTGAGCCTGGTTCTTCCCTTCGCAAGCAATTCAGTAAAGTGGAGTATGTGTGTCGTAAATTTGTCCCTGGCGAGGGGTAACTCCCCCTAAACAACTTACTTGTGTCATACTTATGTTTATCTTGAACAGGGCTCACGGCTCCTGTCAGAAAAAACATAAGCAGGTTGAGTGATTGTGAGTGTTGAAAGAGTATACTTAGAGTAAATTTGTCCATGGCGCAGGGTAACTAAACCCACTAAACAACTTACTTGTGTGTGTGTCCTACTTATGAATTTCTTGAACAGGGCTCTTGGGTCCTGTCAGATAAAACATAAGTGGGTTGAGTGATTGTGACCGTTGCCTTTTCTCCTTTCCTTAAGAATGGTACATTGTTTACGGCTATTTGAGTTACTTGCTTTATATAGCTGCTAGTATACATATGCGCAACAGCTTACGAATTTATATATTTTATTTTATGAGAAACATGTTGATAATAACAAACACGGTGGCCCAAACTACGAAGTCCGTTTCTCTTATGCCTAGTAATCAAACAGAAAAAACTACACTTGCTATTGAAATTGAAGCAATGCAAATAAGTACTTAAATAAGAACCAGAACGGAGAGCCGAAGCTAAGAACGGAACCGAAAAAAGTGGAACCGACCCATCCCTACTAATAATGAAATAAATATGTTGTTGAAATTAACTCCATTGCGTGTCATAATTAAAAAAATGAATGTGTCAATAAAATCTCAAGAAAATTTTAATCCATTAATAAAAAAATACTACACTCATTATTTTCCATAGCATTTTCGTACAAGAAATCTATCGCATGGCCAAGAGTGAACAAGGCTGTGCGAGTGCGAGAGAGGCCACCACTTGAGCAGGACACACCTGATTGTATGGTGGTACCTGCTGGGTGGCACTTGCACATGCAAACTATAAAAATCTAAGCACACAAACACTTGTAACGTGAATTCACGAGCGCGCCTGTTGGGGGGGCGAAGGGGGAGGAGTGGGTTAAACGTGAAAGCTCTCTTGCGATGAGAGGGGCAACTGCCGGGGTGAATTCTTCTGTATGAGTGAATTTCATCCACCAGTTGACGTAGGGGTGCAATTTGAGGGGAGTTCATTTGTGGAATTGTGTGTTGATGTGACTATGGCCTCGTGCACGTATTATGATGGAGGTGCGCCTGAGCAGAGAATACATATGTATTCTTGAAAAAGAGAAGTAGGTTCAAGATGATTTGAAATCTTGATTGCCTTCAACCTGTTATGCTCCCCGTGAAAATTTTATGCATTCTTAATGCCATGTGCAATAATGAGGAGCTAGACCCAAAAGCCGTCAATGTAAAAACACACGGGAGTGAAACATTTTTTTCGTCTATGCAAAAGTAATATGAACATTGCCGCTTGTTTTTGCCTTGAGCTTCAATTATGTGCACAGAAAAATTTTAACTCATAGAGCTTCCTCCTTACTTCGTGCCTGCCTGATGGCCTTGGGTTGCGCCTCATACACCTGCTCTGCAGTGAAACAACCCCCTCTTACACTTTAGGAGAGAGGAAGAAGTGTAAATCATAGGAAATTATAAATTGAGAGAAAGCATAATTTTCCTTAAGTAATCCCCAAAAGTGAATCAATGCTTATTTATTTTGCAAATGTTTTCTCTTAATTGAATAACAAGGTTATGAAATTGAACTATGACGACAACAATTCTTCATTCAAATCTTGTTGAGGTAGAACACATAATGTAGGTCGCAAAGTCTTCGCTAAAAAAGCATTTTAAATGAGTAGCAGCTGTGAAAAAAACTGCAATATTGAATGAAGTCAGGTACTCAGTGTCTTAAAATAAATATAAATCCGTATCAAAGTCAAAATTAACAAATCCTTGGTTGAACTCAGTAATAACTAAAGTATGCACTTCGTCAAAACAATTTAAACACAATACACAAAACACAAGTCTCTTATGTACAAAACAAAAGACTGAAGTAGACCTAAAGACACAAAAAAAATTCTTCTCAAAGTTTAAATAAGCAAATCCTTGGCTGAACTCAGTGATAACAAAACAAATGACATTAACATAACAGTTTGAGCAGACCTCAACACTCATTGAAAACTGAGAAAACCTAAAGAAACCTTTCACAACAAATAGAATTTTATAAATTACATCATAGCTTAACTATCAAGAAATAAACTTCATAATTTTTTTCCATATTACATATATACTGAAGAAGAAAAGAGCATGGTATGTTGCGTGCCATAAAAACGGTGCTCATAAAAATGTTGAACTATGTACTCACTTGCATGACTGTTTAAAAGAGAATATCGTCAAAATTTTATTTCACGCACTTGCTGCCAACTCCTGTAGTCCCGCTACCGCTAAAGTCTAATCATAATATAAAACAAGGCATTGTGGGGAGTCAGCACAATTTAATACACTTGTACCTGATTTCACGCATAAAATACCATGCGAATGAAAATGGTTTTCATACCAAAATCGTAACACATTCAAATTTCGTGTCCTCATTCAATCGTACTCCTGTTTACTACTGTCTTGTCCAGTTCAGAATATACGCCACCCACCTTGTTCCTTTCCTCGGCCTCACGTTAATGGCGGACCATTTAAAATTTTATAAACGTAAATCAAGGGAAGGTATTACATTGTAGAGACATAAAAATCACTGGGACTTGAAGGGAAAGTTTTAAATAGCCGGAAAACATAAATTGTGGGGACGTAGAAGCAAGGTTTTACTGTATGTAGTTCCTCCGTCCCTCAAGACCCACTTAATTTTGCTGAATATCTTTAATGTTGTGAAAAATTAAAAAAAAATCTTTTGATATTTTCCGTCCTGCTTTTGTATTTTGCCAAGATGAAGCCTCCTTAACAAATGTGAATGGCAAATAAATGTGAATAATCGTGACCTCCTCCTGATGCCCAAATATGTATCATGTGTGATTGCAATTCCATCAATGGAATGAGAATGGATTTAATTGTTTCTAATACTTAAAGAGTACACTGTATGAATTATATTGTTAGAAAAATATTTCTAGTTATGTAGAGCATAGCAAGGACAGACAAAACTCTTCTTTGAGGGCAGACAAAGTTTTTTAAAGCCCTCTCACAGGACGTCTTACAGAAAGGCTCAGCAGTTTGAAAATAGCTTGATATCTGTTTTTTGTTCTTGCTTATCATTTATGTCTTACGGTTTTCTAAAATCAAACACAGGTGGCAAAAACAAAAACAACCAGGATCCCTGTCAAGTCAAATGATTATTTCATGACGAATTCCACCGTCTTTGGTTTGCACCCGTATGCGTGACTGTGTAACACATCATTTGCGCCACCGTGATGATTGGAAAATTGTCATCAATACGTTTGGAATACTATTGGAAACACTTGTTGAACTACAAGGGTCGCAGCTATTAAGGCCTCCTCCCGAGTGAGGATCTTTTGGCTCCTATTCCTATATCCAACAGCAACTACCACCCAAAAACAAATATGTATAAATCCATATAAAATGCTTCTTTATTGACAAATATAGCATTACAACAGAAAATGCCTACAATTAGTTTACACTTCATTTTTACTCTTAACATAAATGTAGAAATCAGTGCAGAGTTTCACTGTCTTGCCTCATTCTGTGAAAGAATGTGCATATGCATTTATTTGAGAATTCAGTGCGAGGACAAATTGGCACTCACATTAATTTTTTCTTCTTAAGAGCTTGTAACTCTGGTACAAATTTATGTGTTTTATCAAATTCGATGTTCATATTAAAAACTATCTTTCAACACCACCACGTTTGTACAGCTTCTTGCAATAATTGTAAATGGCGGTATTGTCGTAAAGACTACATGAAACGCTGCCACACGGACGATCGTGACATTTTGGACTGGCTTACCATTCAAGCTCATTACTTAATACAGTATGGCTGATGCCACTGTTGGTACCTGTTTGTGCAGCATGTGCAGCAGTTACATCTAATGAATACTGCAATCACAGCAAGTCCGTGCCGTCAAGTCAAATGAAGCAGGAATTTCAAAAAGATTTGTTTGACCGAAAGAGTTCTCCTGGATAAATGTAATGGAATTTAACAAATGCTAAAAAGTATTGAAGTACTATGGGGAAAAATGCAGATGCCTGATACTCCATATGAGTATCGTCTCCAGAGCCTATTGTCAATGCAAAGAGGTCTTTTTCAGGGTCCAATGTTTAATGTGGTTTTTACGCCGAGGATTTCAGTACTGATCCTTTTTTGTTTTGGTTCTGGTTCCAAGCTCAAGAAGTGGTGGAACTGGGAACCAAAGAACCGAACTAACCCATCCCTATTCTTCATGTCTGAATCCTATTAATTATTCATCTGCATTTTACAGGAAATGGTGATTGATAAGGTTGACGGCCAAGACATTCCCCGGTACTTGGTGTATGACATTATTCATTACGAAGGTCAGGACGTCGGAAAGTCTCCATTTTCCTTGAGATTGACCTGCATTGAGGTGAGGTTGTCTTCTTCTTTGCATGCTCGAGAGCAAACTGCTCTCAACCCCAGGCTGGGATAGTGCCTTTAAAGTTTTATTTGTACTGAGTCATATTCTATTGGATGCTTTGGAGCATCTGGTTGATCATGTTCCTTTCCTGGCTGTGTATTCAGATCAAGTGGTATATGTATAAATGGCATATCTTTAGGAGAGATTGAGCTTTGAGAAATAGCATTGTGCATTCATTGTTATAATGCCCGTTCACAAAAGACTCATCACATAATGGAGGAAGAGAGTCATATCCCTGGTGTGAGCAGCAAAAGCCCCAACCTTGAAGTGGTAAGAGTAAAAGTACTGACCTTTTACTCTGTTGATTCTGCACACTTTGCCTGAAAAACTACTGCCTGTATTTTATCACTTACAGTACAATTGTGCATCTGCTTGTAAATAACTTTTAACCTTGTGGGCAGAATCTACTTAAGATGAAAGATTTGAATGATGCAACTGGCTTTACATATTTTTTAATCAAATTGTGTGGAATTTACAAAGTAAAAGGTGTGTTTTTACCAAAGGCTGTCGTTCCACCAAAGTGAAGCTTGGCGATGTGCAATACCAAGGTGTGGCATTGAGATGAGTGACTTCTTTTTGTCATTGAAGAGAGAAGTGATTGCGCCTCGTCGCGAGTGCATGAAGATGGCGCTGATCGACCGGGAGAGCGAGCCGTTCAGCGTGCGCCCGAAGCAGTTCTGGGACGTGACTCAAGCGGGCAACTTGCTCTCGGACAAGTTTGCTGAGCAGCTCTCCCACGAGCCAGACGGACTCATTTTCCAACCTGCCAAAGAGGTGAGAATACAACCATACTTCACAGTAGTGTGTTGCTTAACTACATCGCTCCTGTCGATTGCATAAATCATTCATACAAGTCGAGTGTTGTCAAATGGTAGTCATTCAAGTGCATATTAATGGAGGGCCTGAGAGTGAAAGTAACAAAATCCAGAAAAATGAATTAAGTGCATGTGTTGTAAGTTGGTGCCGTCGGGTACCATCAGGTAGCTACAGGAAAAGTAAAAGTGTTCGATCGTATGGTGCTGCGATCTAGCCGCCGAACACTTAAGCTACTTTGCTTTTTGTCATATCTTTCAGGAGTAAAGTGATGCAGGTGACACTGGATGATGTTTGTCACTTGTATTACTTTGACTCTCAGGCCCTCAATGGTAGTAAAGGGAATAAAATTAAAGGTCAGAGTAAACATAGCCTTTTTGTCTGAATGTAACCCCTTTAAACTGTCCATCCCCAATCTGGAATGAATTTCATTTCTATCGTGAGCTTCTTCCTTTTTATGCAAAACACGCACACTATAGGAAACAGAAAAAAACAAAGTTTACCAAAAGTTAACCTGAATTTTTAAATGCCTAAACTAATAAAATAATTAGGTGGCTCCGATGAACTTTGCAAGCACTGTTAATGTGCGCGAAACTTCTCATGCTTTGCAAAATTAGTGCTAATCACGCATTTTATCAGTACTCTTTTCTCTGAGGAACACAGTTTTTGGTTAAAAATATATCTTGAGACATTCATTAGTGAACTCGTTAACTTGAAATGCAAGCTGAAACTGATGAATGCTGACACAATTTTTCCTCTCATCAACTACAAACTATGACCATTGACTATCTAGAGTCTGAGATATATAGACTTGTCAACTTCTCTTGATTATGTGCAGTCTTATGATTTTACTGTAAAAACTCGAAATTACGAAGTCGACGGGACCGGAAAAATCGGCACTTCATAATATCAAATTTCGTATGTACGAGTATCTTTCAAAAACATCGCGATGAAGCTCTTTTTTTTGTTTACTTAGATTAAGATGTACTCTCGCAATGAACTTGCATGATTTACGAAGTAAAAAATTTTTGAAAGTGTATTTAAATGTGCATTCATGCCAACAGGGTGCACTCATTGTCAGTTGAACACAACTTATTTGTCGGAGTTTTATTCTTCCTATTTTTGGGATATCCACCACGTCGTTCCAGCTTTTCGCGGCGGAAATCCCGTAAATCGAAAGAATCAACCTCCTTCCAAGCCCCGCCGAAATTTACATCATGAAAATTAACTTGTTGTTCTTTTTTTTTCAATGAATGATTAGGCAATGAAGCGTCTTTGCACAATTTTTGTGCAGTGTGGACTAAGCCTATGAAGCTTCTTAGTGCATTTTTCTATATTATTTCCTAACTGAAGAACTCGTAACTTTAGCGTTAGCGATGTATAATCATCAATAATATTGATTTATGCATACACTAAGGAAGTGTGCGACTTGCGCAATCATTTGCACCGGATATTGAAGACAGTGAAAATAAGATTCTCTCGCGGATGCTATGCGATGGATGCATGTTATGTATTTTGTACAAATACTGATATGCCCGTTAATCTCGCGAAATAACAATCGTTATTCTCCCTTGGATTCATCTTATTTGTGCGTGGTTATTTCCGATACGATGGAGCTTATAGAGGAGTCCAACTAAATATGTACTTCCTTTTAAAAGTAGATTGTACATACAAGCCACGCACTTCAACGGCGGAGTTGATATAACTCCTTTTACACTTCATCGGCTACTAACGATGCTATCACTACAAATCAATAATTTTTGTTTTCCACTTTTCTACGCGAAAGCTTCATTTGTGGCTCTATTCAGATTAGGTCGCCTGCTCTTCATTCATTAAATTTCAGGATCCATTTAAAGATTCGATATTGAACTAAAATTTGGGATATTTTTTGTTATTGTTTTCCCTCTGCTTTCGATCAAGCAAGGAGATTTCGTCCGAGCATTGCAGCTCCACGTTAGGCCACGCACCAGGCCGACGCCAGACCTTAGATGTCTCCTCCTCTGCCAGACCACTTTCACCCCCACTCTCTCTCCAACCACCGTCTTCCACCACCACCCTTTTCCCCACCCACCTCCTCTTTATACAGTATACATACACTACATATATGGACACTTAAATATATGAGATATGTACTGTTCTGTTAAAAAAAAGCATACCACTTTGGTGCCGAAATTATTCAAAATCCCGAGTTGATGACAATGTGACAACAGAAAGGGAGGAATCAGGCGAGATGTTGTGGAATATGAACGTAATAAGAACTTAGAAGTAGCAATTTAAGGTCGAAAGTCGAAAGGTCGAATTAAAATATTTATGTGTGGAAAATTGCTACTTCTAAGTTCTTATAATGTGACGTGGCCGAACCGCGTCCCCCAGAGATAAGGAGCGTTAAACTCTCCGAGCAGAACAAGGGTCCTCCTTCCGAACTCTCTTGCCGAGAGGGAACCTCCCCCCAAAGGATGATTTTCACCCTCTAAGGGATTTCTGAGGGGATGGGTTGAATTTCGGGCTCCCAGTTGCGTATGTGTTGCGCAATTATTATATGAACCTGTGTGTGTTTTGCTAAAAAAAACTCACAAGTTTTGTTTTTGAAAGACATTTACTGTTGAAAAATATTCATATCAACTTAAACAGCTCATTGAACATCACCTTTTTCGCACCGGGAAAGTTGCAAAATTGTCACTTTTCCGATGCTGTTCCTCCATCGTGCCATGGTTGTGCACCATTAAAAGTTTATGCATTCTATATACAGTAAAACCCCCATACAACGAATTAGTTGGGACCGAAATCATGACTTCGATGTAGGGGGTTTTCGATGTATGGAGGTGTTGTGCGGGTTGCGTCTCCAAAGGGGCATCCAAGTGTTCCGCGTGCTTTAGGATGCAAGTCGAGTAAATATCTCAATATTGCTTTATTCACCGTTAAAACCAATTCACCATTCACCAAGAGTGATGATAAACAATTTTTATTGTTTACCATCAAATACCGTGGCTATCACCGCGTTATTTTCAATCTGCGTATTTCTAATTGAAATTATTGTTTTTTTCATCGATTCTGCTCTATGCCTCATCGCTTACTTAAGTTACGGTCTGAAAGTAAAGGAGTGCCAAAATTAATGCCAAAGGATTACGTATTTTAAAGTGCTCCATAATTTTTCTGAGTATCTAGTCGATATTATTCTTAGAGTGCAATAATTTAAGTCAATATCAATTGGCAGTTTTATGCAGTAATTTTGCTTGAAAGAGCACATATTACCATTTAGACTTCCGAAATAAAATGCACTGTTGGAATCCCATTGAAATACTGGTAAATATCTATGTTCGTGACCAGAATATACTAGATATCGATAAACGACGATGGAATTTAGGTGGGACGAGTTAGTTACCACGAGTAAAAACGTGGAAGTCGGCAATGCATTGAGCTCACAATGGCAATCTCAGATGATAATTCATTGACAATGCCGTTTATGCGTGTAAGAGGCGCACCCCTCTTTTTATGCGTCGAAGTTGAAGAAAAAATTTGGGGGCTTTTTTTCTCCTATTGCGAGGTGTTGCGGGCCTAACTTCGAATTTTCGGCCATTATCAAAGCCACTTGCGATATTCTCTTATAATTTACGCGGCATTTTTCATAGGCATGTATGGACCTCGGAGGCAAGTATTCACTTGTAGCCTTATCCCTACAATGCTTGCATTGTTTGTTGTCCTTTGGAATGAGTGGAGTAATTGATATTCATTAAAACAAAACAAATCCGACCTCGCTACAATTCGTGTTTAGTTGGTAAGTACGGACAGTCGCACCGAGCTCTGATTTATAAATCCATATCCCCCCACCGTTTTCCTAATGCACAAGTCATAGTCGCTGTAAGTCGCCTTTTAAAACGTGGTTAACTTTTACAAATTATATTTTGCTGTAAACGATGACGTGTGGGAATGCAAACACGTTAAATGCAAAATACCCAAGCGTCAGCCGCATAAAAAACGAATGATAAGGCGTAGATACGACATCAAAACTTGAAAAAAATCAAACTTTGAAAGAAATCATAACTGTCTATGGAATTTAAAGCTTTTATTATTTCAATATGGTCCAACAAAAATCTTCAATGAATGACAAAATAAAAAAAATTCATGATTTACATAAAAACGGCTGACTTACTATTGAGACGGGCGTTGCAGTACCGCGGCACGCTCGCACATGTCCTGTCACAGCTCGTAGATTTTCCCCGAAAAGACCTGTCCCTATTGGTATGGAATAGTGCAACCTTATCCTTCCTCCATCTTCTAATGCATGATTCCGGCACATCATGCCTTATTTCGGCAGCGCGGTTTCCTACTTCCTCAGCGTCTTTGATGACTTAAAGAACTTTAATTTTTTCAACTACCGTGAAAGACCACAACTTTTTGCCCTTGTTCATTTTGGAACAACACTGACCTATGTTGACGCATGCACAAATGTTAATATTCACAGAATTCTCTCAGTTGAGCTTAAGGCAGGTGCATACAGTTGAGTCACTCAAAGCTGTCCGGTGAAAGAAAATGAGAAAGTTAGGGGGGTGGAAAATTCCAGTGCTTGCACTTGTCGCACGGCCAATCGCTGTCCCCCAATTGCACCGCACACCCTTGCCTTGTCATACAACAAGTTTTTAAAGTTATTAGGCTACTGCGTCCCCCTTAAACAAGTGAGCGAATGATACCCTCCCCTTGATGACTCACGCTAAGCACCAAGGTCACTCAGCTCTCCAGGGACTTGCCTCGGCCACGATACGAGCGGCGCGGCGGTAGGTGAGTGAAAGAGTGGCAACGCTGAGTTTTATGTTCCTAATGTTTGACATGGAACACACTCGAACCCAGCCATGATAGACGTGAGCAGCATAGGTGCCGCTCGCCGCCAATCCCAGATATTAAATTTTTCTTGTGCCGTTCTACTCATTCTGTGTCAAATTTTCGGCCGAGAACGTTGTCTTCTGACAGTATGTACTGCCATTTCTGATTCTGAACTTCATCTACATCTACGATGTACTGTGCAAGCCACCACTAGGGTGTGTGGCACGGGGTGATTCCACACCAGTGATTACTCACCCCCTACCACACACCCCTGAGGTGGCTTGCAGGGTATTTTGTAGATGTAGATGCAGCACTCGTCCCAGAACAAATCAGGACCTCGCACGCTCCCCCTGGCGCTAGGCGCAGACACCAAAAAGCAGTCAGGAGAACAGTGCGCAGTCCAACCGGAAACTGGGAGAGTGATACGTAAATGAACATACAAACTTATCTTAGGTCGAATATAATAAACTTATCTTAGGTCGAATCACTGCTCGTTTCGTGGCCACTACCGCCCTGCCGCGATACTGCTCTGCCGCCCGCCGCTCATATCGTGACCGAGGCTCGAAGGCTGGCAGATAAAAAATTCGTGTAAGAGGCGCACCCTCATTTTCGGCTGCGATTTCTGGGAAAAAAGGTATCCTCAAGCAATCGAGCAAATATTAGGGCGATCTCGAGGAAGCGCACCACTTGTCGGTTAACAGACCACATCCATCAAGGTTAAGACGGCAATAGCAATATTTGGATAGAGTAGAGAGGTTACTCCAGATTTTCCTTTGGGATGGGGACAGAGTAGATAAAAATTCGCTCTCATTGGTTGAACACCAACCAATGAAGTTTTGAATACTTCGCCCTCCTAACAAGAGGAGTGTCCAATAAACGAGTCGCAGATCTTGATGAAAATTCGTATGCATGTAGAACTCCGAATGCCTTTCACGAATCACCCCACATATGGGCGTATAAATCCAATAGTTTAAACAAAAAAGGTGTTTAAACATTTATAGATGTTATAAAAACTATTTATCAGGTGTGGTCCATTGATCAGCGTGCGGGTCTGCGGTGTGGAGGGACCGTGTTCAATTCCCGTCGGTGACAAATTTTTCATGCTTATTTTCTTTGTTTTTCCGCCGTGGCATTCTATGTTAAAATCTAATTTTTACTTTTATATTCAAAGTTTTTTTTTAACGAGTGGAAATATTTTTTTTTGCGAATACCATAGGGCTTATTTTTTTTCTTTCCCGTGAAATTATTTTGTTTCCCCATTCTTTCACCACGCAAACTTGATTTGTTCCTTCATTTGCAAGACCTGTTGATATCATAATTATACAATAATGAAAATTTTCTGCAAGTGGTCACTCTCGCCATTTATAACACGTGCCTTTCTCGACGAGCCTTATTACAATGTATTTATTTGTAGGTATGTCATTAGATCGTGAAATGGTGATTCGATTACAGAAATTAGTAGATAAGCCGATCACATTTTCCCCTCCTTTTTTCAATTCACGACAAAACAAGAAAACGGGGATCTTTGATCGTGGGTCTTATAAATAATGATGTAACAATTATTTTGACTATTGTACAATTATGATATCAATAGGTGGTCTTGCAAATGAAGTTTGCGTGGTGAATGAATGGGGAAACAAAGAAATTACGTTGACTTCGCGGAAAAGAAAAAAAAATAAGCCCTATGATATTTGGGAAAAAAAATATTTCCACTCGTTAAAAATAAACTTTGAATAGAATAGTAAAAATTAGATGTTAACATAGAATTCCACGAAGGAAAAACAAAAAAAATAAACATGAAAAAATTTATCGCCGACGGGAATGAACACGGTCCACAGGCAGGTGGACAGTCTTACGATAACCGTCCACCTGCCTCTCCCAAAATAAAATGCGATACCGAAAGGTAATTTGAAACCATTTTAGAGGAAAACATGGAGCTCGTCCCATTCACGGGGTCCCGGGAATGTAACCCAATACGGAAAAGCAATCTGATACGATTTAAAAAGGGAAAATTGAGCTTCATCCTCACCATCTGCACCTTCGCAAATAAGGTGGGGTGGATGAGTAATGCACCAAGAGGGGAGGGGGGGAATACCAGTCAGTGCCAGCCAGCAGTAACCCAATACAGAAAGATACTCTGTCAAGATCAGATCAGGGGGGCTATTCTCTATCTCGAAGCTACCGATGCAGTAGCTTCGAGCTACCATAATTGGCTACCAACCGTATTCTCTAACTCGCGGGAGCTTTCTCAAGAACGTAGTAGGAAGTGGAGAGAGGTTTGGCGAAAGGCGGGTATGTGAGCATTTTTAAACCAAATCCGCGGAAACTTCATTTCTGGTGACGTCATTCTTAGAACCAATGGGAAAGCACGTCTCAATGTTTTTCCGTGGATAAAACTGGTGAAACCTGAAAAGGCCGTTTTAGACGGTGAAGATGTTCGTGCATCGTGTTTAGCGAAAAATTCCACGCATTAAAAATCATGCGAGCAAAATTCTAAAATGTTTTATTTTTGCTCACATAATCTCGTGAACAATCTCGTGAATACGAACGCATGACGTCCATCTTGGCTGTTTTGATCAATTGAAATAAGATTGTTCGTAAATATATTCGGGAATTACGGTTCATGTCGATGATATGATTCAATATTATTCGTGCTATTTGCTTTCGTCAATTACTAGTTGCTTCAAATCATTTAAGTAATATACGAAGATGAAGCTTTCAAAAGAAATGCGAAGGTGATACACGCTACCACGGCCCAATAAGTATCCCATTATGGGCTGGAATCACGTTACTTACCGAAGGTAAATATGGCTTTCCGTCGCTCCAATTAATATCTTTTTGTGAAAAATCCTGCAAATGGCGAAAATGTCAAAGTAACCCAGTGAAAGTGCAAGGAATCCGCATTTAGTAAATGTAAGAAACTTACCCGTGCGTTGGATAATTATAGATAGATAAGCATTATAAAATGACCAATATTTAAGCAGGGTATTCGGAGGCCGCGCTTCGTGAGGTTACCGTGGGAGCTTATTGGGGCTACGATAGTAGCTTCGTGACATTTACAGAATACGGGTGGGAGCCTAATAAGCTACCGGTAGCTTCTGCTTGCACTTTCTCCGGTAGCTTCCATGATAGAGAATACCGATGGGAGCAAGTAGCTTATTGAAGCATCTTTCCGCCATAAAGTTCCGATGCTTGGAGTTAGAGAATAGGCCCTCAGAAATCTCAGATTACCTTTCTGTATTGGGTTACGGCTGGCCGGCTGGCACTCATATTCCCCCCTCCCCTCTTGGTGCATTACTCATCCACCCAACTATCACCCGGCTCAGGTAACGCGGAGCTGAGCTTTGGCTTCCCTTGCACGTTTCTTACTGTGGGAACCGTCAGAGTTGACAGTTCCCACCATAAGAAACGTGTAAACGAGCCTTCACCGAGCCAGAGCGTCAAGTTTCCTTCATGCCCTCTGCTCTGTAGGTCTCGGATGGGAACATTTTCGAAGCCCGGAGCGGAAGGGTTAAGACGCGGTACTCCCCGCTGCGGTTCTACTTCCTGCTTATTACGTAAATGTCTACGGAAAAATTACCAGTAAATGAAGAATGCTACGTTTTTTTTCTCAATAATTCGTTCTAGAGGGGCACTTTTCATGTTTTGGGCCCAAGCGCAGACTTCGATGTACGGAGTTTTCGTAGTTAGAGAGGTTCGTTACGGGAGGTTTTTTATCATGCATTGTCCATTGGAAGGGTCCGGGACCGGGCCAATGACTTCGAAATAGGGAGTTTTCCTTAAAATTTCGCTGTATGGGTGTTCGTTGTATGGGGGTTTTACTGTATGTAGGTATATTTCTGCATTATGAGTGTTCAGCAAAATAATTGATGGTTATTTCTAAGAATTATTAGATGAGTTATTATTTATTTATTTAAAGAATAGACCACATACAGCATGATGCCATTTTATAGTGATACAAATAACAAACAAAAAAGGACATGCAAAAACATTAACAAGAAGAAGATTAACAAATAATTTAACAACATAGCAAGCCAGAATAGATTATTTTATTTGGGAATGAGATATGGCGTGGTTAGCGAAGATATTAGAGGATAAGGAGAAAGGGTCAATGTTGCCAGGCTCAGGAATTTCAGGAGAGAAGAAAGGCGAAAAATAAGGGAGCACTTGGTGAGTGATAATCTGGGAGTAGGGATATGGAGCAATGGGTGGGTCCTTGTTGGTTGGGTAGGTATTCGGAAATTAATGAAGGAAATAAGGTCAGGGCAGTCAATGGTGGAGTTCAGAGTGCTGTGCATGAATTTAAAATCAGTTTTAAGGAAGTTATTATTAAGATTAGAAGCAAAAAGTGAACACAAGACAGCATCGGAGGATAAGTTGCTGAGATGAGGGACTCTGTTTTTAACAATATTTGAAAGAAGTGAGTAATTGTTCCAGAGATTTAAGATTTGTTGGGGCAGATATGGAGCATGTAGGGGAGCAATAGGAGATAATGGGATGGACAATAGATGTGAATTAAGATTGTAATGCTCTTGGATATTTAATTTCAGTGAATTGGTAAAGTAATTCTAACAGGGACATAGATTTACTTTTAATGGCCTGAATGTGCTCAGAATAAATGAGTTTCTGGTCAGTTATTATAAACGAGATATTTTATTGATTTAACTCTGTTCAATGGGGTAGAGTTGATAGAGTAGTTCAAATGAATTGGGGATTTTTTAAGGGAAATAAATATAATTTTTGACTTACTTGGATTTAAATTTACCCTCCAGGCATTGCACCAAGCTGAGGTCTTATTCAATGCACCTTAAAGGTCATGGCAGTCAGAGGAGTTATTTATTTGCTTAAAAATCTTGCAGTCATCAGCGTAAGGGAAGGCATGAGTCTTGAAAGAATGAAGTTGAGAGGGAAGGTCATTAATGAATAAATAAAAAAGGTTTGGTCCAAGGACACTTCCCTGGGGTACTCCAGATGTTACCGTGGACCAAGATGAAGAGGAACCGGAGAGTATTACGCGTTGGGTTTTGTTTGAAAGGAATCTGGATATAAGTTTGAGATAGTATTTGGCCCTAAACGAGACAAAATTGAAAAAAATGATAACATTAAACTCAAGTTAGAGCTCGGAATTGATGTCGATGTTGCCGAAATTTAATAGAAAACTAAGATTATTGTCTCCTTGTTGTGAAAATGTCATTATATGTTAAACCTGGCCATTGAATCGACATAAATTGGGGTCAAAGTTCGGAGATGCTGCCATGGAGATGATGCCATTTTGCGCTTACTTAGAATATCGAAGTGTTCTATCTTTAATATTTATCAATCTTAAGGGCTAATATTTTGGGAAATATTATTTTGTATAAAAAATCATAAGAATCTAAGGTAGTTTCGCCACGGCCACGTCTTAGTGTCTGCGGAATCACCCTTAACCCCTCAGCTCCGTCCTGCATTCCCAGTACTCGTGATTAAATCACCGTATGCCACCGTCCTGCGTACCCAGTGCGCTCCCTGACCATCTGAATACAATAATTTTTCTCGGTCAGAATTTTTATATTTAACTCAATCAATTTACTGTATTTTGTGAAGAAATGTTTGCTCTCCGTAATATAATATACGTAGTATTTTTTAAGCTTTTAGTTTTTGTTTAATCTTGCGATTTAATTTACTTCCAAGCCCATGAGTAAATGAATTTGGTCTTGAAACTTCTCACGTTCATTCTTTCGTACCATCTTGAAAACAGCTGCCTATTCTGCTGGTGAGTCGTTAAGAAGGGTCAGCTACTTTAGTATGAGATATGATATACAGTAAAACCTCGTTAATTCGAAATTCAAGGGACCAAAAAAATTGGGCTTCGAATTATCCGGGTTGGAACTGAACGTACTTTCCGAAAATTAACAAAAAAAAATCCCGTATTTTCCGAGATAATCATCATGCTGCTATATTTTTTATAAAAAGGCAAAGAATATGCACTAAATTGAGGAGTTAATGGGTGAAATTCTTCACGTTTATCAGATTCAAGTTAAAGTTGGGGAAGTATTCACTATCAGACGCGATCACGTGGAAAATTAAAACAAAATGAATAATTTCGGGCATGTGTCCAGTAATATCACAAAAGGTGTATTTTCCAGGTCACCAAAATTTTTGCCGTAGGCCTTTAAATTTACCAGCCTGCTCTCAGCCCATTTCCCCCAAGACTTTTCTAACAAGGAGACATCGCGTGACTTATGTTCAGGATCCAAACGAGGCAATTATTTTCTGAAACTATAGAGAGAAAGCGGGAAAAGTGTCACGGCTTTCTTCCACATAGGCCCAGGTGCGAGAGAAAGACACTATTAAAGAATCTTCCTCCGTATAAATCCTTTGCAGTGCACTCATCAGAGGTCGTAGTCCAGTGGGTTGAGGCGCTGAGCCGGTTATCCTCACACGGTGGCTGGGGTTCAATCCCATGTTTTCTTTCGAATATTTTACGGAATTACTGTAACTCAATGACTTCTGAAACTCTATTTCTTGTTCAATAGTGAACATGATATAGGTAAAAAAGAGATGGTAACTGTTTCCGAGGTTATGTAAAAACATTTCGCTATGACCTTTTTGCAGAGCAACATATTATATTGAAGCGAAGCCTGTATCGTGGAGGAGAGGAAGATATTCCAGCACAAAAACATATCACGCAATGATAACACTATTCTTTTCCCACCTCATGTTTATTTCAATTGAAGGAATTTAACTTTTCATTCATGGCGTGGAATTGCATACTTTCAGATGACAAATGTCATTACTCGAGCGTGGCTCCTGGGAAATGTTAAGTGAGTACATCGTTGCTAATTAAAAAGTAATAATCCGTTCATTGTTTACGGCCTTGAGAAAGACCCACGACCGATCGAAGCCCATCCTATTCACGGAAGTATCCTTGTATTTTCAAAATCTAAACATATTAGGTCTGTCAGCATGTGAAACCTCTTTTCGGCCAAAACAAGAATCCCAAAATTACGAGGCTTGTCCAGAAAGTAAGTACCGTTTGGGAAAAAAACTAATAAAAGCATTTCTTTCAAGGCAAGATTTATTTTTACATGAAAGAGCATATCTTACACTATTTCTCTACATAGTTTCCACCATTGTTTAGACATATGTCATAACGGGAAACCAACTTTTCTATGCCCTCTTCATAGAAAGATGTCGCCAGGGAAGACAGCCATTGCTGAACACCTTTCTTTGCGTCGTCATCGCTGTCAAAGCGACTTCCTCCAAAATCACGCTTCAAATTCAAGAATAAATGATAGTCAGAAGGTGCGAGATTGGGGCTATACGGTGGGTGATCGAACTGCTCCCAACCGAATTGCTGAATAAGGTCTTGAGTGACACCAGCGGAATGGGGTCGTGCGTTGTCATGAAGCATCACAATGCCTTGACTGAGCATTCCACGCCTTTTGTTTTGAATCGCGCGCCTAAGTTTTCTCAATGTTTCACAGTATCAGTCATTACACTTTCACCATAAATCTGTACAAGTTGACGATGAATTTCAGATGGCTTAACATTCTTTGCATTCAAAAACCGTATGACAGAACGCACTTCACAGTCGGCGGGATCAGCTATTGTTTTAAACATTATAAACGACCACTAACAAAAGTAAACAAAACACAATCCGGCTGTAATAGCGTCAGTCAAAAGACAATGAACCATAGAGATGAGTAAACATGCGCGGAACTGCGACACTAGCCTTGCGGCGGCGGTAGAACGAAACGGTACTCACTTTCCAGACATGCCTCGTAGCTTCGAAAGTCTCCCAAGGGGATTGATTGAAAATCCAGCGAATAGACTGAAAATTAAAAAAAAATTGTAGTTACTGCCGAAAATAAATGGGAGTGGGCAATTTACTGTAATTCCGTAAAATATTCCAAAGAAAAAAAAATGCCTCAACGTGGGATCAAACCCCAGCCACAATATGAGGGTATCGAGGATATCGAAAGTATTCGCATGGTTATGAAATCTGAAAAACCTTTGTGCAAAATTGTAGCACGTAATTAGTTACAAAATGCATAGAATATTTTGTTACTAATTACATGCAACGTGCATAGAATACGTAAATGAAAAAATAATTGATACATTCAACAAACTGAAAATGTATCCATTGTATCATGAGAACGAGGTAAAATTAACAGTAAATATTGATCCTAATTGTTTTTAAAAATTATCGTAAAATAATTTACTATTTTACGTAGGTTTGCAAAAATTTTCAACGCAAAAGACACAACATCTTGAATGTTATAAATTATTGAATGAAAGCAAAATGCAAAAAAGGTGAAATCATTGAAATCTCTTCTGGCTGCTGGGATGGGATTTAATTAAATGTCCTCCATGCTTGAGGGGTTAATAATAGTACTCTTACAGTTTAAAATTGCTCAACAGAAACTTGGGAATGTATTATTTATTAAAGTATTATTACATACTTTGCAGGTTTATGCTTCGAATAGCGCTGTTTCAATTATCGCTCAAAATTCCTGGAACGAATTAATAGAGTGTTAATCTGGAACTGGGTGGGCACACACCCACCTTGAAGATGGAGAAACACTGGAATTCAAATTTCCACACTTTTTGTAACCACTGACCAAGGTTTCGGGACATTGTGCCGTCATCAGGATAACATCTTATTTAGTATTATTGTTACTTGTTCATTTAAGGCTATTAAAAGTGTGGAAATTTTAACCACTGTTTCTCTACCTTCAAGGTAGATTAGTGATTGTGCCTGAAGAATATCAAATCAATGCCATTCTTCGTGTTCAATTGCCATTCATGCAATTATCCATTGAGGTAAGTCGAGGCGTGCGTATTGAGGGGACTACTTTTAATGTGAAACGCAATGCATTCCCAGATGCCCATAAAGGGTTTGTTGACCTAAAATGCAAGAGCATTTGAGTGCACCTGGATAGCCATTGCCCCATTCCCTCCTGCTGGAGTAGGCGCAGGCAATACAGAGTACGAAATATAGACAATTCTGTTGTCATTGGATATGCGTTTAATACCCAGAGGTGCAGATGGTCTTACTACTTAATGATGAGAGGTATTTCAAGCAATTGCTATTTGGCTTCTCAGGAAGTGATTGTGGTGTTTGAAGAATTACTGAGTGAGACGAAGAAAGGCTGATTCTCTCATTTCTGCCCGTCTCTCTGACAGGATTGTTTGAGAGACTTACTCAGGTGATCAGAAGTTGAAATTCGCTGGCATTAAAAGTTTTATGACTCAAACCCAGGAAAACAGTGAAGACAAGTGTAATGTAAAGATGTTGTTTTTACCCCAGTACCTATCCATTTATTTGTTGATTTTTTTTCCAATCAAGATATACAGGTTGAATTGATCACTTTTGGATGGCTGGAAAGTTAAATTAATTCTGGCATTTGATTTTCCTTTGCTTTATGTTATGCTTTTTTTATGCGTTGTTTTTGCCTGAAACTTGTCTGTGGCTCTGAAATAGTCTAATTTTTGGACCATCTCAACGAAGAGCATTTAATCTTGTGTGGGTATCGTATAGTGGTGGTGGTGGTAGTTGTGTAGACTTTATAGATGGCAACTTACGCCTCTGATATAAGGATTGCAGTGGGATTTCGTTCGGCGTACTCTTCACCCCCCCCCCCCCCTCTCCGTTTTGTGTGGTTAGCGACTCCTATATGGTATATATTGGCATTTGGCAAGCAAAATTGAAATAATTCTTTCATTGCTATTCCAAAATGTTAGTGTTTTGCGTCAAATTTCAATGGGCACCATCACCAGCTAGTATTTTTAAAATCTTCATCGCAGGGTGACCTTTCTTTTTGTAAATTTGCGCACAGTTGTTGAGGTGCTCTCATCTGTGTTTTGCAGTTGCCATTGTAATACTATTTTAAAATGAAAGATCTGGTCTTTTGGGTATTCTACCATGAACGTCCATATTTTTGAGACAACAGTGTCTTCAGTTCGAAGTTCTTTCTAATGAAATACTCCGCAGAAGACTTCACAAATATTTTCAAATGAATTAATAGCGATGTTTGTTGTCATAGTGATTTTCTTGAAAACACAAAAATTGATTGATTGTCCATAAAATTTCGTTGTTGCCAGACGTAGTGCAGGTGACTTGTACTTTAGATGTAAGTTCGTTCAAAACTTTTTTGTATCATTATTGCAGAGAACATTTACGTTGGATTAATGTAATTTAAGTGTCATGTGTGTGTGTGTGTGTGTGAAGTGCTGATTGTAGGTTCTCTCTTT
Organism: Pyrrhosoma nymphula; assembly: GCA_963573305.1. Classification (NCBI taxonomy): domain Eukaryota; kingdom Metazoa; phylum Arthropoda; class Insecta; order Odonata; family Coenagrionidae; genus Pyrrhosoma; species Pyrrhosoma nymphula. The sequence goes on along the minus strand of OY754338.1, from coordinate 128,822,493 downwards.
TATGTTTTCAGCCTTATAAACCGGGAAGGTGCATGGAAGTACTCAAGTGGAAACCACCAAGCCACAATTCTGTGGACTTCTTGCTTAAAATAGTCACGGAGGGGGGCGAAGGGTAAGTCAAAGCTGATTGGTTGAAGTGATCAAAAAATGGATAATGGAGAGGTGACGTGGCAGTTATGACTTTTTGGAGCCAGATATTATTAATATTGAAGCAATGTGAAAAATTTCCACCCAGCTTATGGGTTTGTTGGGATGTAGGGGGAGGGGGAAGGGGGAGTGGGGAGGGAAGGGAGTGGGGAGGGAAGTCGTCTTTTGGGTTTCACATGAATTGAAGGGCACTTGAGGACGTGGAAGTGCAGAAGGGGGAAAGAGGCATGGAGGAGGAGGGTCACCCGGCCAACCCCCGTCCGGGCCCAACGTTGCTTAACTTCGGTGATCTGAGGGGAACCGGAGTTTTAATGTGGCTAGGCCCTTGCCTTAAATGCTATATAAAGAAATACATCATTCATTTTTAAAAATACGTCTATTACAGCAATAGTATAGTAAAGGGGTGTCACCAATAGTTAAATGAATTACAATATTTGCTACAGAGAAAAATTCTATAACATAAAACCTTGAAAATCACAAATTATAGTAATGAAAACAAAATATTAGGAAATAAAAAAGAATAAATCTAAATCTTAATACATTACAAAATGCATTGTACAGTAATTCACACTTTGGCAAGCAAACATCCCTACGATATAAAATATACACAAAAACTTGAATTTTTAAATGAAATTTCCGAACACAAGGGTGCAAGCAAAGTCCTGGGGAGTTATTATGGAACTCATAAGGACGGCGTTGTGGGGTGAAAGTCTTTATCATAAGGACCCCCAGTGATCAAACTGACTTGAGCGATTACGGAACTCATAAGGCCGTCGTTATGCAGGGTGGCGATCGTCAGGGAAAACCTGGGATTGTCAGGGAATTTTGAATTTCTGGAAAAGTCAGGGAAATGTCAGGGAATTTTCGTAACAGTCAGGGAGAAACTGGGGTAGGAAATTCTCATTATTTTTCTACCATTACGTTTATCGGCCAGTCTTTCCTACCCTTTATTTCACCAAAACATTTCACCAACTAAAACTAATGTCCGTCGCTGACGTTCATGGAATAAGCCCCATCAATTCGTGGCTCATTCAGTTGTGAATCTTAGTTATTTAGTAGTGAATCTGACGTACAATGTATCCCTTTTGCATATCCTTATTGCGGTATTTGCCTAGTAATGTCAAAATTCATGATCACAATGTATTACGCTAATCACAAGGAATCCGAGGCTATGCTGTTCGGAAAATTTTACCTCGCATTTTTTTTTTAACTTCCGAGGCTTAGCTTGAGAGGTAGCTGGAGCGGCTGGAGCATACTAGCTCGTAGTAAATACATGCTTACAGTTGTAAAAATACGAGACAATGATTATTAAAATGGTAATACAAGTACGTGTAAACAAAATCTCACGCAAGATCATCTTCGATTCACATATCGCCCTTCGTGAAACAGTAAGAAGAGCCCTCCTCCCCTCCCCTCCTTTCACGCTCGACGTAATTGTTGAATAGTCCCCTTAGCTCCCTCTCGAAGCAATTTAGTCAGGTCAAAAACCACCTCAAACATGATATTCCTGAATATGATGCTGCCGTTGCCAATTGCCTCCTGTCTTCGCTCGCAGTGGCGCGCTTACGTTTTGTTTGTTTATCCAAATAGTTTTACATCGCAATTGATTTGCAATACTCTTGCAATCAAGGGGTTATAGCCACGTTAATCAAATTGTTATTCACTTCTGAAAGTCACTCGCGCTATCCGATTTTGATCCAGTCCAACAACTTGGCTTTGGTTTGTATTTTTCGCGCACCCTAGTGATACATTTGCCGGAGTCCGACAGTAAATTGGCCATAGCCTTTTGTTTCGATGCCTTTTCACTAATTCTCAGCTTCCCAGAACTACCCAGACGCTACTATAATTTGGATGAGAGTTTAACTTATGAAGATTTAATATATTTTTTTTTTCATTAGGATGTACATGTAGCTTTTAATGTAATGATCTAAGCTTTTAACATTTTCTGAATTTTGACGAAAATTTAATTCAGCAGAAATAAAATATTCCAATAATAGGTGACCTTTTGGCGATTGGTCAGGGAAATTGGTAAATCCATCAGGGAATAGTCAGGGAAAAGTCAGGGAATTTAAAAATTGGATATCAGTAGCCACCCTGTTATGGAGTGAAAAGTCTTTATCATAAGGACCCAAAATAAAGCCAGCTCATGAGGGGTCCTTATGAAGACCAAGATGGCATGTTTGCGCAGGGGTTAATTCTGCAAACTCGCAAGGTATATAATAATTATCAAAGCCTATGTGAAGAACAACATTAAAAGAAACAAGCGTTCACACTTAGGAAAGTTGCGAAATGTTTTTAGAATATTTCTGAGTTTCAAATCAAATGCATTGGCGAGACTTGAGAGTACATCTGATGACAGTTCAATTATGAAAACTCGCAAAGTATATTAAGTTAATAATCAAAGGCTTTGTGAAGAATAATATGACAAGAAGTACGAGTTTACAATTAGGTGAGTTGCGAAATGTTTTAAAAATATTTCCGAATTTAAAAGCTATTGAATTGCTGAGACCGGGAGCATTTCTGACGGGGCAGTGTACGGCTGAGCTTTGACATACAAGTTAGTATAGATTTGATTGATACTACTCATATTTCATGCAATAGAATGTTATACGAAGAGGCAAAAACAGGTATGTAATTGTATTCTATAGTGTAATTATCCCTGCCACTCATGTCACCCTGGAAAGATGTGCGTTTAAAGTTTCTCATTTCAAATACGCGTCACTACCACTTTTTCAGACCCACATTCCTCAAATGTAAACTCTCTGGGGAGATAATTACACGTTCAAGAAATATAAAAACTGTTGGTGCTTATTTCCTAAACCCTTGATATGCTCTTTTCACTATTTTCTGTACGGTGACAATTAAAAGACATCTTTGAAGGCAGCAACTTTTAGACACTCTTCGATCGTTTTCGCACACGATTCTCACGTAAATGCACATTAATTTATCAGTCTCATACACGCTTTGCACCATTTTAAAAACAAACCAAATATTTCCGAGTTTCAAAGCCATTGAACTGCTGAGACCGGGAGCATTTCTGACGGGGCAGCATACGGCTGAGCTTTAGCATACAAGATAGTGTTGATTTGACTGATACTACTCGTATTTCATGCAATAGAAGGTTATACGAAGAGGCAAAAACAGATATCTCATCGTCTTCATGGAGTAATTATTATATTACTTCGTAAACGCTTGATATGCTCTTTCCACTATTTTTTAAATGATCCAGTGTTTAAATGATTCCGTTGCTTCCTCTCGAAAAGTCTTCCACTTCAGGGACCACTTAATCTCACTGACTTCCAAATGTCAAGGCCCACTCTCCACTTTCCTGTTTTCAGAATTTTCAGTCTTCCGCAGGTGTGAAGTGGTGTTACATTCCATGTTACAATTCTAAATTGAACATCAGGCTTAGTCGATATACTCCCTTTCTGTTTATCTGATTGGAGAACTATTTATTCAATTGAATATTATAGTGTAGGAGGTTCCGTTACCTCTTTGCTTGACAAAAAATTTAAAAAAAAGTTTGGTTACAGGAAGTTCCTTGGCATTGTAATGTGGTGGTTCTCCTTTTCATCTACATGTAAAAGCAACAAAACATCGCAAAGTTACAGGCAAAGATTTTGTAGGCATTCCTGAAATATGAACGCTACCGAAAACAATTTTTTTATAATACTAAATTTTCGGCTTCTATTATTTAAGAAAATTTCAAGTACTTGTCGGAAGTAAACTTTAGTGTTGGAATATATGCAATTCTATCAATTTATAAGATGTCTCTAATGAAAATAAACAAAAGGTTCGATACGTGTGTATCGTCACTTGTATTGTTGTCTGACTAAAGAATGCACGGCTTCTTATTTCTCTAAACCTTTGTACCTTTAAAATATCAGGTTATTGGCCCAGACATTAAGCTTCAATAAGTTTAATTTCCGAGAATATTTTTTTCCGCTATCAATAACGTTGAAATCCTGTCGGAAAAATTTACACTAAAGGATGGCGGCGGAATATCAAGACGACAGATTCAAAGTTCCCTTGTTCGACGGAACCGAATACGACGACTGGAAATTTCGTATGGAAACATTATTGGATGAACTAGATCTCTTACCACTCATCGAGGAAGAACCAGTTTATCCAGGACCGATCCTAAAGGAAACAGCGTCGGAATGTACAGCTCGAGAAGAAGCGAACACTCAATTGCGGAGTCGAGACAAAAGATGCAAAGGACTTATAATTCGGAAGCTAGCAAACAGTCATTTGGAATATGCAAAAGGAAAAATATCAGCATACAGCGTATGGAAGGAGCTGAAAGACACTTTTGAAAGGAAAGGTTTAGCTACTCAGCTACAAATTAGAAGACAGCTTTTATCTCCAGCTTGTCAACATAACCCCAAAAAGGAAAATCTGGAAACTCACTTTCTTCATTTCGATCGACTGATTCGTCAACTAAAATCAACGGGCGCCAATGTGAGTGAGCCAGACATTATTTGTCATTTGTTGCTTACCCTGCCGCAGGAATATAACGTGGTTGTCACAGCCATAGAGACCATTTCTACTGATAGACTAACCTTAGCCTTTGTGAAGAACAGATTACTTGATGAGGAATCCAAGCGATTTTTTCTGGCTAACGGAGAGCAGCACATGAATTCCGAGGTTCTACCTTCGACAGCATTCGTTATACAGTCCAAACGAGTAAAGAACAACCCTCAGAATACACCGAAGAATGACATCGCTGAGATAAAGAATGAAAATAAATATCACAAATCTTATATTCGCTGTCACAACTGTGGTAAACCAGGTCATTTGAGGGCTGAATGCTGGAAGGGTAAAAGTAAAAATGAGCAAGCTTATGCAGCCAACGATGACGAGGAATCTTTAGCAGACGACTATGGGATCGGCGGGATCAGTTTTGCAGCACATGTGGAAATAGAAGATAAAGAGAAGACAGTGGAGGAGGAATCAACTGCTATGGGAACAAGCTCACAGTCTGAAGGTGAAATAAGCTTTACTCTAGACTCTGCAGCTACCGAGCATTTAGTTGGGGAACTAACTCCTCTCAGTAATGTCACTCCACTGAAGATACCCATTTACATTAAAGTTGCTAAAACTGGCCAGCTGATGACTGCCAAAGAAAAAGGGGATATTAATGGTGTTATTTTTACGAATGGAAAATGGGTTAAGTTACACATTGCCAACGTATTAAGGGTACCTGATCTTGAGATGAATCTTTTATCTGTCCAAAAATTGGATTCTTATGGTTATGGTGTGCTGTTTGCAGATGGAATAGGAAAAATATTGAAAGGTGGTCGAACAGTAGCAGTTGCTAGGCGCTGTGGAAAATTATACAGGATTGTTTTTCAGAGGGCACACACAGCTTGCCTTTCAACAGAAGCAGAACATCTGTGGCACCAAAGACTAGGACACATCTCCAAAGATGGTTTGAAGAAATTAACCACACTGGTGGATGGAATTAAAGAAGACAAATTCAAGAGTACATGTGAGCATTGCGTGACTGGAAAACAAACGAAACAACCACACTTGCATGAAAGACTCAGAGCAAAACGTCCATTAGAACTTGTGCATAGTGATCTGGTAGGACCAGTATCTCCAATGTCATATGATGGGATGAAGTATATAATGACATTTGTGGATGATTATACCCACTTTACTGCAGTGTTTTTCTTGAAATCAAAGTCAGAAGCCTTTCATTACCGTAAGATTTATGAAAAAATGGCAACATCTCATTTTAGTACAAAGCTAAGTCGTTTTAGGTGTGATAATGGCAGGGAGTACGTTACCAATGAAATTAAGGCCTACTTTGAAGAACAAGGTATACAATTTGAATTCACAATACCATACACGCCACAGCAAAATGGGGTGGCGGAACGAATGAATCGTACAATGCTTGAAAAAGCAAGATGCTTGATACACAGCTCAGGCTTATCAAAAACTTTGTGGACAGAAGCAGTACTTACTGCTGTATACTTAATCAACAGGACTCCCACAAAAGCCCTGGAAAAGGAAGTTCCAGCTCACCTCTGGTATGGAAAGAAACCAGACCTCAATAAACTGAAGATTTTTGGATGTACAGCCTACCTGCATACTCCCAAAGAATTAATGAGTGGTAAGCTAGAACCCAGATGTAAGAAGTACATCTTTGTAGGGTACTGTACTAATGGGTACAGACTTAGGGATCCAGAACTAAAAAAGATTGTCAGAGGAAGAGATGTAATTTTTGATGAAAAGAAGTTCCAAGCTAAGAAGGAATTAGGATACTGGAATGAAAATCAAGGTATCACTAAAAATGAAGGATACTACTCGGCAGAGAGAGACCAGAATTCAGGTGGAGAGCAGAAGATGAGCAGATGAGCAGTGGAGATAAGAATTTAGGTGGAGAATGGGAAATAGATGATCAAGTCAGAAGGTCAACCAGAGAAATGAAAAGACCTGCTTATTTAGAAGACTATGACACAGAATATGGAATAGGTTGTGCTATGAGTGTTGAAGCATTCCTTGATGATGTACCCGAGAATTTCTCAAGTATCAAAGGGAGAGAGGATCAAGACAAGTGGTACAATGCAGTTAATGAAGAAATGAAGGCTCTTCATGAAAATGAAACTTGGTATTTAACTCCACTTCCCCCTGGAAGGAAGGCAATTGATTGCAAGTGGGTTTTCAAAATAAAGCGGACTGAAAATGGGGATGTTGATCGCTACAAGGCTCGTCTTGTTGTGAAGGGATGTGCTCAGCGCAAGGGGTATGATTATGAAGAAACCTACTCACCAGTAGCAAGTCTTGTAACTCTACGAATCCTGCTAGCAAAATGCAATCAAGATGGACTCTTTGCAGAGCAACTGGATGTCAAAAATGCATTCCTTCATGGGAACCTCAATGAAGATATTTATATGAAACAACCAGAAGGTTATACTGAAGGCAATGCAAAACTAGTCTGCAAACTTAAAAAAAGCCTATATGGTCTCAAACAGGCTCCACGAGAATGGAACAAGAAGTTTGATTCCTTCATAAAACGACTGGGCTTCACTCAGTCCCAACATGATCGGTGTTTGTATATTAAAGGTAATGATAACAGTGTAATATATGTTTTATGTTATGTTGATGATATTATTGTTGCAGCTAGTCTTCAAGGGGACCTTCAAACTGTCAAAGAGAAACTCAAGAATGAATTTAAAATGACTGATCTAGGCCCTCTGAGATGTTTCCTGAATATAAAGATTGACAGGTACAGTGACAGAATCATCCTCAGCCAGCAGTCCTACATCAACAATCTGCTGCAGCGTTTTGGCATGGAAGATTGTCATCCAACCAAGATTCCAATGGAAGCCAGACCTATAACAACCTTGGAAGGCCCTTGTATAATTAATGAGAAGCCATACAGAGAGCTTGTAGGATGTCTTATGTATTTGATGTACACCACACGGCCTGATCTTAGTGCTTGTGTCAACATGTTTAGCAGGTATCAAACTACAGCCACAGAGGCCCAATGGGTGGGACTCAAGCGAATCCTACGTTACTTAAAGGGAACCAAAGACTATGGTCTTGTTTTTGAACGAAGCTCAACACCAATATTAGTAGGATATGCAGACTCAGATTGGGCTGGAGACACTACAGACTCCAAGTCAACATCCGGCTACTTTTTCCAAGTGTATGGAGCAACTGTAAGTTGGGCCACTCGTAAACAAACCACTGTAGCCATTTCTACAACTGAGGCCGAGTATGTAGCCCTTGCAATGGCATGTACAGAATTTTTGTGGTTGAAGTATCTTCTTGCTGATTTGTGTGTTAGGGTCGAGGACCCAACTATTGTCTATGAAGATAATAATCCATGTATTGCCTGTTTAACTAAGTGGGAACACAAAAGACTTAAACATATTAATGTTAAGTATCATTTTGTGAGAGACTTAGTTGAGAATAAAATTCTCTCAGTAAAATATATACCAACTGCTCAACAGAAGGCAGACATATTAACTAAAGGACTAGTGGGTGAATCTTTCTTCAATCATCGCACTGGTTTGGGTGTGAAACAAATAGGTTGAACTAGACCTTGTATAAATTGATTCCATTTATTGTTGTTTTCTTTTTCTTCAGAAAGAAAGATATTTCTGTTTTTGTGAACACGTTTAAAAGAATTTTTTTTTGTTTCATGTGTGTTTCCACAGTTGAATGCTTGTTTCTTTTCTTTTTGGTTTTTTTTTGAACATTGCTAGAATTGAGGTGGAGTGTTGGAATATATGCAATTCTATCAATTTATAAGACGTCTCTAATGAAAATAAACAAAAGGTTCGATACGTGTGTATCGTCACTTGTATTGTTGTCTGACTAAAGAATGCACGGCTTCTTATTTCTCTAAACCTTTGTACCTTTAAAATATCATTTAGTACAATAAACGTCCCACGAAAAGGGAGCTATGTGAAGTAAAATACGCTCCTTCTGTTCCACCTCTCAGTCCAAGCTTGCACCAGTGGTACAGTGCCCGCTACGATTGGAAGTTTTCCCCCGGCCTCACAGTCTTTGAAATACGATCGAGTACTTAATGTCGATGGACGTCATAAATGAAGCATTTCTTCATAATCTTCACGTATATCCCGTTCCTTTGGTACATAAAAATTACATGAAATTCCTTTAAGAAACATCAAATTTAACGATTTATACATAAACAACATTGTTCGTGAGTTTGTGTAGCCATTATAAAACCACAACTGCGATTATTTTTATATCATGGGCGTAAAGACTAGTGGTGGGTCGATACCATTTTTCCTTGATACTCGATACCGAGAACGATACCAGTAAGTACTCACGATACTACTCGATACCAGACATTATGAATGAATTTGAAATTTTAAAGATATTATGGTTTAAAATACAGCGTAAACAAAAAAACTACAGGACTTGGTACAAGCAAAGAGTAATAACAGTTTAGAAGAGCATCTAGATTGAAAAAACAAGTATTTCTGATAACTGAGTACTTTTTCTTTGTTCTATTGAATATAAATATATATTAGCATCATAATCATCAAACTACGTTGTGCACATTTTCTAATGTTAATACAGGCACTACTGAGCCTTTTGTAAATAGTTTAGCATGCCATCTTACAGTGGATATGATTAAATGCTTAAACAATATGTCTGTGGCCCACATATTTCAAAGAAATCATAATTATACAAAAATATAAGTAGGATACTTTCCATTTCACTTAAATTTACTGTGACTGGCATTAAATATATTTCTTTTCAAGTGTCTTATTGAAATGAATCAGCCTATATGTGAAAAAATATACATAGTTATATCACTTCTTTAACTTCAGGTTTTTATTTTTAAGAACTAGCATCTTTACCCCGTCAGGGTTTAACCTATTTCTTTTGTGGTCACAAATGAGGCCTGCTGCGCTGAAGAGTCTTTCAGAAAATTCGGTGGCTGGAGGAATACACAAATATTTTTGGGTCAACCTACGAAGGTTGGGGTCGGTGGGGCAGAATAAAGAAAAATATCTAAGCTTTGTTGCAGTAATGGCTCATGTAGATAGGCCTTTACTTCCTCTTCATTTGTATCTGAAATAAGGCTTCTTCCTGGTTTCATAATTCTGGAATACAGGGTCCACATTCCAGAGGAAGTTCCTTGTGCCAAGTTTTCCATTGTTGAAGGAGTTTCCTAAGTAACAAATGTTAATTATTCTTAAAACTTTCAATGCAATATGAATTCAGTTTTATTAATTAATCAAAATGCTTTTCGGTAAAGGTGAGCTTTCGTCCCGCCAGCGTTTACTCGAATTTCACCCACTTACAATAGAGATATCGGAACCAAATTCACATCACTTATTAAGCAAACCTTGCGCATTTGTAAAATACTTTCAACACGATAATGCATCAACTACTTTAGGAATGGGAAACTTTCAAACCTGAGAAGTGCGTTTTTTTCTCTACGCCATCTTGTGAAAAAATGTTGTTTCCTCTTATGTACATGTACGTGGCGCAGCAATCGAGCAGTTGGTTCTCTAGCATATGCACACCTCTCCTACACAATTTCTTCCCTCCTTCCTCTCAAACTCGCCCCGCAACAGCCATTTAATACAATGCAATTCCATTCATTCCTCCACAGTAAACATTGCACATTTCACTTCAAATGAAGGATTTACACTTCCTTTTCACTTGCATTCATTCCACTGCACTAATAACATTTCATGTTTCACTTTAAATTGAGGATTGCGAGTTCCCGCAACGAGGACACGAGTGTCCATCCCTGGGTAACAAACACCCGTGCCTTTCAAGGAATAGCAAGCCTGACTCCGCCAAAACAAATGTCTGGATCGCAGAAATTTGCGTGTTCGTACACGAAAGGCAACTCATGGCGACCATACACCACACAGTCAAGTCAGAAAATGTTTAACGCCAACAAGCCCCTCAACTCTCGTTGGCGAATGAATACCGGTTGACTTTTCAACAATTACCTTCCAATTATTGACAGTTAATTTCCCCCTTCCACACTACCTGAGAGAACTCCGTCAACAATACTATTTACTTAGCCTCTAACAAAAGTCCGCTTACATTAACCTTGTCACCTGAGGGATTTTATACCAGAAACAATACAAAGAATTACATTTTAGCCTTCTACCAATGCCCACGAAAATGCTTGTTGGTGGGGTGGGTTGGGTGGGCAAATTAAAGAAGGGAAATATGTTTTTAACATTTCCAATTCATGAAAATGCCGTAAAAATCAGCATAATGAAACTTCCTCCACTCCCATAAATGCTTGAAATCGATTTCAGCTTTTAAAACTCTCAAAAATGCCGTAGAAAAAAGGATTTTGAAACTTCATCCACTCCCATAAATGCTTGGCCCGCAAGGTTATTGGTGGGGTGGGTTCAGGGCAAAGGAATGGAAGGGAAATTCGTTTTCCGCTTTTACAAATCACGAAAATGCCGTAAAAATCAGCATTTTGAAACTTATCATGCTGAACATCAGCTAGTGGTCTTAACCCAATGGTTAATTTCGGATTTACGTTGAACTAGTAAATGGGCACTTGCAGTTTGCAAGCGGAAGGGGTAAAGTGTATGATGGTACGCTGTAAATCATTAATAAGGAAAACAATAAGGTCCTACTGCTCATTATAACCTAGCGTTTAAACTGAATATGCGAAATATATGTACCAATACTTTAAAGTCGGTGGGGAAAACATAAGCCTTGGTCAATTGGGCTTATTGTTTTCTAAGTTTCATGGTGGTGGGGTTTTTTCATGTCAAAATTCGACAAAGAACGTTGTTATGCATGAAAAATTTTAATTTTACTCTTTTAATAACATAAAAAACAAAATCTTCTCTGGTCTGGAACTCGAAGCAATACCCATGGTAATATTTATATTAGTGCATTGAAAAAATATGAAAGAGTAATAGATATGCTTACAAAGTCCACGGTAATTCTAAAATATGCTAGTAATAAGCAAGGAAAGAAAACTGGTGAAACCTAATCTTGATTGAGTGGACCCTTGAAGATAAAAATGGCAATGTAATTGAAAATTGCGAGCGGGTGTGCAAGCAAGTGTTAATATGCAAGTTAATATGAAGTTTCTCTGTAAAACGTAAAATGCGAGAGCAAGATGCTGATGAACCCCATCATGCTTCTGAAGGATACGTGCTTTATCCAAGCCAATAAAATTATCAAGTACTTATTACCTTGAATGAATAGTTCTTTAAATTAAAATTATTAGCAACTGTAATCTAAAATATGTGGGCCAAATAAAATTTTTTCGCGGGCTGCATAAAATATTACGTGGGTAGCGAAACGGCCCACGGGCTGCGAGTATCCCCTATTCTACATTGAATGTTTATGCTTGTGAACGAAAACTGTAATAATCCTTAATGATTGATCTGTTAATAGTTTACAGCTCATGGAAATGATTTATTCAGGTACATTGGTGACCTAAGATTATAATATAGAGAATCTAGCATTAAACGAATGGGTCCATAATATGTATAATATATGCTTTGTTCTTCTTAGTAATCGCTGTATTTCTTATTTAATAAACGTGCCATTGAGCAATATTAAAGATTTGAAATATGATGATACATATTTGTAAAAGAAAATTACAACAATTTTTTGCAGTTTGAAATTCAATCAACGTCAGCCTAACTAAATACAATGGAATTTCACATTCCATTTTCATTTTTGTTGATCTCAATTTATGTAATCAAAATAAACCTCTAAAAAATGTTGTGTTACTTGAATTCATGATTTCAAAATCCAAGCGATGATGGAGTATAATAAAATATCGGTATAATAATAATAATAATAATAATTTTATTCACCTTGAGAAATGGTGTAAACCATATTAGGTGTTGTCCAATATCGATTACAAGCATATAAAAATACATTCTGTGTACAAACACGTTTCACAATCATATATCATTAAAATTACATTCAAAGTACTCATCTATAGAGTAAAGGGGATATCGAACAAGCCAAACCCTTAATTTCCTTTTAAAGATAGCAACATTTTCAGCTCTAATAAGGGTTGGTAGCCTGTTGAATAACCTGATATTGACTTTATGGAAGGAGTTATAATTTAAAGACAACCTGCAATATTCAATGTTCAAATTGTTTCTGTTCCTCGTGCTGTAGTTGTGAACATTAGATCTGTGCGTATAACTGTCTAGATTGTCTTGGACAAAGCAGAGTGCTCTGAAAACATACAAGCTGTAAACAGACATGATGCCCAGCTGTGAAAAAAGTGGCTAACAATGATCACGTGGGTTAGCATTACCAATAATCCTTATTGCTCTTTTTTGGAGCAGTAAAACTTGTTTGACAGAAGAAGCATGCCCCCAAATTTCAATGCCATAATTTATATGACTCTGAAAGAATGAGAAGTACAGAGACCTTAGATACTCAATAGGAATCAGGGATTTCAATTTTCTTAACATGTAAATTGCCTTACTTAACTTTTTACAAATACAATTAATATGGTTATCCCATTATAGTTGTGAGTCAATCTCGAGCCCTAGTAAATGTACACCATTGGTATTTTTTACATTGAGACTGCACATCAGTTTTTTAGTTTTGTCCATGTTTAAGACAAGACCATTACTGTTAAACCAGTCAAGAGCCTGCATTAGGACACTCTCCCTTTGCACAATTTCATCACTTAAATTATTGCCCTTTTGTACAAGAGTTGTGTCATCAGCATAAAGAACACACTGTGACGCCACGTTAGCTGGTAAGTCATTAATCATGATGATAAATAATAGAGGGCCAAGGACTGAGCCTTGTGGCACTCCATATTTTATTGAATGAGTTGCAGATCTGTTCCCATTTACTTCCACCAATTGTTTCCTATCTGTTAAATAAGACTGCATTAAATTTAATTCAACACCTTGAAAGCCATACAACTCGAGCTTTCTTAGTAGGGTGGAATGGTCCACACAGTCAAAAGCTTTGCTGAGATCACAAAGTGTTACTGAGACTGTATTCTTATCCTCAAATGCATTTACAATATAATTTACAACATTTTCAACAGCCATAATGGTGGATTTTCCAGTACGAAAGCCAAATTGCAAACTTGAAAACAAGTTATTAGCATCGAAAAATTCATATATTTGATTCTTTATCAAAGTTTCAAATACCTTTCCCAATATTGGAACAATAGATATTGGTCTGTTTTTTGAGATATTATCTTTGTCACCTTTTTTAAATATAGGAACTGTTTTAGATAATTTTAATTGATTGGGGAACTCACCCCTTAGAAGACCACAATTGAAGAGAGCAGTCAAAGGCTCAGCAATGAATTCAATAGTGTCTATTACAAGTGAATTAGATAGATCATAGATGTCCCTAATATATGATCTTGTCATATTCTTAGCTGTATTTATAATCTCACGAGGAGTGATGGATTTCCATTTAAAATTCAGGTTATTAAGGTTATTAAGGGGAAGATTGCTTATGAAAGTATCAATTCTATTCGTGTCAATGGTTACAGTAGATATGATTTTTTCCACAGATTCAATAAAGTAATCCTTTGCCTCATCTGAAGTAAATTCGAAAGTTTTGTTACCTTTAGTTTTGCTTACTACAGAATTAATTACCTTCCACAAAGCCTTGTTTTTATTAGTTGAACTCTGTATATAGTCCTGAAATGCCTTTCTTTTAGCAATCTTTAGTGAATTAAAATAATGCTTCCTTAACTTTATATAAGACTCCTTATTCACCATGATGCATACATGGTTTACATGGTTTGGTATACATGGTTTGGACTTGAAGAATGGCATTCCGAGGTATATTTCAGAAAGGTGGTGCAAGGATTAATATTCCCCGGAAAAAAATTGAGAGAGGGAAACCCAGGATAAGGTGGAGGGATTGTTTCAGAAGCAAAATGGAGGAATCCCGTTAAATACCTAAAATATTGTCGTGGCCCGGTTAGGGTCGACTGGTTAGGGGTCGTAACTTAGACGTTTCAGGGATCAAAACCTCAGGAAATCAGTCAAAGAGAACTCACTCTCCGTTCTTAAGTAAAATCCATTTATTAACATTTAGTACATGTTAGGTTATGCTTACTCCATGCCGTACATCTTGTAGTGAAGATAGTCGAAAACGGACGAAGGGAAGGATGACCTCTCGCAGCATCTGTGGAGTACGGGCGTGGTCGTTGGTCGAAGAGTCGATGGCGAGGGTCGAAGCGTCCCGCAGCAGAACCACAGAGGACCGAGCGCAGAGAACAGAGAGAGCGTCCCCGTCCGAAAAGGGTTTTTATATTCTAACCCTCCCTGAACCCCCTCCTTTATTCTAGAAGGTTCTTAGGGCGTTGTCCATGGCAAGCCTAACCTTATTTGGTAAGAAAGAGAACCTCTGGAAAGTTCCCATGCTGCTTACGTAGTTAGATGTTGACGAGAATTATATTATCGAGTGACAAGGAGTATGAGAGGCCGGACAGAACCTGCGGTTTCGTGTCTTAAGAAACAGTGAGAATGACGACCGCCCGAAGAAGGATGTTCCGTGGGAAAAAGTACTGAATCATGACAGCTTAATTATACTAGAAATTATACATCCTAAGCTTTGTCGGCCCGGCCGCGCGTGGGCCTAAACTGGCAGGAGGTGGGTCCAACCCAAAATGGTGACCGAGGACGGAGGACCCGCCCTGGTCCGAAACGGAGGAAAATAAACAGGGCCTCCTTGAAACGGAGGGAAAGGAAAAAACGGGTCACGACAATATCATAATATTTTCTATTGAGAAATTGTCTCCTTTCCATCGTATTGAGGTGTTAATTAATTCAAGGCCTCCACCTAATACATTTTCTAAGCATCCTTGCAATGAGAGTGCTAGTTATTTTTTCCTTTAATTTGAATACAATATCAGAGCATGACTACGGTTTACATATGTGAGAATGTAATAACTGTCTTGTTTATGAATCTTTTTTGAAAATTGATTCTTAATTTGATTCCTTACATTCATAGTTTGCAAGAATACAATGTTGTAAATGACCATCATTTGTATATATCATCAAAATAAAACATTGTAAATTGTGTAGGTCTAAGGCAAAATATCTTGAAAAGCTATTGAAATGCGCTCCAAGAAGGATAAATTCCCTTTAATGCAGCCTTTATAGCCAGTGTATAAGGTTAGGCCAGTGTGCAAGTCTCGGAAACAATGGAAAAATTGCCTAGCAACAAAAATGAAAAAGATCGAAATTTGCATTAATTTTGCGTTTGAAACTTAAAATAATTCATTTTATCGATCGATAGATAAAAATCGGTTGCAAAAATTAAATGTTTTGATGTTTTGGCCTCATTTTGGTCGAAGAATGAAACTTGTATATCAATTATTTCCAATATTAATGAATGAATGAAAATTACTCTACACAGAAATTATTCGTTTTTCCCATTTAATCCCATTAAAAAACAAAATCCTGTCTGGGGTCGAAATGAACATAAAATATTGGGTTTTTTTTATTTTTTCCTGACTCAACACCAAATACCAACCCTACCCTGAAAATTTCAACCTTGTACCTCGATTAGAAATGCCCATGAATTCGTATCAATGAGTGAGTCAGTGTACACATATGTAATATTGACTTTTATAATTTATTCACAGCATTGTACCGCGCAAGCTTGGACACCTTTGGGTCGGTGGGTATGACCAGCCATTTGCTTGCATGAAGGTGACCAAGGCAATCAGGGAGTTGAACGGCAAGATAGTGGAGTGCAAATTTCAAGACAAGCAGTGGATATTCATGAGGGAGCGCACTGATAAATCATTTCCGAACAGCTTGAGCACTGCTAAAGGTAAGGATTCGTTCTCTCTTGTCACTGACAATGACTTACACGTGGTTCAGTCACTCTGTCCTATGATTGGTCGACTGCAGCCCTCGATGCCATCCCCTCTCGAGCCATTTATGCCCTTCTGTTTTGCATCCCGTTTTAGCTGGCCAATGCGTTTATCCCTCGACCTTCCTCTCTGGGGCTCTCCCGTCTATTTTTCGTCCTCCCTTAAGTCCCTTTCCAAGTCTTCATGTCAACAAGTGTGACGCCTATCCATCCCTGTCCACTGGTTCTCCACTCCTCCACACATTTCCTCGTTTCTGGCCCTACACTTCGTCTTCCACCTCGTCTGCACTAAGTTTAAAAGTCCTCAATCCTCTTCTGTTTTTCCACGGTGGTCGTCTGCTGACTGTAATTACGTGGAAGTGAGAGAGACAAATGTGGCGTTAGGGATTTGTGGGAGGATAGCTTTGATATTTCCGGCATGATTTGTAGTTTTATGGTAAATTTTTCTTCTTCATTAACTTTTTGATTTACAGAGGGTGCAGTATGCCATGGCAATCGTTTTTTTTTCAACTTTGGCAGCACTGGAAATGAGTGAACACATTATAGGGCTCTGCCCTTTTCTCCTTCAAATGCCTTTTCCTGATATTTTTCATTTTCAGATCGTTGTGAAAGCATAATTTGTTGGCCCATAACATATTATCTTACTTCTCCGAATGTCATCCCCCTGTTTTGTCCACAATATTAGTGATTGGAGTAGTGATTGATGGTTGGAGTAACTACCGTGTATCCTTGAGTGTCAGCGGAGAAATTCCTTCCTTTTTTCCGCCAATGAATACCAATCTTTGGCTCGTATGTATTTGGAGACCCTTAATAAGTTAACTTTTTTGGATTCAATATTTCTCCGCATCGGCTGTCAAACCATATGCATCGATATTACTCATGAGCCACAGAGAATAATCGGCGAGAAATGCATTAGAATTACATTCTGTATCAGGACCTAAAAGTGGCAAATACACTTGATACTTCCACTTTGGAATATTAATTCAACCCACAAGGCCAATTGTAATGTGTAAATATTGCATTACCAACCCAAAACACCAGGATTTCCTGATTGGCTATGGGCAATGGCATGGGCGTAAATCTCCATGAAGACACTGATGTGTTGTACTATCACTTTCAAAAGTCGGTCCACACGGTGAGCGCGACCATCTCCTTGTTCTGTGGAAATCGAGCTTCACGTATGGCATACGCATTCCATGACTTCTGGTGGCCAATTTTACTGCTACGACAGGCACAACTTGAGTTTGTTTTTTACTCGCTTAGAGACCTCGCGTGCCCTTCTCCCTCCGACAATGAATAGCCAAAACAATCCCAACCCCCACTCCCATAAGAATTCGCCAGCTTAAGAACCCATGAAGTGTTTTCGGCTGGGACTTCTTGTGGGAGGACTTCGGCCGGTATTTCTTGTGGGAGAAAGAAGGCGATATTTTCCCGTACTCTCCTTATGACATGGGTCGTCATGGCAAGAATCATTAGTCCTGCGCAAAGGGGACTGATAGTAGCCTCGTTTGCAAGCAGGAAAACTAGTAATTTATAAAGTTATAGTAAATACGTTGCCAAAATCTACTGTTGCAAAATCAGCTCGGAAACCTTTCCCGACAATGAAAAAATAAAGATTTTGTTAAGAGATCAAAATTTTTAATTCGCACGTAATAAAAATAGCTGAAATAGCTATTAAAATGAAATCGGGGAAAGGGCGGTAGACTTCCTCGGTGAAGACCAGTATGGGTTAAAGAAAGAGAGCGAAACGCATTTCTGGTGATGAGTATTCTAACATTTATTTATAGATAATAGCCACTATGTCTCTATTTGCTTCTTAGACTGCTGAAAGACTTTTGACCGAGTACATTGGACGAGAATAATAAATATTACTGCAGAAATAGGGAGTACACTGGAAGTTTAGGCGCG
The DNA here is from genome assembly GCA_963573305.1 of Pyrrhosoma nymphula. Classification (NCBI taxonomy): domain Eukaryota; kingdom Metazoa; phylum Arthropoda; class Insecta; order Odonata; family Coenagrionidae; genus Pyrrhosoma; species Pyrrhosoma nymphula. The sequence goes on along the minus strand of OY754338.1, from coordinate 128,804,118 downwards.
GGTAACGAATGATGAATCGGAATGGGTATATGTTGGAAGAGGATTCAGGCCGGGCCATTTCTTATTACCATTGATTTTTGATTGCTCGTTGAAAATTTGGTAATAAATGTATGGAAAGGGATAAAATTAAGAAGGAAAGTAGCAGGTAACTGTTAATTTTGGTAGATTTGCAGATGGCCAAGATTTATTTAGTCAGTCAGCCACGGGACTCGATGTCTATTTCGCAGGTGAAAAGGTGCGTGATATGTGGAATGTGAATTAATCATATAAAGCGCAGGTAATGAAGTTTATAAAGTAGTAATAGTAAAAAATGAAGGAAAATGAGGAAAATTCTGAGCTGGGGAAACAGGTTACCTTTCCGGGAAGTATAACTACGTCATTCAGTAAAGGATAAATTAATGTATGGAGATTGGTGTTACAGAGGATTTAAAGAGTTGTGTTTTAATAGAAATTTCGCTGTTTTCAAGTAGGATGGAGAGAAAAATAAACGAAAAGTCGATAGGAGATATACGAGAGACAGCACAAATAAAACGTGGTGTTGCCTAAGGTGCTATAGATGGGATATAACTCAGCGACGGGAAAGGGGATATTACGGCAAAGATAAGCACGGCAAATAAGTGAAACACACGTGGTGATGATAAATGTGCAACTCTATCTCCATAATTGCAAAGTAAAATTAAAACGATATTGCACAGTAAATTAAAACGAGACCTTTGAGTAAAGTTTAAGAACAAAACAACTGATATAGCCTTCAAACTTATATCATTAATTAGTGTATCGGAACGAAAATTTGGAGGTTTTGGAAAGCCTCCATCAAACACATTAATTACTGATGCAACGATTTTACATTTTTGAACTGTAGCAAAATATATTACTAGGATACACAGACCGTTGAGAATTTCATAAACACCAATAAGGGAAAAATTAACGCCGAGTATTCAACTTGGATGAGTAACTGATGGGAGTCCGATCATGCTCTAGCAATCGAGAGTTGAGATTTATTCCATATTCACTCCGAATTTCCCTCAAGGTAATGACTAGTGATCGGTCACCACTTAATTAATTTTTGAAAATAATCTGGGCATAATGCAAGGAAACAATCCAAGCCTGGAAACTTTAACTCTAAGCCTATTATTTGTGCCACGAAAATATCACAACTTTTTTGTGACCGAAGTCAAGTGCACTGAATTGGGCATAGAGCTTTTAAGTACTCTCACAATGAGGCACACAATGTTTTTCTCAGTATGGCATTGCTTTTACGAGAATGTATTCAAACTGAATTTATTAATTGATTGCCTTGCGATTGGATATATTGATTTATCAAACCAATCTATTTATGCTAATTGACAGATTTAAACAGTTTAGGGTCCCTGATATCTTCTCAGCAGCTCATTTTTCGCCAGTGCGCGTGAAAGTGTAGGTTTTGCGCTGTGTAGTGAAACAATCTCGTCCTAAGGAGCATAAAAATAGCTACCTAATTAAAATTACGTCGTGCGTTTGATACCTTGGATTTCACAACAATTTCTTTAGCTAGCATCCCCCATTGCGTGACTGATAGTTTCCATAGTCAGAGAGGTCAGTGGAGTTTTACGTCATCTCCAGAATATATTGCCACCATAGTAAACATAGCTTCTAGAAATTAGAGATTCGTTCAGGAACGGAGAGCTTCCTATACACAGTCGCAGTGAATTTAACAGACCAATAAAAACAATGTAAGACGAATTACAGACTATAGAGCAAAATTAACATTGAAACATGCCTTCGGTGTAACGCCGCTCGAAGCTGATTTCTAAATACGCAAAGCGAAGTCATACCTATTTCATCCAACACATATCATTACTGAAAATTATACTTTACGATATTACCTTAAAAAAGGATAAAACCCTAAGTAGGATAAAATAAATGCAAAACTATGGCAAATGAAGCTACAAAAAGTAGATTGTAATTTATCAGAAATGAATGCGGTCATTTTTGAATGAGTTTTCCTTCAGTGGAGATATAACTTAATTGATTTTTCGCTCTCAGAGAAGACATGCACTCCATTTAAAAATGCCTACGATGAAAAACTGCTCATATATAAAAGATAAGATTTTCTAATAAGCAACATGAAAAATTTTCTCGTTATCTAGAATAGAGCCAAACGAAATAGAAGTTGTGGTTTAAACTTAAAGTTGGCGTTCACTTTGCAGCGAAAATTAATGGGAATGAGTCAAGATTTGATAAGGTTAGGAAGAAAAGATTATTAGATAATTTGGAAGAGTCATTTTCAGTATATTACCTTTGGTAACAGAAATCTAAAACAAAATGTTCATTCATCAGAGAACAACTTTAATATTTTGTAATATCGCCATTATTTTCAGTTGCAGATCGTAATCGTGACTGCATATACCCAACCAACTGTTCTATTACACGGGGACTTTGGCTTAAAGAATTCCAATCATCCCGTATGTAGACTTGTAAAGTTTTACTCGGTTCTTTCTCCGTCGTAATGCCACTCATTCAAAATGTTACCCTACGCATTCTCAATAGGAGAAAGGTCCGGGGAGCTAGCTGTCCAGGGTAAAACGCAAAGTCGAGAATTATCCTCAAAAAATTGCTTTGTGGTGGTTGGTTCGTCGATCTATATCCTCGATTTATCAAGAATACAATTAAGCCTGCTACTTGTAAGAGTGAAAAACGCCTAACGCCTTTCCCTATTGCATTCTCCGCCTACCGTTGCCTACCACTTGGAGTCGGGTGAGTTGGCTGGTCAGCGATAGCGGGAGAAGGTCATGCGAGGGTCTTTATAGTTGAGTGGAAATGAGTCAAGTTGGCCCTTAGTAGTCGCTAAATGCATAGGCAATACCCGAAGTTCGAATTCAGCGAAATGCGAAGTTGGCCGCGCTCACCGTGTGGACCGACTTCTGAAAGTGATAGTACATATGTATATGTTAAAGCGTGGTGGGAGAATAATTTTATCATCGAAAATGTCCGCCTACAAACAAACTCTTTCCAAGCTCAGGTGAGACAGTTAAGGAAATCAGCGACAAATATCAATGAACAACAAGCAGAGGTATATTTCACGTAACAGAAACCAATTAAACAAACCCATAGTCGGAAGGTTGAGCTGACTGTCTTCTAACTTCCACCAGTATAAAATCCATTTGCACATTTGTTCAAGTGCGAGAGGCTCTATCTAAAGTCAAAATTGACATGAGCAATGTGTGTACTCCTCGCTATAACTAGACGGGGGCAGGGTTCTTCGTGGTTCACCTTTTTGAAGTGGGTGAGCTATAAGAGCGATTGGTAGCCTTGGGAGGGAGGGAGGGGAGGGGGGGGGAGGGAGGAAACAGAGGGGGGGCACACGTAGATATGCGGTGGAAGTATTCAATTGGAGCTTCAGGAACTGGTTTGTGTCTCTCGTCCATATGAATATGAAGATGGAAGCCTCTGTGCCACGGCAGATGTCCCGGGTTTCTTGGTTTTCTCCTGCACTGACTAATATACATAATGAGCGAGTAGTGACCTCACTTTTTAACAATTAAACATTTGTAAGCTAAAATAAATTAAAACTTTTAAACAAAAACTATTCCAAATTAAGAAAATTAAAAACAAATACTGTGGTATGGTTCAAACGCTACAGTCGTAGTGAATTTCTGCGCAGATTATCAGCACTTATGATGGTAAAACGACGTCATTCATGAGATTACTACGTTGCGAGCTCGTTATCCTAACGTATGTGCCACCCGCAAAACAAGGATTCGAATTTATCGAATATTTTTTGAAAGGATTCGATCGAATCCTGACCACATCAATCCTTGAAATTCAATGTGCACGTGTGCAAATTGATGTAAACCAACCCAATGCTCGACAAATGACATGTAAAAAACAGAAAATGGGATAAACAAATAAATTTGTGCAATAAATATTGAATGAAATGAATAGTGGTATATTGGCCAATTATTTTGGACTTGGTGAGGATTAAAGCCATGTTTTGAGGGAAGTCTCGATTAAGATTACTTGAGGTCTTGAAGATGTCTTCACGTATCGTGTACTTATATGTATTCTCCAAATTATGAGTGGTTATATTGACTATTAATTTTGGACTTACAGGAGACATTGTGAGACCTATGTTGAGGTTGGCTAACGACACAAGATGTGTTTCTGAAACTAGTGAGAGTGTGCAGAAAAAGTGTCACAGCTTTTTCTTCCATTCGCAAGAAAATTGCTAATATAGAATTTCGTTTCAAATGAAGGCTTTGCATTACCCGGCTTAGGCAATAGTCACCGTGACCGAGAGTGGGTTCAGGTGGCCGGGTGGAAGTCTGACGACACCGCCTAGGGTTTGTGGCTCCCGTGAGACAAATTTTTTTTCAGTCATATATGTTTCGGAAACAACGTAAGCTGTCGGAACCCGTTCGTTTGCAATGGTAACAACAGCATTTTTAGTTTAAACCTATTTCCTGGATGTAGAAAAGAGATCTTCTTGATATAGGCATGAGATGTCAGTGTGACCATCACTAAGACATCTTCACGAGGTCTTTTTGACCTACTTCGGGAGGTGTTATGGTGGAGGGAAGGAAGTACGTCTTTTTGACCTCAAGAGGACATTTTGACCATTTAATATGACATCTTCATGAGCTCTCACTGACCTAAGTGTTCCACCTGGGAAGTCACCCTTTCTATATTTCACCATATATGTCTAATTGTGCCATAAGTTGTTATGAATATTTCAAAGATGTAAAATATGTGTGCAATTACTGCTATTCTTGTGAGATCGTCTTTGCTTCTCTGCAGCATATTGGCATTTGCATAAATACTCAATAGTGGAATATTATCATTATGATTGAGATCATGGCCATAAAATTTTATCCATAAGGTACAATTTACTATTGTTTTCATTTTACTGATGATGTCGTTGACGTGTGAATTTGATTATTAGCTTATACTTGTTGATTGGGTATTTCAGTTATTGCTAAACAACCCTGGTATTCATCTAGCTTTGCACTCTGGAAGAATCTCCATGGATGTACCTCTATGAATCTCCGCAGTTCCACACCATTGCCTCATTTATACATAACCCTTTCTCTAGAAACCTATCACATGAATGTATATATTATGACAGCAAGTAAATCATGATTCCTGATACTAACTAGTCATTACTGGCTCAAATACGTAGAAGGATTAATTAAGTAAACACAATCCCATTTCAAATACAATAATGCACTAAAATGAAGAGATGACTCTGAGGTGGCAAAAGTTATTGAAAGAAGTATAATAAAAAGCTATAACACATTGCTTAAGTACACAAATCATTCATTATCCTTTCACTGAGGATGTAAACTGCCAAACTTAAAATTCAAGAGCAATAATGTAGTCAGTAACTTAATTTCAATTCGAATTGATTCCAAATTTTAGATAATAGTTGAAATAACGAAATAATTGTAGTCTTATTCAACTCTTGTGAAGTTTATGCAACACTTTAAACTCAATTCCTGTCATTACACATTCATTAGGAGCTTATGTCTTCCTAATACAAACCTTAAAATGTAAAAATATCAACACAAGAACACACGCAATACATCACAGCACACATACATATAATATTTATAACCTTCGTTTCAATATTCTCGACAAATATTACGTCTCTTGCACTAGTGAAACGAAGGGATACGGATTGTAATTGAAAATTGAATTTAAGTGCTACAGTCCGATAATTTGCTTTAAATCCTTACAGCCAAAAGAAAACTTTGATCGGTTCAAACTACATAAAATATTCCAAATAAGTTTTTGCAGCATTCTAGGCTACCTATTATTTATGATTAGTGTCCATTTATAATGAGTTTTGAATAATTTGTAGTTCATAAGATATGCCACTCATGCTATAGTTTTGTAATCATCAGTGATATTTCTAATATCCTTGTTAATTACACTTAAAATAAAAAACCAAGAACACTGCGTAAAAACAAAACAAACTGGAACGTATAGCAAAATCGTGCCTCCAATTGTTTTCGAAGAATTACCCACAGCTCCATGGACACCAGCAGTTTACGAGGTAGCTGTTCATACCATTCATGGTTAGAGTGTATAAATCACGAATGGCCAACGAGAGCAGCGTTACAATTTTATGCCAATCATGACTTTCCTGAGAGATCAATGATTGTTGGCAACTTTTACAGGTCGCTAGCTGGAACAACATACAATCATGGTCTGTCAATCACGATTGACTCACGAATGTGAATGATTGACGTGACTGAGATCTTCCAAAAGACCGACTTGGCACATCACTAATGAACGCATCCGTCGCAACTCGACCCTGAAGTCCCTTCTATCGCTCGCCTCCCATCCCCCGTCCTCCTCCCCACACCTCGTGCATCCATTTCACACTCGAGGGAGTTGGAATCGACGTTTTTAATGTCAACAGTTTCCTCAAGACTGACACTAAAGTCGTGAAAATGGAAAACTAGTGTGGAATTAAGTCAAATGTTTTTCTGTTCATCATATTTAATGTTTTAAATTCCACAAAGCATTGCACAATTCTGTCGATTCACTGATGGTACTAATCAATCACCCCTTCGCTCCACAGCCGTGTGCAACAGTATTCTTGAACCTGTGACGTCCGAGCGCCTGCTGGAGTTCATCCACCACAACCGCTGGCGGCACAAAGACCCCGAGCTCATGCCCCCACCCTCCAAGGTGCCACGCCGGTGAAGTGCCGCAGTTCTCTCCTCAACCGCCCCTCCTCAGTGCACCGATCTTCCCCACTTGCAGTCACACGCCATCAAATTGTTTCCCCCCCAACGTTCAACATTCGCAATCAAATTGTTGCTGAAAAAATTCTGTGTGTAACGTACATTTAAAAACGAGGTGATCAAGGTATTGTTAATTTCCCTCCCCTGGAATGGGACAACGGGACGGGAACCGCTCTGGATTCATTGTCTGTAGTGAATGAGCTCTCTGGTTCAGTTCCCGTGTAAATACTGTCAAGATTCAAAGTAACCCCAAAATCATCTAGACTGACTTCCATGCTGTATTCAGCTGCTTTTATTTTCCAATTTGTGACTTTCGTTCATTCTCCTCCCCCCCCTGCCATTGTCGCAAGTAATGCCTCTGTGGTGAACCTGAGAGAGTATAGCGTGCGAGAGAGTGCCTCTCTCTCATCGAAGGGTGGGGGGCGCTCTGTGGTCGAGCAATGGATGGCACGTACAATGAACGACAAGGACTCCTCCATTCTCTCCCTCTCACCAGCTTTGTGTGATCAAGTTTTATCCTTAATTGTGATTGGACTAAGCGATTCGCTAAGTTTTTCTCTCTTAAATGATACGGCTGCCTGCGTACTACTTCGAGCAGGGTCCCTATTGTGAAGAAACACTTATTATTTGCATGTGTGAAGGGGGAACTGTTTTCAAGCGAGGAACACACCCAAGCATTTTAGGCTCGTAGCAACAGAGTTTATAACTTATCAGGAATGTTTGTGTATTTTTAGAGGCAGAGACATCGTTATTGGAATGTTTATGGATGAAATCATTGCGATTGATCGTATTACACTCTTCGAGTCTATCACAAGTTAATGTGACTTAAAATGAATTTGTACAGTTTTCTTGGAACTTGATGCATTCTAAATTGTGGAGGACATCAGTCTCTCAGTTCACACCTGGTATAATGCAAGCTGAAAAGTCTTAGAGTTATCTTTTAGGATCAGTTTGTGATATGTAAATAGTGCCATATCCGAGCCTTGCTTTAAAATTATGCGAGGCAGTGCTGCTTTGTCACTGGGTCCCCCCACGCCTCCATTCAAACATTTGTTATTACATACTCTTAATGCGCTGCTGTTTGAGTGCTTCTCTCTTCACTACAAATCGGCCCTCACTTTGATTTATTTTTATCACCTTTGGATTCTGCTTTTTCATTTTTGGGACAATTGGTGAGAGAGTCAGTGACTACTGCACATGATCGAGTTGTCAGTCTTGTTCATCGTTGAGTGTGCCCTAGGGAGTTACTTGGATTTCTGTTGTCTCTGCTCAAGTGTCATTTATTTACTATCGTTGGTTCTTTACTGTGAATCATATTTATTGTTGTGGGATGTGTAGAAATATTTCATTTAAAAAAATAAATTGATGTGGTGGATGAAAGTTCTCCTTTTATTGACAAACTCGTGAGTGGCTTTCTCGGTCAGTTTTGATTGACCCCATTGTTAGATATTTCCAGCGCCTTTCGGATGGCAGATCTAGTCGTACAGCAGTGTCATTGCATACATTCATTGCAGTGACTTTGCCTCATCACGTGAGCTATCTGTTTATCTGGCTGAGTAATTTTATCATTTCTGTGTAGCAAAATTATGTTGAAATGAAATTAATATATTTTTACTGTGTTGTTTTCAAACTATATTATACAAGGGTGAGAAATGAAAACTGTAGTTAATTTAAAATATATTATTTATTGTGCTCACATTGTACAAAACTGTATAGATGTAGATTGTGTGGGGTGGGCAAGGGCCTTCTGGAGCCCTCCCCCTGGCACTCAGGCCTTTTGGTCCATTGTGCCATCCCACGTTTAACCTGCCTGCCACTTGCAGACAGGGGACAATAGATCACCACGGTACAGGTATGGAAGATGGCCCACCCCCAGTCTTCCTGGTACAGGTATGGAGGGAGTCCTTCCTCCTACCTTCCCGGTCTGGGTATATCTCCCTCCGGTCTCCCGGTATAGGTATGGAGGGAGTATCACATCTCCATCCACACCGGTAGAGGTATGGAGGAGGGTCACCTCTCCAACCCCCATCCGGGCTCAACGTTGCTTAACTTTGGTTATCTGACGAGAAGCGGTGTTCCAACATGGCTAGGCCCTTGCTCACAAAACTGTATAACTTTTCGACATAGTCTCCTCCACGCCCATTGCATTTCCGCCAGTGCTTGAATTCCTGTAAAAAAAATTCTTTTGTGAGACGGCGCAACCACTGATGCACTGATACCTCATCATCCTGCCTGGCCCAGGTGCAGAGCATCGGCCAAATGCATCACACCATTTGCGAACTTCTGCCACTGTTTTATTTCCAGATTGTATTTTACATGTGCTGGTATGGTCCGTACTCCTCCTCAATCCCATGACCGACTCCTCCCAAAGATCACGGAACTCTCCTATATCGATCTTAATATCCAGACATATAATTGACTGATATATTATGTAACATCTTACCCTTTTTTCAATGAACAACATATTGGTCCCACTTTTATAACAATAAAATTAACTTATGCAACCATAACTATTATATAACCATAGCAAAAATTAAACAACGAAAACAGTATGACAACGTATGAAATATGTTATCAATGTCAATTATGATGCTTGATTATTGACATGATTTAATTATACACATTTCCAATGGAGCATCTAATCAATGATGCTATACTTCCGCTACAGACACACAACATTCTTATGCCTCGTCAATTAACGTCTTTGGAGCCTTTACCCTTTCGTTGCAGTCAACCTGCGGAGACTTCCCAGCCCCTGTGCGGCGAAAAAGTGAATGGTGGGTAGGAATGACCTTGCCAACGGAACATAGAAGAGCTAGGTTCACAGTAGTCCACCGGGCAAACGTAGCTCCTACTTTCACGGCAGCGAAAGGGTTAATAGCCCGACCCAATCTTTGGACAGAATATTCCCTTTGGCTTTCATCGTCCTGGCTCTTTTGACTGGACAGATTCACATCATCGTGGAATCTGACTAAACTGAGGACTAATGTGGATCTCATTTCTAACATATTGATTGCCATTGCCATCTCCTTCAGTTAATTAAGAATTTTAGTATTTATTTATGTTCACAATCATTACTGGATACAGAGTCTGGTTTCATTTTAAACGGCTTTTTCCTCAGGAATAATCTTTTTTATTGACTGTTGAATGATCAAAATATTCCTTACCCCTCTATTTCCTATCAATTAGCCCCCAAGCCACTTGAACTGGCATCAGCACTGGGTATTATTGTTTTAAAAGAATCATAAAAACCCAGAATTGGAGTTTGTGACCAACGTATCTTTCAATTCCACAAAATACTTTGCCAATGTGTCATTCCAAACACATTCAACATAGTCCGTTTAATAATTCTCGTTACACAACTGTGTGGTCCGAATATTTAGGAAATGAATTTAGATCAGTGGTTCGTGAGACCTAAAAGCCGTTGCAATGATTTTTTATCATGTGAGGATTTCATTGCTAGGACTGCTTTCACTTTATCTGGATCTATTTGTATGCCATCAGGTCCAAACAAATGGCCTAGATGATTTGCCTATATCACATAGAAGGAACATTTGTTATAATTATATTTTATGCCAAAGCTCTTGGTTTTACCTTAAATAACAATTTGTCCATTGCTTTCTTAGACTTAGGGTATAGAAGGATATCATCCTGGAACGTGTAAGTACATTATCAAAACCTCAGGCTCTTGATAGCGAGTGATGAGTTCTTCTCGGGCTTCCCACCAGGTTAGGTTCTCCATGTTGGCCGACGTTTCGACAGAATACTTTCCTGTCATCTTCAAGGCTGTGGATTCACTTTTTCACTTTGTATTCTCTCTCTCCTTCACCGTGGTCTTCGCCCATTGGCTATCCGTTTATGCGTTGACATTGTTGGTTTGGAGCCGGATGGCCTCTTTGGTTATTCTGTCCCATTAGCCTTTGGCTCTTCCGAGAATGCTCCCAATTTGCATGGAGTGAGTGATTGTCATCTCTTGTGTGTGTGTGTGTGCTCTGATCTGCACACACACACACAATAGCGGATTTATCCAGCTGGCCGAGTCGGCGTTGACATGCTCTCTCTCTCTCTCAATGTTATTTCTATATGGTTCTCCCCGTCTCACCAATGTACATACATTAGGGTGCAGCTTATTTTTCGAAAATCGGAAAAGCTAAAAGTTCCACCCGTCAAAACATTCATTTTGATGAGAAAACACATACGTGAAATTTTTGTTGAGTTGCGATATCGTTAACACGTGCCGCATGGGGTCTGAAATACCCCACTCAAAAAATGGAAATGTCGCGTTATAATAACTGCTTTTAGAGTAAATCTATGATTTTACGACCCTTTAGAGCTAAAATTTCATTATTTTTTACCTATCTATAGCCGTTTAGGAGATGCAGGAGGGCGAATCGAGCTCGAAATGCTAATTAGGGGGTGCCGCGCTGCAGTTTCTCCTGTCCGTAGACCCCCCCCCGTAAAGCGGTACCACGACGACACCGCAACTGCTACGGTGTCTCGTGGTAATTACATAGTTTTGGAGCACTCATCCACTGGTTATGGCGAAGAACATGGTGTTTTAGTAATTATTTTAATTTATTATTAATAATTTATGTATTAAATTATTCAGCTGGGCTATAAACTTTGCTATTAAAAAAATTTCCAGCGTCAGTGGGCATCTATTGATACAATTACTTTTGAGGCCATTGATGCCGGATGCCGGAGAAAGTTTAAAAATGGAGAGGAAACTCTCAATAATTAACTTCACACAGGAGCGGCTACTATTTTTTGTTCATAGGAATTAGTTATTAAAATATTACAAAGCTAATATCCCAATTTGCCTTTATCAGATCGGCCAGCCTAGAGATGATTACTTGGAGCTTTTAGACCTCTCAATTATATTTATTGGGGGTGAACCTGCCAAAGGCATTGTGCGAGGTGGATGTGCAAAGCAATTTACGCACTTAAAATTTGGGTTTTTCATGAGCAAGTGCTGATTACCGATGCTGATTCCAAGGGGCTATTTGATGTTTGCATATTTATTGTAAAAGTTTATATCCATTCCTGGTTTGTTTACCCGTTTGCCACATCAGCACCTAGAAATGACTTACTTTTTTTAAAGAAGCTCATTGAATATGAGAACACTAATATTACTGTCGCCAAAGTTGCTAAGAAAAAAAATCACGGGACACCTTTTGTACCTGAGTGAGGAGCTGGTGGGTCTCAGTATTCGATTCCTGTCTTAGCGATGAAGAAAGAGCGAGGCTAGTGGAAGGTATCAAATCTCGTGGAGCACAAGAAGAATGGTCCAGGAGGAAACATTCATTTAGATGATGTACCACAATAGGGTATTGCCCATTTAGCCACGAAAACAACGGCTAATTCTTTTTCAAATTTTGTAATTAGCTGCGATATTTTTGATCTACCAGTCAGCAGTTGGGCGAGGAATTCAAGTTACCTCCATGGTGAGAGAGTAGTCAAGTCATTGCAAGTAGTTAATGACCATGCCGAGAGAGGAAATAAATTGTTGAAAGATTTTTGCAGAACTTTGACCAAAGACTTGGAATTGTTACTTGTTGTTCAAGAACATAGAAGACGGGTGCCAGATGTAAGGAAGACAACTTTAATAAAAACGTATAGATAACTATTGGTATCTGAAACTCGTTGTATTTTTCCTTTTCATTAGTGCACTGTCCTTCAGATTGCTGTTTGATTTTGTAAGCTATACAGATTTCTTTTGAATGAAGATGACTGATTTGGAATTTTTATGACAGAGTTAATAATAAATTGAAATAATTACTAAAACACCATGTTCTTCGCCATAACCAGTGAATGAATGCTCCAGAACAATGTAATTACCACGAGACACCGTAGCAGTTGCGGTGCCGTCGTGGTACCGCTTACGGGGGGGGGGGGTCTACGGACAGGTGAACTCTTCCGCGCCGGCGCGGCGCCCCCTAATTAGCATTTCGAGCTCGCTTCGCCCTCCTGCATCTACTAAACGGCTAAAGATAGGAAAAACATAATGAAATTTTAGCTCTAAAGGGTCGTAAAATCATAGATTTACCCTAGAAACAGTTATTGTGATGCGATATTTCCATTTTTTGAGTGGGGTATTTCAGACCCCATGCGGTACGTGTTAACGATATCGCAACTCAACAAACATTTCACGTATGTGTTTTCTCATCAAAATGAATGTTTTGACGGGTGGAACTTTTAGCTTTTCCGATTTTCGAAAAATAAGCCGCACCCTAATGTACACCTTGCCACACTCCACATGGCATGGGATACCCAGTACCTACCTTGAGGCTGATGGGATCCTTGGCCTGTACTAGCCTATTCCGTAACTTGCTGGGAGAGACATATTTTTTTTTTAATATTATGTCTCCCAAGGATCCTGGATATCTTCCAAGATGCAGAGAAGATCGGAAACATACGTTAAAGGCCGTTATGATATTCTCGCTAGTGTTACTGACGTTAGCAGCAACAGAGTTTGGAATCGCTTTCAGTCTGTTGATTAAAAGTTAGACTTAACCTATTATGTAAGCTCCAAATGGATTTATTCTCTGACGACATTAATAATAGGTATTTTACGAATTCCAACATACTACGGTACATCAGATCATGAGAATAAAATTAGGGAACTAGACTGCAGAACGGACAGATTTAAAATGTCATTTTTCCCACGAATTATAAGGGACCATAACAGCTGCCAATGAGACTTTTATCTAGGTTTGTCGATAGGTAGTGAAGCTCTTAGTAGTAGTACTCCCTAATATTTATCTGCTACCTAGTACTTACAAGAGTACGCCGCCGTTGGCTACGTAGCGGAAATCGTACCAAGATGTTTTCATACTAATGACCATCACCTGAACAATACGTTGTCATCACCGGGTGGTGAAACTTCACCCCCGGCTACAAAATTGCAAACGGTGATGGTGGGTGAAGCAGCAGTTTCACCATTACCAACTGAGCAAAATGGTAGTGTGAATTGCCGCGGAGCGATTTTCTTCTTTGTGGTTTATTTTAAGTAAGAGGGAGTATATCAACATTTCCTAACATTAAAAGTTTTGCAGTGTTTTTTTTCATATTGCATACGTAACTTCGATATTTTTATACTTTTCTACATCTCGGGTATTGAAATCTAGCTTTCGGCCATTTTAAAAATCAAACAATGGGTAAGATTAAGTTTTAAAAGAATATTTGTAATGCGGAGATGCGTAAAAAATTCGTAAAAAATAATGAAGTGCACCAATCAAATATTTTGGCCGTGACGAGATGAAGGAGATGACCGTTTCGCCGTTGTTCTCCTAGTTTTTCGCGTGTTTTTTTTCACTCTTTCGACCGTAGGAGCTAAACGTTTACATTTAAACACTTTTCAACGAATGCATTTTGCATTCAAATAAAAAAGTAGTAAAACAATATATTACACTACTCTTTGGTGATCTGGCGGAATTTCATACAAATGCTTAAAAGTTCAGCGTTCTACCTTTTTTGCGCCGATAGTATAGTAGCTAGGTATAAAGTGGCAAGGAGTAATTGTCAGAATAATTGAGCTACGTACAGCGGCAGGAGCTTTGACTTTTTTTCTGTTTTCGAAGAAAGATGCATGCTAGGGGAAGCTGCGGCGAGAGGGAGATATCAAAAGTATAAGGTACATACTCTAGTCAAGAGATTCTATTGCTCACCGCGTAGAAGATATATTGTCACTAATATATGTTCACGCACCACAAGTGGCATATTAATCGAAAGAAGGCAACATATATTCGGGATATGTGGTGAGAATACGCGAAAGAGTAGACAATATGATAGCAAGCGGTAAATAGGCCTCTGAACTAAGATATAGAGAATGAGAGAGCATTATAGTAAAGAAGGGATAACCTCAGACCGGAGATGCTCCGAAATAGATAAGAGAAGCCATTCGGAGATTTGTAAGCGAGAAAGACCTTTAAGGAGGGAGAGGATGACATAGACATTTAAGGTCCTTTAGTAAGGGCGAAAAGAAAAGGTTGGCGGAGAATTGAGTGTGTGTGCGTTTTATGGCGCTGAAACGTGGATAAAGGAGGAATAGAGAGGCGTTTGTGAGGTGGGGTAGAAGATGCGAAGGACAGGAGGAATTGCTTAATATATGGGTTGCTGAGTAGATATATATATGAGAGGTACTAATATATCTGTTGGTGGTCGAGAGAGCAAAGGGTTGTTGATTGGAGGAGGAGAAGCGGGGAAGAGGAAGGGAAGGAGAGAGAGAGAGTGAGGCTGAGATTAAGAAGTCATGGCGGGAGAGCTGATACTGCGCCTCTACAAACATAAAGAGGAATTCATTCATTGAGGAACTTTACAACTTTTGCTACAGCATTTCATATACCTGGATCTCATTCATTCATATAAACCTTACGTGAAAATGCTTAAGTTTTTCTGAATCATACTTATTTTATCATATTCGTCATATTTATTTTACTATTGTTGACTGAAAATTCAGTGGCGTTTGAAAAGGAGGTTTGAGCGCGCCATTTTGGAATTAGGAGGCCTGACGTCACGACTGCTCATCTTCTCCGTCGCGGCCGCCGCCCATGATTCACTTGTTATAACTCATATATTCGTTTCTTGTCGTTTGTTTCAATTCCGCACCACCTGTTTTCTTGACAATCTTCAGGAGCCTGTATCATACGATTTTCTAATACCTAAGTAGATAAATTATTTGAGAATTCGTATGGGCGAAGTCAAATATCTTGTCTTAAGTGGACGCTTTGGGTGTCAAATACGGAATTTCTATAAGCGTAATGATTTTAGGTGATTGCTTGGTGGTTTATCGTGCAATAAGTTAAATGGTGCCAATTGTTTTAGTTCAACGTCCTGGCGTACGATTTCGGCTGATATATCGTGCGTATTCTTCCAATGCCGTGGTTATAAAGCCATATACGGTTCTTCACGTCAGCCGTTAACACAGTAATGAGATATCGAAAGATTTCCTGTCGTAGACATGTAGACATCAATCTCGCTGTATCTTGATATTGAAGTAAATGAACTGAGTTTAGTGAATAGTTTTTTGTGCGTTTAGTATTTTTAGAGAATTGATTGGTGTACATATTGGTGCACATTTCTGCGCTCCCGTACGTATCGATGCGCAACGTATCGTTGTGATTTTTTACTTTATCATCATAACATCACATTTATTTAGTTTAGTTTATATTTTAAAATTATTTTTGCAGAAGAGCAGCCATCTTGATTTTTACTTCAAGGAAAGAATTATTAAGATGTTATTCTCCTCAAGATGAGGTCAACTTCGCCGATAAATCAGTTTCACTTTTCTTTTGTCTGTCCTTCCGACTTACATGAGAATAATCGGCCTCAAGTACCTACTGATACAATAGTGAATACTAACAACTAGTCCTCATGGATGAAATATTGGACCTCTCAACCTCTTCTCACTTCAATGACGACCGTTAGTTACTAAATCATCCACTCCTTCTGCCATGTTGGCATTCAAATACTCGAGGCACACTGCCCGGCTTCACTTTTGTTTTACCTTCAGTGTACAGTCCCGTTCATTAAAAACTTACCACCTCGGAGCCCTGTTCATAAAAAACACCACCTCGGAGCCGAAAAATTTCGAAGTCCCGACTTGACGGCAATGTGACAACACGGCCGAACCACGTGAACATTGCCCTGAGGGGGGTGTAATAACGTCTCCAAGCGGAACGAGAACCCCTCCTACCCGCAGTCGGGTGAGTAGAAAGGCCGACGGAAGGAAAATTTTGACCTGCGAAAAGGATTATTTCCGAGGGGATGGGTAGGGTTTCTTTTCTTGTGGTGTGTAAGAAGGAAAGGGAGATCTGCAAAGTTCAGACGCGCCAAGATCACTCGCACACGACATATGCAAGCAGTTACGGAAAACAAAAGCCTATCTTAGGTCTCAAGGGTCTCAATCCCCGGAGTTCTTTTCGTTTATTATGCGTATTTTAATTTATACGCGTATTCATTGACGTAAAGTTGTATGAAATGCCTTAAGCATTTTCGTTATCTGGATTTCCTTGTGATATCGCGATCCATATTATACTTGAAATGTGCGATATGTTCTAAGCCATTTGGTTCGTTTCGGACTCGGGCACAATTTGTTTAATTTTATAATCACACGCCTAGTTACTCTTTCCGAAAGTAAGTTATAAAAGTAAACCATGAAAAGCATTTTAGGAAGTGCTTTTAGACGTATTTCTTTGATCTCATAATGTGCGTAGATAAACCTGGAGTAGGTGGAATTACAGTACACAATGAGCGTCATGAATATGTGAAATTAATTACGAAAAAAGCAATCGCCTGGATGGGATTTGAAACTGGATCTATTACGCTCTGAGGTAACCGATAATGTCAGGCTCGAATTTTGAGCACAAATTTCCTCGCAAAGTATTCTAGGAAAACATATTATAGGGGCGATATATTTATGCGCAAACAACTGTTTCCTTTTAAAATGATAAGCTTTGAATTTCACGATGTTTTAGCAAATATTTTCGTGATAATTCGAGGCTCAAGAGAGGGACGTGCGGATTGAAAAATGCACCTTTCGTACTCATCCCATGCTTTTGGTGACTTCGGTCGTTTTGCTGCTATCAATGCAAAAATTCACATATGAGTGTATATTATGCGTTCACTAATGGCATCATATCGCATATGTATGACTAGACTGACATCTTAAATCAATGACCGTATGAGGTTCAAGTTAGCCCCACTCTTGCTTGGCGGTCATTGCTGCGTTTTTCATTCGTCACAGGCCAGAATTTTCTCATGTGAGATCTTTAGGAAAAGCATTCGTGATAGCACTTCCTACAGTGCGTTCTGTGGCTTTTTTCCTAACCTAATTCCGGAAGCAGGAAATATTTTATGACAAAGTAAATAAAATGGAACTAATGTCCTGTAAAAAGCGCATAATTAATCACGACGTTTTGAAAGTAACAGGGATTTTGATACCGTAAGGAATTCCAGACCAAGATAATGTAAATGATATATTAGGGGTCAACATATCAATAGATAATATCGCTAATTAATATGAGCAGGATACTAATAAAAAAAACGAAACGAGCTGTGGAGATGAAAACCAAATAAGTGGGAATTGCGTTTCCGCGCTTTCTAGAAGCTGTGAACGAGAGATCGTCTATTCCCATGTATGGGCCGCTTCCACATATCCACATAATGTGCAGAAACAGCTCGACCGACCACAACACTGCTTCTTCACTTGCAGTCGAATAAGAAGCCGCTCTGCCCCCTTCCATTGTCCCTTTTTGGCAAAGTATGCCCCTTCCTCGAGCGAGGGTGATGAAAGGGGCTTCCTTTGGTTCGGAATGTTTATTGCTCTCCCGGGAAAGATTGGAAGGACCAAAGTGGTGTTGCCTCTATGCCAAGATGCTCGCTAATAGAGTTAACTCACTAACTGACTAGATTTAAAGAGGTATTTAAAAGACTGGAAATGGGGAAATATTGGCATCGAGTTATTTTTATGGCAACAAAGAAGTGTATTCGAACTTACACCGCAAAACAATAATTGAGACCTGGCTGAAGTTTATGATTGAGTGGATCGAAATTGTTTTCCTAAGCATTCCAATGTTGGAATGAAATAGCATCGAGCTACTTCAATCCGAAGATATTTGAACTGAATACCGGTCCTTGTTCATCGACAAACAAAATTTGAAATCAAAGAAGCGCAGTCGTATATTTAAAAGTATGTCGAAAGAACTTGATATGATATTGGATACTCTGGAAAGATCACTATTTAAAAATGAAACCATTAATTAGTTATGGTTTGCGCATAAATACGTCGCCCCTAAAAAATTCTATTCCCGAATACTTTGCGATGATAGGTGTGCGCTAAAATTCGAGCTTGACATTACGTGTTACTTCAGAGTGAATTAGAGTGAAATCCACTTTTAAATCTCATCCAGACGAGCGTTTTTTCATTTTGAATATCGCACATTATTGTAGCTAATTATTTATAGTAATTCCACTTACACCAGTAAGTGCAATTACTATATACAGTATCTACGCACCTAATTAGATCGAAGAAAAAATTGTAAGGTAGTAAGTTCTTTGCCGCTGTTACTCTGTTAAATTCATGTAAAATATATTGCAATCCGTATTGTTTTGTGTCTTTAAAAATGATAGTCTGTCAAAATAAAATAT
The DNA here is from genome assembly GCA_963573305.1 of Pyrrhosoma nymphula. Lineage (NCBI taxonomy): Eukaryota > Metazoa > Arthropoda > Insecta > Odonata > Coenagrionidae > Pyrrhosoma > Pyrrhosoma nymphula. The sequence continues at coordinate 128,785,240 of OY754338.1, read as the reverse complement.
ACTTGAAAGTTTAAAGCCGTCAATAATATAAATTTTCCTGAGTCCATTTCATCTAGTGTGATTTGAGACCCAATGGGGGCTATAGCCCCCCTTGCCACCACCCCTGATTACGGTAAATTATCTTCGTTCTTCTTCATGGTGTGAACCCTGGTAAGTATTGGATGATAGGTCTAATGGTTCGACTTTTCGAAGGGCGCAGGAATTTCACATTATATTAGCGAATCTTTTCGTGTAATAATTCGAGGCTCAGAAAAAGGGTCATGAAAGTTATTTTTTGCTCCTATGACTCCATTTTTCCATATCTAATGATAGCAAAATTACGTAGATTAAGGTCTTAACTCAAGGCCGGTATATATTACACTGATTTATCTTCGTTTGTCTGATTCGACAATGGGAAGAACTCTGGCAGATAGTGAATGATAGGTGTCACGGTTTAGAGGTTCGGAATTTCACATTCTAATAGCGGATCTTTTCGTGGTAACGCGGAAGTAAGAGAATTGGATGGACGTGTGGATAGAAAAATGGATTTTTCGTACATCTATGCATCTTAGGAGATCGGCCGTTTATTTTTCCTAAATAGAATTCAGTTCACAATTCATTACTGTTAAGCTGAGCTAAGGGTCCCCCACTTTCCCGCATCCACCAAATGTTGGGACATTAACAACAACTCTCCTTTACCCCCCTACCAGCCAAATAAGCGTGTGTAGCGCTATGGAATACGCGTCAAAAATGGAGTAAATGCAAACAACCGAAACGAGCTGCAAGGGTCGAGATTATAGATAGAGGCATATTCATATGATGTTTTCTCGACCTCTTAACACTTAATGTTGTAAATATCAGGAATTTAGGCCAAAATAAAAGATTCAAAACTTCTCCCAACGTTTCGGATATTTTATTTATCCATCCTCAACCAGTAACTAGTGAAAGTTTGTCTCTTAATCCACCTTTGTTAGGAAATATTTCCCCATGACAATTTGTTGGAAGAGGAATGTTCCGTTAAAATATGAGGGTGAAGTTTTCGGTCTCCTATGCTTCACTCTTTTTATTAATATGAAGTCAAACGATTGGCACATAACCAATTTTTGAAGCTGGCCATATTATTATCCCACGTTGGCCACCGTATATTCGTCACGCATACTTGCCGATGGTAGTGAATTTGAATTTAGGAATGATGGTCATGGGATAAATAAGTTCTTTTGGTGATGTTATAAAAGTATGATTGGTTAAGTAAATCCTAAGAATAAGCACATTACGAATAAATTTACCTTGCTATAATCACATCTTCCTAGAATGACCTATTCCCTATATATATATATCTTTTCCCTACTTTTCCCTCTTGTTTCACTTTGTTTAATTTATTATGTTTCTTGATTTTACTACGCCAGGTTTATTTCCTCACCATGCTTAATTTTTACAGACGATTGAAAACAAAATATTTCCATAATACGTGGTGTTTTTTTTCATTACGTTTCCACTGCGATGACTCGGCGTGTATTAATGCGCGTTTGTTTCATTGCGGTTAATTAATAAGAGTCACTTGTAGATTCTTGTTTTAAAAATTGGTAACAAGAAATACCAGAGACCATACATATTGACCAACCCCTCATAAAAATACTTACAATTAATTAAAAGTGGTCAAGAACAAACTCAACAAATAATAATAATAGGAAATTTGACTCCACAATGAATGACAGATGACGAAAATACGTCAACACTTCAATCATTTTTAACGCTGATAAATTCGCGTAAGGAAAAAGTATTTTAAAAAACGAAACGATCCGTTGGGCTTTCCGTCATGTAGCAGTTATCAACTGCGAGAGAGGTCTTTGGTCGACCGAACCAATCCATCGCGCCCTTTCATTCTCGCCTACTCATATAAAGCAAACGGTAGCCCGGACCCTCCCCTCACATAATATCCTTTTCGCAGGTCAACATTTTCCTTCGGTCGGTCTTTCTACTCGTCCAACTGTGGGGAGGAAGGGTTCTCTTTCGACTTGGAGGTTATCGCTCCCCCCCCCCCCCCGCTCAGGGGGGCGTGGTGGTTCGGTCGTGTTGTCACATCGCCGTCAAGTCGGGACTTGGAAATTTTTCGGCTCCAAGGTGGTAAGTTTTTAATGAACAGGACTACTTTCAGCTCACAAAATTTATTTGAAACCCTTGTATTGAAGTACATGAATTATTGTCACTTTTGTGCATTTTATTAGTTTACGAGCATAAATGGGATATTATTATTTGTTAATATTGCTCTTTAGGCTGATTAATGCGGCTTGGATCTCTTAAGACTCATGTTTTGGATAACGTGCGGTTTTTCTGCCGGGTTAAGGGATACATTCTCATTCCACATATTACAATAATATCGATAAATTTAATTTTAGTGAAGTGTGGCGTAATGTTTTACCTAACTTGAAGTGATCCTCACAAATCCCGCAGTTTATCTTGAAATTTCCCCCCGGGATTTTTTCTCATGGTTTTCAACCACAACTCCGTATTTCTCTCGTTCGGTAAACAATAATATTTTTGGAGCGGTATACGTCGTACTTCGACCAAATGGTACCAAGCAATATTTGAACTGAATGTCGCTCATGCAGGAAAAAATAGTAGATCTATGGGCGATGAATGGAGTACAGGTAAGCAATAACAATGGCCTTATAAGACCACCAATAATCGATTTTTAAGATATTATTGTGTTGACTAAATTCACAACACCAAAGAATCATCAGGTGAACACCTGAAGATTCATTGACTGAAATACATTTCCTTATGTAATTACATACAACTTTCAGAATTAGCTGTGAATTTGTGGTACAAAAACAGTGTACCTTGTTAATAATTGATGTACCTTTTCCCATTTGTATTATCTGTTGAAGGGCTCATCTTTCTGATTACCCAAGTTGTTTAATGAGTCAACTCAAGAGTGTAATCAAACGTTGCAAACTAACTGGTAACTACATCAGTTAGGCAACTGCAGATATACTATAGTTTTCATTGATGCTGGAATAGGTGTTAACTCGGGAAACGTAAACTGAAAATAATTCAGTAAAAAAAGTTAAAAGAAATCGGTGTTCGATGTTGTTGATATTACATTGACCACCTTGTTTCAATCACCGAACCACAAGATGGACCTAGGCCGTTTTTATACAATAGTAAGTATTATTATCAGCATTATATGTATTGAATAAAATGAACTATTTTCAGTTTAGTTTATTTAGGAATGAAAATTTGTGCTACCTAATAGTTAATTTGGCTCTTACGGACGATTATAGCGGATTGGGGCTCAAAGACCCTCTATGCTTCGGCTCATGATCAATTATTGTGTACCGAGTTAAAAGTTGAATATTCATTGCGAATTATTAAATAATATCACTAAGTTGGAATTAGGCAATTGTCGCATGATGTTTTACTCACATTGAAATGATCCCCACACACGAATCGTACAGTTTTTCTCGAAATGTCTCCGGGATTTCTTCTGATAGCCTTCAGCCACAGGCACCACATTTCCCTCTCCTTCGGTTAACAAAGAAATAAAATCTTTGGATCAAAACCAATAGCTTTGCGCGCGATGACCAGCGTACAGATTGGTAAACAACGACAAAGAACATGCGAAGCTATCTATAATCGATTTGTGTCCGAATTCACCACAGCAAAAGTCATCTCCGCTCGATAAGAGCGCCAAAAGTTGAAAGTGTATTTAATATTTGCAATGTATAACTCGTTTTTTAGAAACATTTAGGAAAATGTGACCCTCGCGGGAAAATTTCGATGTTTCCCCCGCGACCATTAATTGGGGCATGAGATTTAATTTCTTTTTGCATCCGTTGATAGGTCTTTTCATTTGGAAAAATGTTTATTTTTTTCAAGTCGTTCCACTAAGAATTATTTATCAACTGGGGTTTTCACTCTATGAATACCCATTAATTAATTTGCAGTCTTGCGCACTCCGCCATTACTGATGCACGCCACCAGGATCGCCCGAGATCGTCACGGCAGTTGTGACGTCAGACGGGGGGACACGCCCCCTTTTCAGGCCGTTTTTCCCGGCGCTCAAATATCGACTACTTTGCGAAGTTTTATCTCAATAACTAAGCTTCTCTTTGACATCGGGTTTTCAGCAGTGTACTATATAGTTAACAGCCTCTATTGCCTCAATTTTTTTCAAAAAATCGAAAAGTTCCTCATTGTTCCGAATCTCTTACAGGCTCATAACATTTTCACTTCAGCTCCTACTTGCCCTCTTCCTGTGGCTTTAAAACATGTCCACGAATTTTGTTATTTCCACCTGTTTCCATGCACCCCATTTGTTATTCCCCGGACTTAATTAACTAATGCCTTTACAATTTTCCTTATATTCCCTCTTCTACCTATTTAAATTGTTTTCGCATGTAAACTGTTAACGCATGTAAATGTGTGCAATGAATCTATGATGGCGTTAAATACATATATGTATGCATGTGTACTCTATAATGTGCATTATACTGCATATGTGTGATTGTGTATGACTGCGTAAATATATATGTATATATTTGTTTGTACGCACATGTAAGAACATCAGCACATATTATTTTTTGCGTCATTGTAGATGTTTTAATTTTGATACTTGATTTCATTTTTCGTAATAAATATCAATGCGTGGTTATAATGACGGTATCCCCACAACAGGTACACCGTACCTAAATGTTTCATTCATAAGCATGTAGGTATGTTCCTTTTTTGTAATTATTATGAACCAATTACATTTATTATTTATATGTTACTGTTGTGCTTGAGTCCCCGGCAATAAGCATCAGGTTTCATTGCCGTCACAATGGCCGGAGACTCGAGGAGAGGGGTTTGTGGAGTAATCGTTGTCCGACGCCCATCGGATGAGTGGCTACGCAGCGTTCGGGTCATGCGTCCGCAGTAGACAGGATGTGACACCAGGATGACGGCCTTCTGCATGCGTGCAACATAGTGATTCTGTCTGTGCCACGCAAGATGGAATGCACTTGATGTTGTTTATCAGCGAGCCCTTGACTCCACCGAGCACACCTATGATGAGGACCACTAGGTTTCACAGAGTGTCCGGGGTACATTTGTCGAAGTTCGAAAAGCAGGTCTTGATATTTCGTCCGTTTGTCCACCTCCTTCGCATCCATGTTAGTTTCAGCCGGAGCCGGAAATTCGATCACGAACATGGAGCGTGTGAGGTGGTAGAGGAGAACGATATCAGGATTGGTCGCCTTCAACTGCCTGGTAGTGGAGAAGGAGTAATTCCACCAGATGGTGCATTATCGTTCGCCACAACGGACTCAATATCTCTAGGGGCAAAGGGCGGTACAGGTGTTTCGTCGATGCCATAATGTTGTCGTAGATGGAAATATAATAAAATTAACGTCTTCTAGTGTAACTTTGTGGCAATATGAAACACCTACATGCCCTCACACTTTGAAAAATAACACCCGCATGGCCGCGTTGTGCCGAGCTAAATACGCTGACGTGGTGTAATAACTACAGCCGGAGAGAAGGTGACTCAAAGTCTCCGGCTGGGCTCGGTACGCGTTGCACCTCGTGTTGTTGTGACCTTCGCCTTGAATATAATGCGGCTGGACACGAGTGCGTTTATGGATAGAGACCGCAATGCTGCACGCGCTCACTGGCAGCGACGCACCAGAGATCGCCTCGCTTACGACTCCCTCCGAAATCGCACCCGAGCCTTGTTAATCCGTCACCGCAACACCTCCTCCTCGAACTCCCTACGCGCTAATCTTTCCACAAAAAATAACTCCATTTGGACACTCGCTCGACGCCCCCCTTAGCCCCTCTCGTCGTCACTGCCTCCTCTGACTCAGATCGCGCCCCAGGTCTTTGCAACCACGCTCAACGACAACTTCACCAACTCAGAGCAATAATCCCCCTGGGAAGATGAAGTCAGTACGCAGCGGTAGTTTCCCTTGCTTTTACCCCGTCATCCCTGCCTGAGTTCACCTCGCCTGCTGAAGTCGCCCGCCTAATTCATAATCTGAAGAAGAAGACCGCTCCTGGCACAGACTGCTTCAACAACCGCTGCTTGCAAGCCCTTCCTAGATCCACCATCCGTCCTCTTTCACTCATCTTTAACCGTTGCTTCTGCTTTCTCACTTTCCTACCGCTTGGAAATGAGCCAGAATTATCCTATTGCCAAAGCACTCTCCGATCCTTTGTCTTACCACCCAATTAGTCTCCTTCCCTCCCTCTCCAAACTCTTTGAACGCATCATTCTCTGTCGTCTGCAGTCTGCGGTCCGCCAACAAGATCTCCTGCGGCCAGAGCAGATGGGCTTCCGCCGCAGCACCTCAACCGTCCACCAGATACTCCGGCTTGTCGAAGGCATAATTACGTCCATTAACATCAAATACAGCACTTGGGTCGCTTTTATCGACCTGAGCCGTGCCTTCGACAAAGCCTGGGTGCAAGCTCTTTCTTTTAAACTCCTTTCCCTTCATATCTCTCTCTTTCTTGCCAAAGTAATCCATTCCTTCACTACCAACCGATCCTTCATCACCTCCGTTGGCACCGCAATTTCATCTCCATTCCCGATCTCCTCTGGTGTTCCTCAGGGAGCAGTCCTGTCTCCTATCCTCTTCATCAATGGCGTTCTTTCTCATCCCAAAACCAACTTAATGATGTGCCGAATTTCCCCACCCCTCGAAACCTCGAGACTCGAAAATCCTTGGAGACTCCAGAGAGCGATGAAACAAGTGCCGCGATCTGCTCTGGTCAGCGCGAACGCTCGAGTCAGCGCGAACGCTCGGGTCATTGCGATTCCTGCAAGCACCCTGCTTTTATTCGGTCCGCGCTGGTGCTGAAATATGTTTCCACTGTGTCGACATGTGAACATTACCACCAATCCAAAGTGTGATCGCACCTCCCCTACTCTCCCCACTCCTCCACTGCTCAGCTGATTCCCCTCCTGCGCTGACAAAGTGTACGGTGTACAGACTAGCTCTCTTTGAACCAGAACGCGGCCGGAGAAGGACTTATCTTCATGGTGCCACTTGTGACTTGTGTTCGTCTTGTATAGACCAAATTAACGGCATTTAGCCTACGGGCTTGTTTTCTATTGTAATAATTATGGTTGTATAAATGCTGTTACTTGAAGTTAATCAAACTGGCTAAAGTTGTTGTCATTTTTCTCTCGTTTCCGCCCACCAATCGCAGTCAATTCGCTTGCAACGTCAAGTTTCAGTGGCTTGCGTTGCAATGCTTTACTCAGATGACACCGCTATTTCCTCCGTTTCCATGCACCGAGACAAAGCCGTTGACTACATCCAAGACCATCTAGACGACATGGTGGATTGGTTTGCCGAAGCTGAGAGTAAATCCAACCAAATGCTCCGTGGTGCACTTCAGCGGAAGAGAGGCGACGGGCAGCCGCTGCTCTACCTCTGGGGGAGCAAGCCACTCCGCGAAAAACAAAGGAAATATTCCTGGGCGTGATCCTCGACAAAAAGCTAACTTTCCGATCCCACTTCGATTCTTCACTGGCCAAAGCTTGGGGCGCTCGCTCGCTCAATCCTCCCACTCATCCACCGCAGAAACCATTTATCCCTCCTCTTAACAAACGCCTGCTAGGTACTACTATCCATGATCCGTCCCGTCATCACCTATGCCGCTCCTGTTTTGGGAACATACCTCCAAATCCCAACTAAACCGTCTTTCCCGTTTCCAATCCCGTGTTCTCCGCTCCCTCTGCAACGCCCCATGGTTTATCCGTAATTTCGACATTCTCCATAACTTTAAAATTCCCGCCATTCCCGATGTCCTCCGTTCGCTAACATCATCCTTTCACACATCACTGCAATGTTCATCCAACCCACTGCTTAAAACCCTCTGGAATTAACATTACGACGCCGATCTCATCCATCCACCACCGAAATTTGCACTCATCCATATATTATATATTATATAGTCCCCCATCCCACTCGCCCAGAGCCCACTGACCCAACCGACCAACCACCCATGACCACAACAACTTCCCGAAGACATAAGCTGGGCACGGGAGTCCTTCAGCGGAAGGCAAACCCGATGCTATATCATCTGCTGCTGTGTGTTTATGACACCATATTGGCACGTGAGGACGAAACTCTCGGTCTCGGACTTTAGACCGGCGGAGCGCAGGAAGGCAAACGTCAGCTCCTTCGATAGCCAATGCTTTTCCATGTTTCGATAAAAACATCCATGTATGAACTTATCGATATGCGCCTTGAGTTAGGCCTTCTGCTTGGCTTTTTTTATTTCGAGCTTGACGACGTCTGCCTTCAATGACAAGATGGACGTGTCATCGTCCCTTCCGTCGGATGACGGGTCTAACTCCATACCGGTTTCGTCTGCTTCTGCACTCTCGTGCTCTTTCACGAGATTGATCAGGGGGTCCCTGCTTTTTAACATTCGGCACGCTGTACCCAGGACAACCATATTTGGAGACACTCCAGGTTCAATAGTCTTCCTCGATCTACATTGCGAGGGAGATACAATCTGGCGACGGAAGATTTTCGGTTGAAGATTTCGAAAGATATCATCTCCATCGTAAATATATCCTCTACATTGTCGCCGCCTTAGTATCAGAGATAGGAGGGAAATACAGAACAGCAAGGGGCTCAAGCTGTCGCCTTGAAAAACGCCGCGATATTATGTTAACAACTCCGTCGAAATCGACTGCTTGCCTGATTTCAGGACAAAGCGCGTTTTTTCAGAGGGGTAGTTCAGGCGTTGGATCCAGGCAGTCGCCCGGCTTAAGGCCTGGGCGACTGCCCGGGGCGCAGCAAAGGAAGGGGCGCCGCCGTGATGGTGAAAAAAATATTTATTACTGTTACGTTTAACTTGTGAATGGCGTTGATAAGCGGGGAGGGGGGGGGGCGCCGGAATACTCTCTCGCCCGGGTGAAAATGTTGTCTTAAGCCGGTCCTGGATCCAGGACACACCTCTGGGTGGACTTTCATCAACTTCACCATGGCGATCATAAGCTCATGCGAAGTGGTGTCGATTTATAGGCCTGTCCCAGGCCATTGATAGGTTTTGCTTATTCCGGATAGCATCCTGGCACATGCATTCGACAGAACTCTTTAAAGAGGCCTATGGCCGGAGTGTCTACGGTGAATAGCTTCGACGTTTCGTAGATATCCTTCCAGTTACGTTCAACCTCTTGGGGGCGGAGATTCGACGACAGGCGGAGGTGGTCGAAAGAGAATTTGTTAAATATTATTATTATTTCCTCTTGCCTAGTTCGGTTTTGGCGTTTTTCCACTCCCTTCTTCCTTCAATTTCCTAATCATTTATTCTTTTACCCTTAATGCTTCTTCATCCAATTCAATCCTTCTCGTTTCCATTGTTTCTTTTGTTTTCTCTGTCGGTCTTACTATTCCTGTTTTTATCCCCTCATATCTTTCGCTGATTTTTCTCTTTTCCTTTGCTTCTCAAATATTCCTGTCCACTAGCTCCTGATATTCCCTCTTCATACCTTTCAAAGCTTTCACGTCTTCATTCTCCTACTTAGATTCATTCTTTTGAATGCCAAATCACATTTTATCATCACTAACGTTTCCTATGTCTCCCGGCATTTTCTATGTGAGCCTCCTAAGCTCGAAGAAGGGCTCTACGGCGGATTGCAATTCCTCCCTGTCGTCGCCGCCACTGCCTGGGACGTCTTCCCAGAAAGATACCTTTAACAAACCTCTCAGGCACCTAAGTTTAACAGCAGCTCCTGTTTCTCAAAGAAATCACATTTGACAAAATACTAAGTTAAAGGAGCCAGACTGCAGATATATAACTAAATACCTCGACGGAAGAAGCAGACGTTCTCCAAAAGCAGTAAAGAGATTCTTTAGGAAACTAGAGGAGTATGGCGAAGCAAAATGTGTGAAGATCTCCGTGGACATTGAGAGTAATAATTTGAGAGACTTTGCCGTTGTATATCATCTGAGCCCAGTGGCGTGATTCGGGGGTGGTTGCCCCCCCCGAATTTTGTAAATTAATGAGAATTTTATTTCCAAATCCCAGGATTTGGAAATAAAATTCTCATTAATTTACAAGCAATTGGAAAATACAATTCTACCTACATGCACGTCACTTTCTTGGACCTTCATTAATCATACCTAATTTAGCCTAAACTTAAAAAAACAAACAATTTAACGCTAGTTTTTTTTTTTTTTCATTTTTTTGATTTCCCGTGGGAGGACTTAGAGATTCCGACTGTAGTCATTGCCACCCCAGTTAAGAAGCTGAAATTACGCTCATGTCTGAGCCTGAGCATATGAATGAGTTGACGAAACGAGCTCTCGAAAGACATAATGGAATAACACATAATTGTACCAGAAGAAATAACTGAAGCACCAAAGAGAACTATAGCTACTGAAAAGCTCCAGGAACTGAAGAAATTCATAAATTTTGGGAAACATACTATCTGTCACCAACCCATATTGCTCAGGCTTCTTGCGTTCATGGCTTGCGTTAGCATGAAGGTTACTCAAGGTTTACTCATACCTATATCGCCGTTTCTCGTGATCCGCTCCGGCGCAATTGGCATTTCGATGATTTTTCTTCAACCAATCACCGTAAGCAGCGCTTACTGCCGCGTACAGAAATGAATTTTGTCTAGTTTCATATTTTTAATTTATTTTTTGCCACCATTTTGGTTGTCATTATCATACTTGAGTATTTGAGAAAATAGCGAAGGCAAAAAAGACCCCTTTTCTGAGCGAAGGATGCCTATGATTGCATTTGCGACTAACAAGTCCCAAGGAGAGTGAAGAGCAGGAGGAGGTACTATTAAATGAAAGAATTGAGGAAAAGTAGTCTTTAAGCCGAATATAAATTAGAATCACGAGCCAGGTTCTTTTTAGTCCTTTTATGGATACGTTGGACATAGAGTGCATTGTAATATACCGCCGTGGATGGACTCATCCTCCTCACTGATTCGTGGCGTCGTCGTCGTCACGAGGAGTGCTCCTCGCGTGCGCCGGGACATATAGATCACCTTATCCGATCTGAAACTTGAAAAAATACAAATGATACGTTAATTAATGATTCTCTTTCGATATGCGCCCTTCATTTTCGACTCATGCAAAAAAATGTTGTCCTTGACGGCGGTGATTGAGACTAATCTCAGAAGAGCCTAAACGCTTCAGTTCTTGAAAACTCCACATGTAAGATGTGGTATTTGAGATAAGAAATTGATTTCCTCTCGGCAATTAATTTCAAAGATAATTAAGGAGAATTTCTGCGGTATATTGAAACAAAAGGTTGTAGAATCCATTGATAAAAACTCAATACACTTGAGGGAGTCTGTCTTATCGTAATCTATTTTAGGTCTTGCCTACGGCCAGTGAAAACTAACAAAAGTGAGGGAGAACTCCTTTCTCATCCACGAAACCCGTCTCCCGAACCACCACCTCTTTCCTTTATCTTCGAATCTCCGCTCCGAATTGTCCAATATGGGCAAGACGGTTCTCAAAGGATAACTGCGAAACGTGTAGCACTGTAGCGCATTCAACGCAGACACTCCGGACAGAGCTCTTTTTAAAGAGTTATGTGACCGCCACCTACATGATGTGGATTATGGACCTCTTTCAGTCACAGAAAGCGAAGTGAAGAAGGCCTTCTCTCGCAAGAAGAACTTCTCGGCTCCAGGAATGGACGCGGTGAATTACTTCTGGTGAAACAAGTTCACATGTTCCACCCATGTTCAACCCATCTGCCAGGCTCGCTCTTCACACCCCCCCCTCTGATTGCTGATGCTTAGGGTTACAGTCTAACCATATATTTTAAGCACATAATTTTAATTTTTGGAAGAATTTGAGACAAGTGAATAGTTTCCATGCAATGATTTTATTATACGTAAGCATAATTAATCACGCTTTTGGGTCCTATGCCTCCATTCTTTCGTAGGCAGGTTTTCTCGCTCATTCAAACTCATAAGAAATCATGTGAAGGGAGCAAACGAAGAAATCGAAATGAAACTTGTGGCCGTACTCCAGTTCGTCACGGCAATATTTAAGCAAATATTCCCGCGTTTGTATTGGGAATACACTTTCTTCTTTCGAAATTCTGATGGACATTCATGTGGAGCACACACTTATTTCATTGCATTAATTTACTACGACGCCCCCTTTACATTTTCCAGCAATTCCCCGCGATATCTAACATTATTGGAGACATAAATGCTGAAATTATAAATTGTAGGCTGCCCCGGTGGGCTCTGGGTTAAGGTAACGGTGTTCGATAGTGTCTGTGGCACAAGGAGTATATATATCGGTGGGGAATAAGTCATGATATTTCCTTATCAATTAGCCACACTTGTAACATCAGATGATTCGTCAGTTATAGCAGGTACTGAATAATTGGCAACAGAGAAAACTGTATACCTGAATCGTAAAACACAATCTAGGAGAGGAATACTGTAAACGCGCACTTATGCTATTTTAATATCCTCAATATTTTCACGCGAGTTTTGTGTGCACTATAAAAGCAACTATATTCCCGTCAAAAGATAATTCCCCTTAAGATACAGTGTACTACTTATTCCCCAGAGGCATTTTCAGAGAATTTTCACTCCTTTTCCCAATCGTGAGCTTCATACAAACACTATGTAGTCTCCAGCAGTTCGAGGAGGCGATCCGAGTCAATTGTTTTGTTTACATTAGATCGTCTTCTGTTTTAGGAGTCCGCCGTCTTTGGCTACCGACTATTAGCGAGAATCTTACCAAGATGTTTGCATACATATCACCTCATAGAACCTTTCCATCACCGGGTGGTGGAACTTCTACCCCCGGCTACAGAATCGCGAACGGTGATGACGGGTGAAGTTTTTCGGTGATGTTTGTCACTGGTGATAAGTCATCACCCGAATTACAGAATACGGCCTCTGGTGTCCTTGGCTCGCGGTCGTCGCGCTCTCTTGTTTTTATTTCCCCTTTTTTCCGCCCGTCCAAAAAGTCTCCTCACGCACCACCACCACGCACCATTGTTGTTGTGATCAAAGGTTTATTTCAATAAATTTCCTTCGAATTGATGGATATTTTGTCTTTGCGTATTTGGAATGTATTTAATTACTTCCCTGTTCGGGGACAACTCAACTGGTAGTGTTCGTGTTTGGTGTTGCTGGGGATATGTCAATGTCCCGATATATCTATGGTGGATACAGTGTTCCTCCGGTTACTACAGCAGCATCCTAGTTACCCCCACTTTTTTATAGTATTATCTAGTTGGATCTAGTGATGGAAAAATCGATTTCGATTAAAATCGAAAATCGAGTTTTAGTAGTCAAAGATCGAGCCATGATCTACGAGTTTCGATCCAAAATCGATTTTTCTACTTCGATCTTGACCATTTCGTACCGTTTCGCGATCAGAGTGCTGAGTATGATAACGTCATCCGTCCCATGTGAAAGAATTTTCTGTAAGGCCGGTAAAATTGGAAAGGCACGCCCTAGATTATCAAGAAAGCATCTCAATCAGTTGATCTTTCTTAAAAATTCTAGTGAAGCCGAATGGTTCCCAGCGGTGATCCCCAAACTTAAATGTGCCTGCATTTGTAAATTTTTACTTCAAATAATTCAAGAATGTATTCTAAGTACATTTTTAGGGATTTTTTATGCTTTTCAAATATGCATTATGAGCGTTTTTCGAATGAATAATAAACATGTTTTTGTACCAACTGTATTTTTTTCAAAAATAACCGTCGATTTTCTCGAGTAATCGATCTTTTGGTTCAAATTTCGATTTTTGTTGAAAAGTCGAGCTTTTCATTTCGATTAAAAATTGATTGCTCGAAAAACCGATTTTGACCGACATTTTTCCATTACTAGTTGGATCACCCGGATGTCTTAAAAAGGGAAGCGACCTCACCACCACAGGGGAATCAGCAGATTCGCTGGATGAACTCCTTATTCGCTGGATTCGGCAATGTTTTCGCTCTCGGTATTAAGTGAAGGATGGGTTCGAACACGACACCGAGAACATTTCGGATCGGGGTGGGGACATTGCCGTGGCAACTGCTCTCCGCTGGGAGCTCAAGGTCGGCGGCGGCGAAAGCTGTATGGGATGTCTTGAGAGGTTCGAAAAGCTAATTGAGTTACAATTTGGATGAGGGGTTTATGTTGAGAATAAATCTCCCGCCAATGTTTCAAAAGGAACAATTGTTCAATTCCTGAACCATTGGTGGGAGATTTATGCGCGAGGGAGAGTGGTTTTGGTCAAATGATTTCATGGACTTGGACTCGTTTTCCGCAGAGTTTCGGTCAGAGCCTTGGCATTAGTAGCTATCCCCATCAGTTCTATCGTATGAAAAGAGGGATTGGGACTCAATCGGGCCCTCGGAATCGCTGAATAATATGTCACGAGTGGTAAAAAGAATGAACGCCGGACTGGTAGATCCCTCTTCGACGAGTTATTAAATATAATATGTGGTGACTTGAATCCCAACTACCTACCTAAGACAACTATCATCTTCCCCGCGGACGTTTGGCATGTTATCGGGACGGGGTCGGTGTTTTGAAGCGAGAAATCATTTGCCCGAATCTTATACATCTCCCGAACATGCTCGAGCAATGGTAGATTCCGAATTTGACTACCAATGCTCTGGAAACCGAACGACGATCTCCCATAGCTGGGATTATAATAATGATTCGTGGCAAAACCGATCAGGAGCCCATCCATCTTAGTTGTTTTAACAGGCTTCGTCGACGTTGCCTTTATGTTCACTTTTTTAGCTTGGCTATCTCCCTTTGGGACTGGGAAAGCTTTTGAAGGCCTGGGATTGCATGCGTGCACTTAATCTATTTGTGCTTTATTGTGTATTATGCGTTTCATAATTTTTATTTAAATATTCATCAAGCTTGGGATTTATTATTTTTATTTTATTTATTTATTTATTTTATTGCATGGAATAATTAACATTTTCTTTTATTGTTTATTGAATTATTTATCTCTTTTTTTAATTTTATATAAATATTTATTTATATATATCAATCCTTTATATTTATTTATTTTTATTTTTTTTTCTCAAAAAAATCTGTGTTGTGGTAGTTACTTTGGATTTATGGAGGTTTTAATAATTAACTGTTTTGTTTTCCTGCTAATCAACACCACCTCCCAACTTCTCTCTAAAGCCTCCTTCATTTAACTCCTCCTTTCCCGTTCATTTGGCCTCTCAAACTCTCCTCGTCCTCAGAACCTTTATCACCCCACACCTCCTCCTGCGGATATACGGCGTCCGTGTCTGGAGCCGCGGTCCGTCTTGACGATCGGCGGGCGCCCTGAGGTGGTGATGAGGGAGGCTAAAGAGAGTCTTGGAGGCTGAAGGTTGTTTTGTCGGTGGATGTGGTCCGGAGGGTCTGGGTGAATGATTGAGGGATGGAGTTTTACTTTTAGTATGCATTTTGAAGGCAAGTGGGGCTGTGGAGGAGAGGAGAGAGGAATGTTTTGGGGGAGGACTGAAGCGGGGGTCAATGCTAACGTTCCAGAGATGGTTGGATAAAGGGTTGGGATGCTTATTGAGGAATTCTTTGAAGTTTTTTGAATTTTGGATTAGGTGTTCGGTTACATGTTTTGAATTCCTAGTTCGTCGTGGACGCATACGTTGGAGTGGAACCATCTGGTGATCTTGGCGATCATGCGGATTGTTTTGTTTCGTGGAATTTGAAGTTTGCGGATTTGGGTAGAGGAGAGTGAAGCTGCCCAGATTTTATTGCCATACATAGTTGCCATGGTCTGACTATTACGGTGTGAATAAGTTTTTTCAAATGAAGTGGTAATTCACTTTTTCTATTGAGAGAGGGATAAAGAGAACTATGTGCGGCGTGATATGTGGTTGTGACTTCATTACAATTTGGGTGAAAATGGAGGGAAGAATCAATAACTATAAGTCCAGGAATTTATTTTGCTTGACTGTGGGAATTACAATTTCGTTGAGGTTGAGACCTGAGGGCCTGAGCGTCTGACGGATTTTAATTTGTGGTTCTGAAAAAAAAGGGACTTCTGTGCATTTAGTGGGATTGACAGTGATTTTCTATTTTTCGGCCCAGGTGTGATAATTATTTATTTTGGTGGGTTTGTACATTCCGTCTGCGGGCTGCGACAAGCCATCTGTGAGAAGAAGTAATGGTTGTGTCGTCGGCAAAGAGATTTAAGTTAGTATTGGGGGAGGTAGGTAGGCCATTGGTGCAGATGCTATATAGAGTGGGGGACAGGACGGCTCCTTGTGGCACTCCATCAAGGATAGGATATGACGGGGAACGAATTTTTTCTAGGGTTACTGAGAAGGTACGATTTTCCGAGAATGAGTATATTAATTTGATGAGGTAGGATGGGCAATTAACAGTTTGAATATAAGGCCTTGATGCCAGACCTTGTCGACGTCAAGAAAGGCTGCAGTGGTAATACTTCCGCAGTGCTGATCATTTAAGACATTATCGGTGAGTCGGGCAATTTGGTGCATTGTGGAAGTGTGGGGAGCCTGTTCGGGGATCTGAAGAGGAAGAATTTTTTTTAATTTAATAAGGAGAAGTTTTTCGAAATTTTTTGAGAAGCAGCACGTTAAAGAGATGTTGTAAGGGTCTGTAAGCTTTTATTTGGTTTCGGGAGTACAATAATTTTGCTGCTTTTCCAAATTGAGTGGAAGACATTCAGGTAATATATACAAGTGTTTAGATGATGCAAGAAGGAGGAGGGAAGAGACTCGTAGGGTATAATGGCTTTCGAGGGAATTTCATCAGGGGCTGGTGCTTTGTTAGTCGGGAGGATATTTATTATGGGTTGTAATTCTTTTAAGGTGGATAGATTAGGTGGAGGTGAGTTGATGAAGGAAGTGACGGTGTCAGTGACTTATCATAGGCTGTATTTAAATTATTGTTGTTTAATTGAAATCTCTCGCTCAATACTTTGGCAAAGAGATTGGCCTTATCAGAGGAAGAAGTGTGGTTGTCGTGTTGGAGAGGAAGAGAATGACTTTTGTTTTCTTACGGAGTCGGTGGGCTAATTTCCAGAGTGCGTTCCCACTGCGAGTTTTGATAATTTTGGAGTAGTATTTTAATTTCGCGTTTAAGTGTGTTGATGATTTATTTGAACAGCCCGTTTCCGCGGCTGGGCGATGTTGGAGAGAATATGCATTTTCTTAAAACGCGGAGACAGGAGAGCAGAAAAATCATCGAAAATTGGGACTGCCCGACTATCGGCGTATCGACTATCGACTGCTCTCTCTCTCGATGCAGAATCGATTAAAGTCGACGAACGCGGACCCGAGAATGTAGAGAGCGCTAAGTTTATATATATCGTGTATTTGTGGTTGGGTTCGCGTTCTCTTATGTTTATTTCTGCGAGGTGGATATTGGTTTGATCTTCTTCTACAAGAGGTCCTAATGAAAGGAGATTTTCTCAGAAGGTACGACGTTCTCTTGAGTGAGCGTCTTGGAATTATTTTCGCGTAGTAAATTACATTTATTTATTTGGGTTTCTCCAAAATTTTCCCTGCAATGACAATCTAAGCTACACTGATTATCTCGGAGGTTGTATTCGGATGTATGTTTTTGAACTTTGATCTCGCTAGATGACCCACTCTGTACCTACTAAAAAAATACCCACAATGTTCGGAAATCCCACGCGTCGGTTTGAGGGGAGCCCGATCTCAAGATCCGAAGATCCTCGACGAATTCCTAAGCCCCTCTATGCTCACTCTTAAGCCATTCTCAAATTGAATACTGCTCCTCCAAACATCAGGCCGTGGAACTATGTCGACGCAAATGACACTAGGCATGCCAAACGTCGCTGAAAACTTCGAATCACAAAAAATTAAAAGTCAACTATTAAAAGTTATGTGCTCGTAATATGATTAGTATCTCTCGCTCAACTCATATGAATACATGGAAGATAACTTTTAAAAGTTATAGTCCTTCGTACTTGCCGTTAGTAAACGTGACTAGCGCGTTAAGTTACGCACAGGCTGGTCCTCCACTCCACAAGCGACAATGTGCGGCAACGCGACGCGAGCGTCAACAGTGACTAGTGATGAGCGATATATCGCTAACTGTGATTGAATCACTGATATTGAAAAGTAGCAGTCACAACCAGTGACTGGATATTCGAAATCACTGTGATTGTGATTTGTACTCACTCCGCTACCAACTGCTACAATGCTACCAACTGATAGAATGCGATCACAGCTACTGCGAAATAACTGTGACCGAGAGTGTGATAATAGTTGAGCGTGATCGTGCACTTGTTTTGCCGAACCGCGGTTTAACAGTGATTTAACTGTTAGAAATGGAGAAAAGGCGTAAAATTAGTGAAATATGGAACTTTTTCACCGAAGTAAATGGAGAAGTAGCAAGTTGCAACATATGCAAACACAAACTTTCCTACAAGACGTCGACGTCCAACTTGAGGAAACACATGTATGCTAAGCATCCTACTGTGGCCCTACCACCGTCATCAAGACACAATAAAGCTGGGGTACTTGTCATCTCTATATTTTAAATCTAATTGGTATTTAATTGTGTAAGCAAAATTATATTCAGTGGACGTAGATCGTACGCTATGAAAAATATTAGCTGTTTAAAGAAAATTATATTTACCCCTCTACGGCAATTACAATCCATTTCGCAAATTAAAGTGACGTATAGTTTGTCTAAAATCTAATCTGCGACTTTATTACTTTGATTTGAAATATAGCTATTAATAATAATTAATATTGGTAATTATATAATGACGTCGATACAATCCATAAATGTACCTATTGAACACAATGTGCTTCTTCTATATGGTATATTTTCAATTAATATATATATATATTCCTACTATGTATTGTAAATACATTGTCCTTCTGAAATTTGACAGTGAGTACGTAAAGTATAGCTAAATTACAGCATGCTTTTTGCAGAATTTTACACTATCCTGTGAGGACGATCCTCCAACAGAAGTTGCGGAAGGCTTAAATCTTTGCGACACTTCGATTGATAATGGTACTCCACGAAGTCATGACCATGATTCTCCCCAATTGTCTGCTGTCGACCGATGTCCTTCTACCCCTTCTACTTCAACGTCAAGCCAACCTCGTCAGCTGATGCAGCGCCAATTAACAATTCCTTCATTTGGCCCAAAAACGCTCCCTCTGAAAAGGAAGCAATACATTGATCGGAAGCTAATGGGATTATTTTTCATAGATTTGCAGCCTTTTAGCATTGTTGAAGATGCTGGATTCAAAGGTTTGATGCAAGCAGCATTTCAGAATTATGAAACCCCAGGCAGGCATCGCATATCCAATACTATGATCCCTGCCATGTATGAGGAATGTGCATGTTGTGTACGTCAGTTGCTTAAGTCAGTTAAAAGTGTGTGCTTGACGACTGACTGCTGGTCATCTATTAGCGGGAAAAGTTACATCGCTGTGACTGTTCATTTTCTAAATGACAATTTCAAGAGTATCTCCGTGCTCCTAGAGTGTGCGGAAATGAGCAGCAAGCACACGAGCCAAAATCTAGCTCAAGTTAATACCAAAGTTTTGCTAGCAGTTTCGGACAATGCTGCTAATATCAAAGCTGCAATCACCAAATAAATTGGCTGGAGACATCTGGATTGTTTTGCGCACACACTTAATCTCATTGTGAAAGACGGACTGAAAGATGAGAAAATACGTTCATTAATTGATAAAATAAAAGCAATTGTGAGCCATTTCCGATGATGTGCTACATCTAGGGGCTTTGCTGAGAAGTGCTCAGGAGACTAGGGGAGATCAACCTTTAAAGCTACTGCAAGACGTGGAAACCAGATGGAATTCGACATTCTTTATGATAAAGAGATTTCTTTTTACTTAGAATTTGCAATTAGAAGCACAATAGGTCTAATTGATAAGGACTTGCAGGGTTTGAGTGGGGAAGAGTGGAAAGTTGCTAATCAACTTTGTTGCATTCTGAAGCCATTTGAGGATGTAACGAAAATGATGAGCGGGGAGAGGTACCTTACCGCGTCGATGGTCATTCCAATAGTTAATGGGCTACAAGATGTTTGTAAGAACCTATTGAGAAGAGATTTGGCACAATCTATTAAAAATTGTGTCAGTGTGTTTGAGGAGGGGATCACCTCAAGACTGGGGAATGTGGAACGCAGCAATACCCTCGCTATGTGCACGTCCCTTGACCCACGGTTCAAGCATGTAGCGTTTTCCGACAAAACTGCTGCTGACAGCGCCAAGTCATTGGTCGTTAGTGTACTGGCATAATTTATTTCCTCAAGTAAGGATACGCCAGTTGCTGTAACAGAGCCTAGCCCGACTGCAGCACCTTCAAACACAGATGACGATCTCGAGGTGTGGCATGCTCTGGATAAAAAGATAGCGGGGGCCCAACCCTGAGAGGATCCAATACATCGAGGGCATTAATTGAAATTCAGAGATACCAAAATGATGACATCCTCACGAGAACCGAAGAACCCTTAATGCGGTGGAAAAATCTTAGGTTCAATTACACAAATTTGTCAACCCTTGCGCAAGAAAAACTTTGTGCTTTAGCTAGTTCCGTGCCATGCGAAAGATTATTTTCCAAAGCCGGACTTGTCCTCGGCGATCGTCGCACACGATTAGGTGACGATAAGCTCAACGCAATTCTTTTTTTTAATTCAAATTTTAAGTACATGGAAAAACATGACGCATAAATATGCACGCATCTAAGTTAATGTTCAGCATATTATTTATTTCTTAATTATGCTCTAATCACTGGCGTACGACAGACGTCAGTCGAAATATATTTATGTCATAAATTGTAGAATTTTTTTATTTAGATGATAATATATATTAAGTTAATATACATAAATGTAACATTTATAGAAGAAATTACTTCAGTTATATTTATTTTCAAAAATTAAAAGTTTGAAGAAACGTATTGAAGAACATCTTCGGGATTTGAATTATTTCCTCTCCAATTCCATTACCACCACTACATTAACTAATTCTCGCTAATTACTCTGTACCAAGGTTATAAACTTTAAAAAATACCGAAATTTTTCAGAGTATGCATTACCAGGAACTGTGATCAGACTAATAATGAGCATTATTCGTCATAGTTTGTCGGGAATTGGTCTCTAAGGCCTTTATGCCGAAAATAGCAGACAACCAAAGTAGCATTACGCATACTGACATTTCGAACGTCAAATCACGAATAGTAGCGCCATTTATCACAAACGGCTGAAATTATCCTCTGCCATTCTTAACTGTGATCGCAATCACAGTTAAAAATCACAGGTACTGACGAGTAGCAATCACAGGTAAAGAGGTGATTGAAATGTCACAGTTCCGCTCACCACTAACAGTGACGTCTTACAAGACAATTGTGGCTCTCCGAGCGCATGCATATGCGCATGCGCATACAAGGGGTGGTCGTACGCTACCTTCGCGCTGTCAAAAAGTGACATTTTCACAAAGCGCCACCTTACTCCCACCTTGCAGGCGGGTTGGACCAGACTCGACCGCGCGATCGAAAAACTGATGTGAAATTCGGCGTCGCAAACGGTCGCAGAATAACACATCGGATTCGCACTGTGGAAGCTTTGTAGAGTTTCTCAATATAGGTTACTTCGCGATGTTCGGCGATGCAAATAACTATTTCTCTACATATATTTTTTTAAATGACAAAAAATGAGGGTCCGCCATTTTGTTTAATATCTTTGGGAAATAAGGACAAAAACGTAAGTAGACTACATTAAAACAAAGATGAAAAACAGTTTCATTTTACTGCATCACTTTTTTATTGCAATTCTTTACCCATAAAGGCTTAGCAAGGGCTTGATTTTGAAGATTTCGTGAGAAAATTATGAGTGTAGACCATTTTTGCGAAATTTGTGCAATTTTGACCTCATGCAAATTGTGAATTGCAGAGTACTAAGGAAAATGCTTTACGTCATCGCATGCACATGTCTTTATAGAATATTTACTCAAAGTTTCAGCTTCCTGGTTTGAAAAAATCACTTCTAGACTTTTGGCCATCTTCATTTTATTTCAGCCCACTGTGTGTCGGTTCGATCCGGTTGGTGTGTTTCAAAAATGGATGCAGAGGATATTTATTTTCTGGGAAGCACATCCCATGTTGAAGCATCGGATGGCCCAAAATAGAGGAGAGCCTGCTGATTTCGGAAAGGAGGAATTATTTGAGGGAATTCAACCATTTGCACAATAAATTACAAGAAGACCCTTACAAGTTTTTCGATTATTATCGAATGCGTCAAACGACGTTCGAGTAGTATATTTTGGGTGCCATAGAGCTATAGCACATCACCAAGGAGTCCCAATAAGCAGAACGCACAAATAGCCAACACACGCGACGAAGACTGCAGGAGGCAGAACTACATAATAACTTTGACAGGCGGCTGCAGGCGGCGGCAGATCTGCAGCGCATAACGGCCTCTGTTGACTGTCGTGTGTCGCGTATCCGCGAAATGTAGCGTCCATTAGACGACCTATAGGCCAATAAAGGAGGCTTGATTGACTGAAACGGGATACATCTACAAAATACCCTGCAAGCCACCTCAAGGGTGTGTGGCAGGGGGTGAGTAGTCACCAACATGTAGTGCAACTACGAATAATTATGCATTAGCATGAATCGCTAATGCTTGTCACGAGGCGAAGCCTCACAAGCATGCACTACTACACTACAGATATGCTCACAATGTTAGAGGGACCCTTAGTATACATATATGTATTTTGCAACAACACAAATGAACAGAGACTCAAGACTTATGTAGATAACATGAGCCTTGTAAGGATATGAATGAGGAGAGCGACATATGGGGAACGACTGTAATGGAGGCTATCGACCAATCGTAATATCGAACGGCTGGCGATGATTGGAACACGAATGCGACCATATATATATGAAGCCGTGGACTCTGGTGAAGCGAGTTCATTAAGAATGTCGTCGGAATCTTATCTCTGGGTCTCGAGTCAAAGACACGCGCGCGCTCGCCAGAGATAAGGCGGACTGCCCACCTCTCTTGTCCTCATCTTGAGATAATAAAAAAGCCTTTAATCTGAGACGGACGGAGTTGCTCGCCCTGCGCTGTTCTGTGTGCCGAAGTCTCCATGGCGCGTGCGATCGCCCCATAGACTCCCCGACTCCTCATCTCCCTTGTGTGAGTGGCCGTGTGACCAGAGGTCATTCGTCCATCGCAGTCAATCGAAAGCAGCGCCTCCTCTGGAGACGGGACAATCGGAAGGTGAGCCAGTGGCCGAGAGGTGTGTCGCGCCTTTGTTGATGTTTTCTATCCGATGGCGCAAGTACGGGAAAGACCGACATTATACATTGTAGGATATACTATATATGTATTTGGCGCCTGAGATGGCCGCTATGGGTTTTGGAAGAGATAGGACAGCCGATAGGAGAAGAAGAAAGCTCTCGTTGCGATATATATATATATAATGTATATAATGCAGTTTGAGTGATTTGGGATGTTCTTCTCTCGTCAGACGTCACTGACTTCGGATTTGATTTTAATTGAAGCTGCAGTAAGAAGAGAAGGTGGTAATAATGTTGAAAAACTGTTTTGTATGATTGAAACTCTCACTAATAGGCTTTTAACGAGATTCGTAAATAGATACCTTGAACCTTACAGCTACCGTTACAAAAAGCCGAAACATTGAGTGGTTAGTTAGAATAAGGCTGTATATAGCGCCGATGTACATTTCAAGAAATGAGCGGGCACATTATGAACCTTAAATCCATTTCATAATATTTTGGTAAACATTTTCATCTTTACACAACAAGTACCTAATACTCGCATAAATATTTTTCACATCCTGGTTATTTAATTGACGAAGTATCCAGTATCATAATACATGTATTTTGTGATGACAAATTTTGAGGATAGAGGGATTAGCAACGGTATTATCATCCGCCTCGACCGGGACTCGAACCCGGATTCTTCGATATCACGTCGAGTTCTTTAGCCAATCAAGACACTGAGGCGTCCATCTCTCATGTGGACTTTTGTATTATCAATTGTTCGATTGATATTATTTTGTGTTATCAATCGAACCGCAATGTCTAACAGGTAAAGTGGTAGTCAAAGAATTTGAATAATAATCCATCGGTGAAACTCAACAATAGGCTACAGAGTAGGTTAATTAGTGGGGCTAATAATTCTGTGTTGCCAACAATAGATCAACATTTAATCCACTTCGAAACGAAAATGGCGAATTATATTAACAAGGAGTTCAGAAAAAGCCAATTTATTAAACTCCTACTTTCAAAGTGTGTTCACCAAGTCATCACATACTACAATGTAATGTACATCCGTCACAATAAATGATGATTTCCAGCAAAAGATACCGCCTATCGATATTTGCACTCACGGAATAGAAAAATGATTAAAATATCTATTCAGTTGGTGATTTACAGCTTGAAATTATGGAACTTACTCTACATTTTGATTTTAAAAGTTGTACTTTGCTTTTTCCACATCAAATTATAAATTTCACGACAGTGGTTTCGACGGTTGGGGCGTCATCGTCAAAAGGTACAAATTTGTCCTGGAAGCATAGTCGAGATAGGGGGAAGTGCAGGTTGCAATGCTGCACAGGTGTAGGGGGGGAGGGGGAGTTGAAGGAAAAAGGATTCAAAGTTCAAAGGGCGAATGAGGGAGACGGTGGCGGGGAAGGGAAGCTAATAGCTATTGGCAATGTGGCTACCAATCCCTATTATAGATTGATAGATAGACTTTATAGGAAAAAAGTGGAAAAAAATGGCTGTCCAAACCATTTATAGAACCTCCATAGCGATCCTCCAGATAAATGGAGGAAATTTCTTCCCTTTGGGAAATTTGGGTCCCTCCCAATGTTATCCCGAGACACCACATCAGAACCGCGTTTTACTATAACTGCGATCTTAAACATTTTTCTCTAAAACCCAAGACATCATCCCGAAGTTGGATGGAAGGAGCGCAGTGTGCAAACTCAAGTGTCTATGCCTGTCTATGTCTGTCTATGTCTATGTCTGTATATGTCTATGTCTGTATATGTCTATCTCTGTCCATGTCTGTCTATATCTGTCTATGTCTGTCTATGTCTATGTCTGTCTATTTCTATGTCTGTATATGTCTATGTCTGTCTATGTCTATGTCTGTCTATGTCTGTATATGTCTATCTCTGTCTATGTCCATGTCTGTCTATGTCTATGTATATGTCTGTCTATGTGTATGTGTGCCTATGTCTGTCTATGTCTATGTCTGTCTATGTCTGTCTATGTCTCGGGCAGACTGCGAGAAAGTTTCAGGAGAGACTGAATTGAAAGACAAAGCACGTGTTTAACACGGATATTCCAATTCAAACTTCGTCAAGCATCTTTTGTATAATGGTCATATAAGTGATTTATTCCTGGAAATTATACGCATAGAAAGTAAAAGTGCCCCCTTTGGCTAGACGAGAGCGAGTTGAGATTTTGAAACGAGCGCTGGTCGATTGCGAAATTGTCTATGATTGGTTCGCTGTTCTCCTCTACTCTATTACACATTTAATATGCTTCCGTTTCCACTTTCTCTGTCTTCCATTCCATCCCAAGCCCTTTAGGTGTAACCTCCCCGTCTCCCTTCCCAATATATCTTCCATCCCTTCACCCTAACCCTCAGGGAAATAGTCGGCAATGAAGGCTAGGCCTGGGCGATATTGTGAATTCAATATCGCGACACGATAATTTTAGCATATCGCATAGTGTCGATAACGACAACTCATATCGTGACGATAAATATCGTCTTATCGCTCCTCAATATAATCGTAAAAAATCGTAATATCGCACCCCGATAAAACAGCACGAAATCGCTCACCGATAAAATATCTCGATAATAATCACGATGAAAATATCGTGATATCGCGCTCGATAACATATCGCGTTATGGAGCTCGATGAGTTATCGTGATATATCGCCCTGGAAAATCGCGTCTGAATAAAAGACAACCGGCGTGTGTATTTTTGTTTTGAGCGAGGATTCATCTGCGGAACATCTTAGCAAGGCGGTTGTGTCTGGGCAATTCTTCATTGCCGTGGGCGACCATGGGCGCAGACATAGTCATCGTCAATGTGCTCTGCTGATACTTAATCTGCTCCTCCCAATGTGAGTCAATGGCTTGCCATCTCCATGTGTTCATTGCCTGTGTGCGGCTGGCATATTTTTTTTTTTTTGCTCTCGAGGACGATCCTGGTAAGCGATCCTGGTGGCGATCCCGATAAGCCATTGGCTTGTCATCAGGTTTCCCAGGGGCCGAACGCTTTCAGTATTATTGCGTTTAGTTTGCGGCCGACTTTAACATGGGTCGCGACCGAGTTCAATGTGTAGTATGCCGTGCGTCTCTCTGTGTCATTTCAAAGTCACCTGCGCAAAGAAGCGATTGGTCCGATCACCAACATCCGGCCACCAGAGCCTGCTGCTGCTGTACGACGCAAACGTCACGCGCAAACGTCACATACACACGGGACAGACAGACAGGAAGCGCGTAGCAGTTCCGTTCGCGTTCCATAAATACCGTGTATAGATCAACCGTAAAATTTCACCGAGGCTCGCTGAAAAGGGTAATTTCTGTTAAATTAATTGGACTGATTATAATTTCAACCGAATAATTGGTGACGGTTTATTTGGCCATTACTATATACGTGTAAATCTATCAGAACACTAAGTCATATTATACTGAAATTTACTTTTGATAACGATCTACAGTCAGATCGCATTGTTCTAGCAAGCCGAATAGTTATTTTGCTGAGTTTGTTTCGATCTATTTAGATCAGCGGACAATACATATCTACACTAATTTACAAACTGTTGTTGTTCTCAGTTCTTTCCAAAATTTGAATATGGCGACACCTTTAAACTCTTAGACCACTAGAGATTGAAATAGAGAGATAGAGAACTGCTGAGGATTTGAATTACTAGTAATTGTAGCAGCAGAATGGAAAATTTTCAAACTTACGTGCTTGCTCTAGCCAGGACCGCATTTATATAGGATGTGTAGGCCCCCTACTAGGATGGATATGTGGTGCGGGCCCTTAACCTACTCGGGGGTGGGGGTATGGTATTGGTAATTCTTTTATTTATTTTTAAAATTAACCCTCGAAAAATATTTGCTTTATTTTTAGTCTTTATAGTCGAAATAGTCTTTCACTTTAAAGTCACAGAATCCCCTCAGATACTTAAATGCAGCACTTATTTTAAGTTAACGTCACAAGCTTTCACGTTATTTTTTTCAATGGCTTTGTAGCTTTATTTTTCATTAATAACCTTTGCATGGTATTAAGTGAATACTACGGGTGAAACATCAAGAATGTAGAATAGAATAACATCCTTCACCTTCATGAACTTTCAAGGTTTTCAAATGATCTGACAACTGTTTTTGAACCCATGCCGAGTTCAGTGAAGTCTGAGAATAAGTCGGAATACAGCCAGTCCTGCAGTAAATCCTCATGTTTGGAGCGAATCTGATCCCATCTTTCTTCAGGATTCTTTCTTTCTGCGGGGTTCACTATACTTAAATGCACTGGGGCAGAATGGAGGGGCTGCATAATTGGGGAAGGCTGGGTCGAGCCAATGCATAGCTTTTATTCACACCGTTAGCATCTGTGTTCGTTTCGCTACGATAAAGATCTTTCTCACAGAAGTGTTTAATGCACACCACCGAATTCTGAGAACAATTCCAGTCCTTTCTCGGAGTGTACTTCAGCCACAAATTTCTACGACACTCCTCTTAAGGAAAACAGAGCTCGGCGATGTATTCCTTTCATTCTGCGAAGTGTAGTTGCTTTTGCAACACGTCAAACAACATCGACGGGGCATCTTGAAATAAAGAATAATACACTGTCATTATTTTCGCGTTTCATCATGCATACCATGCTAAATATGTACAATAAAATAATTTGCTAAGCAGGGCTCCGGTTCATTACCTAATAGTCCAATCAATAGAGATAAACCCAATGTAAATTTTACTCAAATTCTATAGTGGATGAAATGTGCTCGGGGGTGTGGAGGTGGGCATGGAATGACCCCCCCACGTGCGTTCGACTCGAGATTATGAGGGGTTGCTAAGTAGTGATTGTTTATAGGGCGCTGAAATGACGTTTTTGTTATTATTTCAATAACTAATGAACTTACGAAAACATGTTTCAAACAAAAGTTGTGGATAATCAAATAACGTTTAATTTGAGTCGTCGTACGTCGTAATCGATGAATTAATTATTGCAAAAAGGCCAAAAAAAAAGGTGAAAATGGTCGGTTTTTGTTAATTAAATATTTAGTGCAAGAATGAATTTGTCACTATTTTTATTGCTTTGAAGGAAAGCGCTTCTGATTATTAGTACAACGATATTTTTTTAAAGGTGAATTTTGAATTATTTGCTGAGATATGGCCTATTGTTTATCCGGAGACAGTGTTTTAAAGTTAATAATTGCTATCTTGTCGTCAAATTATTGAGTCAAATCCAACGGAAATCTACTCTCAAAGACTTATATTACATGTAGCATTAAAACCAATTCGAAAAATCATTAAAAAGTCATAGAAACAAACGTTTAAAAAGAATACGTTTTCAGACTAGCGTTTTTTTATAAACAAATAGAGCTACGGCGTCGGCTGTTGGTCACACCAGTTTCTAACTTGGATATTCTGTTAGCTGGTTTGATTGCGCAGATTCGTGGAAAACAATAAGTCCTTACGACCAATAGGAGCCGAGATAGAATTTTTTTTTCTTTAAATCGCAGAGGATTTATTTATAAAAGTTAAGAAACCATTTCAACGGCATTACACAAACAAAGGCTTATATTTGATTATTGCAATTACGTTTTAAAATAAAACTTATCTTTTATTATTAAATTGCGTGCAGAAAGTGGAGCGTATTCACGGCGGACGCGGCAGCAACAATGGGACGCGTGGAGGGGGTAGAGAGCGGCGGTGAATCACGGAGCTGCCGCGCGCTTGAAAAACTGAATTGGAAACTTCAAACGGAGGAGCGCGTACAAATTCGCTCTATCTCCGCTATTTATGGACCAATCTCGACGTTTATTTTTTCAATTAGGGGTATCTTGGAAAATAATTGACAACTACGCTATCAGGTAAAGATATTATCGTAGATTCAATTGTTATTATTCATTTTTATTATTATTGTGACTCACCGCACAGTTACTGTAATTACTTACTAATAACTATTTAATTGAAGCTCATGTTTATCAAAATTGAAGAAACATATATTGTACACATTCTTTCATTCCATCAAAACAATTTATTTATGCCGAAATTTTTATGAAGAGAACGTTATAATTGTTGGCAACGATACCAATTTATTGGTAATTTTACCACAATTGGCTGAAGACAACCCAAAAATAATTCATCGTCAAATTACAGCAGGAAAAAACCCAATCAATTTTTCAACAGTAACAGTTTTAAATACCCATGATTGAAAAAAATATTGCTTTCTTATATGTTTTCGCAGGTTGTGACACAACCTCAACTTTCTACAATGTAGGTAAAAATAAAATTTTAGATTGCTTAAATCACCGAATTATAGTAGATCTTTCTTCCTGTTTCAATTACCTTTCTGCCGATCGTGAAAAAATTATTGACAGCGGTAACAAAATTATTAAAGCGTTGTATTTAACAAATTCCTATATATATTTAGAGAAAAAAAGCTAAAACGGAGTTTACATTAAATGATCTACGATACTTACATTTTGAAAGGTCAACAATTAAATCCTCGTTTAAGCTTGAAAATTTGCCACCAACTGAAAGTGCAGCTGCCGAGCACAGTTTGAGATGATATTTACAAATCCAAGCATGGTTCGGAAATCAATTGAACCAACTCGAGTACGGTTGGCAAATGGGTCGAATTGGCCTAGAAGCAGTTTATTCAAAAGATCCAATGATACACTGAGATTTCCGAAACAATTTCATGTCGCTGTGATACCGGGTGTGGTAACTTGTGTGGCTGTCGTAAACATGGCTTAAAATGTGCTCTGTTAGGTCTAAATTGTAATGGCGAAAGCTGCACAAATTGTCCTTATATTGAACATGAAGAGATCGAAGAGAGTGATGAGAATTATATTTTAAACTATATATTCATTGACAATAGTGACTGTCCTTAAATCAAACCTCATGTTCAATATAAGGAGATAGAGCGAATTTGTACGCGCTCCTCCGTTTGAAGTTTCCAATTCAGTTTTTCAAGCGCGCGGCAGCTCCATGATTCACCGCCACTCTCTACCCCATCCACGCTTCCCATTGTTGCTGCCGCGTCCGCCGTGAATACGCTCCACTTTCTGCACGCAATTTAATAATAAAAGATAAGTTTTATTTTAAAAAGTAATTGCAATAATCAAATATAAGCCTTTGTTTGTGTAATGCCGTTGAAATGGTTTCTTAACTTTTATAAATAAATCCTCTGCGATTTAAAGAAAAAAAATTCTATCTCGGCTCCTATTGGTCGTAAGGACTTATTGTTTTCCACGAATCTGCGCAATCAAACCAGCTAACAGAATATCCAAGTTAAAAACTGGTGTGACCAACAGCCGACGCCGTAGCTCTATTTGTTTATAAAAAAACGCTAGTCTGAAAACGTATTCTTTTTAAACGTTTATTTCTATGACTTTTTAATGATTTTTCGAATTGGTTTTAATGCTACATGTAATATAAGTCTTTGAGAGTAGATTTCCGTTGGATTTGACTCAATAATTTGACGACAAGATAGCAATTATTAACTTTAAAACACTGTCTCCGGATAAACAATAGGCCATATCTCAGCAAATAATTCAAAATTCACCTTTAAAAAAATATCGTTGTACTAATAATCAGAAGCGCTTTCCTTCAAAGCAATAAAAATAGTGACAAATTCATTCTTGCACTAAATATTTAATTAACAAAAACCGACCATTTTCACCTTTTTTTTTGGCCTTTTTGCAATAATTAATTCATCGATTACGACGTACGACGACTCAAATTAAACGTTATTTGATTACCCACAACTTTTGTTTGAAACATGTTTTCGTAAGTTCATTAGTTATTGAAATAATAACAAAAAAGTCATTTCGGCGCCCTATAAACAATCACTACTTAGCAAATTCCTCATAATCTCGAGTCGAACGCATATGATGGGGGGTCATTTCATGCCCACCTCCACACTCCCGAGCACATTTCATCCACTATAGAATTAAAGTTTGAAAAAAACTCTATTGATTGGACTATAATCAAGGTAAACACGAACAAGTTTTATTCCTCACAACGCTAAGTATATGTACCTATAGTTTGAGAGTTCGAAGTAATCGCAGAATTAAACACCTTATATGGGATATCTCATACATATAACAAAAGTAATAACTATAAAACTAATAATAAGAACAATTGTCTTGAGATAATAGGCAAATTAAATAAAATTATGCCCGAAAAAGCAAGCTATAACGGCCAAATTACCGTTCTTGTAATACATGCAAATTAGGAAAACATGGACGGAATTGATAGTCATTACAATTCATTGCGTAAAATACACCTTATTGAAGAAATTATTCGACTAATAACTATTCCCTTGGGCCCAGCATTGAAGATTGCATCACCTTCACCGTCAGTGCGAGCACATTCAGTCGATTTGTAATTCTACAGACGGAGAAATATATATATATATTTCCCCACCCACTGGTATCTCCGGCGTGGCGGGTGGGCTAGCGTGCTCTGACGACCTCGAGAGCTATGCCGGCGGTAGCTTAGCTACTGGCAGGGCCTCCCATGCCGGACAGGTCTTCGTGAGGTACCTGAGCCTAACAAAGAGAGATACCCTGGCCCTCCTGGTTGGGGGTTGAGCGTTGGGCTGACGACCCACCTTATAAAAACCGAAATGTTGCGAATCATCAACAAAGATTAGCCTCGGAAACTGGACAGGATAAACGGATTAAAACCCGGTTGCGTGTTAAAGGAATGCAATTTGGTACATGGAGCGTAAGAACATTGGCGGTGCCTGGAGCTATAGACATGTTAGTAGATGAGTTAGACAAATACAACATGGATGTGGTTGCCCTTCAGGAAACTAGATGGCCATATGCAGGGAGAATAAATACTAAGAAATATATAATTTATTATAGTAGCTGTGAAGAATATAGATACTATGGTGGGGTAGGTTACGCTGTAAACAAGAAAATTGCAGAATCTGTGATACAGTTTGAAGCTAAAGGCAATAGAATGTGCAATATAAGATTAAAAGGAAAGTTTAAAAACATATCTATTGTCAGCTTTTACGCGCCAACTGAGGATGTGGATGGTGATGTAAAGGACAATTTTTATGAAGGTATTGAGGAAAATGTGGCGACGCTACCAGGATAGGTATGATATGAAAATTATTATGGGAGATGCAAATGGCAAGGTAGGTAGAGAGGAAATTTGGAAACTAGCGGTGGGAAAGGAAAGCTTACACCAAGAGTCAAACGACAATGGATCCCGACTGGCAAGGTTTGCGCTGGCAAGCGATTTAATAATTTCAAGTACTATGTTCCCTAGAAAGAATATTCATAAATACACATGGATATCCCCGAACGGAGCTACTAAAAACCAAATTGACCATGTTTTAGTGGATCAGCGACACAAAAGTAACATGATTGATGTTAAAAGTGTCAGAGGAGCAGAATGTGGGACGGACCACTGTCTAGTTTTAGTTAAAGTGATGCAAAGAACAGCAACTCAGAAAAGGAAGGAGGGCATTGTGAATAGAAGAATAGATAGTGAAAAACTCGCAGACCACGATGTAGCTGAGAAATTTAAGCTCGAACTTCAAAATAGATTTCAGATTCTGGAAGGAAGGGAAGAAAAGGACGAAAGTATAGAAACTAATTGGCAGTACTTCAAAGTAACCGTCTTGGAGGCAGTGGAGGGCGTATGTGGCAAGAAGAAGAAAATTAACAAAAAAACCTGATTTGACCACGAATGTGAGCGAATGATAGAAGAGCGGATTAAAGGAAAAATGGCTTGGATTAACAGAAATAGGTGTGGAGTCTAAGGAAAGCTACAATAAGATAAACCGAGAAACAAATAATCTACTAAGGAAGAAAAAAATATTGTGTATAAATAGTTTATTTGACAAGGCACAAGAAGAAAACACAGCAAACAATACAAAAGAATTTTATAGAAAAAAAAAAGGTTTTTTAAGAAGGGGTTTCAAGTTTCAATTCCAAGCCCTTGTGGGGTGAAGAACAAAGAAGGACGGTATTAATAGAAAGTCAAAAGGTAATGGAAAGATGGCGTGAGTATTTCTCTGAATTGCTGAACGTTGAAGAAGTAGGTAACCCACTAAACCAAGGCGACCAGGCCAACTACAATCATGCTTAACCTAATCAAGAACCTCCAAACAGAGAAGAAGGGAAGGGTGCTGTTAAATTCCTAAAAGGCAACAAAGCATCAGGAAAAGACGAAATCACAGCAGAATTACTGAAAAAGGGAGGTGATATTATAATTGATAGACTATGGGGAATAATATTGAAAATATGGGAAAAAGAATCGATGCCAGCCGATTGGCAGGAAGCAATAGTAGTATCCATACGCAATAAAGGAGAGAAAGAAGATTGCAATAATTTCAGAGGTATTGCACTTCTCAGCATTCCATATAAAGTCCTCTCAAAAATAATCAGTATAGTCGCTTAGAATGTTATACGAACGAAATTATCAAAGAGCATCAGGCAGGGTTTATGAAAGGCAGGTCGACTACAAATCAAACATTCTCTATAAAAGATCCCAGTCTATAAAAGAAGTTCTCCCAGTATATCCAAATACTGGTAGTACAATAAGAAGTTTTACGCAATTTTTATCGACTTCAAAAAGGCGTATGACAGTATAAATAGAGATAGATTGTGGAGAAAAATGGATAAGATGGGGATCCCAAGAAAATTGATAAATCTAGCAAAGCTGAGCAGCACAGAATCAAGGGTCTTTGTACGGATCAATGGAAATATATCCGAGCCGTTTAAAATAAGCACAGGGGTAAGGCAGGGAGATGGGCTCTCCCCAATTATATTTAATATTGAATTGAGGAAGCACTGGAAAAAGTAGAAGAGATGGACCTTGGCATCTGAATTGGGACCAAAATAAACGTTTTACCCTTTGCAGACGACGTAGCGATGTTCGCAGAAAGTTTAGAAGATTTAACAATGTTGACAAATGTATTTGTGAAGGAAACGGAAAAAATAGGACTGAAAATAAATTATACAAAATCTAAATATGTACATGCATTTTTCAAGTAGCCAAAATAGAAATACATGTCCTCTGCAAATAGATGGGCTTGCATTTGAAAAAGTAGACCATTTTTAATATTTAGGAGTAATTTTAACAAATGACAACACGGAAGAGTCAGAAATACAAAACAGGTTAAACCTCGCCAACAGATGTCTGCATGCAGGCAGCCGAATTCTATTTTCTAAAGCCCTGTCGCACAAAACCAAAATTAGACTTTATAAAACAATAATATCCCCAGTACTACTCTACGGATCCGAAACGTGGAGGCTGTCGAAGAAGGATGAGATAAAACTAATAGCGTTCGAGAATAAGATATTGCGAAAAATCTATGGGCCCGCATACGAAGATGGACAATTGAGAAAAAGCACAATAGAAAAATCAGGAATCTATATAAACATCCAGACATAACAAGTGAAATAAAGGCAAGAAGAATCAGGTTGGGCTGGACATATTCTAAGGAAAGAGGAGGGATGTGTCTGCTGAAGGAGGTACTACATGGGATTTCTGAAGGAAGAAGACCCCGGGGAAGACCAAGGCTGAGATGGTGGGACCAAGTGAGAACGGATATATGCAAAATATCGGAGCAACAGAAAGAGAGGCAGAAGATCGATCCAGGTGGAGGGGATATGTTGATGCGGCTTAATACCGCCTAAGATATAGCTGGCCCTGGGAGTAAGAGTAAGTAATAAATATATTTGTCAATTTCTACAAGTAATAATCATACCAAATTATTTTACATACCTATAGCCACGTCTGAGTATGATTATTTTGACGACTTATTGAAAGAAAACTATTTAGAAATCAGTTTTTGGTCACCACGATCAACATCACACGTAAATAAACCATGCATTCATTCACAACGTAGCGATGGGCATATGCGGTAGGATATGCGGAGTTTCCACATTTGCATGTCATGGCCTGTATGAAGTCGGCCATGTCCAAACACATCCCTGAATTTTCGTCCCTGTCCTCTTCCAAGTCGTCTACAATCCCTTCATTGACTGCTGGACTATATTAATAGTCCCTTGATTTGCGTTGGATTTGACGGAAGGATATTTTGGTGATCTTCAGTTCCTTTAATTTAATAATTGAAGTTTTTTTAGGTATTTTTTATGATTGCCTAAATGTTAAAAATTGTGCCTGGTCATCATTGTCATGTACCACCAGGTTGTGCGGCGGGGAACAGCAACGCGGAATAGGTGCGCGTCTTCCTGGTGCCAAGGGACGAAGAAACTTTGAAGAAATGGACCAATGGAATTCCGCGAAAAGGTTTTGCTTTAAAACTTGGGCAAAGGGATACAATGGATAATTAATTAATTATTAATTGATACAATCATTCTCCCGTATTCCCTGCAGAGCTCAACAAATCAGTTATATTCATTAGATCTCCTCAAGAGTTTTTTTCAAGAATAGGCTACATTGTATCTCTCCTTTGGTGGGAAACACATTGCATTGCGTCTCAGGGGGAACTAGAGAAGATAAAATTGCTCCTGGATATTTATAGCAATGATTCATTCTTTGATACTCAAACTGTGATTCCTTTAGATTGAATATTGCCTCCAAGAATGAGTGACATTGTATTATTCCATCGGTGGGGAAAATTACTGTGCGCCTTGAGAAGTAGAATGGTAAAATTATCGAAAACGTAATGTTTAGTCATTAAATATATTCTCTTCATTCATTTTGTTCGTTTTTTATATTTATACCATAACTTCACATTTCAGCCTCTCTAAGATGAAATGCAGTCCACACCAGGTATTTTGATAATTTCGGTATATTTGATAATTTCGGATTTTCGCGTGTTTTGACAAAATTTCACCGTTTACTCATTTCGTAGAGATTTGGAAAACTATTTCCGGGAACTTCGATTTTTTTCGTCAAACGATGGAATACAAAGCAAAAAAAAAGCCCATGCGATTCTATTTATGAAAGGCATAGTTGAAAACAGATGTAGGGTTAGTAATGTATTTAGGAAAAATAACTTTCTGTGTATCCAAGCAGAATGCATCGCATTTCAATGATCTACCAAGAATGTTTTCACTACGACGAAGCTACTTGTGGTGTGCCCTGAAGGCAAGCAGTAATTCTTCGGATTTGCTAATTTTCCTGTTTTATTCGTTGGTTTTAAGTATCAGTGGATAAATCACTAACTCTAAATTCCATCTTTGGTAATTATTACTCGCGCTTAAGTATTATAACCGTGCTTGTAGGCTATATTAAGGAACAGCCATCGAGTTACCGACCGATATCGCTCACGTCTATCTCGTGCAAAGTCCTTGAACATATACTTATAAGTTCAGTAATGAGACACTTGTTAGTTGTATGCACTTGTTAATAAAAACACCTCGATATTATCGATCTTAATGAGAGGTCGCCACTTGTGCCGCTCGTCCACGATCCAACGCACTTTTGGGTTATTTTCTCTATAAAACAATAGTCCTTTTTTCGCTCACTCACTCCATTCAATAGTCGTTTCATTGGCAATATAATTATCATCGCATGGGCTTCATGGAATGGAGAAGTACATTATTTCCGTACTTTTCACCTCTTCCCCTTCCCTCTTTCCCCCCCTCCTACTTTCATTCCCTCTCCCTCTTGCTTTCTCTCCACTTCTTAATCCACTCACTATGGCGTGGCCTTGAAATGAGAAAGAGAACCTTCTCTTTGCCTTT
Source organism: Pyrrhosoma nymphula (assembly GCA_963573305.1). Taxonomy (NCBI): domain Eukaryota; kingdom Metazoa; phylum Arthropoda; class Insecta; order Odonata; family Coenagrionidae; genus Pyrrhosoma; species Pyrrhosoma nymphula. Next base: position 128,748,351 of record OY754338.1, on the reverse strand, counting down.
TATGGCCCAGATCATGATGAGAATTACAGCGTGATTGTACACTTGGGGCACTTCTCATCCCCCCCCTACCTCTCTCCATGTGTGACTCCTGCTTGTGTCAATTGCACTTTGCAATGAACGGATTGTTTTGATCTAATGCAACAAATTTAATGTCCGCTTCTTGTGGTTGAAATTCGACGGACTCCCGTGTGCAAATATAATCCCTCGGACCCGAGAAGAACTCCACTTAAATTGTCTTGATGGGCCGACGTGTTGCCTTGTCGGGGGCAGGTGGCTGGGGGCAGTCAGTCGGGGGATGGCTGGGGGCAGTCGGGGGCAGATGGCTGGGGGCAGTCGGGGGCATATGGCTGGGGGAAGTCGGGGGTTGGCTGGGGGCAGTCGGGGGCATATGGCTAGGGGCAGTCGGGGGTTGGCTGGGGGCAGTCGGGGGCAGATGGCTGGGGGCAGTCGAGGGTTGGCTGGGGGCAGTCGAGGGTTGGATGGGGGCAGTCGGGGGCAGATGGCTGGGGGCAGTCGGGGGCAGATGGCTGGGGTCAGTCAGTCGGGGGTTGGCTGGGGGCAGTCGAGGGTTGGCTGGGGGCAGTCAGTCGGGGGCAGATGGCTGGGGGCAGTCGGGGGATTGTTCTGAAGATGAAGGAAGGAGTGAGGTCCCCTCTGACTGCACCCGGAGCATGAGTGTCGTCGGATTACCCACTTGTACCTGTGCATACTTACTTTGGTGGATTGGTGGAATTCATATAATGAGTCATTTAATGCTGATAACCTTTTTCGCTTTACAGCCCAGTCTTCTCATTCCTCTTACGTTTCGGAAGATTACTTATAAATACAATTGAAATTGTAATCTCACTTTCCTTTGTCATTTTGCTGTTTACAACTGTTTATCATGGCTTTCTCAATGTGCGTATAGGAGTGTCTGGAGAGATGTTGGTGTCCATTTTTACTCTAAATTTACGAACCACTTAAAATCAAGATGACAATTGAAATGAACTTACTTTTTGACGTTCCCTTTAACAAATTTTGGTGATTTGAGTTGGAATATCTGTTTGTGGATCTGTTTAAGTAATACGTGTGCACGGTGAGACTTTGGAACTGTTTTTCTGGATATAAGGATGTCACATTTCACTTTGCATAGATTTTGGCCTTCAAAATTACCTAATGATAACTGTGGATTCAAAATTTTCCGATGCTTCGATTTCTGATTACTTCGTAATTTTTCACAGCTCTTAACGCTAATAATGTTTACTTGTTCGCACTATTTTTCATGCACCCTAATTATGTGAACTAAATGAATCCCTTTGCTAAAACAATCTATGAAAACATGAAACGACTGCCAGAATATATTCTCACATTTGTCCCCGAAGGCGAAAATAATCTATGCATTGTATATTGACTTCGTTTTAATGGCTTATTGACTAATTTAAGCTTGAACTTGATTTTCGTTTTTTGTAATTATTTTATATAATGAATGAAATCTGATGAGAGCTGCTTGTTGACCACCTAATTATAATAAAGGGATGCTTGAGTTGGTCATCAATAAATACATCACATGCCAACGTTTCGAAAGTGTATATTTTTTTTCTTTTCAGGGCTTGAGGTGGAAAAATCACATTATGATATCAGAATATGCATTGTCAATTCAATACATTGTCAATACAACATATGTTATTGTCAATACAACATATGTTATTGTCAATACAATAAAATATCCAATAACAAATGTTTGTATATTCTGATATCATAATGTAATGTTTCCACCTCAAGCCCTGATAAGTTGAAAACATATAATTTTCGAAACGTTGCCATGTGATGTATTTATTGATGACCAACTCTCTCTCTCTCTCCAAAAGTATCCTCTTGTAATGAACACACATCACTATGGTGATATACTGTATAGCACGGTAGTTCTTTTGGAAGTTTGAATGGTTGCAATTGAACCCCAGGAGTGTGTCTATGGTGGTTTCAATCTCACAATTCTACCGGCATCATTACTCAAACGGTCTCTTAAATCTTAAATGAAATACACACTAAGAATTAATTTGATTCCACACTTGACAGTTTAAAAACAACAACTCAACGTTGTTTCTTTAGAATAAGATGGAAAGAATCCCCTGAATTAATTCATCTCCATTTCTCCGGATGACTTGGAAATTGAAGCAATGTGTTACGTGAGCCTGTGCCAGATCATACCTTTGCCCTTTCAATTGTTCTTAGAGTTCTCTGATTGACCACAGGAAAGAGCTTTAAACATGCACTTCGTAAAAGTAATCCTCTCGATTCTTTTTGCAGGTCTGCGCGAATAACATCCTGGATTGAAACGAGGCTGACAAGAGAAGAGAGAAGCGAGTGCACTTGACGTGGGCTGGGAGGGAAGTCGGTCTTGTTCCTCTAATTGAAAAAAGGCATTTCTGCTGTTCATCCATGCACGCACGCCTGTGTCGAATGTTGAATTCGACAGACTCGAATAGGTGTTCTGTGGAGATGAGGTGTCAGGCAAAAACATTTCCCCATCATGCTTCTTCCTTTGACTGATTCTTTTGACTGAAAGAGGTGTTTGTAGTGACGCTCCTTGGTTTCTCAACGTGTTGTTGTTTTTTCGATTCGCAATTATTTCGCAATCCACGCTGTCTCTCTTCCGCCAAAATAACGGAGCCATGGATATTGAGCACTTATCGTGAAGGTTATTGTCTCGTTTCAGCAAGGCTGTCTTTCATTTTGAAACTTATTCCAAATGCTCACTTCGTCAAAATAAAATGTTAAGGTTATGTAGTTACCGCTCCGTACTATTTAGTTTTGTGCATAGGAGTGATTGAAGAAATTGTCTATATTTTTATAGCTTCCTAGGTTTTAGTAACAAAGTTTTTCAACTTATTTATTTTGACTCAATTTCAACATTTCATTTTACAACATTTTCATCGCGTTGAATTAGAGAAAATGGAAGAACGAGTTGATCTTGTCAGTTTGAGGAAACTCGAGGGCTTCTGCAGTTCCAACAAGGAGGAGTGCTACGCGGAAAGAACTTACAGATTCCAGACTCTTCGGTGGCAGATTTTCAATTCAGAGTCCCCGCCATTTATCCTGTTCGTTACGAACGCCACGAGGAAAGAATTGAAATTGCTGGCTGGAGTCGCTTCCAGAAAGATCCACGCCTTGGAGGAGGAGGGCCAAGAGGAGAAGGAGGTTCTCGGCAGTCACGAGCGATGGATCTGCGTGGCGCCGCCGCTGCTGGAAAGAAGCAGCGGCAGCAAGATGAGGAGTGCCGAGGAGATGTTCGAGAGGCTGAGCCAGGCGAACAAGTCGAGCAGGACGCTGCACTGGGTGCACCTTCTGGACGGGGCTCTGGTCTGGAAGAAGTCCGTTGGCGCCGTCGTGGATCTGGTCCAGTTCGTCAACACGAGGCGCCGCCTAGTGTCGCTGCCGCACACCGAGTTGAGCATCGCAAACGAGAGAGTTGTCGTGGTGGCTGACCAACCAGGAGCCGGCAAGTCGAGCTTGATGGACAGCGTTGCCGGGAAACTGGCGGACGAACCCTTGCTCAATCGCGTGTTCAGATTCAACCTGAAAACTTTCGCTACCGGACGAGAAAACTGCTTTCACCTCAGTGACATTTCATTCCACACGTACGAAACGGAGGAGGCTTTGCGCATTGTGGCGGAGATGATAAAGTTCGAGGAAAAGGCGGACGAAGCAGATTTCATTCACTGCTGTGATCGAGGCTCTCCTGCTGTCGTCCTGATTTTCGATGGATTCGATGAAATCAACCGTGAATGTCAGGAGAAAATCCTCAAGCTCTTGAAGCTCTTGAAAGAGGGTACGAAAGTCCTGATTTGGGTCACAACGAGGTTTGGTGAGCACGCGGACCTGGAAATCAATTTGGACACGCTCGCTGTGAGTCTGGAGCCTCTCTCCAAAGGTCAGAAGGTCAACTATTTGGACAAGTATTGGAAAATGAAGCTGAAAGACATCTTGATTGCCTGTGAGATGGAGTCGTTGGATAAGTTGAGGAGTTATCTGAGGGAGATGTTGAGAGAAATCGAGGTGTGCATGGTGACGCTCCCGGAGAAGAAGCGAAGATTCCAAATCCTAATGCTCATGAACTCCCTCAGCCAAATTGTTTCCATGGTTATCAAATGGCAGAGCGAAGGTGTCAAACTAGAGGAAGATGCTGCGCCCAAAATATGCGATCAGATCAACAGTTTGGATTTCTCTGGCTATGCAAAAGTCCTACTTTCTGTGGAAAAAATGCTGAATGCCGAGGACGAATCACAATACGTTTCAACCCCTCTCAATCTTTTTATGTTGGCAGAAATGACATTCAGTGCAAAATTCCAGCTTCCATTTGTTACCAACACCAATGCCATTTACGAAAAATTTATCGAAGCTAAGTATTTAGATTTTTACCAGGAGAAGAATAAATGTCTCAATGTTAACAACATATTTTCCAGTCCTGAATATTTTGCCCACAAGGAAATTGCCCTCGAACTTCTGCTCCCAGATGAAACATCGACCATTTCACTTAACTATGAGAAAGTTGAGCGAGAACTTCTGGAAGAGGTTGGCCTAGTTCTGCAGTTCGAGAGTGGTTTTCAGTTCATCCACCACTCGTTTACTGAATATTTTTTCTGCGAATGGGTGGTCAGCGATCTGTGCAATGAGGAAGTGCAAAAGGTTTTGGTGAAGAGAATTCTTTTTGAACCGAATTGTTCGACTGTTCGCAAATTTCTGAACTTACAAATTGAGAGCCTAGAAGTTAGCATTCCATTAACTGGGAAAGTCTTGGAAGAAATCCACATATTCGACGCGCAGGATGGAACTGGCACTTTCCTTCATCTATTGGCGGAAGAATGTCTCGGCAGTATCATGGAGATGTTCCTCAACGCCTTTCCTGAAGAAACAGCCGGCATTATTTTGAAGACGAACTCCAACTTGCAAAATGTCTTGCATGTTGCTTGTGATCTTGGTTTTAATCGTATTATTGAGATCATTTTAAATTTTGCCAAAAATCATCTTCCCAAGGAAAAGACTGAGAGGTTAATTCTACAAAAGGATATTTGGGATGAGTCACCCTTTGGGTGTGTCAATGGGAAATGTTTTCTTGGTTTGTTTATAGACTTTCTTCATGACAACAATAGAAAGATCGATGATGATATATGCTCATGCTTCCTGGAGATGAATCTCCGTGACTCAGAAACTAACATTTTGACGAAACATCTGATTATGGAGTGTCCGGATACTTTTGACAAACTATTAGAAGTAGCATTCAATAAGCTCTCACAAGAGATGTACCTTGAGCTCGTTGTCAACCAGATAGACATCCATGGGAATACCTGCCTTCACAATCTTGCCTTCGGAGGGAGAATGGAGAACTTGTTTCATTTCTGGGAGTATGCTGGGAAAACACTCAGCGAGGAATCGTTGAGAGAGTACTTGCTTCAGCGGAATTCATGTGGCAACACTGTCTTTCATGAAGCTGCCCTGGGCAGCAATGGCATTGTGTTTCACCAATTTCTCCAACATGCCAAACTTCTGATGAAAGAAGAGGAGACGGTTAGTAATTTTTTATCTGCCGTTAATGCTGAAGGGAGCACAATTCTTCACGAAGCCGTGAGTAAAAGTAAAGTAGAATTTTTGCGGCGTCTATTCGACACAATGGATGAAGAAATAGAGCATAAAACTCTGAATTATCTCATTGTTCAAACGAACAGAGGCTTGGACACAGTTTTACATCTGGCTGCGCGAAGAGGGCAGGCAGACGTTGTGGAACATGTTTGTTCTTATGTCAAAGATGTGCTAAATGAAGAAGCTCTACGAAAGTTTCTCGTGGCCAAGAATAGCAAAGGTTACACAGCATTGCATGCGTCTGTTGAGAAGGGCAGTGCCGATGCGGTGAGGATTTTGTGGGAATGCGCCGATGTCCTTGACAAGGAATCATTGAAAGGATGTCTCACCGAGACGAACAAGTACGGCAACTCAGTGTTTCACTCAGCAACTTCCGGAGTGGCTGCGTATGTGCTCAAGTTACTTCTGGACTACGCCACTAGTGTGTTGGATAAAGATATCCTGCCACACGTTTTAACTCAGGACAATATGGAAGGTAACACAGTTTTACACGTAGCAGCAGTCAGCAGTGTAGTGGAGATACCTGCCTATTGGTTCGATTTTGCCAGTTTTGCTGTCTGCAAAAATGTCATGTACGATTCCGTTGTGAAATTGAATGGCGACGGAGATAGCATGTTGCACTTGGCGGTGAGCAGGGGGGAGATGGCCGTCCTGCGCCTGATTTGTTCCAGAGTCAAGTCCCTGGCTGGAGAGGATCTCTTCCGGGAGTTCCTGGTCACCACGGACAGACACGACAACACCCTTCTGCACCTGGGTGTGGTGAGCAGGAGGCAGGACGAAATCCTCTTGCAAGTGCTCGAATTCATGAAAAGCGAGTTGGAATTGGAGTATCTCATGGACCTCACGAAACATGTGAATGCAGATGGCGAGACCATATTTCATTTAGGAGTGGCCACCGGCAGTTCATCAACCATAGAGATGCTCTTTAGCTTTGTGGTTGGAATATTTAGCGATGTGGAAATCAAAGACCTCCTGACGAAGTTCAGTGCTCAAGGGAAAGCACCACTGCAGTTGGCGTACGACAAGGGGGATTTCGAAGCAATCAAGCACTTGTGTAAACTCTCAGGGGATGTCTTGAGCGACGAATCACTTTTAGAGTTTCTCATGAACATAAACAGTTTCGGGGAGACTCTGCTGCACCTCGCGGTCCACTTGGAGGGAGAGGAAATGATGGCCGAGTGGTGTTCCTTCGTTAAGATGCTGCTCAGTCCCAGCTCGATGGAGCTGCTGTTCATGGTCCCCAATCAAAACGGTGACACAGTGTTGCACTACGTGGTGAGACTACGCAGATCTGATGTCATCCTCTTTTGGTTTGATTTTGCTAAAGAGATCCTGAGTGCGGAGAGCATGAAGGAGATTCTGAAGAAGAGAAACAACACAGGTGACACAATACTACACCTGGTGGCCTCGGTCGGAGACAAGGAGATCGCGAGATACGTGTGTCACCATTTGAAGCAGTCTCAGGGAGGAGACACTTTGAAGTGGATGCTGATCCAGCAGAACAAAAACGGAGAGTCTGCCTTGCATCTGATTGTGCGCAAGTGCGAATTGGCCATCGTCACATTCTGGCTGGATTTCGTGAAGGAGGAGCTGGGAACCGAGTTCCTTGCCGAGCTCCTGCCCGAGGCAAACTCAAACGGCGAGTCAGTTTTGCACATTGCTGTTGTCAGAGACGACGTGGACATAGTGAAGCAGCTCTGTGCTCGAGCCGTGGAAGTACTGGAGAAAAATACGGTGGAGGAATTCTTGACGATGAAAGTCAAGAACGGGTCAAATATACTGCATTTCATTGTAACCAGGGGCAACATAATAATGATGAAAGAATTCTGGGAATGTTGTGAAGGAGTCCTCAGTAAGGAATCACTGGAGAAAGTTCTTCTCAAGACGAATGGAGGTGATGATACCTTAATTCACCTGGCGACCACGAGAGGGAAGATAAGCATGCTCAACCAGACGTTTATTTACATGAAGGACTATCTGAGCAAGGCGTCTTTCAAAGACGTCATGATGAAGAGAAACTTTGAAGGGAACGTTAACATTCACATAGCTGTCTCGAAAGGAAGATTTGACGTATTGACTCGTTTGCTGGATTGGCACAATGAGCTGTTGAATGACGAGGAGTCCTCGGACGAGTTGGTGCTAAGCACCACGTCCCGCGGGTGCACGGTGCTGCACTTGGCCACGTCCAGGAGCGAGATGATATTCCTGAACCAGCTGTGCGACTGGTGCGAAGAGAAACTGAGCAAGGAATCTCTGAGGATATTGGTGCTACTGCCGAACAAGAACGGTTCGACGTGTCTCCATTTGGCGGCGAGCGAAGGCGAGACAGCCGTCCTCAACAGGATATTCGACTACGCGAGGAACGCCCTCGAGCCACAGCAGTTGGAGAGCTTCTTCAAGAAGCCCAACGAGGACAAGGACACCGTCTTGCACATCGGCGTGCGCAGAGGGAAACTGTCCATCACCATGTACTTGTGCGAGTACGCCAAGCAGATCCTGAGCTCGAGTTCGATCAGGCGTCTCCTAATGCGACCGAATCGCCACGGGAAGACGATAATGGACGAGGCCATGTTGGGAGGAGTGAGGAACTATTACGTCGAGTCACTGTGGGAGTACGCCTCCAGCCAGCGCGACGCCAAGTGTGCCTCTAAAGAGGACGAGTACAGGCAGCGGAAAGCAGCGAGGACTACGGAGTGCTCCGCATTTTGAAGGATCTTTGAAATCTCAGCTCGGCAAATTAGAAGCCATTCCTCAACAATATAAATACAAAAATATCATAGAATATCACCGTTTTTATGTTTATTCCACGTATTTTTGTTTCAGAAAACACGTAACTCTCATAGGTAACGATGATTTTTTAAATATCCAAGTGCCACTGCCTATTATACATTACAAAATACCCTGCAAGCCACCTCAAGGGTGTGTGGAAGGGGGTGAGTAGTCACCAACATGCATTACACTATACCCTAGAGTTATACTACACCTTTTATAATGAAATGCTGTCACAGAATGGATGGTTATTGACACTTAGTCTATCTTTAGGGATGCTAGATGGACTGATTCCACGAGTCTTCTGTAAAATTTGACCAGTATTCCAATTTTGACGTCCATTGAACATGTTGAATATTTTTATAGATTTTTCTAATCCCACAGAATTTTGGAGTGAAAGTAATTGCTTAATACTTGAATTGAGCACTTCAAACCGTAGTAGCACTGTGTAAATAGTTGAATTCCTGTTTGTTTTTAGGAAAGGATGCTCTACTTATACTTAAGATCGGAAACTCAATATCCTTTAGGCGCCGACTGTGGTGCGTGGTCCTAACATGACGTGCATGTGCATTTTTGAATGGATTCTGGAAAGTCATTTTGTGGAAAGTATATGTGCACAAAATATAATGTATTCCATCGCTGAAATCAGGGAAAATATGTTGACTCTGTTGATAATTGACCTCAAATATTTTTTCCTGTGTATTTTGCAATGAAGTGAGTCAGAAACCCATATGAAGTCAATTCCCCCCTCACCCTCAATATCAACCATTTTCAACGTTTGGAATAGAGAGGCTTTGCCAAGGAAAAGCTGCCACTGAACTTAAAAAAGATATTTCAGTTGTTTGCTGAAAGAAAACAGCCCGAGAGGGAGTACACAAGAGAGTATGGGAGTCAACATTATGTTTCCTCCGCGGTACACGAAGGACCAGCCAGGATGGGAACAACCAGTTCAAGCTTGCTTTCTCTGGAGGATTACGAGGTAAAGTAAAGATTCTCCTTCCTTTTGTATTTTAACCATTCACCTAACTTTTAATTAACTGGGCAACGGCCTGCCACGATGGAAACACCGGTCAGTCACCGAAGTTACGCATCGTTGGGCTCGGCTCGAGTTTGGAGGGGTGATCCTCCCGATTCGTCCGAGTGCTGTCGCCCCGGTCTACTGCACGTGGCAGACAGTATTATTTTAACCCTAGCCGTCGAAGCACGTTAAACAAAAATACTAATAATACTTTCAATTAACTTGAAATATAACAAACTTAACGGAGGAATCTTGACACTCCCCATTAAACTCCGTATCTCTTAACTTGGCCAATTATATTTGAGGTTCTAGAAAATTGAAAGAGTTCTCATGTAGCAATGGCGGATAATCCAATTATTTGGCTCCAATATGTTTTCTGTATCACAGTTGTACATTATGTGTTTTCGACGAAAGATTCAACCACCGAAGGAACTTAAAACATATAATTAGAATATCACTATCATGTTATATTAAGTTATGTTAAAAAATGATCATGTTTATATTTAGCCATTAAGAAGTTAATTTATATTAGAGGTGATCCTCCAGTAATGGTAGATTAAGATGGAAGAATGATAAGTAAAGGTGAATTATCGTCTCGTCAGGGAAATTGTTTTTTGTGAAAACCCTCCTTCAAAAGCGAAATTAAATATGACACCAAAGGGTAGAGAAGGGATGCGCATTTGTAAAATCTAAGAATCATATCCGTGAGACTAGTAGTTTTTGAGGAAATAGAGTTAGAAAATGATCAATTTTGAGAATTTTCCCTATGATTTCCTCGCCATATTTGAAGGTTATCGGAACTACCGCTCCCCCAAGGTGACGCCGCCATCGAGAAGTTGCTTTTGAATAACGCGTCAATGGTGATTGGTTTGCTGGAGGGGGTTATTTGGCGGATAGTTGCGTTTTTTTCACGAACACCCTTTTTATACCAACTTACCCCTGATTGGTTTGCGTTAAATTACAGCGAGTTGGTGATTAAACAACCCACCCGTTGGTGATTGGTCTGGTTAAAATGTGAATGAAGTGAGGTGGAGGGAGGGGTTTAGGTAAGAGGAGCAACTGCTCGATTGCTGCCCCATCTGCGGTGAATAAGGTAAAACGGCATTTTTTCTAATATGGCGGAGAGGAAAAACCGTACTTCTCACGTTTGACACTTAGCCATTTGTAGACTAAATGTAGTATTGTTATGTTCAAAGTATTGCATGAAATGCGCAAGGTTGCATGATAAGTGAGATTAATTTTATGGCGATAACCCTGTTGGAACTGGGTGAAAATGGCGTTTTGGCTAACGAGACGAAAGCTCTGTAAGCTTTCAGCTTAACGAGTTACTTACAAGGAGACATCGCGTGAGTGATGTTAGGGACCCAAATGACGCAATTATTTTCTGAAACTAGAGAGAGAATGCGGGAAAAGTGTCACGGCTTTTTTCCATTTGAACCCGGGTTCGAAAGAAAAACACAACTAAAGAATTTCCCTCCGTAGAAATCCTTTTAAATGCGAGCGTTTAAAGCAGATGCCGTGGCCGAGCGGTTGGAGGTGTTGGACCAATAATACTCCGTCTGTGGCACCGGTTCGAATCCCAGTACGGCCAACTTTTTTTTCTTTCGTATTTTTTACGGAGTCTCTGTACATTACCCATTCCCATACATTTATGGCAATAACAACGATATTTTTTAATTTTCTACCTATTTTCTGGATTTTAAATCAGCCCCCTTGGGAGATTTCAGGAGCTAATTTCGGGATTCTTGTTTGGCCGAAAAGAGGTCACATGCCGAGAGGCCTAAAATGTGTAGATTTTGAAAATGCAAGTATATTACCGTGAATAAGATGGGCTTCGAATGGTCGTGGCTCTTTCTCAAGGCGGTAAACAATGAACGGATTATTATTTTTTAATATACAGCGATGCATGCACTTCAAATTTCCCAGGAACTGTGTTCTAATTATGACTTTTGTGACTCAATTTTTCGTTCAATAGCGAACATGATACAAGTAGAAAAGAGATGGTAACTGTTTACGAGGTTATGTAAAAAATATTTGCTATGGCCTTTTTGCGGAGCAAAATATTATATGCGGAGCCTGTATCGTGGGGGAGAGGAAGATATAAGATTCCAGCTCAAAAAATATCACGCAATGATAACACTATTTCTTTTCCCACCTCATGTTTATTTCAATTGAAGGAATTCAACTTTTCATTCATGGCGTGGAATTGCTTACTTTCGGATGATATTCATCGTAAAAACATATAAAGCAAAGAATATTTCTGCTCCAAGCCAATTTGTTTTCTGTCGCCAGAACATTTACATCTGATCAGAGGCATATCCGTTCTTTAAAATTCGCATTTAAAAGGATTTATACTGAGGCAAATTCTTTAGTTGCGTTTTTTCTTTCGAACCCGGGTTCAAATGGAAAAAAGCCGTGACACTTTTCCCGCATACTCTCTCTAGTTTCAGAAAATAATTGCGTCATTTGGGTCTCTAACATCACTCACGCGATGTCTCCTTGTTAGAATGAGGGACTTTATCGAAAGCTTTTTTGAAATCTAGAATTATTGCGTCTACCTGAACAAGCTTTTCTCCCGAGGAAAGAATGTCGTGAAGAAAGAGAGCCGGCTATGGGACCATGTCGCAGGTAGTCCCCAGTTAAGTGTGTCCGGTGTGTTCCACCTCGCGAAGGGTCGTAATCCGAGACCCTTTCCCGAGCACTCAGGCCCAACGCTGGGGCCTCTCGCTCCCCGACCCACGCGGCAAGGGGCAACCACAACAAAAACTGACCCTAACCAGTATAATTTCAACTTTAACAACTGCGCAATATTGCAACAAATACTATTTTTCATCGTACTCCTGATAGTCGTGCGAGTACTTTACGTCTTATAATCGTCATTCTACGATGAAAATTAACAGTTTTATAGATTTTGGTAAAACTTTGGTGGGCGACCGCTGGAAAAATGGCAACCTCGCATTGAAATGGAGGTGGTTGCGCGAAGTTTGAATACGTCTCGGTTATTTTATGATGCTTTCCTAATTCTGTGTACGTACGTCTTTTTGTTGTAGTTTTGTTTTTCGTGTTATTGACGTCGATGAATGATATTTAACACTGTCTTTACCCAATTGTTACCGAGGGAATGTTTCGAATATTATCTGCCGCTCATTTTTATAGGTAAAACAACACTTTGTCCGCGATCGCATAAGAATTCCCTGATCCCAAGAAATTACGTCGTTGCCTTTTTTTCCGAAAAAGAACGCTTATGGGATCATAGACATTTACTTTGAATTATTGCAGCATGTATGAGGACTAAAGTGCTGAATAACATCCTATAAGCAATTTGAAAATGGTTGTCTTACTATTTTTCTCTTCTTACTTTTGCAGTACTGACTTCAGCCGTTTGGATACAATGCCTCTCCATAAATTGGTTCTTCTCGATCTCAACTTATCTGCCATCACCGCTGACCGCAGGGTGTGAATGTTGCATCGGCACCCCGAAATTGAAAGTTATTTTCGAGTTATCTGAAATATCCTTAACTTGCTTCGTCGTGAAAAATTGTGTTACACCTCTAAAAATCAGTGATTCTTTGATAAACCATAATTTGTTTAGAAAAGTAAGATACTGTAATTTTACCGTTGTAAATATTTTGTATATTAATATGTATTTCTCATCCACTCACATAGCCACATGCTGGGTTCCTTTCCTTACTGGAGCACAGTTCCTTTCCTTGCCGCACCAAATAAGACGTTTCTTTCTTGATCAAAATGTGTGCAGATGCATGTGTATAATCTATAGTAATTTTTTATTGAACTTAACCTTAAGATAAGGATTACTAGTCAATATCGTTAATGCCATTCTCGAGAAAAATGCTCAACCATAATAGCATGTGTAGAGGATCTAAGCCTTTCCCGACGAATGCTTAGGATGAATATTGTGATGGATGTTTCCAGCAGCGGGTACCTAATGGTGTGTTGTTAATGCACTGCACCATTTTGCAGTTTGCCAACAGCAGTTCAACTCCATTACCCGCTGCTGGAAACCCCAGAACAATATTCATCCATAAAAAACATAACTTGTGTCAGAGCACAGGATTTGCTCGAATTCTTCAGACTGTGGTATAGAGTCATTCGTGTTTCCGTGATTTTCAGCATTTGGTTTTTACATAAAATTGCCAAAAATTCTCACACTGCAACGATTATTTGTTTTACTTAATGATTGACATCTTGGTTCTGGCTATCCCGCCGTACTCTGTGACATGAATGTGAAACTTTTCATGGCTAAATAATAATTTACATACGTGTGTGTTTTTCATTGAATCTCCAAGGAAACTCCTCATGGATTTTCATGTGAATTGCTACTAGGATAGTATACATGTGCTTTGGCTGTTCATACTTCCATTAATGTAAGGCATTGGGATTAATTCGTATTCCAGAAATCATTCTCAAAGGAGACTGATTCGTCATATTTGTATCAGTATGTACATACCTATATAATATTGAAATTATAAGATTCCAGTAATAGCAAATGCGTTTTATGTTGAATGTTGAGTGATTTGAGCAAACTCAGTCACCGAACATGTAGAGAATTTACCTTCTAAAGTCGGTCTTAACCCACACATCAGCAATTAGAGCAGCCGTGCTGCCGTCTACACTGCCGAGACGGAACTCCGCGTACCTGCTTTCGCGTTCTGGTACAAAAAATGCACACATTGCGAAGCAGCCCCCAAGAAAGAACATTCACTCCATTTCCACAAGTGGTATTCATTCCACTTTTATGCACGTAGACTATCTACTCCCTGCCCCCTTTGACATAAAAATGCTACAGGACTCTGTCTACATACTATATCTACTCCCTGCCCCCTTTGACATAAAAATGCTACAGGACACAGTCTACAGACTATCTACTCCCTGCCTCCTTTGACATAAAGATGCTACAGGACACTGTCTACACACTATATCTACTCCCTGCCCCCTTTGACATAAAAATGCTACAGGACACAGTCTACAGACTATCTACTCCCTGCCCCCTTTGACAAAAAAATTCTACAGGACACAGTCTACAGACTATCTACACCCTGCCCCCTTTGACATAAAGATGCTACAGGACACAGTCTACAGACTATCTACTCCCTGCCCCCTTTGATATAAAGATGCTACAGGACACTGTCTACAGACTATCAACTCCCTGCCCCCTTTGACATAAAAATGCTACAGGACACTGTCTACAGACTATCTACTCCCTGCCCCCTTTGACATAAAAATGCTACAGGACACAGTCTACAGACTATCTACTCCCTGCCTTCTTTGACATAAAGATGCTACAGGACACTGTCTACAGACTATCTACTCCCTGCCCCCATTGACATAAAGGTGCCACAGGACACTGTCTACAGACTATCTACTCCATGCCCTCTTTGACATAAAAATGCTATAGGACAGTCTTCAGACTATCTACTCCCTGCCCCCTTTGACATAAGGATGCTACAGGACACTGTCTACAGACTATCTACTCCCTACCCCCTTTGACATAAAAATGCTACAGGACACAGTCTACAGACTATCTACTCCCTGCCTCCTTTGAGTTAAAGATGCTACAGGACACTGTCTACAGACTATCTACTCTCTGCCCCCTTTGACATAAAAATGCAACAGGACACAGTCTACAGACTATCTACTCCCTGCCTCTTTTGACAAAAGATGCTACAGGACACTGTCTACAGACTATCTACCCCCTGCCCCCTTTGACATAAAAATGCTACAGGACACTGTCTACAGACTATATACTCCCTGCCACCTTTGACATAAAAATGCTACATGATATCTACTCCCTGCCCCCTTTGACATAAAAATGCTACAGGACACTGTCTACAGAATATCTACTCCCTGCCCCCTTTGATATAAAGATGCTACAGGACACTGTCTACAGACTATCTACTCCCTGCCCCCTTTGACATAAAGATGCCACAGGACACTGTCTACAGACTATCTACTCCCTGCCCCTTTTGACATAAAAATGCTACATGAAGTATACTCCCTGCCTCCTTTGTCATAAAAATTCTACAGGACACAGTTTACAGACTATCTACTCCCTGCCCCCTTTGACATAAATATGCTACAGGACACATTCTACAGACTATCTACTCCCTGCCTCCTTTGACATAAAGATGCTACAGGACACTGTCTACAGACTATCTGCTCCCTGCCCCCTTTGACATAAAAATGCTACAGGAAATAGTCTACAGACCATCTACTCCCTGCCTCCTTTGCCATAAAAATGCTACAGGACTCTGTCTACATACTATATCTACTCCCTGCCCCCTTTGACATAAAAATAATACAGGACACATTCTACAGATTATCTACTCCCTGCCTCCTTTGACATAAAGATGCTACAGGACACTGTCTACAGACTATCTAATACCTGCCCCCTTTGACATAAAGATGCTACAGGACACTGTCTACAGACTATCTACTCCCTGCCCCCTTTGACATAAAGATGCTACAGGACACTGTCTACAGACTATCTACTCCCTGCCCCCTTTGACATAAAAATGCTACAGGACACAGGTTACAGACTATCAACTCTCTGCCCCCTTTGACATAAAGATGCTACAGGACACAGTCTACAGACTATCTACTCCCTGCCCCCTTTGACATAAAGATGCTACAGGACACTGTCTACAGACTATCTACTCCCTGCCCCCTTTGACATAAATATTGCTACAGGACATAGTCTACAGACTATCTACTCCCTGCCTCCTTTGACATAAAGATGCTACAGGACACTGTCTACAGACTATCTACTCCCTGCCTCCTTTGACATAAAGATGCTACAGGACACTGTCTACAGACTATCTACTCCCTGCCCCCTTTGACATAAAAATGCTACATGATATCTACTCCCTGCCCCCTTTGATATAAAAATGCTACAGGACACAGTCTACAGACTTTCTACTCCCTGCCCCCTTTGACATAAAGATGCTACAGGACACAGTCTTCAGACAATCTACTTCCTGCCCCCTTTGACATAAAGATGCTACAGGACACTGTCTACAGACTATCTACTCCCTGCCTCCTTTGACATAAAGATGCTACAGGACACTGTCTAAAGACTATCTACTCCCTGCCCCCTTTGACATAAAAATGCTACAGGAAACAGTCTACAGACCATCTACTCCCTGCCTCCTTTGCCATAAAAATGCTACAGGACTCTGTCTACATACTATATCTACTCCCTGCCCCCTTTGACATAAAAATAATACAGGACACATTCTACAGATTATCTACTCCCTGCCTCCTTTGACATAAATATGGTACAGGACACTGTCTACAGACTATCTAATACCTGCCCCCTTTGACATAAAGATGCTACAGGACACTGTCTACAGACTATCTACTTCCTGCCCCCTTTGACATAAGGATGCTACAGGACACTGTCTACAGACTATCTACTCCCTGCCCCCTTTGACATAAAAATGCTACAGGACACAGGTTACAGACTATCAACTCTCTGCCCCCTTTGACATAAAGATGCTACAGGACACAGTCTACAGACTATCTACTCCCTGCCCCCTTTGACATAAAGATGCTACAGGACACTGTCTACAGACTATCTACTCCCTGCCCCCTTTGACATAAATATTGCTACAGGACATAGTCTACAGACTATCTACTCCCTGCCTCCTTTGACATAAAGATGCTACAGGACACTGTCTACAGACTATCTACTCCCTGCCCCCTTTGACATAAAGATGCTACAAGACACTGTCTACAGACTATCTACTCCATGCCCCCTTTGACATAAAAATGCTACATGATATCTACTCCCTGCCCCCTTTGATATAAAAATGCTACAGCACACTGTCTACAGACTATCATCTCCCTGCCCCCTTTGACATAAAAATGCTACATGATATATACTCTCTGCCCCCTTTGACATAAAAATGCTACAGGAGTCAGTCTACAGACTATCTACTCCCTGCCCTCTTTGACATAAATATGCTACAGGACAATGTCTACTGACTTTCTACTCCCTGCTTGCTTTGACATAAAGATGCTACAGGACACTGTCTACACACTATATCTACTCCCTGCCCCCTTTGACATAAAAATGCTACAGGACACAGTCTACAGACTATCTACTCCCTGCCCCCTTTGACAAAAAAATTCTACAGGACACAGTCTACAGACTATCTACACCCTGCCCCCTTTGACATAAAGATGCTACAGGACACAGTCTACAGACTATCTACTCCCTGCCTCCTTTGACATAAAGATGCTACAGGACACTGTTCACAGACTATATCTACTCCCTGCCCCTTTTGACATAAAAATGCTACGGGACACAGTCAACAGACTATCTACTTCCTGCCCCCTTTGACATAAAGATGCTACAGGACACTGTCTACAGACTATTTACTCCCTGCCTCCTTTGACATAAAGATGCTACAGGACACTGTCTACAAACTATCTACTCCCTGCCCCCTTTGACATAAAAATGCTACGGGACATAGTCTACAGACTATCTACTCCCTGCCTCCTTTGTCATAAAGATGCTACAGGACACTGTCTACAGACTATCTACTCCCTGCCCCCTTTGACATAAAGATGCTACAGGACACTGTCTACAGACTATCTACTTCCTGCCCCCTTTGACATAAAAATGCTACAGGACACTGTCTACAGACTATCTACTCCCTGCCCCCTTTGACATAAAGATGCTACAGGACACTGTCTACAGACTTTCTACTCCCTGCCCCCATTGACATAAAGATGCTACAGGACACAGTCTTCAGACAATCTACTTCCTGCCCCCTTTGACATAAAGATGCTACAGGACATAGTCTACAGACTATCTTCTCCCTGCCCTCTTTGACATAAAGATGCTACAGGACACTGTCTACAGACTATCTACTACCTGCCCCCTTTGACATAAAGATGCTACAGGACACAGTCTACAGACTATCTACTCCCTGCCT
This sequence comes from Pyrrhosoma nymphula, assembly GCA_963573305.1. NCBI lineage: Eukaryota > Metazoa > Arthropoda > Insecta > Odonata > Coenagrionidae > Pyrrhosoma > Pyrrhosoma nymphula. The sequence goes on along the minus strand of OY754338.1, from coordinate 128,729,988 downwards.
CCTTTGACATAAAGATGCTACAGGACACTGTCTACAGACTATCTACTCCCTGCCCCCTTTGACATAAAGATGCTACAGGACACAGTCTACAGACTATCTACTCCCTGCCTCCTTTGACATAAAGATGCTAAAGGACATTGTCTACAGACTATCTACTCCCTGCCCCCTTTGACATAAAGATGCTACAGGACACTGTGTACAGACTATCTACTCCCTGCCCCCTTTGACATAAAAATGGTACGGGACACAGTCTACAGACTATCTACATCTGCCCCCTTTGACATAAAGATGCTACAGGACACAGTCTACAGACTATCTACTCCCTGCCTCCTTTGCCATAAAGATGGTACAGGACACTGTCTACAGACTATCTACTCCCTGCCCCTTTTGACATAAAAATGCTACATGATATCTACTCCCTGCCCCCTTTGACATAAAGATGCTACAGGACACTGTCTACAGATTATCTACTCCCTGCCCCTTTTGACATAAAAATGCTACAGGACACTGTGTCTGGGCGTTACTCGGTTGAACTCCTTCATAATGAATGAAAAAAAAACAATTGGTTATGATTCCTTTCTTGGTTATAATTCACTTGTGGAATCATAACCAAGTGCTCGTTTTTTCATTCATTATAAAAATTCCACCGCAACAAATTAAAATACCATCGCTTACCAAGTGTGCCTTTTAAGTTTAGTGGCACTTGGCTCTTATCAATTGCAGAATTAAGTCAATAGTAAGTACCTATTCTATAAAATTTAATTCACTCTTAAGCCGTTTTTACACGATTAATGTACCCGCGTGAGTATATGCATGCATGTTCACATGCATGAACACATTCAGCGAATTATAACAGGGGCTATTTCAAGGCCACGCGTTCACGCGCGCATTTACGCAATTTTGCGTGTTTACACGGTGCATTTTTCATGGTGCATGTGTTCACGCATCAACCCGCGCAGGTACATGCATCATGTAAACACGGCTTTATATTTAGGATAGAGTTGGTGAGGTAAGTGAAAGTACTACAAAGTATAAGGTTGGTAGTTTGGAGAAAGTACTGGCTTTCCAACCTGAGGGTGCAGGCTCCTAACTTGACAGTTGCGGTAATTATGAGAGGAATCACGATCCATAGTTGGATTCTATGTGGGAGTGCGGAGTTTAAAAAAGCGGCATTATAATTCAAGTGCAGTTACTACACTCGTCGGCTGAGACGTGAAACCTTGACGCCTTCATGTAGAGTGCCGACACTCGGTCTCCCCAATGCGCAAGTAATAATAATATGCTTCCCTTACACACTTATTCTCGCTGGAGCAAATATCTTCAGTGGTAGGTCTCCAAACAGACAATCAAATATTTCTATGCATCATAATAATTCGCGATAACTCATTGCAGTGATTAGCTGAGGTTTACTGCTTCTACAGCAAAGTTTGACGGTTTAAGTAACTATAATTAGTGTTGCCGCGAGACGAGACTTGAGCCAGTCTCGTCTCAGTCTCGTTTTCTGAACTCGGGTATCGTCTCGAGTCTCGTCTCGTGAACCCCAGTCTCGTCTCGGACGAGACTCTCGTCTCGACTCGTTTCCCCCAAAATAAATTTAGCACCATAAAAATCCGTTTCCTTTGCGTACTTAATCGCTGAATCGGTACACTCGAAATAGGAAAGCCATTAATATAAATTTTAAATATATATTGATCTGGACACCAATTACATCAAACTGCTAGTAAAATCATTGATGTTATTGATACTCAATGAATAAACTAGTAACATAAAACAAAAAAATTCTAAAAAGGGAATGTAGACACAAATTTATTGCAGAGAAAATATATGAAAACCATTAGCAGAAAAAGGGTTAAAAATTCTATTTAAAAGTAAAAAAATTTAAATAAAAGTTCTGAGACTAATTGAACTTCTCTCTTAGGTCAAAATAGTTAAGGTAAGTGAAATTAGTCGAAAAAGAGAAAATAACTGCCAGTACTGGGTCTTGACTGCTTATAGAGAGAATATACATCTAGAAGGTCTTCCTCGTCACTTTCTACCAAAACAGACCTCTCAAGATTCTCTAGATTCATTGACTGAGCGGACTGTATTTGAGTGGGATACCTTTCGTAATAGACTTTGAACATTTCCTCAAATTTCAATAGGGACTTTTCCTGCATCTCTTTTCCCCATAGCGTCATGGAGAAAGTTTCACATTTATGACGTGGATCTAATAATAATACCACGCAATAAATCCAGTTTGTCAGGCGGTAGTACTTTAGCATCTTGTTCCGAGCAGCTTGATAGGCAAGCAACAGTTTTTCATCACCTTCGTTCCTTCCAGGCTTGTTGTCCAGTATTTCCATAATTTTTTCTAGCTTATCCAACAGCAAGTTAAATGGAACGGTAACGAGTGGAAGGGTGACGTAATTTTCTCCTCCTAATTTATTCGTCAGAACTTTTAAGTTTTTTAAAACTTTGTGAACATTTTCAAGTAGTGTCCATTCTGATCCAGTAATTTTGAGGCGCTTCAGGTCACTTATACTATCGCATAGGATTGAAATACCTCTCTTCACATTAAGTGTTGTTCCAATTATATATGCTGTTGAATTCCACCTAGTTGGGACGTCTATTACAAGGTTCAGTGATGGTTCCCCTGCAGCTTCGCAAGCGCGCCGGAATTTATTTCGTAACTGCTCACTTTGTTTAATTAGATATCTTATTTTGGCAATTGAAGTTTTATTTTCTTCTTCAAAATCAAAATCCTCATTGTCACTGTCAATTAATAAAGCTGGTCTTCTGAAACCCCGTCCTCCAGAGACAACGTTCTTAATAGATCCTGTACTGCAAGGTTTAGTACATGGGCTATGCATCTAAAACGATGATAAGTGCTATCAAAACTTAGTGCTTTAGCCATTTAAGCTAAAGAACTCGGCCGCAAATCAAGGGATCCGGGTTCGAATCCCGAGTCAGAGCGAATGATTTTTCCTCTCAGGAATTTCGCACAAGTCTACAAATAGATTTTTTCGACAGGTTTCTGGCCCCTTTTAGAATGGACTGCATGTTTTTGGAGAAAATATGATGAATGGAGTTAGAATGAGTGGCTGATGAATAAATGCCGGTCAGATGATCCAGTAATGGACTTTTTGATTAAATGGATTTTTGGTTAGCAAAATAAAGGCAAATTAAAGAAATTAAAGTCAAAGAAAAGCCAATTGAAGTTATCCTTTTTTATTGTAACATCATCAACACAATTTAGCGACATTATGCTAAATATCCTCACTAACCTCGGAAGTTATGTCATGCAGGAAGAGGTACATAGTTATTTCAATTATCATTCGTCTTTCTGCCGAGGTGATGTGCTCTGCGCAATTCGAAATGGCGCCATCATTTTCTCCTAGCATGCAAACTATTAGCAGGATTGCAAGTGCCGCTGGGCGATACTTTACACATATGCGAGTATAATCCAAGATATTTTTGTCGTAGAAGTAAGCACTGAAAATTACCACTTTAGAAAGTAGTCCAATTTTTGCTGGATAAATTTTCCAAGGTTATTATCGCAGGAAACAAGGAAAAGTAGTCAGCCATTAACACTCCCTTACTTGGCTCCAGAAGTCACGCTCATGCATTCAGAAATTGATTTTTCGGCAAAAATTCTTTTTTATAGTTAGATAATTTATCGAAAAGTTATTATTGAATTATATTTAAAATATAATACTTAAGAGAAACGTAAAATTTACTTCGTCTTAACAGAAGGACATAGTTTTAGGGATAAAGCTATACCAAATACCAATTAAGGACATATATCTGTATTTCGAGAGTCTCGTGGAAGTGGTATCGTCTCGTCTCGTCAAAAAATGGTCTCGTCTCGAGTCTCGTCTCGAATTCTACCCAACGGTCTCGTCTCGAGTCTCGTCTCGTTTTCGAGACGAGACGAGAAAGTCTCGAGTCTCGCGGCAACACTAACTATAATATAACTATAATTTTTTTTCTTTTTATTTTCAACTCGAAATATTCCAAGGACAAATCTGTGGCAAAGGGCCAAAAACTTTACAGGGTGACCATTTTTAGTTTTGGTGGAATTAATTCGTATTATATGATATGTCATCTCGCGCGGGACAAAATTACTCGGGGGATACCACTACGCGCAAACCGACGCGAATCCCGCCCGGCGGAACGCGGGACCGCTGCGAATAAAATCCAGTTCGCTGCAAGCAGCGTTTTCCCGCGACTCTAGTCCAGAGCGAAGTTCCAGTGAGAAATGTCGCCCTGAGAAAAAGTACTGACGCCAGCACGCGCCCTCTGTAGTCCCACGTATGAAACATTCGCGGGACTACAGAGGGCGCGTGCTGGCGTCAGTACTTTTTCTCTCTGTAAAAGCATCTCGGCGCGAAACTGGAGTGATTCATAGGCGTGCATAGGATTTTGCTATTGGGGGTGCCAACAATAAAAATGCCGCCTTTTGCCCATGATCGCAACCATAAGCCTTAACTCCAAGTGTTCGGAGGAAAGCCAGTTCCATAAAGTAACCCCCACAACAAAATTAGAGGGCCCCAATATTTGTGCAAAACAAAAAATCTATATATTACATTTCTGCTTTAATTTTCGATGCTGGGATATGATATTTATAAAAAAATACTTTTAAAAAACTGAAATTTAATAGAGCTTTGATAAAACTTGCATAAAACATCTTTACTATTCAGTTATTTACTTTTTATCAAATAAAAGCGGATAGTAACTATTGGGAAGAAAACTCGATTTTAAATATGAAAAACGTTTTGTAATCACCTTTATCAGAATAATGGTTTTAGTAGACTATATTACTTCTCTTTTTTTCTAGCCCACAATCGGCTTCCGTACCCTATTTCAAAGAAGCACATACAATGATAGTTTGAGTAGTCTTATTGCATATCAAAAAATAAAATCAGACCTTTAAAAATTTTAAGACTGATTGGTTTACCAGTTCACTTCAGCAGGACTCGCTTTCCCCCAAGTTAATACTGTTCCATCCAAATTTTGGCGCCCCTTTGAAAATTGTTTGGGGGTGCGGCGGCACCCATGATGGCACCCACTGTGCGCACACCTATTGCCTTGCCTACACTACATACTTAAGTGACTTCACTTAAGATTTAAATTAAGTGTGGTCCGACAGCAACACTTTAGCTTTGAGTGGACTGAAGTCGAAAAGGGAATTGAAGAAACAGTGAATCAATTAACAGTTGAGGATCAAGGCGAGCAAATAGTTGAGGTGACTAAACTGATGTCACAGTTCAATAAGGATTAATTAATTTTATTATCGCAATAGATTTTCAGATGATTGATCCAAAAAACTTGTCATATAAACAGGCCAAATGAGAATGAGTACAAATTTTAAGAAAAGAAAAACTAAGAACAATGTCCTTTGCGGGAATTAGATTTTCCTCTTTGGATACATTAGATAGTGTTATGATTGTGGATTAGAAGATCGGTAGCAACGTATTAGTAAGTCAAATTTTTAAAGACGTCGAAATGTTTCTCATTTCAAGTAATATACGTATATATATAGTGGAGCAGTAGCAAAAAAGATGAATGGGTAAAACAAATCGCGCGGTTGAAAAAGAGTACTTTACAGTGTAAGAGGTACCAGTGTCAGGTCAAAGATGGCAGTAAAGTAAAACCAACATATGTTTTCTTTAAGTTATTCAATAAGTGAGAATAAATGTGAGGTAAAAATGATATTTTTACAAAGATAAAATAGAGAAAACTGTTTAATAGTAAATTAGATGACTTTGAATGGAGAAAAAAGTCAGAAATGAATAATAAATTTAAGTTCTCGCAGTTTAGTAGGAGGCCAAAACTTAACGGGTGCGCCCAATTTTGTAAATAGAGGTTAATGTTCAACTCGAGCAAAACCAAACCCACGTCCACCGCCTCTTGAGGTGTACGACATTGAAGACGTGAACGCCTTCCTCGTCCGAGGAAGCGTGAAGGACCAGTCCTTCACCATCTCCTACGTAGAATCCATGGCGAGAGTATACCTGAAAACAGAGGAGGACTTCTTGTGTCTGAAGACCGTCCTTGCAGCTGCCGATGCCCAGGTTTCTACTTGGGCAGTTGGCGAAGAAAGGACGACGTCATTTCAAATCCGCGGTCTGTCAAGCCGCCATACTACCGACGCCATTTTGGAGGACCTGAGAGACATGGGAATCCTAGCGCGCAGAGCACGACAAATATTCAACGACGGACGACCTTCAGGCGTCTTCGTCGTCGCCATCACGCCCACGGAGGACTGGACAATAGGCTCCATCAAACGCCTAAAAAACATCGCAAATCAACGCGTCCCCGCCTACACAACTTCCGCGGCCCGCAGATGTGCCACCGCTGCTGCGGGTTCTCTCATGGCAGCTACCATTGGCAGCCGTTTTCCACGCTGCATGGAATGCGCCGGTCACCATCTCACCAAGGAATGCACCTCCACGGTGAAGAAGTGCACCAACTGCGAGAAGGCACATCCAGCGTACTCTTCCGAGTGCGCCATAAGCCAAAACGGCAGAGGACAATAAATCGAAAAAGACAGCGGCAAAGAAGCCTTCCCCTCCCAAGAAGGTGCAACATCAACCGGCAGCACCACAACTGCAGAGAGAGACCGCAAGTCTCGGAACGCAGAATGCATGGAGCCGTGGAAACGCCCCCCGCCAACTGCCGACCCAACGCCCGACTCCTCGGAAACGCCTGGAAATTCCTCAAGAGGACCCCTTTCCAGGTCTTCCGGAGCCTTCACCCATTCCCTTGGAGACCGCCGCGTCCGTCCGCATCCCAAGCGTGAAGCGAAGCTGCGCATCCCTCCCAGGGAGCACCAAGTCCGAGAACCGGTGTTCGTGCGCACCAACGTGTCCTTATTTTTGTTCCTTTAAACCTCCCGCCATCTCCTTTCCCTCGTTCTCCTTATTTCGTCCCTATTTTGTTTTACCCTGAAGAGGGCGTTCACGAAGATAAGCGCCGAGCAGACGGACCTTGGCGCCGAGGAGTGTATTATCCGCCAGGGGACTAGGTTAACACTAGGTTATTGATAATTCTTGAGTTGATGTCATTCCGCTGGCACGCATTGATTTCACAATTAGAACCTGTTTTTAGATCACCTAAAAGGATATGAAGTCAGGCCTACTCAGGTCTAAAATTCGCAGCGGCAAATAATATGCTAAGTTCGCAGGTGAACTATTGGTTAGACAGGAATTACATTTTCATCTATTTTACAGTATTTTTTAAATATATATATTGTTATATATAGGACACATCAGAACAGAATTTCGTAAGCAAATCGAATTACTTCAAATAGATGCATCACAACAATTTACACATCCCTTGAAAAACTTGGGCAATCTTCAACAGAATTAAAACAGTTCTCCAAAATATTTTGTATTAGATTGTATTAAACTTTACTTGGCATTAATGAACACAGGAAGGTCGGGAGTTGGTTGCCTACCGAGAAGGCCAGCGAGCGGTCCATTGACCGACGGGCGCTTATTAATGGTTAGTCTTGATCTCTATGCATTTAAATGTCACTTATTAATATTTTTTAATATTGTGTTTTTCACTCATCATTTTGACCCTTGATGGTTTTCCAAAGTGACTATGATCTTACTTGTGATGAGTTTTCCGTTTTTCAAGGTAGTAAATGACGTCAGTAATAACACCTCAGAATCAATCTTTACAAAACTTTATCACGGTAAAGGTAGATACATAAAACTGGCTTACTGGACACAATGAAATTCAACAATGTAAAACTGTGATTTTTAAGAAAAAAATCATTTTATGAAGAAAGAATAATCTTCTGACAAAACACTTTACATTGACAAATCGGATGTTTTGGAGAAGAAGTCAAATTTGCGGGTGAGTGCAATTATCACCCTTTACGGAAAGTAGTACGCTATCAACATTATACTAATTACCATATGCTGTTTTTCGATACGATAATATAATAAAATGAAATATCTTGCTATGCTTTTTTCAGAAAGACAAAAAAATAATCATGTTCTGAAAACATTCATTTTCTTCTCCATCTCCTTGCGATAACTTTCTTGTTGCGATTTGCTCAAATATTTTTTTACAAAAACCAGACATAAAATAAAATGTTTTCTATTGTTTAGATAACAGAACTACCTTCTTTTCATTATTTTAAACAAACAAGCAGGCTTTAGGAAAAGGCTCTTGAGGAGTATGACATGTTGCAGTAACTCACTGGAGGAAATAAAAATCCTGGAGAGACTCTTCCGAAATGATAATTTCTAAGCATTCTCTGAGATTGACGAAGCAAAGGAAGTAAGTGTTAAGGATCTTGAAGGAAATATTCCCACTGTCCACAAAGGTTATTCTATCGGGAAAGATGGCCAACTCCATTTTTATTAAAAAGCTCTGCATATCGATGTGTGTCACAGCTGAACTTACGATTATATGTTCTAGTACTTTGCAAGAGCGATAGACGTGAGCGATATCGGATAGGGGGACTTCGATGGCTGTTCCTTATAACCGCTTTTGAATATGAAGGTGACATTTTCAATTTTGCATTGGAATAATTTATTCTAAATGCATCTTGGGCATAACCACACGTCACCAAAGGCCAAAATACATATGTGACGTAAATACCTATACATAGAATCACACTCATAGTTTATGGTTTTTAGTGAAATCTCTACATGCTACAAACGAAATATTTTCTTATCTGTAAAAATCTAAAGGTATCTAAAAAATCTAGTTGTAGTCTACTTATAAAAAGTTACTTCGCAAAATGTTTAATAACAGAAATATTGCCATTCCCTTCTTGATTGAACTTGGGGGAAATTATATTATTATATACCAGTCAAGAAGAAAAGTTATTTAACCACCAATAAAATTTTTCACAAGTAGCGATTGTGTCAAATGAAAGTTTCCAAACTTTAATTATTTCTCTCACGTACGAAGACGTTTGATTGCGCATAATAAGTCTATATTAGGCAAAGTGACTTTGTGGAATTTTCACGTAATGGAATGACGAGACACTTGGTAATTTCCAAACTTTTCATTTTCACTGATGGGTTTCGATATTTTAGTACATCATCATCAGATTTACATCATCCTAACCGAGGTGCTATAACTGAGGTGTTGTTATAACCAGATGATAATGTACAAAAACATCGAAAATAGGCAGAGAAAAATTAAAAGTATGGAAATTACCAAGTGTCATGTCATTCCAGTGTATTGCATATTGTTTGGTTTTCAATGAAAATAATAGCTTGTTTTACAATAATATGGTTCCATTTATTTATAAATCCCGCAGACTTTACGTCTACGCGCAGAAAAAGAATTGTACATTTCTGACTTATTTGAACTCTGCACGATATGCCGTGTTTCTCTCATGACGCCACTAGCGGAGAAAGGTTGAACTCGGTTTATATACCGTCAATTTGTTCGCCATTAAACTCGTTGGGTGAGTAACCCGCGATATCTACGCAAGATTTAAAAGGTAATTTTGTATACATGAATTGGCTTACGAACGCATATATTGCTATTTGGAGTTTTGTTCATTGGTAATATGAAAGCAATAGCGTTTCTTCTTCAAAATCGGCATCGAATCATGACATTGCCTCGGCAATTAGAGTCGAAATCTCTAACTAATCGAAAAGAGAAACACAGGCGAAATCTTTGCGCAAGTTCAAAACCAAACAATTTTTACCGGTCCATTACCGTATGTTGACAGACAGAAATTATTTATTTAATCAGAAGGACAAATTTGAGTGCATGTCACCGAAAAAGTTTCGGATAGTCACTTCTTACACGCGCGCCATAGTTAAGACATCACTGTCAGAAATGTCACATTTTGAACAATTAAATGAAACATTTTAGGAAATCCGACATGATACTGTAGATCAGATAATGGGAATAAAATAAGAAAACTAGACTGCAGAACGGACAGATTTAAAATGTAATTTATCCCACGAACTATTAGAGACCATAACAGCTGCCAATGAGACTTTTATCTAGGTTTGTCGATATGTATTGGAACTTTTAGTAGTAGGAGTACTCCCTAACACTTGAATCCTTGTCTGTTACCTGGTACTAGCAGGACGCCGTGCATGGTTTCTACATAAGTCTTTAGTCTCTATCCATTTTTGTAGTTGCAAATACATACATTTTAACGGCCCCTCTCCATTGTGATAATATCCGTAGTGCAGTTGTGCATGCTTGTGAGGCTTTGCCTCGTGAAAAGCGTTAGCGATTTATGCTAATGCATAATTAATCGTAGTTACCCTAAATGTAGGGTATAGTGTAATGCATGTGGGTGAATACTCACCCCCTGCAACACACTCCTGAGGTGGCTTGCAGGGTATTTTGTAGATGTAGATGTCCTAGGATCTTTCAATGTTTCAAGTCCATAGCAGAGGAACATTGAATAGTTAAAAGTGGGTGATTCAAAAAGGGAGGAATGCGAAGATTTTGGTATCATTTTAAGCATTTCTTCAACTTTCGAGCATTTTTCATGTCCTCTTTCCATCTTCCTCTAACTAGCCCTGTTAGGTTTGGATGCTGAACCGGGCCCTGGCAAGTTGGTCGTAGTCATCTCATCTGCTGAGCAGACGAAGACCTCCTCAAGGTTATCTGCCATTGAACAATATTGATGAAGTAATAAATATTTTCACGGTTTATTGGTCATAATCTCTTATCTAAATTTCAGATTTTTTGCTCGAGATGCCTAGCTACAACTTTTTGAAAATATTATTTTTTTCATCTCCATATATGAATTATGGGCAAAGCTTATGAACAGTTTATGTGGGTTACTACTATGCACGGAAGTGAACTGTCCATCGAAAATTACAATATTTTATCAGGGAAGGAAAATACAACTACATAACCTCATATGGAGTGTAATAGGTCACTCAGTAAAAGGTAATTACATAATGTTGAAAGTTTAATTTTGATAACTCTACCAACTACTAAAATATAATTCAGAAACACGGTTTTATGGGTTACTACTTTGCACGGTATAACTTTATGAAAGAAGGAATACTTTTTTGTACTAGTTGCTTCGAATCCATTCTTCTGTCGGTGCAATGGAACAATGTGTTTGTATATTTTAATACATATCTACTATTCTTTAACTAGTGTAATTTATTGCATAATCGAAATAATGCTTTTTCATCTGTAGTTGTCGAAAAATTTAGAGAAGGAATGAGAAAGAATAATAAAACATTTGAATGAATCCTCCGATGAAGAATTGACTGACACGTACGATATTTATTTAGATGATTACGTTGAATATTCTGAAGTATGCACAGAAACATAGGAGGGGGCTGACATTTCGCAAATGAAGTGTCCATTGAAAATTCAATCCTGTATTGGGGAAGGAAAACACAACTACATGGGGAAAAAAGGAACTGCGCCTCAATGTAAGAACGCCAAAACGGAATATAATTTCCATAAGTACTAACTACAAAGATCAAGAAGAAAATATCAAGATCCCTATTGATAACTTTCGATTATTTTTGATAAGCGATTGGCAAATACAATTACTCTATGCACAAGTATTCAAATTCAACTCGGAGGTGTAAATTATTTGCGTGCGAGCCCAGCCCAACTGACGAGGAAGAAATTGAATGTTTCAAAGGGCTTCTGCACTTCGAAGGAACAAATAGATCTGCGCGACTAAGTATAAAGGATTTATGGGATCGAGATGGCTTGGGTGTTGGTATATTTTACGTGTGCAAGAATTGTCATGGATTCAGTTTTCTTTTGCAATGTCTCAGATTTTAAGATATAAAAAGTAAAGTTGAATGAAAAATTATAGAGATATTAGTTCCAAATCGTCAATGTTTGTAATGTCAAAAGTTGAGAAAGTTTCAGGATAACTATGCTGTATCGAAATACACCACGGTAGACGAGCAAGTAGTCGTCTTTAGGGGAAGATCTTCATTCAGAAAAATAAGCTTGCAAAATATAGCCTCCAAATATTTGCATTGGTTGACAATAATTTATTCTATACGTTCAATTTGGAGGTATATGCAGAGAGTCAACCCGAAGGACCCTCTACAAAGTAGACAATACTCCTAAAGAGGTGGTGAAGAGCCTTAGTGGAACCAAATTTAAGTACGTGGAGAAACACCACGGCTGAAAATTGGGTGTTCCCCTTGCAGAGGATTTGTTAAAAAGTAAATTCACACTATTGGGAACTTTGAAAAAAATGGAATTGCCACCTCAGATGGTTTGCGCAAAACAGAGGGACGAGAATAGAAGTCTCTTTAGATTTAGAAAGAGCATGACTATCATGTCTTATATTCCCAAAAAAAGTTAACATGTAATTATTTGACAACGATGCATAGCAGTATTAGCATAGAGGGGTCGACAGGTGACAAGAAGAAACCAAAGGTAATATCTTTTTATAACCTTACTCATGGTGACGCTTACCCAGTGGATGAGATGCGTGTTACTTATTATGTTTCAAGAAGCAGAAAACATATCCAATGGTATGTTTTCCACTTGATAAACGTGGCAAGCATAAACTCTTTTGTTAGATACAATAACGTAAATCCAAGAAGCAAAATGTATAGATTAAAATTCCTACGTTGAATTGAGAGGGACTTGACAAAGTGATTTATAAGAAGTTTGTAAATGAAAATTATCCCAAAGAAACTAAAAAGAAAGACGGATTATTTCAGCGATTCATCAACGTGTGTAAGTGCAAAGTAAAAGAGAAAATGAAAAAATGGTATATGTTTCGTATGTCCGAGGGATAAAAACAATGAGACATAAATGTTCTGTTGCTCGTATGGTAGGTGGATGTAAGTGCGCGAAACATATGATGAATATTTTCTTCTGTTGCAATCACAAAAGATCATTGATCATCTAAGGATCATTGAAATTAAAAATAAAGTGTCACAAGTTCAATTTGTGATTTAATTTTGGAAATCTGGATGATGTATTTTGGATAATTTATGGCAAAATTTGTGAATGCGAGGTGACAACGGACTACGGTGCCTATGCCATAATAAAAGTATTATCAGTAGTTCATATTCAAAACTCTGATAAAGTTATTTACGTAAGAGTCAGAGGGAGATCCGTGCATAAATTTTGAGGGGAATCCCACCCCCACCAAATTAGCACTCAGCAACTTAAGTATAATCTAAATTTCCCGGCGGATGTAGAAATCAAAGAGATTGTCGGGTGGTACACCGGGTCGCAGTGTTCATTGAAGCAGACGTTTCAACACTCTAATTGAGCATCACCCTCAGAGCAGAGGTAACTCTCCTTTGCCCTGAGAACGCAGCTCGATTAGTGATGAAATGTCGGTTACAATGAACACTGTGACCCGGTGTACCACCCGAGAAGCTCCTAATACACTCAGCAAAATAGACTTTGTTGAGCCGTATTACGCTTCGGACCTTAGCCTCAGCAAAAATATTTTCTCGTGGATTTGGAAGTGGGAATTTTTCCAATGCCCCACCACCCCCTTTGAATCCGCCACCGGTTAAAGATGACGAGTTAGAATGATCAACTCCTCATCCTCTGCATAAAAACTACAAATAAAAACATAGATTTAAATAACATCAATGGTTTTTACAAATAAAATATTGTGTAACCCATTCTGAAACAATGTAATGTTCATTGGGGTGTCAGGAGCACCCCGCACGAGAAACCTTGGTCGAAAAACGCGCGCAAGTTACGCCGGGTGAAAAAAATTATTTAATAAATTGAAACAAAGCTCTTCGTTGTGTTCCTACGGCTTATAACAATTTATTTTTTTGTATTGTAAAAGAACTAATTATAATCTTGCAAATACTTGACAATACACTTTAAGTATGGTTATATTGGATAAAATCATATAAACGGATACGAAGGTAAAGACGAGTAAAAAATCCTTTTTGAGATAATATCAGGTGTAAATGGGAGTGTTAGCCAACATAACTCTCTATTGTTCGTCTTTGTGGCGAAGGCTTCTTTTAGAAGAAGAAGAAGGCAGTCATTGCGTTCATTAACCATCAAAACATTTCGTTTTTAATTGTAAGTTTATTTTATTCAATCTTGCTAATTATATGCTTCGTGATATGCAACTCGCGTAGCACCAAATATTTTACTCGCCTATTTTGTGTAAATTTCACGCATTTTATTATAAATTAAATCAGAATAGATATATTGGTTTAGTTATCCGTTGAGTTTGCTTAGAATATCAAGTTCAAAAATATCTTAAGTGGCTTAGCATTACACATAAAAGTCATAGGGCTGAATAGTATTTTCCACCAGAAAAAAACTGTACCGAATTTTTAAACCAATTTTGTATTCAACCGTATTTTTTAGTGAACCGTATCTCTAATGAATTGTTTTTTTACCAAACCGCGTATTTTGCCATCAAAAGTTTTTTTGCCAACAATATAATTAAAAAAACCTGCTTTTTGAAGGTGAGTTTTTTCCTTAAAGGAGATAATTCTTAATAACGCGGCTAGCTTTCCTAAACTGAACATAAAAATGTGAGATTGTTTGCGAAAGTCCAAGGTTTTCATGCGAGACCTGGGCTTACATTTTAATTGTCTTTTTTTAATGTCAAAAAAATGTGCCTAAATATGTTGATCGGCCGAATTCGAACCTGCCGCTTGAACTGCGATGAAATTCACGTTATTGATGATTGAAAACATAGTATAATATCAACAGATATTTATTTCCTTAGCACGACGCGTTTCTTTGTTAAAACAACATTAGAAGGTACCTTCATTAGCCTTGATGTTAATGTTGTTGTGACAACAATACGCGTTGTGGCAATTGAATAACTTATGCATGGTACATGAAAAGCTTCGTTGAGACAAAGCGGCTGGTGCCTGCACACGGACGAAATCTCTCCACTTAAAGCCTAAGAGCTGATATGATGTATATAGAGGCTGATTTCTTTCGCACGTGGTTCATAGTTATCTGCATTTCTTAGCCGACATTTCCTTTCTCTTTCATCGTGGCAACGATTACGAGGGGAAACTCTCACGCCTTACGTTTCCTTTGGAGGCTTTTTTTCTGCCCTGGGACCGTCACTTTGCTGAATCACACTATATTTGGTCTTGAATTCTAGCTCAGTTGAGTTGTCCGAAAAGCAACTGCAAGACGCTCTGAAAGAGACGGGTGAATTCAGTTTAGGTACAGTTTCCCAAGATTCAATTCGATACACTCTGGATTCCTGATCCTTGAAGGAAGAGGAAAACTTCCTCAGTTAACTTTAAATGTCAAGAAAATAATTGGAAAGAGGTCAATAGTGCTCATCCTCCTTTGCCTTTCACAAATGTTGGCGAATAAAAAGTTCTGGTTAAGTGTCCCGAAATATTTTGAGTTATTTTTCGATTACGATTTAATTTCAATGAACGTTGCTCGAATACACTGATAGGAATGACGAGTATTGGAAAATCGCAATGGCTAACCCTCAAACACGAAAATGGAATGCAAGAGATTGACAAACCAGCGAGAAAATTCGAAACTGGAAGTCGCGGTAACTGGAAACTGGAAGGCGAAAGTGTGTGATGTGCAAAGGAACGGAGAGGCAAGCAACAACTATCTAGGATCACCGTCACTGTGCCTAGACCCCTGCTTCAGGCTATACCACACTCAGGTTTACTACCAACCACCGAATATTGATAAAAGGATAAAGGAAATGGCTTGGCAAAATGCAAGTAAGAATTTATAATAATATAGCTGAAATCACTGTCCGTACTATTGTTTTGTAATAACTGAAGAGCAATTGTAACGTTAAGAAGTTTACGTCTGAGTCTAAAGTTTATCTTTAATGCCTTCCCAATGAAAGCACCCTTAGCAATTTAAAAACCTCCGATTTAAGTTACCCCGAAAGCATGCAATTGAGTGGACGCATATGCTGCGTCACATACTCTTGAGTGGTTAAAACGGAGGAATTCTTTCCTAAACTGAACCGTGATATTTTAGCATGTTTGGAGTAGCCAATGTTTTTTATATAAGCCTGGGTTAACATGTATATTGACTTTTTTAAGTGTCAAACAATGCTCCTACATGCCCGGTTTTTGTTTCGATAAACAACCCAGTAACATCTTCATAGAAGCAAAATGCTGTTGTATTATTTACATGTTGAGCTGTATTTTATCAATTACTGGTCGAGCGCTTTGAAAATAAAGAAAAAAATTAGTTTCTAATTCAAAGCCCGGCATGCCTTTGCCAGCACGAACTTAAGTCATAAGTAGCGATTTTTTTCTAAGATCATTATATAAACCACTATTGCCAGAACCCAAAAGTTTAAAATTATGCATGAATCGTGACGCAATGAGGAAACAAGTGACCATGGAGACTGAGAAATTTAAATACCGTCATAGGAATTTAAAAATATAATTTCAGTAAGAAATTTGTGAAATATTAATTTATTAAAAGATTATTATGTCCATAAGAATTTAAAAATATTTTTGAAATAATGCAGCCCGCATATCACCCGAAAATGTCTGGCAACATTACAATATAAGGTCTCAAATAACATTTTGCCGTATTTTCTTTAAATATGCCATCATTTAAAATAATATTCATTTAAACACATTTCAATTACACTTTGGAATAAAATGATTTTTGTATAGAACTTACAATGCTATACATTAATAATCAATACCAATATGTTAAAATTTCGTTTTCATTATGCGCATGTAATATAAGATAATGCTTATCCATGTCTTCATTTCGGATATGAATTTTCAGGCTACCATAAACATTTGCATTATCCTCTCACATCTTGCGTGTGGCAGGGGCAGACATAGACCTTCAAACAATGCTTCTTCCTCCACAAAGTCTCCCAAAACCATCAGCATAGGTTTAGTGTAATTGCTACTGCACTTACTTGAAGGATTATGAAATCTTTCTTATTCGTTTCAATGGTCGGCAAAACAGAATACAATGAGATATACACAAAATCCCGTTTAGATACTTATGAGACAATGCTTTATTTGGGCGAGTACTTACTCTGCACACCAGTGGCTAATTATTTGTAATACGTCAGTCATGCGGACCACTTATGACACAGAGGGGATACGTAAGTTCACAGGCGTGGTCGCCATCCAGTCTGGCTGCGAGCAGATACGGGGAGGGAGGCGGCGGCGTGAATGATTAGCTGCGAAGGATCATCGGTGTTTCAGAACCACTTCCCTGGTTCATCAGTTTTTAAATTCCGAACCGGCCTGCTGGTTTTGATAAATAACCAAACCGCTGAACCGTTGCTCCGGAAAACCACCCAGCCCTAAGTACGATGAAGTAAATTTTGTATTCTGAATGAACAAGCTCATTATGAATACACTGTATTGCCAGATTTTGAAATTAAAGAAGATGGGTGCATTATGGTGGGAACAATCACTAAAAAGCACATAGAAGTAGAATTAAGTTCATTTCCAATATTTTAATAAATCATATTGGTGCAAGGTTGCTTAAATATTGCGCCAGTAAAATCCTTGAGATGTATCTTGTAATATGAAGGTGTGCTTTTCTTAGAAGTCTGCGAGTATAAGGTAGGTACTTGCATCCAGATTTGTTCTCAAATCTTTTAAGTATTGACCTCAAACCTTGAATACTCGAAGTAAACCAATAAATCCTGCGTTTTAATTTGACATAAATGCATCTGTTGGTGTCGAGGAACTTAGCATGGCGGCAAGACGAGAGAAATGCTACATTAAATATATTTTTATATTCAACATTAATTAATACACATTTTGACTTCATATATGGGCACGGTATTTGTAATTTGGGTGAAAACTACACATACATACATATGTTTATTTCGAATGTTAGTCCCGGCAAGACCCCATGATATTTATAAGCAAAGAGCTTAATAATATGGAATGTGTTTCTTCACGTTAAGAAGAAAATCCGTGCAAATATTATTAAATTATCACAATATGCAATTCATTTTGCGTGAGGCTACGAGTTAAAAGAGAAATATTTTGTCAAAAGAAAATTAAATCTATAAACTACATTTCTGTTCTCTTATTTTTTAATTATTAACAATAAGAAATTTCAATCAAATATTATTTTATATCGCATTAAACCAACGAGGATACTACAACCTTTTCAAGTCATAGGTGTTTGCTTTATTCAGTAAAAATACATTGTGAACACAAGTAAGGCGAAAAACTCAGAGAGACACAGATAACCAGTGTCATTTCCTTCTGAGTAAGGCAACGTGACGAAGACACGCCTCCATACAGCGTCGTGTTTATTTTCAACTCTCCATATCTCTTCCGTTCCGTCAAGGATTCTTAGAACGAGAACCTTTATCACTTTGCTTCACCGTGAAAAAGACGAACTTGAACGAAGAATTTGAGGTGGCTCCACCAAACGCACTTGTGCCAAAAAAAATAATATCATGCATAAAGAATATGAAAAGATTTTTACAATAACTGTTGTATCCAATTTGTTATATTACCTGACTATCCTTTGACCAATTATTTGGTAATATGTGTTAGTTTTATTCATTTATAGTGACTATATTATAATAGTATTTAAGGGAATTTGTAGGTTTTTAAGAAGGGTTTTTCTGCCAACATATGGTATTTATTTGCGTATAATATGAAGAATGCTCTCATTAGATGTAAATGTACAATTTTTTGGATATATATATATATATACAATATCTGTTCGTGGCAACAAATGTTCTTTGTAGTCACAACTAATATCTGTAATTTAGCATATGAAATACTTCCTTTAAAAGGTTTTATGTCAGAAAACATACGTTAAAATTCAAATTGAGGAAACAATGTTTTTTACTTGAAGAGTGTTACAATTTCCTTGAAGAAGAACTTTGTTTACATTGTGTTGCCTTTATTGTGCAACGAAGAATAAATTTTCTATCGACGAAGAGTGATCAAATTGTACACTGTGGTGTCTATGAGAAATTGTAACAAAAGGGAATAAGGCCATGACGTTTAAATGTAGATATTAATAACGGGGTAATTGTTTTCTTCTCTGTTTAATGTATATTTAACGTGATGAATCAATGGATATTGCTCCGGAGATGTTAGATAAAATAGATTGAACCGAGCAATTAAAAAAATGGCGAAGCCGTATTCTCCAAAATTTGCGAAGTGAAATACCAATGCGATGTAAACACACAATATTTATGTGCAAAAGCTACTAGGATAATTAACGCTATTGAGATTGTCATCAAGCCAAAATTTAGGATAGGCCTAGGTACTGAATCATCGACGCGTACAGGACATATTAATATTTAATGTTGCTAACTATGAGGACATATTTAACATTAACTAACGAAGTAAGTTGACCCAAAAACACTTAGAAAGGATTTAATTAATGATTCAAAACGTGAAATCAATTGGTTTTATGGATAAAGAAATAAATTGGTTACAGAATTGGAAAATAAAAATGGGTTCACTGACTCGGAATTTCTTCGTTGAAATCACTGTTTACCTCAAATAGTTATTATAACGATTATGAAAAACAACAGATCAGTGAAATGCTTCAATCTATTTAAACCACTGAAATGAAACTGAAGCGAAAAAGATATCACATTCAGCCATAATCATTTATGCAACTCGACGTTGTGTATAAAAGGTGCCGTAAAAAGTTGCAGATATTCCATTTGATGCAAATATTTGAGAACATATGTCAAGTATTGTAATAGAAATCAATGTTATGGTAAGAGTATTGTAACCAATGGCACATCGTTTTCTTCTTATAAAAAGGTTAAAGAATTAACAACCCACGTTAAAGTTTTTGCACAATCACAACTCCATTTAAATATTATTTTATCTATAGAATATGTTCAGATGTACTTTTTTATTTGGCTTCGATTAAATCTAACATATACAAATAGATAGAATTTCCGTGATTTACAAAATTATATCTGTACAAGAATCGGGACCTGTCTTTGCATGGGAAGATGTGAATTGATTGCACCGATAATGCATTAATGAACCGGGTTAATACTGAGAACTTTACATTATTTCGACTAAAATAAGTGTACGCAAGACATGAAGTTTGAGGTTTAATATAGAGAATATTTTTAGTAGCATATTTTATAGATATTTCAAAAGAAAAGAAAAGAATGGTACCCAAAATATTTGGTAATATTATTACAATATCTTGGTCCAGAAATAGTGCTAAATAATATTCATAAGGGCAAGATGATCATGCCCGTTGAATTTTTATGGGAGATGTCATATACCTTTATCAATAAGAATCAATGTATTCCGCGTGCTATATTCAATTACTATCTATCATTAATCTTACCGTTAATAGCATGTGAGAAATTCGGAGTGAATTCTCGTTGGAATTCGCTTGCATAGAATGATAATCTTATAAATAAGGTAAAAGTTATGTATTCTCGTGTAAAATTCAAAAACGAAATGTAGGAAAATTTGCTAACTTTAAGGATTATAAAATGTGTTCTATGCACGGAAAAGTAACTACTATTCATGTAACTCATGATCTCCAGTTCGACCCCTTTTCGTTTTATTTTTTTCAATAAATGTTCGTATACATCATTATATTAATTCATATAGGATTTTTAATGGTATGCATATTCCATAAAAATTTCAGAAGCACAAAAATACCAAGTAAACTACTTGGTAATGCAATTGCATGCTGCGGCCATGGTCAATCTATCGTCTATCTATCAAACGTCTATCTCTAAGGTGATTACAGCCAAACCAATGTGCAAAACTTATAAACGACGCAATAAACATTTTTTTTATTAAACGTTAGCGCGATTTGATTCTCCGACGTGAGGCGCTCATGGATCTACGGAGTAGTGGAAAATATATCCTTTATCTAAAACTCGGTGAACTAAATGCCATTAAAACTCGTTATAAAAAAAACTTAAATGATATTAAATAAGACACTATATATTTCAATGTTCCCTCTTCCTGAGCGTTACCAAAGCTTGTCAAGCAACCACGATCCCGCGGCCACGCAGTCCGTCCATGCCCCGTAAAATCACTATATTCAATATATATTTTTCTTCAACCTTTATTAACAAGGAGACAATGTTTGGACGCAGCCACCTAGAACAAACCAATCCTAATAAGGCAATTAAAAAATATTTTTAAATAGTTTACCGTTTGGCCATTAAAGGCCATCCCAAATTTCATTATACTCTAGGCGTAAAAAATATTTTCCATATCCCAAGCGGATTTCATAAAAATTTATTAGGTGTACATTCAGGTAAACATTCAAGCATACATTAAAAGGTATAAATTGTACAAACGGAGTCGTACTGTCTTACGTGATTGCAAAAATGCCTTTTCTATGGAAAATTAAGAACGTAAATCGCAAAAGTTTCATTTTTTGGCATTCGATCGAGTATGACCAATTAAATGTTATTTAATAATTTTCTCGAAAATCGGGGTGAAATATATCCTTTAAACTTTGGGAATTGAAATACAACTCGTCTTATTTTAAAAGATTTATAGCCGAACCAATGGGCCCACCTTGTGAATGACGAGATAAAAATTTGTTCATTTGAATTTCAGCGCAATCACACTATCCGCCACGTGGCGTTTAACGATTGACGGAGTAATGTAAAATATTTTAAACTCATAGACCGAGAAAATAATTTCATTCAAACTCTGAAGGATGACGAAAAGCAATAATTATTTTTTCAAGTGACACACTAAACATTTCAATGTGCCTTCGTTTGTTCGTGAGCGTCGTCAAAGCTAGTCAAAAAGTACGATACCGCGGCCATGCATTCCGTCGACACCCAGTAAAAACACTATATTCAACGTTATTTTTCTTTAAAGTTTATCAACTTTGAGACAAGGTTTTTCGAACAAACCTAGAGTCAGTTATTGCCAGCAGAGTGGTTGAGGTATGACAAGGGCCTTCCTCAAGGGAATAAATGAAAACCGCTCGACCAGCACTATTTGTAGTCTTTTGGACGTCACCATGCCTTTTCCGTTGAAAATAGCTCGGCCACTAATTCACTTCCCCTCAAAGCTTTCATCTACATCCACAAAATAGCCTGCAAACCGCCTTAAGGGTGTGTGGCAGGGGTTGAGTTTTCCTCAACAAACATTACAATTTACCCTAAAGTTAGTGTAATCATGACAAACTATGCATTTGCAAAAATCGCTAATGCTTTTTATAAGGAGAAGCCTCACAAGCATGCACTACACTACAGAAATGCTCCCAATGTTTGAGGGACCGTTAGTATATACCAAAACTCTACTTTCCAACTTCACAAACGGACAGAGACTCAAGAGTTCTACAGAAGACATACACGGCGTGCTTTCAGTGCTTGGTAGCAGATGTAAGCATTACAGACTACTACTACCACTAAGATCTACGCTACGCATGGACAAACCTAGTTAAATAGCTCATTGGCAGCAGTTATGGTCCCTTATTTTTTCGCGGAAAAAATGAAATTTTAAATTTGTCCGTTCTGCAGTCTAGTTTTCTAATTTTATTCTCATAATCTGATCCACCATAGTATGTTGGATTTCGTAATATATTATCAGCGTTGTCAGAGAACAAATCGGTTTGGATCTTACATAATAGATTAACTCTAAATATTAATCAATGGATGATATTAATCGCGTCATAAATCAGTTTTTCTTCCTACGTTATAAGGATCCCATATACTTGCAGAATGTTCCAAGTGGGGTCTAATAAGGGAGAAGTTGCTGATTTCCCTAACTGTATCGTCACTCTTGAAAAGTACACTTTCAACAAATCCCAATTTACGATTAGCTTAGCCGGTAATTTCCCGAATATGTATATTCCATGAGAGATCATTGGTCAGCTTGACTCCGAGGTATTTAACGGATTCTAAGATGTCTAATTTGTTATTATGATGCTGTTCTTCTTTCATTATTTTTTTCCATAAATGCTATGTTAGATAAAAGTTCTTGAATAAATTCGATAATTTTATGATAAAATCACTTGAGTCCGAATTTCACAAAAAAAGTTATTAATTTTTTTCCGCGCTCTCCTCATCTCTAATTTTCGTTATCCATTCCTATAAATGTTTTCATGTGCTTTCGCGGCGAAAAATCTACTACCCCTCTCCTAGTATTAACCATCCGCGGCTCTCATTTACATGTTCTTATCGTAAAACATTCCCCTTAACCGCTGAAACATAGCAAACGTAGGGATTTGGACGCTTTACTGTAGACACACAAGAAAATAGATCAGAATTTGAGTTTAAGTAAAAAAAATACTTATTTTGATTCTTGATACTGTGATTTGGAATATCCAGCAGCAGTATTATATTTACAGCAAAGTGGATATTTATTTAAAAGGACTGCATACTACTTTAAGAAGATTGAATTTCAGCCATGCAATAAAAAATGGGAAATGGGTAAACCATGCAGTAATTGGATACAAAAACACAATTCAGTTGTTGACTTTTAAGCTATTTGGTGTATGACAATTTCGATAATTGGCTATTTGTAATTTTGATATGAGCATTGGATTTATATATATTTTAAAAAATCACACACATGATATTTTCACAAATATTTTAATATGATATTGACAGAGACTTTTTCGCAGTTCAGTATGACAAGATTATTTCGAGCACTTGTTTTTACAGAGAATTTTTTTCATTTTCTTAAGTAATGAAGGAAGAGTAATGACGTGATTGCGGCTATTACAAAATATCAAGCACTATCATATTAACAAAGTTATTTATTATTGATAAACGTTCCCCTTTCAAGTAGAACAAGTAGTAAAGGTGGCCTTTCCTCGCTTACTTCTCAGAAATATATAATTGCATATAAACGAAACATCTCAAGGATTTTACTAAAATACTTTTCAATCAAACTTACACGCCCTTGTTTTTTATAAAAAAATTAGAAATTAACAATATTCTACTTCTATGGGCTTTATTAGTGATTGACTCACAAATATTTACGCCACCGTTTAAACTTTCCATAAGATGGCAAAACAGCGCACCCGGAAAAATCTTCCTCATTTAATTTGACAACGGCAGTGCTGCTCACTCATTACAAAAACTAATAAAACTTCGTCATCTTGTGTTATGATGTGACAGATAATGGAATATCAGCTAAGTTGCATTACTTAGCAGCTATGGAAAAAATGCGTGCAATGATTAGGCGTTAATATCTAGAGACTAGCAAACTGAGTAAGTCTTCAAAGGCCGGTCAATAATTGAATTTAACGACCATTGGATTTGTATGAACTTGTATAAGAAAATTCATAGGGATTTGGAATACGGTATTTGCCATGCAGATCGATAGAATAATGTGAGATATTCTTTAAATAACTATATTCCTGCGCAAAATATATAGAAACAAGATATAATCATCATTTCAAACCATCAGATCAGTTTTAACTACTAATAAAACGAGTTTCATCCTCAACAAATTCTTTCTTTTGGAGTTTGGAGTACGAAAAAGTAACACCATCATCGACTGATGTCTGAAGTACGATTCAAATTACTTCCTACATGAAAAGTGCTTTCACCATAATTAACGATCAAAAGTTCGTTGTGCTCCAATGGTTAAAGGGCTGGTAATATTAATAGAAAGAGTGCAAAAACTCAATCTTATAATTCTAAGTCAATATTTTTAAGGACCGTGATTCTATTAGAAAAGACTATTCAGACCTATAAATTTTGTTTGTTACGCTGAAATACTTAAATTATTTTAAAACATGATATTTTAATTTAAATTTACTACAAACTTAACCAATATTTTTTTGATCAGAATCAATTTGTGCGCAATATTTATTCCCTTTGCGACGAAAAAGTGTACGGTGTTTTGCAACGACCTTGCCAAAGGAATGAAGGAGCTACGTTAACAGCAGCAAATTTTTTAAATAAATATGCCGATATCAGTCCAACGTTTTGTTTTGATTAATTAACGTAATATCTGCCTTACCCCAACAATTGAATGATGATGATGATGTTAATGAAACCGTTGACTTTAAGAAATACAGAAAATTGAGAGTTTTGTTCGCCATCACTCCCAGTTTCTCTTGAAATAATCATAAGAAGACTTTTAAATATCAATTCAAACGACAACCCCTTAATATAAGTTATCTGGTCAAACTTACCTGATTAACTAAAAATTAAGCGATTTTCTAAACAATTCCAAAAACCGCCCGTACACTTAAATCTCCATAGAAGGCATTTAATAACAATTATTTTTAAAAAAAGACTGATAAAGTTGTAATTTTTAATTTTATTAACATTTAATTTGAAAAAAGCTAAAAAATTCAATTAAAAACTGTTTAATTTAAAAAATAGGCATTGTCTTGGTACAAATTTTTAATTGAAGAAAAGCATTTCAAGCAACTTTCATTTGCACCCTGTGTTATAACATTGGTTCAAGTGATAAAATGAATCTTATTAATTATAGCCATCCCTCAAAATTGGTAGTATTAACGAAATTAGTAAGCTTAAGTTTGGCTCAAAAGTATACAGATACCGTTTTCGGAATATGTTTGCAAAATTATATATTTCATTCTTCAAAATCGAATTTGTAGAAAGCTTTCTTTTTTAAATAAAATTTCGTTTGATAAACCTCTATCAATATTTTTCCACTTTTAAGCTAACTTTAAAGCTATTTTACATTCATTATACAGGAGAATTATTGGTCGGCTATTGCATCGAACATTCTCCTGTTTGTGACGCACGATATCATTTTTGGCAGCACTTTCAGTGTGTATCATATTTTTTTAATGCAATTGATACTTTTTCATACTTATTTAAACAATCAGATGAGCAAGTTGTCTGACAATAAGAAGCAATTAGGTAGCAACCAAACTAGCAGATGGAATCACGTGCTAAAAGATTGATTTGCATTTATGAAATCATGAAATGTGTTCCCAAAATCTGGGTAAACTTGAAACATTGCTCAACTTTGCAAAAAACTGATACTACAGAATTTTAAAGATATAAGCTGTGTCCAAACTCTCCAGTTAGGTACCTAAATACGGAAATTTAGGGAGGACGCCATCTTGAAGTGTGTCCAAACTCGTTAGGCAGCACAAGGGAGCGGATTTGGGCAGCCAAATCGGTCGCCAGATTTAGGCAACAACAAGTCCTTCCTAAATCTGCCACCATTTTGAATTTCCCATGATTCCGAATGCTGCAAGCGTCAAGGGATGTGACCAGTGGGATAAAAAAACATGGCGGGCAAGTATTTTTTGTGTAAGTACGGATAATATTTAAAAAAAAAGTCTTTTACACTGTAAATGTTAGATATTTTTTGATAAAAATTTCTTTTTAGGGACTAACGAGTTGACAGAGCGCCTGATAAAGGCAAGGAAAGAGAGGGCTTTTTGATGGGAGTAGAAATTCGGCGGCGACCTCATGAAAGTGAGTGTTGCATGTTTTTATTTCTTTATCAGTGTCATATCTCATTTCAGTGTCAGCAAATATATTTTATATATTACTGGTAATAAATAACTATGGGTTTTCGGATGATATTTTTCATCTCAACACGTTACCATCGCTATGCAATATCACGTGCATATGTTTACGGTATTTCACTAGTTGCCTTGATTTCAGTGGCAGCGTAATTTTCCCCTTCATATTTTTTAAATAGAAGGATGTCATCTTACTTAATACTAAATTAATGATTATTATTTCTACAGTCACAAATGGCTCTTGTTGGCAATGGTTTTTGTGCCATATCCCGTCTCTAATGCGTGTGTCATGTGAGAGTTTTGTCATTACGGTTTGGTCCTCTTACACAATTTGTTGTCCGTGTTAAATCTATTTTTTGTAACTATAGGTCGCATAATCCCGAGACAACAGGAGCACTTATTTATTTTCTCCTATTTTGGGATTTCTGATTCGATTGACCACAGCATTTCCAAATAATTTTCTCTACTTCGCTTTTTATATCACAGCAAATGTTTAACGTGGAACAATAAGGAAACGGCCGGAAGACGTATTGAGATTAGAAATAGCAAATATTAATCCATTGATTCCACTGATTAGGGCTTCATCTCACAAGTTGCCAAAAGAAATATTTAAGAAATAGGTTTACATTGCGTCTGAAAGGCTCTCATTTTCTCCTCAGCGTGATCATCAAAGAACTTAATTTGGAGGAGAAGGTGACGGTGTGCCAGTGTCGGAAGAAGTGGGATAACCTGGCGAAAAAGTATAAGGTGAGTGTAATCTTCATTCTTTTCCAAATTTTGAGGAGCTCTTTCATGGAGGAGTAATTGTGTAGTTTTCCTATGCGCAATACTATGATGTTGTCCTTTCATTTGGTACTTATTTGTTTGCAATACCATTTCGTATGAATTATATATATCACAATGGCATGTTCTCACTCACAGTTAACAATTAGGAGCCATTCCTTTTTATGAATGTTATGATTAATCAAGATGTTTATTCAGTGCAGAAGCAGAATGAAGAACTTACAGTGGTATTCCTGGTTACAATTTACATTATTTCACAATTTATATAGTTTCTTTAGCCTTCATTACTATATTTATGGATTCATTACTACATATGCTCACTGCAATTTAGTGAAATAAACAGTATATGGGTCCCATGAATTTAATTAAATACCTAAACATAAAAATTAAATCAACCTGTACTATGCATTCTCTTTTTAAATGTTAAACACAAGACAGCCTTCACCTCTCTTGATATATAGATAATAATAGGTCATATAGATAATAATAATATATCTGTTTGTGTTATCATTTCTCTAAATAGTGTTTTGATTATGAGGCACGACTGATTAATCAAAATAAATTTTCCTTCGAAGGCACTCTTTCTTGGGTAGAATTCAGATAACTACAGTTACCAACATGAGAAAAAGATGCACGGTTGACTACATCATATTCATCCCTTTTCTTTTTCTCTTCATATAGGACCTCCAAAACCCCACCACGGGGAGTGGGCGAGAGGGAGGCATCGATTGTGCGGACACATGGCCGTTTTACTCCCTGAGATGCACTGGGCATTAGGGGAGAGGGATGCAGTTGCACCACCAGCCATCTTCTCCTCTAGTGCGCCACTGCCATCAGGGAGTGTCTCGGCCATGTTGGAGGGTAGTGAGGGGCGCTCGTCTAGCCCCACCACCACTGACTACCAGCAGCCAGCAAAGAGGCGGAGGACCACTAGCAGTCCACTGAAGTCCTGGAAAGGGTGGCCTCCTCCATTGAGGAGGCCATCCATGACCAAAGGAGGAGGGGGGAAGAGTTCCTTAAGTTGTTACGTGCAATTGTCAATAAAAAAATGATGAAAATGTAATCTTCTCACTTTTTTCCTTGTCCACAAACCTCTTCCTAAGGGTTATCAGGTATGGGTTGATTTATTCTTCTTATGGGTTAATTTATTTATAACCAGGTGTATACGTGGGGTTCTTTTTCACTGTTTCATTTTTACATTGAGTCCTGCGGTGCCTGTAAAATTGGAATGTGCGTACATTTTGCACTATGGAATATGTTCAGTGTACCTTCTTTAATAGTACCATTCTTCCCACTTGGGAAATGATTCTCTCATGTAGTCATCCAGACTTAAGCCTCCATAACTGCAGTGACAATATTACTTTTCATAATTCAGTCATTAAGGTGTTCATATGCTGAGGTAGTTATTGACAACATTGCTCTTTGGCCTTAAGTTACAGGATTATGGTAGTAGATACCTTTGCTGTTCATTGAAGGCTATGAATACTCTTTGCTTGCTATTCAACTACCTAGGAACACTGCATCTCAAGGGTGAGTGGCAGTGGAATTTTACATAGATATTAGGTACTTTATTGTTCCATGTTCAAGAGATGGTGTAGCAAACCTAACAATCACAGTTTATAAGGTGGGTGCAAAATATGGAGACTATTCTATGCCTAGTTTAGTCGCTTTTTGGTTTTCCAATGGCTGTCTGGCCTACCATAAATGTTCACGAACTAAGGCTTTTCACATTTCCCTGCCCTTTTAACATTCTAATCAAATCTTACGAACGAACAAATAAACGAAAATTGCCTTCCAGTTCTGTCTCTCAAATGCCTCGAAGTGTGCACTGCTTTAGGTCACTTTTTTTACTCATTCAGGTACCTACGTACTGACTAGGCATATTTGTAATATTATTATGGTGTCCGCTTTACATCCAGTTAACACTGTTATCTTCAATGCAGTTGGAAATGTTTAATGTAGGTAAATATAGCTTTTGCTTGAATGAATGGGACTTAATATAAATATTTTGAGGTGAAATGCTTAGGATTTAGAGGGCACTCCGGGGATTATCATGTACGAATAATAAATTGCAAGTCTATTAGAGATTACTTGTCATAGTGGAGACTTGTGATACTTGGAGCATGAAGTGAAGGTTAACTGGTACGACCGCAGAGGAATGGGACATAGGCATGGGTGCTGCCATGATATCAACAACATGCATTGACTTGTATTACAAACATGTTACACTATAGTTAATAACTCAAGATTACTTCATTTGATATCTTATAGTCTTAATAGAGCAAACCTTGATGAAGCACCAATTCTATTGCAAACATTAATTAGTTCAACCCTTCAAATCTCTAGCCTTGAAAACCAAAGTGCATGCATTAGACCATTACAATGTAAGGAACAGGGTTACGATGACTTTTCTTAGCTACAACAATGACAGAATTCACATTTACTGGTAAACCATTTATTTAAAAATAGTCGTGGTCGAGCAATGGAGGTGGAGGATTTAACAATCTCGACATCCTTCTAGCGATGTTGTCTCTTATATTGAAACCATCCTGCTGGTTTCCCACAACCCCCACAGGATTTTCTTCTTCCCCCACTAACCCCTCCTCTGCTAAAATGTCACCATTTGTCAAACATATATTGTGCATCACGCAACATGCACCAATAACATCTGCCACTTTTGTGTGGTGGAGAGCAACCCTCTGCATAAATATACACCTCCACCGGGCCTTGAGCATGCCAAAGCTGCGCTCGATGATATTTCTTCCCCTCCGGTGGTGGGCCTTAAAACGAGCCTGTACTGGGCCAGCCACGGGCTCACGGTAAGGTGTGAGGATAGTTATGGGTTCCCTGAGGCATGGGTAGCCACTGTCTCCCAAAATGGCATAACCCTGAGGGGGGTACAAAGCATTAACAATTAGAGGGCTTGCTCTTAGGACCCTGGAGTCATGAACTCACCCTGGATACCCAGCAAACACATGCAAAAATTTTCCCGTATGATCGCACACGGTCTGGAATTGCACCGTGTAGCGGAGTCTTCGGTTGAAATAGTCAGCGCGATGTGGACCTGAAGCAATCACTTCTACATGGCACCCATCTATTGCGCCTAGAACACAGCTCAGCTCTTCACTCCGGGACATTCTGGCAAATCCGCCACCAATTGCAACAAGTTCTACATTTGTAGGTAGGCGTATCACTCTCCTAGATACAGAGGGAACTTGCTGCATCATTTCGTGCACCATTAGATGAACGGTCGATCTGGGGAGGCCAAAGTTAGAGCTAATCACTCTAAATGACGCTCCACAGGCAAGCCAGAAGAGGAAAACAGCCAGCTTCAACTGTTGCTCCCATCCGCTTCTTCTTTCGACAGAAACCATCTGCAGGAGGTCCTGAAAACTCTCTCTAGAGATTCTAATATGCTCCCTCATATTCCAGTCGTCCCCTAGCAGGATTCTAATTATTTTCTGCTCTCGGTTCATCAGGCAATATTGCCCTGGTTCCTGCCAAGATATTTTCATCACATTAGGTGGTGTCATATGTAGATAAATGTGAGAAACTGAGTGACTTAAATTACTGAACTATGTACTTCAACTCTAATATACTAACCTCGTCATCAACAGCAATCTCCCGTAGAACGAGCAACATTTGCTGGAGGAAAACTAAAAAATTTCTCTCCTGTTCCAAGAACTCTTGGACTGCGACAACTAATATTTCCTCATCCATTTTAACAAAAAAAGCAATCAAACCTACACTTCTCGTATACATAAAATAATAAAATACCCGACACCTATATAAATTCTAAAATTTTGCAAACTTCCAAAAAAAGTAGAATATGTAGCGGTATGAGCAGACGACGCCATTGCAGTTCCGTGCCTCATTTGTTTTCCTCACAAAGTTCACCACCAGATGGCGGTGCGGAGGATGAGGAGTTGAGCGCCACTCGAGCGGCAGTCTGTTGGAAAACCCGCTAGGAGAAGGAGCTAGTTCGCGACCGCGCCGTTACACGAGCGGCCATCTTATATTCACATAGCCTGTACGCTCGCCTGTGGCTAATAAATCAGTCCTGTTGTTGGTTAAGTCCTTGTCGTTGTTATTTATCGTGGAACCTTCGCGCCCACAAATTGGTGACCCCGACGTGATCATTTTCCACGCAAAGCGATATTCTTCCCCGCCACGTGCTATTAGGACAGCATCACGGTGAGCAAGCGAAGCTTGTATCCTTCGCCATCCGCGACCTCAGATCAAATATTTCGTAAGCATTTCTCGTATTTTCCATTGGTTTTCCGTATTAAGTACGTCGCGATCGTTATTTTTTGAGTTTTGTGCCGCAGTGTCCAATCACTTGGGACTTAGCTTTTTCCGCGTGTAAAACTTGCGGCGCCGTGGTTTGTCGTTATAATAAGATTTTCTGCGTGTGTTTACCATGGTTGAAAATAACACAGTGGCACGCTTGCCCGTGCGATCTCCGTTATTTTGCCCAGAAAAGCCACAGCTGTGGTTCGCCCAGCTCGAGGGCCAGTTCACTCTAACTGGAGTCACGGACGATAGCACAAAGTTCTGGACAGCCGTTACATGTCTTGACACCCGTTTCGCCCAGGAAGTGGAAGACATAATAACAAATCCCCCGGTGAGTGATAAATACAAGTGCCTGAAAGAGGAGCTGGTTCGCCGTCTTTCTGTCTCCGAGGACCAGCGTATTAAGCAATTGTTGGAGCAGGTGGAAATCGGGGACAATAAACCGACGCAGTTTCTTCGTCATCTTCGCTCCCTGGCCGGTAATTCCGTCCCCGACGATCTGCTGCGGACCATTTGGCTGAGCCGTTTGCCGCGGAACGCCCATGCCATCCTCGTGACGCAAGGGGGCACGAACTTGGCCGATCTCGCGGCGCTCGCGGACAAAATTATTGAGGTAACGCCCGCTACCCACAGTAATGTGTTTTCCGTGTCTAGTGATCCAGTGATTAGCACCCTTATGGACAGGATTGAGGATTTGTCGCGGCAGGTCCACGCGTTAACGCTCGACCGTAATCCGCGCTCATGGTCCCGCGGTCCTACCAACCGACAACGCCAGCGGAGCCAGTCGCCGCATTCATCGCAGCAACAGAGTGGGGTCTGCTGGTACCACCGTCGCTTCGGCGACAAAGCTACTAAGTGCACGCGTCCCTGCGCGTACGAGGCGGGAAACGGAGAGAGCAGTCGTTGATGGCGGCAAGTGGCTGCATCTCCGGAAAGGACCGCCTCTTTGTCATGGACAAGACATCCCGCGTTCGGTTCCTCGTAGATACGGGGGCCGACATATGTATTTTCCCCGTGACGCAACTCAAGGAACAACGTGAAAAGGCGGATCTTCAGCTTTTCGCTGCCAACGACACCACCATCGCCACGTACGGATTCGTTACAATGTCCCTTTCCCTAGGTCTCCGGCGGGAATTTTTGTGGAAATTTGTCGTTGCTGAGGTACTGCAGCCAATAATTGGAGCGGACTTTCTTCGCTACTACGGTTTGCTGGTTGATATAGCACGTAAACGTTTAGTGGACAGTGTTACTTCCCTATCCGTTGCCGGTATAGTGGCATTTCAAGCTACTGACCAAGTGAAGATCATCAATAGTTCCTCCCCGTTTTTCCGCCTTCTTTCAGAGTTTCCGGAGATAACTACTCCTTCGGAAGCGCCTAGACAGGTCAAACACTCCACAGTGCATTTTATAATAACTACCCCTGGCCCACCTGTGTCATCTAGACCTCGCCGCCTCGCACCGGACAAACTCGCCATTGCCAAACGGGAGTTTGAGCTGATGCTTCAAACGGGTACCGCGCGGAGATCATCGAGCTGCTGGTCGTCAGCCCTACATTTGGTCCCAAAGAAGGACGCTGAATGGCGCCCGTGCGGTGATTACCGCTCCTTGAATACCAGGACCGTGCCAGATTGCTATCCAGTGCCGCACATCGAGGACTTTGCACAGGGGTTATCTGGATGTAAGGTATTCTCCAAAATAGACTTAGTTCGTGCCTTTCACCAGATACCCGTTAACCCTGCCGACATCCCCAAGACGGCTATCACCACCCCCTTCGGATTGTTTGAGTTTCCATTTATGACTTTTGGACTCAGAAATGCTGCGCAGACCTTTCAGCGATTCATGGATGAAGTGCTGAAAGGCCTGCCATTCGCGTATGCCTATATAGACGATATCCTTGTGGCTTCGCACAGTTATCAGGACCACCAGCAGCATCTTCGGGCGATTTTTGGCCGCTTAAGAGAGCACGGCGTAGTGATTAACCCCACAAAGTGTGTTTTTGGCGCTAGCGAGGTGCAGTTTTGAGGGTGTACTGTGTCGGAGAAGGGAACCAAACCCCTCCCCGAGAAAGTAGACGCCATTCGCGATTTTCCCCGCCCAGTCAGTATACGCCAATTGGGGCAATTTTTGGGGATGGTGAATTATTATCGCCGATTCATTCCCAACACCGCAAACATCCAATCTCCTCTCAGCGACCTCCTGGCCGGCAACGTCAAGAGTAAGGACTCCATCACCTGGACGTCAGCACTAGAGAGCTCTTTCCTTGCCTGCAAGGAAGCATTATGTCAGAGTACTGTGTTGTCGCGCCCTAACGTTTCTCTTCCGCTCGCCCTTTTCACCGATGCCTCAGAAATTTCCATTGGTGCCGTTCTCCAGCAGCTCACTCCAGGAGGATATCAGCCCCTGGGATTTTGGACCAAGAAATTGACAGGTCCACAAAAGCGGTATAGTGCTTATGACAGGGAGCTTCTAGCGGCATATAAAGCAGTTCTCCAGTTTCGTCATATGGTGGAAGGTCGGCCCTTCACCATATTCACGGACCACAAACCGCTCACTTTTGCCTTAAATCAGAGGCATGAAAAGTGCTCCCCTCGTCAATTTAGGCATTTGGACCTTATAAGCCAATTCACCACCGATATCCGGTATGTTGCAGGTAGGGATAACATTGTTGCAGACACCATGTCCCGCATTCAAGGCATTTCTGTCTCAGTTGACTTTGCGGCATTGGCTGCCTCTCAGGATGCTGATGAATTTTTAGTCCGCTCATTAAATGATTCATCATTAGTTCTGAAGAAGATCGATTTCCCTAGCTCGCCATGCCCTTTGATGTGCGATATTTCAACCTCCACTCCCAGACCCCTTGTCACCGAGCCTTTCCGGAAACAAATATTTCATAGTATTCATGATTTGTCTCACCCAGGCATTCGGCAGACGACTCGCCTAGTAGCTGAGCGTTTTGTTTGGCCTTCCATTAGGAAAGACTGTCGGAAATGGGCTCGTTTGTGTATCCACTGCCAGAAGAATAAAATAACGCGTCATGTATCATCCCCTGTTGGAACTTTTCCCATTGCCAGTGCTAAATTCGCCCATATACATTTGGATTTCGTTGGGCCTCTCCCTTGCAGCCATGGTTTCCGTTATATTCTTACATGTATTGATCGTTTCAGCCGGTGGCCAGAAGCTTTTCCTATTACAACTATTACAGCAGAAACCGCCGCAAGGACCTTCTTCCAAGGGTGGATATCTCGGTTTGGCACCCCTCTCCGCATCACGACTGACCAGGGGAGGCAGTTTGAAAGCAGCCTTTTCCATGGGTTGATGAAACTCACCGGCACAAAGCACCTGAGGACCACTGCATATCATCCTGCCGCTAATGGCATGGTGGAACGGTTTCACCGCCAATTGAAAGCTGCCCTCCGCTGTCATCCCAACCAACAGTGGACTGATGCACTGCCAGCTGTCTTGCTTGGCTTGCGAGCTGCTTGGAAGGAGGACCTTCAATCCACTCCTGCTGAGGTTCTGTATGGCCAACCCTTGAGGCTCCCAGGGGAATTCCTTTCCCAATCACCTGCAACTAACACTGTTGCTGATGCTGACTACGTCTCTTCCCTTCGGGAATTCCTAAGTAAATTCCGCCCTCAGCAAGTCAGTCGCCATGGCACACAAAATGTTTTCCTTTTCAAAGACCTAGAGACATCCTCTCACGTTTTCTTGAGAAATGACAGAATGCATGGCTCTTTGATTCCACCGTACGATGGTCCATACCGGGTAGTTAAGCGAGGACCAAAAACTTTTACAATCCGTGTTCAGGGACGTGAAGTAGTTGTATCTATTGATCGACTCAAACCGGCTTACACAGAGGGTGAAATTGTTGACAACACATCCACTGACGACACCCTCCTTTCAGTCCCCTGGTGTTTAGTGCCTCAAAGTGCTCGCCCTAGTGCTAGTGTAACCACAAATGAAAATGTGGATCATCATGCTACCGCTCCACAACTTCCTCTCAGACGCTCTGGGAGAAGAGTGCATTTCCCGAAGCATTTAGCTGATTTTGTAACATAGTACTATTTCCTTTGTTGTATTTTCCATGTTGAGACTTAACTTCTTAGGACATTGTGGATTTCAGAGGTTCCTTGGACACCTACTTGCTACCAAAGCATTGTGAAGTTTTATTGGTGTGCAATACGCCATTGTGCGACCAGAGAAAGTGGTCCCATAGGTGCAGTGATAATGGCTACCCACTATGAGTTTATATGAACATGTGTTGTGTATCATTTTTAAGTGTCCTGGTTTAATTTCATGACTTTGAGCTATGATTCGTATGGTTTTTTTTATGGTTTCGTATGATTTGCAGTAAAATCATTTAACATTGAACCATCTGTGTGTTGTAAACCCATACAATCCTATCGTAACTGTTTTAATTTCGTTTGAGTGCATTTACATATCTGTGAGTTTTATTTTGTGTACCCGCTGATCATGTACCTAAGCTCAGTTTGTTTTTTTTATGGACTTATTAGATGTTGTTGGGTTGATGTTCATCTTTGTTTTGCCCGTTCTATGTTTTTTTTTGTAATAGGTAGTTAGTGTACGCTCCGCGACTGCCAGGGGGGGGGTGATGTAGCGGTATGAGCAGACGACGCCATTGCAGTTCCGTGCCTCATTTGTTTTCCTCACAAAGTTCACCACCAGATGGCGGTGCGGAGGATGAGGAGTTGAGCGCCACTCGAGCGGCAGTCTGTTGGAAAACCCGCTAGGAGAAGGAGCTAGTTCGCGACCGCGCCGTTACACGAGCGGCCATCTTATATTCACATAGCCTGTACGCTCGCCTGTGGCTAATAAATCAGTCCTGTTGTTGGTTAAGTCCTTGTCGTTGTTATTTATCGTGGAACCTTCGCGCCCACAGAATATATAAAAGAAAAGGCACTGTAAAAAACCGGAAAGCTAAATACTCACAATCACCTCGCACAGACGTTATTAAACTATTACACGAAAAAAGGAAATTACTTTTTAGAGATAATAAAAATTCGAAGTAAAGCTATTAACTACACGATCATAACAACCATGAATTTAGAAAATATAGCGAACTTCAATCTAACACGAATCGCTATCTACCAAAATAGAAAAAGTAACAGTTAAAAATACTACAAAAACCACGAAATCTTACTCTAAAACCTAAATGTTACGAATTATACACCTAATATTCCTAAACTATGATAATAATGAGAAAATACATTTATGTTATCGCAGACCAATTTTCACACGGCGCTCGCTAATTATGAGGGTCATTTGTTCCAAACATAATCGCCTTTCCCTTGTCCTTCGTTTTCTTCGAGCCCAGTAGATGGCGACACTTGCGAAGGGTGTCCAAACTCAAGCTCCCTTTCTGTTAGCTGCCCAAAATTTAGGTAGCCAAATCCATGCTCCCTAATGCCTAACGAGTTCGGACACGGCTATACATTTTCTGTTCAAATACGTAAATTATCAAAATAAAATGGGTTTTGTGAGTTTAGGTCATGAGTAACTGTAAATAGCCATGGCGTCCACTCAGTCTGCGCATGTTCATATTGCCAAAATTTTAATTGCTACTATTGGATAGCATCAATCTTACTGCGTCATATCAAGACATGCTTCAAACATTTGTCTGCAGTCTTTTGTAAAAAAGTATATGCTTTTGTGTTGTGTTTAATTCCATAATGATTCCTTTTTAATCGAGTCTTCTTAGTAAATATAAAAGTTTAAACGAAGCACAAGTAAATTATCATTTCAAATTATGTTTTTTTACTGATCGCTTCAACTGAGAAACGATGGTGAAATCCGTGAATGAGTTTATTGAGACATTCTGAAAAATCTACATTGAAAAAGCATCACTCAGTTGCAAATCTAATACTATGATGATTTTTAATCTCTTCTGAATGGAAGTACCTGCCTAATATTTTCTGACTTCTCTAATAATTATACACTCATATTGCAGATGCATATCAAGGAATTCACTGGAACAGTGTTCAAGCAACTTTATACTCCTAGGTTTTTATAACAACATTAGTATTGAACTTAATTCTACATTTGTGTGTTTTACTGGCGATTGTCCCAAAGATAATTCAACGACCTTTACTTTTTAAAAGATGGCAATAGTACAGCCTATTCTAAAAAAGCTTGCTCTTTTAAAATAAGCCATTTACTTCGTCGAATTCAACGCTACTCATTTTAAACGTTTTGTCAACTTCGGCTGTCATGAAAAAGATCATGGTATATCAGCTGATAAAGGAAAAATTTTATTTTTATTTTCAGTAAAACTGATTCATTACACCCAGATAATCAAAACGCCATTTTTTTAATCAAGATAACTTCCCATCCTAAGGCTCCTGCGCATAAATATCAGTGGATTTTTCAAGTTCACTTTTAGTTTCATATTATAAATGGGAAATTTGTTATCAAGTGGTAAGAGACATGATACTTTTCTATGTTCTCCATAGTGACGGATGAGTGATGGTTGATTGAATGAAACTAATAGGAATGAGAATTCAAATTCGCCCGATAATATAGGGGGATTCCTTAGAGTGAACGTTTTACTAATCACAATTTTGGTTTCAT
This sequence comes from Pyrrhosoma nymphula, assembly GCA_963573305.1. NCBI lineage: Eukaryota > Metazoa > Arthropoda > Insecta > Odonata > Coenagrionidae > Pyrrhosoma > Pyrrhosoma nymphula. The sequence continues at coordinate 128,692,017 of OY754338.1, read as the reverse complement.
ATTCATGGCGAATATTTCCTCTTAAATTGTCATCTACAATACACTTTTTGTCACTAACGCTAAGCCTTCATATTTATGCAATGCACATGAAGGCACTTATTATTCTGCCATCTATTTATCTTTCGCAACCGCAATTTTCTTCTTAACAAACATCATTGTTGACAAATAATCGCGAAGGTGTGACGATATAAGATTATTGTTTTTATCGACAGTAAACCTGAAGCAAGCTGCAGTGCGTATCTAGTCCCAGGGAAGTAATAATTTACTCTATAGCTCACAAAAATGTTTTATTCTCTGATTTCATTTGCACAGTGTAATACCGGTTGTTGATGTTAGATTATAACTGTTCTTTATATCAATAGGTTTTCACGTAGTTGATATATGAAATTAGAAACTGATAATTTTTCAGGGATTTGTGTTGAATAGGTTTTTAAGAGAACTTTCAGATGAAGCTGTCCTCATCTAACTCTTAGTTACTCACCAATGAAAACAGATTTTTTTAAGTGTAATAAGTTTCTACGGAGCATATATATTATGCACAAGTGAAACATAAGAAAAATATAATGTGTGAAAACTGCGTTAATGCACTTCTCTTCTTTAAACCTTGTGTTTTTTTTCTTTAATTGTCAATTACCTAGGACGTTTTGCTTACCGCGATACGATAGGGGGTCTCATCTGCATAGTTTACGTGAATCTCGTAGAAAATCGTACATCATCCAGCATAAATCCATAAGGTTTTTTTTAATTCGGACTCAAGTGGTTTAAGTATAAAATTTTAAATTTTATTTTAAAAGAACATTTACTCATTTAGAGACGTGTTCAAAAACTTTTCACATATTAAAACTTTTTTTAAATTAATGAAGAAATAATTTCCCGACTCTTCTTTTAAATCAAATATCTTAACCTTGAATCACCATCTAACCTGATTATAAATGCGTATGAACTGAGAATAATGACAATACGAGCTTTGTATTCTATTTGGTCCTTCTTTTATGTGCAATTATCAACATGTACTCCATGATGCCTTAGTTATCGCGAAGTAACAGGTCAATCTGACTTCATAAAAATGGACCTATCAAACATATCTTACATTACGGGCTAAAATATTTGGACTATACTTTCATCGCTGACACACCTTCTTTCTCAAAATATTAAATAAGAAATTGCAACAGTCGTATGTACTCTGGTTAATGTACAACTTTTTACGAGGTGCACGTAAAGTACGCAGATGATTCTACCCAAGGTTAGTATTGCATCGCGGCAAGCAATGCGTTGTTGGTAATTGACATTTAAAGAGGAAAAATATATTTTTAATTAAGAGAAGTGCATATGTGCAGTTTTCACACTATATATTTTTACTATTCCTCCCTCTCGCACGCTATATGCTGCGCAGAAACGTTTAAATTGCAAATAAAAACCTTTATAAAAACATTAAATTGGTGTGCAATAAGAATGCAAGAAGAACAGCACCATCCGAAAGTTTATTTTGGAAAATATACTTAACACAAGTCCATAAAAAATATTATTGTTTTTATTACGTCTATATTACATATAAACCCATAGATATAGGGAAAAAATACAGCAGTCTATCTCTCATCAGTATTTCACGGTGCATTAAATATCGAAAATATATATTGGGTGTGATTTATCGGTACTTATTAGCGTCAATGGGACTTAAAATGCATTCCGACTTGCTTCGGGTTTAATTTGAAAAAAAAAAAATGAGAATCTTAACATTTTTGCGATTCTGTGGCAACAATGATGGTTGTGAAGAAAAACTTAATAATGCGAAGAATTAACGCAGGATGTAGATATATATTGGAAATTATTTCATATAGATTAAATAAATATGAAGACTTAGAGCTTATTATCCAAGAAGCACAAATTGTCGAGGTACATATTAAGAGGGAATTATTAGCAAGGATGCCTAAATTTGTGATTAGGGGAACTGCTACATTAACCCAGTGGTGTTCGCACGTGGTGTTCCAGACACCCTAGCCTTGTATTTGCGTTTTTTTATTGACGTTCCGACCGACTTTTGAAGTTCTTCCTTTATTGGTCCATAACTATCTCTAGCTGAGTTTCTAGGCTTTCGGAGAGCTTCTGTTAAAAAATATAGTTTTGTCATCGCTAATGTTTATGCAAAATCATTTTCCCTGAAGCTCTGTAGCGTGGGGTGCGCCAGACACCCCACGTGACCTTGCACGTGAAGATTTGTCTCCTAAGATTTTCAGTGCTCTTACATTTTTTTCCGGCCATTTTCTTGAATTTGATCAAATCTCTTCTCTTTAACATGTTTTATGCTCTTATTAAGTTGTTTAATGGATTTGGTTTTTAACATGAACACCCCAGTACATATTTTCATTCGGTGAAGAAATTTACGTAGTCGCTTTTTTTTAATTCATGGGTCGTTTTACTAGAATTTCATTTTCAGCTTCGAAGATATTTGCACACATTGGACCCTAGAAATACCGTGTCCTTCATATTTGGACAAAATTGTTCCCTCTCTGAAAAACGGAAAGTTTCGTTTTCAACTGCTATGGTTTTAAAAAGGCTAAAGCAGCGATACTTCGCACATAGTATCACAGTACTCATCTGTTGTCAAATATAAGATTTTATCCTCTAAGTTATTCTTCTTAGTTTACAAAGGTTTTTTAAAATTTGTAACTTGTGTAAAGCAGTAAAATTAGCGTAATTTCAATGCAATTTTCCAAAATTGAGTCACATACAAACTATTTGAAACATATTAAATTATAAAGAATTTAATTTAATAGCCTTTTATAGTTTGAAAGATATATCAACGCGGGCATATAAGGCCCTGTAATCATTGGATAATCAAGGCGTCATTGCCACGGTGACATTTTAAGCTAGAGCATCCATTCTTCCATTTTCCAAATTGTGATACGTGTTCATAAAACGTTGAAGTACTTCAAAATTACCCATGTCTAAAGCGAGATTCATATGCACCCGGAATACTTTAGGAACGTGGAAATATTGAATAACTATCAACGCAGCTTTCAATAAGTATCCTTATTATATTCGATTCCAAAATGTGTGCTATCAAATCGTTGGCACATTCCTCCTCCAATGTTGAGAGCGATATTGGGCAAAGATATTCATTGAGATGATTTAGTTGAAACTGTTACTATAATTGGATTCGTTACTTTTGGCCGAATGTCAGATTATGGAAATGTGCGAATAAATCGCTGATTAGAACTGGAACATCAAGAGGATGATCAAAACTGTTTGGACCATAATATCTTATTTATTAGGACACAATTAAAAATATGCCCTCTTGCTGCTTCAAATGGTTTAGATGTCTTTTCTGTCTCTTGAAAATGTACAAAATCATCCCATATGAACCCTTTTCAAGATTCGTGACTCCAACTTACTTGAGTGAAATGAGAAACGGTATAAATGTTTCATCATTGTAAGCCAAATGGCAGAATGGTATGCATCATAGTACGAGTTGTGAATGTTAATAATATTTGATTACTTTTTAATGAAACTTTTACTAGCGACGAATCACCCAAAACGCTTTTGCTCTGCAAGAAAAAAACGGTATGGAACGTACGATTAATAAATTTGAAAGGTTACATACTTTAGCACAATCGCTCAGGATGCCCGAAAAAATGTAATATGCCATATATATAGGATAATACAATTAAATTTTCAAAATAAGGATATAATGCTCAAGTTCAAACGGTGCTCTACAACTTATGCATCTTTCATCACTAACTCTAAGCCTTCATATTAATTCAATACATATGAATGAATTTATTAGTCTGCCATCTGTTCATATTTCACATATGCATATTTCTTCTTCACAATCATCATTCTCGACAAAAAATCGCGAAGGTTTGACGATTCAAAATTATTTTTTTATTTAGTTAAACCTGAAGCAAGCTACAGTATGTGTATAGTGCCATGTAAATGAATAATATCTCGAGAACTCACAAACGTGTTTCATTATCTGATTTCATTTGCACTGTGAAATCTTAGTGGGTAATTTTTAACTATAACTGTTTCTTATATCAATGGTTTTTCACGCATTTGAGACATGTATTTAAAAATTGATCATTTTGCATTTATTTGTGGTAAGAAAGCATTTATGAGATCTTTTGGATGGTTCCGTCCTTATTGCACTCTCCGTTTTTCACCCATAATGTGAAATAGTATTTTTTTCTTTTGTGCTTTTAAAGGTTCTACGCAGCATTAGTCACTCACAAGAAAGAAAGATATAACAAGTGAAAACTGCATTTATGCACTTCTTTTCCTTAATACCTGTCCTTCTTTAAATGTCAAGTCCCTAGGACCTATTGCTTGCTGCGATAAAATATTACCTTAGGAGAGACCATCTGCGTAGTTTACTTGATTTTAGTGGGAAATTGTTCATCATCCATTATACATCAAATTGTTGGATTTTTCTTCTCCATTTTCTCATGAATGACGGTATTACAGTGTTAATGGTAAAGCCCTCGAACGTTAGCCCATAGTGTAAGATATCTTTGATGGATTTTGGAGCACCGAATGGCATAAATTACTTTATTTTTCGGAAGGACTCAGTTACTATTTACGTCGGAGCATATTTTAATATTCATATTACTTTCTTCCCAGATACATCACAAACTGTTATTTGAGAATATTTGTGTCTCAACGGAGTACAGATTGTGAAACTCTGGCATATAAAGAAGTTAAAGGAACTATAAAATTTGCTTACGTCTTACATTTATACCGTTTCTCATTTCACTCAAGTAAGTTGGAGTCACGAATCTTGAAAAGGGTTCATATGGGATGATTTTGTACATTTTCAAGAGACAGAAAAGACATCTAAACCATTTGAAGCAGCAAGAGGGCATATTTTTAATTGTGTCCTAATAAATAAGATATTATGGTCCAAACAGTTTTGATCATCCTCTTGATGTTCCAGTTCTAATCAGCGATTTATTCGCACATTTCCATAATCTGACATTCGGCCAAAAGTAACGAATCCAATTATAGTAACAGTTTCAACTAAATCATCTCAATGAATATCTTTGCCCAATATCGCTCTGAAACTCTGGCATATAAAGAAGTTAAAGGAACTATAAAATTTGCTTACGTCTTCTTTTAACTTTTTTGAATTTTGGTGAAAAGAAGAGGTTATTTATTCGTGGTCAATGTACCTCGGCCGCACCTCTTTTGTTTATCTTTCGTCAAAGGCGGACTCGTATTAAGAGCACGCGACCGTGAAACTTTATGGCCCTTATTAGACGAGGCAACCAGGCGACGTCGCCAGCGACAGTAGCTGGCGACGCAATGGCTACCAAACCTAGTAGCCAGTTATGTAGCCAGTTCGGCCAGAATGTTTTCCGTTTTCTTTAGTTTGCTGTGAACTACAATGAAGTGCGTTGTATGAGCGGTAATGTTATCATGTCCTTTTTGTTAACAGTGAATTAAATTAGAGTATCATGAGTGATTCTTAGTATCTTCTCCTTCTGTTACTTCTGAAAAAAAGGAGGCAAAGAAAGAGAAAAATGCATTTTTATCCTATTCTTTGTGCAATAAAATCAAAAGGGTTATATTACACACTGTTTGATGAACTCTGTGCGGACAATACCAAGTTTTTCAATTACATTCGGATGTCAAAATCCAGTGTACTGACCGAGTGGCGAAGTGAGACTGGCGACCTAGTGTAATAAGCTCCGTATGCTACAACGCAGCGTTGCCAGTATGGATAGCCAGTGGCGACCGGAGTGGCGACGGGGCTCGGTAGCCAGTCAGTCGCCAAAGTGTGGCTACGTCGCTGGCTACCCTCGTGTAATAACATCCATAGGAATCAATTACCCATGACAAGCTGAGCAGCCAGTTTCGTCGCTGGCGACGTCGCCTGGCTACCTCGTCTAATAAGGACCTATGTTTCCTGTCTGCTCCTCGGGAGAGAAAGATACTCTTGCGATGATGATTATGATAATGAAAGCTTCGCGTCAATTTATTTTAAAGACAATTCAAAGAACAACATGGTAATGATATATATACAAACAAAAAAGCAGCAAAATCCGCATGTTATAAAAATGTTAATACGCTATACTGCGCAACACCTCATTATATCTTTCTTATGTCTTACTTGTGAGTGACTAATGCTTCGTAGAACCTTTCCACGCACAAAAGAAAAACTTACTGCTACAAATTATGGGTGAAAAACTTAGAGTGCAATAAGGACGGAACCATCCAAAAGATCTCTTAAATACTTTCTTACCACAAATCAATGTAATATTATCAATTTTTTAATCCATGTCTCAAATGCGTGAAAAACCATTGATATAAGAAACCGTTATAGTTTAAAATTACCCACCAAGATTTCACAGTGCAAATGAAATCAGATAATGAAACACGTTTGTGAGTTCTCGAGATATTGTTAATTCCCATGGCACTAGACACATACTGCAGCTTGCTTCAGGTTTAATGTAAATAAAATTAATAATTTTGAATCGTCACACCCTTACGCCTTTTTTATGTTGACAATGATGGTTGTGAAGAAGAAAAATGCAGATGCGAAAGATGAACACATGGCAGACTAATAAATTCCTTCATATGTATGAAATTAATATGAAGGCTTAGAGTTAGTGATGAAAGATGCATAAATTGTAGAGCATCGTTTGAACTTGAGCATTATTATATTATAAGGATTATTTGCAGGATTTGGGCTAATCTGGTTTTGTATTTGGAAATTATTTTATTATTATTTGTAAATATAAATTATTTCAACAGAATTCTAAGGCTGATTTCTGTTTGTGGTGCAAACTTCATCTTACTATTTACACAGACACATAATACGCCATTTTTATAAGTTACTAGCTTTAGGAACCCGCTGAACTTCAAGGGATGCGAAAAACATTGAACTTATTTTAAGAGAAAACCACAAAACCTGAAGAATACTGTCAGCGTGATCATTTGAGGTGTTCGTATCCTATCTTGTTTGTTGTGGTTCGTTCGTTTTCCCTTTTGTGCACGGAGAGTTGAGTGATTGATTGTCCTCTTTAAGGCAAGGGAAATCCAATAATGGGCCACGAAGACTCATTACTACTTATTAAATAGCACCTAGGTTGATAGATGGTGACCTCGTCCCTCAAGTTCTCTTGAGCCGTCTTCCGAGTGAATAACAACTTAAGCACTTCCCTTGTGTACATAAGCATTCAATGAATTGAGTTCCGCCATTCACCGTTGATATGTGCGTTGAGTATCTTAATCAGGATAGGAGAGTAGAGTATAATCCAGTGGTTGACAACGTCAAAAGGAGCATTTTCAATAGCAGCGATGTTTATTTGTCCTATGAATCCTTCAATACCCGGGCTATGCCTTTGGCATAAAGGGTGGCTATATTCATTGTTTCCTAAATCATAATCATTAGTTACAAATTTAAAAATCTATGGTAATCAGTCTTAGTGCACTTGCCAATTTTCATGCACCAATGACGTCAATTGCGCAGAATATCCGTTCTTCTTATGGGTAAGAAGCATGTAGTGACGCAATTATAATTTCCGCCATCTTAAAACAGATTGAAGTTTCGAAACAAATGGCTCAATATTTGAACCAGATTTTTAGCTGGTTACCCGTCAGTAGGTTTGATTAGGATAAAATTTGTGCGATTCTTAGCGTAATCCGAGAAACACCACGGGGAGATTATCATGAGATTGCTGGTAGGCATGTCTTTGAGCATCCAAGGCTAACCTATGTCGTTTTTCATGCAAGGAAACATTTTCTCGCAAAGAGGACATTCCTCATGCTTTAGAAGATTTTTTCAAAAGGTTACCCTTTATTCTATAAGGCATGTTTATGGATATATTTTTAAGTCCAAGGAGGGGAAACACAGAGGCAAGTGAGAGACTCGAATAGGAAACTCGATGATTGAGTCAATGTAAGTAAACTGCATTTTAACACGTTTAAGTATATATAAATAACTGATAAAGTTTATGTGGAAATTGGTCTAAAAAACAGTTCGCAATCGTAATGAGAGGCAGACGGTTCCACTACGTGTAATTCATCTGAGTATTAACATATAATAAACGACGCCGTAATTATTAACATTATTATTCGCTGCACATATTCTTCCACGTTTAATTCCTTTATGTGTATCGTTTTATACATAAGTGTTCTCTCGTATGCAGTCCCCTTATGAGAGCTACTTTGAGAATAGACATTAAAGAGTATACCTGTAAATATGATTTAAATTTATGGATTACCCCCCGAAGCAATCTATCACGGGGCCCTTGGGACTCAGGGCCCTTCCTATAGAAATTTTCTTTCTATGTGCTATCATGGGCCGGCAGGAAAACTTAAATGCCAGATGCGTAAATATCCTTTGAAATTCAAATCTCTGGTTGTCAAGGAAATATGCTATTGTTAATTTCAGCGAAAAATGTGAGATTTTTCAGCTATAAAAATAATATTCAGAGAATTACGAAGCGTAAAAGAAAATCGATTGAAAGATTTAGAAATATCATTTATTCAGCCATCCAATAAAAAAAATTCCAGCCCTCTATCTTGAGTGAAAGTAATTTTTAAAAGCAAAACATAAAAGCACTGCACCAAACCCAATGCTTAGCATGGACCAAAAGGGAACCCCAGGGGGGGCCTTTGGGGGTCCTGACAGATTTTTAATATAGCCCATGTTTCATCCCGGTAGATTTTCTAACTAAATACAAAATTTCAGTTCAATCGGTTTAGTAGTGTTTGCGTGATTGAGAAACAGACAAACAGACAGACAGACACCATTCAATTTTTATATAACGTATAAACGCGTGTAAGAGGCGCACCCGTGTAAGAGGCGCACCCCTCTTTTTATGCGTCGAAGTTGAAGAAAAAATGTTGAGTTTTTTTTCTTCTATTGCGAAGTTTTGCGGGCCTAACTGCGAACTTTCGGCCATTTTAAAAGCCTTCCGCTTGCGATATTCTCTTATAATTTACGCGGCATTTTTCATAGGCAGATATAGACCCCGGAGGTAATTATTCACTTGGATCTGAGGTTTCCGCGGCGTTTCTCCATATTGGTAACAGCTTTCGGGCGTTCCTCTACAAGACAACGCGGAGGAACGCCCGCGTGCCCGAACGCCGCGTCACCCTTTATGCCACTATTTACCGAGTCCAAATGACTCATGCACAGAGAAAAGACAACTGGTTTTCCCCCGCAGGTAATGCTTGTAGTAGACTCCCTCGCGCGCCCTCTGACTGGGCAACAGCGCGCGCCTCTCCCTTTCTCTTCCGTGCATGCTCCTGGCAGTTGAACGCGCTCTTTTTCCAAAATAAATGTTAGTCGATATTGATTAACCTACGAATTCCTTTAAGATTTTATAAGTGGATGATGATGATGAACTCGAGAGCTTGGAGAAGGTCTAAACGGCGGTTTTCAGGGATGCGCGTAACGGAAAATAACGGATCCGTGCATTTGCATCTATAACTAAAGTACTAATGCATTAAATAATATGAAACTTCGTATTGCTGTTAGTAAAGATCTTTGCTACAATATTTGTAAAGGAAATTATGATATCTTGATCCGTGTTGTTATTACGAAGCCGTAAATGCGATGCATCCGTTCGGTACCCGGGAAAATGCGCTAAAATTCTGTTTTTAAGCACACACTGAAATTGATATAAACGGCAAAATGTTTTGTACACCATCAATAAACGCAGAAATAAACAAGCTTTAATTTTATGTACTTCATTTTAAAATCGATTGAGCCATCTCTGAGATATTAGCCTTCAAATTCGGGTGTCGGAATTTTGCAACGGACAGATTCGTGTAAGAGGCGCACCCTCATTTTCGGCTGCGATTTCTGGGAAAAAAGGTGCGCCTCTTACACGAGTTAATACGGTATTAGTATGATTTTACTGTTTAGTGCCAATTATTTTTTGTCATAATTTTTTGGGAATGTCATTATTTTTTTAGAAATACCTACATTTTGTTAGTTGAGTTGGTTGGAAACGAATGATGTAACAATGCACAATCACTATTTACTTTGTATCATAATGGTATATTTGTAAATACAACTCTTTTTCAAAAGCCCTTGAGTGTCTTGACTGAGTAAGAAGCGTAACATTACTCCTAATGAGTGGCAACAGCGTTTCAACATATGCACATTGATGCATTTTAGAATACTATTTGTCAGTAGTAGAATGTTGTGCAATTTAAACATCAAAAGTAACGCAATTAATTCAATATTTTTCAAATAATAAGTGAAAAACAAAATTAATTATTTTTATCATTATTATTGATAATTAGATGCGCAAAATCTGAATTTTCGTTGTATTTTGGGCTTTGGTCATCTAAGGGCTAACGTTGAAGTCAAAGTGCAGGAATTTTACTGTTAAATTAAATAACATGAAGAAAGTCCCATTTTTTGAAATTTTAGTATGAGTGTTATCCGTCAGGATATCGTCCATTGACTCGTCCCGGGTTTGTTTTTTACTCTGCGTAACCAGGGAACGTTGTTTACGTCTTCTTTTCACTTTTTTGAGTTTTGGTTAAAAGAAGAGGTTATTTATTCGTGGTCAAGGTATACATTGATTAGTTCTTTACGTCTTCCGTGAATCTTTTTTCATGAATATCGTTTCGGCCGCAGCTCTTTTGTTTCACTTTTGTCAAAGGCGAACTCGTATGAAGTGCACGCGACCGTGAAACTTTATGTTTCCTGTTTGCTCTTCGGGAGAGAAAGATACTATCGCGATGATAATGATGGGGAAAGCTTATTATTACAAGGATGAATGCCATGTGGAAACAAAATATAAAAGAGTACCTCGACTTGGAGATGGTGGTGTGAATGCAGGTTAGTTTTGGCCACCATATTAACTTTATCGTTCAACCCTATTTAATGTATATGGGGAAAAAGAATGGCGAAATAGGCCAGATTAAAGGAAGACTGGGAATGGTTTTTCCACCATCACAATGCCAACACAGCTTCCTCCTTCCCCTCCCATCCCCTCCAACCCAATTTCCCCTCCCACCCTTTTGTCGATATTCTATTTCCCAGATTGTAACAGGCCCGTAGAAACCTATTGTTGCTGAAATGCTACTGGCAGTGCATCGTTCCTTGCTTTGAGAGTGCTTGCTACTCTCTGTAAGAATAAGTGTAGCCACTTACGTTTCAAATTCAAGGTCTCCTGATAAAGGAATTAAATTTCATTGCAACAAAATACACCGAATAGCTTGTTTAGTTGTACGTTTAATGATATAAGTTACCGACATTTTTAAGCCCTAACTGTTCATTCAATTCCTTACGGTCGGTGAATTCGTGGAATAATACTTTCGAATGATAACATAAGAAATAAGAATTATATGAATGTATAACACATTTTTTCCAGTCAGTTCTCTTATTTAATCTAAACAGGAAGTCATTTATCTTACAAGAAAGCGAGGTAGTGATTTCTGCGAGTGAAAATATCCTCCCGCAAGTGATAGATAACACGCAATGCTCCCAACGCTATTTCGATTAATATTGGAGAGAGGTTTTCAGTAGATAATCGGTTTATCCAAGTTTGGTTTTCTTGGTAAAAATTATTTTAAAACTTGAAAAAATTGAAGGGGCATGTAAAATTGAGGTATTTTCTCTTTTAACGTTAAAATCTATACATCAACTCTGAAATAATTGACGCGTCACTTTCCAATGGTTTAGTGACGATTATAAATGCAGTTTAATAACACAAGCATTGCAATTTCAATTAAGAGCATGGACATCTCGCGCATTTCACATTGTGCAGTTCAAGTCACAACCATTCAATAAAATATTAATAAAACGTGCAGTGCGCAGTTTATTTAAAAATTGACAATGTATCGAACTACCAAGTACAACATGGCGTTAATTACTTGACTTATTGAATAAATATAACGACTTTCTCCTGTGAAAGTATAAGGTGTTCATTGCATACCATTTGTCTATTGTTTCTTCATTCACTTTGAAGAGTAAAATATGCAACATATTTATATATATTGCATACTTTAATTTATTATATCTTTGCCGATATGTACATTGACGAAAAACAGATGTTAGGGAGAAGGGTATTTTTTTGAATGCGTCAATTTATTTTAACGACATTTCAGAGAACAATAGTTTAATGATATATATACAAACAAAAAAGCAGAAAATTCTGCATATTATTAAAACGTGCAAATGCTATACTGCCCAACACCTCCCCTCGTTTGCACATTTTTCAAAACACATAAAAAAACAAAGAACAAATACACAAAGAAATGAACACTTATGTTCTAAAACACCCAAGCTTCATCGAAATCCTTTCAGTACTAACATCAGACAAAGGCATTGTAAACATATCAGCAAGATTCAGATTAGATGGCACATTTTGAAAATCAACATCACCTTCACTTACAGCCTCTTTCAAAAAATGATAAACTAGTAGACCCACATGCTTGGTGCGTTCTGACACCATGTGATTACTTGCCAGTGCCATTGTCCCTTGGGTATCTGCCATGATTACAATGGGACTAGTTAAAAAATGACCCTTACCATTTTCAGACAAAAGATTTTTAAGGCAAATCACGTTCTTTGTTACTAACGACATTGCCACATGCTCAGCTTCCACAGTGGAGTGTGAGACTCTCCGCTATTTGCTACTCTTTCAGTTAATAGCCCTTCTTGCATGTTTTATTACATATCCACAGAAAGATTTTCTGTCAATTGAATTATTAGCCCAATCAGCATCAACAAAATCCTTAATTATTTTCCCACATGTTACATAGTGTAATGATTTAAACATTCTCAGTTCCCTTTAGGTATCCCTACTAGTGCTTGACATCTTTCCAATTTGCAACAGATAGATTTTTACAAAATTGACTAAGCCAGCATAAAGAAAACATAAGTTCTGCTCTAGTAGAGTCAGATAAATAAAGCAACTTTCCAATTGCCCTACTGTAACATTCATTACTCTCCAATTTTAGTTCTATTTCACAACTCGACTTAGAATTCTTTTAAATACAGAAAGCGGAGCATTTATACTCCGATCTTCAGACATTTTAAACTCCTTAAGAACATGTTTAACATAGCAACTTTGATTAAGCCTTACAGTGTCTTACCAACATGTGTTATTTTCATTGACAGGTAATTTGAAATTCTCCCTAGATCTTTTAAATCAAACCTTTTGGACACTTTCCTCAAAAACCAATCGGAAACCAAAGGAACAGAAGTGGGCCTATGACACTTCCATGTGGGGCACCTTATGTGATTTTTACTTCATTAAAGATAGCGCCGTCTAATACTTTCGGATGGTGCTGTTCTTCTTGCATTCTTGTTTTTCCACCATTGCAATGTTAAATGAAGGTTTATATTTGCGTCTAAATACTTTCTAAGCAGCAAATAACACAGAGCAGTGAGGCATGATAAAAGTATAACGTGTATAATAATTCCTAGACTTCTCCTCTTTTAATGTCACGTACCAAGGACGAAATGCTTGCCGCGACGCAATACTACCCTTGGTAGGGATCATCTGCGTAGTTTACGTGCACCTCGTAGGAAATTGTACATTATCCAGCCTACATGCAATTGTTGCAATTTTCTTCTACATTTTTTCGAGAAATAAGGTGTGTCAGCGATGCAAGTAAAGTCCTAGGATTTTACCCCATAACGTAAGATATACTTTATAGGTAAATTTAAATGAAGTCAGGTACCAAACTGTTATTTTACGATAACTAGGGCATCAAAGAGATCATCTTGAGAAATGCAGATAAAAGAAGGAACTTTTGGAATACAAAAGCTCGTATTGTCATTATTTTCTGTTAATAAGCATTTAGAATCAGACCTGATGGTGAATCAAGGCTACGATAGGTGATTTAAATAAAGAGTTAAAAGGTATTTTTCTTGGAATATGTCCTTAAATGTTAAAATGTGAAAAATTTTGAACAAGCCGCCAAAAAAATAATTAAATTAATATTCTTTTTAAAGAAATTTGATAATTTTATTTTAAAACCACTTGAGTCCGAATTTCACAAAAAAAGTAATTCATTTGGTCCCTAGCTTTCCTAATCTCTAATAATCGTTATCCATTACTAGAAATATATTAGAGTGCTTCCCCGCGCAAAATCTACCCCATCCCCTAGGATTAACCATCCGCGGCTCTCATTGACATATACTAAATAACATAAATACATGTCGTAAACCATTTCCCTGAATTTTTGGAACAATTTTATGGATTTTGACACTATTTTGTAGACAGACAAAAAAGATATCAAATTTGGGAGAAAAAAGTTTTTGACTCTTGTTACTGCGATAAGGAATATCCAGCAGCAGTTTCATATTTACAGGAAACTGAATATATAGTGAAAAGGCTAGCATAATATTTTAAGAAGTAGAGTATTAGCCATACCAAAATAAATGGAAAATGGATAAACCAAGCAGTTATTGGATACAATACACAAAAGAGTTGATGACTTTTAAGCTAGTAGGTAAAACAATTTCGATAATTTACTATTTGAAACTTTGAAGAGAATCCTTATGTTTTTTTAGGTTATATTTACAATAATCACGATGTTATGGCATTGAAAAAGTGTCTTCCCATGTGAGCCCTTTTCAAGATTCGTGATTCCAACTTACGAGAGTGAAATGGTAAATGATAAAATTTTTCAGGCATTATAAGCCGATTGGCAGAATGGTATGTCTCATAGTATGAGTTCAGAAAACGAATATTATTTGATTATTTTTAAACGAATCTGTCACTTGCGATGATTCACCCAAAATGATTCCGCACTGCAGGAAATATTCAATATGGAACGGGGGATTAATAAAATGGATACGTTACGTCCGTTAGCTCATTCGTACGAGATGCACAATAAAAAATATAATGCAATTTTTATAGGATTTATTAAGTACGTTTTGAAAACAAGGATATAATACGCATGTTCAGATGAATTTGCCAGTCTGTTTATTTTCTTCAGCACAAGATATAGAGATTTATATCAATACAAATACACATTACATTGAGAGTATTTATATGTCATTAATGAAAAATGGAAAAGTCATTAGATATAATGAAATAAATTGATATTATTGAAGATCTTTGTATTTTTGACACTAACAAAGAATACCTAACCTTCTTATGGAGGACTTGAAACATTATATTACAATAATTTTGATGTGATATGTTGCGATGTTATGTCGAAATATCTGATAATTGGATATTTTCTTTCAATCATGTCGGTACATGATACTTCTCTCTTTTCGTCAACTAAGGGTGCATAAGATATTAATGTTAATACATAATTATTCGTAGATACACTAAGGTTAGCGTTTAGTGTAATCCATATTGGTGTAAGCTCATCACCTGCCACACACATTTGACGCCGCTTGCAGGGTACACTGTAGATTTACACTGCAAGGACACCGTTCATAACTCTATTCTCGTAGCACAGGTCGTCACGTATCATATAATTTTCTTTGTCAATGTATTTACATAAATGAAAAACAATGGTTTTGTAAGGTAAGGTTAAGGATTTACATGTCAGGTTATGGAATATAAAAATGTACTCGAAAGTGAAGACACTTTTTAAGAATTTTACAAATCTCAACGGTCCAGAAGCATATATTTTGTGGTTAATGAGAAAGTTTTTATCGTTACCTGCCATAATAGCACGAAATAAAAAAGGATTAAATTGTTTCGGCGACGTGATTTCAGCCCAGGCGCTCCGCACCCCAAAGTCGAAAACGGCAGTACTGCCAACATCGTTCCCCAGTAAGATGTTGAAGAAACGTATGGCGCAAGTTAAGCGCACACGTAGTGAGTGTAAAGGTCCATGAACGGTAGAGAAAATAATAAAAATGGTAACAGAAGAATACTGTACTTAATGGATTAAAGAAAAGTTATTCATATCGGCAGGTTTGACACCCAGGGCCGGCTAACCACATAACCCCCCCAGCAAGCGCCCATATATCGGCGTATTACGGAGTTATCCGTCCAGAGATCCTATTTAAATTTATTGTACGTGCATGCAGTAATGTATTCTTCCAGATGAATTAAAGAAAGTGTATCCATATTTCCAACTTTGTGGCCCAGGGCTGGCTAACCACGTAACCCACCAGCCTCACACGAAACAAGCGCCCATATATTGGCTTATTACGGAGTCATCCGTACAGATATCATATTTAAATTCATAGTACCTACTGGAATTTATGTACTCTTCAAGATGAATTAAACAAAATATATTCATATTCCCAACTTAGTGGCCCAGGTCCGGCTAACCATGTTCCCGCCCCGCGCGAGAAATACGCGAAGCAAGCGCTGACATACCGGCTTATTACGGAGTTATCCGTCCACAGATCTTATTAAAATTCAAAGTACTTACTGACAGTAATGTACTCTTAAATATAATTTAAAGAAATATATTCATCTTCCCAACGTTGGCAATCAGGGCCGGCTAACCATGTTCACGCCCCGCCTGAGAAATACGCGAAGCAAGCGCTGGCATACCGGCTATATACGGAGTTATCCGTCCAGAGACCCTATTTACATACATAGTTCTTACTGGAAGTAGTGCATTCTTCAAGATAAATTAAACAAAAGTTATTCATATTCCCAACTTTGTGGCCCAGGGCCGGCTAACCATGTCCCCCCCCCCGCGCGAGAAATACGCAAAGCAAGCGCTGACATACCGGCTTATTACGGAGTAATTCGCCCATCGATCCTATTTAAATTCATAGTGCTTACTGGCAGTAATGTACTCTTCAAGATGGGATAAACAAAAGTTATACATATTACCAAGTTTGACAACCAGGGTCGGCTAACCAGGTTCCCGCCCCGCGCGAGAAATACGCGAAGCAAGCATTGACATACTTGCTTATTACGGAGTTATCCTTCCAGATATACTATTTAAAGTCATAGTACGTACTTACAGTAATGTACTCTTCAAGATGAATTAAACAAAAATTTGTCCCAACTTTGTGGCCCAGGGCCGGCTAACTACGTTACCGCCCTGCGCGAATAATACGCGAAGCAAGCGTTGGCATACTTGCTAATTACGGAGTTATCCGTCCAGAGAACATTCCTTTGTATCCTTGCGTTTATACTTCTCTCCTGTCAGAGCGGCATTGCGGAATGTTTACCAATGCGCAGGATGAAATGTTCAAGTGAGATATTCAATATTTTAAGCGGTGTTGCAATAAGGGACCGCACGTTAAAACATATAGCTTTATAGATGGCAAGAAAGTTGGCTATCGAATGAAATTGCGGATACCGAGATCTTCCCAAAATCTTATGCAATATACAGAAAAGACCGAACAGCGAGAACAGGAGGAGTATTTATCGCAGTCAAAGATGAGTTTGTAAGCAGAGTCGAAATATTTCAGAATAATGATTTAGAAAGTGTGTGGTGTTCCATTAAATGCTCAACAAAAAGAATTTTTATTTGATCATATTATAGACCACCGGATGCAGACTTAAATTCAGTTCTAGAGTTGGATAGACAGCTGAAACGGTTCACACAAAATAACGAAAATAATATAATTTGCGGTGGTGATTTCAACGTTCCCTCGATTGACTGGAAGACATATAGTTTCAAAAATGGCGGCAAAGATAAAGAGTTGTGCGACACTCTACTACACACATTCACTTATAATTCCTTACATCAATTAGTCACAACACCGACCAAAGGAAACAACGTTCTAGATCTTTTATCGACCAACATACCTGAAAGCATCCTTAACGTAGTAACAGTGAACGGAATTAGTGATCACAGAGCAGTAAAAGCTAGATTCTATATTAGTACTGAAAAACAGACACCCATAAAGAGGAGGGCATATTTATTTCACAAGGCGGATTTCGCAGGCTTAAAACAAGAACTATTGACCTCGTATAAAAAATTTAGAGATATTAGTGAAAACCGTTGTACTGACTATACATGGAATACTTTTCGTAGCATCACACAACTAGCCATAGATAGCGCAATACCAAGTAATCTTAAAAATGTCAATACTGAACCTAGGTGGTAAAATGCGGACGTCCGGAAATCTCTCAAGTGACAACGAATACGGCACGCAAAAATGAAGAACGCACGTCAGAGTCTTCCCGAAGAGGAGTATAAGAAGTTATGCGAAAAATACAAGAAACCGAAAACAGCATTTAAGGCGGCCTTTCAAAATGCATTAATGGAATTTAAAAATAAAATATTGGGTGAATATTTAGAGGATAACCCAAAGTCATTTTGGTCATACGTGAGGGAGGTTCAAGGCTGCAAATCAACAGTAACGTCACTAAAGAACAACCTAGGAGAACAAGCAAACGACAAATTAGATAAAGCAAACATCCTTAACACCTTTTTTCAAAGCGTCTATACAAAATGCTCTCCAAACGACACCACTACAATGCCTAGGCTATATCACCACCCAATGCAGTCTATTACTATCACTAGTCGTAAAATAGGTTCTCAGTAGATAATCGGTTCAGCCAAGTTCGGTTTTCTTGGAAAAAAAATATTTTATAACTTGAAAAAAATTAATAAGCATGTTCAGAATTGAGCTATTTCTCTGTTGTGACGTTAAAATCTGTAAATCAAATCTTAAACAAATGACGCGTCACATTCAAACGTTTTAATGATTTTTTTCAATGCAGTTAAAAACACATGCATTGCAATTTTGATTGAGAGCATGTATATCGCTCGCATTGGACATTATGCGGTACAAATCATGACCATTCAATTAAATATTTATAATACGCGTGGCACGCAGTCCATTTAAAAATTGACAATGTATTGAACTACCAAATGCAACATGACGTTAATTTCCTATTGTTTCGTTATGAATAAATAGTACGACTCGCTCCTATGAATATAATAATTGTTCAAGAACTTACAAATTATGTACTGTTTCTACGTTTACTTTGAAGAGTAAAATATGCAAAATATTTATAAACGAGCGTCACAAAATTTAAAGTGAAGGCCACAAAACTATTCCTTTTCTGTTCTTTATAATTACATTAAAATATTTGCATAAAATAGTCATATACGTCGTAAAGTTTATGTGGTAAAAATCTAACGCAATAGTAAGTACATATATATAGACGGAATTAGAAATATGCAAGTCTTTATACTAATGATTGGGCCAAAAACCCTCAATGTCAATAGCCTGATACTCGTTGCCTCACTTCCGATTTAGTTCTTAAATTACATTTAATGTTATGGGTCCACTAGTATTATTTGAACAACCTCCTGGATCGTTTCCATGTGACCGTACTTAAATAAACAATCTAACATTTTTATATTTTATTCCGTTCAAATTAAAATGAATTTGGCTTTAAAATATAACCTGTCATGGGCAACGGCCTGCCACGACGAAAACACCGGTTCCAAATCAGTCACTAAAGTTAAGCATCGTTGGGCTCGGCTCCAGTTTGCAGGTGTGATCCTCCGATTCGTCCGAGTGCTGTTGCACCTGTCTGCACGAGGCAGACAGAATGTGCGAAATGACCTTCGAAGCACGTTAAACAAAAATGCTACTACGAATACTACTTAACCCTTTATCCTCAATAACAGAGAACACGGGTCTCAGCATGTTTGAACATTTGAAATATCGTTAAATGGAAATCAATTTGCAATACCATTTAAAACTACGAGCTGCAATGTTGCAATATTCCCCATCATTTCATCCTGTACATGATATAAACACAATACTTTATTCACAGATCAGTATATAGGCGGAGCAATTCCCATTTAACAGAGAACAACTAGTTTACGTTTTACCGTTTAATATTTAGTAAACGCCTTCATAATTATGAAGTGGCGTCTTATGGGGGGCAACCTGTTAATTCTCAATTGACACGGATTTCCCGTGGCAATCCAGATACAGAGATACAACTACAAGAATTCGTTGTGTAGGAAAGGTGATTTCATTACATCCTACAAATTTAAGCTCGTTCTTGACCCTAATGACGCTATTCTCCGTTGGAAATCTACAGTGTGAACATTTCCGTGTGAAGGTACTAGCAAAGTTACAAGGTAAATGTTAAAGTGAAGTGTGTGTATGAAGTGCTCCTTCTCTCATTGGTATTGGACAATAACGAAAAAAGAATCATTTGATATTAAATTGTTTTCTATATTGTGTTTTGCAAATAAAGGAAATGTACTGACTCCTGCATTATCATTTTTTCACATTTTTTTTAAAAGGAATCAAGGTGAAGAAAGAGAGAGTCAAAAGTAATTTAGAATGAAATATTTTAATAAAAATTAATGCATTACATTAGGAATACTACAAGTGGTGCTGACAGAGTCTTAATTCTGGTTCTCGTCTATGTGTATATATAGACAATTTAACTTTACAAACTTTTTTTTATTTCTGAACATGTATATACTCACAATTTAGTACACCACCACCATTTCATCTACAACAAGTACAACAATTTAGTAAACCACCACCATTTCATCTACAACAGGTACAAACTTTTTTTATTTCTGAACTAGTCAATTTAGAACACCACCATTTCGTCTTCAACTTTAATTACAAATTTTATCACTCGTATGCGCGTACCCTTGGTATAGTCTGTGGTACTATATCTCACTTGGGATTCTTTATGATCCGTGTAGCACACTGGTTTGTCACCGAACATGTCCCCACAACCTTTAGATATGAAACCACCACCGCATTTTGATATACCCTTGACAACAATCTTTCCATCGACTTCGGTTCTCTCTGGAATACTTCCTCCGCAGGGTTTGGGATCTGGTTTGTAGGCCTCGCACACCTCCAGCCAGATGATGGGGAGCTGCTCCTCGGCTTGCTTTTGTTTTTCCGGATCGGTGATATCAGACGCCAGGGTAATGTTGAATCTCTCCACCGTTCCATTACCATCTTCGAAGCCAGAGAATATCACCTTCTGCCCAACCACATCAAACTCTCGTTGCTGATGTCTAAACACGCAGTAGTAGAACGCTTTAAAGTAGACAGTTAAAATGAAATCGGTGTTGGATGTCTTCAAAAGATCTCTGGGGACAAAAACGTCATAGGTGTCTCCGTCGGGCTGTCTCTCTACTCGCAAGTGCTCATTTCCCAGGCAAGCTGAAGGGATCTTTTGCAAAGCTGCGATTTTAGTAGCCATTTTGCTGCGTGCACACTCTTCTCTTAGGACGTATAATGAGCATGCAGTCATCTGCAGGCTCTTATATATCGTTGTGAGGGGGGGAATGGTGAGGAAGGGAAAGAAGGGAATTTCATCTCACTGGCTCATGTAAATTGAGACGGGTTTCAAGGGAGACAAAGAACAGGTTGTAATCGGAGACAATGTGGTAATGTCTCGCGTGACCGCAGGTTGATTGAAATGCATACTTTGCGGTTTTAAGGGAGACAATGGATATGACTCATCAGGTGTCAGGTCTAGACTTGTTTTCAAGGCTCTCAACCACAAGTTGGTGGAAATGGAGACGATGCGGTTATGATTCACGTGGAGACAGGTTTGGGAAAAACCGGTGTCAGGTTGAGACTTGTTTTCAAGGCTCTCAACCACAATTTGGTGGAAATGGAGACGATGCGGTTATGATTCACGTGGAGACAGGTTTGGGAAAAGGGGTAAAAAAAATGAAAGGCATGATGACATAACAAATTTTCAATTTATTAACACAAGAGATATACAGAAATGGAAATAAACACTTTTTCATGACAATATTGAGATTTTACATGATTTAATAGTTATAAATTATCTTCTTCTTCTTCTTCAGCTTTCAATTTTAACATCAATCTGCTCTGAGAAACGTTACTGAGTATCCATTTTTTTAATTTAGAACAGTTTTTGACAGCGCACGCGAACTTATCCGTCTCGTGATATGCTAATGAGCAATCATTCCTCAATGGTTTAAGAAACTTCAAAGAGGGTACATTTAAAAATCTTTCAACTTCGATTACAACGCGATCTAAAGCTTTCGAAAGGAATTTACATTTTTCGAGCCCTTTTGCAAATAGATGATTATGAGCCCAGGTTTTATTTTTAAGAATTGTATGCAATTCATCATACGGTGTGTCTCCCACATCAGTGGGTATTCCGTGGTTATGCTCTTTCAACCAAGTATTTTCATAGTTCTCAGCCATGTCAGGAGGTAGCTGGAATACCCACGACTCGCGTCGGTCATATTCGAGGTCCTCTATGGCCAGTTCTCTAACTATGAATTCATTCACACCCCCATTCTTCCTCACTAGAGCTTGAAAGTCTATTATTAATGCGTTGACCATGACGGGGCCGAGCGGGTAAACTCTAGGTCGGTGCATTATATCCTGGGAATTTCACTCTCAAGACGTTAGATTGATCGTCACCGAAAGTGATGTACAGCTTTTCGATGCCCGAATCTTTCAACGCCAGAGTAATATTGTTCAGATGAGCGACTACCAAATCACCCGATTGGGTGACTGCATCAAGAGCCGAATCAATCTGATCAAAAGAATTTACTAATGTCTTCCAATCGTTAGCTTTTAATGATACGCGTGTATTCTTACCCCCTAAATTTACGTGGGGTTTACCAAAATATTTTACAAATTGAACGGATGAATCCACGTACGAAGGAATTACTGTTGTTTCAAAATAGTCAGTAACGGATGAAGCAAAAATTTCTAGGCTAGTCCACTGTTCAGGGGTGAGTCTCGCAGTTTTGCTGGAAGAGGAAATCTCCACGCACGGTGTAGCCGACTCCGTCAACCAAACGATGTGTACGCTCTTGGTCTTGCTCAGCTCCAGGGATGTCCTGAGTAAAGGGATGACAGATGATGAAGAGATCGTAGGGCTGGAGGATGAAGATCGCCTCCTCTTCTTCTTCACTTGAGACTGCTGCATTCTTACTGATGTTCGTGTCACTTTCACCGTGCTTATATAGTGGTGGCCGATGAAAGGGAGGGGAGGGGGGAGTGAGTAGATTATATTGTTCGTTTTTTTACTAGAGAACGTTCTACTAAAGCACAGCACTTTTGCGACGCTGGATGACATCTTCTCTTGCGTGCAAAGCCAAACTCTCGTCTGAAGAGTTTTGCAGCGATGCAGTCGTTAAGTGCAGGTCGGTGAAATAAGGATGGGAATTTAGAAATAGGTTTGCGAGTGGTGGACTTGAAGAGTGCATACAGACAACAATATTCCCCACAAAGATCTGATTTATAATTTTGCAGTTGAACTGAATTTAAAATCGTGGTGAAGGGTTTCAGAAAGGCCCTAATGTAATTGACTGATGGAGGAAAAGCATAAGAGTCAAAGTACTCTGCGCGTTTTCTAAATATGCATGCTGCAACCCAGTGGGTTCCAGGCTTGTGTGAAGGGTCGAAATTAATTATGTAAATTCCACTTTTAGGTTTTCTTGGAAGTTGATCTGATGGAAAAACCCCCCTAAATCTACGTTTAGTGCGTGGATCCTGAGATAAAACATCTTTGATATCATCCGTTTGCAAGTTGAAAGACTAATTAACTCTATCCACGACTGCCATCCTATTAAAATCGATCGTGAGTTTTGAATTATACTCTGCATAAGTGATGATAGTCACAGCGCTTTGCAGTGGAAATTTAAATTTAGCTTCAAATCTCACGTTTCCTGAAACCGGTTTAGACACGTGAGTATTTTCGCCACTTCGATCTGGAGTGAGATCCCACGCTAACACAGTGTATCCATGTTTGAACATATCTAATGAGACTTGATTGCCCCAGTCGCTGTGATGAGCACCCAAAGCAGAAAAAAGCTGACGATAGAGTCGAGCACCAAAACTATTTTCGCTACTAAAATCCATTTTCAATCCTCCCACAGGATTAGGGGAACCGTTTACGTAAATACAGCAATGGTTCATAGAGTAATGCTTAAAACTGAAGGGATTTTTATTATTTTTACCCTGAAATGCTTCATCATCTACCATAACCACTAATAAAGTCTTAGGAATTCGACCGACTATTAAGTTCTCATTGTTGATCATAGTAACGTTAGATGGTACGGTAAAAGTTTTAACTTCGGCTCGCGTATACGGGTATATTGCATCCTGCGTTCTCAACACTCGTTCAGCAGCTAACAAGGCTGAGGGATTGATTTCATAATGTGGAACAAAGAGTGTAGCATGCATTATTTTCAGTCTGGATTGACCTGGATTCTTTTCTTTGATGTAAAACGCAGGTTTGGCTAACTTAAGAACGACATCTATGTCCACACCATTTAAAAGATAGCGTGATTGATGGAATAAGTCAACGTGAAGTTTTCCTTCCAATTCTACAAGCTTGCTATTCTTGAACCATTCCTTTCGCTCCTTGAATCCGTTGTTTTCAGGCTCCTGTTTGTCTAAATCTTTACCGGTATCCAAGACCCATCCATTACACACAAGGTGCGTGCGCGAAGCATCATAGCCGTAGTTTAACAAGGTTTCCAAGTATGATCGGTAATGGTCATTATCAGAGGAAGACATACGATTTCCATTGAAATATACGTGACATTGCTCGAACATTGAATGTAGCAAATTATTGACCACTCCAGGCTGATCAGTATCTGAATCTAAGTAATCATCACCATTGCTCCTGCTCAACTTAACTCTCATATTTAAAATTATCCCATTTAAATCTCTGTAGCGATCACCACTATCTTTGATAGAGAATCGTAATTCGGTAGCATTATCGATGGATGCAATTGGTTGATAGTTTGCGATTGTGCAACCATAGACACTCGATTGGAGACTTGGTTCTTTAAACAGGTCTAAACATTCTGGGATGTACTCCATGACCTCCATGATGATGTTATCACTTCGGAGACAATCTTTTCAATAAATCTTACGCTTCCTTTCACGATGTATTTATGCAAATACATCTTTGCGAGGACGCTTTCGAGACTTCTTTCGAGACTGCTTTCGTTTTTTTCGTCTACCTCCTATTTGCTTTCGTTTTATTTTTCTCCTGACGTAACGACCTGCCCTAGCTCGCTTTGGAGCTCGTAAACCTGCCCCAGCCATCCGATCCATCTTTTCCTCTGCTTTCCTTTTCAAATTATCGAAGGCCTCCAGCGAGCGTGTTTTTAAAATTTCCTTAATTGGTTTCCCGGTGCCGATATCTGATAGGGCTCGCAAACCGGAATCTCTCACCTCTTTGCCTACTGTCTTTATTCCTTTTGTAGCCAAAGGTTTCACGAATTTCCAAAGTCCTCTGAAAAAATTACCCAAACCCCTACCGCGCTGTCTATAATGGCTCGATCGGTACACCGGTTCGATATCTCCACCGATCTGTGAAAAATATCGGCGATATCGATCTACATCTTCCGACATCCCATCGAAGAATGAAAAGCACATACTCTGCCTGCGTATTTATTGCTTAATAAAAGGTAACACGACAGTCGATGGGTTTATGCTATCTGGGAATGGGTATAGCTCACCCATTTTATTCAACAATTTAATTTCCACAGTATCAAAGTCGTGTTTATCGAGTTGCATATAATAGGGTTGGGTAAAAATTTGATGATTACCTTTCTCACCCATAACAACCCTCAAACATTTTGACATGGTATCACCAAGTATTTGTGGCGCTAACACGTCTAAGTAAACAAACACTTGACTCGTTAAAGTTTCAGATTCTGGTATTTCCAATTCCGTTTTTTTAATGTTTTTATTCTTCTTGATACATCATGGTCATCAACACTAGTGACCTGTGCTAATGCAGTGAAGAATTCTCCATCAAACAAAATTTTCGCTTCATTATCCGGCATACTTTCTCTTAGCGAAGATAATAATTGCTTCACGGTATACTTGATAAAATTTAACCGGATAGGAGGATAACTTTTTGGTAATATATATATACGTACGTAGAGCACTCGTCGGGTACTGAATTATTATCGAGTGGTATAGCTTTATCAGCTATGGACGTTTTTTTCTCAAACCATTCATCTAAAATTCTGCGAAATTCGAAATTCTTATTTGTCGGTATGGCATCGTGTAATGCATATAATAAGCTTTGCAGAGTATACGCTTTACTTTCTAACTTTAATGAAATATCTGGTATAATTTCAACCTCGACGGCGTTCGTTCGCCGACATTCGTCTTTTGGAGTAAAACTTTTTGAGGTAGGTAATGATATATCAAGCATAGGAAAATAAATTTCCGCTAATCCTACCCTCCATGATTCCCCTGCAGTTATACGATGAGGTAATTTCGCTCGAAAGTGTGCGATTGTATTATCGGGAAAATATAACCCCGAGCTGTCACTTAAAAGAGTTACGAATAAATCTTCCATCATCATCATCGCAATCTTTTCACGGTGGATGCTAGAACCCAAGTGTTGAAATTATCATCATAACCTTTCCATTTTATAAAATATTCAAGGTTTTTACCCTTTCCTCTACGGCTTAAAATATTTTCAATTTGAAATTCAGTATTTCTACTAACGGATGTTTTGGAGAGTTCCTCGCTGTAAAACGATCCCTGTATACGTTCACCATTTAGATCCTCTAGTTGATAGGTGGGAATTGGTGTTCTATCAATTTTCCAAATTTTAAAGATTTCTGTGGAAAAGTTTTGTTTATATCCCTTGGCGAATGGTACTCTCTCCTTCGATATACGAACGAAATCACCAATGGCGAATTTTGCTCTTTTTCGTTTACTTGGTGTAAAACGAAGTGCAATCTGGAACGCGTTCTTTTCGCTAACATCAGCCGGAGGAACACCTGTGGTAGAATGCACGCGATTGTTATATCCTTTCATTAGTTTTGGTAGCACGCTTACATAATTCAAGGTGTTGAATTTAGTGAAATACTTATACATACGTGATTTAAGCGTCCTATTGAATCGTTCCACAACGGACGCCTTAACATCTGGATTATTAGTAGTATAAAATTTTATTCCATGATTTGAAAGGAAACGTTTAAACTTTATGTTTGCAAATTCGGTCCCCTTATCGCTTTGAACTTTTAAAGGCTTTCTATGAGTTAATATTGTGCGAAATGCTTTTATCAAATCCTCGGCAGTCTTGTTTTTGATAGGAATTGCAAAACTGTACTTTGAGAATAAATCGGTCACAGTTAAAAGATAAGAATAACCATTATTGTAGGTTTTCAATTTTCGCATATCGTTAAGGTCACATTGCCACGTGTCATCTATGTACGCAGGAGTGTATCTATTCCTGAGGAATTTCTTCCGCGTAGGTTTATGCAGCGTGTAAGTATTCTGATTTTCTAACCATTGTTTCACACGTTTCTTGCTAACCTTCTTTCCCACGCCTTTCCAAAGACTCTCGACGGTGGAAAAGCTGTAGGGGCTAAGTGGATCATAATACACTGACCTCATTTCAGCGTCTTCCATCGCATGAATGGAGTTTTTGTTTTTCGCAGGCGCTGTTTGAGAGGTGGTGTATTGTATTTTACTGTCTCTTCTTCTTCCACTTCTTCCTTCTCTTCCTCCTCTTCCTCCTTTATTTCTTTCGCTAAATCGTCCAGAACTTTCTCCATGTTTCCCGTTCGTTGTTTTATAGTTTTTACCCATGACTTATCAATCTTACGGCTTGACTTTAATAGCTTTCGACCCTCTGTATTATTCTTCTTCTTATTATTTTTGCTACTCTCGTCCATGAAAGATATGGGAATGGGATCATTCATTCTGTTCACAGCTCCTAAATACGAATCCAAAACTTGACGGTAAAGATGCCATTTTTTAGTATCATCCATTTCAGTTTTAAGCACATTTTGCATTTGTTTATCTAATTTTGAAGCATCCCGCTGCAGTCGTTCCCTTTTCAACGTTTCAGGATCGATGAGCAGCATCCGTTTGAGACTCATCCTATTAGATTACCCAACAAACCGCTCAAAAGAGATCCCAAGAGTATTGGTAGAAAGCCTCCCTTTTGCTTCAGTATTTGGCGTTTTTTCTTAATTGGTAATTTGGGGCAACTCAACTTCCTAAGCGTATTTTTGTATCGCAGTAACCTCTTCTTCACTGAGGGGGTCATTTTATGGTTTCCGTTTAACGTATTTAGACAGCACTCGCAAATTGTGTTTATTCCGTCTGCGTTTACGGTTTCTATGATCGATTTTCGCAGCTTTGGACCTGCAGTTTTTAACAACCCGATGAGATGCTTGTTGCGTTTCAACTTCTTCATAGTTTTTTGTATCCGATGGGGCAAACACTGAGGTTATTTCCCCAGGAAATATATCAGTACGGAATCTTACTTTATCGTCCGTCTCTTGCGACAGGTCAAGGACTAAATAAGTGAAGGGTTTGGATGTAACCTCTTTATAAATCCTTAGGAGTTCACCGGAATTCTCTGGATAGACCTGTGACGCAAGGTACCGAAACTGTGACCTATCTCGAGGATTTTTAAAAACTGCTATATATTTAGTATTGAGAGAGATGTTCCGAGACTGAGGGCTTTGGTAGAAAACGTTTTGTGTGATGAGAATGATTGAGATGTTCGAATGATGTGATCCTCGCGTAAAAAGCTCGCTCACGCCCTTGTTGTAGCACTCGTGCATCAAATCGTCTATGACAAAGGGTAGGAATCTTTCGAGGATTTTCGAATGACGGCAACTTGTTTTGAAACTCGACACCTCTCAGCTCCTCGTTCGGTTTGCTATTTGGACTACAACACCAAATGATTCTATCGATTCTTCCATCAACTAAATCTTTTATGTTTTGCAAAAATCTTACTACAAAAGTTGTTTTTCCACAACACGATGGACCTGCACAGAGACAAGTAAATGGATGTTTCCACATCAATGGTGCGGACATCATTAACTATTTAAGTAACTTTCACTCGAGTTTATACATATCTTACATATTTTGAAGCCTTGAAACTATACCCTTCAATTCATCAACTACATTTGATATAGTTGAAACATTCGAACATTGAATACCGAAGAGTGATAGACTCCTCGGACCAGCACTTAATAATGTGTTATTGAATTCACTATATTCATAGTAATTATCTCCCTTAAAGAAATATAGTAAGCCATTAATGTACCTAAAAGCCGAATTAATTTTTCCAGGAATTGGAGGAAAATATGTGCTCAAATATTTATGATCCTTGGGTTCAAACTTGCATTCATCCATTTCAAGTATGAAAATATCGCTGTAAAAAATATACGTTCTACCCGAATACGTGTTTACCGCTGCCTGAACGATAGCATTACGAGGAAAACGCACGTCCTCGAGCCTCTTGGGGAATCCTGGAATGGGTGCCAAGCTAGGGTAATCGATCATGTATATACGATTCCTAAGAAAATTACGATTTCCCCCGAAGGTCTTCGGTAAACGGCATCTATTTTTTTCATGTCTGACGGAAGAAATGGGATCCAGTCAGTGATAACTTGAGCCATCGGCGAAGTATCATTACTCTTCTTCAAATCTAACATCCAAAATAGTTTACCGCTGAATAAAAACATTATGTGATCAATAATGAGAAGGTTATCAAAATCTTGTACATCACACAAGAAGAGCGTGTGAGGTTTTTCCGGTTGGATTTCCCCAAAATCCTCCTCATTCTCATCCTCCTCCTCTTTCCTCCCTTTTTTCAGGTTTTCCATACAAACTTTGTATCGCGAGTATATCATCTTCTTGCAAATTTAATGGAGCATCGTGTGAATAAATCGAAAACATGATAGCTCTGGGATCTCTGGAATGAGAGATGCCTAAAGTATGTCCAATTTCATGAAGTAAAACCTTATATAAATTCACAAGTTCATTCGAGTGATTATTATCTCTCATCAAATACCAATCTTCGCACGATCAATGTGTATTTCCAAGGGGGAATTTTCGATAGTTGGTGGATACGCATGAGCCAACACATTTCCATTCCCGTCTAAAGGAAATGGACATATTCCAGACTTGGTATAATATCTATGCTTTGACCCAGTATTAACGATTGTTATATCAGGTGTATTGAAATCTTGTTTGAAAACTAAATTAGTTATTTCACTCCAGGCGGTGAAGGCTGCTTCTGCCAACTGCACATGTTCTTCACTTGCAAAAGGATAGTGCCAGGTTATTTCATTTTTTTCCCACTTGCGATCAGAAATGGTAAAACTGAGATCGTCCTGCACGCCATATCTTTTCATTTTCGTTAAATTTAATGTTTCCTCATTCAAAATCCCATCCGCTTTCAAGTTATAATATTCCTGAAATGTTTTGAGCGAGTTCGTAAAATTATCTTCTGATATATTTTTGATTTCATTTTCGTCTATATTCAGGTAACCATATTGTCGCAAATAATCAGCAACACACAGGTTTACTTCACTTCTAATCGGGAGAATAAATATCACAGTAAACAATAAAGCCAACATGATTCACGACTATGTTCTCAACGTGAAGAATGGATGTCGACTGAGCTCAATTTATGAATTTCAATGTATTTTATTCTCCTCATGTTGGGAACGCTTCAAAATACGTCCTTTTTTTAGGAATTTTTAAATGACCCCACGCCAGGTTGTTAATTCCATTTTCGCAGATATAACGTTTGTCATCGTTCGAGCTCAAAGCAGTTTTGTTTATTTCAACCGTGTGCAATTGATGTTTATATGAACGAATCAGAGACATTTTGCGAAAGGCAGGAGCATTTTCTCGCAAGCAAGTGACATAGTCGTCAAATGATATCGATTTATCAATTGTAATCTTTTTCACGCATTTTGCTCGCTTACTCTCACCTCCATCTCGTACACGGTAGGCATATAGTTTGCTCCTCAAACCAACAAAGTGAGTCATAATCTCCCCCCCATTTTCATACTTCATTTTCCCTATTACTTTAGCATTAGCCTTTGAGTAGCAGGGGTGGTTAGTTGGATAGTTGGATGTGTCATATAGATAGCTTTTCTTTTCTACATCTTCATAAAAATCTGCTCGCATTTCGAGGATGAAACTATCTGTGTCCATGTACAACAATGACACATCCTTCTTCTTCAGATGTTTATAGAAAAAGTCGTACATTAAAATTTTTGAAATGTCCAAAGCAGCTTGTCCGATGTATATAGGCTTGTTCATTTTTATTGAACTTTTCCTTAGATGCACCGCAACGAGATTCTCAGCGTAAATAGTTCTATCTAGGAATAATGAACTACAGATCAATTTATTCAATCTTTTTTCATTGTTGACGAGTTCGATATTTCGATAAAGGCGTACGTTCTGCATCGATTTACCGAAAACGCTATTTGAGAACAGTTTAAACATTTCTTTTTCAAAATCGGATTTTGCTAATTTTCGTTTCTCTGTGTTGATATCAATGTAAGACTTCATCCATGCAGATTGATCAAATTCGATTATTCTATGGATTTTTTTCAATTTCAAACCCGCTGATAAAGCCTGTTTAAGTGCTCTGTAATGGACGACGTAACGCTCCTCATCATTCAAGGTAGTCAACAATTTAATATTTTTCCCCCGGGTGGTGTTTTTTTCTCTGCGCAAAAAGGTAGGTATGAGTGCAAATCATGAAGCTCAGTTGGATCTTCCAGATCTATTTTAAGCACATCACCCTTGGGAGAATCGTCAGGGATAGACATCACATCAACATATTCCACCCATTTAAAACCCCCCATCGGGAGAGATTCCGACAAAGCCCAACCATATAAATTATTCGCATCTACATACGCTAAATATGTAGACTCCTGTTCCGGATTAAAGCCTTCCATGTATTTATTATTGGCTTCAGCATATCGTTTCACACACTGAGATATCCCACCACGTATACCTTTTTCGATAAATAATATCATGTCATAGTCAGTCATGAGTTCAAGTTTAACTTTTGTTTGTTTTAACATTGCGTCAAATGAAAGTCCAGGTATAGTGAAGTAATAAGCAGGATCTAATCCATATGTATCCATGCATAAATTCCTGAAATTCTCAAATACATCGGCCAAAAGAAGAACGTCCGTTTTCAAATAAATATCTGAATATTCACCCAAAGTTTTACAATTGAATTCAGTCCACATCTTTTGAGCGAATTCGTAATCTTTGATTGTAATGGTATCTTCAGTTATAGAGCTAAAGAACTTTTCAATTGGAGGAAGGCTAGTATCGTTTAATTTATCCCACGCGTCTACATATTCATAGGGAAAAACACCCTTACGCGTGACTAAGTCTAGTTTATCCTTGAAAATGCGAGCTGTTTGAATAAATGTGTCCTTGGGGAGAATATCTACTAATTTCGATAGAGATGTTGAGAGGAATCGAAAACTATCGATAAAACGATAGGAAAAATGAGAATCTATGAATTTGGAAAACGATATATATTTTTCTTCGCTGTTTGGGATGACCAAAATTTTCTTATCATCACGTCCTAAGTATGGGACAATGAGATGTGCGTCGTAATTGCTTAGATTATGAATGAAAACAGGGAGAAACTTGGGGACTTGGTAGTTTAAATTACAAGCAGAGTGAGCAGCACCTCTAAATTTCCCTGATAAGTGGTCATGGTCAATTACACGATCTGATCCCAACTCACGGCTACAGATGTGACAAAGAGAAGCTTCATTGAAAGCGAGAATTTCATCATCACTCATTGCCTGCAGGGGAATAGTGTTTTTATAAACCCTTTGCACGAAAAGAGCCATTTCCTTAAGTTTTTCGAGAAAGACTTCCACTGCATTCTTACCTCTAAATAGAATGGGCTCGAAAACCTCTACGGTATTTGCTACTAATAGAAGAGAGAAAGACATTACCTCGTGCAGTTGTCGTGATTGAATATATGAATGCTCACTCTGAGGAGAACAAGTCGAAATATTAGATAAAATGCACTCAAAGTCTGCGTAAGCAACGTATGGAAGTCTGGCTGAGTGAGAATAATTTTTGAATTTCAAGTGAGCATCATTACCTTCGGGGAGAATTATTTTGCTAGGAAAATTTCTCGCACAATCCTCGTTATGTTTACCAAGGGATTCCACTGAATAGCAATGCTTAAAACAGCGTTTGCACATATATAACTTTGATTTATGTTTACTCATCTGACTCACTATCAGCTTATTAAAGTTTTTTATATAACAGAAGTGAGAATTCTTTCCCTCAACTAGGTAAAGAAGATCACGGTGGTCTTCAAGTTCTTTATCGACAATTTTGATGGGATACACGTTATTCTGTTCATCCAAGCCAAAGACATTGATTGAAATATTGTTTATTCCCTCGAATATTGAAATTTGTGAAATATTCACGGGATAACTGATGCAATTCCAATCCTAGCCTCTGCAAAATTCATCTGTAGTATATTTTGAGGCTCTATGAGCATTAAAGTGGACATTCTTAGCCCAAATTGCATACTTAAAACAGAAATCATCCTCATTTTGAATATTTATGACGCTCAATGTTCGTGCAATTCTAGTCGGCAAGACTATATGAGAGGATCCTCTAAGTGGCTGGTAACGATTAACTCTCAGTTCTAATCCTGAAATTTCACTAAGGGACCAACCGGAACCTTTAGCGGAGCTATCGCTTTTTTCCTTTAGTATTTTTGCAAATAACCTGTCCAAAATTTCACCTACATTGTCTGCTTGCAAAACCCGAACATTTTTTGTCTTAAAACACCTATCCTGTTCTTCCTCGTCTTTTCGAAATTTAGCCTTCACCAAGATGTTAATTTTCAGAGCTGTATTTTCCAAGCAATCGCGAATTTTACCAATTAACAAATTTTTGATCCCATCCAAAAAATTGACAATGTCCGTATGCACTCTTTCACCACTCACCCAATAGGTTTTTAGACGGTTTCGAACTGCAGACTCCAACTCCAGAATCGTGGGCCCATTTCCTACACCTTCTCCAACCTGCACACCACGAATAGCATGTCTGTGATGTACCTCTGAATTCTCGTGAGCTGACAAGTATCTAGGTTGGTAAAATACGTAGCACGTTTGACAAAGAACCAACTGATCCATGGCTAGCGAATTCTGGAATAAGGATTCTTCGTCTGAAATTCTACCTTTTATCCAAAGAGTTAAAGAACCAGCTCAGTTTGAGAGTTGATCTGAAAAAACAAGCTGTTTCATTCTCACTCGGGTTGATCTTATCTTTCTTCATATGTATTCTTAGTCTTTTTTACCATCTTTTATTTTACCACATTGACCAATTTTAGTGATACTATAGAAATAAAAAAACATTCAGAATATATATATCTTTTTATTTTTTAAACATTCAAACAATTTGTAAAAAATTATTTTTTTTAATTATATTTATATTATGCCCCCAGGGCTCTACATTAAAGGTGATAATCTCTTCCTCCGACAAATCAAAATATTTAGGAAGGTAAATTTTCCTTAACTTTCCCTTAAAATTAATATATCCTATCATCACCTTCCCATATCTAGTTTTTCCTAATTCTAATTTTTCTACAGGATATGAAATATCGTCTTCTATCTCCTCCTTTTTTACTACAGTTACTTCCTCCTGCTGTCTTAATAGTTTTTCCTTAACAGTCAACATCTGAAAAGAAAAGAGTATCAATGAAGCATTAAATACATGTTTTGACTAACATAAAAAAATAGGAATTAATTTAAAAAAATATCGAAGAATGATACTCACTTTTGGTGCTACTGGGGGCTCTCTGGTGCTGCTGGTGCGCTCTCTCTCTGATGCTGCTACTGGGGGGCTCTCTGGTGCTGATGGTGCTCTCTGGTGCTGCTGGTGCTCTATCTCTGGTGCTACTGGGGGCTCTCTGGTGCTACTGGTACTCTCTCTCTGGTGCTGTTGGTGCTCTATCTCTGGTGCTACTGGGGGCTCTCTGGTGCTGCTGGTGCTCTATCTCTGGTGCTGCTGGGGCTCTCTGGTGCTGCTGTGCTCTCTAGTGTGTCTCTGCAAGTGATATATTCCTCCCTCTCGTGTGTATATATATATATACCTTCTCCACCGAATTGTGTTTGTTCCCAAAACCTTAAAACAGATTCCAACCTGTTCACGCATGAGACAAAACCTCAACGTCTCCGTTTCCCCCAACAAGAGCCTCGAAAACAATCCCCTAACCTGTTCACACATGATTCAATTTAGGACAAACTGTGGTTTAAAAAAAAATGGTTCAAGCATATCTCCCTTAAAACAATACCGACACACCGTCTGCATTTCAATCGACCTGTGGTAATGTGAGTCTTAGTTTCCACCCTGTTCTTCCAACTTGTCCCCCTTGAAACACGTCTCAATTTACATGAGACAGCAGACAATATAATATTCTCACGAGACGCCAACTGCAAACCAGAGGTCTCGTAAAACGCATGAGACAAAACCTCAACGTCTCCGTTTCCCCCAACAAGAGCCTCGAAAACAATCCCCTAACCTGTTCACACATGAGTCAATTTAGGACAAACTGGTTTTCTTTAAAAAAAATGGTTCAAGCATATCTCCCTTAAAACAATACCGTCACACCGTCTGCATTTCAATCAACCTGTGGTAATGCGAGTCTTAGTTTCCACCCTGTTCTTCCAACTTGTCCCCCTTGAAACACGTCTCAATTTACATGAGACTGCAGACAATATAATATTCTCACGAGACGTCAACTGCAAACCAGAGGTCTCGTAAAATATATATATAACAGTCAGCCGGACAAGACGAAAAGCACACAACGATTTTGCACATACTGCAATAATGGTCTTCATAAGAGGTACACGTTTATTATCGATGGACAGACCTTGGGAAGAAAAGGAAGGATGGGATTTAATACAAAGAGACGATTCCACTGAGAGATTTTACCCGCTTAGCCTTCAATCCCTTGCAGCTCACGTAATAGTTGTACGTGTGAACAATTACTTGTTGAGAACTGAATTTGAGCAATCGCTTAGTGAACCAGCATCGACAAATAGAAGTATGGCTTGTTTTCAATCACTTCCCTTACCACCTCGATTTGCAGATGAAATATTATATCAACATTTTAAAACATTTGCTTGGTTTATAGTCGAAAATTGGGTACCGCAAACCACGATTGTATTCCGTCATGAGCCTACTTGTTATGAAAATTTGGTTCTGGAATGGGAAATGTTTCAATCATATATTTATACTATGAATTTTACACACAAACCAATTTTAATTATTTTCCGTTTTCTTCCAATGAAACCGAACCTGATTTTGTATCTTCAAATCCTTTGCCGCATACGTCAAATAACGTATTTTTCATTGAATATATTAATAAAAATCATCGAGATTCTTTCACACAAACTGACTAATCCTTGACCAACATATGATCTGGTTAACATGAGATAGCAACGTAGAACGACCTCTGAGAAACCACACTTTCCACACTCATGTCGTAACCTTTTAAACCACAACAGTTAAAGACACGTAAGATATACTGTGTAGGGGTAACCGCATGCGTGAGGAACACCTGAGTCACATTCTTCTCAAGGTCTTTTAAAACCAGATTAAGACTCTCGTGAAACGCATGAAAAAACGGGTCACACGCACACTTGACGGTATACCTCTCATCGCGTGTTCTTTTAAAACCAGAGAAAGTCGATATCCTATACTTGGGTCACATTCATGCCAAAGTCTTTTAAAACCAGATATACTCCTCTCATCGCGTGTTCTTTTAACCCTTTCGCGCCGAAGCCTTGTGGAGGGAAATTCTTCCACGTTACGAGCCTCTTGAAAAATTTCTGCACTCCCCTGTACGAAGCTCTCTCTCGTCGAAGTAAGGCAGGGGTCCGATCCCTTACCGTTTTGTAACCCAACTCAGCGGGACGCACATCCCTTTTCTCGGCCGCTGTCCCAGACCAAAGGAGGATTAAAGACACCTTCACAGCGCGATTCCACGGTCATCTGACTGAAAATGCAGTGTTATATATAAATATATATTTGTTGCTTGCATCGATTTTTTTAGATTAAAAATAAATACCGTATTTTTTTCTGAGCGTGCAGAAATTTTAAACGGAGTTCTAATGTTCATATTGACGGATTGCCGACGGTCGATTGCCGTTCTGTAACTCCGTTGATATTAACGCTAGAATTTCGTTTAAAATTTCCATGTGGTAAGCAAAAAAAGAAGAATTAATTTCTAACTTTAGATTTCGAAAGTAAGCAACAAATATGTTTTTAGAAAAAACACTGCAAAAAGCTATAGTTGACCGCGTGAGAGGATAGGAAAGGGACGATCCGAGCGGCCGAGGAAGGCCCTGGGCTCGAGCTAAGTTCGGACCCGAGGGGCGACCACTTACCTGGGTCTATTGTTTCCGCGGCGGTCACTTTCCTCCACCCCGCGCCGCATATACGCGGCATTCGTTCATTTGCGTCGGAAAATTGACGCCGCATATATGAGGCTTTCGTTGGTTTGCGAAGAAAATCCTCGCCGCATATTCGCGGCATTCGGCGCGAAAGGGTTAAAACCAGAGAAAGACAAACGCTATCCCACACTGTGAGAGCAACTTTCATCAAGTCACGTGTTAGTTCTGCCTTATAAAGCTTTGCGAGCAGGAGAGGAACACACATTAGCCATCATGCAGTCATTTTGCGTAAGCATTGAATGCTGCTATGATGCAAATAGCAACTTTATTTGCTTTAGATGTGCGTCGAGGGAGCAATACCTCGTAAGAGAGTGGCGACATGTGTCCTCGAGAACATCGCTTACGTACAGCAATTGTCACGCTTGTGGGGGAGGTTTGACGAGGAGCTTTCGTCCAACTGCTGCTGGGTGTTTGACTTGTACCAAGATCGCAGAGCTAATTGCGATGGAAAAATCAACATCCGTTCCACAGTCAGAACCTCTCGACCTTTCCTCAGCTCAAAGGAGGAATCCCCCCTCGTCCCACGTGACCAACACTCTCTCATCTTTCCCCTCAGCGCACGAGCCTTCCCCATCCTCCTCATCTAACCACATGCCTCTTCACCAGGCCTTGCGACTTCCACCCTCCTCCTCCTCAAACGTTCTACGCTCCCTCTTAACCACTGACTGTGACATCCCGTCACCCCTTCCTGAGCCAGAATACTTGTGGGCAGAACCGGTTCAGGAGCCACCGACCGTTACCTCTGACGAGTGGGTCATTCCATCACCAATACCGGAGGAAGATTGGACTCGTTCAGTTGAGTGGGTGTCCCTCCCGTCTCCAGAGCGGAGAGTACGATGGGAGGGGGAGGATTTAACGACTGAAGAGACCCTTCCGCCCACTTCACCTCCCACGTCGAGTAAACGTTCCGGCCGAGGGAACCGGGGGAGAGGAAGAGGAAGACGTGTGAGAGGGAAGAAATGGATGAAGTCCTTAGGACTTCACTATTTCTAGTTGCGTGTTTATAAATAGACTTTGACTCTTTGTGTTGTGTGTGTGAGGGTATAAACAGACTATTTTGTGTTGTGTTTGTGTGAGCTGATGTGTGTTTATTTTTATCTCTGTTAAATACTATTGCAACTTTTCGATATTTTGTTCATTTTTTTTCCTTTTTGATGTTATTTCAATTAATTGTGTCATGTCTTAGCGAGCAATACCTCAGTGTCATGTCTTAGTGCTCAATATAAAAAAATGCTGTCAAACGTCCTAGAACAATAAATTTATTCTTTATCCAATATGAATAGGTATTTCATTTAATTTGATCCTTACCTCAAACTGCTTGTATCCACAACTCGTTTTCCCACACCCTTTCCACTTTTTCTTAACCACCCTTTCCACTTTTCCTTGTGGAAAGGGGAGAGCAATATGCATATAAGAAGGAACGCTAATTCTAAGGAATTCATCCATTCTACCATCGTCATGGATACAGTTAGTCCCCTGTACTCCTGCGTGAGGTACATTATATTCAGAGTGCATGGCAGGTTCCTGAGGAAAAAGTGTAGGCAGCTTTTCCCGAGAGTTGTGTCGATATGTTATAAGTGTTACGAACAGCTTAACATGCCATACATTTCAATATCCTATGGACATGATATGGTGAAGAATGGAGCGGACTTCGCACACAGTTCTACCTGTCAGCTCTGCCGTAAGACACCACCTTCAACTTCAAAGCCTGCATATACTTGTAAGCGATGTGCTAGGTTGCTACCTTTCAAACAGGAGTATGCAGTATGTTCAGTGTTGCAACAATGTGGTGTGATGGATTCGGATCATGGAGACGACCTCTCGGACGGTTCCACTGACTACTTTTGGGATCTGAATGAAGATTCTGACAGCACCACTAGCGACCTGTAGTATTCCTAAGCTTCACCAACTACTTAGAGACGAGGACCAGGATGAAAGCTCTGTCAGCACCACTAGTAGTATTCCTAATGTAATGTATTTCATTTTATTAAAATATTTCATTCTAAATACTTTTGACTCTCTCTCTTTCTTCACCTTGATTCCTTTTAAAAGAAATGTGAAAAAATGATAATGCAGGAGTCAATACATTTCCTTTATTTGCAAAACACAATATAGAAAACAATTTAATATCAAATGATTCTTTTTTCGTTATTGTCCAATACCAATGAGAGAAGGAGCACTTCATACACACACACACACACACACTTCACTTTAGCATTTACCTTGTAACTTTGCTAGTAACTTCCCACGATTGTGAATATCGTCGAGAGGGTTAAGAACGAGCTTAAATTTGTAGGATGTAATGAAATCACCTTTCCTACACAACGAATTCTTGTAATTGTATCTCGATTTAAAACCACGCCATTGTTCTTCGTCTAAAGCCGAGGCAAGCACATCACTCTGCTGTTCATCTCCTTCGCTTAACAATTCAAAACAGTGAGCTCGCCAATCACTTACACAAAAAGATTCTTCTCTCGCACGAGCAGGAAATCCTAGCGTGCATTCACTTTTTTCATACACTTTTATATCTATATCAAACATAAAACTTAATTCTGCATCCGCCGCCACCATCAAGCCCTTCAATGATGGCAAAAAGAAACGGCGAAATCCAGTCTCTCCGCGATCCCACGGAAAACCCGAAAATACAATTTTCTCTCCAGCGAGGTTGACAGAAGGACGCATATGTTCCACTTCGATGAAGCATTTCCTATCGAAGTCCAGATGCAGGGTGAGGTCCCACATACACTCCACGCATTCACCCTCAATTTTTGCAAATAGCTCGTCCTTTTCGTTGATCATGAACTTGCGAAGCATCACTTCATAGCTGCCATCACAGGTCTTGAAGACCGGAACGGGATGGACGACGAAGGGAGACCCTCCAGCGACTTCGGCTCTGACTGCTAGTAGAGACATCTCAACACTGCTAATGACGTTAGCGCATGCGCCCATATACCTTCAGAGAGAACCGAATCCGACCCCCGCCCCCCCAGACCAACGAGCATTTCAAAATTCTATTGTTTCCATCCACCTGCGTGCGCATTTCATGATGCACCCTCTTGAAAACTTCGCTCGACACACTTCGACTCACTTGCGAATTTCAACATTCAATTGTTTTGAGAACTTCACCTTTTTACCACTTGGAGGCGACACTTTAGCGTATGAATTTCGTCTTTTAATTGTTAATTGATGACGTACTGTTCTCGGAACCGCAAATTATATCTACTATTACTTCTTTAATTAAGAACTTACTTCTATGATATTAAATATTTTTATTAAAACATAGCTACCGTTTTATACGCAAACACAACATAAAATTACAACGGAGTTACAGCCATTTGTAGTAAATATTGTTGTTACGCTGGAAACATTAACCTACACAACCATAAATTTCTTTCGTAAATATTAATTGAAAAAAATGAGCTTTCCGCAATGGGTCTTGCAAAAATCAAACAGCTCGGGGAGAATGATTTAGTAGGACCATCAAAGCACCTAAAATATAAACTATGGAATCCTAGTGAACACATTCATACAGAATTCTGCAAATAGAAACAGATTGATGGACAACATAGCGATTTCATTTACAAAGTACATGTTTTCATACCATCTCTCTTTTTATTGGCAAATTTTACAAATTAGTACTGAATGATTTTTACAACTGCAGCTATTACACGTTACCTTTGTCTTTATCAACCGTATTTGTTGTCTTTGGTTCTGAGATAATGGCATAATCTCCTTTTTTACGCATCCCGCCATGCAAAGGTATTTGCTCTTCATTGTTTAACTGAGACAAGTTAATTCCTTCTTCTTCCGAAACAATATTTATTTTCAGCCTCAAAATTCTAATGTTCTTCATATTTAACTTTATAGCAACAAATCTTTAGTTGGTATATTGACTAAAATTTTCAGGAACTTCCGTTGTGGATAAGTAGCGTTATTGACCTTTGTTCTGGTGTGTTTAAAACATATTCAGGAATTTATTCCTGCAACGTTTATGATATGATACAAAAATTAAATTGGCTGCTTCTTCGCTCTTCAGCTAGCACTGTAATTAGAACAACGCCGATCATTTGAGTCCACCCCTCGTTTGGTTATAATATTAAATTATTTCAGGTAGCTTTTTAACGCCGCTTGGAGCATCAATGTTTAAGTCATGGAGACAAAAATGAGCACTTCAGCCTTTGATTTTGCAAGAACTTACGAAACCATAGAAAATTCGAAAGTACATCCAAAAACAGAAGTGAATATGGGTGTGTTTCTGGATGGAAGAGAATGAAGAGGAATATCCGCTTTGTTTTTACGAATTGTCATAACTAGCTTCAATGTTTTTTCAAAATGTCTTTCGCTACAGGTATACAGGTATACCAGTTGTCATTGGTTTTTGAATTTTGGAATTTGATCCCATATTTTTTTGTTTATTTGGTAAGTACTGTCTAAAGGGACATCGACCACTTTGCAACTTAGTGATGCTTTGTCAATGTAGATTTTTTCAGAATGTCTTAACAAAGTCATTGACGGATTTTACCATCGTTTCTCTGTAGGAGTGATCAGTATGAAACCATAATTTTAAATAAACATTTACTTATGTTTCTGTTAAACTTTTATTTTCATTAAGAAGTCCTGATTAAAAAAGAATCATTATGGAACATAGCACGTTGATGAAGCATTCACTCTTTTGACAAGAGACTGCAGAAAAATGTTTTAAGCAGATCTTGATATGATACAGTAATGTTAATGCTTTCCAACATAAGCTTAACATTTTGGCGATGTTTGACAGACTGTGTGAACGCCATGGCTATTTACATTCACTCATGATCTAAGATCGCAAAACTTACTTTTCCTCTTTGAAAATATAATATATATCTTTCGCATTCCGGAATATTAGTTATTTAGCAAAATTCAGCAATATTTCAATTTTAAACAGAATATGGGAATACATTTACGATTTCATAAATGCAAATCGATCTTTTAGTTAGTGTATTTGCAACCCAAAGCACATCGTCTTGTGTTTATTTAAAATATTAAAGGTTGGATGAGTCTCGAAAAATTATTTTACAATCAAGAATTTATTATAACATTATTTTGTTTTGATAAATAAATCAAGATGTAATATTATTTTACGTTAAATTATAAATGGATTAAATCTTGGCCAAATAGTATTAATTTCTGCGATTAACCCGTAACTAAATGTGTGCCAGAACTCGAGGTAAAAAATTTATTCACTTATTTGGCCTTTTTTTTCGTTGAAATCATTCTTTTTTGTTCAATAAGTTGTTTATGCGATTTTATGAAATAAAACAAAAGAAAAGTTAAATTTTTCAATCTGTTCAACCCTTTGGAATGAAGCTGAAACTAAGTAAATATCAAATTCAGCCCAAATCAATAATGCTTATCGACGCTGTGTAAAAAACGGCACCGTGAAAAAGATGCAGGTTTTCAATGTAATGCGAAGGTTTAAGATAGTTTT
The DNA here is from genome assembly GCA_963573305.1 of Pyrrhosoma nymphula. Lineage (NCBI taxonomy): Eukaryota > Metazoa > Arthropoda > Insecta > Odonata > Coenagrionidae > Pyrrhosoma > Pyrrhosoma nymphula. The sequence continues at coordinate 128,649,443 of OY754338.1, read as the reverse complement.
TCAAGATTTTTGGAATTTGAAAACACTCAACTGCGGCATATCGTCTTATTATTAATAACCTAAAAGCTTGGACGACCCTTGAAAAATTATTTGAAAAAATCAAGAATTAAATATAAAAAGATTTTTGCTAAGAATTTATTTAGATTATATTTAATTTTTGCATCGATTTCCCTTTACACATTAGAAATGGATTAAAAGTCAACAATATAGACTTTTTTTGTTATTAATCCCTTACGGATAAGGAAAGCGGATTCATGAGGTAATGGCTAATATTCTGCAGCAGAAATTTGAACTGTGGGAAATCTGCCCAGAATTTTTAAAGATTACGCTGATACTGACACCGGGTTTTATTTTATAGACTTTCTTCTTTCCCTAGAAAAAAGCTTTCGTTTCCAACATACCCAACTTTCCTTATGGTCGGTGAGCTTTCGGAATTATACATCCAATACATAAAATATAAAATAAGATTCAATGGAATACTGATTATTTATTTCCATCTTATTTGTGTCAAGGAAGCGAAGCTTTGATTTCCGCGAATAAAAATATCCGACCCCAAAGATAAATCACACGCTAAAAGTCTGGCTGCCATCGCTTTTGCGATTTATATTAGGAGATGTTGTTCTTAGTAGGAAACTGGGTCAGTTAAATGCTGTTAACTTTCTAAAAATAGTTTCAAGTTTAAAAAAAACTTGAAAACGTGAATGTTATGTGTCTTGAGGTATTTTTCTCTTGCGAAGGTAAAATCTGTAAATGATATCCTCAATAATTAACGCTTCAAATTAAAACGGTGAAGTGAACTTTGTAAATGCATTTTAAAAACCCATACAGTTGACTTAATTGAGAGCATGAATACTGCACAAGTTTAAGATTCTGCAATATAATTGCTGATAATTTAGTTAAATGCTAATAATACGTATGGTGCCCTGTCCATTTAATATTATGCAATGCATTTAAATAATACAATTTGATTCTATATATCAGCTTAGTTGCTAAAAAATTAGTTTCATAGTGGTCAGACAACTTGCTCATCTTAACGTTCAAATATAGATGAAAAATATATCAATTGCATTTAAAATATGATACACATTGAGAGTGCTGCCAAAAATGATATCGCACGTCACATAGGAGACAAAGTTCGATTGTTTTTCTGTTTAATGAAAGATGTAAAGCTATTTAATTAGCTGAAAAGTGGAAAAGTATTGATGTAGGTATATAGAACGAAATATTATTACAAAAACAAAGTTTTTCACAAATTCGATTTTGAAGAATGAAATATACAATTTTGTAAATATATTGACCGAAACCGGTATATCTATATTGTTTTAGTCCAAACATAAGCTTACTAATTTCGTATACTTTCCATTTTTGAGTGAGTGCTATAATTAGTCACATAATACACCTGATGTAAAGGCCCAATGAGTGGATGTTTTCGGGGGTGTTGTCAAATAAATAAAAATTTATCTTTTTATGAACCAATTTCTTAACATATGTTGGCAAATGAAAGGCAATGCTTTTCTACAATCAAAAAAAGTACGAAGATAATACTCATTTTTCCACTCAAACTTGTGAAAATGCTTTAATTGCATTTTTTTATATTTTTGTTGTTCAAAGTAAATGTTAATAAAATTAAAAAGTACAACGTTGTCAGTCTTTATATTTTTCGTTCATAATTATCATATGCTTACGATGTAGATTTAACTGTGGGGGCGGATTTTGTTATTTTTTTAGAAAATCGCTTCAATGTTAGTTAATCTGTTTATTTGAGCGGATAATTTATATTAAGAGGTTGGACTACGAATTGAAATTTGATGTTAAAATCCATCTTGAGATTATAACAAGGGAAACTGGGAGTAATGGCGAGCAAAACTCTCAATTGTTAGTATTTTTCAAAGTCAATTGTTTCATTAAGTAGGGTAGGACAGTTAATATGTTACTTAATCAAAACAAGACATTGGACTGATATCGACATATTTTTTTAACTCTTTCCATGCTGTGAACGTAGCTCCAAAATAACGTTAGCAAGGTCGTTCCTATACACCGTTCAATTTTTCGCCGCACAGGGGATATATTGCACATAAATTGACTCTGGATAGATAGGATGGTTGAGTTATTAGTTAATTTCACTTAAAATATCATATGTATAAATGTACGAAGTAGTTCAGCGTAATACACAAAATTTATAGTTCTGCATAGTCTTTTCAACTAGAATCAAGGTCTATCAAAATATTGACTTAGAATTACAAGGTTGAGTTATTGCACTGTTTCTATTGACATTACCATACATTTATCCATTAGAGCACAATGAAATTTTTATCATTAATTATGATTAAAGCACTATTAATTTAGGAAATTATATGAATCACGCTTCAGACCTCAATTGCTGACGGTGTTACTTCTTCTTACTCCAAACACACCAAATGAAAGAACTTGTTGAACATGATACTCGTTTTACTAGGATTCAAAACTGCTCTGAAGGTTTGAAATGATGATTCTCCCTTGTTCCTATATTTTTTGCACTGGAATATAGTTCTTCCAAGAATAGCTCACATTATCCTTTGTCTCTGCATGACACACTCCATATCCCAAATCCCTTAGTATTTTCTGATGCTAGTTTATACAAATCCAGTGGTCATAATATCTAGTTTTTGACGGGTTCACAATTAAGCTCTACTTGCTAGTCACTTGACTCAACCAACTATACCATCACATGCATTGTTTCCATTACTAGTTGCTAAGAAATTCAACTTAACTGATAATCCAAAACCTTTTCCATGATGACACAGGATGACGAAGTTTTATTAGTTTTTGTAATGAGTGAGCAGCACTGCCGTTGTCAAAGTAGATGAGCAAGCTGTTTTCGGATGCGCTGTTTTGCCATCTAATGGAAAGTTAAGAAGGTCGTGGAATTATGTTGGAGACTATCACTATTGAAGCCCATAGAAGTAGATATAAGTTAATTTATAATATTTTAATAAAAAACAAGGGCGTGAAAGATTGCTTAAACAGTATGCCAGTGAAATTCTTGAGGTGCTTCGTTTATATCCAGGTAAATATTTCTGAGAAGTAAGCGAGGAAAGGCCACATTTACTACTTGTGCTACTTGATAGGGGAAGGTTTTTTCAATCACAAATAACATTGTTAATAAGACTGCTTGCTTGTTTTTTTGTAATAGAGATAGCCGCATTACTGTTTCTTAGTTACTGAAGAAAATGAAGAGAAATTTCTCTGTAAAAACAAGTGCTCGGAATAATCCTGTCATACTGAACTGTGTAAGAAATGGTGGTCATTAAAAAAAAGTTAAAGGGGAAGAAGTCTTTTTCAATGAAATACATCGTGAATATTTTCTAAATATAATCTAACAAATGTATTACGATGTTTTTCAAAATTTCAAATAGCCAATTATCGAAATTGTCATACCAAATAGCTTAAAATTCATCAACTGAATTGTGTGTATTTTATCCAATAACTTGGTCAACATTTTTTGGTATGGCTAAAATTCCATCTACTTGAAGTAATATGCAAGCCTCTTCGATAAATATTCACTTAACTGTAAATATGAAACCGATGCTGGATATTCAAAATCGCAGTTACAAGAGACAAAATTTGTATTTTTTCACTTAAACTGCAATTTTGATATATTTTCTTGAGTGTCTACAAAAGAGTGTCTAATTCCCAAAATTTGTTCATGTTCGAACGGTTCAGGGGGATGGTTTACGACAAGTACAGGTTAATGAGAGCCGCGGATGGTTAATGCTAGGGTATATTTTGCGCGGAGAAAGCACACTTATATATTTCTAGGAATGGATAACGACTATAAGAGATGAGGAGAGCGCGGAAACAAATTAATTAATTTTTGATGAAATTCAGACTCGAAGTGGATTTCACATAAAGTTAACATATTCCTTTAAAAAGAACACTCATTTCATTATTTTTTGGAAGCATGTTTGAAATTAGTCACATTTTAACATTTTACGACAAATTCTAAGAGAAATACCCCGCGAATCTTCATTTAAATCGCCGATCGTAGCTTTGATTCATCATCTAGTTTGATTTTAAATGCGTATTAACAGAAAAAATGACAATGCGAGGTTTTTTATTCCATAAGGTCCTTTTTTTATCTGCGAAGAGGGACTGCATGATGCCCTAGTTATCGTCAAATAACAGGTTCGTATCTGACTTCATTTCAATAGACCTATCAAACATATCTTACATTATGGGCTATATTTCTAGGAATTTACTTGCATCGCTGACACACCTTTCTCGAGAAAATGGAGAAGTAAATATCAACAATTGCATGTACACTGGATAATATACAATTTCCTACGAGGTGCACAGAGGTACGCAGATGATCCCTCCCAAGGTCAGTATTGTATCGCGGCAAGCAATTCGTCCTTGGTACTTCACATTAAAAGAGGAAAAATCTAGGATTAATTAAGGGAAGTGCACATGCGCAGATTTCACACGTTATATTTTTAATATGCTTCACTGTTGCGTGCTATATGCTGCGTAGGAACTTTTTATGCGCAAATAAAAACCTTCATTTAACATTGCAATGGTGGAAAAACAAGAATGCAAGAAGAACAGCACCATCCGAGAGTATTAGACGGTGGTATCTTTAATGAAGTAAAAATAAAATCAGGTGCCCCACATGGAAGTGTCATAGACCCACTTCTGTTCCTTTTGTACTTATAAACGATATCGGTGGAACAGTTTACAGTAGGCTTAGATTATTTGCAGATGACGCAGTGGTGTATAGAGAAATGCGTAGCCTTAATGATAATCAATTAAGCGCTAACTAAGGTCCTCGAGGAAATACAAGAGTGGTGCCATGGGCAGCCTGAATAAAACATGAGAAAATACGTAGTTGTGAATTTTTGGAAACGAAAAATTTCTTCCGATTAGATCTATTTCATATATAATAACAAATTAGGGAATATAGAACTGGTTAAATACCATGGAGTCAAACTGACTAATAGTCGATCGGGGAATAAACATATTCGGGAAATTACCGGCCAAGCTAATCGATAATTGGGATTTGTTAAAAAGAGTGCTTGGCAAGTGTGACGATACAATTGGGGAAATCAGCTACTTGTTGCTAGACCCCACTTGGAATACGCTGAAAGTGTTTGGGATCCTTATGAGGTATGCTCGGAAACTGAGTTTAAACGCGTGCAGCGAAGATCGGCCAGATATTTTAAATTCCCTTATGATACTGACATTTTGCAGCAACTGGAATGGGAAAGGCTTTCAGACCGTCGATTGATATTTAGAGTCAATCTATTATGTAAGATCCAAACCGATTAATTCTCTGATTACTTTAATAATATTTTACGAAATCCAACATACTATGGTAGATAAGATCATGAAAATAAATTTATGAAATTGGACTGCAGAATAGACAGATTTAAAATGTAATTTTCCCCGCGAACAATAAGGGACCATAACTACCGCCAATGTGATTTCATTAGGTTCTTTTCGATACATAGTGTAGGTCTTAGTAGTGCTAGTACTCCCTAATACTTGCAACATTATTGGATACCTAGTACTAACAGCACATCGTGCATGTCGTCCGCATAACTCTTGAGTCTCTGTCCGTTTCTGTAGTTGGAAAGTAGAGTTTTGGTATATACTAACGGTCCCTCGAACACTGGAAGCATATCTGTAGTGTAGTGCATGCTTGCAAGGTTTCTAATCATAAAAAGCATAAGCGATTTATGCAAATACATAATTAGTCGTGGCTACACTAACTTTAGGGTAAACTTTAATGCATGTTGTAGACATCTTTCATGAGGTGGCAAGCAGGGTATTTTGTAGATGTAAATGAGAACGTCAAGGGGGGTGAAATAGTGGTCGAACTATTTTGAACGGGCATGGTGGGGTTCGAGAGACAACAAAAAGTGCTGTTCGAGGGCTTTTCATTTATTTCGTTGAGGAAGGCCCTTGTCAGACGCCTCCTAAACCACTTTGCCGGAAAAAAATGTACTCAAGGTTTATAGGAAAAAACATGTCTTAAAATTTATAAACGTTGAAGAAAAATAATGTTGAGTTTAGTGTTTTTACGGGGCGTGGACGGAATGCGTGGCCGTGGGAACGTCGTTCTTTGACAGCCTTTGGTGACGCTCATGCAAAACGCACATTGAAATGTACATTGTCATCTCGTAATACAATTTCTGATTCGTCTTCCTACCGAGTTTTAATTTCACCATTTTTGGGATAAAAATTAATTTCCATTACTCCTTAAAACGTGAAGAACCACGTGGCGTAGTGTACAATTGCACTAACATTCGACAATACAAATGTTTATATCGTCGTTCAGAAGGTTTGCGCATTGGTTCGAATGTCTGCGCGTTAGAGAATGTTGTTTGTTCTTTCATTTTGCGCAGTTTGAAGAATATCTATATCCCGGTTTTCGAGAAAATTGTTCATAAACATTTGTTTATTCTCATTTGTAAGTCAAAGTATATACTTTCTCGGACTTTTGTTTTCAACTTCCCATAGGAAAGGCATTGTTTTCATCAACATAGACAGTAAGACCCTCTTAACAACATTTGTGAAATGTGCTCGGAATGGAAGCATTTGTTATTTATTGTTTTAACATAGTTGTTTGGCGTGTAATGAAATTTGGGATGCCTATTGTGGCCAAATGGTTAACTTGATGTATTTCCTTGCTTGCATCCTAAACTTTGATAAACACCGAAAAAAAAATGATGAATGTAGTGTATTTACGGTACGTGGACGGACTACATGGCCGCGGTTTCGTGGTTTTTTGACGAGCTTTGACGACGCTCACGAAGAGGGCACATTGAATTGCATCATGTGTCCCTTGGAGTATTAATTATTGCGTTACGTCATCCAACAGAGTTGGAATGAAATTATATTCTCGGTTTTTAGTTAAAAAGTATTCGATTATTCCGTCTATCGTTTAGCGCCACGTGGCGGATAGTGTGATCACGCTGAAGTTCAAATACACAAATGTATATCTCAACGTTAATATACACGTTAGAGTTAGAGGAATTATCTTTCATATAGCGTAGTTTAAGGAATATCTATCTCCCGGTTTTTGAGAAAACTAATAATAAATATTTAAATTTTAATACCTGATCGAATGCCAAAAACTGTAAATTTTGCGATTTTTGTTCTTAATTTTCCGGAGGAAAAGCAGTTTTGCAATTACATCGGACAGTACGACTTTGTTGCAATCCTGTTAGACCTGGTATAAATCTTTATAAAATCCGCTTGGAATAAGGAAAATGTATTTTACGCCTAGCGTGTAATGAAATTTGGGATGGCCCATTGTGGCTAAACGATACATTTTTTGGAAAATTTTTACTGATTTCCTCATTTGCAATGGTTTTTTCTAGGTGTCTGCATAAAAAAAATTGTCTAAAAATTGATTAGCTTTGAGGAAAAAAAAGACGAATATGGTGTTTTTACGGGGAGTAGATATTCTCTGTGTCCACGGGATCGTGGTTTTTTGACGAGCATTGCTGATAATCACGAAGACGGCACATTAATATGTAAATTGTTTGTATATACTAATGTATACATTTTCATAAAATGCGCTCGAAATGAGGAAAATGTTTTATTCGCCTAGCGTGTACTGAAATTTGTGATGGCCTCTTGTGACAGAACGGTAAATTTTATGAAAAATATTTTTTTAATTTCCTTATTTAGATTGGTTTCCACTAGGTACCTGCGTAAAAAATTGCCTCTTGGTTAGCAAACGTTGAATAAAATTAAATGTTGAATATAGTTTTTTTATGGGGCATGGACGGACTGCGTGGCCGCAGGATTGTAGTTTTTTGACAAGCATTGTTAACGCTAACGACGAGAGCACATTCAAATATATAGTGTCTATTGTTAATATTAATTAGGTTTCTTCTTTCTAGCGAGTTTAAATAAAATTGATTTCACAGATATTTAAAAAAAAAATATTTTCCATTATTCCGTAGTACCGTGAGCGCCACGCGGCGGAGAGTGAAATCGCGCTAATGTTTAATAAAACAAATGTTTATAGCGTTGTTTACAAGTTTTACACATTGGTTCAGCTGCAATAATCTTAGAGATAGACGTGTGGACTTTCATATAGCAAAATTTGAAGGACATTTACCTTCTGAGTTTCGAGAAAAGTGTTCATTAACTTTTAATTGTTTATCCTCATGTGTTGTAAATAAGGTAAATTTTTTTCAAGTATATCTTTCAATTTTCAGATTTGGAAATGGAATTGCTTTCGTCATCTAAAGCAGGACGAATTTTTTGTATCAATATCCTCTTGAATAAAATAATATACCCATCGGGGGGCGTAGCGTCACATGCAACGTATTAAAATATGTACCATGTCTCTGTTTCCAAGGAAGTCACATTGAATATATGTACAAGGTTGTATTGTTTGAAAAGGTTCATTTGCTCTACGTAAGAATATTTAACCAAATCCACCACCCGGTTTTTGAGATATTTGTTGATAAATTATTGGAAATTGTTATTTATTTTTCCCTATTTTTTGTTTTTTCTAATTTTCAAAAATATTTCTATAAAAACCGTTGTTTTTTGCATGTTTTTTGTGAATTCGTTTATTGAAAACAAGTATTGTTTATATACGAGGAATTCTTATTTTTAACCAAATTTCTTTCTACTGATGCAGGCTTTACTTTGACGATTTATTCACGTGATAATTAAGAAGGCAAAATCCTTCCACGTACTATGTGATGGAGAAAATTAAGTTAAAAACAAAAAGTAAAATTTTAAACAAAATTTATCTCGCCTCTATTGAGAGAATTTTTAATTCAAATTTTAAAAAATCATTGTTTTTCATGGCGTCGTTTCTCCGTTATTTCTCCGACTTTTCCATCATTTTTTTTTCGAAATACATACTTTAATGGGGGATTCATTTTTACGTTACATATTCCTGCGCTATTGTAGTTAATATAAAAGTTATAACCCTTCAAGCGCATGCCTGCATTCTCCTTTCGTCATTGCCCTTGAAATTTCTGACGTTATGCAATACTTAGGACATGTTGGCAGAGGATATAAAGTTATATATATGGTGGGATGCGAGAGCCCATTCATCGATAGAATTTTTTCTCGTCCATTTTTCTATATTTTGTAGGCTTCTACATGTAGGCTGTTTGAGTCATAATTATAGGCTGTTTGAGTCTTAAGAGTCGAACAGCCAACAAATTGTGACAGCCAAACAGCGTTTACGAGTAGGAAATCGAAAAGCCTATGACGTGCTCCGAAGACTGCATGAAAAATACGTCTTCAAAACATAAATTAATGTAATTTCTAACTGTAGTTAATGAATAAATGATTATTCAGCCAAATAATCAGTTATTATTTTACTAAGGATTCTTACAGAAAAATCAATTATATTTGACGACTATATATGCTAAAATATCAAAAATTGATGAAACAGAGATTATCAAAATAGGGATTTTGGACCACTATGTATTGCAAATTTTAATTCATCAGAGATATATATTCGAAAATTGAATTAAATCTGAGATTATTTGTGACTATGAATACAACCCTTTCGTTATCTTTTGGAAAAATACATTGTCATTCACGTTCAGGATAAATTGGCATTTTCTACTCATATTTAATAGATCACACATGCTTCTATTTTGACGACATAATTGGTATTTAATTCATTTATGAAATAAAATCGTCACCTCAAAAAGTATTATGTAAAAACTGTTGTCCAAATTATTTTTTACACACCTTTCAAAATACGTTTTATGAACTATAATTGATATCGGAATCATATCATATTAGTGGATAATAATGAAGCAATAGCATCTCACAATAGCAATAGGAATGCATATTCAGAAATTTGATTTTTGATATGTGACTTGTCTCCACTTCAGTCTTGCTATAGAATAATTATTAATTCATGTAATAATCTGAAAATTTAATAATATTGTTCTCAAATTAATTGGCCTTTGAATATAGAGTCGGATACAAAAATATTGAATGTGATATTTATTCCATTCTGGAACTTATTTCTGGAGAATTACAGCAGCCTAATTGTTTTAACTTATGCGATTAATGTTTTCCCCACTATGTAAAATAAGGTATATTGTTCAAAGCTATATTTCTGTTATACCTTTCTAATTTCCGGACTGGAAGAAGCAGTTTCGACAATTATGTACCGGCTCGTACATTGTCACAGTACTGTTTGCCATTTGGTAATGCCAGCATCCTGGCATTACCAAATGGCACGTTACTACAAGCCCGTATTTTACAGTAATACCGTTTGGCATTTTTAAATTCCACCCCGGACTTCACGTTAGTACTAGCCTATACTTTAAGACAGTGCTGTTTGGCTTTTGTCAAAGCCCCCCCTTACTTTATGTTAGTACCGATCTATACATTAAGACATTACTGTTTGTCAGTAGGCAATGAAACCACTGACTTTACGCTATTACAAGCAAGTAATGTAAAGCAGTACCGTTTGGCATTTTGCAATGCCACCCCTGACTTCACGTTAGTACCAACCCATACATTTAGACAGTACTGTTTGGAAGTAGGCAATACCACCCCAGACTTCAAGTTAGTACGAACCCATACTTTACGACAGTACTTATTGACATTAGGCAATGCCACTCCTGACTTCACATTAGTACAAGCCCGTACTCTAGCGCAGTACTCTTTGGAATTTGGTAATGCCACCCCTGACTTCATGTTTGTACTGGCCCGTACTTTAAAAGCAGTACTGTTTGTCATCTAGAAATGCAACCCAAGACTTTACTTTAGTGTCGGCCTTTACATTACCGCAGTATTAAACAGATAAAATATTTCTCCAATGGCCGTAAAATATATGCACCACTCGTCAAAAAATTAAATACTTACTGTGTTGGTTTGCGGGAATGAGGTTCAACAACAGGGACCAACCACAGCCTCTCCACCAGAATACCCTCCTGTGGTAGTTTACGGGAAAATAATTTCCTCGCCAGGGACTACCACAGACACACACACACAACCCAATTGGAATCCTTTGTAGGCTAATGAGACCTAGCTCAGGATTCCTGGGTTATAACCTGGGATCCTTCGGAGAGCTGTAGTGACTCTACTAAGGCTGCCAAGTTATTTACACAACCACACACGCAATCACACAAAACACTCACTCACACACACAGCAGGGCCCCAGATTTCTGGGAGAACAGCTCAAAAAGAGCGTTGTCAAATAGAAAAACAACAAACAGGGAACGAGGGTGAAATTCGTATACGCGTATTTCGACCACAAAGTGGTCCTCTTCAGCGAGCTGAAGGGAGAAACACTAGCAACACGAGGTTGAAAGTGAATGAAGAGGAGGACAAACCTAGAATAAATAGGGAAGGGACAAAAGGGTTAGGAAGCGGGGGGGGGGGGTAAATTGGTAACGGCTAAAAGGTCATTGGTGAGCAGTGGGAATGTGGGTGAAGTGGAGAGTGGGGGAGGCGAGGAGGGGTGGGAGAAAGGGAGCCAATGGCCAATAGATGTGGTAGTGAAGGAACGTAACCGTTGAAGTAAGGAAGGGGGGTGGGAGTCATGGTGACCGTTGGCGGGAAGGGAGGGTGGAAGCTAATGACCGTTGTAGTGAGTCAAGAGGGGGGGGAAGGGGAAACAAAACAAACTGACCGTTGAAGTGAAGCGTGGGGATTGCAACTGATGAAAAATGTTTAAAATTTAAAACTAAATGTGGTCAGAGAGTGCCTAGAAAATTGCAAAAACGGTGAAAATGGAGAACTTCTTATTCTATAATAGAAAATAATGGAGAGAAAGAAATCGGGCCTTTGTCGCTGTTAAGAAGGTTTTTTCTAAGTTTGTATATATATAAGCTTTCATAGGCGTCAAGTAAATGATTATCTGTTTGTTTGATGAGTTGAAGGTTTTGTTCTGATGTTTCGTGTTCTGTGTCGATTAAATGTTGTGCCATGCTGGATTTTTCCGGTCGGTTGAATCTGTAATGAGCCATGTGTTCTTTAAATCTGGTTTTAATAAATCTGGTTTATTTTATCTGTTTAATCTATAGAGGCCGTAGAGCTCATCTACCTTGATTTACCGCAGTATTGTTTTCCATTTGGCAATGCCCCCCCTGACTTTACGTTAGTATCTGTCCGTACATTAAGACAGTACTATTTTTCAGTACGCAATGCCACCCCTGACTTTACGTTAGTACAAGCCCGTACTTTAGCGTAGTACTCTTTGGCGTTTAGCAAAGCCACCCCTCACTTCACGTTAGTACCGGCACATACTTTACGAGAGTACTGTATGGCATTTGGCAATGCCACCCCTTACTTCACGTCAGTACCAACCCATACTTTACGACAGTATTTATTGACATTAGGCAATGCCACCCCTGACTTCACATTAGTACAAGCCCGTATTCTAGCGCAGTACTCTTTGGCATTTGGTAATGCTACCCCTGACTTCACGTAGGTACCGGCCAGTACATTACCGCAGTATTGTATTCCATTTGGCAATGCCCCCCCTGACTTTACGTTAGTACCGGTCTGTACATTAAGACAGTACTGTTTTTAAGTAGGCAATGCCACCCCTGACTTTACGTTAGTACAAGCCCGTACTTTAGCGCAGTACTCTTTGGCGTTTGTCAAAGCCACCCCAGACTTCACGTTAGTACCGGCACATACTTTACGAGAGTACTGTATGGCATTTGGCAATGCCACCCCTTACTTCACGTCAGTACCAACCCATACTTTACGACAGTATTTATTGACATTAGGCAATGCCACCCCTGACTTCACATTAGTACAAGACCGTATTCTAGCGCAGTACTTTTTGGCATTTGGTAATGCTACCCCTGACTTCACGTAGGTACCGGCCAGTACATTACCGCAGTATTGTATTCCATTTGGCAATGCCCCCCCTGACTTTACGTTAGTACCGGTCTGTACATTAAGACAGTACTGTTTTTAAGTAGGCAATGCCACCCCTGACTTTACGTTAGTACAAGCCCGTACTTTAGCGCAGTACTCTTTGGCGTTTGTCAAATCCACCCCAGACTTCACGTTAGTACCGGCACATACTTTACGAGAGTACTGTATGGTATTTGGCAATGCCACCCCTTACTTCACGTCAGTACCGGTCCGCAGATTACCGCAGTATTGTTTCGCATTTGGCAATGCTAATCCTGACTTCACGTCAGTACAAGCCCGTAACTTTACCGCAGTACCTTTTGGCATTTGGCAATGCCACCCCTGGCTTCACGTTAGTACTGGCCCATGCATTACGACAGTACTGTTTAGCATTAGTCAATGCCACCCCTGACTTCAAGTTAGTATAATCCCGTAATTTTACCGCAGTACCGTTTGTCATTTGATAATGCCACGTTAGTTTAAGTCTGGAATTTTACCGCTGTACCGTTTGTCATTTGATAATGCCACGTTAGTTTAAGTCTGGAATTTTACCGCTGTACCGTTTGGCATTTGGCAACGCAACCCTGACTTAAGTTTATTACCGGCCAATACTTAAGCGCAGTACTCTTTGTCATTTGGCTATGCCACCCCTGAATTCACGATAGTACCGGCCCATTGTTTACGACAGTAGTGTTTGGCATTTGTTAATGCCACCCCTTACTTTACGTCAATACCGGCCAGTACATTACCGCAGTATTGTTTGTGATATTGAAATGCCACCCTTAGCTTCATGTTAGTCCAAGCACGTACTTTACCGCAGTACCGTTTAGCATTTGGCAAAGCCACCCCTGAATTCACGTTAGTATTGGCCTGTACTTTACCTCAGCACTGTTAGTTATTTGGTTATGCTATCCCTTACTTGAGGTAAGCATTTGCCCCTACTTAACCTCAGTACTGTTTCGCCTTTGTTAGGGCCATCCCTCATTTCATGTTAGTAATAGACCATACTTACTCAACACGAATTTATTTCATTCCGTGATGCTTAAAGAATGCCTAGACTATGTCGTAATACATACTTCGATCAGTCCTGCCCATTTAACAGTATAATTGGCAATAATTGATACCACTCGTGGCTTCTAATTGTTATTTTGCTATACTTGTGGATTCTTATAATGTATTAAATTTTTGTTTTCAGAATTAGTCTTGTTTTCAGAAGTAGTTCAGTTTTCAGAATCACTTAGTAGAATCAGTAAGAGAGAGAGGCACTGACTAGTCAGCCATTTCCACTACAGAACATCAGACGACCCTTTGTTGTGTAGTTTATTCTCATCAGATCAACGCTCTTACGGAGACGATCCTCACTCATAAGGCATGTTCATTTTCACTGACGAGTATTGCCTTTTACGTTGGTGAGAAACAAGATTCAGGCTCAGCCACGGTTCGATTGAAAGAAATATTCGTATATATCACTTTTAACAGGAACGAGAATTTGAATTTTGAGAATTTTTATCCCATTTCAACTGCTAGACAAATAACCTGATAAATACTTAAATTAATTAATTACAGTTATGTATTTTTAATAATTTATTTTACCAATCAAGGCATTTTGATATGGTCAGTGCATTTTTTGATTGATTATACTCAGGAGTTTAAATGTACCAGCTATGCAATTTAGTGGAATATTAAAATTTACTATCAATAAATAAATCTAATTTTTCTTTGAGAACATTGACTCTGATCAATAATTAATTACCCTGTTGACAGTCAACGACAGTCACTTTAACTGACATAACTACTAACTAAACTATTATTTAATTCCTTATAAAACATTTGAAAAAAAACAAACAGTATTGGGTTCTAAATCTGAAATTTGTCTGATCCATCCACAGGGGTAATCCATCGGCAGTACACCTCCGTGATCTCGACAGCCGACTCTGCAAGAGATATATCTCCAGGCATATTGTAGGCAAAATCTCCATTCCTGCCTATTCCTAAGCAAGATCGCAGAAGTCTTTCACTCTGCTCAGAAAGGAACGTGGTTCAAAACTCCCTTGAGGTCAAAATGCAGGAGTTTTTATTCCTAGTAATGTCTAAATATCCCGTAGAGGAGTACGTTCAGAATTTGAAAGATTTATATAATATTAATGCGAAGAACGAGGGCGAGAGGACGCTGCTCCATCAGGCGGTGATGTTAGGGAAGCCGGACTGGGTTCGGGAGATCCTGGAAGCGGGGGCTGATCCTTTGATAGTGGACAGGTATGGCCACAGCGTACTGAAAATGGCGAAAACCATGGTGTCCAATCACCCAGGGGACAAGGAGCGAGAGAATATATTCAAACTGCTTCAATCTAGACACAATATTAGTCGGCCAACAAATGTAGAATCGATTAATGACGTGAAAACGTTCTTTTCCACTGAAATTGCCGCTTCCCAGAAATCAATGGAAAAACAGATATCAGGGATTAGGAGTGATTTAACTACGGAGTTATCTTCAGTTAAAAAGTCTCACGAGGAAGTAAAGAAAGAACTCGGCAACACCGTATCGAAGTCTTTCGATGAAGTAAAGAAAGAACTTGGCAACACCGTTTCCAAGGTTTACATCAGGTATGCGATAGCGCGAATAATGAAAAGGCAAAGTTAGTTTCCATGGTAACCACGCAAAAAGAGGCATTGGCGAAAATTAGCAGAGAGCAAGAAAATGGTTCCTCAATTGTTAACAGTTTAAAGCAGTCCGTGGCTGAATTGGGAAATGGAATAAAGGGCGTGGATTCCATGGTAACCACGATGGCAGAATCTGTCGCGGAAGTAAAAAAACAACAGGGTAGCACCGTTGCTCAAGTGGACGCTCTGCAATCGCTGTTGACCACGGAACTCACTTCAATGAAAGAATCCACGGAAACACAGATGAAAGAGATCGTTGCTAAATTGGAGAATTGCAAAAATATAGGATCGCAGATTCCGAAACCCAGTCCGCCAACAGAAGAAACGCCGAAGCCGGTCGAAGTGCCAACGCCACCAGGACCGACAACGCCATTTGAGTACAAACCCAACAGAGCGGCGTGCGTGGAGGAGATGATGCGGAAGACGGAGTTGAAGCCCTCGAACGAAGGCAACATTTCGAAAATGAAGAGATGGTACGAAATGCTGTACGACGAGGATCGCATCACGTCTTGCATTCTGGAATTCCTTCGATTCCACTCGAGCTTAGAAGTTTTCGTCGATTTGGAATCTGATGACATCGGAAGAATGAAACCGACATTGAGAGACCACGACGGGAGAGAGCGGAGCGGGAGTGGCTTTCGTTCATTCGCCGACTTTGAAGAGCGAAAGGCGTACGTGGTCGGGAATTGGAGTAATGAGAGAGATGCCATGGCTTTTCTCGCCGATTCACTGTCGCAACTGTCCGTGTTTTTGGCTTTTAAAAACAGAGGGCTTCCATATTCGGGAGAGGGCGACGGAGGGCGACTCGAGAGAATCCTCGAGGAGGCGGAGAGGAAGAAGAGAGACGGAGTGGGACTGAATTTGTGGATCGGATACGCACTGCGCAAACAGAATCAACACGGCAAGGAGATATATTTGACACCGGCCGTTCCTATGATGATCGCCAGATACGGATCTTCGAATGGAAGGTCTAAGCTGAGCGCACAACTCCCGTCGCTCCTCGAATACTACGATCAACACGTGGTGGCGACACTGAGCAAGGAGACCAAGGTACGTGAACAATACATTCTTAATTTGAATTCAATTCCATTTCAATTTCTGGTGAATAATAATTAGAGCACTTTGTTGACGAACGACGGCGAATGGAACATTTTCAACAACACATTCCAATGAGACGCCATCATTCAATCTTTTCTATTCGTCAAAGTGCACGGCAGTGTGTGTCTGCAGTTCGCATAACAATCGAATCTCTCTCTTCGAGAGTTTCATTTGTCTTTTTTATGAAAAACATTTTTACTCTCAGTTCATGACTCAAATTTTAAATAAAAATTTTGAATGACGTCACGAGGAAAAAATTCAAAAGTAGAGCTAAAATGTAGAGTATAGCACAACCCTTAAGAGGGCTCCGTACTGAGGAGAGGATAATTGTTTCAGACGTTCCCCTCTACCGCAGATACGACTTTGCCGTGAAAGATGGAGACTTGCAGTTTTCGTATTCTGTAGATGAAGAGTCACTTGTTGATTTAAATGGAGTAAATTCATCATGCAGTGATTGTGTTTTATATAAACAAAAATCAAACTTTTTAAGAATCTTAGATTTATAAATTTTTTTTGCTAATATTCCAAGGCACGTTGCGAACGCTGGATTCCAAAATGAGGATTTTAAGCTCACTTATATCAAACATTGGTCTTCCGTGTACGCACTAAATCAACAATAATTGTTGCTCTTCTTGTATTATGGCTATAGCAATGTTAAAGGTACGAGTCTGCATTTACTACGGAGTAGAATTTTAATCACTTCAAATATTGATGCCTATAGATTTGCCTCCCGTTCAAAGTGGAGCATTGATGTTTCCACTGGCAGGTTCTTTTTAAATTACGGAAAATATACTATCATCTTTTGAACTGTAATACGACTCTTTTTTACATTGATTGCAGAAGATCTTTGAAAGTGCAAGGGGATAGCAGCATATGTGTGCACCTTGTGTTTGAAAACAACGTCATTGTTGCTAAAGGAGAAGCAACTGACTGGAAGTCGACGAGAATGACAGAACACAAAATAAATCAGCTCCTTACCATACAGCCATCACGTTGTCAAGAGAGAACAACATGGTCACACATGTTCAATGTTCTTATTTTGAAATCTGTAATTTTTATTATATTTTTCTTAAAGTGGTTGAAATAATATTTGCCTTTTAAATAATTGTTTCCTTTTTTGGAACATAAGTTCTGGTGTCTTTATTGTGTTGAGATATGCTTTGCTTAATTAAGAATTATAATTTGTAGGGTAATACAATAACTCAGTGAGAGTTTGATATAAAAAACATTTAAGAAGTTTTTCAAAGAAATATTTGTTGTGACATTGATTGTTTTATCAATTGTTTGATGTACCTAAGTAAATATGTCCTTAAATAGTTATGTTAAATGCGATTTTTATTTGAATACTTTGGGTTCGTGTAATATCAATGACAAAATATTTTGTGTATGGTGTTGGAGTGTCTTATTCTATATAATTTACTGTTTGATGAATATTCCATTCTAATTAAACCCTAAACTGTCTAATTTTGTTCAATAGTTTAAATACATTCCTGATAAAACAATGTACGTCAAAATGCAATAAATTTGACTTTGTATTTGATGAGTATGATTTCATATTGTTCATTTTACTTTCAGACATATTTCCCAATTACATTTCCTTTCATAATTTTTGCTAATTAAGTATTGATTCTACAAAAAATGAGCATTTTCTATTTCTAGTAAAACATTTTCATTTTAAGTAAAACAATGAATGAAAATATTAATTTAAGTATTAATAATGTTTAAAATAAATATATTCGGCGTAAACAATTATTTAAGGCTTGACAGTACTTAAAAATAATTTTATATTCTCCACGGCAGTTAGTACAAATTATATAAATTTTATTAAATTTAAAAATGATGCGTGTGTTTTGAAAAAGAGGCACTCGAAAACGATAGTGGAAGCTCACTTGCAATCTATTGCGGAATATCAGAATGGCACCCTATTCTCATTGGTCCATAGCAACTGGATCATTTTGGAGTTGTTAGAAACAGCTATTACTTGTAAAAAAAATGGTTTGTTATTGTTATAGTTACTAACTAAAGATGGAATGCATTTTATTTTAGCTGTCTGAAAGAATAAAACTGCATTGTCTTTTAAATGCTCAACGGCAATTAATCATTCGTACGTACGCTTCGCCTTTTGTAATGTTGATGAATAATGAAATAAATGATGACCTATACCATAAAATGGTTTTATCAAAAAATATAGCGTATATTAGAAATTCATTTTGAGAACCTTTACAACTGGCTAACAAATGGCAGAAAGCGATTATTTGTGACTAAAAATAAATCCAAGCAGCCACCATTTGTGAAACAAAAGACTTTACCATTACCTTATAAGTAACGTTGTAAAAAATTACCCATGAATTAGTTTATGCGATTATGAACTATTTTGAAAATGCCATGCATCGAGTCGGGTTGTTGTGTTTGTTTAATAGTTTAAAAGTGTTCCAAGTTTTGACCAAGATCAGGATTAATCTGCAAAGCGATCCTTGCCTCGACATTTACAGCAATTTGTTGACTATTTTCTTTGAAATCACAGGTCACAATCAGGACTAGGGTGTTCCTGATGTTATCGCATGACAGATGTTGGTTCCATACCTTAGTTTAAGTCACAAATAATCACGTTATGCTTGTTGAAGGTCTTTTGCGATATCTCTCAAATTAAATTTCTCATTTTTAGTATAGTTTCTCAAATAAACCATGTTGTTTATTTTTTTACATTTACCTTATTATACAGTTTATAGTTTTTGATAATGTTTTGTACATTTTTAATTTAAATATTATCGATATTTTTTGGATAAATCTTTTGAAAAATAACAGTAAATTTTTAATGAAATTGAATGGAAAGAATTTTTTCATGTCATATTAATGTTTAAATACTTGTATTTATATATAATCTTAGTAGGAATTGGACTATTTACATATTTCATGATGTCTTTTTGAACTTTGTAAGCGTTGGCGTCAAAATAACACGACAGTTTAGCAACCAGAACAGTTTCAAATCGACACATATCCGCCAAAAACCCTTGTTGCAGCAAACAACAGCAAAAGGCCCGCTGTACATGCTGCGATTCTGATCACAGAACCATGCGACACCGTGGCTTTTACATCTGAATACTCCGTGGTAAGAATATATGTCACAAAGAAGAGTATCTTCTTAGGTATAAATATCAAATATTTTACTTGAATTAAGAAACAATTTCATTAGGCTTAGTGAAAGATAGGTATTTCATAGTTCTAATTTTGTCTGCAAACAGTGGGCAGATATGCATTTGCTGAAAAAATCAGCAGTCTCCTGCAACAGTTTCAATACAAACAAATCGCAGATTTAAACCGCAACGCAGCTTCAAGTGTAGTGTGTCTAGAACTTAACAGACGAATAGTAAATGGGTGCTTGTAGTTGCAAAAGAATTAATCATCGGATTATCCGAAAGAACAGTTCAACTCGTGCGGTGTGTTTAACTTACTTTTTCTTCGTATTTGAAGAAATCACCATCGGATTAACCTAAAAACACGTAAATTTGTGCTTTGCGTGGTACTTATACTGCCTAGTTTCAAGAGGCCTGTATCTGTAGTATTATTCTTTGGATTATCTGAAAAACATGTTTAATCGTGCGGTACGGATCACTTACATTTTCTATGTGCAAATATGTTTCAAGTAATAGACATCAAATTATGATAAAAACTCATAAAATTATGAATTTGTGTGGATTACATTAATAGCCAAGTTTTAAGGAGCCTGTATTTTAAGGAATTTATATTAGGAATATCCGCAACAACACGTTTACTCATGCAGCGTGGGTAACTTACTTTGCCTAATCTCGAGGATCCCGTATTTCTAATAATTAATGAGAGAATGTTCGAAAAAAACGTTTACCTGTGCAGTGCGTGTATTATTTTTTGACTACCTACATAGGGCTTGTAATTGGCGTAATCATCATGGGATTATTCTAAAAAAGGTAAAAGTTTGCATTGCGGATTACTTATTTTGCTTAGTTTCAAGGGGCTCATTATTTGTAGAATTGATCATCGGAATATCATTAAATCATGCTTACTCGTGCAGCGAGGGTCAATTTCTTTGTATACGATCAAGGGTCCCGTATTTGAAATAATCATCATTGAAATACCCTCAAAACACGTAAAATTGTGCATTCGGGGTAACGCCTAGTTTCAAAAGGCCTGTATCTGAAGAATTAATAATCGGATTAACCGAAGGAACACGTTAATTCGTGCAGCGCGGGTCACTTATTTACAAGGGGCCCGTGTTTGAAGTAATAGAATACAGGTTTTCCGAAAAACACGAAAAATTATGCATTTGCGGTCACTTTGATTAACTAGTCTCTAAGGGCTCGTATTTGAAGAAATAATCATCAATTTTTCAGAAAAAAACGCTAAGACGTGCAGCGCGAGTCACTTACATTGCCTATGTAAAAGGGATCCGTATTAAAAATAACCATGATCGTATTATCGTATTTTTACGTAAAATTTTGCATTGCGGGTAACTTATGTTGCCTAGATTCAAGGGTTCGTATTTGAAGAATTAATCAATCGATTATCCGAAAAACACGCTTATGCGTGCTTCGCGTGTCACATACTTTGCCTACTTTCAAGGGGCCCGTGTTTCTAATAAGAGAATGTTCGAAAAACACGTTTACTAGTGCACTGCGTGAATAATTATTTGCCAACGTATGAGGGGCCCGTAATTGAAGTAATCATCATCGGATAAACCTATAAACAGGTAAAATTTTGTATTGCGGATTACTTACGTGGATTAGTTTCAAGGGGCTCATTATTTGTGGAATTAGTCATCGGATAATCTGAAAAACACGTTTACTCGTGCAGCGCAGGTAACTTACTTTGTCTACGATCAAGGGGCCCGTAGTTGAAATAATCGTCATCGGATTAACCGAAAAACCTACATTGCTAGAATTTTATTCACTTCAAATATTGACGCCTATAGGTTTGCCTCCCGTCCAAATTGGAGCTTTGATGTTTCCACTAGAACGTTCTTTTTAAATTACCGAAAATATAATATCTATTTTTTAAACTCTTATAATACTCTTTTCTATATTTCTTGGAGAATACCTTTTGAAAGTACAAGGGTGTTGATGCCATGTGTTTGAAAACACCGGCATTGTTGCTGAGGGGGATGCAAATTACTGGAAGTCGACGAGAATGACAGAACGCAAATGAACTCAGCTCCTTACTATGCAGCCTTCATGCTGTCTTGAGAGAATAACATGGTCACACATGCTCTATGTTTTTATTTTGAAATATGTAATATTTATTGTATTTATCTTGAAGTGGTTTAAATAATCTTTTCCTTTAAAGTATAGGTTTCCGTTTTCGGAACAGAAGTTATTGTGTCCTTATTAAATATTAATACACTTTACTTGATTAAGAATTATAATTAAAGTAAGATAATAGAATAGCTCAGTGAAAGTTTTATGCAACAAACATATAAGAATTTTTCAAAAGAAATGTTTGTTTTGAATGTTTGAAATATTGTTTTACATACATATGTAAATTTGTCCTTAACTAGTAATTTTTTATGTGATTTCAATTAGTATTTGAACACTTAAAGTCATGTAATGCCAATGGAATAATGTTTTTGTGTATGGTGTTGGTGGATCTTATTCTTTACATTTTATTATTTGATGAATTTGCCATTTTTAATCAACCAAAAATTGTCTAATTTTTTACTTTATTCCATATTTTAAAAACATTTCTGAGACAATAATGTACGTGAAAATGCAATACATTTGACTTTGAATTAGATGAGCATTAGTTAACATTGTTCCTTTGGTTTTTTCTTTTAAATTTATTTTACACTTTCTTTTTTCTTTCATAATTTTTTGCTAATTAAGTATTGGTTATACAAAAAATTAGTTTTTTTTTATTTAAAGGAAATTAAATTTATATTTCAAGTAAATGAATGAATGAAATTTTCCATCTTTGTGTTGATAAAGTTGAAATAAATATATTCGACGATAAACAATAATTTAAGGCTTGACAGTTCTAAAAAAATACTTAAAATTCTCCTCAGCAGTTAGTTCGAATTATTAAAAGTTTATTAATATTAAAAATGATGCATGTGTTTTGAAAAAAGAGTCATTTGAGAAGGTTCGTGGAATCTCACTTGCAATCTATTGGCGCACATCAGAATGGCACCCTAATCTCTTTGGCCCCTAGCAACTGAATAATTGTGGAGATATTAGAAACAACTATTACTTGTAAAAATTTGTTTGTTATTGCTGTTGTTCCCACCTTAAGAAGGAAGCATTGTAGTTGAGCTGTCTGAACGTGGTATAAAGCCTTTGGTATTCCAAGTTTGGTTCAAGATCGTGAGTTATCAAACATTACTCTAATTTTTTAATGTTTTTATTTGATATGCGTCTGTAGTATGTATAAAAGTATACCCCTGGACTGCGGATCTCGTGAATTTTTAGAATTGTTAACTATTTTAAAGGTTTTCATTACCTATAAATTAGTTTATGCGATCATGCACTCTTCTAAAAATGCCATGTGTTCAGCCAGGTGGTTTTGTTTGTTGATTAGTTTAAACGTGTTCCAAGTTTTGAACAAGACCAGGAATTTTCTGCACAGCGATCATAGCCTCGACCTTTGCAGCAATTTTTTGACTATTGACTTTGAAATCACAGAGGGCGACTAAAACTTAAGGGGGTTTCTGATGAAAAGTCTTTTGCATTACAGATTGCATAGCTTAGTTTTAGTCACAAATAATCACGTATTGCTTGTTGAAGTTCAGTTGCGACATCTTGCAATTTAAATTTCAAATCTTTAGTACATTTATTTAACCAAACCATGTTTATTTAAATTTTATGTTTACCTAATTCCATAGTTTATAGTTTTTTATAATATTGCATACATTGTTAATTCAAATGTTTCGCTATATTATGGATAAATCATTGAAATATTAACGGTGAAATATTTAGTGAAAATAAATATAAAAAATATATTTGCGTCAAATTATAGTTCAAATACTTGTATTTACAAAATTTGAGTATAAATTTGACCAAATACATATTTCATCATGTATTTTTGAAATTTGTAAGCGTTGGAGTCAAAATAACACGACAGTTTAGCAACCGGAACAGTTCGAATACAAAACATATCAGTCAAAAACCATTGGTCATCATAAAAACATATATATTATGGTAATTTTTAAATCTGTCTTCTAGCAAACTATGAATGAGAGGAATAGAATTATGATTCACCTTTTTAAAAATATTAAAAAACGACTCAGTAATTACACTCTTACATCTGCATGCCGAAGTCTTGCTCTGATATTATATTCAAATCAAAGAAAAAATAACCAACACTCTCTTGACAAGGATGCTTATAGAGTTTATTTGGTGGAGGTCATGAATTGATTAACACCTCAATAAATAGAAAGGAGACTATTCCTCGGTAGAAAATAATATGATATTATCCTTTGGAATGTACTATTACCAAAGACCTGAGAGAAAACGTGGAAATAATTTGGCTGCCTGTTTCATCAGATTTCATCTGGTTCTGAAGGCGACCCAGAAGACTTTGATGTACTTAATGGCTTATAAGATTTCTATGAATAAAAGTAGAAAAAAATTGTAAAATTCATTAAAAATATAAATTCAAAAAAGTTGAAAAAATAAAATATTTTTAAAGCGTTTCTTGGAGGTATAATGCTCTCATGTGAAACGCTGATAGAAAACGGTTAAAATATTACTAATAAAAGGCATTGCTCGGCCCTGCCCACCGACCTATGGCCGCAGCAACGCCGCAAGGGTAGGCGAGGTGGAACATTGCCGAGCGTAGTGTTACAAAAATGAAATAAATATCAATCAATATGAAATCAGATACTTACTTTGCCTTATACTGGCATAAATAAATAAATTACTCATGCTTTACTCATGACAGCGCAGCCAAGAACGCTGTTTTACGACTTCCCGCTACAGAGAAAAAATTTGTTTATAAAACTCACAACAAAAACTTTTTGTTAAACGATATAATTCTATGATTTAATATGTACATAAACAACTACATTATCTACCAGTTTACAAAATGTGATTCCCATAATACAGTGCGTTTATAATAAAATAAGTTTTAAACATGACTCCTCCTTGAAATACGTCTAAAAAAGGGCACTTGATACGTTCTCGCCTCAATTCAAAATAGCCTTTTAAATGTAATAAAATATAATTTATAACCATTAAATGTAGCATGAACCAAATAAAAATATAATGTAATTGGTGTTTATGTACAACTATTGGTTATTTTGTTATTGAGCTTCAAACTCGAGTGCACATAATTTGTGTCGGACATAATTTGTAATTAGAACATTTTCTCAACTTTTTATAAAAATTAATTAATTACTCACCACAGTAATTTTTACAGAATCACAAAAAAACCCGCAGCTTTGAAGGCAATTTCACTGTAAGGTGTGGAAAAATGAGTCAAGCTAGAGTCTTATATACTTATAATAATTAAATTACACAAAATGTTTTACATACGGGTCAATCCATTTGAAGTGGTCCAACGTGGTGCCCTAGTGGGTAGAGCGCTTGGCTACTGATCGAAGGGTCCCGGGTTCAAATCCGGGTGAAGCCTTTGAACGCCCGCGAACATAAAAATCCTCGGAGTGCGAGGTAGCCCAGGGAAAGGAACTGGCCACCCTACCCTGAATGTGTGAAGATCACACGCCTGCGGCTTAGTCCGGGGTGAGCTCTACCCTCAACTGTCCAAACCAACGTTCGGGTTGAATCCCTCAGCGAGTGAAGGGTGGTTGCTTGACCAGTTTAAAAAAATTGAAACTTTCCTAGTTGTTTCCCTTATGTCTTAAGACATTAAAACTATTTTTTTCAATTTTTTACCTTGGTCGGCCATTTTTATAATGTTGCACGAGCCCATTTTTGAATTTTTTAAGGTTTACGTAAAAGCCTAAAACTATAAAACTATTAATCCTAGAAGGATGAAACAAAAATCATTTTGCTTACAATTTCTCAAGGTAAAAATTAAGTCCCATGGTTTGCTTACCTATCTCTATCCTTTATAAGGTAAAACCACAAACAAAGTTAAAAAGTTACGATTGAAATTTCAATATTTGAATTTTTTTCTAGTAGTAGGAATGGATTATACACTTTGAATTATTTTTTTTTATTTTTAGATATATGCTAGTATATATAAAATATCACTATTGATTTTTTTATGATACATCGAAAACCAAAATTTTAAATGAAGAATTTGCAACAGGAAAGTATAATGTCCATGAAAATTACCGACTCAATTACAGATAGAATTCTAACGAAGAGGGAGTAAGAAAATAATTACGTAAACAACGAGTGCATTAGCCATTTTTACAGCAACTTATCAAATGGATTGGAGGTTCAGACAAAACATTGGGAAACCGGAAAAGCCAAGGTAATTATTTTATTATACCTGCAAAGTCAGTAGGATAAATTGCCCAATAGCCCGAGATACATTCAAAAACCTTTTCCTTCGCCCTGCAAAACATATTTTGATGATCATGAAAAAAATGAGTTGGTGTGGTTAGATATTTCATGTGTAAACTGAATGCTTTTGCTACCAAATAAAGAAACCATGTAAATTTATTAAATACTTTTAAATATTATTTCAGCAATTAGCACTGAAAAATACCATCATAGGAAATCAGAGGCATACACATACATGTCATTATAATGAAATAATTGTAAACATGTTTGTGGAGCTTGAGAAAATATCTAACTCAGAGTGTAATTCATATTTTTCCAGATATGCTCTGAATAAAGTATGTGAAAGGGAAGA
Organism: Pyrrhosoma nymphula; assembly: GCA_963573305.1. Lineage (NCBI taxonomy): Eukaryota > Metazoa > Arthropoda > Insecta > Odonata > Coenagrionidae > Pyrrhosoma > Pyrrhosoma nymphula. The sequence continues at coordinate 128,623,040 of OY754338.1, read as the reverse complement.
AATGTATTCAGAAGAAATAAGTAATTTAAGCTGGGATTTGAAATAAAGGAAATACTTCTAAACATATTTCTCTTTATGGGATGATATTATGTATTTATTTATTAAAATATTGAAAAACAGTCACAAATGGCCTACTCCACCCTGAAAGAGGCATGCATCCTCTTCTTTGGGACATCTTACTGCATGAGTCTAGTCTCTACTGCATGTCTCTAGACAGGGTGTCCAGCGGCTGTGATTTTTCAAATTTCATGACAATTCCCTGACTTTTCACTGACAATTTCCGATTTTTCAATACTAAACATGGTTTTTTGCTGCAACTAAAAATCGCACTTTTGTAGAATGATTCGCTTGTTTTGAGCCTAATTGGGGAATTTTATCCTGTTTCCTACGTCTGTCGTGTATACATGGGAGATGAATGATAAAACTGAAATTTTGAAAAAAAAAATCTTTATTTATTTTTTAAAAACGTGATTTATTAAATTTCCATTTCTGGAAAGAAGGTTCTGCGATGTCTGGAAGCCGAGATATCGCAAAATTTACAGCCAGCTCGAATTTGAAGTCATTTTCCAAGGTCGATAGATATCTCGATTCGTTGCCTCTTCGATATATCGAAGAGACAAATATATCGACCCTGTTCATTTTCGATCCCGCAGCACCGGTCAAGCACCGAGCTTGACCCAAGCCACACATGTGCCTGATGGCGCTTCTCCTCTCTCTCGAGAGTCGCAATAAGACTGTCGTCATTCGTTTATTTTGCAAACTAGAAAAATTAAAATTTATGCACAATAACTTCAATCATTTGCCTATGAAATGGCGTAAGATTCGTTCCTTAATATTATCAATGGAGCTTGTGGCGATTTTTAAAAGAAAAACTTAACTCCCTTCCTATTAGAGCTAGGACAATAATTATTTTTTACGAGATGCCTAAAAATACCATCAATCAAAATATCTAAACTGTATTCTTATAACATACAAAATAAAATAGTTACTTCAATTGCTTAATGCTAAAAAAGTATACTTCAACTAAAGCGGGTTTCTATGCACGTACCTATGTATTAAAAAATTTTAATTTTTACCTCAGATTACTATTTTTTAAGGGTGTGCTTATATCTCTATACAAGATGGCTCAAAAATTAAAGGTTGCTGCTAAACTACAATCCCTACAGTACTCTGCTCAAAACGTGGCGTCCAAATAAGCATCTCGTGGGATAATAAATTACATAATCTTATAAACAAATGTATATTTTTATTTGATTATTTCAGGGAATATTTTGTGTGTCAATTGCCATATGCTTCATTAATATTAAACTCTAAACTTCATTTTTTATTAAGTTATTATAAATTGAAATTACGTTAACATTCGTTGATTTTTTTTAAACATGACGAAGTAATACTTTATCCGATTTGATTGTATAGCATCTAATTTTAGAGATATTTTTCAAGCTACAACTTTAAATTAAACTTTGTTTTCGTAAAATCAACAGTTTTCGAGATAACTAAAAAAAAACATATTTTTCTAAATTTCTGACACATTATTGATTCCCCTTCTAAATGTACCGGAATTTTTTGTCCACTTTCATATGTTCTTCATCCTAAACAAGAAACCTAACCGTTTTTCCATACGCCAACCTGCTATTAATTTTCACATAATGAACCTTTCTTTTTGCTAGATTGACTGGACTAAAGGGGAAGAAAGCCGTGACACTTTTCCCGCATTCTCTCCATAGTTTCGGTAAATAATTGCGTCATTTAGATCCCAAGAATCCATCTCCCGATGTCTCCTTGTTAGCGAAAAGTACGAGATCATATGACGTAAATGACAAATTAATCTACTGATTCGTGTATCTTTTAAAGCCTTCACGGCATCACAAGCTTCAGCCTGCACAGGCCTGGATTGCTGTGATTATATTTACAAACAAGCTCAGAGATAGCAAAAGCAGATATGCATATTAAAGAGAAAGGAAGACACGCAATGAACGACACTCTCAAACTAAATTTTGAGTGCCTGTGGACTCCGATTTTATCACAAGCGATACATTGTATTACATATATATAAATATGCATTTGAAGTAGCTAATTGGAACATGGATTGTAACACGAATATATTGAGTACAAAATTACAACAACCAAAACATTGATATCGATCATGGACTCATTTATTAATCGTTAGAATACTAAAGTTTTATTATTTGATGATATTCATTTAAAATATTCTGACTATTAAAGATTATAAAAGTTTTAGTTCTCAAGTATTCACATTCAATGAAGAATATGGGACTCCCGCAGCCCGTGGGCATTTTTTAGAACCAAGAATTGTTTTATGCGGCCCGCGAATAAATATTTATTGGGCTCGCATATCTTACAGATGCTAATCATTTTAATTTAAATACCAAGTCATTCAAGGTAAGAAGAAATTGATCATTGTATTGGATTGGATATAGCATGTAAACTTCAAAAGCATGATGAGGTTCATAAGCATGTTGTTCTTGCATTTCATGTTTTACAGAGAAACATCATATCTAAAACTTTCTTGCAACCCCCTCGCTATTTTCAACTACAATGCCATTTTTACCTTCAAGGGTCCACTCAATCAAGCATATTTATTTGAAATATATTATGAAAATAGCCACTTTTCGCGCTATTTTGACGAATAGCTCGGCCTTACTTTCATTCAGAATAGGCTTCTTATTACTCTTAATAATCCTCTTCTTAAGAGTCTCTTCTACCAAATTCACCCTTGACTTTTGCAGTCTACCTCTTCCTCTCACACCATTCACTCTGTCATCACATATATCTTTTCCTTTATTGAATGTCTTCCGTTCTTTCGACAAGGCCTAACCAATGGGAGGGCACACTGATTTGATACATCTTAAAGCTTATTTATGATCAATCTTAATGTACATACCCTGGTGAAAATAAACCATGACAGACAGTGTGACAACAATGTGCTACACACTGTGCAAATGTATTAGTCACAATGTATGCGCACTCTGTGTGTACACCGTGCTCCCCTTTTGAAAATGCCTATACGTAAATTTCTAATTCCTATGGGAAAGTTTCTCGTTCCTAAAGGAAAGTGTCTTGTACCTATAGGAAACTTATTGTTCCTAGAACCTTTATTATTCGTGTAGGAAATTCTAATTTCAAAAGGTATGTGCATAATTTTTAAAGTATTTTCTGAAAACACTATAGAAAACTAATAGGGCATTTTTAATAGGCGATCCCTTCAAAAAGAGACGGAGAGTTTGGCCACAATGTGCTGCACACTGTAAGAGGGTATTAGTCACAGTGTATGAACACTGTGCGCACAATGTCCACACACTGTACCGTCACCCTGCCTATCACGCTTTCTTCACACTTTGAAATCCCAATTTATGCCTTTGACACACTGCATTGACACTGTTGTCACACTGTAATTACACTCTTGTCACATTCTATGTGTTCTGTGTTCATGCTTCCGTCACACTGTCCGTCACGGTGTTCATGCTTCCGTCACACTGTCCGTCACGGTTTATTATCGCCAATTCAATAATGTAACAAAATTAACTGTATTAGTATTACCTGTAATATAATTAATTCGTTTGCCTAACTTGAAACTAAGGGATGAATTGTGAAAGGTTGCATAAAAAAGAACACATTTTCATTTCATTCTAACCCAGGAAAAATATCTGTTCTGTATCTGAGGAGAAACTGGGGAAAATCTGGTCTGTAACGAAAAATCTAATCTGTATCTGGACTGCAAAGGGGTGGACTCATAAACATATAGGTATAAAAGGGTGGAACCTGGGGTACATTACATCATTGTAACTCATCTGTATCGCTAATTGACCTCCTCACTCCTGTCCAGTGGCGTGCGGGGGTATAGTGTTTAACCCCCCCATCCCAAAAAACATGTCTACCTGAATTCGTTTTCGTTCATTTACCTGTACTAGCGTTTAGAATATTGCTTATCGGGCTGAAAAATATATGTTGTTGAATTGTCTTCACGAAAAGAGAATGTTAAGTTTTTATTGTTTTATTGAATAATAATCTTAATATCATTTTATGATGATGCACATAAATATTAACGAAACCCCCCAAGAAGTCAAAACACCCCCAGAAGTCAATCGTGTGTACTCCACTGCGCCTGTCCTCCCCTGTTCCACCTGTGATGAGATGACCCTCTTACACCCTCTCATCTGTACTGGGGTGCATTTATGGACTTTTGCATTTTTATTACAAAATACCGTACATTTTGGAATAAAATGCGAAAATTTGAAGTATAGCAGCTTCCAAGCTAAATATAACGTATATAATGAACTGATATGCCTAAAAATGTGGATATACGTATGGCACGCGAGTGAGCCTTGAACCATAATCAGATGACTACCTCAGCCTGGCAACCCAAAATTTTACCCCTAGTCCAACAGCTCTTTTTGAAATACCACGGGAATAAGGCTATTTATTAAAAAAAAATAAGAGTTAATACAAGAAATGACTGTCAAATAGAAATTGTAAGTGTGAAAAAAGTGATTGCTATTTTTTGACTAGACATACAAACCAAATCCATAAGCCAGGAGGAATAATTAAACATCGTATTCCAGCTGAAATCAAGTCTAGTGTGCAAGCCAAAATCCAGCTGGAATGAAGCTAGCTAATTCCAGCTGAAATGAAGCCCCTGAATAAATCCATAATCCAGCTGGAATCAAGCTTGCCAATACCAGCTGGAGACGAGCCTAGTATGCAAGCCCAAATCCAGCTGGAATCAAGCTAGCGAGTTCCAGCTGGAAGCATCCAGGCTGGAATCCAGCTTGCATGCTATGTGGGATAAGGCAACTTACTGTAAGTGGGTACGATAAGCTATTTTATTAGTGGTCACTGTCCAACTTAAGATCCCCCCCTGAGGCAGTACTCTTCCCTAAGAAAAAAATACTATAGAACTATATATAGTGATTATAGGAATTCTATAATCACTATAGAAATTTCTATAATCACTATGGTGTATAGTTCTATAGTCCTATAATCACTATAGAACTTTCTATAATCACTATAGGGTATAGTTCTATAGTACTATAATCACTATGGGGTGTAGTTCCATATTCTTATAATCACTATGGGGTATAGCTCTATAGTCATATAATCACTATGGGGTATAGTTCTATAGTCCAACCCTATTGAAAATGCCCAATTAGTTTCCTATTGTGTTTAAAAAAAATACTATATAGGAATTATGTACAATTTGTAGAGGAATTAAAATTTCCTACAGGAACAATAAAGGATCTTATAGGAACAATAAATTTCCTATAGGCACAAGAAATTTTCCTTCGGAACGAGAAGCTTTCCTATAGGAACGAGAAATTTTCCCATAGGAATGAGAAATTCTCCTATAGCACGAATAATTTCCTATAGGAATGAGAACGTTTCCTATGGGAATGAGAAATTTTCCTATGGCACGAATAATTTCCTATATGAATGAGAACATTTCCTATAGGAATGAGAAATAACCCTATAATTATGAGAAATTTTCCTATAGCATGATATAGTTTCCTATTCATGCATGAATAGGAAACTTTTTCCTACACTACAGGAAAAAGAGATATAGAAGCGTATCAGGCTTGACATTGTGGAAATATGAAATGTCCATTTTAAATAAAACAAAGATGGTAAATTTCCACACAGTATATTATCAACCACAGTATATTATCAACCACAGTATATTAACAAACACCGACCAAGGTTTCGGCACGTAATGCCATTCTCAATCCTTGAGAATGGCATTACGTGCCGAAACCTTGGTCGGTATTTGTTAATATACTGTGGTTGATAATATACTGTGTGGAAATTTACCATCTTTGTTTTATTTAAAATGGACAGGAAAAAGAAGGTTTCCTGTTGATGATATCCCAAGAAGTAAGTATAAGCTTTCCATGATCTTGACACTATGAAGAATTTTAGCTTTCTGATCACTTATCTGGCAAAACTTCATAATATCAGGTCCTACTTTTACTAATTTTCTTAAAACTGCGAGTTTTTGCGTAATTTCTACAATCCTCACAATTTGGTGTGGTATATACCTTTAGTACTTTTCATTGCAATTTTTAAATAACCATTTTCTGATTCTTATGGATAACCATTCTTTGCCCACAAGGGACCCCATCTTCTCAACTGTGGTCTGAAACATACTTGAAAAGTGGTCTTTTTTATCCTTTGAAACCTTGAAATAACCTTGAATTTTGGTTAACAGACGGGTTTTATCGAATGGCCTCTTTCGACACCGGTGTTTTTTTTTACTGTGAATTTTGTACTTGATTTTCTTTCGATACCGGTGTTTTTTTTAGTTTTCTTACTACTGTGCAGTAACAAGAATGAATCAACCGACCCTTTAAAGCACGTATACCCGGCGAAACCTATACGAAGGGAAAACATTTCAAGGGATTCAAAGCATATGCTGGAAACCCGGACGAAAACGGGTTTTGAAACGGCCGCGAGGCACTGCGCCGAACAAAATGAGAACGATATCTTGTTAGCGCACGGGAAGCTTGCGGCCACATGGGATAAAAACATGATTAGTGTGCAGCCAAGGAAAAAGTATTTCATGAATATATATTGGTTATAAATTCCGTGGTGCAACGCTTTAAAATTCATCGTCAATTTGGCCTTCTCTGCGAATCCGGTATGGACGTACTTTTATCCTGAAGTGCCCTTGGAAAGTCAACTTGAATGGGAAAATCATTGGACCTGGCCAAACTTCACTGCAGCAAGGTAAGTTTTCATTGTTGAATACGAAAATTTTCCTTTCCATCGCGGTTTAAGAAACCGTACCCCTATCTGTGAAAAGTTTACTTCTAATTTGCTATTAGGGGGTTTATTTGCATATAATTTCCAACTATTTTCATTATATTCACCAGTGTATTTTCACGTCGCGTAGTATGTACCACGGTAAGACATGAAGAGTGTTCCACCAGTGCTGCTTAATTACCACGTTCATTTTATCTGATTAAAAATGGAGATAATTCATTGCGAGATAAAAGTGATAAACCCTTCATAGTCAACTAATTCACAAATTGTCTGTGATTGTTTTTGCTAGAGTTCATGTTTTATTCCACATTATACGATGAAGACATGGAAAGTTGAAGAGAGTGACTTATCAAAATATGCGGGGATGATGTTAGATAATGTTATTAAAGAAAAGCCAAACAAATCCTAATATTAATAGTATTGTACTGTATATTTTGCATTATATTTTTTATGCTGGAATAGATTTTCTGCGAAATAAGTTTTTTTTCGGAGAAATACTGTTATTATTTTTGCTGTCGTTCATCCAAGGTATTGCTCCCAATTCACCATTAGAACGAATTCAGCTGCATCCATATTTTAAACATTCTAATGTTACGAGTGTGAACCTTTATTTCCAAAGCATAATATATGTTTAATTTTTATGAGTATTTTCCTCCCTATTGCGGAAGATAGTTCGATCGTATGCACATTATTTAGCTGGTGTGACCGGGCCAACTCCATGTTAATAAAATCCTATTAACAATTTGCTAAGGAATATGTAGCAAGGCTTCTAAGACAACTCTTTATTTATCAATATTAGTTTAGAGTAATCATCACTATCTCCGAATCGATAGCAAAATATGCAACGTAATTCTTTTAATACTGGAGGACCAAAATTATCAAATTTTATAGATCTCGCTAGTTATGGAAAATATATTTATTTTGCCAAATTTCATCCCTTTGCAGAACACTCAGTCTGCCATCATGCAGTGTTTAACTGATTAAATTTTTAGATGCGCTATCTCCCTGATTTATTATCTGATTTGATCTATTTGTATCATATTCATGAGTTTTGTCAATGATTTATTAATTGTGCTTCTCATTTTCATTTAGCTCAATTTTGGCTGTAAAAGAGTGTGCAGGGAGAAGGTTCTAAAGATTGACCATTCATCGATCAACTTGCTCGTCAAGGGGCTGTTGAGCTGCATCTACTCAGGGGAGGAAATGGCTTCTATGTCGCTGACAAGCAGCCTCCCTGACCGCTTCAAAAGCAAGGGCTTTGAAGTAAAGGCTGAAATGGACAAAGGTGTCATAAATGATATAATGGGTAAGTTTAGCAAATCAAAAGAAATTTTAGGTCTAACCATGATCTACAGGTGTGATTGCAATTATGGTTATAAGTGATATGTCAGTCTGCACAGCTTGGGGAGCACATAAAGGTATTATCATTGGAAAAAGTATTGGTAAAATCTATTGGTTGTTGGATCATCAGGAACTAGTAACTGGTGAAGGCCATATGTCAGTTTTTGCTTGAAACTGGAGCACTTTACTCCAGTAACTGGTTAATTCTATCAGATACAGACCAGTGTTCTAGTTCAATCCCTTCAGGCGTAACTTTGTGGAAGTCCATTTCGAATTATGACAAGGAACTATGTTTAAATCCACAGAGTTTTTTATTGGCACCTGATGATGACGCCGTAGTGTTGAAACTACTGGTACCAATAAAAAACTCAGAATTTAAACATACTTGAACTTGTCATTATTTGTGATTCATGTTTAAATCTTTAAGGCACACATCCCATTTTTAACTGATGAACCCATGCTATCTATAGCAGTCATAATTAGGGGTTTTACTCATCTACTCTGTCCTGCTATTTTCCATTTAAAAAAATACAAAGGCCTTGGCTTAGCGAACTATTTACGATTGGGTTTCGTTTACATCGAGGCCTTTTAAGTTATCTCTCTTTTTCCGTTTTTATCGGCTGTTAAAACTTGAGAATGTATTTGTTATTTCCAAATGTAACTTTGGCTTCTGCCTTATGAAGTGGGGTGCACTCGTGAATTCCTTCGGCTTCAGCTTCATGAATGCATAATGGGTAATATTCTAAAAGCCATTCTTATTGGGAAGCACAAATCTCAGTCAACTGGCATAATAAATTATTAGTCCAATTCTCCTCATTTCCTCATTTCATTTTTTCTGAGGTTAACAACTTATCAAAAGTTTTGAGAGGTGTTCCTTGCAGTTGGAAACTGAAAATAACAGATTTTGCTTGTTTGGTTTACATTATTTGTGATGAACTATAAGGGCTGCTTAGTGCATAGTGATGCAGTGAGCATCATTGCTTAAGAATATGTGTAGATCAGCGAGTGTTTTATGTAACCTAACATTATATGCTCTGTTGATTTGGATATTGTATTCCATTACAAAATCTATTTGGGTATTTTATACACAAATACAATATTTAAAATTATTTCTTATATTACACAGTGGTTATAACTTGTATTTCTAGCTGGGATCCGAGCAGCATGTCCTTCTTCAACGGAAACTGAAGTGAATATCGAAGTGGGTGTAAGTTTGGCACAGGCCCAAGACCGTGAGGGAGAAAGATCTCAGCAGCAAAATGTGTGTGTGATGTAAGGACAATAGAGGGAAGAAGAGAGTTAATGTGTGGAGATTTGGTTTATTAACTTTATTAACTCTCTCATTAATAGTTTAAATTTAGGTTCAGTCCAATCAAAAATTTGCAAGATTCTTATTTTTTCATTGTATACAAATACTAATCACTCAGGGCTTCGCCTAGTGCCTTTCTGCACAGTGTTTATTTGCTATTCAGTCCAAAACATCTCCGTAATAATGTATGAAATGAATTAATAACTTTTTTACTTTAATAAAAGTCATATTATTACTGTTCCTTAGCATTTTAATTTCATATATTTTATTCCTGTGATGTTTTTGTTCTAACACTAGGTAAGAGGATCAAGTAAACTTACAATTAATAATACAGTTCTTTTTATAGGATATTCACCATAGGATTGGGAATTTATAGTATTACTAGCTTGTTTGAATGATTTGACTGCTGCATTGGGTCTTGCAGAATCCTATCCTACAGAATATATATACATATTTGAGTTTGCTGTTATGTGGATTTAATATAATTTTCATATGCTGCACCTAGGTTGATGTTATGCCGGGCCTATGTCGACTTGATGTCAGACCTATGTCGACTTGATGTCGGACCTATGTCGGCTTGACGTCGGCTTTTGTTGGGCCTGTATAGGCTTGTTGGCCTGATGTCGGTTTGATGCCAGGCCAGTGTTTGTTTTGATGTCCTGCCTATGTCGGATGGTAATGTCGGCTGTAGCCCGCCTAAATGTTATCATTACGATGTTGTGCCGACGTCGGCTGCCGATGTCGGGCCGACATATGCCTATATGTTGGCCCGACATTGGGATGCTACCTGGGTATTCACTATAGGACTACTTGGAGGGCCATTTTTACTAAATGCCATACTTTTTTATTCTCATGATCACATTCCAGATTCAGCATAGGTCATATAAACATCCCGGGATGCATATCCTGCTATAGTCCTATAATCACTATAGAACTATATATAGTCCTATTATCACTATGTTCCAAATAACTATAGCCATAGTGATTATAGAAAACTATATATAATCACTATATATAGTCCTATAATCACTATGTTCCAAATAGCTATAGAACTATAGCCATAGTGATTATAGAAAACTATGTATAATCACTATATATAGTTGCATAGTAATTTTTTCTTAGGGTTGGACTAGAGCATGAATATACACATGGATCCTAAACTTGCCCCCAGTGGGTGTTGCCAAACATTCCGCAAGCACCGAAAAATCAGGACCAAGCAGATTGTAGCCCCGCCACCCTAGAGAAGGTGGTTCTAATAAGGAAAGGCCGAGATTCAAATAGAAATACTGGGAACAAAGGTACTGGAAGTGGACTCTCAATTGAACCGGCCATTTTTGACACACAGAAGCAAAACCATGCCGACTGCAGCGTGACATATCTTCTTTGGATAGATAGGCAACACCTTTGTCTGTACAGCGGTGCCTAAGATTTAGATCCATATGTATATTCATGGACTAGAGATTAGATTGATTGGATTGTTTGTAGGGGGGCCTTCAACAAGAGCCCGGAAACTTAGACCTTCTTGGTCCATGGATGATCCACTTGGAACCCTTGGATACACATGGATGATCTTGGTTCTCTGAAAATTACCTCGTTAATTTTCGTAATTTACCGCACCCCTTGAAAATTACGGTAATTTTCTAGATATCCCACCTAAGTTTGAGATAATTTTTCATACAGATAAATTCCCAAATTGTTCTTTTAAGCCAATTTCACATTTTCTAAGTGTTAACTTATGAATTAAGGCATATAAAACTCATTTTTGGAATATTTTACTTGAAGTATAACATTATAAGATGAAAGCTTTAGAATATTCTTCTTGAAAATATCTTATACTTAGACAAAAGAAAGCCAGATTGCATATTTCTGCCGTAGTTCTTTTTACAGTTTTAAAAACTACTAATACTAGATTAATGTTGGGCATAATTATACCTTAAGGTATAGTTTAGACATGGCTATTCCTTTCCCACTGCTATTTGCATTATTAGTTAACCATAAATCTGCTGTTAAATGCTTAAAACTAAAATTAATGGATAATTATGGTAATTTTCGAAAATTATCGTAATTTACCGCGGTAATTTATCTCAAATGAAAGTGACGGTAATTTTCCCATCTTTATCATGGACTAACGACAACCGTGTGGCAAATTGCCAAAAGCGACTACCATCACTAAACCACAACACCAACAAGAACAATTCATACACTAATGTATTCAAACATTTCATGCATTAATCAGTGAAGTCCTTAGAAAAAAATTTGCAGAAGTACCTAAGTTTTCATTTGCCTTCATACAATGCGGTTAGGTATAAAGTAAAATTATTGGTAGACCTGTCTAAGATACCTAAGATAGGCGAGAGAGCTAAAGTTAACCTATTTTCCATAGGAAGTCCATCGGTGTGAACAGATGATTTAATGGGTTTAGTGCTATGCGTTTACCAGAAGATAACCCCCGAGGACCAGACAGTTGTTGTGCTTAGTCTTGATGGAAATGAAAACGAGAGGAGGGTGGTCGTCTGCTCCTCCTACCTACCATACGAAACTCCAGGCCCACCACCTTCGGCTGAACTGGAGAGATTGGTAAGCTATTGTAGAGCCAATATTTGGGACCTCCTTGTTGGATGTGATGCCAACTCACACCACACAGTGTGGGGTAGCAGTAACACATACGATAGAGGGGAGGCACTGATAAAGGGGTGGCACTGGGAGTATTTAATGTCAACAGAAATGGACATATTCAATGGGGGTGCTGGGCCCACGTTTTCTAACAGCATAAGGGAAGAAGTGCTAAATTTAACGCTTTGCACTAACTTGATGGTGGAATGCGTAAAAGAATGTAGAGTATCGGGCGAAGTCACACTGTCTGACCACCGGTATATACTTCTCACTCTGCTAAAGGATAGCGATAGGTTAATCACATACAGGATTCCCAGGTCCACTGACTCAAGGAGGTATAGAAAATTGCTTGGAGGATTAGTATCGCAGGTGCCCCGATGCAAATTCAGGAAAGTAGACGCTGCTGTGAGCCATCTACAGGACAGCATAATTTCAGCCTACAAATCAAGCTACCCTATAAAAACCAGGAAGGAGGGAGGAAAGCTGCCCTGGTGGGGCACCGAGTGGGAGAATATTCGTAAGGAGACCAGGAAAATCTTTAATAAAACAAACAGGAACACAATGCCTAAGGACTGGGACAACTTGAAAGCTGACCAGCGTAAGTACAAGGTGACAACTTAACGTTACAAACGAGAATCTTGGGAGGCCTTCTGTGGAAACATGGAGGCCATCCTACAACTCGCAAGAATCCACAAAGTTATTTGAAAAGACCCAGAAGCAGGGGTGGGAACTCTTTTGCTTTCCTCAGGTGACTTGACGACATCTGATAAGGAAGCATTAAAGCATATGCCGGATACACACTTTCCAGGCTTCTTGGAGGGCGAGGAGATCCATCATAGGTCTCCCATCTGTCCAGCTCAGACGGAATGGAGACTAACCTCCAGCATCGAAACGTATCATGCTACCAGATGAGCGATTACAAGCTTTAGCCCATATACGTCCGCTGGAGAAGTTGGAATCTTTCCAGCACTTCTGCAAGAGGGACAGGAACTAATACTGCTACGATTTGTCAGAATTTTTAGCTCCTGCTTGGCGTATGGATATGTACCAAAAACCTGAAAGATCACCAATTGTTCTTTATCCCTAAACCAGGAAAGACTGACTACACCAAGGCTGGCTCTTTCAGAGGTTTCAGCCTCATGTCCTTCATGCTCAAAGCTCTGGAGAAAATAGTGGACAGGTACAAAAGAGAGGGACCGTTAAAGGACTATCCCCTACACCCGTTTCAACATGCCTATCAAAAAGAAAAGTCAGTCGAGACAGCACTCCAAAACCTAGTTTTTAGGATAGAAGGAGTACTGGAACACGGGATGTATGGATTGGGGACTTTTCTCAACATAAAGGGAGCCTTCAACAATTCATCCTTTCACCAAATCTGCCTTGCAGCCAGGAGAGGTTGGGTTCACTTACATATTGTGAGATAATGGGGTTCACTCACATATTGTGAGTTGGATCAGACACATGTTGGAAGAAAGAAATATCAAGGTTTTCCTAAGGTACAGTACAATGGAGGTGGCCATGACCGAATGATTCTCACATGGAGGGGTACTATCTCCACTCTTGTGCAACCTGGTCATCGATTATGTAATCACAAGGCTAAACAAGACTGATGCCTACACTCAGGGGTTTGCAGATGATGTGACGATCCTCAGCACGGGCAAATACCTTGACACCGTCTCCAGACTTATGCAAAAAGCCCTAGACTGGACGATGGTCTGGTGCAAGGAAACAGGGTTGACGGTGAACCCTGATAAGACTAAGCTCATATTGTTTACCAATTAGAGAATGAGAGATGGTTTTGACCCCTCTTCATTTAAAGTTAGTATTTTACAACCATCCCGGATGGTCAAGTACCTTGGTATCCTTTTGGACGCCAAACTCAACTGGGGAGAACATCTTGAGTTTAAAATAAAGAAAGCATGCACCTCCCTATGGACCTGCCGGAGGACCCTCGGCAAAACCTGGGGACTTCAGCAAAAAGCGATCAAATGGATTTATGCTGAAGTGGTAAAGCCCGCCTTCCTAAACTGCCCACTTGTGTGGTGGAAGAAGACCAGGCAGACTACTGCATGGAATAAACTCAACCACCTGCAATAAATGGCCTGTATGGGTATCACGGGAGCCATGAGGACGACCCCCACGCTGGCCCGAGAAACCCTACTGAGTCTTGCACCATTTTATATGGAAGTCGAAACTCAAGCTAGGATGGCGACCTATCGTATCAAGAAACAGGGACAATGGACTGACAGGGGAAGTCTCTCCGGTCGCTGAAAATTATGGACGGAGCTCAGTTAGTCGAACCACATTTTCAAAATGGTAACAGACGACATGACAGACGCATTCAACAAAACACCACCTCTCTTTAAAACCCACTTTTTTACGAGTGAATGGTGGGCCACGGAAGGAGGTAAAGACAACGGAGCATATGTCTGGTTCACCGATGGCTCCAGGAAAGAAGGAAGAGCAGGAGCAAGAGTTTACTGCCACCGACCTGAAAAAATGCTCTCAAACCCCTTAGGAGAGCACTCTACAGTCTCTCAGGCAGAGGTTTACGCTTTGTGGACCTGTGCCCATGTTGCCAAGGAATTATGCCGAAGAGGCAGATCAATTCACATATGCACCGACAGTCAAGCAGCTTTACGTGATCTCATACCTCCTCGGTGCAAATCAAGACTGCTGCTGGAGTGCCGGGAAGCACTCGATTCCCTCAGCAGACAGAGCAATGTAGAATTTTCTGGGTCCCTGGCCACCCAGGCATAACCAGAAATGAGATAGGGGATGAACTGGCAAAGGAATGCTCGAGTGGGAACCCAATTGGACCAGAGCCTTTCATTCCAATCGCACCCTCTTCAGCTATTTCAAAGTTCAAAGAGTGGAGCCTAGCTCAACACTCTAAGATCTGGCAGAACCCACAGGGGCTCAGGCATGCCAAGTTCCTGATAGAAGGACCCAGACCGGGGCTGGCAAGAAAGCTTCTTTTACTAAACACAAGACTACTTCGAACGATAGTGGGACAGCTCACCGGTCCCCATCAAGTCATGAGGCATCTTAATCTCCTGAGAATAACAAACTCGTCAAAATGTAGACGGTGCGAGGAAGAGGACGAAACAACATCGAACGTACACTGAAAGTGTCCCGCATTAATGACGACCAAAGACAGGCAGCTGGGATTACAATTTTTGGAATTAGATGAAGTCATGGGTATCCCCGTGGAGGACATGCTAGCCTTTAGCAAGGCGACTGACTCTATGGGTGATTACAGACATGGTGGTATGCACAATGAAACATTAGTTTTAAGTGCCTCAGGACCACCTTGGAGAAACTCCACCTACAATCTAATCTAATCCTTTATTTAAAGAGATAATGCAGCTGGCGTTTGACGAGAAGACAAACCCTTACACGCAGCGGCTCCAGAAATGTACAATAGGAAATATGTCCACTGCTTTTGAGCCACTTGAAATTGGATGAACATCAGAGGCAATTGCAATTGTATCCTTTTAT
Organism: Pyrrhosoma nymphula; assembly: GCA_963573305.1. Classification (NCBI taxonomy): domain Eukaryota; kingdom Metazoa; phylum Arthropoda; class Insecta; order Odonata; family Coenagrionidae; genus Pyrrhosoma; species Pyrrhosoma nymphula. The sequence continues at coordinate 128,607,499 of OY754338.1, read as the reverse complement.
CAGGCATGGCACACTGTAAAACGAACTACCAAGTTAACAGGAAATCTGCTAGGATGTCTTTACGAGACTGCAATAATCAAATTAAAAGAAACTTATATTAAATGGATCCTGAGGTAAATGGAAATTTGTTAAATGAAAGTGTTTTTGTCCCGGCAGCGGTTAATTGACTTTTCATGCATATTATTATCTTGTGTCAAAACTTTCAAACCCAAGAACAGAATCAATTCCCAGACATGTGCATCTTACAATTAGTGAAGTGAAATTCCAAAACTATATCCAATTAACATTTGTTAAACTTTATGCAAGTATAATCCACCAAACTCTTTTATTTCCTCTTAAATAGAAAGACTAAAGGAATCAGGGAACTATTTGTCAAAATTGTGTCTTAGTCACCTATAATAATTCCCAACTTAGCACATAAAATATGACAGTTCATTCCACCATAGTTGTACACCATGTCTTTACAACTCCAGAATAATATGCAAGACTCACACTTCTTTTCTCACACACACACACACCGATGGTAGTAGTAGGACAGGCTACAAACAGAATAACATGTCTACAAAAAAAGTCAAGGGTTTCTTCAGAAACGACTCTACTTTTCTCTTGGGGATCGAATAAATTCTCTAAGGAGGGACAGACCTTGAGTTGTGACACATAATGGCTCTGAAGATGATAAAGGAGATCTTCGTCGAAACGTCCTAGGAGATGGAGAATTTAAACCTGCTAAATACCCGTGAGGACGTCACCCATTGACAAAACATACTTGCAGTGCACAGAATGCATTGTTACCTAACCCACAAAACTCTTGGTGATCAATTAATTTACTCCTTGAACTCACATTATTTTCCACGCATTATGACACGTTAATGAAATATTTTACTTATAATTGCCCCGATGGTTATTTCTAAGGTAGCAGTTGTACAAGAACTAATGACGATTGAGACATTAAATTACGTGACAAATTTAACTAGTGTGCCTTATCGTGAGTACTTTTTTGAATTTTGTCAGGACTAATAACAATGGACTTCTACTGTATATAGAGCAAGGGTTTAACCTGACTCATTTGTATCATGCCTCATGCCGGAAACGCCCTTGTCCTCACAGCCCATAAGGATTTTTGACAATTTATGAAAAAAGCGTTACAGTGAGTAATGCAATTTTCTCTAAAATATTTGACACCAATATAAACCACACACCGTTGTATTTCCAAGGCAATCTACGCGTAAGAAGTTGCTGTATGTTAAAATGTCTATGCGTAGCACACAGAAGTACCAAATTCCATGGAAAACAGCTTCATTTTCTTGGCTAATCTCTATCTGGGAAAGCAGAGTGGCAGGTGTCTTGATATAACTGGAATCATTAGAAGAGTCATCTTTTTTTCAGTCCCCCAACAAAATTATGACAAGAACTTCACCACAATCAGAATCCAACCTTTTAAGACATTTTAACATTTTATTTTTAGAATTTAAATAATCATTATATGTACATAGAATACTACTCCCTTCAGAGAGATTTCAAATAACATTCAACCTTATGAATAATTTCTCAACATGAAATAACGGAGCCAACAAGTGTGCTTAAGTGGACAGCCATTGCACGTTAGCCGCTGGATGCAGAGGCTGCCTGCTGCGCCTCATCGAACTTCTTCATCCTCTGCTCCAGCTCTGGCCTGAAGTGACGGATCAGACCCTGAGAAACAAAAGCAATTTCAATCAATTCTCGTTGTCTCAGAACAAGTCACACACATTGTACATGACAGGTCACTTAAGTAAGAGTAAGCAATTCAAAAGGAAAGAACAATAGACACTGAAAACCATACACCAAATACATGATCAAATTGCATTGAAGTAATGAGAATAATAATTTTCCATGAATCCTTCTGAGGGTACAATGACGTAAGATACCACATGCAATGGGTCAAATACACACACAGCTGATGGCCGTTGGTAACTCTTTCACTGACGAGAGCAGAAAGGCACAAGTGACATCAAAATGAGCAGACACACAACAATTGACAGTTTCAAAGGAACCTTCACACGATGGCCACATTAGCACTCAAGTTCTCTCACTGAATCTCAACAGCATATCATCACACACACACACACACACCTACTCAAGAGGCGTCATGAGTTCGCTTTCTCTTAATCTCGGTGTATGGACTACACAGTGCACTTTTCACCAATTAAATCACACCAACGCCATATGAATGGAGTGGGGGGAGTACATATAGACGTCAGATGAAAACAATCACCTTTGGAGTCACCGTAACTTCAGACCAAGCAATATAGGAAGAAATGCATAAGAAACACTATTGGCGCTGCATTAACGATCAACAAATAGAGGGAAGGTCCTTGGATGAAAAAGTGAAAGAGAGAGATGCCTCAACTCCAATGCACTCACCACAATGTCCCGTAATATCAATTTCACTGGCCAAAGCATCTAAGTGATTTCCCAACAAAAATACATCTACGTCCTACATAATAACCGATTAATATTTTTAAAAATTTTCCTTGGAACGGTTTTCAGAATTGAATGTCTGCGCAATACTTTATGTTTGCGGTTGAGCAAACTTCTCGTACCTTTGAAAATTCAGGGTCACGCCCACTTTTACATATTCAGACACACGGCAATGCTAACCTAAGTTTGCAGTTCCATTATTATCTCCAGAGCGTTACAAGGATTTTAGAACCCTAACAGTCATACGCCTGCGTAAAGAAGCCCAGAAAGCAATACAAACTTGGTCAACTTTGGGGTCATGCCCCCATAACGCATTCAGACGTAAGGTGAGGTTCGACTGAAAATGGTGGCAGCCTTCTTTCCCATAGTGGAAGCCAACGAGACCACTCGTCTTGGAAGCAGTTAAGTGGGTGTGGCCACGTAGAGAAGACTCCGCCACATTCAAATTCCTCCCTAAAACAGTTCACACCTCAAGTGCCAATAATCCCTCTTTTTTTTAAGTGTATTAGTGTGAGTCAAGAAGTGTTTCATTCAAAGGCCCTAGTTGTGCACGAGCAACTGCCTAAGAAAGGGAAACATTTTTTGTTTTCATCCACAGCACATAGCGATGCAAAACGCAAGAAAACCGAAAAAGAAATGGTGTAAATACGGGGCTCTGCAAACGTAGGAAATAGAGGAAATTAAATGGGACGAGATGAAAATGGCATAAATAGCAGGAAAATGTAATTTCCAATAATGCAAATATTAGAGATGCGCGAATAGTATCCACGAATACTCGAATACTTTGAATTTCGTGCCATATACTGTCGCACGCACGTCATTGGTAGTTGACTCGGAAACCACGTAGAGGACTCTAGCCATTAAGTGCATGCAGCGCCGTTTTAGGCAAGTTGACAGACTACATCAAATTCACGGAGAAGAGTGGTGAATAGTTATCGTTGACGCATACGTTTTTACTGTGCTGATTTCATTCTTAGTTGAAGAAAGTTTGTGTTAAGGTATGTTGATGCGCTGCTGCAGAAATTTTAGCAGCAAGAATAATTATATTTTCACCGTATGTATCGTGTATATATAATCCTGTCATGATACAAAATTGAAGAACTTTCGTAAACATCGCCGATGATTGCTCTATCAGTCGATACATGCAGAATAAAAACCTTCGCCCCACTTAATACATTTGCATCATTGATTTTAAAAATGAATCTTCTCTTCCAAATGTGGAGTGCTTTCAAAAGTAGTTAATGAATTTCACCTAAGAGTTTCTGAACTCAACTCAGAAGCTTACTATACTTGCTGCAATATTTGTAGAAAGTGAAATTTGAACGCATTCAATTGACCATTAATTAGTATATAAATTAAGTTTTTTCAGTTCGCGAATCAGGATGTCATATAGTTCAAGTATATGGCACCATTTTCAGCTACTAGAAACGGACAACAAATTTGCTGTGTGCATCCATTGTGCTTCTAAAATATCAAGGGGAAGAAAATCCCACACGACTAACCCTCTTTGGACTCATCTTAAGAATAAACATGCAAATGTTTATAAAATTGATGAATGTATTCCTCTTCCACGCTCACTGACTGTGCAAGAAGAACTAGTTGTGGAAATTCAAGATGTTGATGATACTGAATCTGCAACTACTTCTCTTCCTAGTCCAATTGCCAATCCCAGATTTTCACCTGCTTCAAATGATTCTCATGATGCTGCCAGTGTTTCCTCAGACAGTTCATACGTTTCAGTTTCACCATCCCCCTCACCGTTCCCACATGCAATTCAAACCTCCTCCTAGAAAAAGAAAATCAACTATTCCCTGTGCTCTGCACCTACTCTGAAGAGTTTTATTGACAAAACTCAAGAGTTTTAAGTCTGGTGACAAAAGAAGTTCAATTATTACAAGATTGATAGGAGAAATGATATGTCTTGACAATCAACCTATAGAAAAGAAAATAAAGCAGTTGTAGAAAATAAAGGTTTCCGCAAACTGATCAATCACTTAGAAACATGGTACCACCATTCCATCCAGAAAATATTTTGCAAACAAAGTTATCCCAGATATGTGCGAGGAAACAAAGAAAAAAAATAGAAAAGTTGTTGTCTGAAGCTAAATACGTTGCTCTTACAACAGACATGTGGACATCAATAGCCACCATTGACTACATGAGTTTGACGGCTCATTTTTTGAATTCAAGTCATGCTTATCATCATGTATGATTGGAATGTGTCCCATTTCTAGAGCTTTCACACTCCAGTGTGAATATTCGCAACTTCATTGCACTAACTGTAAAAGATTGGGGTTTGACTGACAAAGTTGTTTGCATTGTCCGAGATAATGGGAGGAATATTGTATCTGCACTTGAACATTTCATCACATTTCTTGCTTAGCTCACACTCTTCAAGTAGTGATTAAAGATGGAATCCTCAACAAACCGATGGTGAAAGATCTTGCAGCAAAATGTCGCATCATTGTGGGTCACTTCAAGCATTCTACTAAAGCAACAAAACAACTAAAAGTGGCCCAAGTACAACTGAATATTAAAAGAGCATAAGCTCATCCAGGATGAACCCACAAGATGGAACTCCCCTTTGCAAATGATGAGGCGTCTTCTGGAACAGAAGCAAGCAATAACATTAGCTGCCTCTGAGTTTTAATGTGGACATAACTCCACCACAGTGGGATGCTATCAAGCAATTGATTGATGTTCTAGATGTTTTTGAAAGAGCAACATTTGTTGCTAGTGGAAGTGCAGTCATAGTTTCTGAAGTTATCCCCCTTGTGAATAGCATTATTAATTTCCTAGAAACTAAGAAGTTTTCGCATAGTCATCTACAAGGTTTCCACAATGATTTGCTGTTTTCCATTAAAAGTCGGTATGAATTTCTGGAAAAAGAACAATTATTCACTTTTGCCACAATTCTTGATCCACGATTCCAAATCAGTGAATTCCAAGATTCAAATAATGTTGAGATGATAAAAAAATCAATTGGTTCTGAAGATGACAGGTCTGTCAATGTCAACCAACAAAAACAGATACCTTAGGAAAAGTGCAACCAAAAATAGCTGACGTAAAGCAACAACATACAAAATGGGGACTTTATTCAAAATTAATGATAACAGCACCAGGTTCTCACAGAAAGAGTCAGGATACTCCAGAAGAAGAAATTCTAAGATACCTGGAAGAAGATTTGCTTAAACCTTGCGACAACATTTCTGATTACTGGAAAATGAACAGTCTGTGTCCTCACTTGAAGGAATTATCGTCGAAGTATTTATTCACACCTATATCAACAGTTTTTTCTGAGTGACTCTTCAGCGCACCTCAGGTTTGATATATGACAAGAAAAGAAGCAGATTCGATCCTGAATGAGTTAGAATGCTTGTTTTTCTAAATTAAAATCCGTCACAGATAATAAGATTTTAATGATGTTATTGATGCAAATGATTTCATTAATTTTGAAATAAAAAAGTTGATTTTTTAAATGTATTTGGTATATACCTTTTTATTTATACATTCATCACATGAAGTAGTAGAATATCATTTTATATGCTATGTGCAATTCTAGTATTCAAGGTATTTGAAATTTGAGATATTGAAATATTCGAGCTCTGATTTAATATTCGAATTCGATATTAGAGTTCGATAAATCTGCTATTCGACCCATCTCTAGCAAATATGTGGAGCGATAATAAAAGTGATGAAGTGGCTTTGAATTTGAAGAGTGGTAAGAGAGAGAGAGAGGGAAAAGACAATAATAGTGTAACGATCCGGAAATGGAAGAATTCCATTTCTCAAAATATGCATAAATGTGTTGTTGTGTGACGTCTCAGAATATGTAAACTATACCTCAGGAACTGTACCTTTCACTTTCGATAACGGCTAACCTTCCTCTTCTTCCTCCCCTCTCTCCATTGCCATTTTGTCGAAAACATCCTAGTTTCACCTTTCCTATATAATGTCACGGTGGAGACGCTATGACAGAGTACACTCAACACTCGTCAGGCAGGCAGTCAGACAGTGATTCACTAGTCTCTTATCGGACAGTAATCGGCTATTGGTTACTATGCAACCATTCACTGACGGTACAGTCACAATGTAGCCGTCAGTAGGAGTCGAAGCACGGGCAGTATGGCCCGTGCTGCCGAGGCGCCTCGCTATCCATCCGTGCCATCACCAGCAGCTCCTCTCCTTCCCGAGACATTGTTAATATGTTAAAGTTTGGCTACTCTAGATGCATAAATTCATTACTTGATATTTGTTCATTGAATTGAGTATTTTGTGCTTTTAAATAAAATAAACTTTGAGTAAAAGACTAAATATTTGTGTGTGATTATTCGTCTCCCGACACCAAGGGCAAGAACCCACGTAAAATCTTATGCTCTCGGGTTCCCCGCCACGCGGATGGTGGGGTCATCAACAATAGCAAGGGAAGTTTCCTTCTCGAAAAAGGTGAAGAGAGAGTCCACGCCAAGAAGTCAACTATGCACATTCACCCAAGAGAGAGCACTGCTAAGCTATTTCGCTCTTCATTCGCTTATTCATCAGTGCTTACGAGGCCAAACGCAATCATAGCATGTCTCTAATCATCCTTATTAGATCATGCCATGCACCAAATTCAATCTGTAAGCTTAATCTTTCTAGTTGATATCCCACCTCAGTAAATTCAGTTCTTCTGGCTTAAAAAATAAAGTTATTTATTACCAAGTTAATGAATGAAATTTCAAGTAATTTTTAGTATAAAATGAAGTCAAGCACGCACTTTTTGCACAGCATTTGGAAATTTCCTTATTCTTTCTTTACTGAGCATTGTTGAGCATAAAACCATAAGTAAACTCAAATGCAATGGTTGACAAGGTCCAGACTATTAACTCTCGTACGTATCCCATATATCAATTCCATGGTTTCTTAAGGCTTATACGTGTTTGCTTAACATTAATTTGTTTAGCATGAAAACTTTTGGGGAGGCATCTCTCGTGTTAAGTGGGGTACACCCGTACTACACATGGCTGGCTTTTAATTAATTTAATGAAATTAATAACACCACACAGCCCCCCATGCCTTCTGACCAACTCTCAATTTCACACTCTTTGATTTCAATTATGGTGAACTTTTTGGTTCCTTCAACCATGTTAAAATCAAGGTTTTAGGGCATTTATTGATTTTGGTCTAGTATACATTTATAATATTGAGATTAAATAGCACGGTTAGGTCTATTTAAGTATTTTGGCACCTCAGTTTGTGCACCAAGATTATGTCTGGTCTATTGGCTTGTATCGTTCACTCAGTTCTAATTTCAGATTTCCAGTACAATTTATACGTGCCGTTATTATTGTTATTCAAGGATTTGTACCCACGGGAGATTGGATGGGAATCAAGGGACATTGGAGCAATCTGCTGGGGAGAGTCGTGATCTGAGTGGTGGAGTACGTACCTGCACAGGCCAGGCGGCTCCATCGCCAAGCGCGCAAATGCTGTGCCCTTCAATCTGCTTGCTTATCTCCCACAACATGTCAATCTCATCTGGCTTGGCATTTCCAGTCACTGTAAGAAACAAGCAAGGAGGAGAAATTAGATGGAAATCAAATATCCGAGCAGTGACAGTGGCCACACACTCTCTGCACCCCAAGAGATCGTCCGTGGATTGCTAGAACAAAGTTTAAACATTGGTTTGAACTGCATCTGCAAAATAATGCTGGAAAATGCAGTGTTTGGCCAGCAAGATGGTTTCTGCCAGATCAAAGGTTAAACCGTGGTTCAAAGGTCGCCAGTTTGTGAACTGGCGACCTTTTTCAGGGTAGGTTTGAACCATGGCATACATCACTCCCTTGCGTCTATCTCCACCTCTCCTCACGAAACCCTAAAGTATCTGTCATCCCTACCCATTAGCAAATCAACCGGTTCGGATGATATTTGCTGGGAGCTATCCGGTGACTGTGAACGACGATGATCATCCGAGTTCGCATCCCTTGCCAAAGGCATTTAATTTCAACCACCAACAAAACTTGAAATATTGTTGCTGAGTTGAAAGTGTTCATAATGGACTGGACAAGAGATTATGTTTCAAAAAAGGAAGCGGGTTCCTCTCAGCTGGACTTACCAAACCTGTGAATGACCTTATTCATCCACGAGACACCCTCTCGGCACGGAGTGCACTGCCCGCAAGATTCGTGCTTGTAGAACTCAATCAGTCGGGCAATGGCCTTCACAATATCCGTCTGCTTGTTCATCACAATGACAGCAGCAGTCCCCAGACCTGTCTGGGCAGCCAGCAAACCATCAAAGTCCATCAGCACTTCATCGCAAACACTGCAAATGGGCAGAGAGAATCACACATGTACATATCGGCAACATGATACAGGATGAACTTCCCAAATACATACAATGTAAACCCACAACAAATTTCCCTCATCCCCAAGTTTCATTTACAACATAAGTAGAAATTTCAAAGCAAGGAAGTGAGATCAGACAATGAGAGAGACTACGAAACCTAAATTTACAAGTCAATAAAAAACAACTTCACCTGCACATCAATTACTTAAAATCCAAGGCCACATCTGTTGTGCGCATGCTTTACAGAATCACTGACATCATGGAACCCAGGGCCCTCGAACTTATTTTTGCCGGCCTTGTCCTCCTCATTCGAGAACACTTTTGCAAAGAATGTTGTGCAGCTTCTCCGTACCAAGGAAGTGTTAGTTCTGCGAATACAGCGCTTACTAAAGAGTTAATGGTAAAAGTGTTGGATAGTTTTAAAAGTGAAGTTTTTGAAGAACTTAAGCAATTCCGTGATGAAGTTATGTAACTAAACAAATACCTGAAGTTTCTTTCCGACAAAGTTAACATGGCAAACTCTCTAATGGAGGAGCTAAAGAAGGATATTAAATCGGTGAAGAAGGAAAATGAAGATATTCAGGCCAAAAATGAATCACTTAGCTCTGCCGTGTCGGATTTGCATGAGCGTGTCCGTACAATTGAACAGTACACACGTAGAAATAACATAGAGATCATCAGTATCCCTGAAACCTCAAAAGAAGATGAACATAGTTAAGGATGTGTGGGTGTGGTGATTGGTGTTGCAGTGGAGGAGTCACAGATCAACGCAGCTCACAGAGTTCCAAGCTACCGCAAGGAACACGCACCCGGTGCACAGTGGGCGGAATCCAGGATCTAAGCGGAAAAAAGTCGAAAAACCGACTTTACAGTTTGGACAATTTTTGGCGTCGGTCTTATCCTTGGATAGTGGGAGCACCCTTTTTCGCCCTTGAGGTCACTACCCTCGGCATAATAGCACCGTTAGGGCCATTCAAAGACACCCTTTCTGCGGAGACGAATTTCAGACCGGGCTCAGTTGCATTTTGGCAGTGAAGTGAAGAGCATGCAGTTAGGCGACCAGTGCACCAGGTATATTTCAAGGACTTGAATTATAATTTTCAAGGTATTTTCTAACATTAATCATAATAAATATTATTATTATGCCCATTTCCAATTTTTTATGGCTTTTTGAAATAACCATTGCAAAAACACGTGATTTTTTTTAGATATCTCATGTTTGGTTTGACTTTAAAAAAAATGTTCTAGCGGTGTCTAGCTCATTTAAGTAAGAGTGTCTTCGGAATGTATTGTAGAATAATGCTTTTAAAGGATTTGGTGCGGAAACGTGCGGAACTAAAGTTATCGTGCTTTTTCAGGCGTCATGCAGAGGGCTGTCGTGACGCACGGAGAGCTATGTAGCCTTCTTCACGACAACAGCAAGACGAAAGACTCATTAACGGGTTACTTAATCAAGAAATTTGAGTTAAATGAGACTGACAACGATGCTAAGAAGTGTATCAGTGTATCTACTAGGAATTTTTTTCACAATTATTCCAGACGTTTGAAAAAAAGTGGAAGAAGATATGATTATTTTCTGACTAAATACCGTACGTGGCTTCAAAACCCATTGCTCCTGCCTACAAAAGTGACAGAAAAATGTTCTAACATTAGCTATAGCGTAGATTCAGTGCCATCAACTTCAAAGGGAAGACCCAAAAAAGTGTTCGAGCAATGTACTGATAGAGCTTAACGGGCCAAAGTGCAGCCTTTGATAAAATTGCATACTGAAGAAGAAATCGTGTTCGCGGCCCAGCATAGTCTTCATTCTTCTGGGAAACGGGACGCTGCAGCTGTGGTAAAAGAAGTTACCCAAACTACTCCCCGTCGGGCTACCAAAGTGAAAAGAGCCTATAAATCACCCCCATTACCTCCAATACCATACACTGGTGAGGAAGCGTTAGCGCTTCTTATCGAGATCGGGCTGACAAAGTCGCAGTACATGAGGATCAGGATAGGAGCTAAGGACAGATCAAGCAACATTTATCCATCTTATGATGTGCTAAAAGTGTTGAAATTGGAATGCTATCCCCCTAAAGAAGACATAAAAGGGACGGAAAGGTATGTTGAATTGAAAGTGCAAGCTCTTGTGGACCACACAATCAAACGTATTGCGCTAGTTCAGAAGGATGTTCTCTTGCAATACACTATTGAGAGAGAAAAACTGCATATGATATTTAAATGGGGGTGTGATGGTAGCAGTGGTCAGAGTGAATACAAACAGCCTTATGAAACTTCTGGGAGTGCTCATAGTGATTCATCCGTGTTTGTCATCTCCCTTGTGCCCCTACAACTGTACCAAACGCAGCGAGGAGGGGCGAAGAAAACGGTACTATGGCAAAATCCACAGCCGTCGTCCACAAAATTCTGCCGGCCAATTAAAATAATCTTCCAAAAAGAAACCAAAGCAATGATAAATAATGAAATTGACCGAGTGGAAAGTGAAATAGAATTACTTAGGCCAACGGTTATTACCATCAATGGAGCTGAACATTCAGTGATATCACATCTAGTGATAACGATGGTGGATGGAAAAGTATGCAGTGCTGTGACTGGAAGTTCGTCCCAAACGTGCTACGTGTGTGGGGCGAAGCCCACCCAAATGAACCAAATTGAGTCTTATAGGACCAAAAAATCGGACCCAGCCACCTATCGCTTCGGACTTTCGATACTTCACGCATGGATTCGATTTTTTGAGTGCTTATTACATATTTCATATAGACTTGAAGTAAAGAAGTGGAAAATGATGACGGCAGAGGAGAAGGCCTCTTTCGAAAGGAATAAAAAGCGAATAAAAGAACGTTTTTGCCTAGAAATGGGTCTCCTTGTGGATAACCCTAATCCTGGAGGCAGTGGAATGACAAATGACGGGAATACGGCGAGACGTTTCTTCCAAAATCCTCAAATTTCGTCTGAAATTACTGGTATTAATCTAAATTTAGTGAAACGGTTTGGAGTAATTTTAAAAACCATATCTACTGGATTTGCTATTGATTCGGATAGATTCAATACGTATGCTTTTCATACTGCAAAACTTTACGTAAGTTTGTACCCCTGGTACTTCATGCCTGCAAGTGTCCACAAAGTACTCATTCATGGCGCTTCAATAATAGAATCAGCCATTCTTCCCATTGGACAATTGTCAGAAGAGGCACAGGAGGCAAGAAACAAGGATTTTAAAAAATACAGGAGCAGGCATGCTAGGAAGATTTCTCGCTCCGCAAATATTGAGGATGTTTTCAATATGTTGCTATTATCTTTGGATCCTGTGATTTCATCCATACGCCAAAAAATGAAAAAGAAGAAAAACGGAATACCTGCTGAAGTTTTGCAGCTGTTGAAAGAACCAGCTGTGTTTAGCCCTGGAGAAAGTGAGGAAGATGATTGCAGTGAAAGCGAAATGTTTGACTATGAATAGTCATAACTTGGTCATAAAGTTATGGTTATTATCATTCTGCTGCAGAGCAAACTGAGAAAATTGACATTTTTGACATTTGACAACATGACAAAATTTTCATTCATGATTTAATTTTAATTGAATTTTTTGCAATCTTTTAAATGGGTATTTTGCTATTATTTAGCGCTTGGACGAATTGATAGTATATTTTTATACCCATCTTATTTCATTTGATTTTTTTAAATATTTTGCTGTAACCTCTATTTTTTTACCTTTTTGGTTTTTTCTCTGTCGGATGATTTCAAGACCTGCTGCCATAAATTAAAATATTTTCAAATCTGAATTCTGTTATTTCTTCTCCACCTCAGTCAAAATCAACGAACTAACTTTGAGCGGCTAGAATTCGTGGAGGCTGGTGTTAGCTGTAAGCGAGGTAAGTTCCTTTGTCAGTCGCACGCACGCGGTCGCACGTACCACCATAAAACGCCTCCCTCCCGCAAACAAAAGACCCTTCACTTTTCGGATTTTGGAAGACATATTTTTGGAGATATGCATAATGCCTGGGTAAGCAAAAGGAAGTTCCGTTTTCCAGCAGATAACGTTGCTATCGCCAAACCGTGAGTTTTGGCCTTGTCCGTTACCACCGTAAAATATGAATAATTAGCTAAAATGGAGTTTAAGCGACTTTATACTTCACATTTTAGTGTTAGTTAATGCCTTTTACTTATATTTTGACATAAATGACGAAATGGTGTATAATGTGCACAAAATTAGAAAATAATATTTTTTTCCGCATAGATTGGGCATTCCGCCCACACTGTGCGGTGGTCCAATTTAACTCGAAACAAAACCTGGATTGAGAAATTTAAGGAAAACAGGGGAAACGCAACTGCAGACAAGGTAAATGCTTCTTTTCCTATGAACAAATTTTATGTGAACGAACACCTCTCGCCGACAAATAAACTTTTCCTAGCAAAGCTAAAGAAAAAATGTCAAGGGATTGGATATATTTGTGTGTGGTGTCGCAATGGCAAATTTTTCGTCAGGAAAGCCAATGGTGAGAAATGTTGTAAAATCGACAATGATGCACAGATCAACCGACTCAAGTAAAATTATGTTGAACTCCGAAAAGATCTTATTATTAATTAATAATATGTTAGTCAAATTTAATTTAGCTTTTTGGTTTGTCAGCTAAACAACAATTCGCAATGAATGAAAATAATGTATGTAAAAGTAATTTACAAAGCTTTTTTGTGGCCACTCATACTGATGACAATGTTTTTAGTTTAATCTACTGTAACATAAGGAGCATGAGGCAATATTTCAACAATTTCTTGCTTGAGTGTGCACAAATTAATCAAACAGTTACTTTTATTATTATTCTAACAAGGAGACATCGCGTGACTGATGTTAGGGATCCAAATGACGCAATTATTTTGTGAAACTATAGAGAAAATGCGGGAAGAGAGTCACGGCTTTCTTCCATTTGGGCCCGAGTCCAAATAACATCAGTTAATATGAACGTCAGCAACGGACATTAGTTTTAGTTGGTGAAATGTTTTGGTGAAACAAATGGTGGGAATGACTGGCCGATAAACGTAATGGTAGAAAAATACCAAGAATTTCCTACCCCAGTTTCTCCCTGACTGGAATGAGAATTCCCAGACTTTTCCAGAAATTCAAAATTCCCTGACAATTCCAGGTTTTCCCTGACGATCGTCACCCTGCCCTCTATCATTTTTTTTTCAATTGATCGCCATTGGTATTCCTTGCCTGGTTTTCCTGAATTTTTCGTTGGTATCCGTGGATTGGGAAACCAGCACCTCAGCCAACTCTGGTGACGTGTAAAAATTGTCCGAGGTCTCAAACCCAGTACCCTTTTCCAAGCAGTGGCTTCATTAGTGGCATCGCGACTTGTGAGGACATAGATAGGCATATGGCCAAAGTCTTTGTCTAGCATGGTTCCCTTCCCTGTACATGTTATACTTGACCACACATATCCACTCTTTGATTCACACAAAACAAAGAACTTTATGCCAAAGCGACTCTACCGGCATGGACTGCTTGCCATCCCAATCTACCCTTGAAAAGTATTTCATCAATTGCAACATCCCTGTCTCGAGTGTCGAGTGCCTTGAACTTCTCCTCCAACTTCTGTTGAATCTGCGAGATTTTGTTTATTTTTGCATTCGGGAGAGTTTGGAGATCATAGTCGGCATTATTCACAAAATGCAGATACTGCCTTATTTTTACAAATCTTTGGTCGGACATTGTCTGGCCAAAAGATGGAGTAGCAAGTATAGGCTGCGTCGACCAATAAAACTCCGTACCTGGCTTTCGCACAATGCTCTGTAAGATGTTCTGATGTTGATCAGAATATAAAACAGTCGAGCACAAACCTTTTTGGGATGAGCGGTGTGGAAGAGCCCCCAGGGATGATCGCCAGCAAGTTATCCCAGCCTCCAACCACACCGCCACAGTGATCCTCAATGAGCTTCCGCAGTGGGACGGACATCTCATCTTCGACAGTGCATGGGTTGACAACATGACCCGAGATATTGAACAGCTTTGTGCCAGTGTTTCTTGGGCGGCCAAAACTAGCAAACCAGGGCCCACCACGGCGACAGATGGTCTGGATGTGAAGGGAATGTGAGGAGAAACATGTCAAATCAAAGAGTTGGAAATCATTTAGCATACACGATTCATCATGCAAAACGTAATGTATCTGCAAAATAAATTTGGGTCCTTGTAATGCAGTACAATAAATACTTACGGAGATTCCACCATAAAATGACATTTATCATATAAGACACACCCCCATTTCAATGGGGCTCACTCAAGAAAAGCAACCATTAGCCTGTGTAAAGCCATAGCTTCACATACCATAAAACCTTGATTTTACGCAGTTGGAGGGACCAAAATACGGACACTGTGTAAAATCAAGACTTCAGGTGACAATAATGCAGGGTGTCTAGTAATTTAGGATGTCTCTCACACTTAATTTTTAATAAACCTAGTTATATATATTATTTTAAGCCATGAATAAGGAATATTTAAACAAATTTTTTTTACTTACGAAATCACTGATTTTGGGTGAAAATAGTCACTTATTTTACTTTGTTGGATCCCATTATTAAAAATTTAATGTACAACTGTCTCTAAAGCATTCAGGTTTTAAACGTAGCCCTCTGCAACCTCTGGGTGTGTATAGCAAAAATTGTACAAATTTCTGAAAGCTTCTCTCATATCACTACGAGCAGGATGAACAGGTGCATGAACCCTCGGAATTAGAACAGGCTATTTGCTGGACATCCATTCACCCCAATTGGAGTGTTTAAATGATGAATTTCTCTTTTATGGATGAACCTGCGAGGGTACATGCATCATCGAGGTGTATACAATCATGCTGAATCACACAATCATTTTTCACGTACAAGTTCAGGGATCATTTGATTGCTATGCTTTTCAATGATCGGGAAAATGAAAGCTTAGGCCATCATTTCCCATATCACACGGTCATTTGTGTTGTAACTAGGATCATCATTTCCATAGATTTTGGTAGCATATCTTCGACCGTAGGTGTTTACTTACATCATTAAGTTCGATCAAAGCTCACTAGTGGCACCACAGTTCGTATCATTCGTTTTTGCTGCCGTACGCTCTGATTGGTTGCAGCTGGATGTCACGTACATGTTCAGGGGAGGAAAAAGGGACGTTTGCGAATGATGGAAAAATGGATCCGCTTTCCCTGAAAATGATGGCCTCATAGAGCCATTGCTTGAGCTGTCATTGCTGCTATCTCTGAAATATGATGTTGTGAGTCATGCTTTAGTCACTTGAGCTCAAATATAGTCCTCCCCATTACTTTTCCCACGAAGATATTGAGCAAAAAGGGGGGGGACTATATTCAGAGATACATGGCAATACCACCTAGCATCGAATCACACAAATGCAGCCAGGGGCTGCTGCGTGTTTTCACACCGTGTGAAAGTACGCAAGATCCCATTGTGAAAACATGCTAGTGTGACCGTAGCCCTATGAACTCCAAAATGCATCTTCTTCTTTCTCTTTAGCTATTCCCTTGTTTCCCAGGGGTCACTGTTCCTTATTTTCTTTTTCCACTCCTTTCTGTCCCTCCCTCCCACCACTCAGTCTCTTCTTCTCCCTCATGCCTTCAGCTACACAACCCTTCCTCCTCCTTGGCCTTCCTCTGGGCCTCAGCAGGTCGGCCATCCTTTTATCACCTCCTCTTCCCTTCCCATCAAATGCCGACTTTCCTTTTAGCCTTCTTCTTTGGATGCCTCCACCACTCCCACGTAATTTCTCATTCTATCCTTCCTTGTCTTACCCATAGTCCATCTCAGCATATCCTCACTTCTGCCTCATCTAGTTTCTTCTCTAATTCTTTCTTCACCGGCCTGATCTCACTGCCATATATCAGGGCTGGTCTCACCACTGTCATAAAGATCTTTCCTTTTAACCTTGTCTTTATTCTTCTGTCACGAAGCACACCTGACACTCTTTTCCAGTTCATCCATCCCGATTGAATTCTGTGGTTAAGTTCCCTTTCCAAACCTCCACTTTTGGTGGCGTAGGAGCCAAGATACTGTTTCGACTCTCTCCCTTCACCTAATAATTCGATCCCCCCTACACACTGCCATCTCCACCACCCAGCCACAGGTCACAATCCGTCTTCCGACTACTAACTTTGATGCTTCCATCCTCCACCACCTCTCTCCACTTTTCAAAAGTTTCTTCCACCTTATCTTTTCTTTCTTCCTCAACTATCTCATATTGTCTGCATAAATGCCGGGCCACAAAGCCAAATTCTGGGCCTTTTTGGTCAGTACGTCCATCACAAAGTTTAACAGAAGGCTGGCCCCTGATGCAGTACGACTGTCACTGGAAAACTATCTGTCACACTAACACAGGTTCTTACCTTGGTGTACACTTCATCACACATGTCTTTTACCAATCTGACATATTTCTCTGGTACTCTCTTCACTCTCATACTTCTCCATATCTCCTCTCTTGGCACTGAACCGTATGCTTTCTCCAAGTCTATGAACACAATATGAAGGTCTCTTTGCTTCTCACTATACTTTTCAATCAGTTGCCTTAAAACAAACAGAGCGCCTGTCGTTCCCTTGCCTGGCATTAAACCATACTGGTTACTTGAGATCGTCGTTTCCTCTCCGATTCTCCCGTCTCTGGTCCGTTATTTCTTTCCTGTAATCCTGAATTTTACCTATCACTTCCCTATATTTATATACAAAGGCACCATCATGCTCTCTCTCTCTCTGACAAGCCTTGGACATCCTTCCCTCATCATATACCTTCCCAATTAGATCTCATAGCAGGTCTATTCCTTCTTCTCCCGATGCTCTCCAAGCCTCCACAAGGAGGCCATCTGGTCCTACTGCCTTTCCGTTCCCTCAAGGCATCAGAAACTTCACCTCGACTAATTCCTGGCATTAAATTTTTGTTTGGTGCTCCACGCCTTCCATCCTTCCTTGGATGTTCTTCATTCAGAAGCATCTTAAAGCACAGGCCACTATCGTGTCAACAGGCACCTCAATCTCCTGGGACTGATTAATTCACCTAGATGTCAATGGTGCAAAGAAGAGGATGAAACTACATCTCATATTCTCTGCGATTGCACTGCAATCTCCAGGATTCGCATGAGACACCTTGGAGCTACACTGATGGACTCCAAGGAAATCAGACACATCCCCATCAGAGATATTTTGGCCTTTAGCAAGGCCATAGGACTCTATGGGTGATGTCAAATCTTGCGGATGGCACAATGGACTGTTAGGTCTAAGTGCCTCAGGACTCCATCTTTAGGGGTCCTGCTGCAAATTCCATCTAATCTATATAGCATCTTAAAGTAGTGATGCCACCTCTGAATGATGTCTACCTCTCTCCTAAGGACTTATCCTCATGTATCCTTAAACTGCCATATATGTGCGAGGTCTTTCGAGGCTTTGTCTCACGATTTTGCTAAGCTGAATATCCTCTTCTGTCCCCCCGGTGTCTCCAACTCTTCATAAGCTCATCCACTTCCCTCTCTTCAGCGATTCCAATAGCCCTTTTCGCCTCTTTCTTCCTCCACATATACTCTGTCCTCGGCTGTCTGTGAGATGTCATACTTCTTTTTATACCCCTTTTCCTTCACTACCTGTTTCACATCATCGTTCCACCACCACGCTTCCTTGTCTCCCGGAGGTCCCTTTCCGGATGTCAACCCGAGGATTTCATCTCTCGCTTTCAGTATTGCTCTGCTGTTCTCCTGCCACCACTCACTGGCCATCACACATGGAGCTACACTTGCTAATGCGGTTTCCTTAAAGGCGCCTGCCAATTCCAGTTTCTTCAGCTTCCACCACTTAATCTTTACCTCTCTTCTCTGCTTGCCTTTCCATTTCATCCTGAAATCACAATCCGCTACCACAGGACGATGCTGACTAGCAACACACTCACCCTTAATAACGTGACAGTTTTTCACCTCTGCCAGATGTGCCCTTCTGCACAGCAGGTAGTCTATTTGCCTCTCTGCTCTTCCGCTTTTCTAGATCACATAGTAGTCCTCAGGTTTCTTGAAAAGGTGTTTATCACAGCAATATCACAAGCAGTGGAAAAATCCATGATACCCTTTCCTTCCCGGCTTCTCAATCCCAGACCCCACCGTGCACTCTTCTGAAACCTTCTCTGTTCCCTCCAACGTGGCCATTCAAGTCACGGCCCATACAACGTCTTTCCTCTTAAATTCCATACATGCGACCAGTGACACAATTGTGTCTCGAATATTTTTGCTAGCATTGCATCTGTGTACAATCTGAGAAAAAATGACCAACATTATTTTTTATTAAAAAACAAGATTAATACAATGGAAATTTGTGGCAAGAGAGTAATATGTATGGGTAAAATTTAGGAATCCATTTCCAAAAACAGAGATGGCAAGTTAGGGGGGGAAGAAAGGGAGGCTTATATTTGGAGGAGGGCTATATTTGGACAAATGCGATATATTTCGACCATAGTACTGTTTGTAACAATGATAGCGGCAATGAATGAATAATACTTAAAGGGATGGGTATTAGAGGCCAACCAGTGTAAGATTTGTCCTCTTTCAGCAGAGAGCGTCGTGAATGACTTATCCTTGCACGTGGAGTCGCATATAAGACCCAGGGGTGATTTTCAAGAAACTATTTTGGGGGACAAGGTGCATCTTAAATGCTGTCAAATATATTAATTCACAAAGGAAACGGTTGTAGGCTTAATCTTGTGGAATTTATCCATCTCAGAAGAATAAAAATAACTTTGTTAACTCCACTATTCAGTGGAGTAACTAAGTTATTTTAATTCTTCCGTACATTAATTCAAATGAAATTCACTCCTCAAAACAAATGCATATATATAGCTCACGGCTTGATTTGAAATAAAATGAAGATATCTGAAAAATGTTATTACATCATACATTTTTATCAACTTCTGATTTTATGCGCTGCCTCTTTTTTGGTCCTTCTCCAACTATGTAAAATCAAGGTTTTACTATATTTATGACATAATGAATTTTCATGCAAACTGTCAAAATTTTCGTAGCGAAATGACGTTGAGATGTTATAATTCCAAGGCAAGATTTCATGGAAATTTACTGTTTACAGCGACTTAGCACTCCCTCCTCCCCCCTGCACAAGCTGGGTCCCAATTTTTCTTGGAAGGATTTGATCAAATCTCAAATCCATGGATTTGATAAAATTTGATCGAATCCTGACAACATCACTAGCATAAACTATAGCAGCTAGATGACAATACTTTACTATAGTGGCCAAGAGCAGTCATGCGTGAAACTCATCCATACTTGCTAGAGTGACAAGTTAAAGGGGAACGGGAATAACCACTACGGTGGATGGCGTGGTTTCCGTTTGTGTGATGATGCTCTCCTCGATTTGACTCAATGGAGTAAATGTTGACGGGGACAAAAATCGCCACCGGTGGCAACCTCCTCACTCACGGGTGCAACGGCCACAGTCTCCACATTTGTGACCGTGGTAGGGCAGCCGAACACACCCACGTCAGCGGGGAATGGTGGCTTCAGCCTCGGCTTGCCCTGCTTCCCTTCCAGCGACTCTATCAGCGCCGTCTCCTCCCCACATATGTATGCTCCAGCCCCACGGTGCATGTACACGTCAAAGTCAAAGCCTGCACCACAAGCATTCTTGCCAATCAAGCCAGCCTGATATGCCTACGTGGGAAAAGAGAGATGAGGATACTATTACACCAATCACGACAGCACAGAAACTTTCAACTGTTCAATAAAAAACCAATACATAGTCACAGGAAACGGTCACATGTCTGGATGAAGGCTTCTCGGGTTTTTCATCCGGGTAATTGGGTCCATGACCGACGTTTCAGCACCGTACACTGCTACCGTCATCAGGGTGATGAGTGACGATGACTGGGAATTGACCAATCACCCGGATGGAAAACTGAGAAAACTTCATCCAGTCTATTCACTGGGAAAGCCTGAAACAGTTTAGTCACATGTTTACTGGAATGCTTAACTGCTTCCCTGATTCACCAAAAGATAACTCCGGGGCACCAAGGGCATCTGGATGCCCCGGAGTTAACTCAGGGCATCCCAAGAAGTCAGTCTCTTTCCCCTATTGCCCGAAATTCCTCAGAAGGTACACTACTGGTCATTCATTTTCCTACCATCCGAGGTACTTATAAGCGATAGTAGGGTACTCTTGGTACCACATGGCGCACAATTTTTGGAACAAACTAAGAATATGATGAGTAATTTAAAAAAATATTAGCTCTGGAGTTTTATAGTGATGTGAGCAGGGTTGTTAAAAACCTGGGTTTAAAAAAAACCCAGCCCACTGGGTTTTTTCGGTTTTTAGGGGAAATTGGGTTTTTTTTTGTTTTATTGAAGAAAAACTAATGCCTGCATTTTAACATGAAGATACATATAAAAATATACTTACCAAATGCGTATTCCTACCTATATAAAAACTAAATACTATAAATTAGATGTACTGTGTATGTGTAAATGCAAATATTAACAAAAAGTTGTATTACCAACAAAACAAGTTCATATTCTAAACTCGCAATGAAAATATCAAAAATTTGCTGTTGAAGTTGTGTATTTCCAAGACAGTGATGAACCATAGGTTTAGATCTAGGGAAGCAACAACCTATAAAATACGCAGCCTTCCAGAATTGTTTTCCATATTATCTCTTGGCATATGTAACTCTATTAACCCATTCAATGCGGATGCCTTGAATTCAAGGCATCCCGTGCAAGCCAGAGGCACGGATGCCTTGAATTCAAGGCATCGGTCCCTTACTTTTCTCGGTTTTCTCTAGTTCCCAAGCGTCGGCGCTGACACTTGCAACTTCCTTCAGCGTCTTAGGCTTGCTCTAGGCACACGTGGATGGGTTTCGTTCTTTGCTGGATGTGTTTTCATTTTATATAAATAAAAGAAAAATACCATTCAGCGTGGGAATAAATGTCATCTCAACAGGTCAGCATTGAATGGGTTAACAGAATCTGCCATTCTTACATATTGCTCGACTATAATTAACAGTAATAATGACAGTATATATATCAAATGAGAATTAACTCAAATATGTAAAGTTGAATAGAAAGTTTATTCAGGTACTTAAGGAAACATTTTACGTCATTTTTTGTATTTAGATTGATTATTCCATTTCTTCTGGGGAAGATTTTTACCAATCAGTTCATCAAAGAACGACGGTTGCCGACCTAGCTCCATGGCGATCATTATTCGAGCAAGTTTCAACTTAACCAAGAAAACTTCCAGGGAATCGGCAGCTGCTAACAAGGAGACATGACATGTTAGGGATCCAAATGACGCAATTATTTTCGGAAACTATAGAGAAAATGCGGGAAAAGTGTCACGGCTTTCTTCCATTAAAGCCTTAGTTCGAAAGAAAAATGCAACTAAAGAATTTCCCTCCGTATAAATTCTTTACTACATGAGGATATACCAACTGAAGCCGTGGCGTAGTGGTTAGAGGCGCTGGACCAATAATCCACGTAATGTGGCGTGGGTTCGAATCCTTGTTGGGTCAACTTTTTTTTCTTTCTTATACTTTACGGAGTCACTGTACATTGCCCAATCCCTGGAACACCACAGTTATAAACCACTTGCCTCACATATGGCCACTTGCATGTTTGAGGCCTCATTGTAGAACTCCCCTCGGATGTAAATGTAAGCAGCCCGAGCTCCCATCGCCCGCCCAGCAATCAAACAACCCTCGACGAGCTTATGGGGGTCGTGCCGCATGATCTCTCGGTCCTTGCAAGTGCCTGGCTCACCCTCGTCCGCATTCACCACCAAATACTTGGGCCTGAATCAAAGAAAGGATTGTTAATGTCATCGAGAGCACTTTTAGGCCCCTATTCACAGTCAGCTCTCAAATCGTGACTTGAGACCATCTTGAAGATCGCCTTATTGCCGTGGATGATCTTATTCGAGCCACAGTTTCATAATCACAAAATAAGATGGTCTTGACGAAGAGGAGCTTATTTCAACAAGGCAATCTTCATGAAGCTTGAGCTCAAGAAAATGCTCGAAGTATCAGCCAATCACAATCAGTCTCATTTATTTACACAGCAACCATCCTTCTCATTTATTTACACAGCAACCATCCTTCTCATTTATTTACACAGCAACCATCCTTCTGTGTAAAGGCATTGGCTTTGCAATGATTTACAAGGGAGGAATATCCATGGAAATATCATATCATTAAAAGCTCTTAAAAACGAACATATAGGTATATATCACAATTGAATAGAGATTGATAGAAGTAATGAGTATCTTTTGTAGGTATATCCTAAAAGATTTACCAAAACCACGCAAGAAATACGGATTTAGTTTATCTTTGTTAAAAAAAATTTAGGTCAATATCTGCAAGCACCAAAGGCTCATTCCCAAAGAGTAAAAGTAATGTGTTTCAAACGAATAGGATGAACTTCAAGCTCTTTTGATCAGGGTAAAATATTGTTTTGCAGTCGGAATTTCCCAAATTGTACAAAAAAACCATCTTTACAATTTACAAAAATAAAAAAAATGCTTTACAATTTACTACAGTAAAACCCCCATACAACGAACACCCATACAGCGAAATTTTAAGGAAAACTCCCTATTTCAAAGTCATTGGCCCGGTCCCGGACCCTTCCAATGGACAATGCACGCAAAAAAAACCTCACGTAACGAACCTCTCTAACTACGAAAACTCCATACATCGAAGTCTGCACTTGGGCCCATAACATGAAAAGTGCCCCTCTAGAACGAATTATTGAGAAAAAAAACGTAGCATTCTTCATTGACAGGTAATTTTTCCATAGACATTTACGTAATAAGCAGGAAGTAGAACCGCAGCGGGGAGTACAGCGTCTTAACCCTTCCACTCCGGGCTTCGAAAATGTTCCCATCCGAGACCTACAGAGCAGAGGGCATGAAGGAAACTTGACACTCTGGCTCCGTGAAGGCTCGTTTACACGTTTCTTATGGTGGGAACCATCAACTCTGACGGTTCCCTCAATAAGAAACGTTCAAGGGAAGCCAAAGCTCAGCTCCACGTTACCTGAGCCGGGTGATAGTTGGGTGGATGAGTAATGCACCAAGAGGGGAAGGGGGAATATCAGTGCCAGCCGGCCAGCCGTAACCCAATACAGAAATGTAATCTGAGATTTCTGAGGGCCTGTTCTCTAACTCCAAGCATTGGAGCTTTCTGGCGGAAAGATGCTTCAATAAGCTACTTGCTCCCATCGGTATTCTCTACCATGGAAGCTACCGGAGAAAGTGCAAGCAGAAGCTACCGATAGCTTATTAGGCTCCCACCCGTATTCTGTAAATGTCACGAAGCAACTTCCGTGGCCCCAATAAACTCCCACGGTAACCTCACGAAGCGCGGCCTCCGAATACCCTGCTTAAATATTAGTCATTTTATAACACTTATCTATCTATAATTATCCAACGCACGGGTATGTTTCTTACATTTACTAAATGCGGATTCCTTGCACTTTCACTGGGTTACTTTGTCATTTTTGCCATTTGCAGGATTTTTCACAAAAGGATATTAACTAGAGTGACGGAAAGCCATATTTACCTTCGGTAAGTAACGTGATTCCAGCCCATAATGGGATACATACTGGGCCGTGGTAGCGTGTATCACCTTCGCATTTCTTTTGAAAGCTTTATCTTCGTATATTATTTAAATGATTTGAAGCAACTAGTAATTGACGAAAGCAAATAGCACAAATAATATTGAATCATATCATCGACATGAACCCTAATTCCCGAATATATTCACGAACAATCTTCTTTCAATTGATCAAAACAGCCAAGATGGACGTCATGCTTACGTATTCACGAGATTGTTCACGAGATTATGTGAGCAAAAATAAAACATTTTAGAATTTTGCTCGCATGATTTTTAATGCGTGGAATTTTTCGCCAAACACGATGCACGAACATCTTCACCGTCTGAAACGGCCTTAAAACAGGTTTCACCAGTTTTATCCACGGAAAAACATTGATACGAGCTTTCCCATTGGTTCTAAGAATGACGTCACCAGAAATGAAGTTTCCGCGGATTTGGTTTAAAAATGTTCACATACCCGCCTTCCGCCAAACCTCTCTCCACTTCCTATAACGTTCTTGAGAAAGCTCCCGCGAGATAGAGAATACGTTGGTAGCCAATTATGGTAGCTTATTCGAAGCTACTGCATCAGTAGCTTCGAGATAGAGAATAGCCCCATAGGTGCAGAGAGAAGTTTTAGGACTGATCTGATCTTGTCATAGTATCTCTCTGTATTGGGTTACGGCTGGCTGGCACTGACTGGTATTCCCCCCTCCCTTCTTGGTGCATTACTCATCCACCCCACTCACTCATCCACCCCACCTCATTTGCGAAGGTGCAGGTGGTGAGGATGGAGCTCAATTTTCCCTTTTTAGATCGCATCAGATTACTTTTCCGTATTGGGTTACATTCCCGGGACCCCGTGAATGGGAGGAGCTCCATGTTTTCCTCTAAATTGGTTTCAAATTACCTTTCGGTATCGGATTTTATTTTTGGAGAGGCAGGTGGACGGTTATCGTAAGACTGTCCACCTGCCTGTGGACCGTGTTCATTCCCGTCGGCGATAAATTTTTTCATGTTTATTTTCTTTGTTTTTCCTTCGTGGAATTCTATGTCAACATCTAATTTTTACTATTCTATTCAAAGTTTATTTTTAACAAGTGGAAATATTTTTTTCCCGAATATCATAGGGCTTATTTTTTTTCTTTCCCACGAAGTCAACGTAATTTCTTTGTTTCCCCATTCTTTCACCACGCAAACTTCATTTGCAAGACCGCCTGTTGATATCATAGTTATACAATAGTCAAAATAATTGTTACATCATTATTTATAAGACCCACGATCAAAGATCCCCGTTTTCTTGTTTTGTCGTGCATTGAAAAAAGGAATGGGAAATGTTCGGCTTATCTACTAATTTCTGTAATCGAATCACCATTTCACGATCTAAAGACACACAAATAAATACATTGTAATAAGGCTCGTCGAGAAAGGTTCGTGTTATAAATTGCGAGAGTGACCTCTTGCAGAAAATTTTCATTATTGTATAATTATGATATCAACCGGAGGTCTTGCAAATGAAGGAACAAATCAAGTTTGCCTGGTGAAAGAAGGGGGAAACAAAGAAATTTCGCGGGAAAGAAAAAAAATAAGCCCTATGGTATTCGCGAAAAAAAATATTTCCACTTGTTAAAAAAAAACTTTGATTATAAAAGTAAAAATTAGATTTTAACATAGAATTCCACGAAGGAAAAACAAAGAAAATAAGCATGAAAAATTTGTCGCCGACGGGAATCGAACACGGTCCCTCCGCACCGCAGACCCGTACGCTGATCAATGGACCACACCACCCTTGATGCCGGAGGCTGATAAATAGTTTTTATAACATCTATAAATGTTTAAACGCCTTTTTTTGTTTAAACTATTGCATTTATACGCCCATATGTGGGGTGATTCGTGAAAGGCATTCGGAGTTCTATATGCATACGAATTTTCATCTAGATCTGCGACCCGTTTATCGGACACTCCCCTTGTTAGGAGGGCGAAGTATTCAAAACTTCATTGGTTGGTGTTCAACCAATGAGAGCGAATTTTTATCTACTCTGTCCCCATCCCAAAGGAAAATCTGGAGTAACCTCTCTACTCTATCCAAATATTGCTATTGCCGTCTTAAACTTGATGGATGTGGTCTGTTAACCGGCAAGTGGTGCGTTTCCTCAAGATCGCCCTAATATTTGCTCAATTGCTTGAGGATACCTTTTTTCCCAGAAATCGCAGCCGAAAATGAGGGTGCGCCTCTTACACGAATTTTTTATCTGCCAGCCTTCGAGCCTCGGTCACGATATGAGCGGCGGGTGGCAGAGCAGTATCGCGGCAGGGCGGTAGTGGCCACGAAACGAGCAGTGATTCGACCTAAGATAAGTTTATTATATTCGACCTAAGATAAGTTTGTATGTTCATTTACGTATCACTCTCCCAGTTTCCGGTTGGACTGCGCACTGTTCTCCTGACTGCTTTTGGCCAGCGCCTAGCGCCAGGGGGAGTGTGCGAGGTCCTGATTTGTTCTGGGATGAGTGCTTCATGCCTGGTGTGGAATCACCCCGTGCCACACACCCTGTCGGTGGCTTGCACGGTACATCGTAGACGTAGATGAAGTTCAGAATCAGAAATGGCAGTACATACTTTCAGAAGACAACGTTCTCGGCCGACATTTTGCCACAGAATGAGTAGAACGGCACAAGAAAAATTTAATATCTGGGATTGGCGGCGAGCGGCACCTATGCTGCTCACGTCTATCATGGCTGGGTTCGAGTGTGTTCCATGTCAAACATTAGGGACATAAAACTCAGCGTTGCCACTCTTTCACTCGCCTACCGCCGTGCCGCTCGTATCGTGACCGAGGCAAGTCCCTGGAGAGCTGAGTGACCTTGGTGCTTAGCGTGAGTCATCAAAGAGAGGGTATCATTCGCCCGCTTGTTTACGGGGGACGCAGTTGCCTAATAACTTTAAAAACTTGTTGTATGACAAGGCAAGGGTTTGGGGTGCAATTGGGGGACGGCGATTGGTCGCGCGTCAAGTTCAAACACTGGAATTTTCCACCCCCCTAAATTTCTCATTTTCTGTCACCGGACAACTTTGAGTGACTCAACTGTATGCACCTGCCTTAAGCTCATCTGAGAGAATTCTGTGAATATTAACATTTGTGCATGCGACAACATAGGTCAGTGTTGTTCCAAAATGAACAAGGGCAAAAATATGTGGTCTTTCATGGTAGTTGAAAAAATTAGTGCTTTAACTCATCAAAGACGCTGAGGATGTACGAAACCGCGCTGCCGGACTAAGGCATGGTGTGCCGGAATCGTGCATAAGAAGATGGAGGAAGGATAAGGTTGCACTATTCCATTCCAATAGGGACAGAAGGTCTTTTCGGGGAAGATCTATGAGCTGTGACAGGACATGCGCGCGCGTGCCGCCGTACTGCGACGCCAGTCTCACTAGTAAGTCAGCCGTTTTTATGTAAATCATGAAATTTTTTTATTTTGTCATTCATTGAAGATTTTTTTTGGACCATATTGAAATAATAAATGCTTTAAATTCCATAGACAGTTATTATTTCTTTCAAAGTTTGATTTTTTTCAAGTTTTGATGTCGTATCTACGCCTTATCGTTCGTTTTTTACGCGGCTGACGCTTGGGTATTTTGCATTTAACGTGTTTGCATTCCCCCTCGTCATCGTTTTCAGCAAAATATAATATATAAAAGTTAACCACGTTTTAAAAGGCGACTTACAACGACTAAGACTTGTGCATTAGGAAAACGGTGGGGGGATTCGGATTTATAAATCAGAGCTCGGTGCGACTGTCCGCACTTACCAACTAAACACGAATTGTAGCGAGGTCGGATTTGTTTCGTTTTAATGAATATCAATTACTCCACCCATTCCAAAGGACAATAAACAATGCAAGCATTGTAGGGCTAAGGCTACAAGTGAATACTTGCCTCCGAGGTCCTTACATGCCTATGAAAAATGCCGCGTAAATTATAAGAGAATATCGCAAACGGCTTTGATAATGGCCGAATATTTGAAGTTAGGCCCACAACACCTCGCAATAGGAGAAAAAAAGCCCCAAATTTTTTTTCTTCAACTTCGACGCATAAAAAGAGGGGTGCGCCTTGCGTTAACGGCATCGTCAATGCATGATCATCTGAGATTGCCATTGTGAGCTCAGTGCATTGCCGACTGCCACGTTTTTACTCGTGGTAACTAACTCGCCCCACCTAAATTCGATCGTCGTTTATCGATATCTAGTATATTCTGGTCACGAACATAGATATTTACTGGTATTTCATTGGGATTCCAACAGTGCGATTTATTTCGGAAGTCTAAATGGCAATATGTGCTCTTTCAAGCAAAATTGCTGCATAAAACTGCCAATTGATATTGATTTAAGTTATTGCACTCTAAGAATAATATCGACTAGATACTCAGAAAAATTATGGAGCACTTTAAAATACGTAATCCTTAGGCATTAATTTTGGCGCTCCTTTACTTTCAGACCGGAACTAAAGTAAGCGATGAGGCGTAGAGCAGAATCGATGAAAAAAACAATAATTTCAATTAGAAATACGCAGATTGAAAATAACGCGGTGATAGCCACGGTATTTGATGGTAAACAATAAAAATTGTTTATCAACACTCTTGGTGAATGGTGAATTGGTTTTATTAGTGAATAAAGCAATATTGAGATATTTACTCGACTTGCATCGTAAAGCATGCGGAACACTTGGATGCCCCTGTGGAGACGCAACCCGCACACCACCTCCATACATCGAAAACCCCCTACATCGAAGTCATGATTTCGGTCCTAACAAATTCGTTGCATGGGGGTTTTACTGTATAATAAAAAACGGGGAACCAGAATAGAAAAATTCACCTTATAAGCTACATATGAAATAAAACACATAAAAGAGGACAAACAATAAAAATAGTATTTATCTTTAAATTTAAAGTTTTGACAGTGATCATTATTACATATTGCCTAATTTTATTTTTTAAGGAAATGCAGGATTCAGCATTCATCTGGAAATATGGTTATATTTCAGTGATCATTTTGTATTTATTTACAGCCTCTTTATACATGTTGGCTATCAAATTGAATGTTAACGACCAAAAAATACTTGGCAATGATAACTTTGATATTAGACATCTTTCCTTAATTATTACACTAAAATGATATACATAAATGAAAATTCAAGGTTTGCGCACCCATACAACCATATGCACACTTTCTAAAACCCGCTACTCGGCCACGACACCCACTCAAATGCTGCCACCTGCGCTGTTTCGCCAATCAAGGCACGGCAAAACACAGACTAAAAGGAGGCAGTCACAGTCTGGTAGTCATGAGCGTACAGGATGCCATTCAGTTTAGTATAACCAATAACTTTATCTCTAGATTTTGTCACTAGACTTTAATTGATTATATATTCCTTGTGATACATAACTATCTTGATCCATATCATTACCTGCCATCTGATGGTTTGTTCATGAAGCTCCATTTCATTCCAGAAGGAAATCCAGCCCCTCCTCTTCCACGAAGTCCAGACGCTTTGATTTCATCTGAGAAAGACAATTATGATACTATTATATTATATTAATTTTATTAATTAATATTCATTTCCATAAAACTACTATTGTATACATTTTCATTAAATATTTCTTATATTATATTTCATCTTAATACAAATTTTATGATACAATACATTTTACAACATTATAAATGACGTGAAGGTCAAGAGTAATGGACAACATGGATCCTAGACATTAACAAAGAAAGATATCTAATCACTGGATATATTGTGCACACTGCAAAAATTCAATGCTATAATGTTTTCATAACGTTCAATGTCTACAGTAAAACCAATACCTATAAATACCATAACTCCTACTTAAGTAAAAAGCATTACACATATAATACACGGTACATGCCAGAGATGGGTCTGTTTGGTTCTCAGTTCCACCAGTTCTTGAGCTTGGAACCAACACTTAAACGAATACATAAGTATTGGCACCTAATTGGCACCTTGCCATGAACACCAATTTGATTAAACATGGGAGCCCAAAAAATATGTCGTGTGCATTAAAACCTAGAGAATATTGTGCTTCAGCAAAAAGTGGTAAACAAAACAAAAATGGACAGCACTAAAAAAATAACCATTGCAGAGCACTCTATAAATATTTAATTCATTAGTGATCAATGAAAGGACGGTGGACTTACAAGGGATCTGCCATAAACTCATTGGCATCATAGTGTAGGGCTTTTCTCTCTTAGGAGAGCTTCTCTCAGTTGTCTTTTAAAATCATCTGTAAGTCGACATGGATATAATCTTTTTGAGGCCTCAATGGGTCAATCCATATGAAGTAGTCCAGAAAAAGTTAAATTGGTTGCTTGATGATTTTTTTATATTTTTACCATACAAACTACCATTTATTGAGAATGCAAGTATGTGATTATTTTATTTTCTTAAATTTAATTTTCCTGTTGGTGGTCATTTTTATGTCAACGAAACACCAATTTTAGGTGATTTCAGTGCCATGCATATAAGCAAATATCTCCAATTCTGTCTATCCTAGAACAATCAAACAAAAACCAATCGATGCAGTAAATAATTAACTTAAATAAAGGTAGGGACACATATCCACCTACAATTAAGAGTAAGGGTCCAAATATTGCTTCAAAGCTTTCATCACTTACCTAAAAAAAATCAATTTTTATAATTTTTTTATAATTATATATATATATATATATAAATTCAAACTTACAGGAGGTAGGAGAAATAGGAAAAGATAAAGAATTCGTTCTTACGGAACGTTTCGAACCAGTTGGTCCTTCGTCAGCTCTAGAAGTGAGCAGTTAGTACTGCCCTGGGGAAGGGGAAGGTAGGGGAACTAAGAGGGAACAATGTTGCACCAGGCTGTTTTCGGATGAGAGAAGTTTCAAGCAGGGAGAATTATAACAATGTTGCAATACTGAGGGCACTAAATATTGAGGGTCAGTGACTAAGGGGGGGAGAAATGGAGTGTGGGGAGGGGAACTGGAAGGGGTATTCAATGTGACAATGTTGTGTCAGCTAATCAAAGGAAAATTTTGAAGTAGGGAGGAGTTCTTGAAGAGTGAGAAATGCAACAGTGTTGCAAGGCAGAGGTAAATTATAATTGTGACAATAGGGGGCAGAGGTATTCATGGGATTAATGCAATACATTGATTCCGGGTGGGGAAAAAGCTTTACAAAACCAGATCACGGACATCTCAGTATTTCTCAGCTGTGTGTTCGAAGTATTGGCGGGAAGGGTATTGAGGACGGAAAGAGAAAAGCATGAGTCGAATTGGAGTCCATGTTTTGAGGCGTGCCTCGGGACAGGGAAGTGGGGAGGAGAAGCTCGGTGGCCGTTCATACGGATAGATAGGGGCGTGGATGTTTCACCGATGTAGAAGGCGGGGCACTTATTACACTGCAAAAGGTAAACTACATTGGAGGATATGCAGCTGCCATGGGAGGAAATGGGAAACGGGATTGGGGTATTGGGACTTTGGAACACTGAAATATTTCGAATTAAAGGGCAAGTTTTGCACCTGGGTCTATGGCAGGGAAATGAACCGGGATCTTTGGGAGGAATCAAAGTGGGAGTGGGTTTGGAGGGACGTAGAATACATTTTAGGTTTGCTGGTCTTTTGAAAGTGATAGTGGGACATTTGGGAATTAAGTCAGCAGTAAGGGGACTGTCGTGGAGAATGGGGAAAAGCGACTTAAGGACAAGGTTTGCCTTATTAAGTCCCGGAACGAAGGTAGTGCAAAGGTTCAAGGGCGATTTAGTGGTAGTTTTAGGGGGTGGAGCATAGGGCGTGGTGGAAGGTAAGATGCGTCGCTCAAGGAGAGAGGAGGGATATCCACGTTTAAGGAGGGCAGTTTTAATATTGGCTAGGTGATGGTCAAGGGAGTTTTGGGAGTTACAGATGCGGTGCACGCGAATAGACAGGGAAAATGGAATGGCACTTTTAGTATGATAGGGATGGCAGCTGTCGAAATGGAGATATTGTTGATTATTGGTTGGTTTAATGTGCAAGGACGTCAAAAACTTGTTATTAGACAGGGAAATTTCAGTATCTAGGAAAGTTATGTGGGTGCAGGAGGAGGTAGAAGTGAAAGAAATAGAGGATGTGGAATTTAGGTCGGAAATGAAGGAAGAGAGGGATTCGGGTCCGTGAGTCCAAATTAGGAAGATATCATCAATGAATCGGACCCAGAATATCGGTTTGAGGGGTTGTGAGGAGAGAAATCTTTCCTCCAACTGGCCCATGAACAAATTGGCGTATGAAGGAGCCATTCTTGTGCCCATAGCTGTACCCTGGATTTGCAAAAAGATTTGATCTCTGAAGGAGAAGGCATTTTTTTCAAGGACAAATCGGGCAAGGTTTGTGAGGAAATCCGTAGAGGGGGCATGGGGCATGGGACGGAGGGAGAGGAAATGTTGCAATGCACTGAGGCCTTCACAGTGTGGAATTGAGGTATAAAGGGAGGTGGCATCAATAGTGACCATTAAAATATTACTTTGCGGGGGGATCTGGAGGGCACGAAGGCGATCTAAAAAGTGATAGCTGTCACGGATGAAAGATGGAAGTGACGAGACGATGGGTTGCAGATAGGAGTCTATTAAGGCCGATAATCTTTCAGTGGGTGAGTTAACATTACTCACTATGGGCCGGCCGGGATTATTTGCCTTGTGTACTTTGGGGAGGAGATAAAATCTGGGGGTGCTAGGATTGGGAGGAGAAATAATGGCAATGTCTTTCGATGATAGTCCTTCCTTGGGGCCGTGAGTTTTTAGGAAGGACAAGATGATTTTTTGATAGTTGGGATTAGGGTCGCGGGAGAGAGGTTTATAGAAATTGGCATCGTTGAGTTGGCGGTAGGCCTCCACGTTGTAGTCAGAGGTATTCATGACAACAACGCATGAGCCCTTGTCTGCTGGGGAAATGATGATACTGGGATCAGACCGGAGTTTGCGGATGGCGGCGAGTTCACTGTGAGAAAGATTATTTTTGGGTGTGATGGAGTTCAGGAAGTTGGGATCCGAAATTTTATTCATAAATTGTTTTATGAAAATTTCAACGGGATGGGTTTTGTGGAGTGTTTTGGGCTCAAGGTCGGAAGGTGGGCAAAATTTTAGAATGGCCGGATGCATAGGGGCTTGAGAGGGTGAGTGAGTTTTCCAGAAAGCTTCTTAGGTTCCGGCAAAGATTAAGAGAGTCAGCAAGAAAGGACAAGGGATTGAATTTGGGGGTGGGTGAGAAGGAAAGGCCCTTGGATAATACAGACAATTGGTCACTATTTAAGACGGTGGATGAGAGGTTGATGACCTCGTTGGACATAGGGGAAGGAGGAGGGTCAATTTGAGGCTGGCGCTTGGGAAGTTTGGGTGTGGATTTAGAGGGTGGGGGAAGGTTGAAGAGACTAGCGAGATCAGGTTTGTCAGATATTAGAGGAATTTTGGGGGGAGGTGGTGTGAATTTAAGGGGTAAGCTTAGACCGCACGAGAGATGGCTCTTGTACAAGGAGGGCTCATGGGCCAGTTGGAGGAAAGATTTCTCTCCTCACAACCCCTCAAACCGATATTCTGGGTCCGATTCATTGATGATATCTTCCTAATTTGGACTCACGGACCCGAATCCCTCTCTTCCTTCATTTCCGACCTAAATTCCACATCCTCTATTTCTTTCACTTCTACCTCCTCCTGCACCCACATAACTTTCCTAGATACTGAAATTTCCCTGTCTAATAACAAGTTTTTGACGTCCTTGCACATTAAACCAACCAATAATCAACAATATCTCCATTTCGACAGCTGCCATCCCTATCATACTAAAAGTGCCATTCCATTTTCCCTGTCTATTCGCGTGCACCGCATCTGTAACTCCCAAAACTCCCTTGACCATCACCTAGCCAATATTAAAACTGCCCTCCTTAAACGTGGATATCCCTCCTCTCTCCTTGAGCGACGCATCTTACCTTCCACCACGCCCTATGCTCCACCCCCTAAAACTACCACTAAATCGCCCTTGAACCTTTGCACTACCTTCGTTCCGGGACTTAATATGGCAAACCTTGTCCTTAAGTCGCTTTTCCCCATTCTCCACGACAGTCCCCTTACTGCTGACTTAATTCCCAAATGTCCCACTATCACTTTCAAAAGACCAGCAAACCTAAAATGTATTCTACGTCCCTCCAAACCCACTCCCACTTTGATTCCTCCCAAAGATCCCGGTTCATTTCCCTGCCATAGACCCAGGTGCAAAACTTGCCCTTTAATTCGAAATATTTCAGTGTTCCAAAGTCCCAATACCCCAATCCTGTTTCCCATTTCCTCCCATGGCAGCTGCATATCCTCCAATGTAGTTTACCTTTTGCAGTGTAATAAGTGCCCCGCCTTCTACATCGGTGAAACATCCACGCCCCTATCTATCCGTATGAACGGCCACCGAGCTTCTCCTCCCCACTTCCCTGTCCCTAGGCACGCCTCAAAACATGGACTCCAATTCGACTCATGCTTTTCTCTTTCCGTCCTCAATACCCTTCCCGCCAATACTTCGAACACACAGCTGAGAAATACTGAGATGTCCGTGATCTTGAGCATATATTTCAGGACGCAGACGTGGTCATAGGAACGGAGAGCTGGCTTACTGAGGATTTAAGCGACAGCGAAGTTTTTCCTCCAGGATATAAAATCTACAGATGCGATCGAAGCGATAGCACAGGTGGCGGAGTTTTTCTAGTAGTTAAATCACATTTACACAGCACCGCCCACGAAATAACTGACAATGAAATAGAAAGCGTGTGGTGTACAATTAAACAACGAAACAAAAGGAGTATACATGTTTGCTCTTTCTATAGACCTCCAAACTCCAAAATTGATGTTATTTACCAATTAGATAATCAAATAACCGCATTTACTGTGAGAGACAGTAAAAGTGTAATAATTATTGGGGGAGATTTTAATCTGCCATCTATAAATTGGGATTCTTACACTGTAAAACCGAATTCTAGGAATAGGGAAATCAGCGAGATCTTACTCAACACACTTGCTATTCACTCACTTTCCCAAGTAGTTGACAAGCCTACGAGAGGAAATAAAATATTAGACCTTTTTGCAGTAAGCCATCCTAAGTTGATAAAACAGCTCGATATTATTGACGGCATAAGTGATCACAGAGTAATTTTTGCAACCTTAAAAATTGAAGTAGAGTCAGCTTTAAAACCGAAACGCAATATTTATTTATTTGATAAATGCAACTTCATCAAATTTGGCGAGATGCTTAATGATTCGTACACGGATTTCGTAGCTAAAACTGAGGATAAAAGCACTGATGAATCATGGAAATATTTCTTAAAAATTCTACGACGGGGAATCAACGAATATATTCCGCAAAAATTGAAATGCGACAGTAAAGAACCTCGCTGGTATAAAAACGATGTTAGGAGGGACCTTAAGAGACAGAGAAAATTGTACAACTTGGTTAAAAAGTTCACTACGGTAGGTGACAAATCGAAGGAACTTGAAGCAAAAGAAAGTTACGCTGCGCAACGCTCAAAAACTAAGAAATCAATGCGTTCTGCATTGCTAAATTTCAAGAAAAAAGTACTTGGTGAATTACTCGAAGAAAATCCGAAATCTTTTTGGTCATATGCGAGAGAGCTTCAGGGAAAATCTTCAACCGTAGATTCGTTATTTGATAATGATGGCAAACTTGTCACCGAAAATATAGACAAAGCTAACACGTTAAATTCCCACTTCAAAAGTGTATTCACCACAGACGATACTGCATGTAATTTTGAAATACAATTCACTGAGGAACCGATGAAAGAAATCACTATTCAACGTGATGGGATAACTAAACAGCTACAGTCGATAAAAAATAGTAAATCTCCGGGTCCGGAGGGAATACCCGCGCGTGTCCTCAAGGAGTTAGCGCCACAGATCGCACCGTTCTTAGACATAATATTCAAGAAGTCATTGTCTGAAGGAAAGATACCATTAGACTGGAAAATTGCAAACGTTACACCGATATTCAAAAAGGGAAACAGACACGACCCAGGGAACTATCGACCAATTTCATTAACGTCGATTATAGGCAAGATACTCGAACATATCGTCGTTAGCAATATCATGACGTTCCTGGACAGTCGTAACGTCCTCCATGGCTGTCAGCACGGCTTCCGGAAAGGTAGATCATGTGAAACACAACTCGCGCTCTTTCTTCATGACGTTCTCAAATCTGGCGAATCGAAAAGACAAGTTGACGCATTATTTCTAGATTTTAAGAAAGCTTTCGACACGGTACCTCATAACAAACTTTTATACAAATTACAGTCATGCGGCCTAAACGAAACAGTAGTAAACTGGATACGCGACTTTCTGAGTGATCGTAAGCAAAAGGTAGTTCTTGACGGAATTAGCTCTGATGTCGTTAATGTGACATCAGGTGTCCCGCAAGGAAGCGTGATCGGACCCCTTTTGTTCATTATATACATAAATGATCTATGCTCTCGAATTAGCAGTAAAATACGTCTATTCGCCGACGACGCTGTCATCTATCGTGAAATTAGTGATCACTCTGACTTTGAAACTCTATCATCGGATTTAAGCAACGTTCATGTGTGGAGCCAAGAGTGGGGACTCGAACTTAATCTGAGCAAATGCACGGCGGTACATTTCTTGCGGAAGTCGTCCAACTATTCCCATGTATATGCTGTGGATGGTGTTAACATAAAGGCGACAGATGAAGTGAAGTATCTAGGAGTTACGATAACTTCGGACCTATCGTGGGGAGCACATATAAGAAATATTTGTGGCAGAGCTCTGAAGAAGCTAGGATTCGTCAAGCGTATTGTGGGAAGATTTTCGGATGAAAAAGTAAAAGAGAGGTGCTATTTCGCACTCGTCCGGCCACACCTTGAATATGCAGCGAGCATATGGGATCCGGTGCAGAAAGACTTAGTCCGGGAACTTAATAAAATACAAAGGAAAGCTGCGCGATTCGTCAAAAACAGCTACGGGCGTACTGACAGCGTTACACAGATGTTAAACGAATTAGGCTGGGAACCGCTAGAGACTCGGAGGCTGTGCGCTAGGCTTAGATTGCTTGAACAATTGAGAATAGATATCTTTCAGAGCGACACGGAGAACATCATATTAGAACCCCACTATATTTCCAGGTCCGACAGAAACGATAAATTAAGAGAGATATTTTGACGAACGGATAGGTATGGGAATTCGTTTTTCCCCCGAACAATAAGGGACTTCAATAAATGCTAGGCGTAATTTCATTAGAGCGTTTCCTTTTTATCTATAAGCGGCTGGTGTCCTAACACCCCCCACCACACGCCTATTGAGGCGGCTTGCGGGGTAATATGTAGATGTAGATGTAGATCTGGTTTTGTAAAGCTTTTTCCCCACCCGGAATCAATGTATTGCATTAATCCCATGAATACCTCTGCCCCCTATTGTCACAATTATAATTTACCTCTGCCTTGCAACACTGTTGCATTTCTCACTCTTCAAGAACTCCTCCCTACTTCAAAATTTTCCTTTGATTAGCTGACACAACATTGTCACATTGAATACCCCTTCCAGTTCCCCTCCCCACACTCCATTTCTCCCCCCCTTAGTCACTGACCCTCAATATTTAGTGCCCTCAGTATTGCAACATTGTTATAATTCTCCCTGCTTGAAACTTCTCTCATCCGAAAACAGCCAGGTGCAACATTGTTCCCTCTTAGTTCCCCTCCCCTCCTAGTTCCCCTCCCCTCCTTCATTTCCTCCCCTACCTTCCCCTTCCCCAGGGCAGTACTAACTGCTCACTTCTAGAGCTGACGAAGGACCAACTGGTTCGAAACGTTCCGTAAGAACGAATTCTTTATCTTTTCCTATTTCTCCTACCTCCTGTAAGTTTGAATTTATATATTTGTGGCCAATTGGCGAAAACTTCCAAAGATTATATATATATATATTAGTCGAGAAATATTAAAAAATATTTTCAAGAAATAAATCCCTGTTAAATTCCAGTGCAATATCAAAAGTTACACAAACGCATAAATACATAATTTCTTTGGAATATAAATTGACATCGAATGAAAAATACGACCAGGCAATTGTTTGACGTTCATATTCTTTCATTGGTTTTATGGATATTAATCTCAAGAGGTTTATTTGTCTAAAAATCAGCGTATGTACAAAAACGAAAGTACGCAAATGTACATTTCGAGCCTGTAATCGGGATCCGCAGCACCGCTAATATCAAACAGCGGCGTATTTATATCTGTGATTCTGACCTGCGATGACAATAACAGTTAAGAATCACAGATACTGACGAGTAGCAGTCACAGGTAAGGAAGTGATTGGAATAACACAGTTCCGCTCACCTCTAGTACCTATTACTTAAAAGGATTTGTTGTTAAGTTAATTGTCACAATGTCGGGCTTTTTATTATTTCCCGGATCCGTTGCATTTGGTTGCTTTTATCACAATGTTTCACCTCTCTTCCTATGTATTATATATTTTTCTACTTTTATGTATTATATATTTACTATTTTATTACTAAATGCATCTCATTGGTTGTCTCATCTACCCAATCCACTCCTACCTGCCACCTCACCCCATGTGTCACCCTCTACCCTGACTTGCAGTCGATCAACCCCGAGATGCCAGGAGATGGTCATTCTGAGACAATCTCACATTATTCCACTCGTATACCCACCATATGTTGCACCCATGAAGTGCCTTCAGACGTAAATTCTTTACCCGATAACGTCTCTAGGAGGAGGGACGAAATTTTGTGAAAAAGGCAACCAAATGCCATGGATTACAGGTATGATAACAAGAAACGTTCAAATCCTGGAAACCTGAAGCAGAGTTGCAATGGTATTTTAGGTTGGTTGTGTGGGGTTTGCTAACGGAGAAGAAACAGAGGATTGCTGGGAGTGTGAGCAGAGGAAACGTACGACCTGTGGACTCCTGTAAGAAGAGTTCACCATTATAAAGAAATTGCTGCATGATAGGTGGCAGAATACATTAAAAGTGGTCCGATGATACAGTATATATTAAAGGGAAGCAATGGACCTCACTCTCCTGCTAACTTCCCGTCAAGGAAGACTAAGGCTTTTCCATCCCGAGAGTCCAATGTCAAGATTTCTTAATGTCAAGGCCTATCAACTTAGGGGTACATTAAAAGTGAAATAGAGAATTGGTGAAATAATCTCCACAGTGTAATGATTTGTTGAGCCTGGACCGATTCTAGAAAAACCTTAAGGTAACTCATACGCTTAAATTGCGCTTTTTGCATAGATGGATAGAAATGTTCGGTACTACACTGAGTTTGCGCAACTTACGCAAGCAAGTCTATCCCGAACCTTAATCCGTACCCAAGTACGAATAACGTACAAACATGCTTTCTAGTAAAAATAAACTACACATACTTATAATCCAGTCGGCTCCTTTAAGTACAATCTCCTTTGTTTTATACCAATCACCCCTCTTCAAGGCCCCCTTCAAGCGCCAGTCATGCCTTCCGTATAAATTGGTAAATATTCTGTCTTCATCCTTCAGGTCGCCAAATTTGGTCTGAAAGAGGAAGAATGTAGTTTGCAACTAAAGCAAACTCAATACACTATACAGAAAGTAACTACAGAATGAAACAATTTGCGTGCCACGAAAATCATTATGTAATAATCATGGCTTATTTCCAGATATTTCTTTGGTCAATTGATTTTTAAGCTTAGTCAACTTGAATGCTTACAAGCTACAAATTTAGCTTATTTGACGCACAATACAATGTTAAAAACCTTGGGAGGAAATTAGGAGGATAAAACTCGTCTGTTACCCAATTCCAATTATACGAACAACAAATTGCACATTACCTGGAAGTACAGCCAAAACATATATTTTAGAACCAGGAAATAGTAAAAACTACTTACTTTAGTGGGCTGCGATGAGTTAAGGCGATATTGAATTGATGGTAATCCGAATTGTACTAAAATGATTAAAAGAAAATAATAAATTAGTGTCGATGAGATCAAGAGAGAGCACGGAAACTGAAATCTTGACGCTCAACGCAAAATTGTCTTCCTGGACTTAGTTATAAACTCTCCTACACAGTGTAAACAGCCGATATACTCACCAACATGATTTCTTGTTGCACTTCCCCATCTCAGCAGTGAACGAGTCGCCATTTCTTATTCGGCGTAAACGGAAATACAGTATTTACTACGTTCGTCTACCTACGCTCCATTATAAATGTTATAATATCTTCTGTGGGCACAACTCTGACAATGAACATTTTAATGACTCTAAAAATATTAAAATGAATCAATTGAAATTACTACGCAGAAATATTTATGCTATACATGCCAAAATTAAGTTAATAACTTGATAAAAAAACGAAGCAATCATGTCCGCGACCTTACCTTCTGTATCAAAGTTGTCCTCGAGAATAGTGAGAATTTTGGGATGCAATCCAGGATCTATGACTCTGCAGGGAACGAATACGTACTTGATTGGAACTGGGAAAAGGTGTGGTCTAGATATGAACTCGTGCCATTTGATATTTTCTCTTTCAGCTCTTATGTAATGGAGCTGCCGTATGTTTACATTTCACAGACGTATTCTTCTAGATGCAGGTGATAAGAATGTGCCTCTCTACGTAAATAATTTGCAGAAATTTTTAAAAGAGGAAAATGTCGTCCTCGATCGAATTCTCGTCACGCATTGGCATCACGATCACGTTGGTGGTGTGGAAGATATCCTGGAAAATGTTCAGTCGGACCTTACAATTTGGAAATATCCTAGAAAAGATGCCAGTGATGAATACTTCTCAAAGCAAGTCAGCTTAAAGTTTTTGGAAGATGGCGAAGAAATTAAAACAGAAGGGGCTACATTAAGGTTACTTCTCACAGTAATATATGTATTACAAATGATTCTCCCTCAGTGGAAGCCACTACATAATGATGCCAATTAGCTGCAGAGTCTATCCTGCATTCATTTATGTAGAAACTTCCTCTTGAGGCCTTCCCGATGAAACTAATTTAAGTTACATCAATGCTTCTTATTTAATGGTAATGCAGGGTAGTCCATACTCCAGGCCACACCACTGACCACATCGTGTTATTGTTAAAGGAAGAAAATTCCTTGTTTAGCGGCGATTGTATTCTTGGGGAAGGTACAGCTGTGTTTGAAAATCTTTATGAGTATATGAAATCCCTGGAAGTAATTTTGAGTTTAAAGCCGGATATAATTTATCCTGGACATGGCCCAGTAATTGAGGTACTTACATCATTTCTACTCTTAGTATGCGGTTTAAATGTTATTCAGTTTTTATGGAAGCCCTATTACTTTCATCTTTTTAAGAACCCTTCACCCAAAATACAATTCTATATTGACCATCGCAACAAAAGAGAGCAAGAAATATTGAGAATACTGGGGAATGAACCGCAGAAGTGGTTTACTGTAATGGATATAGTTCACCTTGTATACACAGTAAGTATTGCAGTATTATCATTCTCAATTTAAGAATAGGGGGTAGTCTCACATTCTTTCCATGTTTCCATTGTATTTTGAAGCTAGCCTTATGCGTAGTCTTGTGATTTTCTATTAATATGCTTTGTGACAATAGCTTTGAGATTTATGATAATGATTTAGACTAGCGGTTGAAATCGTATATCTAATGTTCAATTATTTTTTCAACAAAAGTGTTGAATGGTATTTGGAACAAAACCAAAAGTGGTTATAATGACTTAACGTTTATTTTCGTAGCAACTTAACATGACAAACTATGCTGGAAACAAAAAGTACTGAACGTAATTTCCAGCTAAACTCCAGTTTGTAACTGCCGTGACTGCTTGGCATATCAGCTGATACAATGACAGAGTTGATCATAGACAATCGATAGCTTTCTCAATCGATACACTCAAATTATTACAAATACCAATAAAGATATTAAACAAAAAAACCAATTAGAACTAAAATATTTTCTAGCACTCCCACTATTTGTAATAATTTTGCCATAAGAGCAACACAGAGAACAAACATCTTAACTAACTCACACTGTTTTAAGTAACAGAAACAATATTCAGTAATGTGCTAAATTTAACAAACTTGTCCTTAGATTTTAGTAAAAATATCTGCAATCTGATTCTCACTTTGCATATATTGAACATTGAAAACTTTACTTTCGTATTGCTCACGAATGAAATGGTATCTTATATCAACGTGCTTTGTTCGCTTGTGGAACTCTGGATTTTTGACAAGCCTAATCGCACTTTGGTTGTCCACATTAAGCGGGGTTGGACTCACATTTATAACCAATATCATTTAATAGTTTCTTTAGCCACACAATTTCCTTGCAGGCCATACATGCGGATACATATTCGACTTTGGTGGTACTCTGCATCACCATCCTCTGCCGTTAAGAGACCCAAGTGATTAGACCACCTGACAACAAACACAAATCCAGTCATTGACCTATGAGTGTCAGAATCTCCTGCAAAATCTGAGTCACTGTAGCATATCAATTCTCCACTTGAACTAGCACTATTGTACAATATCCCATAATTAACTGTCCCTTTAACATATTTGAAAATTCTTTTTACAGCATTGACATGGCTTTCATCATAATCATTCAAGTACCTGCTCACACAATTAACAGAAAAAGAGATATCTGGTTTACTAACAATAGCTAGGAATAAAAGTGAACCCACAGCTTGGCGATATGGAAATGTTATAAGGCCACTATTATCACTTGCCTTACTCAACCTTACACTGGGATCAGCAGGAACAGTCACTGGATTTGAATCAAACAACTGAAATTGCCTGAGGATTTTCTCAGCATAAGTTGTCTGATGAACATAGACAGTATCTGCCGCTCGATCTCACAATTTCCATGCGACAAAAGTTCCGAGCCTCTGAAACTTTTATTTCAAACTCTTTACCCAGAGCTTCCAAAATACCATGAATCACCTCCATATTGCTCCCAATCAGCTGACCATCATCTACAAATAAAGCTAAAATCATTCTATTAGAACACTTGATTTGAGAAAATACATTTGTCAGCATCACTGGCAACAAAATGAAATTTACGTAGGAATTTAACAAATGTTTGGTTCCAGGTTCTAGGGGATTGTTTCAAACCATATAAAGACTTATTCAACTTACATACCAGTTCACAATTACCATTACATTTCACCTCAATACCTTCTGGGATTGCCATGTACACCTATTCCTTCAGTTCCTCATACAGGAAGGTGGTTTTAACATCAAAGTGGACCATATCCAGGTCTTCCTCAGCTGAAACTGCCAAGAGAGTTCTCAAAGAGTCATACCTCACGACTGGTGAGAATGTTTCTCCATAATCAAGTCCTGGTCGTTGACTAAACCCTCTTGCACACAACCTTGCCTTGTAGCGTGTGCCACTTTCAGAGTTTTGAGTCTTAAAAACCCACTTTGAGTCTATCACTTCCTTGTCATTTCTCGTAACAATAGTCCAGGTGTCATTAGCCTGATGAGCTGATTGTTCTTCTTGTATAGCTTCACTCCATTTCTCCTTCTCAAGTCCTGTAATAGCTTCCCTATTGTTGATCGGCTCAGCACACTCAGCAAAACTTACATCGAAGTCATCATATCGCTGAGGTCTTCTCAGTTGTTCTCTATCTCTTAAACAACGTTGAGTTACTTCTTCTCCTTGTAGTTGCGGGGTTTCTTGATAGTCTTTGCCTGTTTCCCCTTCAATTTCTTCATTTCCTTCTTCTCTAAGCAATTGAAAGTGGAATTCTTGCTTGCTACGCTGCATTTTCTCGTCTGCTTCATTGTTTTCATTGAACTTGACATCTTTCGACTCCACTATCCTTCTTCTTTCTGGATCAAACAGACGATAGTTCTAAATTGACTTTGGTAACCAACCATTACCATTTTCTTCACCTTTTGGTCCAGTTTCTTTCTAAACATATCAGGAATATGAACATAAGCATCTACCCCAAAGGTTCTCAGATGAGATAATTCGGGCTTCTTTCCATTCCAAGCTTCTTAAGGTGTGATACCATCCTTGTTTATTGAGGTCCGATTCTTTAAGTAAACGGCTGTATTTACAGCTTCAGCCCTTAGGATTTGTGGAAGATTTCTAGCTATCAACATTGATCTAGAACTCTCCATAATTGTGCGGTTGTCTCGTTCTATGCGACCATTTTGCTGAGGAGTAAATGGTGCAGAAGTCTCCAGGACAATTCCATTACTCACCAAGTGAGTCTTCATATTTTTATTCAAGAATTCAGTGCCACGGTCGAATCTCAGTACTCAGATGGATCGACCTCGTTGATTTTTCATGAGAGCGTAGAATTCCTTAAAACGTTCAAAAACATCAGACTTATGTTTCAAGAAATAAATGTATCTGAAATCTTGAGTCTTCGTCGTTCATCAAAAGGAAATACTTTGCTCCTCCTAGGGATTCAGTGT
This sequence comes from Pyrrhosoma nymphula, assembly GCA_963573305.1. Taxonomy (NCBI): domain Eukaryota; kingdom Metazoa; phylum Arthropoda; class Insecta; order Odonata; family Coenagrionidae; genus Pyrrhosoma; species Pyrrhosoma nymphula. The sequence continues at coordinate 128,562,608 of OY754338.1, read as the reverse complement.
GCATGGGGCCACATATGTCAGCATGTATGATATCAATATTTTGACATTTCCTGCCTCCACGTACACTCTTATATGTGTTAGGATGAGATTTCCCTAGCTGGCAAGCCTCACAAAAGAATTTTTCACCTCCTGCTTGGTTAAGCCCCTCGATAATGCCTAAACTGGATAACGGAATCATCACTCCAGCATTTAAATGTCCCAACCATTCATGCCACACGTTGAAGCTGTCTCTTGATGCGAGATTGGCCTGAAAATTAGTAATTACAACAAATAACATTCTATATATTTCATTCTCCTGTTTTACACCTGTAGCTAGCACCTTGCCATCTTTACACACCATCACGTCATTTCCTACAAACTTAACCTCGAAACCTCTTGAAGTGCATACTCCGACTGGGAAAAGACTTTTCCGAAGTTGAGGCACATACAAAACATTTTCAATCCTCCCAAACTCCCACTTATTGTTCGCGTATTTGTGGATTACAACAGTTCCACTCCTACTGCTGTACACTTAGTGTTATCTCCTTAAGTAACAGAGATACCTCTGCATTCAACTAAGTCGCTAAACCACTTTCGTCTGTATCAAATATGCCTAGATGCACCACTGTCCATGAGCCACGTCTCTTTTACTTCACTTAGAGAGATGAAATCTTTAACATCTTTTGCCTCATCTACATGTTTACTGCGTTCACGAGTAGTGTATTTATCAGTAGCAACAAAAGCACTCTCGGGATTTTCATCCCCCATTTCTGTCTCTAACTTCTTTTACTCCGTCTTCTTATTCTTCCTGCAACTTCGGGCAATGTGGCCAGGTTTTCCACAAACAAAACAAACAATTTTGGCTTTCCACTTATTCCCAACTTGTTTCCCGACTGCCCTTTTTGTATTTCTACCTATCGACATAGCTGCTAAAGCACTCGCTGACTCCTCTATTTCGGTAATGCTTGCTTCCTCGGCGATCAGCCTCTCCTATAGTCTCATTACGGCCTGGTCAGCAGCTGCGACGTTGTCTCACGCTGTAACTAGTGGATGAAACTTAGCGGGAAGGCTTCCCAGAGCTTCTTTGCCATGAGAGCAAGATCCGATACCTGCTCTCCTACGTATTTTAGTTGCACCACAATATTTTTTTAATTTTGCAATATGCTTCACAACCGAATCACTCGGCCCCATCGTATATTTGTGAAACCGCTTCATTAGAAGGAGCTTGTTAGCTTCCGATTTTTGCTCATGCATGAGACACAGTTTGTCCCACATTTCAGACGCCGTTGTGCACGTAAGTAAATATTCTAACTGTGAGTATTCAACTGAGGATGCTATAATGCACATTGCTTTTGCATTGTCCTTTACCCACTCTTTCCCAGCACCATCTTTGAGATTTGCTGGCTGACGACTCATTCCCAGCACTACGTCTATTATCCCTCCAGCAACGAATACGGTCTTTATTTGGAATTTCCACAATTGGAAATTGTTGCCATCGAACTTGGCAATACTCTTCGTCAAACTCTCTGCTTCTGCCATGACGGAATACTCGCAACCACGTTTTTTATTTTGGTTTGCACTTCACTTGTCACGTCTAACTCTTATATAAATGTTGCTGCTAATATTACACTGGGCCCATAACCTGTTGAATGGTATATGGAACAAAACGAAAAGTGGTAATACAGTGTGTCCTCGTTTGACGTTGTACCGTTTAACGTTGTTTCACGATAACGTTGTCCAACAATTAAAACCCTTAATCGTTCAACGTCGTCAGTGCTTCACGATAACGTTGTTCAAATTTTGCGCAACCTAAAAAAATGAAAAACGAATAGGACTGATGCAACTGATGCGTAATTTCCATTCGGCGGAAAAGTTTTGCGTTAACTCCCCATAGCATGTGTAAAATGTTCACCTGAGCGAATAATTATTGCGTTATTTGTTTTATAATTGTTATATTTACTTATTACTTACTATGCTTTTATTGGGGGGCAATGCATCGTGTGATTTAAAACTCAAACCAATGTTAGTGTACCATCTTGAATGGCATGGTATTAATAATACCAAGTCTGAATGGTAGATCCAGGGGCAGATATCTACGGGAAAAAATACCTGAAAATCCCGTGCCGCCATAAGGTAGAATTGATGGTAGAAAAAGTTGATTCACTGCTGTTTGAGGTGAATCGAAAACTTATTTTTCGTGTTGAATTAGTGTGTAAGAGGAAGTTTTCTAAACCCTCCATGATGCAGTAAATCGTCGAGGGTGAAACTGTTCCTAAAAAATTTTAACGAAATAACAAAACTTTTGTACACAGCACCGAGCTTCCCTACTTCACTCACTATTTTAATTGATTTCCTACATCTTTGCGATCGCAGTGAGCGAAATTTTTGGCCTTCACTGAATTCGCATGCTCCCGCAGTGAAGGACAAAAATGTCTATTTACTCAGAGGGATTCAGGTGCTAACAGCACTAAATATCATAAATATAGAAGGGAAACCTGATGCTTGTTGTTTTAAAAATGCCTTTTCAGTTTGTTTCATCTAAGATAATAATAATAATAATCTTTAATGTCCTGTCGGTTATACAAGTACAACATAGGACTTAGTCATACAAAAAATTACATACAAAAAAAATTACATATAAAAATACATACAAAAGAAGAAACGAGCAGTAATGTACACTCTACAAAAATTGATCACTCAAAAATTCATCTACACTGTAGTATCATTTATAAATAAGCAGTTCTTTTAATTTATATTTAAAGACGTTTTGGCTTGCTAAACATTTAATTGAAGTAGGAATCTTATTGTAAATCATTGAGGCTGAATGATGAGGACCTTTCCTGCTTATGTTTAGTGGCTGATTAGCCAAATGAACGTTTTCTCTACCACGTGTCACATGCCCATGTATAGCAGAATTGGGCATAAAAAGGTGTCGATTGCTTCTGACAAACATGGAACAGTTCAGGATATAAATACATGGCAGAGTGAGTATCATGAGTTTCCTGAATAGTGGTCTTCCTGGTGTCCTTATTGAAACCCGTTACATTGATTTAACAGCCCTCTTTTGCATAGAAAATGCCTTGGTAGCTGCACTAGCATTTCCACAGAAGACAATTCCGTAGGCTAAATAGGAATGAATTTTGGCATAGTAGATAAGACTCAGAGTCTGTGTGGAGGTAGTTGGAGCAAGTTTCCTAATCATGTAGATCCCAGTACATAGTAATTTTTTTTATTATTCCAGTGATATGTGGTTGCCAATCAAGATTCACGTTAAGATATAATCCAAGAAATTTGGTAGTGTCACAGTGTAGTATTGATGTATTAGAGTCTGTTCTGAGAAGAGGGCTTAGAGTTGGAGGATTTATTTTATTATGGAAATGAAGAAAACATGTCTTGTTTTCATTTAGAAGCAGGTTATTTGACGTACACCATTTGGACATAGTCGTTAAGGTATGACTGGCAGCACTGCTAGCATCTAGAAAATTGTCACTTATGTTCAGTGTGGATGTATCATCCGCATATAAGATAACTTCACTGTTAAGTAGGTTATCATGGAGATCATTAATGAAAATAATGAATAATAGGGGTCCTAATATGGATGGAGCCTTGTGGTACGCCACAATTGGTTAAAACTACATCGGATCTAGAAGTACAAACATTTGATTTGTGCTTGAGGTCTACTTGCACCATTTGTTTTCGATTTGAAAGATAAGACTTGATCCAAGATAAGGCATTGCCATTGATCCCAATTTTAATGAGTTTAGAATGAAGTATGTTGTGGTCTATGGTATCAAATGCTTTTGACAAGTCAAAAAAAATTCCAATGGTCTCTTTTTTATTAGAAAGTCCCCAAATTATCTTATTTACAAGATGAAAGGCAGCAGTTATGGTTGACTTTCCTTTTATGAATCCATGTTGGGAAGGGTGTATGAGGTTAAACCTGTTTAAGTAGTTAAAAATACGGCTATAAAATAGCTTTTCAAAGACCTTGGAAAACACAGAAAGAATGGCAATGGGTCTGTAATTTTCAGATATTATTCAGATGTCAGATATTAATCGGATCTATATTATTCATAAAATTTATAAATGATTTGATAACCCTAGGGAGTGATAACAATGTGATAAATGTTACCTTTGCAGATGACACAAATTTTTTTATTTGTGGAAGTAATATAGATTCTTTAAATGATCATGCACAGCAATTACTAAGTAATACAGTAAATTGGTGCAGTATTAACCAACTAAAATTAAACTCCAGTAAAACTCAACTGGTACTATTTAATAAGATGCAAAGTAATCGTAAACTGAGTTTAAATTTGCATGATATTCAGCTGAACGAAACTCAATGTGCAAAAACTTTGGGATTAGTTCTTCAAGACACGGAGAAATGGGATGCTCATGTGTCAGATTTAATTCCTAAGCTTTTCTCGGCACTGTACTGCATTCGCTTTTTGAAATGTTCTGTTTCTACCAATGTTCTACGGATGCTTTACTACAGCTACTTTTACAGCAGAGCAACATTATACTTTGGGGTTCTTACCCATCACTTTTGAAAAAATCTTTGTTCGTCAAAAGAGAGTTGTTAGAACTATGCTTAATTTAAGTCCTAGAACAACATCTTGTAAAACCCATTTAAAAAAGTTAAATATGCTCACCGTCCGTGTGTTTACATTTACAATGTGATTGTTTTTATGAAACAAAACATGGACCAAGTGGTAAAAAATCAGGATATTCATGCATGTATATGACACTAGAAAAAAACAGGACATACATGTTGATCACCACTCCACGCTCACTTACATTGAATGGTCCTTGGGCAATGGGCACACGCCTCTCTACAATCATCTACTACCTAAGAAAATTAAGGATGTAGAAAACACAAATACTTTTAGCTTGAGACTGAAGACCCACTTACTAGATTTGTCATGTTATAGTGTGAATGAATTCTTTGAAAGTTAAAAAGATAGATATATAATTATTAGTGAATTATGTTACACTGTACGTGATGTACATGTATCCATTGTCGCCCTTCACTTTACTTTTGTTCTGAATCCTATATCATTGTAATTTATTTGTACACGTGATCTTTGGATATAGTAAAGGTATTATTAATATTATGTAAGCTCTCTGACTAGTGGTGCCATCTGTTCTCCTGCGCGTGCATAATATATGCAGGAAATCGGCGGAGGATGACGCGAAGTAGTCCATAAAGACACAAATTTTTAAGGAAATTGTCAATTTTTGTGCATTAATCCATTGATAATGGCTTTCAACCAGGTCCCCTGTATTTTTAAATACCAACAGTAAGTTCCTATCACCTGTAGTTTTCGTGCCGCCAGGATAGAGAATAATTCCAAAATTTCTTTTGTGAGTGAAAATATCAAAGTTTCACCATTAAAATGTTTTAGAAAATTAGTTAGAACGCTTCATTCAATAATGCCATACATCCAACGGTTTTTAGCTGTGCTGTGCGGAAATCGTTATTGTTATGAAATGAAGAGTTGTTAAGTTTTGGAACCGATTTTAATTTTTTACATTGTTTCTTATGGAAAATACTGCATCGTTTAACGTTGTTTCGCTTAACGTTTACTTTTTCAGGAACGAGTTAACAATGTTAAACGAGGACACACTGTAATGACTTAACATTTATTTCCATAGCAACTTAACATGCTATATAGCATATACATGTGATACATAGCAACTATACTGGAGACAAAAAGTACTGAACGTCATTTCCAGCCGAGCTCCGATTTGTAACTGCAGTTTTGTAACTGCTTTTTGTAACTAATTTGTAACTGCTTGGCATATCAGCTGATGCTATGACATAGTCGATTATAGTCAGTCAATAATCAATAGCTTTCTCAATCGATACACACAGATTATTACAAATACATATGAAGATATTTGACATCATAACAAGACAACCAATTAAAACTCAAATATTTTCTAACAAATAGGCTATTACAAATGAAGTATATTTAATAAAAATATTTTAGATTATTAACGAAAAAACAATCTCTTGGTTATAATTCCAAACTTTATTAGAAACAACAACAACGGGTTGTGATGTTTCTAATAAAGTGTGGAATTACAACCAAGTACCTGTTTTATTAATTAATAATGAAGAAGTTCCACCGAGTAACGCCAGAGACAGTGTCCTAATTTAGATTACCTGATTTATTAATAAATTGCTTTCAACTCTTAATTGAAACTTAAATTGGAAATCTCCGTATGCTTATCACCAGTTAAATTGTGTGCCAGCTGTTGTAGATGGATAGGTGTTACCATGGTAGTGTACCATTATAAACTCCCAAATGTCATGGATTCCAAACTTATTTGAACAATCAGTGTTATGCAATCAAGTTCAAGGAGCATGTCATCATTTCTTCATTTCAAATATGTAGTTTCATAGGATACCTTCGCAAACATATCAATCAGTGAAGGCAGGTTCATTCATAAATTTGTTTGTTTCTATAAGCATGGGAACAGTACATACACATTTAACTATAAACAATGAAACAATACAGTTGCGTAGTTCTATCAGTAGTGTAGTAGTATTTTTGTTTAACATACTTTGATGCCTAAGGTCATTCCGCACACACTCTGCCTCTTGCATACAGGGACAACAGCACTCGGACGAATCGGAGGATAACCCCTTCGAATTTCAGCCGAGTCCACCATTGCTTAACTTCGGTGACTGATCAGAAACCGGGTTTTCCATCATGGCAGGCCCCTATCTGTAGTGTGGAAATACAATATGTTCCATTTAAGAGAAAACAATTCCTGTAAATCACATGATATCTTGATTTTGGCTGTGGAACATATTTCTTACTGATAGCCTCATAGAATATTAATGATAGGGAGTTACAATGTTCAGCGGATAGTGCTTTCATTGCAAAAGAGGGCAAGGAGGGACGGAGAAGATCAACCAATCATCTCTCCATGTAAACCCAGAGGATTAGTACCCAACACTACAGCTGCAGTATGGGCAGCAGTGAAGGGCATGGACTGCTTTAGCCTGCGGGTGGTGACCCATGTCGTCACCAATGATGCCACCAAAGCCAAGGAGATTTGAAGTTCCTTAAGGGACTTAAACTCTGATGTAGAATGGATTCAGGAGGTATCTGGTGTCGACCCTGCGGTGTTTGGAGCTGGGTGGAGTGCCTGAACCAAGGCTGTGTAAATTCTTGTGATAGCATAGGAGTGGATTTTATGGATCTTTGGCTTGTGATTGGATCATGTTGGGCTCCCCTCAACCATTCTGAGGTTTACTATTACTCCTTCCTTCTTTCCAAGCACTATAATTGATTATAACAATGACAGCATGACACTGACATGCGATTTATTGTTCTCATACAATTCATTCCTGTCCTCTCTCCTTCCTTTTCCCTGCATCACTCTCTTTCACGGCCCGGTGTCCCGACACAACCTGCCACACACCCCCTCTGTGGTGGTTCGCAGGATAGTATGTAGACATAGGTAAGATGTGAATACCAACCATTGGCTGTAGCCCACTCATAACTAATGTCTCACAAGGGTACCAAATTTCATGTCCCATCCAACATATTATTAGAGAACATACTGGATTTGAAATGCTTTATTTCTGCACACATTGAACCCAAGCAGGTAGGGATTTTTATTTTCACTTTAAAACCTCCTCCACTGCCCTATGAAGCTATGTTACTATAATTTTGGATTGTGTTTAGTTCATAATGGTTTCAGGAGAATGAATTGGTCTGTTGTTCACAGGAAACACCTCAACTCCTTTATCCTGCAGCTGCAGTGAATGTGGGGCACCATCTCGGAAAGCTACAGAGGGAAGGCAGAGTGCAATCAAAGGATTCCAAGTGGCAGATGATGGTTTTGCCGAATCTGTTGTAGTGTCGCAGAAAGATGACAACTGTCTCATTGAGAGATGAAAACACTCCCTTGAGGAAGATTGAAGCACAAAGCCAGCACAAAGAAGGAAGAAGATTCTAAAGACACTCAAAGTTATGTTCACCCACATTTGTACCTTTGTGTGTGGCAAGAAAATTTATCCATGGTCTTATCTCAACCATAGGCATTGTGATATTGCATATAGAATATATGTCTATCATATAAGTTAATATTTTTTTTCTGTGCAGATAAAGGTCTGTGTAATAGGCCTCCTATATCTCCAGAGAAGAAAATATGAATAGCGATAGAGTTTGGGAAGAGAGATTGTCTAAATATCAGAATGGTGTTAAAAAAATATTACGTTCAAACTATGATTGGCCTAATCTTTTTATTTATTTGCTGACGAAAAATGTGAATAAAAAGTTGTGTTAGTAATGGATTTTTATTAGAAATAAAAAGCAAAATCATTTACTATTTTTTTAGGATAAGTCTATAAGTTGACATTTGGGCAACAGCTATAAATTCCCTAAAAGTAGTTAAAAATTAAAAACAGTAAATTATCCCATTGCAAGGTGAAAGAGAGATATGAGAACATAATTATTAAATTGCGAGACCCATTTTTACTATCTCAGCTTTACCATGAAAAAAATAATTGGTGGTAATCAGCCATTTATCACAGATTACAGAATTTGAAAATCATTATTTTCAGCCTAAAATCAATTACCCTTGAATGTAAAAAGCAGCTCAAAATGAAAATAATTATTTTCAAATTCTGTAATCTGTGATAAATAGCTGATTACCACCAATTATTTTTTTCATGGTGCAACATAGGAATTAAGTTTATTTCTATAGTAGGTGTATGAGTATATCAGGGCATATTATGTCCATGGGACCGCTACAAGCGACCAATTGGTCGCTTGTAGCGGTCCCATGGACAGACCTGGATCTTGGCGAGGTTCCTGATTGCCGTATGTTGTGAGTCAGCCGCCTTGTCGAAGAACCGTCGCGAGATCCTCGGCAAGTGGACATCAAGGGGCTCCAAATTCCCATCTCGGATACGTGGTCGTAGCGTCCTCGTCCTAGGATGCACCGAAGTGCAGAATTCTGCACCACCTGGATTCGGTAGAGGTTGGTCTAGGGCACTCCAGACCATACAGTTGCTACATACTCAATGACAGGGTGTATACAGGCCTTGTATAGTCTTCTCTTTGTGTCCATGCTCAGCACTGGCGGGCGCAGGATTGGCCAGAGTCTTGCCAATGCCGCCGATGCTTTTGCGCGGACACTCTCCGTTTGAGGCTTCCGGTCCAACTTTACTCCGAGGTAGGTGACCTCAGAGTTCCATGGTAAGGTGACATCATCAACCGACAGGTCGACTCCTGGTTCCGCTTCGTGTCCCATATGTAAAACGATAGCCTTCGTCTTCCCTGCAATCCGCCATCGATGGTACCAAGAGAGGGTGACATCAACGGCATCTTGCAGTATCTTCACTGTCAATCTCTGCTGCATGGATCGGGACAGGAGCGCTGCATCATCGGCGTACAAGGACAGGACCATGTTTCTCCCATTATCCCAAGGAAAGTCATGGGTGTAGATGTTGAATAGCACCGGTCCCAGAACAGACCCCTTCGGTACGCCGGCGTTGATATGCCGAGTGCTAGAGGTTCCGAGCCAGTGCACAGTGAAGTTCCTGTCCTGTAGATACGATCCGATGAGCCGGGTGGCCCATGCTGGGAACTGGAGTCGAACCTTCTTCGACAAGAGCCCTTGATGCCAGACGCGGTCGAATGCCTTCGATATGTCGAAGAAAACGCCGGCAACAGCTTCTCTCCTGTTGAAGGCGTCGGTGATGAAGTCAGTTGTCCTCACTAGTTGTTGGACCGTGGAGTGCCCTTCGCGGAAGCCGAATTGTTCGTCCGGGAGGAAGCCAGCCTCTCGAACAAACAGCAATCGGCCACCGCAGTAACCTCTCGAAGATCTTCCCGAAGCCGTCGAGGAGCGATATGGGCCGGAAGTTCCCGGGGGCCATTTCCGCTCCTCTATTCTTCGGGATGCAGGTGATCTTCGCCCTCTTCCAGGTGGATGGGAAGTAGGATATCCTGGTGCAGCCATTGCAGATGATGGCCAGGTACGCCACCGCTGCCTTTGGAAATTGCCGCACGACGACATTCGGAATGCCGTTGGTGCCTGGCGCTTTCCGCGGCTTTAGTTGACGTATGACCCCTATGACGTCCTTTTCGCTGAAGAATGGGATGTCCTCGATGGCGTCGTCCAGCGATGCCATCGACTCCGCTATCTCTTCTTCAGCGGCGGCTGACTCAGGAGTAGCTGCTTTTGGAGTGAACTCTCCCACTTGTTTAATCGCAGTAATATTGCATTTATATTCATACTATGTGGCAACATAGGATAGCAGTTACCTGGCATTAATTAATGGCAAATAACTTTTATCAATATTTTATGGTATTTCCTCAAACTATCACGGAATTGTCAGTTAATGATTATAGTTCTCGAAGTCATATTTATCCACGTAAGTGACTACATATATACGCCTTTCTTAACGCTGAAACTTCAATAACGGGTGCGAAAATAGTTGCGTCGAGTTGTAGCATTGGTATTCATGCGTTACAGATTCGACAACATTCGGTAGATATTAGGTAGAATAATATGACGTACATCAACATGCCATTGCGCAATAGCTCATTCCAGCTGATAAATAGTAATTCATTTTTTTTATTTTGAGCGAGCAGCGAAGTCAGTGGAGAGGCAATACGATATTCCGACTCGTGAACGTTTTTGTCAGCTAGGTTTCCGGCTCTGGAACACTTCCATACGCTAGGCTTCGGAGACGGTTTAGTTACGGTTCGTTCACATTCCGATTCGCTTCGTGCACGCTTAAATCTCCACTTCGTCGACGGTTCGTATCCACTTCCCTCTACACTATTTTCGCTAGGGAAATGAGGCTTTTTCTCACTTATTACCATACTGCAGTTGGTTTGCACCCTGTACATACCAAAAATCTGAAATAATTCCCAAATCCTTTCAAAATCCTGAAATAGACATCCTAAGGATGTCCACAAGTGGGACATTTGGACAACCATAGGGAGTCCAGTACAACAAATGGATGTCAGCCGGGACATCCAATGGACATCATTGCAGTGGCTGGGTCTCGCCTCTCTCCCTCCATCTTGTCCTCCGCTCCAATTGAGAGATATATGTGTAGGCGTTGATATGATCCTCCTTTTCAAATTCATCCAGGGCTCAGCAAAACACATTGACCTCCCCCCTTTCTACTCCCTCCACCCCCATTTCCTGCTTCCTTTCTCCCCCGCTTCCCCTATCCCCAAGGAGGAATGAAAAGTCATTCCGACGATGTCATCTTCAGGTCACGGTGACATCAAAATGTTCCCTTGAACTGACGTCTTTCGTGACTTACCGTGGCGTCATAATGACCATTACACATGACCAGCCATTATTTTGGCATCCTTCAAAGTGATGCATCAATGCATGGGCTTATCGGTGTGCGCCTTGAGCAAGGCCTTCCGCTCGGCTTTTTTTCTTTCGAGCTTGAGGACGTCTGCCTTCAATGACAAGATGGTCTTGTCCATAGAGCTTACTGGAGGGGGCATAAGCTCTCAGGGGTGAAGCTAGGCGTAACGGTATTCTTGCGCATTTAGCCATAGTGTCCAGCCCAGCTTCGTGGATTTGCCATAAGCCTACGTGCGAAGAAAATATTAAGTTTTTCTGAAACCAGTGGCTACAGAGGTCATATAAAGGTACGTAAATACTTAATAGTGTGTGTATTTTTCTGAAAATTATTATCTATATCCGAAAACATGCCGTCAGGCAGATATATGCTATGTTAACTTTGCATTCGTAGATGGTTGGCTGCTCTGCTTACGGGTGCAGTAATCGCACAGATAGAAGAATTACTGGCCTTACCTTCCACCGGTAAGTAAAAAAAACTTCATAAAATATTCATACCAATGCAATATTGTATGAAATGGATGCTAAACCTGATAAATATTGAATTTGTTGCCTACGACGTTGCACGTGTTTCAGGTGCATTATTAAGTGAGTATTTGATAATATTTTACCAGTCAACCGCAGTAATTATGTTATTTTATCATAGTTAGTAGCATGTTCAGCTAATTTGTTATGTGAGTATAATATTACCGGTAGGAAATAATGCGACTGAAATGTTTGCCCTACCACAAACCTTTATGATGGCTTGCAGGGTATTACGCAGATGTTATGCGGAACCAAGCATGATGTTACACTATTTCACAGTAATAATCCTAAAGAAAATATAGACTTTATGATGAGTTAGAAGTGTGGAATAGTATTTATTTCAATTAGAGGGAAAGAACTTAGGAAAGTGTGGCCTTCACGTGCCTTTGGTATCATCGGTACTCTATGCTTAAAACGGAGATAAAGAAAGTTTGACAACGAGGGATTTGTTATTCTAAGTTTGTGAATCACGTTCTTGGTATAGAAATATTTGCAGGGAAGTGTGTTCATTTTGTAATATATAAAATCAACTTTAGCTGGTCAATTAACCGTTATTACCGACCCATGTATTTTGTTATGAATTAGGCGAGAATAGCGAGAGTAAATGCTCATCACTTCTCGCTTTACGTTTATTAATATCCCGTGTAGTAAGTTATCGGTGAAGTGAATTAGTCATTTTTAATTCGAAACGATCTTCTTCAATAAGATGCTGACATTAGATTTTCTTTAGATTTTAGAAGTTTTATGTATTAAATCAAAGAAGTAAAGGAAAGTATACAATGCATAGACAATCAGGGGTGGAAATGCTGAAATGATGTTAAGTGCACATTGTATTTCTTGCAGGTGTAAGCTTTAGTTTTGAGTGCTAGGTTATCAGTAAGCTGTTGTGTTGTGTGTGACAATGTATTTCAAAAGACATAAGGAATTACTTTCGATCGCAGATGGATGCACACTAACATCGAGAAAATTAATCCGGCCGGTTTAACTTTTCCATGCACGAATGTGTTAGTACACGTATGTTATATTGTGGAAGGTGTATTGACTGGAAGTATTTGTGACTTCCTCTCGATAATAATAGTGCATGGTCGTGAAGGCTGTCTTAAAGCAACTCTTTTAGTGTCAGAGGTGAGAGGGAAAATGACCTATTACTTTCCTACCACAGAAAACTATGTCAGAAGATCCATTATGGCAAGATTTTATGAATTGCCTAAGTATGAATGCCTTAAATGCTTATTCGTGAATCCATTTTGAACTTGATGGGTGTGTTCTCTTATTTATTGTTAGAGCATATAACGGGGATCTGATGAACTAAATATAAATCAAGCCAGTCTCGTTCTAAGCAATATTTCTATGGTCCACATATAGTGCATTGGTATTGGAACTGATATTTAATTGCTGAGTTAATTTTTATTTACCCTTTGCACATAACTTCCACTATGTAATTGCTGACACTGTCAACAGTCTTAAATTATCAACCTTAGAGTGTTCAATGTAATTTTCCATGTTTCATCATGAACTTGACAGAGAGACTGTTGATGCTGGGTATTGATGTTGAAGCTGGGTGTTGATGTTGAAAAATGAGATGTGTATGCTGCTAACTTGAGTGCAATCAATTGTATTTGGTTCCATCATCTTGTTGGAGCTGAATTCCTTTGTGTTATCTTTGATATTTCTCTATGTGGTTTACGTTTGGGTTAAATTATCATATTCTCAGGCTCTTTGGTCATTCTTTTGTGTTCACAAGTATACCCTAGGTATTTTTTATATCATGGCATGTATGGATATCATATATTACTTCTTTCCTCGAATTTCGGATTCTAGTAATTTTTAAAATTGGAGAAGTAGAATTATGTGAATGTTCTTCTATTTTTCTTCTACTTGGTAATGCATGTTATTTTTTCAGGTTATAGATGACCTTTAATCCGGTGGTATTGGAATCAAATTTGGAGTTTATGATATGTTCTTGATAGACACCTCGGGTCATTATTTCATTGATGTTCCTAGAATATCTACTTGAAGGGAAAGAAAGTGGTTCATTGTGGTAAGAAATTGTCATATCTTGATGTGTTTCCCTAAGCAATTGCAACATTTTTTTTGTATTGGTATATTTCCAAAAATAATATTTATCTGTTAGGAAATATGTTGTTTTTTCTGTACAAGTACCTGTTATTTGTCACGCAACCTTTCTTTTTTCCTTTTTCAGGATATCCTTACAAGTTTGCTGGGCCTTTAATTAAGCAATTTCCGGAAACCATTTGACATTTACTTTCCTGACATAAAGCATAAGGTGTTGCAGTTACTGACTGGAACAGTTGTGAATTGCAATCGCATTGCTTCGGTTTTGCATTTTTGACCTCACTCATGCATTGTAAATGTTTACATTTGATGTTGACCGGCCAAAGGAAAATCTTGTACTTGAACAATCTTAAAATTGAATTGTATCGTAAATTAATGTTTTTGTAACTTGCCACTTTAATTAAATGTTTATGCTTGAAATTTTTTTTCAATGACCAACAAAATGTTTCGCCCTTCTTGTGAAGTTAAATTTAGAAACACCCATTTACTCGAGTTCACTCGAGTACAAATGTGCATTACGTAAGGTAGCACGGCTCTTTTCCAGGGGCTTTGATAGTGAAAATGTAATAATATAAATAGGAAATATAGTTTAAAGGTAATTCGGTAATATGTCATACGCATTTTGTCGAGTTGAGTACAAACGTGCATTAGAGAGGTAGTACGACTCTTTTCCAAGGTTTGACAGTGAAAATGGAATAATATAAGTAGAAAATATAGTCTTAGGGTGACTCGGTATTGTGCCATTGATAAAATTATTTTATCTTGGGATTTGGTCAATAATTATATCGTACAGTAGCAGTTCTTGGCGAGTTTAATGGTGATAAATTACGTTCGCAGAAGAAACGTTGGTTGCATATCCAATCTCCAATCCATCTTTAATATCAGGAATAGGATTCAGAAAGTTGAAATTAATGCAATTTTCGAATTGACAGCTGTTATTTTACGAGTAATATTGAGTCAATAATGTTTGACAAAACATCGCTTTCTCCGTTAATAATCCCATTCCTGCGGGACACAACGTCTCTAATCCACTAGCAATTAATTAATTTGGGCATGTATTACTAGTTACTTTCAGCGCACCAGCCGCAAAAAATCCCCAAAGGCGTTACTTTAAGAGTAAAGAGCAAAAATTGATCGTTGCCCCGTAAGAATCTGTGTTATAGCTGGGCTGGACAATATGGCTAAATGCGCAATTATGCCACGCCCCCTTGGCTTCACTCCCCGCCAGTACGTAGCATAGGGGGCGCCCCCTCCAGTAAGCTCTATGGTCTTGTCATTGTCGCTTCCGTCGGATGACGGGTCGAAGTCGAGACCGGTTTCGTCCGCTGCCCTCTTTGCCGCCTAGAAGAGAAATGCCCCTACTCTCGTGCTCTCTCACAAGATTGAGAAGGGGGTCCCTGCTTTTCAAAACTCGGCAAGATGTACCCAGGACAACTCTGTTGTGGAGACACTCTAGACTCAATAGTCCTCTACCACCTACATTGCGAGGGAGATACAATCTGGCGACGGAAGATTTCGGATGATGACTTTCTATAGATGGTCATCATCTTCCTCGTTCCCCTATCGAGGTTCTGCAACTCGTTGACGTTCCACTTCATGCATCCGAAGGTATCCAGCAGTGTAGGAACCGCGCATATGTTCGTGGCAAGAACAAGGTTCTTGCCAGACAGCTCAGAACTCCAGGTGTTCCTGAGAGTCTGTCTGCATTATTATTACTATTATAAGTCTTGAGTCTCTGTCCATCTGTGTAGTTGCAAAAAACATATATATTAACGGTCCCTCTCCATTGTGAGTATATCTGTAGTGTAGTGCATGCTTGTGAGGCTTCGCCTCGTGACAAGCATTAGCGATTTATGCGAACGCATAATTAGTCGTAGTCACAATAACTTTAAAATAGTGAACTAATTAGGATCAACTTTAATTTTAGCATCATGGAGATTGCATAGTGCTTTCTAGCTCAATAGGAACGAACAAGTGGCGTACGGAGGGGGGGATTAGGGTTCAACGCCCCCAAAAACATGTTTAGCTGAATTCGTATTCGTTCATTTACCTGAACTAGCTTGTAGAATTTTGCTAAATGGGCTGAAAAATATAGTTGAATTATCTTCACGAAATAGAATGTTAATTTAATTATTGTTTTGGTGAATAATAATCTAAATATCATTTTATGATTATGCACTTAAGTATTAATGAAACTCCCCCCGGAAGTCAATCCTGCGTACGCCACTGGATCGATCCGACGCGACAGTCCAGCTCCAGACAGAACGAACTTCATCACCCGTTCCGCTAGCCTGTCTCCTTTCGGAAGCTGTATCAGATTGATGCTCTGAAATTGAAAATCGAAGTAATTGTCAGAGAAATGAAATAACATAGTATATCCAGAGAGGAATCAATGATCGCATTCACTTCACCTGCTTAAGCAATTTCACGAGGGGAATGACCTTGCCGGCTGTAGTAACTTAATCCGCGCACATTTCCGTAGTCACTTTAGCAAATGGTTTCAGCACGGATATGAAGACACGGACGGTGCTCAGCTCCGCACCGCTCAGCATCGTCACGTCCCAATAGACGAGCAGCACCTTGGCTACTATGGGCGACGGCTCTACGAATCGAGAAATCATCTCGTAGGTCGAGGACCACCAGGGACTGGTGTTCGACTGGATGAGGAGTAGGACGGTACCCACTGTCTTCCCTTGAGAGTACTGAATGCGCTTCAAAGCATCACTTGCATTGACACTGTGGTGAATGAAAGTAGGTAACAATATCCTTAACTCTTTGAATTATATCTAGGGCTTCAGGAACAAACTCCTCGTTAGTTTTTTATTGATTGATTTTTTTATTTACTATGAAAATAACACACGGCTATGCCTGGCGAAGCGACATCTGACACGTGAGTGGTCGGCAAAATGTAGTGCCGTGTAGAGTTACGTTATGCGCATTCTACATTCTAATACCTCGAGGACGGAGTCGCGCAGAGTCCAGCCACTGTCGAATTTTCGAACTGAAGACGAAAGCGAGCCGCCCTAGACAACGCACAGTTCACCAGACACAAAAGTCCGAAGTACTCGATAATCGGTCAAATTAATCGGGTATACATAATCGGTATTGGCTGTTGCATTAATGGATTCCTAATTTTCGATTAATTGACAGAAATTATCAATTACTCGATTAATCGATATCAAAATCGCCCATCCCTACTCAACAGTGAGGATTGATGCACTGTCGCCTCACCAAGGATGTTTTGTCGAATACAATCATACATCATCTGATGGTCGAGTCGACTCAACGAAAACTATACCATGTTCTTATAGCCTTTGTACACGCTACTTTCACAAAGTATAATGATATATTCATTGATAGTCTGTCAAACTTTCCGTTGCTATTTCCATAAAAAATCGCTTATTGTATATCTAGTGCGAAAATTATTATTTGAAAGCCATTTAAAAATATTATCATCTTATTTTTATGAAATTACTAAATTCTTTTTCTTCCTAATTTTATAGAGGGCTCAGGCATAAGCTTTATTCTTCACTACAGTAGTCAGTAATTAGCTTATGATTGAGAAATATATTTTATTTATGTGAATATGCGAATGGACATCTTATGGTTCGTTCTCGGTGTCATGTAATTAAGGTTTTGCCGCGACCAGTATTTGTGTACTTTACATTTGGGCCTCGTGTGCAAAAACTACAAGGATTACAGAATATCTAAAGCCATGACTGGATAGCCCGTTTCCTCGACTACCGGAAATGGTTTGTCGCGAGCGGAGGGGGGGTTGCGAGGTGACGTCACACTGCTGACCGTGTGGGGGTCTAAATTTGGGCTTGTGTCTGGGCACGGCGCGCGCTAAGTTCAGTTGTTTCTCCGGAACGAATTGGTCGATTTTAGTGATCGAGGTGTCTACGGAGAGCTGAGAACGTGAGTTAGACATTAATAGCACAAGAAATATAAAATTAACATTGAAAAGCAGAAAATATTAGAGTTACCATCGACCAATTGTTCATAGGTTAGCCATTTGTACTTCGATTTCGATGAATAAATGTTATGTATAGCGTAATTTTCTTTCTTTCATTTCAACTTTCTTTCTGACAAGCAAAAAAAAAGAATCTCCCAATAACGAGAGTAAAGTATATGTTATTTCGCATTCACGAAATATAGATCCGACCGGAGTATCAACTTTACTCCTTGTGTTTTTTATATATTGTAACATCCAGATTAATATTAACAAATATTTGCCAGGAATTTATACATTTGCAAAGTAGAGTCACAGCCCTTGGCTGTGTTTTTATTCCCCAACCATCTCCTTGCACATTTCAGTCTGTGCCTTTTTTATCGTGAGTGTGTAAGAATCGTACTCACCGGAGATTGCGTCTCTCTATATTTACAACCGCGTCGCTGTGCGTGTGTTGGAGGATAGGCGTATGCATTTGAAATAATCACAGTGTGCTGTGTGTGTATGAGAGAGCATTGTTTAGCGTTGGTTTGAGAGAAAAAAAGAATCCTAATCCTATGTTGAACGAAGGATTATTAAAAAACTAAAAGTAGAAGGTCCTTTCCATTTGATGATGACAGAGACTGGAACATTATTAAGTTATTAATTTTTTTGTTGCCGAAGTGGATTTATTGATTATCATTTCTCATTTCTTTTTATGGCTTTTAAAAATATTTTTCATTTTATATTATTTTTTGTCGGTTTTTGATAATTTTTTCTATTACACTCATCTTTTGCGCGTGTTAACAGTTAGAGTTTAATTTTTAGTGATTTTTTTTGCACGTTCACCATACATTGGCAATGATAGTCAAAGTCAAGAAGTTAATTGATAGATATAGGAAAAGACTCATAGTAGAGAGTTGATGAGAGGCAGTGCAATCGTATACGTGTAGACGGTAAGTGGATATTAAGTACCGCCCTAATCTGAATGACTTGATGTCAATAAAATAGTCTGCGGGGGGCACTTTCGAAAGGACGGGGGGGGGGGGAACGGGTTAAGGTGAGGTAAGTGGATTATTAGGATTAACTGTTCCAGGAGGAACGTCTTTTTCGCGGGGGTAAAGTGGTTAGGAGGGAGTTGACTTTGGCTATATGACGCCGAGGAACCACGAGTGGAATTCACCAATTGGTAGACACGAAGGTTAGGATTAGCGGAAGAAGGGTTTTTGTTATGTTGGAAGAGAGAGAAGGGAAGTGAGAGGAGTAGCCAACTGCAGAGTTAAGGATCGGAGGTTTGCAGGAGTGGAGTTGAAGGGAACAGCTGAAGTGGATTCTGGTTAGGATTTCACTCTTTCTTTATTCTTCTTCTTATGGATGGGGTAGTTAGCTGCCACCGCTAAGGAATCATTTAGGGGGAGCGTCACGATTAGATTGGCTAAGAAAAGTGATTGCCCCCACAACGGACACAGGAGACCTATGACAGAACCCCTTCGTGTGCCCAAAGTCTTGGCAACGGTGACCACTACATTTACCAATCGATCTCAGATCGGTCCGAGTTCAGACCGATCTGAAAGTTCAGCAGCGATCCGACTCAGATCGCCTGGTTTACCAACACGGTCTGAAAATATCGATATTGAACTATCGAATTCAGTAGTTTGAATTATTTTGAGATTTCTTGCATATTTCAGCCGACACTTCCTTCCTTTCCCTTCTTTACAACAAGTCACGCCGTAAATGATATCGATTATATTCTGTTTGCCTTCGGCAACCAAAAGAAGAACGATGAGCGCCACGCTCCGACCTCTTCGGATCGATCTGAGATCTCACACCGGTTAGGGAAAGTGGGCTGACTCGGCTCGCTTCTCAGATCGATCTAGCCAGCCCGCTCCGTTAACCATACCGAGCTGAGCCAGTCAGATCGATCTGAGATCGATTGGTACACGTAGTGATTATTGAGGTTGGGTGGGTATTTTTTAAAAATTCCTTTCCATTTCAACGGATAAGCCGGCTATGGAATGAATTGAGAGGGTCGGTGTTAGGATGATGGGAAATATTCGGATGGCAGGGTTGCGCACGTACCCGTTGACAGCTTTGATATGTCTCGCGCGCGCATTGTTCAGGGGAGGGGGGGGGCTGAATATTATCGATTTACACAGATTACTGGGAGGCCTTTTTCGGCGAGTTCTGAGTGAATTGGATACCACGGTTTTCTAATTTTGGTTGCACTGACTACGCCTACCGTTGCCTTCGGTTGTTTTCTACAATTACATTTTTAAAGTTTCTCCATTCAACCTTCCACTAATATATATCTCCATGATCCTCACCCATTAAATCATCAACCTTCTCTCGATACTTCTCTCCGTAGCCTCCGAGATATACATACAGAGGCCATAACACTCCCCCCCCACTTTTATTTAGTAGGCCTACGAAAAGCGTGGGAAATGCGATTCCTGTGTTTATTTCTTATGGCAAGGTTCAACAAAGTTTATGCCGAATTTCATGGGCCACGTTAGTTTCATAAAAAAATATTTATGCACTTGGAAAAGCATTCGTCTTATTTTAGCAGGACTATTTAAGACAGTTATATATTATTCGAAGACGGAAATAAAAATTGTCGACGCGAATTTAATTTTCTTCTGCGATTGGGATAAATATATTTCACTCTCATTCAATTGATCGAAAAACACGACCTGAAACCCAATTGGTTCGATTAAGGAGACAATTTGATTCAATGTTATGCAGATAATAAAAGCACAAACGGATACCGATAACTAAATTTGATTCCGAGTGTCATGCGATGCAAATTCTCAATGGAGGATGAAGACGTCATATGCTTCAAATTGTCTTTAAACTCTCCCCTTCGTTGCATAACCAACTTCTGTACTAATGGTGCGCAGAGTACTATTTGTTTGAGGGACATAAAATCCAATAAATGGCAAAATCTGCTCACTTTCTATAGGCCTCCTTAAATTTCGTATACTAATTCAATTGTGATAAAATATATTTCTATGTGATATGATATAAGTGATATCACATTACAACGATTTATGATAAATTCTGCAGATATCGGTTATGATGCGTTATCTCATTTAACAAAAATCCACGGTACTAACCAAGTCTTATCTGCCAAAATAACCTTTTATTAGAATTTATTTCAATTATCTCCGTAAGAACACACACGATTTTAGGCCTGCTCACGAACATGCATATAAGAACTGGAATCGGCCTGGCGCTACATGTATTGCGTTGATTCCAGAACTTCCGCTTTTCGACTTTCGAAATATGTACAATGTTCTATACATCTATAACTTTAAACATAAAACATTTATGTAGGCAAAATTTACCGCGTATACTTAAAATTAGTTTCGTATTATTAATACCGTTTTAGCCTCTTTCACTTTTGTCCGAGTTAATATGATGTTTTTTAATTACAATAAATGGAAAATTGACGGTGATAACTTGTAAATATCTTAAGTAATGAACAAAAATACTCATATTCAGTGACCTTATAAGATGGCTAACACGGGGTCTCCCGGAGGTGTTAAGTTATGACGGAAAAAAAGCACTTCCGACGGCTATGACATTTACAGAATCGCTCCTCTGACGGATCCGTCACAGCTAAGGCGAATCCGCCATATGTTATGACGCCTATGACATTTACAGAATCGAGCTGCTGCTGGTGGAATCCCGGCGAAACCCGGAGAGATCCACGAATCCAGAACGCCACGGAAAACTACAATCCAACGTAAAATTTTCTGGTGATGTAAATCTGGTGATGTAAATCTGAGATTAAATTAGGTAAAATTAGCCATTATGAATATTTTGAGTTTGTTGAAATTTTCGCTTATGATACGTTTTAATGCTCATGTTAAGCCAGTGGCGTAGCCAGGAATTTCGTTCGGGGGGGGGGTCCAAAACCAGGGGAAAATTTTTGAAAAACAGGGCGAACTAGACAGTCCACAGTCGAAACTCGGCCAGCTATACAAACACTGCCATTACACTACCCGAGCGACCGAGTCCAAACGTATCGTTTGCAAATTTATTTTTTAAACAAAAGGACAAACCTTTTTCCAACGGTATGATAATTTATTATTTGTAGACTTTCCCCTGCTCCAAGCTTAATTTATTTTTTTATATGTCTTAATATTTTGTCTTTATTTAACCAAAAGTAGCCTCCGAGGAAATCCGCATTGCGAAAATTTTCACATCCAAGTAAACTTAGGAGCACTAAAGCCGGTAAATAGTGACAATTTTCCCAAAACGCGTGCTCCAGTGAAAGAAATTATATCAAATTTTAAAAGCACTTCCAGTGAAATTCGCCCACCTAATACCCATAAGTGTAGAAAAGAACCAACCGACACTCAATAGACAGAATATGACATTAACTTTATAGTAGTTAATTGGCGTAGCGTTAAAAACAAGCGCGCTGAAATCGAGCATATATTTCAGGACGCAGACGTGATCATATGAACAGAGAGCTGGCTTACAGAGGATATAAGCGACAGCGAAGTTTTTCCTCCAGGATATAAAATCTACAGAAGCGATCGAAGCGATAGCACAGGTGGCGGAGTTTTTCTAGCAGTTAAATCACATTTACACAGCACCGCCCACGAAATAACTGACAATGAAATAGAAAGCGTGTGGTGTACAATTAAACAACGAAAC
Organism: Pyrrhosoma nymphula; assembly: GCA_963573305.1. Lineage (NCBI taxonomy): Eukaryota > Metazoa > Arthropoda > Insecta > Odonata > Coenagrionidae > Pyrrhosoma > Pyrrhosoma nymphula. Next base: position 128,540,071 of record OY754338.1, on the reverse strand, counting down.
AAAAGGAGTCCTATATGTTTGCTCTTTTTATAGACCTCCAAACTCCGAAGTTGATATCATTTACCAATTAGAAAATCAAATATCCGCATTTACTGTGAGAGACAGTAAAAGTGTAATAATTATTGGGGGAGATTTTAATCTGCCATCTATGAATTGGGATTTTACACTGTACGCCGAATTCTAGGAATAGGGAAATCAGCGAGATCTTACTCAACACACTTGCTAATCACTCACTTTCCCAAGTAGTTGACAAGCCTGCGAGAGGAAATAAAATATTAGACCTTTTTGCAGTAAGCCATCCTAAGTTGATAAAACAACTCGATATTATTGACGGCATATGTGATCACAGAGTATTTTTTGCAACCTTAAAAATTGAAGTAGAGTCAGCTGTAAAACCGAAACGCAATATTTATTTATTTGATAAATGCAACTTCATAAAATTTGGCGAGATGATTAATGATTCGTACACGGACTTCGTAGCTAAAACAGAGGATAAAAGCACTGATGAATCATGGAAATATTTCTTAGAAATTCTACGAAAGGGAATCAACGAATATATTCCGCAAAAATTGAATGGGATAGTAAAGAACCTCGCTGGTAAAACAACGATGTTAGGAGGGACCTTAAGAGACAGAGAAAACTGTACAACTTGTTCAAAAAGTCCACTACGTCAGGTGACAAATCGAAGGAACTTGAAGCAAAAGAATGCTACGCTGCGCAACGCTCAAAAACCAAGAAATCAATGCGTACTGCATTGCGAAATTTCATGAAAAAAGCACTCGGTGAATTACTCGAAGAAAATCCGAAATCTTTTTGGTCGTATGCGAGAAAGCTTCAGGGAAAATCTTCAACCGTAGATTCGTTATTTGATAAAGATGGCAAACTTGTCACCGAAAATATTGACAAAGCTAACACGTTAAATTCCCACTTCGAAAGTGTATACACTACAGACGATACTGCATGTAATTTTGACATTTCATTCACTGAGGAACCGATGAAAGAAATCACTATTCAACGTGATGGGATAACTGAACAGCTACAGTCGATAAAAAAAATAGTAAATCTCCGGGTCCGGAGGGAATACCCGCGCGTGTCCTCAAGGAGTTAGCGCCACAGATCGCACCGTTCTTATACAAAATATTCAAGAAGTCATTGTATGAAGGAAAAATACCATTAGACTGGAAAATTGCAAACGTTACACCGATATTCAAAAAGGGAAACAGACACGACCCAGGGAACTATCGACCAATTTCATTAACGTCGATTATTGGCAAGATACTCGAACATATCGTCGTTAGCAATATCATGACGTTCCTGGACAGTCGTAACTTCCTCCATGGCTGTCAGCACGGCTTCCGGAAAGGTAGATCATGTGAAACACAACTCGCGCTCTTTCTTCATGACGTTCTCAAATCTGGTGAATCGAAAAGACAAGTGGACGCATTATTTCTAGATTTTGAGAAGGTTTTCGACACGGTACCTCACAACAAACTTTTATACCAATTACAGTCATGCGGGATAAACGAAACAGTAGTAAACTGGATACGCAACTTTCTGAGTGATCCTAAGCAAAAGGTAGTTCTTGACGGAATTAGCTCTGATGTAGTTCATGTGACATCAGGTGTCCCGCAAGGAAGCGTAATCGGCCCCCTTTTGTTCATTATATACATAAATGACCTATGCTCTCGAATTAGCAGTAAAATACGTTTATTTGCTGACGACGCTCTCATCTATCGCGAAATTAGTGATCACTCCAGTGGCGGATACATATGGGGGCGCGCGCCCCCCCCCCCCCCCCCCTTGCGGGGCCGCTCGCATTGCCGCCCGCGCCACCCCCGCCAGTCGGCCCGCACGCTATTCGTTCGTGTCTTTCATCAGTCGACTCTGAGTCGAGTTATCGAGTAGTTGTACTTTCTTATGTAGCACGCGCGCGCGTCCGCGTCATCGTATTTTATACGTTTCTGTCTGGCACATAGATAGCTAACCTACGAGAAAAGTCGCGGCCATTCAAGTGATTTCGATACGTTATTCTGTCTGGCATTTGTTCGAGAAAAGTCGCGAATATTCCACTGTTTGTATTTGTTCACACTCCTTAAAAGTCTGGAAGCGAACAATCTGGCACCGAATGTTCTCGAAACAACCGAGCTACATATTTTAGGGAAGCAGAGTCGCTGCCAGGCAGTCAGTTTGAAAGCTACAATCGTCGCGATAACTTGCGCCCCCCTCCCCCTTGAGTTTTTTCTGTATCCGCCACTGGATCACTCTGACTTTGAAACTCTATCATCGGATTTAAACAACGTTCATGTGTGGAGCCAAGAGTGGGGACTCGAACTTAATCGGAGCAAATGCACGGCGGTACATTTCTTGCTGAGGTCGTCCAACTATCCCCATGTATACGCTGTGGATGGTGTTAACATAAAGGCGACAGATGAAGTAAAGTATCTAGGATTTACGATAACTTCGGACCCATCGTGGGGAACACATAAAAGAAATATTTGTGGCAGTGCTCTGAAGAAGCTAGGATTCGTCAAGCGTATTGTGGGAAGATTTTCGGATGAAAAAGTAAAAGAGAGGTGCTATTTCGCACTCGTCCGGCCACACCTTGAATATGCAGAGAGCATATGGGATCCGGTGCAGAAAGACTTAGTCCGGGAACTTAATAAAACACAAAGGAAAGCTGCGCGATTCGTCAAAAACTGCTACGGGCGTACAGACAGCGTTACACAGATGTTAAACGAATTAGGCTGGGAGCCGCTAGAGACTCTAAGGCTGCGCGCTAGGCTTAGATTGCTTGAACAATTGAGAATAGATATCTTTCAGAGCGACACGGAGAACATCATATTAGAACCCCACTATATTTCCAGGTCCGACAGAAACGATAAATTAAGAGAGATATTTTGCCGAACGGATAGGCATGGGAATTCGTTTTTCCCCCGAACAATAAGGGACTTTAATAAATGCTAGGCGTAATTTCATTAGAGCGTTTCCTTTTTATATGTAAACGGCTGGTGTCCTAATACCCCCCGCCACACGCCTATTGAGGCGGCTTGCGGGGTAGTATGTAGATGTAGATGAATATTTCGGGGGGGGGGGGGTCCGGACACCCCGGACCCCCCCCCTCGCTACGCCACTGTGTTTAGCGAAGGGGTACGAGGTCACAGGCCTTATCAACCCCCATAAATAAAATTACTTGTGGAACCTAACATATATAATGCCTTTCAATCAAATGGATTGGTTCAAATTGCAGTAGGTGAAGCCAGTGGCGGATACAGAAAAAAACTCAAGGGGGGGGCGCAAGTTATCGCGACGATTGTAGCTTTCAAACTGACTGCCTGGCAGCGACTCTGCTTCCCTTATATATGTAGCTCGGTTGTTTCGAGAACATTCGTAGCCAGAATGTTCGCTTCCAGACTTTTAAGGAGTGTGAACAAATACAAACAGTAGAACATTCGCGACTTTTCTCGAACAAATGCCAGACAGAATAACGAGATCACTAGAATGGCCGCGACTTTTCTCGTAGGTTAGCTATCTATGCGCCAGACAGAAACGTATAGAAACGCCAGACAGAAACGAGGACGCGGACGCGCGCGCGTGCTACATAAGAAAGTACAACTACTCGATAACTCGACTCAGATTCGACTGACGAAAGACACGAACGAACAGCGTGCTGGGGCTTCAAAGTTTCCACACGACTGAGGACGTTTTCCGGAGACTGATGCTGACCTCTGATCCATTAGTCAGTAGGGACTCGGGGACTTGCACAGTGGTCCGGATCGCGAAAAGGAGGGACAAAAATCAGATTTTTGTCAGATTAATTTGAAAATTGTCATTCATATGTTTTAAGACGCTCTTAGTTCATTTCTGCTGTATATTTACAACAAAAAATAATTATTTTAGAAGATATTGGGAATTTAAATGCTAAATTAACCGATAATGAGGAGACTGCATAGAAAACGCCTGTTATTATTAAATATGCAAATATATAAAAAGTATTTGCATAATATGACTTCTAGACCTTTAACTTAGTAAATAATTATTAAAAAATGGGTAAATGTAAGGCAGTTAGGGGAATTGATTCTAACGTGGAAGTAATTGCGATTATCAGCTAGCAGAGGTAGTGCCGCTGAAACTAAAAAATAAGTAATTATTAAATAAATACTAAAACGGTTTTTAGTGCAAATTAACTCATTAATGTAAATAAAAACATACTTAGTATCTTATTAACTTTACAATTTATGTAATTCCAAATCAGATTCTCCTGAATTCCACTCCTCTTCCTCGCATTCACTCGCGGAGTCAGGATATTCTTGCAAGACCTCACGGACCTCTTTAGGCAGATCTTTTAGGCCACGGTATTTATTTAATTCGGCAACTAATGCACCTACTGACTAATGGATCAGAGGTCATCATCAGTCTCTGGAAAACGTCCTCAGTCGTGTGGAATCTTGAAATTTTTCTTGCGTGATGCGATAAGTTCTTATATCTTTATTCCGCGATTCCTGAGCCTCCTCCGAAAGCTCTCCAATTGGAAGAAGAGCTGACTCAATCACATCTGCCCCCTGCAGCAGAACTTTATGCACTGTGTGTGGCATGTAGAACCACTAATAATATTTAACATAACATTTTGCCGTGTCCATAAATTATTCTTTAAATTTTGGGGGTTCAATTAGAAGGCCGCACGACGAAGCTCTCAAAATATTTGTAATTTTAATGATAAGTTCTTTTTCTACGACTGAAAATCAATTTTTTATTTCATTTAATGTGAAAAGCGTTGAAGTAAAAGAAGATTTTTGTGAAATAAATGGATCCTTACCAGTACTTTCAACTGATAGGCGGGCATTTTTGAAGAAGCTCCTAGCTGTGTTGCCATCATTCGATGTGCCATATTTTTGCTTTTGTAGATCAACTAATAGACCCATTCTACTTTTAAATTTCTCCTGAAGTACTTTCTTCCTTTTCTCTCTTCCACTTTTTCAATACTCATTTACATACCATATCCGTGTAGGGGGGGGTCATCGTATTAACTAGAGACGCTTCTGCGCGCTATGTCCTTAGATTGTCCTTAAATGTCGCTATGTCTCTCTCTCTTAGATTCATGGTTGTAGCAGAAGACACTTCTGCAGGGAAAGTATTTTCTCTAAGGAATTTAGTTTTCCTTCTTTTTGATCGGATAGTGACATCCGAAAATTGTTTGTTTGGCCTACCCTTTCTTTTATTGTATGTGCTTGATAAAAAAGGCTTATTACTTAGACAATAGCCCTAGGGATGTCATATCACAATTAAAACACAGGGAAAATACGACCCTGAGGTGCTTGGAAAGTTACGATACACAACATCAGGGAAATGAACGTGATCCAACCAAGTCGCATCCAAAAAAGAGTTCGTTCGAGAGCAATCTCGCCATCTTTTCTCGTAACCAACAAAAAAAATTTACTTTCAAAAAATGTTTGAGGTCATTTTTTGCGACACAGTTTCAGGCAATACTTTGTGGAAGTCAATCATACTGGGAGTAAAGGATTGAACACTGCAGCTTCCACTTAGATATTAATTAAACACGACCATGGTTTCGTAGCGGTGCTACATCATCTACACCTGATGATGTAGCACCGCTACGAAACCATGGTCGTGTTTAATAAATATCTAAGTGGAAGCTGCAGTGTTCAATCCTTTACTCCCAGCTCATTTTTTGCGTTCTCATCTTCGTGTAAAATGTAGGCAATCCTCAATAAGTCCCGTCAAATTACTTTTCCGGTCGTCCACTGGCTCCTTTTTTCTCCTGCATTTTACCGTGAAGTTGACAAGAACCTGGGTCTACCCCCGAGGATAACCAGGAGGGCTTTTGGTGGACCGCGTAAAGAGAAATGTGCAATGCCTGAATTTTGTGAAAAAATGCCTACCAGCGGCAGCCCTCCAATAGAACCCATCTGGAAAGATGCACCTGGAGGGTAAATACCACATCTGTTAACACGTGCAATTTCACTTGCAGGTCAAAGAAACCGCCTTTAGGCAATAAACACAAGTTGGGTGGTGCGCTAAGTAGGGATAGTAAAATATCCCGACTAAGGACCCTTGGGTCCGGCACGTGTGCGGGTAACGGGTCTCCTGTCACTTAGGCTTTGAGGAAAGGGACAGCCAGAGGTGGGTTTTCTCAGCAGCAGTGTTCAGTTCAAGTTCAAAAGTGTTTATTTCCACATTTGCGAATACAGAGAAATAGAAGGATAACAACAATAAAATCAACAAAAAGATACAGAGAATAGAAGAGTAACAACAAAATAACAACGCAAATGTGGACCCTGTTATAGGCTTTCGCCTCTTCAGGGCAGGGTTACACCTCTCACTGGAATAGTTTTCACTGGATTGAAGCGGGGAAGGCTTGACCCGGCATTTGCCCGAGGACGACGGGAAACCCGCGAAAACCGTCGTCAGGTCGTAACAAAGTAGAAGAAATAACAATAATAGAATAAAACAAGGATAAACTTTGAAAATTATCAACGTAAAATATATAGATATGTAAACAATATGGTCTTTGGTAAGTCTCTTTGGAATAATCACTTCACTGGTTTAGCACTGGGTAGTATGAATTACTTAACAGGGATATATAATAAAAGGTAACAGATAACAGTGGTATATGGTATATATATGTCTTTGGCTAATGTCTTTGGTATAGTGAGTCACTGGTTGCACTGGGGAAATCACTGGTCTTGGGTGGGGGGGATCACTGCCGTTGTCTTGATCTTGCGTCTCCGGCTTTTCTTTCTCGGAAGAAGCGGGAGCCCCGGCGTGATGGTGAGTTGGGGTGGGGCAGGAATCACTGGTCGGATGTCAGATGGCGGCAGGATGATCTCAGGGTAGTATAGGTGCATATGGTCGGCGATAAACCTCGGAGTGGAGTACAGCTTCGTTTTGTTCTTTTTGGGGATGGGTCCATTGCCTGTGGACATCATCTCATGCAGCAGCTCCGGGTTGTTCATGGCGATCCTCCTGGCCGCGTTGCACCGTAGTCGACAAAGCCTGTGGAGAATAGGTTCGGTATTAGTTATTTTATATACAGTATTGCTCCGGGTTCGGTAATGCAGATCGAAGGCCTGGCGCAGTACCCGACGCTCAAGGGTTGCGTACGAAAACAAGTTTCGTCGCAATGGGAGGACGGCAAGGGCCGCATACTCCATAACCGGTCTCACGAAAGCCCGATATAGGAGCATGCAACACCTCGTCGACACCCCACGCCCCCCTGCGTGGACCGCACGAATGAGGTTGCTTCGTCTGCTGCACCTAGCCCGGATCTCGTGCACATGTTTTATTAGGGTAAGGTTCATGTCGATGGTGACTCCCAAGTATTTGGCCGATCCTGTATCCGCGATCCGTTGGTTCCACAGTTGGATGCTGAATTGTGGTGGCCTCTGTCCTATGGGTTTGGTGATGACGAGCTGGGTTTTCGCAGCGTTCGGTTTCATCCTCCATCTTCGGAACCAGCCTTTCAAGCGCGTGACCATGCCCTGCAGGTGTTTTGTTGCCAACTCCGGAGATCTTCCGGGGCACCACAGTGCAGTGTCATCTGCGTACTGACACAGGGTGACCGGTTTTGCTGTCTCGTTAGTCGGCATATCCCAGCAGTAGAGGGTGAATAGTAGGGGGGAAAGGACGGTCCCCTGGGGAACTCCAGCTGTGATGGGGAAGGGTGCAGAGTGGTGTTTACCCACCCTTACCCTGGCTTCCCTATTAACCAAGAAATTGCTGACGATTCTGAGCAGGTTCGTACTCATTCCTGGTATCATTGATATCTTGAATAGCAATCCCTCATGCCACACGCTGTCGAATGCTCTCTCTATGTCCAGGAACAGAGCCGCAGTGTATCTGTTCCTGTTTATGGCTTCCATGGCGGTACTCGTGAGCAGAGCTAACGGGTCAGTGGTGCATCGGTGGGGTCTGAAGCCATACTGGTGTTGGGGCATGGCACCGACGTCTTCATAGAAGTTTGTCATCCTTCTGGCGATAATCCTCTCGAACCATTTCCCCACCGTGCTAGTGAGGCTTATTGGCCTGTAGTTCCCGGCTCTGCTTTTATCTTTGCCCGGCTTGGCAATCATCACCATGGTTGTTCTCTTCCATGTCCTAGGGTAGTGCCCGAGGGCGAGCAGCGTGTTGAATATGTACCTTAATAATGGTAAGCATGAGGGGGCCTTTTTGAGATGCAGCATTGTTATTTTGTCTTCTCCGGGGGCTTTGTTCTTCCTGGGCATGGCGTCCGTCATGTCTTCTTCTGAAATGGCGCGTATAATGTCGTCGCTTTCCTCTTCGAAGATCTGTAGTGACTCTCTTGGTTGGAGAATTTCCTGGATTTCTTGAAGTCTGGCAGCAACCATCTCTTTCTGTTCTTCCAAGAACAGTGGGTCTTCCATCGGGGAGTATACTTCCGACAGAACCCTCTTAAATTCTTCTGCCCTTCCCTCTGAGTCAGCAATTGGTTCACCATCTGTCCCGATGAGAGAAGTCCTATTTGATTTTAAATGCCCGGTCAGTAGTTTGAATCGTCTCCAGAAGGCGGCTCCGTCCCGGTAGTCGAGTTAAAGCTCTGTATTAGGAAAGTACGGTCAACGTTTGATCTCGGCAAATGCCGACAATCGAGGCTTCTGATTGGTTGCTCTCTATATTTTTGGGCCTACGCGAGTCACGCGAGTGTTTTGTTAGTCAGTTGCCCGTTAGAAAGCAATGGAGTGGTTGTGTTTTTCGTGAAGCAGCGTAGCGTTTTTTTTATATTTGGTTGTCAATATGCCTCAGTGTTGTGCAGTTGGTTGTTCAACGCAGGCGAAGAAAGGGACAAAGTTATATCTTATCCCTTCGGGAGCAGGGAATGAAGTAATAAGAAGAAAATGGATGTAAATGATATCCAGAGCTCACTGGTAAGTTCCGAATTGTTAACGATGTTATTGTGAACGAAAGCGCTAAAATTTCATGCCTTTTTATAGGTAACTTATATAGTTTTCGTGCAGTGATTTGGATTTATTGATAAACATAATTTCTTCAGAAACGTGCAAATGCAAACCAAGTGAGCAATTAATAGGTATTGTTTTATTTTTGCATAGTTATTGATTGAATTGTGTGCCTTTATTTCTCTCACGCGTGAATAATACAGTGAATGAATGTTACTATTGTTAATGCACTATTTGTGGACAAAAGTGAATTTACAAACCGCTTGCTTAATTATGAGGTGTCGTCTATGTGGTGAGTGTAATCAATCCATTCAAAATTGATTTGCTTGCGAAAATATGCCTCCTTATTACACACGAATCCCTACATAATCGGCTCTTTAGTGCGAATCAGGAGTTGAACATTTCCAGAGCATTGTTATTTTTATTGTCTTACACCTTGACACATTTCCTCGTGATCCTTAGTTCTGTAACGCCAACTAATCTTATTAAGATCACAATGAGAAACGATTGTCTATGAACGGATGTTGTACTATTACAATAGGCATCAGGGGAGTGGGTTTTTTTATCATGTCCACAAAAGCATCTCTTTTCATATGTCTACTGCTGCTTTCATGCAGCTAAGTGCAAATTGATTTTTCCTGGATAATTTGTTTATCTCAGTCGCTATATATGTTTAACTCCTTAAACGTTTCCTCTCTAGATCTTCACAATGATGTAACTGCAGAGGAGTTACTGGGAGAACAAGCTGATGCGAGCATACCAGCTGCAGCAGGGAGTGGATATATCCCTGTTATGCAGTGACCCAGGTGATGCACTCCACCCCTGCTAAGGAGAATGTCACAGAGGAAATTGAGGAAATAAGGAGGGAACTTATGTCATTGAAGAGGGAGATCCGTAAATTTGTGTGCTTGTTGTGTTTTGTGTTGTAAACACATTGTGTGCTTCACTATAAAGGATTGCGTGCCATGTTTGCTGTGCTGATGACATTGTGTGCCCCTCACTACATCGCGTTACATATCAAGTGCTATTGAAAACAAGCTCAAACTTAATGAAATCATGGCAATGTTGACTGATTCGTCCAGATGTTGTGATAATGTTCATCGATACCATTCAGGTTCTCGAATTAATACCAAGGCAATTAGAGCTAGCTAATGACCATCTTCAAAGAAAGACCATCTGATAACTTTTAAGTGTGCAAACTATTAACTGCATTAACCCTTCTTCACCTACATTCATTTTTGTTGTGTTTACTGATTAGTATGGTATTACATTATGGAATGGTATTAAAAGTGTGAAAAATGCGTAGTAAGTGTTGGAGAAGACATAACAGCAATCAGTTCGTTGTTTCTACTATTGACAAAATTAAAATGTGGAATCTATGTGAATTGAAGTGAAGTTAGTGACTAGTGAATTGCTCTTGTCTTGAAATTGTGGCTGTTTACGACCCAGTGAAGGGATAAACAGTGTAGTGTTTTATTATTCTTCATTCAGTGAATGTTGCCACCCCAAGTGTCATATTCTTATTTCATTGAATTGTCGTGTCCAATGCGATTTTGTTGAAATAATTAATCCGTATGCGTTTAAGGCAGGTGATGACTAATTAGCAATAGGCATTTGAATTTGTCCTTGGCAGAGATTATTGTGTTATTTTATAGTATCATAAATTGTGAGTGTGGAGTCCAAGTGAAAGGGTGATGATTTTTTTCTGCTTATGCAATGTAAGTTGTTTCATTATGC